>CM073127.1:19727666-21149866 GCA_037039145.1 Fundulus diaphanus | reverse complement strand
GAGACAGTTTTGTTTTCTACTTTCCGTTTTTGCCTCTGTGTTAATGAATTTAGTCATTTTTCTCAAACAGGAGCAGCATTCCCATTTTACATGACACATTTAAATGAGGTTTTAATTGGGGGGGGGGGGGGATCAATGCATTGCAAATATGTACAATGTGCAACAAATCAGAATGGGAATATGCTTCGTTTGTCAGGTATGTGTACGCATACAAGGAATTTGACTCTGGATGGCACAATGCTCACATCATGCTTAACCAAACAATAAGACTTGTTGGTTAACCATAAGACTTATAAGGAAGTTGCAGAGAGTCCAGACAAACGAGCACCTAAATATGCATGTTGAACATCAGAAATAATTTAGTCTAATGAGGAGGTCCCCCTGGAGGCAGCTGCAGCCAGTCTTGCGAGCTGCCTTGTTGTATGTCTGCAATAGTTTTAGGTTAGATCTCTGATCCACGCAAACAGAAAATCTCATAATAGTCAATGTGGTATTTGCATTGAATTCCATGTTAAACTGGGGATTTTAGTAAGCAATATCAGACCAGTCATTGTCTTCTGCTTAACCGAGATCACAGGTCCAGGAAGGAAACCCAAATATCCTTGTTCCCAGCGACACTCTCAAGCATCCCAAGGCATCCCAGGGCTGGAAGGGACATAAATAGTCCCTCCGGCGGGCTCTGGGCCTGCCCTGTTGTCTCCTCCGAGTGGAAATTGTCTGAGTAGCATTCAAAGACAGATAGGAAACTCTCGTGTGCCGTATCTCACGACCATGGGTGAGACGGAACAGACAGACGGATTGGACAAAGGGAGGCAATACTGGATGACTGAGTGGAAGATTCACAGTAAGGTCGCCCATCACATGAATAAAGAGACTTACTATTGAAAAAACATGCTGAAATCTTTATTTAAAGGTCTAATTCCTCATTCAATTCGGTTATCCAGGCAGCAGAGTTGGCAGGCCCTCAGGGAGCGACCAGGCAAATGGGCATGCAGCGTTCAGCAAAGCAAGCAAGCAGAGTGCTGCTGCACCAGTCTGTCTGGCCCCAAGGTTTTTCAGACTCACAGGAGCGGAAGGGGTTTTATGCCTGTAATATTCAAATAGGGTGCAACTTGTTCCTTTTACGTACCGTATGTGTAAACAGGAATGCACTGAAGTCCACAAGTAAGAGTAAAATTGGTGCCGCTTCATTGAAGGTCGTGAGGGGGAATATTCCTCACAGTGGATGAGAGGTTACATGAAAAAAAGAAGAAAATTATAGAAGCGCATGGAGACCCGAGTCACTTAGCTGAAGCCTTGTTGAACTTCAACGCTAATCGATAAGTTTCCAAAGGGACTCAGAATACATGGCTGCTGATTACACGCATAAGCGGACTCCATCCATTGCTCCAGAACACATCATATTTGTTCCACTGCTCTGCACGCAGAGAGCCTGCAGAAGCTGTTGACAGCAACCACCTCAGAGGAGGGGAGAGAGATGGTCCTCATGATGCGAGGTGAGAGGACACCGTGTTCTGGAAAAATCCTGCCCAGAGGAACAAACACATACAATTACTGCCTCTAACGATGTGAAGGTGGAGGTGAGCGGTTAATGCTCGCAGCGCCGCGGAACCCATGGCTGTTTGGAAACTTCTGAGGGATCAAAAACAACGTCGCGCAAAGTAACGCTGGGGTCTAACGTCACCCTATAGGTCATTTGTGACAGGTGGCTTACGTGAAGGTGAAAAACGGGGGCACAAGGCTGAAATAGAAAATGAAACGTGACTTTGATCAAATGATCTACGCGCTTCAGTATCTCCAGTTGGGAGGTACCACGACAGAACGCTGATTCTGTCAGAGCCGCGCGAGCAGTACTTGCAGCACGTCACTCTCCCGCCACAGACGATGTCGTTTAACACTAACAAGCAACACAACATTTAAACTTGGTATTTAAAAGAAGCAGAGCATATGAAAGGTTAGCTTAAAATTTGTTAAACCGGTCAAAACGTTTGATTTGGAAAAATAGCAACAATTTCTGTCCCCTGCATGTTGCTACATCTCAGCTCAGCCATCGCACACAAACTCCTCGTGTCACTGGAGCCTAAGTAAAAACCAGAGTTTGACCTCCTTTTTTTTTGTTATCCTTTTTCCTCTTTGTGGTGCTGTCTCCCCCTCCAGCAGCCGCTGATCTCTCCCACATAGTCAGTACGATTCATTGTTCATTGTTCTCCTGGACTTGCAAGTTTCCAGGGTGCTGTCAACCCCCCCCCCCGGTAAAGATACGGGGATCAGAAGGCATGCAGATATATGGCCCTCTTTCCGAAAAGAGGTGGTCACAATTCGTTCCAAATGACAAAAGAAGAAAGAAAGGAACTGCGGAACAACTCATGAGGGTGGCACTGCCTGGGAGATTCGTGATCTGGTAAATTACAGAGTCCACAAAGGCAGCAATTACCCTCTGCTTTTCTTTCTCTTATCTGCAATCCCCTCCTCCTCTGGGCAACCACTCTGCTTTTTAAAATCTTTACATCAGGACTGATCAGGAGAAAACATCATATTAAAAAACAGCTGAAAAATGCTGATTATTTTAAAGATCTTAATGACTGCACATAAGTATTATATTAGGATTTGATGTGATCGACCAACACGTGGATGGAAAATAGACACGAACTCTGAAAAATCCATCCATTTTCTATACCGTTTTTTCCATGCAGGGGAGCTGGTGCCTATCTTCAGTGGTAAATGGGGCGAGGGGCAGGGTACAGGTTACCAGTCTTTCACAGTGCCACCAACTCTGCCACTGTGCAGGACCCTCTCAAAAATATCCCCAAATAAAAATCTGAAAATGTGACATAGATTTACACTCAGCCCCATTTACTTTGGTGTCCCTAAGTGAAATCCAGTGCAGCCGTTTGCCTTCAGAAGTTATTGAATTGGTAAACGGCGTCCAGCTTGGCATGATTTAATCTCAGTATAAATCCAGCTGTGCCGTGAAGGTTTCAGAGGTTTGTTAGAGATCGATGGGAAAACGGATAATAATGTAACCTGAAAAACGAAAAAAAAAAAAAAAAAAAAAAAAAGCCTGTTAGAGGCTGGAAAAGAATTGAAACTGGAGCAGAGGTTCACCTTGCAGCAGGACAATATCATCAAACATACTGCCACAGCTACAACGGAAAGTTTCAGATCAAAGCTAGGTCCTGTGGGACAATGTGAAATATTGACTAGGGGGGCGGAGCCGAATACAAACGCACGTCACACTTCCCAGAATTGTATCTGTAGACAATCTTAAAAACCACAAATAATTTTTGGCTTCCACCTCACAATTATGCACTAATTTGTGCCAGTCGGTCACACAGAATCACAACAAATCACATTCAAATCAGAGGTGGTTAAAAGAAAATGGAAAACAAGGGGTACAGGTACTTTAGACAGGAACCCATAAGTCCAGTAAGTGACCAAATGCATATTGAAGTATTTGTACTGAATAAACCAAATTTCGGGGCTATATAAAAATCCCTTCTGGGTTAAGCTTAACAGACTGCTTCAGTGAGCCCTCTCAGAGCCAAACAGTAATTAGTCACTTACTCTAATACTAACATCATTATTTACTTTTAATCATTGTTCTAAACTAGGTATTAAACCTAATAGCCCATCAGGAGGGCTTTATTATTTTTTGCCTTCTGTCAGGCTAATATACTGGCTCCAGCTCCCCATTAAGCCATTAACTTGAAATCTCTGACAATTAGAGAAGGGGAAAAATGTCACTGAACAAATACAATTAGAGCTAGTGGCACTTATTACAGCAATCAGTCAGACAGACAGACAGACAATACCACAAACTCCAATGTTTGTGTGAGACGTTACTGGATCATACACATTTCTTTCCTATGAGATGCGCCGGAGGTGGTTTTTTGTCTACAGAGACAAGTGTCAACGCCACTTTTAGTCAAGAGCTACTATGGTAATAAGCCAACAGTGATCACATGCAATTTATGTCTGGCTAAAGTGAAAAGCATAAACCGGCAAATCCTTAATTAAGAAATCATGTCATTTGAGGTGACAGGAAGAGAGGAGGGAGCCGGGCCGTCCTCCCCATTGGCCCTGATGACGACCCAGTTCTCTTTGCACTAAGACCAGGGGAGGACCTGCGAGGGTCGCTCGGAGACAGACAGGCGCTGTTGAAACTCGTCATTTTATGGAACAATCACCCGATAGGGTTGGCTTGTCCTGCTGTCTGTTCTCATCCCTCTGTTTGAGCTCTTTAACATCTGCACTCATACCCCATGTTTTTACTCCCGTTACATGAAAAACAAGATAAGTCTTTGTGTTAATGCGAGGTTTCTTCCTGCACGAATGGAAGCTCGAGCCTGAAGGGCCCGGTGCTTGCGTTGCTCTGTTGGAGTAATAAGAGACCGCGCACGCAAGGATTTACTCTTCTTTTAAAACTTAACGTAAGCAACCAGCTTGATTAGATATATTTGAATTATCACCCGTCTTTGAAACGTTTCTCATCAGTATCTGTACCAGCGGGCTTTCTATCTGTTGTTTGTTTAAATTTCCATCTTTAAAAGGTACTCCAGTTCTCTAAGGCTCCAAGGAACCAACCGGGTTTTGACTACAATAAAAAAAAAAAATGCTAAACCTGTATGGACAATTTCACTGCTTTGTTTTAATCTCTACATCTGACAGAAAACAAGTCTAAAAATGTATTGCATTGAGAGGTGGGTAGAGTAGTCAAATATTTTACTCAAGTAAAAGTACCACTACTTCGACATATTCTTACTCACGTAAAAAAGTAGTCAGCCAAGAAATTACTCAAGAGTAAAAAAGTATCCAGTAAGAAGGCTACTCATGTACTGAGTAACTAATCATAGCAGCTCATGATTTAATATTTACAAATGATGCAGTTGGACAGATAAAAATATAAGGTTATGTGCAAATTCTGGTATTCTAAAGACAAAAAAAAAAATATATATATATATATATATATATATATATATATTCTTTTTTGTGTGTATATATATATTTATACAGGACTGTCTCAGAAAATTAGAATATCGTGATAAAGTTCTTTATTTTCTGTAATGCAATTAAAAAACATGAAATGTCATACATTCTGGATTCATTACAAATCAACTAAAATATCGCAAGCCTTTTATTGTTTTAATATTGCTGATTATGGCGTACAGATGAAGAAAACTAAAAAATCCTATCTCAAAATATTAGAATATTTCCTCAGACCAAGTAAAAAAAAATTATAACAGCAAAACAAAATCAAACATTTGAAAATGTCCATTAATGCACTCAGTACTTGGTTGGGAATCCTTTTGCACAGATTACTGCATCAATGCGGCATGGAGGCAATCAGCCTGTGGCATTGCTGAGGTGTTATGGATGCCCAGGATGCTTCAATAGCGGCCTTTAGCTCATTTGCATTGTTGGGTCTGGTGTCTTTCAGCTTCTTCTTCACAATACCCCACAAATTCTCGATGGGGTTCAGGTCAGGGGAATTGGCAGGCCAATCAAGGACAGTAATGCCATGGTCAGTACACCAGTTACTGGTGGTTTTGGCACTGTGGGCAGGTGCCAGATCTTGGTTGTGCAGCGTTTCCTGCCACATTTCCCCCTTCCAACACACTTTTTGTGAATGTGCTTTGAAACTGCACTCTGTGAACAGCCTGCTCTTTGAGAAATTTCTTTTTGTGTCTTACCCTCCTGATGGAGGGTGTCAATGATGGTCTTCTGGACAGCAGTCAGATCAGCAGTCTTCCCCATACTTGTGATTTAGTTTACTGAACCAAGCTGAGTGTTTTTCAAGGCTCAGGAAACCCTTGCAGGTGTTTCGAGTTAATTAGACGATTCAAGTGATTAGTTGAATAGCCTACTAGTATACTTTTTCACGATATTCTTATTTTCTGAGACAATCCTGTATATATATATATATATATATATATATATATATATATATATATATATATATATATATATATACAAAGACTAACAAAACATCTAATTCAGGCAGAAGAAACACTTTTCAAAATCTTTTTTTCAACATTAAGGTGTTTCGAGTTAATTAGACGATTCAAGTGATTAGTTGAATAGCCTACTAGTATACTTTTTCACGATATTCTTATTTTCTGAGACAATCCTGTATATATATATATATATATATATATATATATATATATATATATATATATATATATATATATATATATATATATATATATATATATACAAAGACTAACAAAACATCAAATTCAGGCAGAAGAAACACTTTTCAAAATCTTTTTTTCAACATTAAACTTGAAAGCAATGTTTACAGCAGTTAATGTATGTACAGTAAGTTAGAACAGTACTTCCAATGACAATATCTATTGTCATTGGAACTCAAAAAGGTGCTCAAGTAAATGTAACTGAGTAAAAGTAACAAGTTACTACCCTCCTCTGATAGTGAGGAAACCCCCCATTTTAACGGGAACTGCAGTTATGCACTGTGGCGTGCACAGACATTTTAGGGGGCAGGTGCTCAGGAGGGGGTGGGAGGGCACTTTTAGCGTGCGCAAGGAGGTGGCTCATTTCGGGGCATTGTTTCAGTGGTTTTTAATGGCTCAGGTTTTCAAAAGATCATTTCAAAACCGACCTCAGTAAATTCTTAATAATATTCAGGGCAGTCAAACTTTTTTACAGTAGCAGGCTACACACTATCAGGTAGGAGGGTAGGCTATCAGGTAGGAGGGTGCACTTATATATAGATATATATCTATATATAGATATATATCTATATATCTATATATAGATATATATACTTCAGACTAAACAGTGGCTCTGTGACTACTGTAACGAACAAACAAATAGCAATAGCGTAGTCGGTGTTGCCAAATTAGGCAGGTTTCCAACAAATTAGGCTTTTGAACACATTGAGCTGGAAAAAAATAGCTTATGGGCAGATTGTAAAAAATTTCCGAAGCTTTTCATAACATTTGTTGGGCTTTTAGAAAGAATTACTAACAAAATATATCAAAATAGTCATTATTTATTTTTTAAATAAGTTGAATCTGTCGATCTGACATCATCAACGAATAATAGTTATAATGAATAATATTGATTGTTATAATAAAACAAGAAAAGACTAATGGTTAATCAAGTGTTTGGTCAATGTAAACGCCCAAGAGGGGTTGAGTTCTACTTAAAAATATTTCATGACTGCGTGTAAGAGAAATGTTTAATTGAGCTATACAGAGAGAAATTAAGTTTATATTAAGGTAGATTTACAACTCATGTTGGGAAGCTATAATTTATTTTTTCTGGGTGAAATATCGTGATTATTAAAGAGATCTTGTGTGTTATTTGGTTGTCTGGTTGTACATTTTGTTTGGAGCCCATATGCGCAGTTTTTTTTTCTTTGCTTCAGCTCAGTTGTGTGCTAATGGCATGTTCTTATGTGTTTAATAGTTCTGTGCTTTTAACATGAGAGAGTTTGAGATTTGGCCTTTGGACTAACAGTGACATAGGGTAACCTGTAGCGCTGTGTCTTAACTCAAAAGTCCAGCATAAGCTACACGCTAATAAAAATGAGCGCTGGTGTCAGGCTGAACACTGACTAAAGTAACAATTCTGACTAGAACAGGTTCTGTAATTACAGCAGCTATGAGAACAAGGAGCAGAACAAAGCAGAGTTCCCTTCTACCTGCAAGTAACTCAAGTCTCTTCAGTTTGGCAGCTTTAGTGCTTGATTCTGCTCCTTGGGCTCCTAGCTGTCTAGCTAACCCTGCTAGCTGTCTAGCTAACCCTCCTAGCGTGAATGTTTACTCCAGTTTAGACTTCAGTGCTGACATTTCAAACAGAAATTAATAGCGCTCCTTCCAGCTCGCTCTCTGCTTTGTTGTCACTTCTTGTAATTGTTTGGTAATCAGACCAAATTTCCATCCCGCTCTACCGACACCAACGGTGACCACAGCACAGCCGAACTGCGGCGGCGACTAAAGGCTACTCGGTGTCCCGCCCCTCTCCAGCTGTGATTGGCTAGCATGTTGCCTTCAGTCGTTGATTTGATTGGTTAAATTGTATTATTGACACATCAAAGATAGTACTAAAAGGTAGATGGCCACTCCGAGATAAAAAAAAAAGAAAAGAAGAAGACGGCTTCCAGTCCAGGGTCTGCTCCGCGCTCAACCAGAAGGCACAAATATCGCTCCATTATATAATCGGGGAAATGTAGGCGGTGGCAAGAGCTGCTATAGACGGCGATTTGGCGCCGTTGACCGGCTACTTTTGACTGCCCTGAATATTAATAATAAAAAAAAAAAAAAAAAAAACGAGTTTCAAAAGGGCATTTTCGTTGATAAAGGGCAAACTTCCTAGTGCTTTAGCACCACCTAGTGTCTATGTATGCACGCCCCTGGTTATGCATGTTCAAAAAAAAAAGATTCAAGCATTGAAATGCATTTGAAACTATATTATCTTGTAGATGTAGCAAAACACGTGGTACTGAAGGCAGAGGTAATAAAAACTGGAAGCTGAAGCAGATGAGGTCCCGCCTCGCTGAATTAAACCAAGTGTAGTGTGACAGCGCCCCCTACTGTTGCCAAGCGTTCAGTACAGTGAGGCCTGAGCAACCTTTGGGGAAAGCAAACATGTCTCCCAAGCCTGCATTGATCTAAATAACACACTCTGCGAAATCTGTTGAACCTTTTACATCTTTTTTTCGGAATACTACCACCAACTGCAGTGGGTGCCATTGTGATTTTACACAAAGAAACGCATGATTGTGAACCGGAAGGAAAATGATACATGGTTTTAAAGACATCTTTACTAAATTATAAAACAATTACCGTGAGGCACAAATGCATTCAGACTCCCTCTGCCAACATGTTGTAGAACCACCTTTCACTGCAGTCACAGGTGCAAGTATTTGGGGTTTCTCAAATGGTCTAGACTTTGATGGGGTCATTTTAATACATGGATGCCCCAGTCTGGTCTTTTTTTCTAAAGTCTTTTCCAATCTAACATGGTTTTCTTCCAGGTTTGTCCTAATCTACCTCCGCTCATCTTCCCATCAACTCTGATCAGTTTACCAATAGCAGCTGGAATACAGCTTGACGCTGCATATACATTAGTATACTGTTGTGCTGCTGGGCTCTTTTTGTGTCTCTGCTCCGTCTTCTCAAACCCCTCAGTTGGTCGTGGCAGATAACTATTTATAAAAGGGACGATGTACAGCTCAGACATTAATGTCACCATTTGATGCGCTGCACCAGATTATAGCATAAACCAATTTGTCCCTGCAGTCCTTTACAGATTACAAAAATTGATACGCAATACAATTATAAAAGAAAACACTACAAGTTCTGTTCTAATCACACTACACAGGCAACCACACATGCTCAGACCTAATCACCGGCACACACATACACAGCGATAAAATTAATGATTACATATCTGAGTAGTTTTAACTATTTTTTTTCAAGTTAGATTTGAAAACTCTCAGAGAGCCGCAGCTCCTCGCATCATCAGGCAGTGCGGTCCACTGATTAGTAACCTTTACAAAAAAAGCTGATTGCCCGGTAAAAGTACGGCGATACGGGGATGGTACCTGATATCCTTGTAGACCGAATTGTCTCTAAGTGGCGAGTATACACAAAATCAGGCAGCGCAGGGGGTGCCAAACCATTTGCCATTTTATAGACAAGACACGAGTTCTGCTGGAAGGAGTTTTCCTCTCCACTGTCGCTGCATGCATGCTTTGCAGGGAATGCTGCAAAGTCCACAACAACACGGGCAAATGTCCACTGTGGCTACGTGATCATTCAGGAAGAGTGAATGCTGCAAGTCAATGAGTCGTTGCACTCTGCTGGGTTTCCTTAGAAAAGTTTTTGACCAATCTGTCTGATTTGATTGACCTGACTTTGTAAAGATGACTTGTTGTAAATTGGCACCATATAAACAAACTGCTTTGACTACTTTAACATTTGGTCTGTGTCACACATTTTATGTTGGAAAAAAAGTATTCTGAAAAATGCTTACTCCACCTGAATATATTGCTTTGAAAAAAAAAAGTTTCATATTTTATCAGACTTCAAAATGCCAGAACTTTTAATATTACCATTTGTTTCTAATTATATCATTTGTAAACACTAAATCAGATAGGATTATCCGGTGCTCATTTCTTGGTTGGCTACTTTTTTTTTTTTATGAGTAAAATAAGTTGTGCTACTCAAGTGCAAATGGTTTAGCATCCAGTTAAAAACCCAAGTGTTAATCTATCCATCCATCCATTTTCCGTCACACTTTTCCCTGTTGGGGTCGCTGTTGCCCATCTCCAGCTGTCAATGGTCGAGAGTCCCAGTCTATCACAGGGCAACACAGAGACAGACAGGACAAACAACCAACCATTCTCGCACACACTCACGTCTAAGGAGAATTTAGAGAGGCCAATTAACCTAATGTTAATCTGGTTAGAAATGTTCCCTATCAAATTAAGGCTCCCTTGAAATGAGAATTTGCCTTTCAGATAGTTATGCTGCATTCCACTTACCTCAGAAATCAAAAATAGGAGCTGGGAATGGGGCAAGTCTGTATAAACTGTGTTCCAGTTAACAGCTGAGAAGGATTCCAGGATTCCAAAATAAAATCCTAAAGATTAGGTTTTCAATATGGTGATGGCCAGGAAAGCTGTTTTATTTGTAGTACTCCTCAAATGTCGTTTAAAGCTGTATTTTCCACATGCAAACACTTAAATTTGTTCAGTTGAGGGGTTGAAGCCACTGCAAGTAACAGATTTTAGACTCTCTTACAGAGTCTCAAAAAAAACAAAAAAAAAAAAACAATTTTAAATCACAGCTTATGGTTTTTGATGGGAGGAGCTGACATTTTGGATCAGACAATGAGGCTTTCCGAAGGGAAAATCCAACTTAAGCGTCTGTTCCAGCTGATTCTTCCACTCGGAAGTCAGGATATCCAAGTCCCGACTGCAATTAGAAAGCAGCAATATTTGAATATGATGCATCAGGCCTTAATTAACTGTTCCACACCAGTGAGTCCTAAAAAGTATGGCACTTTGTTGCAACATTAAAATGTAACTATTAGGATTTGAAAACCCCTTTATGTAATGTACAATTAAAACATGAATGCAAAACAGCTTTTAAGTACAATCATCGTTTATTTTCATATAAATACATATAAAATACAGTATAAACAAGTTTCTTTACAGTTTTGTTCACTGGTACAAACAGGTCTGACAAGCTGAAAAAAGGACAAAAACATTTACTCGTGTAAACCTTTTGGGATGGGTTTGTGCTTCATTAAAAGGTGGAACTCCTTCCACACAAAGCTCAATCCTGAGTCCTCAGTCACCACGGGAGCACAGTATAACATTCCGGCTCAGACTTAAGATCAGTAGATATAAAACTAACGCAGCTAAAGGCAGCAACTCCAGATGTCTGAAAACCTCATTAGCACGCTGCTCATAAGCGAGAAAGCACGGCCGTTCTCGGTTTCTCACAGAGACGCCTTAAAAAAAATTTGACAGTTGTGCAACTGTGTTTTTGTGCAATGTGCCTCGGTAACGACTTCAGCTGTAGTTTCATGCTCTGGTCTGGGTCCTACGAGAACCACGGGGCAGTCCATCAGGTTTACACTGGGCATTCACAACAATGCTTCATCAGAGAAGTGGGACAGGAATGAAACCGATGCCACTGGAATCAGACTGGACTTTTCACTGCATGTCTGTACCGGCGGCAGCTGCTGTGTTTAAGTGACCATATGTGCGTTATCAATAAGTAAACAAAGTGTAGCATGCTGACATTGTCGTCAGGCCCGGTGGACTTAAACCTTAACATCTCCGTGCACAACTTTAAAAACCTTAGTTGAAGCTTGAAAGGAAACGGATATAAAAAAAAAAAAGTTATTTCAGGAGTAAAGTTTTAAACTCCATACACTCGTACAGCTGAGGGTCCTGCAGTCTTGCCTTCAGCAGCTCTATGGCCGGTTGGGTCCGTTTGAGACTTGCAGCAAAAAGGGTGGGAGAGGGGCATCTATACAAATTCTCTGTAGCAAAACTTCACCTTTCCTATACACAGAAGTCAAATAAAAGCTCTAAGCCTTTCGTAATCTAGATGAGGTTTGGCTATAATTCGAAGATTGTCTTTAACAGCAGATACAGAAACGCAGCCAAAATAAATAATCAAAAAAAAACAAACAAAACAAAGAAAAAAAAACTGTTTAGGTTGAATCTGACAGAACCAGGGGTTTGCTCGTGTGAAACCACCAGAACTGTGCATCAGTGATATTTCTCATGGTCTACATTTCCATTCATGACTCCGTTGGTGTGGTGCCCCCATGTCTGATTCTGCAGCACTTTAGGCAGCCTCTTGCCCTTGGTGTAGGCGTGGTACCAGAAGTTGAGGAAAAGCAACAGGAAAATCAGGCCGTACAGGCCGATGATGTAGATAAAGATGGGGAACTGGTATGGGCAGTCCTCAATGAAGAAGTACTGGGAGATGTGGGTGGTAACCATGACAAACTGGATCTGAAGAAAAAACAAAGAAAGTCACGTTGACGTCAGCAGCTCGCTTAAAAGTACTAAAAGGAATGAGCAAATGTCAGAGCGGAAAAACCCACCAGCTGAATGGTGGTGAGGTACTTCTTCCACCACAGGTACTTCTGGTAGTTGGGGCCCATGGCTGTCAGCCCGTAGTACGTATACATGATGACATGGACGACACAGTTGAGAAGGGCGTGGAACGTTCCCAACCCACCTGAAACAAGGAGTGCATCGGGATTAACGGCTCAGCGTTGCAAACATTGTCGCCACGGCGTCAGAGGAGAACAGGCGTTTTACCTGGAGAAAAACGAACCCCAAACCACCAGGTGAAGGGCATGATGGAGTGATGGTAGACATGAAGAAATGTCACCTGGCTGTTCTTCTTCCTCAGCACAAAGAAAATCTGAAGAGGGCAGACTTTATTTCAACAACCACACAAGGAAAGCACAATCATTTTGCTAGACAATAGGAACAGTCGTCTCGCTTACAGTGTCGAGCATCTCGATGAACTTTGAGAAGTAGTAAAGCCAGCACGTCGCTGCCATCTAGAGGACAAAGTGAACATTTTAAGCCCTTATTCACATTAGGTTAAGAGTTTAGGGGAAAAAAAAAAAAAAAAAAAGAGCGGTAACATATCCCAGGTTAAAACAGCAAGCTTACCCTCATAGCCTGCGGCGAGTCCGAGTAGTCAACAAGGTCGCAGCGAAATGAATATCCTGTTCCCCATCCGGACATCACAAACTGATAGAAACAAAACAGCAAGTCAGGAGCGATGGAATATGTACAACCTTTGTTTCGCATCGGTGTGAGAAAACAATTGTACTAAAGAACATTTGCAGTAAAAAAAAAAAAAAAAAATTAAAAAAAAAAATTAAATGTATTGAGAAGTTGTGGAGCAGCATTTACAAGAAACGGGACACAAACTGAAACGCTGCCAAATCAGACTTCCCAAGTCCGTCTCAAAGTGAGTCAGACGAGGAAATGCTGGCATTCGCACGTGTTTCCCACCAGCACTATGCACGGCGATATGACATCTAAGATTCAAGAGCGATTCTGACTGCAGCCAAGTGCCACACCACGTGATGGGAGACGAGAAGTGTCAACACACCTCGTAGCACATGTAGACCGAGAGAGCCACCACGCTGAAGTTGTAGACAATGAGGATTCCTCTCAGGTCGAAGCCTTTCCGGTTCTCCATCAGCCGAGGCCCCAGCGACGTGACGAAGTAGATGTAAGCCAAGATGATGATCGTTTGGGGGAGAGGCGACGACATGAGCAGCCAGTTCCCTGTCCGCGAATCTGCAACAGGTCGGGTAGGGGGGGGGGGATTAGAAAGGTTTACATGAAGTGGACAGACTGATGATTTGTTTTTATCTTGATGAAACAAGACAGGAAGTGCAGGTTCGCGATAAAGACTCACCTGCATTTTGGATGAACCCGTCATAAATTTCTGCAACAGAGGTTTTAATATTAAAAAGCTCCATTTTCAGGCAAAGATCCCAGTGGTTCACCTATGGGGGGGGGAGAGGCAAAAAAGGTTACCATGACGGTTTGTTTTCCACACAGTTCACTGACATTTGGAGAACGGGTACAGAATTTCCCCCTCCCCCTTTTCACCAGCAAAGACCATTAACATCTCAGGAAACGAGGATGACATATGTGGCATAGATCCAACCCTAAGCTGAACAGGGAAGTAGTTCTACAAGAACACACACACACACATACACACAGAAAAGGCTAATTTCCATCCACTTACACTAAAATGGAGTCATTTCAGGAAGTAGTTCAGGCATCTGGTAAGACCTGAACCATGGTTATTGTCTTATTTGTCATATTTAAAAAGGATTGGGAAATACAACCCCATATGCGATTTTTCCAACCATGGAAAACTAGAAAAGAACTAAAAGAATGCCCAGTACCTTTATCGCCTCTTTTAAAGCCACATACCATTGGCTAAAAAAAAAAAACTAACTGCATGAACACAAGTTGTTTACTCATTAGAAACACCAGCGTGTGGGGTGTATAACTGCCATTTAAATATACCCCAAATATAAAAAGAATAGTCTGTCAATATTTGACAGCCACAGGCAAATGCGTCAACCTTGACCAGCCTGACAGGTTCATACATCATGGGAACAATAAATCACATTAACTGAGCCAGTGGGGAACTTCTCTTAAAATAAAATCCATTACCCTTTATTTACTTTGGTCTGACTGAATGTGCATCCGCGGCTGGAGAAAACTGTAAATCACTTAAGAACCAGACAGCCCATGCTACACCCTCCTGGACAGGTTTCTCAAGGCGTGTCTACCTTGATTGCGCTCTCAGTGTGCCCGTCTGCGTCTCACCCCCTTCACCAACCCGTTGGCAAACCCGAGTGGCAAGCCGCGACATGCCACTTCACGTTTCTTTTCCTCCCTCCTTCCTTTCCTTCTTTCTTCCCGTGGATGATGATGTAAAAAGGGCACCTGCTGCTCCCAAGGTGCGCCTAATAATTAAAACGTGTACAAACTTCACGAGCCAAAAAAGAAAGGAGGAAAAAAAAGACGACGGGTGTTTAAAGGGACCGCAGAGTCAACCGCGCGCTCCTAAACGGTTTCCATGACAACAGAAATGCCAGATATAAAACTTTTACAGACGTGTCGAGCATTAAAAACGATGGATTTCCTTGTAACTCCTCGCGTTTCTTACGGCGGAACCTCGACACTAGCATCCCGACCACCGCATCCAACGACGGCATGCTGGCTCACACGACTTCTAACGCACTTTTTTCTTTTCTTTTTTTTCTTTTTTTTTTAAAGGCAAAAAAATCGAAAGAATTTACACACCTTTAACGTCCTTGCAGCTGCTACAACGTTGAATACCGTCGTCGAAGTTATCTTTCCACCTGTTGCCTCTCAGCAGGTGCGCTCCCCCTCTGCGTCACTCTCTGCTGGGCGGCTGTCTGCGCGGTCCTTTTGATTCATCGGGAAGGGGCGGGGTTATCTGCCAAGAAACGCCCCCCGACGCAGCTGATTGGCCAATTTCTGGTCGAACAGGGTTCAAACGAAATTGGCCATTCTTAAGCGATGTCTCATACAAAACTATGTATGATTTAGTGACAGAACAATACATCTTCAAAACACGTAATATCTGGCTTGAGAAAACAGGGAGAGAGGATTGAGGGTATTTTCCACTCCCATCCTGATGTCCCAGCAAGATGACAAGGTGAGACTGAAAAGCTACCCTGTTTCATTGACTTTTCAAGATCATTAGGCCTACATCTAACCAGACCAAATATTACAATAAGCAATTTTTGTTTGAATGTTTACACTGCCTTCTAACTCAAAATGTAATACTGGGAGGGCGCGTTGTCCAAGAGAGAGGGGTTTCAGTGCCCCTCCTTGCTCCTAGTTTCAGCAGATGACAAAAGAATCTTTTAAACAGATGTAAATTTTCCCTAGAATGACAACAGGAGGATGTGGCTTATATTGCATACAAATTGAACATAGTTGTAGGCAAGCCCTACCAAAACCTATCTGCAGCAAAGTAATCATCTGAAAAGACCTGCTAATTTGCCTTTAGCTGACACTGCATGCACAATTTATTTTTCTTCCTGTGGATCTGTGTCACACTGTGATGGATTGTCAAGGTTGCACCTTGTATCTCTCACCCAGCTGCTGGAGGCAGGTCACCCAAACAAATACATTGAAAGATCTGTCCAATTTGAAAAAGATGGCTATATTTAATCCACTGAATAAAAAGACAATAAATATGCATTTGGCTTGTCCAATACATAGTGCCATGAAGTTGTTTAAATTTGTTATGTATTTCAGAGGGATGTTATGTGATAAGACACAACAGAACACAAAGTAATGATTGTGAAGTGGAAGACAAATTAGACATGGATTTCCACGTTTCTTTTTGATAAAATATATCAAAACTGGAGCCAACTTCCTTCAGAAGGATAACTACAGCTATTTTGTAAAGGCCCAGAATGTTTGTTAGAGAACATCAGTGCCTAAGCAGCATCATTGAATACCATGAAACACCACAAACAGATCAGGGATAAAGACATGGAAAAGGTAAAAAAAAAAAAATAGTTAGGTTCTAAAAACAATATCTCAATAATTGAACATCTGAGAGTATGGTACATACGACAGCCACCAAGACACAGCTTTCGACCAAAAAGGACAGGCTCGGCAAAGAGAGCATTCATTAGAGGAACAGCCAAATGGCACATGGTCGGTCTGGAGGTGATACAGGAATCCAAAACTCGGGTTAGTTTTGTCGACAGGATATGTGTCAAAAGTGCACTCCACAAATATGGTCTTATATGAAAAAGTGTCAAGAACACAAGTCATGTTGAAAAAGGTGCTTCGGTCCTTTGATACTAAAATATACCTTTCTGGTCTACATGCAAAAAGCTATGTGTAGAATGCATGACACTGCGTACTATCCTGAACACACCATGGTGAAACATGGTAGTGGCAGCATTATGCTGTCAGGATGCTTTTCTTCAGCAAAGACATGAAAGCTGGCTAGAGTAGATGGGTCAACTCAGGTGGAGCTTCACTTTGCAGCACGATGTCGGAAAACACGCAAGCAGAGTTACAAGGAAATGGTTTAGGTCAAGTCATTCTCGTGTTAAAATGGTCCAGTCAAAGTCCAGACCTAAATTCAATCAAGCATTTATGGCAAGACATATACATTTATTTCAACATGACACTAAACATGCAGTATGACTGTTCTTTAAGCAGTTTTGCAAATATTAGACAAAAAAGATAAAAAAATAAAATAAAAAATGAAGACTGTAGATGCGGAAAATTGGTAGAGACATAACCCGGAATACATACAACTCTGACTGCAGCAAAGAGTGGTTCTACATAGTATTGACTCAAATACACTTTACACATTTGAGATTTTTATTTGGAAAAAAAATAAATAAAATTCATGTATCCTTTTCCTTCCACCTCAGTATGGTATGATATAGTTGTAACATGATTTTGGGGGGAAAGATCAAGGGGGTGTGAATACTTTTACAAGGCACAATTGACTTAAAAAAACAGAAACAGCTTTGACACAGAAATAAAATATTACTTGAGATATTTTATTGATGTAGAAAGAGGTAGAAAACAGTGATTATATTTCTCTAAAACCAACAAACTATTAATTACATGTTCATCTATTGCGTTAAGGCCGTCATCTCTGCTATCAAAGATCTGATAGCTGCGGTTTATGTGAACCCAAAAAACAGAGTAATTGCTTACACTAGACAGCTTTTAATTGAGTGTAATGGATCCCTGTTTGTTGTGTACGCTTATTAGTCTGTCCACACATTCCGATCCTCTGTATCAATCTTCATCGCTGCTCCAGTTGTCTTGAAAGGCAGGGTTCCCAGCAGGAAGGCTAGCAGCGCCCTGCGAGGAATTTAAATATCCACATCAGCTTTACATGTAAACCAGACCCATTTCTCTGGACAGATGCTTGACAAAAAAAACAAAACGATATTTGTGCACAAACTGGAACCACGTATGGTTACACAGTCAAAACATACCTGTAACCACGCGCTTTTACATTGACGGAGCGGTTATTTATGGTTTGTTAGGATCAAGGTAAACGAGTGTCACCGGGTTCAAGATAACGCTGAGTTTATAGAACTTAAACTCCCGGGATGACGCAGGACATCACCCCTGTTACCGGGACAACAACAGCACTCCAGTGCATTTCTGAATTTTACAAGAGGCTCTGCTGCCCGCAGTCATCACCAGCATTCACAGCAATCATGAAAACTTCCCTCCACAGACGACTTTTTACAGGAAATAAAAATTAATGGAACTGAAAGCTTTTTATTGTCAGATTAGAAATGCACTGAAGGCTAAACTGGTCACAGACATCTGCAGATTTACCTGATCATATCCGAAGAGCTGAAATTCTTAGCGGCTTCAGATAAACTTGACCAATTTCTTGACTGGAAAACTGGTTTTAAAGTGCGGGTTGGGATTGCAAAGGCAGGGCTCTGCAGTACACTGGTGGTTCTTAGTGCTCAAAGGCTAACTAAAATATCTGTATGGGCTTTTTCTTGTCAGCTTCCGGGGGGGGGGGGGGGGGGGGGGTTGTACTTTATTCTTAGTGAATTCAGGAATTACTTGGAATAAATGTGAAATTTGTAGTCTTTTTTTTCCCCCATTACAAACATTGGAGGCCAATTGGGAAAGACCTGTTTAAAAACAAATATGAGGAGGGAGAGCGTTCAAAAGAAGAAAAAACCTGTTTGAGTATACTCATCTGAGCTTTAAAAGCCTACAGGCAGCCTATCCTTTAACAGGGTGGAGATTTTCCATTTTGCTAAATTCCCTGTTCTTGTCAGTAATGAAAATGAATGCTGTCATTATGACAGCTCTATCTTAAAGTTTTCCTTAATCTCCAAAATGATGTTATCTGTTGATTTTTTTTTTTTTTTTTGTGTATCGTGTACCTTATTTAGCCCATTTGACTTTTCTTCCACATCTGCGGTACGGACCACAGGAACCCACGCCAGCAGGTTGCCGTCTTTACCTCCGCTGTACACCTCCTGCACACAAACAACATCCTCTCTGACATAAAAATCCCCATCAAGTAAAAAGAAACATTTTCTTCCTCGTGACATCTGCCTTAAACTGCGTGTTTGGGACCAAGAGTACAGTAATTAAAGGACTTAAAACCGTCCATGCGAAGCCAGTTGTCTCCTGAGAGACATTGTGAAAGCTTTGGGAATGACTGTGTTCAATGAAATTGAACAGGGAGGAGGAAAGAAAAGGTACGTTTTCAGGACTAGCCGTCCTTTCCTGGAACCCGGAGGTGACAAGCTGCCAAACCGCATTCTTACCATTTGTCACACTTTGAAAATGCCTGTGTTTTACCGGATGCTCAAACCACCTAAAAAGGATGGCATGGGTTGGACTACGATCTTGGCCCTTCCTTAGTCACCTAATAAGTCTGTCAGTATCAAGTCAATGGACCCAGGAAAGTGAAGGTGGATAACTACCATCCCACGCTCTCACTGAAGTACGCTTGGCTTCAGACAGAAAACTAAGGGTCTCACTTCTAAGACGCAGACAATTGTCTCAATCATTTGTTGGTAATATATTTCCATTTGTCTGCTTTTAAATGCGACACAGTTATGTAACAAGGCTACGCGATTGATCTGAAATGGTCTATCTCCAAAAGCAAAAGCTTGCTGACATCCAACGTACTCCAACGTCAGCAGGAAACTGTTCATATTTACCAAGTTGCTATGACATGTGCAGGGAATTATTTGACCGTTCAGCAGGATTCCTACACAATTTCATCAGAATATTCAACAGCTCCAGAGTTCTCTTTAATTTATTTTTTTGCTTTTCTAAAGTATAAATACAATATCTCACAAAGAACGTATATTATTTAAAGTTAGTTCAACAGCTGCATTGTTTACATTTCAATTGTTTACTGTTAAATCACTGCTGCACCTTATCCTGTAATTTACTGTAATTTTCAAGCTGTATGCAAACGAAATTTCATTCTGTACGCACTCTGTGCATACAAAATGACAAATAAAGTTGTCTAAGTCTAAGTCTGAGTCTAAGTTTGTGGAAGACAGAAATGGGTAAAAAAGGAAGGACACGTGAAAAAAAGGATTTGTAACGAAAAGATCCAAGACGTGGAAAATTGTCAAAAGGTGGATTAAAGCTAGCAAGGAAGGAAATATAAGGGGAAGGAAGGAAACAAAGATGAAAGGAAGGACAGGAAAGGAAATACAGGTGTGCCAAGAAAATAATTGAATCATTTCCGACACTTTTCCAGGTGCGGCAGAAACGCTGGATTTATATTGTACGCCTCAAGAGATGAATTTACGGTGAAAAGCAGCTTGAGAAATGAACATTTAGTTTGAACCACAGCGGAAACAACAGGTATCTTTTTACACCGGCACGTTCCAACTAATGAGTTTTAGGTAAAAAAATAAATACATGAATCAGAATTGGATCATTTATAAATAGAAAGCTGGCAAATCCAGTCTTTTGTTCATTTAATTTCAAATGGCACAAGTGGCATTTTACAACGACCCAATCATGATGAAGCACCACTGTCACATCCATGCTCCACTCATTCTACTGTACCATCCTGAACTGTCGACCAGCATAGCGTCATCTTACAGGGAATAGTAAAACTATTTATGGCGCTCATTTTCCTGGCTCTGATAAAAGATAAAGCATTTGACTGCATTTGCGCAGATGTGGCCCAGCCATGTGATTTATGAAATAACAACAGGCACCACCAACAAGTAGCCTGGGAGTAACTGCTTCTTGGGCTCAACAGGAACACCTGCATTTCAATTTATGGATGCAAATGTTTCTTATCTGTCAGAGGGAGTGGCAGTGGCGTTAAGAGCGGAGCTAATGGGTTTATAAAGTAATAAAAAGAAACACAGACAACCTGGCATGACTTCTAACAGCATACAGAATAAAAGCAGCAGCGGACCTGGATCCGTCTCCACGGCACAAGATACGTAAAACACAGCCTTTCACGATCCAGACCAGCGTGCACCAGTGTTCTTTCCGGCAAAAAAAAACCAGAACTGAATGCTAACGTTGAAGTCTTAGGAGGCAAAAATGAAAGGGAATGCAGGCAAGAACAACTGGTTGTGGAAGGGCCTGGAGGGAAATTTAGGAGGATGGGAAACCTCTGCAATTACGACAGGACTCATTTTAAATCACACAAACTGGGATTTTTCTGCTTGTGCGTTGGGCCCATGTCGGGGAGATGGATAGTACGGACACGGACAGTTTTTAAAAGGAGCTCTGGGACTGAAATGGACCAAACGGACAGGAAATGATTGCACTAAATTATCCAGATGTTTCTCGTTAGCTATGATTGTAATCATGGTTTAAATCTACTATGTTGCATCATCCACATATATCTCACTGTGCGTGTACTACGTCACACACGAAAGAGATTCATTACACACAGGCGGCCCACACAGTATAATCCGACACTACTAAATCTCATTCATCTTTTTTACCTTACTCTCAGTTAACTAAATTATGTTTAATGAAAACATTTTGGATTTAATTAACTATTGTGTGTCTGCCATTTCCGTGCCTGCCTTCCCGCTCTACAACGACAGGGCACAGCGTCCCCCCCCCGGTGCTCTGGTGAGTCTCACCTGGTGGTCTGGGTGGAACTCGCAGCAGTCCACGTTGTTGTAGTGACCCCTGAGCATGGTGACCAGTTTTCCTGTGTGGAGCGCGTACACCGCCACGGAGCTGCCGCACGGCACAAACACAAACTCCGGGCTGCAGCCGTGAGACACGGTGAACTGCAGCCGCTTCCGACTCTCGTTGCAGACCTTCCCGTAATTTACCTGAGAGAAACGACAAAAAAAAAAAAAAAAACGTCTCTCTTGCTGTTAAAACATTAGTGTGCGGAAAATAGAAAAAAAAAAACTATATCAATTAGCATATTACATCATGAGGCCAAATTCTTACTTATTGTACCTCTTTGACTTGTATGATTCACTCTTTTGACATCTAGCTAAAGCGGTGAAGGATGTCCTATTATATAATTGTTACTAAAGTTTGACATTTGACCCTAAAACTAGTTTTTCAAGCCGTTCAGTCTGCGTCAGCCCTGGTTGTGCCTCAGCTTTAACGTTGAATATGAAAGTTTCATAAGCCTATTAACTAAGGTGCCTGCATATCAGAAGCATTTATTAGCCAGATTCTCCAACGGCAGTACGTATGGTGAATTTTTACGTGTTATTTGCAGATCTTTCCAGGAGATGTACAACTGAAAGCCAGCGGAACAGTTTCTTTCCTTACCGCTGTGCCTTTCAAAATGTAAATCAAAGTTGTTAATGAGGACAAAGCCACGGTGATTGAAACTTACCAGTGTATTTTCCCCATTGGCGCTATTCCATAGTCTCATGCGGTCATCTGTGCCCGTGCTGAGGAGGAAGAGGCCATCAGACGTGAAGCAAAGGCCATTCACTCTGCCGTTATGGGCTGTGTTTACTAGTCAGAAGCATGCAAAACATTTGGGTTTGAACATTTTTCCACCGTTGATGCTGAACATTCACAACACTTTTTTTTTTTTTTTTTACTTCAAAAGGTATCAGATAAACGTGTTTCAATAGTGGGTGACTCAATATCCTAGAGTAGGTAAAAATCAGTCAGTCAGAAATCTGTCAAAAATCAACAATCTTACTTCCAGTCTGGTTTGTTTATTTGTTGAATCCTGGCTCCTTTATTATTTCCATTTAAAATTGTTTTACTTTTCTCCGACTCATAATTTCAGATTTTCCAAGCGGTCTCTTGGTAAATGTTTCATCTCTTAGTAAAAACATTTCCTGCGTTTTCAACATATTCATGAAGCACGTTGAATCCCTCCAATAAACCACTAAAAAACCAGAGCAGACTATATTCAAAGCTGAGAAACAGGGACAGACGCATGTAAAATACAACAAAATTCCCTTATACGATTATGAAGTAAACACAGATTTAAGTCTTTTCTAGAAAAAAAATTATTTCACATTTAAGCCAGGGTCTTCAAATGTTAGACAGGGGTCCCACTTTGAACATACATGAAGTCTCGTCGGATGTCAGATCGAACGATAGATTCCTGAACTAAATGCAAAAGTGTACATTTAAACGGCGCAGATTTTTTAATATATATTTTTTATTTTATCTATTTAAAATATAAGGAAAATGAAACTTTCTCCATATTCTGATTTTCAAAAAACTGTTAAATATAAGCAAATAAAATCCACACTTTCTAAATTGTGTAGGAATTCTGCTGAACAGAGACTTCTCACAGAAATCAAGACAAAGCAACCTAAAATGCTACAGGCCGAGGCATACACCAGGTTAATGTGGGTCAAATAAACGAGTAGCAAACCCCTTAAAGTAAATATTTATGGATTAATTTCTGGGTTCAAGCTTGCATGTGTCCACAACTCTTTTTAAACTAAAACTACCCATTCATTTGACTTTTAATTCCATTGGTACGTGCTAATGCAACATCTATACACACATTATAGCAGGACTGCTTGTCAAAAATCCTAAAACAACAGAAATAGGTTTAATAATACAGGGAGGTGTCTGAGCTCAGGAAAAATAACTATAACATTCTGAACAATAAAGAAAAGGGGAGAACCGTACCGGCCTGGGAAGAGGCTTTCGACTTCTCTCCATTGTGCTGATCCAAAGTGAAAAGGCTACCTGAAGCTCGCCGCACATCCCAAACGTTCACCTTGCTGTCTGCACTTAGAGGAAGAAATGAAGCACATTATTTGCATGTTTACTTTCCCCTGGTTAACAAATGACAGAAGCCAGCGAGTTTTAATCTCGCCTAACATCGGCAATAAAGAGAAGCACACTGTTGGTATTTACAACAGTCTGTGTAACCTAATTCTTGTTTTTAAAGGTCAGATTTCCGTGGGGAATT
The DNA here is from genome assembly GCA_037039145.1 of Fundulus diaphanus. NCBI lineage: Eukaryota > Metazoa > Chordata > Actinopteri > Cyprinodontiformes > Fundulidae > Fundulus > Fundulus diaphanus. The sequence goes on along the minus strand of CM073127.1, from coordinate 21,125,903 downwards.
GCCGCGGCGGCTCATAATAACGTTGGTGCATTAGTCCGGGCTCCTCGCTGCGCCAGTAGCTTTCTAAATCACTCACAGTCCACAGGCAGGGAGGCGCACCGATCCCGGCGGGTTAATTAGCACGTCTAATGTGGCATGAAAATAGGTGGGGACTGTATCCACCATATGCTAAACTGACAGCGCCACTAAACCACCACGTTGCCTGTCTGGTGGGGACGTGTCACCATTATCCTTGACTCTAAATGTGGCCAGATGGCTGGGATGAGATGCGGCCCGATCTGCCGGGGCACAACATGGCGGAGATTGCGACGATTTAAATGAGCGCTGTCCTTGTGTGACGCTCAAACTGCAAAGCGGGTTCAGTTAAAGGGATGTTTTTTTTTAGAAACTGCTGCAAAGAGAGCTTACCTGGCAGTGGCCAAGATGTACTCGTATCTTGGTGACCATCGCACTGACAGTACCTCTGCCCGGTGACCTGGACATGCAAAGATAATACTGGGTAACGCATCAATACGGACGCAACCACACACACGGTGCAAATGGACACCTTGCAAAGCTCCAAAAAAAAAAAAAAAAGTCCATTAGAGATGCACCAATCACTTCTTCGGTGACTCAAATAGATCGAGTCTGATCCAATACTGATTTAACAAATTTATTTATCAAATACGGCAAAACTTAGAACTCCCGTCATTTTCAGTCTATGACCAATAACATGTAGTTTGATGAAAGGTAAAGCCGGGCGTACACTGTACGAGTTTTTCAGTCGTGGTACTTATATACATCTCAAACTGTGCGACGGAACCGCGGGGTTTAAAAAGTTCACCGCTCACGATCTGTGCGGCACGACGCTCGGACGCGACCGGACTGCTCACACTGTACGTCGTGCCCCCTCTGGGACCGCTCGCTGTGGTGGCAGAGGCAGGCGAGCGACGGTAGGTGACAGGGACCCAGAGCAGGGGTTCCACAGGAGGCACCGGGCGTCGGGGGAACGGAGGGGAGAGAGGAGGGACGAGACGCACCGGCGGCCGCGCGGCACGGCAGGTCGTCCGGCCGAGACAGGCGGCCAGCGCGTTGCACGGATCGGAGCGCTCGCCCTCCCCAACCCCCCCCCACGAGCGGGCCGGGCGGAGGTCGCTTCAGGGACGCCCGCATCTACTGTCCTGAGCCCTCTTCAGATAACTCCACAGAGTTTCAATTGGGCTCTGGGTGGTCCTGTTACAAAGGGAGAGGAGGGGAGGGCGCTCCCTCGTAGCTCTGCTTGAACAGCAGGATGCGCTCACGAAAACCTCACGACAGCCGACTGAATTTCAAACATGTTTGATTTTCACCGACCGTCCGATTCCTGATCGGGAGGTAGTCGTGAGAAGCCAGTCCCCCCTCCTCCCCCCCTGTACGATTAAGCTGAAATTCGGCCCGATTCAAAAAATGCTCGCACGGCTGAAGAATCGGCCCGAAAAGGGGAAAAACTCGTAGTGTACACCCGGCAAAACACAAAACATTTGGTGCCTCACGGGGTCTAATCTTGGAATTGCTTCTTTTTTATGGGATTCAAAAAACCTTTAGCAAAGAACCTGAAGAACATTTTCTATCTTGTATGTGTTGATGGGCCTTAAGAAAAGTCCAGAATTGATGAATCAGACCTAGAAGAAAAAGGAAATCTGTGATGGAGAGAAAAACTTAACTGGTGCATCCATAATTTCTATTTGTCTATTAAAATACACCAAAAGATAGATTTCATTTATTATTTCTCCATATTCCTACACAATCTCTCACAAAGGAAAATATTTTTCTTTGCATTCATGCATTTAGAGTAACACTCAGACCTTTAGCTATATGTCTGGTTAAAGCCCTGCTGACAATGACGACAGCCTCAGGTTTATTGCCGTGAACTTAGCACAGCCTTTCTCTGGTGGTTCCTCCCACAGGGTTTTCAGAAAGAAAGGTTCTTCTGTTTTTTGGAAAAGTAAATTTGTATCTGAGATGACTTCTTTAAGGTCCAATATTGGCACTTTATTTGAGACGCTGCATTTAGCCTATGTTACAAATGGATGTTAAAAAAAAACGTTGAGAGAGTAAATTCTCAACATTCTTTCATCTTTCAACCCTAAATGTGGGTTTAATTCAGAACCATCAACTATCTGCCAGGACTCTTCCTCTTATGAAGGTCACTAAAGAAGAAAAAAAACCTACAACAGTATTAAAGAGAAAACTGATTAATCTATTTGAACTTATGTGGACAAGCAAGGTTGAAGATACTATCCAGTAGTAAATTTTCTCCACTTCAAAATCTACACTAACAATATAAAGCCACCGGTTTATGAAGTGTGAATTTTCCTCACAGATGTTCCCAAAACACTTTTAACGCGGTGAAGAGACTGCCAGTTCTGCTTTGTGTGTCTCTGAGTTGAAGACATGACAACAGGCACAAGAGTTCTGGCCTACGAAATCTTTTCTTTTGCAGACTTTGACATGCGTTTTGAGGAATCTGAGTTCTAGTCGGCCCTGGTCTTTTCTAGAAAGAAATAATGAAACTTCTGGAAAGAGGACATAAATTAAAAACCGGAAATTAAAGAGCAAGAAACAAGAAAAAACAATGGATGTATATAAGAAAAATCTAACCAGTAACCTTATGGAATGAATCTTGTTTTGGGGAAGGTAAACTTTAAGTATTTAAAAAAGCAAAACAAAAAATAAATAGACCCTGACATGTTGTTCAACTGTTGATAAACTAAATCTAAGGTGAGTTCACAGTAAAGTCTTGCTAAAGTTTTAAAAGCACAATAATTATCATATAAACAAATACATACAAAAAATAACAATTTAAATTTACGTTTTTTTATTTAAAGAAGGCCCATTTGCACAAAAAAGTAATCTCAAGGCAGTTTACAAGCTACACAGTTCCAATTCATTACCCAATATATTAAATATAGTGCTCTCCAAATTCAGTTCAAAATCATATAGTCAGATTTAGATCCAGTTACATTTAGTCTAATCTGATCCCAAATACAACACAGAGAAGTCAAATATAGATGATTTAATGCCAATAAGTTTAATGTGTTTTTATCTAAGGGAGCCCAGGCGATTACATCAGCTATCTAGTTACACCATGTGTGTAGGAAGATTTAAAGGAAATAAACATTGCTATTTTCAATTTTATTCAAACATGAAAGCTTCTGAATTTTTACGGAGATATCGAAAAACCGTCAAAGTTATTGCACAGAGGAACACAAACCCTGGAGAACGTGGATCCGTGAACCAGACTTGAGGTCACAAAGTTGGATTTTAGGGTTTTTGGTCCCAACTGAAAGCACAAACGCACACAGATGGGTATTAAATTAAAAGAGCCATAAAAGAGAAACAGATAAGCACAACCCTCAAAACATCTGATACTGATCACAGTTTATCTACAGTCTCAAGCTAACCTTTCTTCCCATCAAGATTCACCAATTAGCCTCGTGTAAACACTGCCTGTCAGAACATTCTGGCCATGGGGGTCACACGCCTCATTCCTATAAAGTCATAATAAAGGGAAACCTGGACGTACGTTATTCAGAATACCAGCTATTGCTGTACATGGCTGTTAAAATCTGACTCAATACAAAACAGTAAATAACTGAGATCAAAATGCTTTTCAGGAAGTTTCCCTTAAAGGCCTTGGTTTGCATGGAAACAGAGCAATACTGTGGGGGATACAGCCAACCTGTTCGACAAGCAGGTCTGAGAAGGAAGGAGAGGCGATTACCTCAGGTAAGAAGCAGGAGGCTGGTTTCTGTAAGCGACAGGGAACTTATCTGGGTGTTAGTAGGAGCACAGACTCAGCCGGCCCGATCAACCTGTCGGTCCTGCTTTGTTACCTGGGAACAGCGAGATTCCGACAATGCTTCTCTGCTGAAGTCGGCTCCTATGTACCGAGTTTCTGACCCTGTTCTGTCCCCTCCAGACACACGTCAGTTCACAGCCGCGTGGTGAGAGGGGTCGTGTCTGTGGGGTTTTGTGGCGCAACACGTAGCTCTTTTCTTGGAGCAAAAAAAAAAACGACAACAACCTAACGCCAGACATCAGAACTAAGGGGATTTCTGCCCTTGGTTTTGTGTTTGAACACAATGCAAAAACAGTAGGAGGAAACTCTCAGGCTGGGGTGTTTCATGTTAATAAGATCAGCAAGAAAAGAAAAAAAAACACCTGCGATAAGACTGTGCTTCCTGGCGATGGGCGACAGGTGGTGACTGTAGACGTTGCCCTCAAACTCAAACACTTCAGCAGGCTAGAAAGAAGTAAAAGAACAGAGAAGAAAAAAGCAATTCATAGTCGGGTCTGTTCACATTTGCATACGTATGCCAAGTCAGAATCTAATCTAAAGATTAACCAAACAACAGAAGCCGTACGGCTTAATATCCGGGAAAAAAACAACAAAAACACAGAAAGATCGTTGAAAAAGATGAAACTAACATAAGAGGGAGAAAGAGAGAGGGCACAGCAGCTCAGCGCTCAGAGGGCAGCTCGCTCGGGCAGCCACTGGTGGTTACAATGCAAATTCTTCTGCAAACATAAAAAGCTTCTCTGTGCTCCGTCTGTCAGTGAGTGCCAGCACCAGCATGGACTGTGCCAGTGGGAGGAAGAGGCGGGGAGGGGAGTGCACAAACGCTCACACACACACACATACAGAGGAGGATCTGTTTGCATACAAATGTCACACACAGTAAAAATACAAAGTGTACAACAATGCAAACACACAACACATTTAAGAGAGGAGAGCGAGCGTCCTTCTGTGCGGAGCTCAGACACAACCAGAGTAAAGTAATGAAAAGGTTAGTGGGTGCTTTTCTGTCCCTTCTGCGACCTTTTAGGCCGACCGTGGTGCCAGCGTAATTCTAGCACAGCCCTGGGCCTGCCATATGGGACGATGGGGCATAGAAAGGAGGAACTCCGTGAAGCAGAAAATAAGAAAGGCAGATGAAGAGGTACAGGAAGGTGCAAAAAAAAAAGAAAAAATGCTGACGCCATTGTGTTACTATGGATATAGAAGGTTTACAAAGCCCTGTTAAAATGGCAGCCTTTGTGATTTACCAAAAGAAATACATTCTTTTTTTATTATAAATAAAAAAATAAACATAATTTTTTTTTATAAATTCTTTACATATATATATATATATATATATATATATATATATATATACAATAAAAAAGAGAAAAAAGTAATCCATTCTGAACTTCTATGTCAATTAAGCATTGTTGCATAATTGTCCACACCCCTAAATTAATCCATAATTTTTTTAATTGTATTTCAGCACTCAGTTTTTTTAGGAGAACAGCCTACAGGCAGGGTAATATCTTGGCCATATTTGCCCAATTTTCTCTGTAAAAATGCTCCAGTATGAGTCAGACTGTGCAGGCATCTACTGTCCTGAGCCCTCTTCAGATAACTCCACAGAGTTTCAATTGGGCTCTGGGTGGTCCTGTTACAAAAAATCCACCTCTGTCTGGTTAAGCCACACGTTTGTTGATCTGGACCGACGCTTTGGGCAGATCTCGTGTTAAAAGATGAAGTTCCTCTCCAGCTTCAGCTTTCTAGCGGGGGCCTGAGGGCTTTTTTTTGGCTAATGTCTGGTATTTAGGACCATTCGTAAATCTTCCCCCTCACCCCCTTGAACTGAGGCACCAGATTCAACTGAACAAACACTGCCCCAAAGCATGACACTGTTTGGTCTTATGCCAAACATGCATTGTGAAACTAAGGCCAAAACGTACAACCTTGGTTTCCTAATAATAGGCTCCGATCTTGTCACCTTCTTCATAGCCCAGACATACGAGGAATACAGGAGAGTGACATGTACAGCACAGCCAGGAATTCCTGGAACTTCTTTGCTGTTTCTGTACGACTCTTGGCAGCCTCTCTGATCACTTTTCTTCCCGTCTTTTCATCAATACCCAGTTGTTGTAAACGTCACTGCTGATCATATATTTACCGCTCGATGATGACCGTCTTCACTATGCCTTAGAAAGTCGATTGAACCCTTCTGCTGAACGACACACTTAGACAATGAGCTCTCTCCAACTCCCATAGCATCTGCTGCAAGATGCAATTTAACATGGATTTGGATGTGGAGGTCGATTCTGAGCACTGACACCTCCTGGGTAACGCACACTAAGGCAACCGCATTGTTTACATTTTTTCATTTTTCATTCTCCCCCTCATATGAGTTTGTTTTGTTTTTCAAATTAAGTTTCATTATGAGTTTATTATGATTGCTTGAACTACATTAGAGCACCTCTGATTGTATCTATTACCACAAGGCTGTGTTCCTGAATTCAAGGAATATTGTGCAACTTTGTAATTAATGCTTGTAGGCATCATGGCTTACCTTTAAGGTCTCTGTGTCCCACACTTTCATGGTCTTGTCAAAGGAACTGGAGACAAACATTCCTGTGTCATAAGGATACCACTGGACTGACTCCACACTAAATCTGTGGACATGTCGACTTGACCTGCGTAAACAAGAACAAAACAATGGATCACCCTGACGAGTTTGTTCTGCTCACATTATAATATAGTTGGGGAACAAAACTTCTTTGTGTTGAGTGTGAGCTGGTCGGAAACGCCACAATAAGAGAGTGCCGCCCTCTAGTGGCGGGCATAAATAAGCTGACGTTTACCTTCCAACAGTCCGGACCGCCTTGCAGGTGTACTGTTGTTTCCCGCTGTGGTTCTCCAGGTCATAGATGACAATAACGCCGTCTGCGCCTCCAGACAACATACTCACAAATTGAAAAAAAAAAAACATATTAATCATCCCAAAGAATCACTTTGTCCCAAAATGTATGATTTCTACATGATTTTTAATCTTTAACATCATTTACTGACTGTAAATCCTCATTTTGAAATATAATACTGCAAACATCTTAACCCATTTGAGATCTTTTCACTTATTTTATTTCTTTTTTATATTAGATTAGTGAATAGCTCCTGTTAACTACAAATCCACAACGTCGTGGTATAACAATACCACAGAAACCTGAAAAGTAAAAATGCATGTAAACTCGTACTGTAGAACTGCAGCAAATTATGACGGAGCAAACTTACTATCTGCCTTCAGCTGCGTCAATGTCAATGGCATTAATCCCATTTCCGTGGATTCGCTCCACATCTCTGTCAGGGTTTAACTTCAGACTGAGGACTCTTGACAGATCCAGAAAAAAGCAATTATAGAGAAAGTTACGAAAAGATAGAAATATATTTTACTGATCTAATCAGCACGATTTTAAACAAACTTTGTCATCTTTCGACATCACAATACGAGTGCATGTAAAACATGTTCCTCTAATCAGCAATAGATATTTGAGATCATTGCAGCCTTACTCTTTACACTACAAATACTAGGGCTGGACGATAATTCTTTTTTTTTTTTTATCTTTTTTTCCAATAACAATATATATCGATTGGTTGACGTATATCGACGATAGAAAAAAGGGGTCAATAAAAACTTCAATAGAATAACAGTTTTCCTTCCTTTTGCATTCTAGCCATGTATGTTATCATGTGGGTTAATACTCCAGTCGCTACATCCTCCCAACCAATCACAACGCAGACCCAGGAACTCTCCGTCACCAAACTCCGCCCCCTTTAACGAGTTCAGAGAGCAAGCATTCTTTTTTCTTTTTTTAAAACTTGCAGTTTAGGTAAAAAGTAGGCTGACTAAAGAGTTGAGTTTGATTTCAGTGTTTATGTGATTTGTATCTAAAATTAGGTTGCTAAGCAACAGCACGAAATGGTCAGGGCTGCACTTAAAATATATGTTTTGAATTTGTTGAGAATTATCGATATCAATCAATATGATTTCTATTTAATTGATAAGCTTTCTTTCTATAGCGTCCAGCCCTAATTTTTCAATTCAATTTTATTTATATAGCGCCAATACATGAAACATGTCATCTCAAGGCACTTTACAAAGTTAAGTTCAATCATATTATACAGATTGGGTCAGATTATACAGATTGGTCAAAAATGTTCCTATATAAGGAAACCAGTTGATTGCATCAAATCACATTTCACAGAATCCTATCAACACAGCAACAAAGAGGAAATTAATCCTTCCTTATACTGACATAATTCAATGTGATGTTTAGTTTACATTACGGCAGATATCAGAGTTATAAATTATAATAAACACGGACCTTGATTCGTTTTAATTTTCCGGTATAACAGTGAAGACCGCAAACAGATTGTCTTATTCAACTGTAAACAAATTAAATCTAATAGCTCGGCATATTTTGAGATCCATCCTGGGGAGTTCGGTGTTTTGTTTGTATTTTCTCTCACCTTCTCGTCGACTCTGCGCGTCTAAGTCGCAAAGGGTCATCCAGACCAGCCTGCCTTGCTGACAAGAATCCCAACATCGCTTCAGCTTGAAGAAACCCGGTCCCAAAAGTCAAAACTCCTATTTTATTTGCACCAGCGGCGGCAGAACTAGCTTAAAAGGCTAGCCTGTTGCCTAAACCAAAGTGAGTTGTTAAGCCATGCGGGATATTTACCAATTATATAAAGCATGTTATTGTAACGCAATTTACGTAAAACCACGCGGCGTCTTTTTCAAAACTCAATTTTTGTGCTAATGTTTATTATTTTTGAACGGATAGTAACTAGCTTCCCTTCAGTCCCAAATAATGAGCCGCCATCTTGGTTAGTGACGCAAAACAATAGTTGCTGTGATTGGCTGGAGCGGTGTGGCTGTCCAATCGCGAAACAGGAGGAAGTGCGCATAGCAGGGCAAGATGACGTCGTCACTTCCGGCCCCGACAGTGGAGGTCTGCAGCCTGGTCCTCTTGAACAACTGTCACCCCACCGGCGGAAACATTTCTCCCCACAATCACCGAGCTGTGTCCGCGAAAGATGAGCAAGATTGGCGGCCTTCTGCGGCGAGCCTTCGGAGCAGTGCGTGAACACGTTGGGACAGACCACTTTGGGAATAAATATTACTTTATCCCCGAACAGAAGTCGTGGACAGGTATATTAACACATGTGATGAAACTAGCTAGTTGTTTCTGCTGCATTTGTATTAACAACCAGCGTTCAGTTAATTCCTGCCCGGAAACGGCAATGATACACAACTAACTTATTTTGTTCGCATGGATTCGCTATCGCCCTCTTGTTTACTGTAGGTTATGACATTACCCTTACCAGGCAAGAGTCGTCTTGCCCTTACCCTTTCACAATTGTAGTGTTAACTTATTGCCACTAGATGGTGCCACAGTCCAAAAAACTGCGGCCGATATTCAGGTTTTGAGCTACTGTGTTTATGTCTCAATACATCTGGGGGGGCAGGTCCGCATGCCATATATCAAACCTGTCTGCGATAATTATTCATAAGGGGGCCCTGCTGAAACGTGGCATCTCTACAACACTCAAGTATCCCCCACACCAGCCAGAGCAACTGTCAGGCGAATAAATGGTGGGATGCCAGTAGTGTCCTTCACGCTGGCTCTGACTCAGAAGGCCAAGGGGCGTATAGCTGGGCTAGTAGACTCTATTAAGAGAACTGTGAGTCCATGATCAGGACCACCACAGCACAGAGATTGAAGGTTTGTCGGCATTAATGGAGGCCTTTGTGGTAGTCTGAGACGTGTGTGTAGCATTACTTGCAATACAAAAAGGAAATGCATTTAAATGTAATTGCACGTTGACTGTCAGAAATAGCAGTAACACGCTATTTTATTGGAATGTCATGTGACTGGCCGACACAAAGTGGTGATCATTTTGTAAAAGGGAAAGACAATGACACATGAACAATGTTTAAACTGGCGTACAATTGCGTTCAACCCCATCTTCCTCTAAATAAATTCCTGCGCAACCATTTGTAGCGACAGCAGAGTCCAGTCCGCCCGTGTTTGATGTAATCTGAGCATGAACGCAGCTGTTCTGTCGTGGCAAACCCTTGGAAGAAGGCGCTGTGGTCGAACGAGACTAAAACTGAACCTGTTTCGCAGACGCCCAAAACATTATGTGTGACAGAAAAAAAACACCGCTCCACGTCACCTAGAAGACGCGAGGCCCAGGGTGAAACATGGTGGTGGTAGAGTCATGGTGGAGATGATAGGAAGGTGGATGGAGCTAAATGCAGCGCAATCCCTGAAGACAACCAGCTAAAACATTTCAAAAGACTCGAGACTGGGGGGAAGGGGTTGAGCTTCCTTCACGCAGAGCCTATTATGCAATAATTTGGATCACTGCCTATTTAAAATATTAAAAGTTCCAAGACTAAATCCACCTGAGAATCTGTGGCAAGCGTTGTGCGTGGATATTCACAGTCAGTCTCAATCCGGCCTGAAAGAGCTTGAGAGCTGAGAAAATGTCAGTCCCTGGGTATGCAGCGCTGGTAAGAACACCACCCAAAGAACCTGCTGCTGTAATCGGGCCAGATTTTACGCTGAGCGGAGTCTGCTCCTCTGCCGGTCTATGGCGTGAACGCATGCCCCCACAGAGCAAACCGAGCCATTATCTTTGCATCCTCTGGTTTTCTCTAGGCTCCGCCCCCCCTCCCCTCCTTTTTTTTTTTTTTTTTTTTGCCAGGCTGAACGTGACCTTTTTGTGATTCACCTTTTCTCAGCATTTTTTTTTTCTTTTCTTTTTTTGCGGGGGGAATCTTTGGCCCGCCTCGTATTTATAATTCATTACAAGGCAGCTCCTCCACCCCTGCCTGTCAGCCTATTCAAATGAGACATCACAAACGCTGCTCTCCAGCACACTTACAGGGTAATGTATGCACTGTCCCGTCGCGGAGACTGACAACCGCAGAGAGGCTGGCCGGTCTGTGCCTAACCACAAAAAAAAATAAAAAATAAAACAAGAAGTGGAGATAAACACAAGTCAAAGCAGCAGGCGGGCGCAACTAAATGCTGGTATCTGCATGTCTAATAAACGTAAAGGGAACGGGGTGCAAGGGTTGCATCATTTCCTCTCCATTCAACCTTGTGGAACTAAATCATATGTATTATTCAGTCCATATGTCTTGCTGCAGCCAGCTTTTGATCTTAAACTGATAGGCCAAGCATGGGCCCGGGGCCTCAAGGCACCGACCGCAGGGGCTTTTCACTCCAGCGCATAAGTTTTGCTCGAAATAGGTGAGGAGTGTCTCTCTCTTTTGTTTCCTCACTCCGCGACCCGTTCGTCCGTCCCTCTGCATTTATCCATGCTTTGCTGCTCCCATTTTCCACCTCTCTCCATCCGTTAACTTTTGAAAACTGGGGCGTAAGCAATTCTCCGAGCTCTGCATGTTAGGAATTTAACGGCTGCCGTGATAGAGAATTATTATTATTATTTTTTTATTTCATGTGCATTTGTCTGATTTGATTTCAACATCTTCTTTTCGGGTTGTGCTTCTTTTTTTTTTTTGCCCTCTCCTTTGAATCGCTGCCTCTGTTTTTTTTTTGTTTTTTTTCCCCTCCTTTGAAGTTATTCCAGTGAAGATTTCTATTCAAAAACAGTAGCGCGGAGGGATAGACCCAGCAGAAAGCCCTCTAAACCCCTCTCCCCAGATGTTGCTCCTCATCAAAATGAAAGGGCATGGGTACGGGGAAGTAGACGGATGGAGAGAAAAGGGAAAAGACTCTCTGCTTCTGGTCCAGAGGCTCTAAAGAGCGCACAGAAAGAGCCGTGAGTAGCCCTTGTGAGCCTGGCCTACAGCGGAGCCACTGGCAGCGTGGCCCCTGGTCTTAGAGGGTCCTTGCCTTGCCGTCGTGTTCTCTAAGCTGAACTGAGAATCTATATTCTTTTTTTTTTTTTTCCCGTGTATTTCTGTCCCCCAGGCCCAGCTCTGCCTCACACGGCACGGGGGCGCCGTGTCACGCTGCCCGGATGAAAGCCTGAGCGCTCTGTGGATGGGCTCATTCGTCTTCGGCAGCTGGACCCGCAGCTCCGACGCCCGCCCTTCCCTTCCCTTCCCATCTCATCCCTCCCCTTCTTCTTCTTCTTCTTTTTTTTTATTTAGGGAAGAGAGAGGCGCGCTGACATTATCGGCTGCTGCAGGCACATTTGAAAATAATTGCCTGTATGATTGCTATTTTTTTCTTACCTCTTTGAGGAGGTGTAGCCTTTGTCTTGGAATCAATGGCTGCTCAATACTGGACAGGGGAAAGGCAGTTTCCTTTCATGTCTCTGTGAAAGGGATGTATTTTTAGCGCTGTTCGTTTTAGCCGTGCGCACGCGTGTGTGTATGTGTGTGTGCCATACAGTTTTAATCTATTGGTCCTCTTTCGCTGTGTGAAGAATGGAAGACATTCAGAGGTTCTTCATACGTGTGCCACGCAGGCTGGAGGGAGAAAGAGGCATTGACTTGTCGTCCTATCACTTTCCCCTCTCTTTCCCCGCGTCTGTCTATTATTCATTAGATTCCCCAGTTCGGTTCTGTGAAGGGGAAAAAGGACTCAGTTCTGCTATTTTCAGGACGCGGCGACTCCCGGGGACCGCCGAAAGGAGAGGCGTGCGTTCTTCTGCCTTGGCGTGTCCGTTAATGCACCGTGACAGCTGCACACCTCGCATTTGTGTTTTAAAGGAAAGTAGGGGTGGGGGGGGGAACATTAGTTGTTTGTTTTCTCTCCACTTCATTCCCTAACACACTTAACACAACACCAGATGGCCGTGTGTCATCAGAGCGTTGATTCAAGCCTCATATTTCCACCCAAAGACTCACAGCGGAAAGAGACGAGGGTCCAAATGGCTGTTCATTCTGCCACAAGTCATCCCCTGGGTGTGATGAAGGAAGGTCTATCCCGCCATAGGACACCGAGTCAGTGTTTACAGGAGCGTCAGTGTCCAGAGCCGCCACTGTAAATCATGCTAATTGATCAGCGGCGATGCAATGCGTGGGGGGTTTAAATGACGGTTGTTTAATCATTATAGGCTTTAGCTCATCTAGCGCCGCGCGCCTTGCCAAGAGCGCATTTGCATGTGTGTCTTGTGGCTCATCACGGAGTGACTTCTCTCGTTCATTAAAAAGGCATTTGAAGGAATAGACGCCTGAAAACGAGAGAGAGGGAGAGAGCGGCCGCGTTTATTTTCAGTGGCGGAGCAATCCAAGTGGGCTGCGATCCAGCGACGGGGGTTCGAGTGTTTTGGAGGTCCACTGAGCTCTGCCTCACTGCATTGGACATCCACAGGCATGCCTTGCAGGAGTTTTCACGCTCCTTGAACTTTTTTTCCACATGTAACGCATGTATAGCAAAAAAAAAAAAGAAACTTCTTACGATTTTTCATAATGGATCAACATAAAGTAGTGCAAAGTTGTGAAGTGGAGGCAGAATCATTCATAGGTTTCCAAAACTTTTTTTCCCCCAAGAAAAAAGTAAAACGTAAGCCGTGTATTTACGTGAAGCCCCTTTTACTCTGTTAACCCTAAATAAAATCCAGTTGCCTTCACAAGTCCTCTGATTGTCTGGAATTGATCTCGGTGTAAATCCAAATGTTGAGTGAAAGCCGCAAAGGTCGTCGTGCAGAGCAAGGAACACAGCAGGCAGGTCAGGGGTCAAGCTGTTTAAAACAGGGTCAGGGTTTGAGCTATATGCTAGGCTAAACATGTCATCGTTCAACCTGTCACCCAAAAACTGGAAAGAGTCGGGCATTCTTGTCGTTCATTTAAACGGATAAGCAGGTAAAGGAGGGCATAAAATTGGAGAAAAATTGCAATAGGTGCCGGGTAACTGGAGGAGCTGTAGCCTTTCCCAGCTCGGGTTGAAGGATCTGGTGAGAGGACAGCTACTGGTTGTCAAGTCCAGAAATCTGGCCAGAATAACAGCTATTGTTGAAAGAAAGTGGTTGCCATGTTGGGGGTACAGCAAACATTGTGGAAGGGGGTGCTCGGGATGTATAAGACCTAAGCAACTCAAAAGCAAAACACCTGATTCTCCAACCTCACTGTGAAACATGCTGGGGGCAGCGTCTCGGTGTGGGGAGGGGTTTGTCCAGCAGGAACGGGGCACCTGGTCTGAGTTGTTGGGAACATGGATGGAGATGAATACAGAGCAGTTCTGAAACAAAACCTGTCAGGTTTAGCACCGGGATGGAGGCGCACCTTCCAGGAGAACAATGGCTCTACACATAAACCCAGAACGACAGTGGACTGATTTAGATCAATACTTTGAATGGCCTAGTCAAAGTCCAGACATAAAGCCGATTTAGGATCTGCGGCAGGACCTGAAACTTCGTTCGCTCTCCAACCAGCCTGACTGAGCTTGAACTAATGTCGTAGGCCACGCTTCTCAGGTTTTAATTCGTTTTTTTATTGTTTTGTTTTGTCAAACGGGTCTCCCATGAAAAACCGGATCTTGGATCTCAACGTGAATACCTGTATAAATAAAGGTTAAAATTATAAAAATAAATGCAATTATTGGCAACCAAAAAAACCTGAAAACCCTTTAGCAATTTCTTTCACCTCACAATTATGAACTACTTTGTGTTGGCTCAAAAGTGCACTTTTAGTGCGATTTATTGTTTCTTTTTTTTTTTTTTTCAGTCTGACTTACAAAGAGAAGGAACCAGTGCATTAATGGAAAAATATTAATATTCAGCTGGCCTAGATGTGTTTTGACACCCGAGGGCTCTTTGTCGGTCAGAAACCCAACCTGGAAGACTGACAGACAGGTAAGGCACAGTAGCAGACGGCCCGCCGCTGCTTATTCAACTCAGAATATTTTAATAAAGCAGACAGGCAGAGAGAAATAAGGCAACGAGGAGCAGGAAGGGAGAAAAGATAAGACACTGGGAAACTATTGGAGGGTGGAAAAGAAGGTGGGGTACATGGAGTGAGTGACAAAGAACAAAGAAGGTGCTGACATATTGGGGTGAAATTATTGAGCGGAGTGGAGGAAAGAATGGATGGAGTAAAAGTGAAAGGAGGGTTTTCGACAGAAAGGGTGAAATGAGTAGGTGGATAGATGGAGGGGGGGGTGGTGAGGTAGCGGTAGGTTAATGGTGAGAGAGCGGTGGTTTTTGAAGGCGTAATGGAGGGAAAAGGAAGGAGGGAGTGTTGTGGGCTGCATGGGAGGATTGGAGGTGAACAGAAAGGGGTGGACAGCTAGGTGCTTGGACAACAGGCGCATGGGCCTCAGAGGAGGTGTAGGAAAGGAAGGAGAGGAAAGGGGGGGTCCAGACCGCTCCAATGCCTCACAAAGGATCCTGACTTCCTGCCTTACCGTAGTTCCTTTTTACAAGCCATTTGGGGGGGGGGGGGGGGTGTAACTTCGTAAGGATGGCTGGCCTCACACAGATTGGGCCTAATCGTCACCGCCACCTTTATGTCCGCCTGCCTCTGGGTACAGCGTGACTAACGGATCAAATCTGTTTTTTTTTTATTATTATTATTATAGTCCTGCGCTCTATCGTTGATTGATCAAATCTCTTCGGGCTCAGCAGAATCGCAAACAAACAGAGCGGCGGGTGAGTTAAACTGGTCGGCAGCAGAAGCAGGCCCTCTTTACGCCCAGGCTCCTCCTCTCTGTGGAAGTGATGGAAAAACAATGACTGGCCTTTTCCCTCTAAACCTCATCCCACATCACTAGGCTTTAGGATAATGGGTAACCATGGTTACAGGGCCCGCACATCCCTTCCATGATTTTTTTTTTTTCTCTCTCCCCCTCCTGGAAAAGACAAACCGAGGGAGGAAAGAGGGTGCCCATATTATTGCACATTGCCCCTTCGTGTAGCGCTCACTGGGTCACTCCATCTTCATAAGGCTGTCCGCTACGACGCGTGCGTCGGCCCGTTCCTCGCACGCGGCTCAGCTGGAGATGGATAAACTTGGCTGAATCTGGCCTGACAGCCCCGCTCTATCAAGAAGGCTTTTTTTTGTTTGTTTTGTCCCAGCAAACCCTCCCTGTCTGGTTGAGAATGCTGCTCTCTACTGTGAGGTGGCGGCATTGCAGTCGGATGCTTTTGACTGAGCATTCTTACTGAGAGTTTACCCCCCCCAATGTTCAAAATCAGCCCTTATTGCTCCATCAGTGTGTCCCCTGTAGTGATCGCAGTAAGCAGGATATTATGTACGAAATTCAAACGTGTTGGCGCTCTGCACGCCACTGGTATATATGAAGTGTGCTGGCTGGACTTTGACTCTTGGTAACCACACCTGATCAGGGGCCAGACAGACATCATTAAGGGTGAGACAGGTGTGGGTTTTATCACAACTGATATGGCCACTGCAATATTGGGATTTAATGCAACAATATTCATAACTAACATGCACAAACTCTGCTGCTTCATCCTCTGAAATCGGTGTATCAAGCCTCCTTCTGCGGATTGCAGAGTTTCAGGAAATCCAAATGGTCAAACTAACTATCAGGGAGTTATCTAGAGGCGTCTCGCTGCAGAGAATATACTTGCAACACAAAGTGTTTTATTTCTGATAGATGTATTTATAAGAGCCTTTCCTCTAGCTCTGGGGGTTTACAAAGTGGGGGGTTTAATCGTGGAAAATTATACCTTTTCAACATCAGAGAACATCCAGTCTTTTTCTTTGAACTATGTGAAATTCATCTTTAAAATTTCTTTTAGTATTTTTAATGGAAATTTCCTGCTCCAAAGCCAATCATTTATTTCTTTAACCTATGATTACCCTAATACAATTTTTTTCGTACGGTTTAATCATGAGAATAAAGTGATCACATTAGGTGTACAACGATAAATTACATTGCAACAATAAAGTTGTCATTTGCACAATGTTTTGAAAGGCCCGACACTAATAATACATTTATGCTAAAAAGATTTAGTGTTTTCTTATTTCTAAAACCAATACCAAAGCATGACTTTACAAGATGCTCAACATCCACTATCGTAACACAGGGCCTTTTTAGTGAGACTTCTTATAAAATGATGGACAACAGGGGGTCTGATGCTGTGATTTCAGGGGTTGCAGGCTAGAAAGTTTGGGAACCCCTGCTCTAGCTGGGGGGGGGGGGGGTGTATCTAAATCCAAAGCAGCTACACTCACCTTGCAAGAAGGTTTTTCATCATTAAAAAAACAGATTCTTTTGAAATCGTCATCATCAATCATCTTTTTTTGTGAGCCGTATGCTTTAAATCCTAAAATGCTTAACGTCTCAGTTATGATACAAAAAGAAAATGCTCTGCTAATAGCTGTTATATTTCTTTAGATATATACTTTTCTGAAATTTTTTGTATCACGCTTTAATGGGAATTTACACCCTGAAGAGGTCATAAGGTTTAGTTTGATCATTTGTGAGCCCTTCATTTGACTTACTATTATTTGCACACGGTCTTGGCTTTAAACCCCTCTAATTTCTTGACTAAAGGTTTTGCCAGATGTTACACCATGTGAATTAAATGCATTCCCGCCTTTTTAAAAAGGTGTTTCTTAACCACGTGAGCTGAAAATTGACCGCAGTTTGGAATTCAGTTTATATTTTTTAGAAACCTCGGGACATTTGCTGTGTGGTGTCCAAAGTCGGTGGTAAAGGACCGGTGTCCTGCATGTTGTAGATGATTCTGTGTTTTAGCGTCAATTGAAAGGGTCATTAGCGGGCTCATGAACATACCTGTGACATGCTGAGAAGCTAATCCCGCCTTTTCAATTAGCTCTGTAAGATTAGGGACACGACTAAAACATGCAGGACGTCGACCCTGAAGGACCGAGGTTGATCAGGTGATCTAATTCCTTTATTTTGTCGGCCCATTCTAGCTCCGCTCTCTTTTTTCTTCACTTTTTCACGGCATCCCGACCTGTCAGGAAGTTCTGTTTGCATTCATACAAAGAAGCGGACAGACCTTGATAAGGGTCAAGACTAAGGGAGCATGGTCTGATCACAATACGGCGAGCAGTGGGATGCTGTTTTTCTGTGTTGCGTTCTAGTACAACACGAACCAAGAAGATGTTCTTAAGCTGCGGGTGTCAGTGCCGGCGGTAAAGGGGGGGAGGGGGTTGTGACAGAGTCCACCTGTTGGGGTCAGGCGCAGAGAGCGCAATCTGCTGGATCCGTCTGAGTTTTAAGGAAGGTCTTTAGCTGTTGTTGAGCGACGGGTTTTCCCCTGACATCTTTCTCTGCAGGAAAAAAAAAAAAACACAATGAGTGCAAGGGAAAAAACAAGACGCAGCAAAATAGATGGCACAAAGATGCCTGGGATGACATTGTGGAGGTGAAAAAGCTCTCGGGCCGCCCCCAGCGGTACTCGCCTGGGAGCTGATGTGTGAGATTGTTGGGTGGGGAGGGGGAGGGGTGCGTGTTGAAGCAGGTGATGGAGTTTAGCGCGGTGCATTCAGGGTTCAAAGAGCAGCCCTCAGAGTGCATCATGTCTTTTTTTTTTTACGAATGGGAAGGATTGAGGTACGGCTGCCACGGCAACCCCCCCCCCCTCCCTCTTCGCCCATCCCGCTCCTCTGTCTCCATCCTTCCTTCCTTCCTCCCTTCCTTTTCCTCTTCCCTCCCCCAGGAGTCACAGCCAGCCTCACAGATGAGTTGTGCTCAGACAGGTGAGATGGCTCATGAATATTTATGCCGTGGGATTTCATTCCTCCCTGCCACTGACTGGACCCTCCCCCCCCCCCCCCCCCCCCCCCTCTCCAAGGCGGTGCTGCGTTTGTCCTTCACGGTAAAGAGGCAGCGTCCTCGCTGCTGTCCCTCAGGTTAATCTGCCCTGCTCTCTAGCCAGTTGTGTGCTGGTGTGTGTACAGGTGTGTGTTTGACTAGTAAATAGGCTTCTCCCTTGTGAGTGATGAGAAGGCAGACGTGTCACAAGGGGGCCGCTGAGATTGTGGGCTCCTAACACCCTTCATACCTCTCTGTGTCTCTCGCTCAAGGTGGGGAAGGAGCACACGGATAGATTACTTACTGATGGCTGGGTGTGCCAGCAGCAAGTTATATTACCCTCAAAACATGCAATAGGAATATTTAGGTATTAAGATTTATTTCATTTCATAGATATTTGAATTCTTCAATCAAGACTTGCTCCAGATTGTAATTTCACTGAGACTTTAAAAGATTTAAATATATCAGATTGGACGCAGCTTCTTTATAGTGACGTATGAATTGTTGCGATATCTAAAATCTGTAGTTTGACGTTGAAAACCTTTTGAACGCAAATGCTTATTTTGGATTTTTGGAAAGCGGCCTCAAATAGATCTGTTAAACCTCAGTTATAGTCTCACCTTATTAACTTTTATTTGTTTGTTTTTTAGACGCGGACCGATGGAGAGATGCTTTTTTTTCCCGCAGCATCATTATCTGAAGGCCTCGCAAAAGTATTTCCACCACTTTTCTGACCACGAACATTTTATCGGGACTCAACACAAAGTAGTTCATAATTGTGAAGATGAAGGAAAATGCGATGTGGTTTCAAACGTTCTGAGCTCAAAAAAATCTGAAAGGGGTGGTGCATTCGGACCCAGTCGCTATTTTGCAGAACCATCTTCTGCTGCCATTACACCTGCAAGTCTTTCCGGGTATGTCCTACTAATTTCGCACATCTAGAAACAAAGATGCTCGCACATTCACCTTCTCAAAATATCTCTAGGTCAGTCAGATTGAATGATGCACATCTAGGAGCATACATTAAGTGTTGACAAGGATTCTCACTTAAATTGACATGGGGACCTTGCCCAGACCGCTGTGCAACATTTAAAGGCTCTTAATCTGAACCCTTGCGTCGTAGCTCCAGCTCTACGTTTTGGGCTGTTGTCCTGCTGGAGGGTCAACCCACGCCCCAGTGTTCATGTTGCCTCCTCCACCATGTTTCATTCCAACAATGTTATCAGTTGGACTTTCATCCACATGGATGCTGTGCCCCCCCTCACAACCCGCGGCTATCCTCCGAAAGCCTTTCCCGGTTTTCTGACAACTATACATTTCATTTGGCTTCTGTTCCATAAAACTCATCTGCCACCTGGGCACTGGGTCTCTGCAGCTCCTCCAGAGTTGCCATTTGTGTCTTAGTCACTATTCTTTTCTTTATTAAATATAGCTGACTGAGATATCCAAACGTCTTTCTCATTCTTTAAACTTTATCCGCAACCCGTCGGGTGTGTTCTTTTATGATTCTGATCGTTCGCCTCTAGTAAGGGATACACACCGCAGTAAACTTCGAAAACCGTGTGTCACATCCATTTTCTTCACAGCAGTGCCCTGTTTTGCGTTGGCCTATCACTTAAAATCCCGGGGAAATACGTGAAAGTTTGAGGTTTGCGTGCAAGCCAATGCTGTTTGTAGACACGGATCTAAAAAGTATGCACAAACAGATTGTGTTCTTAAAAATCCAGGGATGAAACAGGAAGTGGGGTTTTAGTCATGCTGCAGAATCATCCTTACAGGAGTCAGAAGCATGTCGGCGTTTAACGGGGGGGGGGAGAGCTGAGGGGGTGCAAGGCAGAGGAGACAGAGAAAGGTAAGCTCCTCTCTTTATGCTTATTATTTAGGCATTAGCTCGCTAAGCACATCGCATGTGGGGACTTTAATGCAATTTCCCCCATTTCATTCTGCCGCCACCCACTCCCAGTGCAAATATGGATATGATCTGCTTATAATTAGCGTACCTGTTAAACGCCTTAGTTAGTACTGCCTGGAGAATCACCGCCTTTTTTGTTCGCAGGCGGTGGGTTTTTGTCGCGCTATTTAGGGGGAGTTTCTAGGAAACAATTTCTCGACAGACATCCGAGATCGTTCTGGTGAGCTAATTTAAGGCTCGTGTTGTGCTCTCTGGTTTGGTTTGGTGCGGCTGATGGCGGGTGCCGAATCTGTTTCTTTCGGATATCAGAGGAATGGAGCTGCGTGCAGAGCCGGAGGCCTGCGAGGCCCTTTTGCGACAATCTAGCAGGAAGCAAAGCAGAACTAAAGCATTACTAGCCTAATTAGCTGACCCGATTACTGTACGGGGCCGGATAGAGTATGGAGAAGGGTCGTCCTCACAAGACATAATTACAGAACAGCACAGGCGCTGGCTTTTTGAGGGGAAACCAAGGCCCCCGTGAGCAGAACTCGCTTCGTCACTTTGGGAGGCCATCGTTTATCCATCCCGGTGCCAGAGCTATCTGTTATGGCTGAAGTAAACATTAAGGCCATCAGTCTGCCGAGCGCGTGGTGCCGCTTGCATCCATTTGTCCGTGTCCAGTGAGCTGCGGAGAGGCTGTGATGGAATCCTGACAGATTGTCTGTGTTTTGGAGCGTGTTGTTTTCCTTGCCCATACATTTTTCTCCTTCAAGCCATGTTTGCCATGCATCATCACTCTCTCTCACTCTCTCTCTCTCTCTCTGTCTCTCCCTGCCTCCCTGCGTCTTCCTCCTCCCTCCTTGCCTCATCCTTTCTCAGACAGACATCTGACTACCTGTGAGAAGAGAAACTATGGAAACACAGAACTTGTTATTTTTGAACACGACTCATGTGAAGAAGACACCGCCAAAGTGGGTTCTTTCTTCTGCTGTCTATCCGTAGTCCCCCCCCCACCCCTTTCCTTCCTTCGGTCGCCGTCTCCATGTCACCGCGTGCCAGCCAAAACTTGTCTAATCAGCAGATTTGACCAAAATAATTGGCAGTGGCCTTGCTGGCAGCGAGCGTCGTGCTGTATACAGATAGGGAGAAGGAGCACTTAATATTCCAAGCAGCTCGTGCCTCTCCTGTTCCCTCTGATATCTGACCTCTTTTGTCTCCTGCTGGGCTTGATGTTGATTTTGGAGGGCATTGTTAGCCGGGGCGCTGTGATTGGAAGAGGTAGTCGGCGGAGGGGGGCCCTGGTTGGTTGGGTTAAAGGAAAGGCCGATTTGCATAAAGGCTTAGCCCAGATTTGGAGCCACTCAGCGAGATCTGAGGAGAAGGGCCCGAGGGCCGCGAGGTAATCATCCATGGCCTGTCACAGCGCTGTCATCCCTGCGTGTATTTGTCTGTGTGTCTGGAGAGCATTGTGTCTGGGCTAGTTTGTGTTCATATCCCTTTGCATTTCGTGTGCAACGTTGGCGAACACCTCCATCAAATCACACTTGCTGTCTTTTGAGGGTTTTCTTTTTTTATATATATATATTTTTTTTCCTCCTTTCCAGGGAGGCACATCCGTGCCAAGCGGATGGTGGAGCCAGCCAATCCTGCAGAGCATGAATATATGGAGGGCAGCATTCCGATGGAGTGGGAAGGTAAGTTTGGACTGCAGAATATGTGCCGCATATTGTACTTATCGCTAATTCTAAACAAAAAACTGCAGCAAAAAAAGTAAAAGGGAATGACAGATTCGTGGCTCCATCTTCTGGGACCTTGGCTAATCCAATGATTTCGGGTTTTTTCTCCCCCCCCCCCTTCTTCTTGCAAGACGCAATGGGGGCTGGGAATGAGTTTATCAAAGAAGCCTTCTGCCGGTGTTATACAAGCGTACCATAAAATAGTGTTTCAGATTTCTTACAACTGGATACAAACTGTTCCCTGTGTCTCAGACTGGCTTTATCCACCTTAAACCCCCTCATCCTGCCTCGCCCCATCCCTCATGCATTTTCATCAGGATGCAAATAAGAAACGGATAAAAGAGGCCCAGAATCCCCATAGCTAGCTGGAGCAAGAGTTGCAAAATCTCTCTCTTTCTCTCGCTCTCTCTCTCTCTCTCTTCCTGGCTCCCTTTAACCTGCTCTGCTGTGCAGCCAGCTCAGCCAAAATGGAGCTCCTTCGACAGAGGGAGGGGGGAGAGATGTGATGGAGAGAGTTCTGCTGGGGAGTGAAAAGAGGAGGATGGAGGTGTGGATGAGGAATGACAGAGCATGTGCTTTAAAATCGGAAGATGAAGGACGATGGACGCATTTTCTTCCCAGATCCGGGTCTCACTGGCCCAGTTCTGCCAAGACCAAAAAAAACACACCATGTCTAAGTATTAGGTTGGTACTTTCTGTGACTGACAAACATAAATAAATAAATAAAATCTGTACAGGCATCTAGGTGCATTCTCGGCCGTGTTTTACTCTCATACCCCTGAATAAAAGCCATTTCAATCAACGTCTCTTCAAAACATGAGGATTCATTAACTGAAACAATTCAACTTCAAGCTAAACGTATTCCAGTCGACAACTCTTTGACTAGGCTAGTGAGACTTGACTAGACCACTGAGCAAAATGAACATGATTAAAGAAAACGAATGAACTGTGTTCTGTGCGGCAGAAACCTAACGCTGCTGATCAGCACGAACACGCCATGGCCACGATGCAGCCCCACGCCGTTTTCTGCTGTAGGGACAGGGGAGCAGGTCAGAGATGAGGGGACGATGGATGGAGCTAAAAACAGGATAGCGCTGTAGAGGCTGCTAAAGACTTGAGACGAGGGTCACCTTCCCGCCGACCAACGACTTTAAAACGTACAGTCAGAGCCGCGGTGAAATAGTTCAGATCAAAGCAAAAATAATGTGTTAGGGTGCTCCCGGATGCTCTTCGTCTGATGTCTGGCCGTGTCCACACGTAGCCGGATAGCTGGGAAAACCACTAACTTTTTGTGCGGTTGGGCCTTTCATCCCCATGAAGACTAAGTTTGACGTTGCTAAAAACTATGCATTCTGAAAAACCTCAGTTTTTGAGCCTGCGCGTGTTTACATGGCAAATCGGAGTTTTTAGGGTCCGGCGCTTCACAGTCTGCGACAAATTTAATGCGCCACTGACGTCACACGTGCGGCCATTGATATAGACTTGGCCATGCAATGGTGGAGGAAGAATGAATGTTGTTAGGGAGGTGCTGATTTTTACGTTGGTGTTGTGATTGTTTACAACGTGTCTAATCAATGTCCACCAGGTTCTGCAACAGCTTTTTCCCTGTTGCCATCAGACTGCTGACTATAAACTGGACTCTGCACCACATTTCCACATTTGCTCGCATTTTTGCACAAATGCCTTTTTGCACCATTATTTTTGCACATACAAATGGTTTAAATATTCTCCTGTACACCGTGATCGCACACTGTTCCTTTCTCCTGCATTGTTTACATTTCAATTGTTTACTTTTTAATCACTGCTGCACTTTATACTGTAATTTACAAGCTGTATGCAACGGAATTTCGTTCCGTATGCACTCTGTACATACAAAATGACAAATAAAGATGTCTAAGTCTAAGTTAAACTATTTACTGCTACGAAATCAACGGCATCTCCGATCGTTTACTTACGACTGAGAAGTAAAAGCGTACATGGGACGTTTAAAAACAGTACAGTTGGTTCACACGCTTCTTGCTTGTTTGATTTTTACATGACCAGAGGCTCCAAGATGTTGAGGTGCAAAGGTGAGAGAGCGCTTGGAGGCTACGTGTTTACAAGGCCTCAGTAAAGCCTAAGCACAGTTTGAGCCATTATGCAAAGAAGACGAGGAAATGATTTCAGTGCCAAGCTAACCCACATGTCCCTAAATATTTCAGCTCTCATTGCAATGAAAGGTGGTTCTACAAGTACTGACTCAGCAAGGGCTGAAAACAAAATGCACGACGCACTTTTCAGATTGGGATTGGTAAAAGTTCAGTTCATCGTGTTCCCTCCGCGTATTTCGTTGTTGTGTTGGTCCACCCCGTCAAATCCCAGTGCAATACACAAACGTTTGTCGTTCGAGTCACAAACTGGTACAAACACGCAGGAGGTGAGGATACTTTTGCAAGGCACCGTAGTTCTGTACGTTTCCCTTTAGTTTGTAAAGTGATATAAAACAAGACAAAGTAAAACAAAAGCTGCATCCAGTGCCCTTGCGAGCGTGGAGGCTTCCTCCGTCGTTAGGCGGCGAAGCGATGCCGGAGCTGCAGCCTTTAAATATGACTGCAGGTTTTGTTTGTGCAGCGCATGTTTGTGTGGGTGTTCTCACTCTCTTTTTTTTTTCTTCCTCTTCTTCCTCTCTTCTCTGCTTGCAGCTTGGATCCGAGGCAGACGGAAGAAGCCTCCCTCCGTCGAGGTACACCCCCAACCTCCCCCAGTTTCCCCGCTGTGCTGATGGTTGGACTCTGGGGGACTAGTTCCAAGGGAGAGAGAGAAGCAAAGCTGGAAAGAGAAGGCTTTGATTTGCTTTTATCGTACTGGATCCAGGAACTTTAGGGGACAGGTGTTAAAATAAACAGCAGCTGAAGTGCATTGATGGTGAGACTGAGAGCAGAAACAGCCTCCGAACAAGGGGGCTCACTGACACCGTGTCCCAGATTACTTTTTCTCTTTTCCAGCACAAGCCTCCATCTCGGCTCTTTGTGTTTTATTTCTGGCACTCTCCGAGATGGGAATGGTGAAAGCGTTCAGTTTTCTGTCCCCCTCTCCCCCACTCATATTCCTCTCTCTGGGTTTATTGCTCTTTAAATGCGAGAATGCTGGAAATTATTTGGCCGGGAAAATGTGGGTCTATAGGAAATCCCTTGGAAGGCCGGTGCTCAGGCACTCTCTCCCGTCTCTGCGTCCTCTGTCCCTGCCAGTAACCGGTGCCATCCCCTGCCTCCCTTTTTGCCAGAACATTCTCTTCCAATTTTCTGCCTTGCGTCTGCCCAATAGCTGCCATCGACAGCTGGACGGCGCTGATGCGGCCAAGGCTCCACTCCCAGCACATTACCCTGCCCCTTGTCACGCTCCCTCTCTTCCTGGTCCAAATCGGCATAAATTGATTGGATTAAATCCTGTCATTAACAGGCTGGAAAAGCAGCTCAGTATGTTTGTCTCCCTCCCCAAAGCAGGGCTTTTTGGCCACAGATCTCCACCTCTTTTTTTTCTTCTTTCCCCAGTCCTTCGCTTTTGCCAGCACACAACAGCATCATGCCCAGTCCTCCCTTCCTCTTTGGCTCCTACAGCCAGGGCAAGGCTAACATCACTGTGGACACTAGATGTAGGGCTCAAGTGGGTAACTATTCCACCAGTGGACTGTTCATTTCATGAGGGTTTCCAGGATTTAAATTGGTTTCCGATAATACAGTATAAATGCCTGCTGTCCCTTCAGTTTTACCAATCTGTTCCAAGCACTACATTTTTAACCAGAGGGTTGTTGTTTTTTTTCTAACAGTAAACTGCAGGTTAAGTTATTTTCCTTCTGAAAGGCCTCAGTTGTTTCTGGAAGCTTTGAATTGCGACTTTATTTCTCTTCTGATTTGCACGAGTGTGCAGCAGATGATTTAAGAACAAGCAGAGTTTCTTGCTTAAGGGGAGAGAACTGTCATTGATTCAGTTTGAACGTTCCAGCCTGTAATCTTGTGGTCACTGTTCTGTTTTTTTTGTTTTTTTTTAGCTGGACACAGATCTTTGTTTCTAATATAAAACGAAATGCACAGTGCCAAAATACATAAAGTAGGAGTTTTTTGATTTGCTCTCATAATAATGATGAGAACGGGAACTAAAAGTGGTCTAAACAAAAAAGTGTGCCACTTATTGAATACTGTTGAAGGACGTTTTGAAAAAGGAGCGGATCTATTTTGCTTTATATGTTTATTTTACATTTAAAAGGACATTTTCCTCCATGTCAGGCAACCAAAATATTTTTTTTTTTTTATCAGAAGCTACAGATGCAGGATGAGATCATTGCAAGGATTCATTTCTACAAGAAACGCTTCAAATTATTCAACTTCAATTTTGTGCCTAGAATAGAGATCTAAACGGTTCTTGTGTTGAGCTGAGAATAATCGGCGTTGCTTTTATTTTACTGTGCACCACCAAATTGAAACAGTGTTAACTCGTTGATTTTGATTTATTCATTTATTGTAGAGCAAAGTTACTTTTGAGTTTCTCATTTATTATAAAGTAATGAAGCCTAACATTGTGACCTAGTAGTGTCACGGTATGTTCTCTTACTTTTCATAGATACAAACAGCTGCAGACTGCGAACTCACCCCTCTCAAAATTGGCTCAAATCCTTCCAATTCCCCATTTTACCTGCTTCTGACAGTCACATTGAGCACAAATTTGCTACCCGATATATTCCAACCATTAACATGTGCCATGATGAAGAGATAACCGGTGCAACTCACTTTACACGTCAGTTGTCACAATGTTTTGTCTGATCTGTGCATTTCTGTTAAGTGGGATTTGTAAGTTTTCCTTACATTCTGAGACCGTGAAAGTGGTTTCAAACTACTTTATATTTCTAAACTATTCATAAGTGTTTAAACGTGACGGATAATCGGTGCAAAGAGCCTAAACATGAACCTGTTTGCTTTGTAACTCAGGAGCTGATGGGGAATGAGTCCCAGAGGGAGCAGATCAAGCTGAAAGCCAAGGAGGTGGAGGAGAAGGATCTGGCCCTACAGGCTAAAGAGTACGAGGAAGGTCTGGTGGCGGCTCCGGCAAGGACTGTGGCCAAGGGACACGCATCCGCCACCGCCTTTGGCAAGGTGGAGCTGAGTGAGGAGCCAACCAGCACGGCAAACAAGTTCCAGCCCGGTTCCTGGATGCCAACCTCAAAGAAATAGTTTGAGGCCTCTACAGAGACAGCATGTATTGCAATATAATATACAATCTTGGGAATGAAAAAACTTTTTTAAATACTCTGTTTGGGATTGATACCACACACCCTTCTCAGCACAAAGCAATCCGAGTCAGAAATATCTTTATTTTTTCAGAACATTACCGACTTCAGCTAAATATGCAGCGATGGGTTCATGTGTCGAAAGAAGACCTGAAATAAATGGGTGTGACTTTGCTTTAATGGGTACAACTGGTTAACTATGTGTAGAAGTGTCAATCTGTCATTCAATCAAACTTTGTTTATAGAGCACTTTTCATACAGTCAGATTAACAAAGTGCTTTACAGAGGTTACAGACAGAAAGACATAAATAAAACGAGCTAATTAAAGTGCAGTTACATCTGCATTATATGGATTAATTTGATTCTGAAACGATGATCTCCACATTACCAGATGTTAGAATAATATTTCATTGTAATGTTATTTCCCTGTCACTTCCTTCATCCTGGGCAAACTGCTGTGAAGATTCAAGCAAATTCATGTTTAAAACAACTTCATGAACTAAGATGTTGCAGGTGGGGCTGTGCGCGTTGTATACTTTAATGACTGTTAGCTAAAAAACATGAGCACACTTAAACCAGCAGACGTATCTGTCTTGACACAAGCTAGACCTATTTCAATTTAATTGTATTTATATAGCGCCAATTCATGATACATGTCATCTCATCGCACTTTACAAAGTCAAATGCAATCACATTATACAGATTGGTCAAAAGGTTAGGTTGAAAGGATTTCTACGCCAGTTTTGTGTCAAATTTTCAAACTTTTCCAAGCTCCAATTTCCAGATTTCTCTTGTGTCAAATTGTGCCCCATTTTTCAACAGCTAAATAATAAATAAAGGTCGCCATTGAAATACAGCTGATACCTCTATAGTGCTCTGGTTTTAAACACGACTTTAAGTGACTCCTCTGAAACAAAGAATATCATCAGTTCAGCCAGATGTGTGTATGTCTAGAAATGACATGACAGTTTAGTCTTGTTCATGTTGGTTTAAAACACTGGAAGATGAAATTTAGATAAAAAAAAAAACAATCCCCCGCTCAGTCATAGAAACAAAATCTACGTATGGAGCCTCTAAAGGTGTATGGTTATGCATCTCTGTGGTTTCCACATCAGCAATAAAAAAAAAGAGAAAAACAAGATGGCAATAGCTGGAATCTGATGTGGTAGATGTACAGAAAGCTAAGTTTACTTTGGCTACGTGTATCTTTTAAAAATGTGTAATTTAACAAGTTCTGTGGTTGGAGCAAATCATTTTTAATGGTAAATCACCTTTTTTTATTTTCTTCAGAAAACAGGACAAGAAAAACAGTTTCCAAATACAAATATTTTTTCCTTTAAACTTTTTCTTTTCTAGATTTCATTTTTTTTTTTATCAAGTAACAACCTTTCTACTGTTCTAGTTGACAGGAAGTCTGGGCTTTGATTAGGCCGTTAGTATGTCTTTCCCCAGTCATTCTGTGGTAGATTTGGTGCTGTGTGAAGACCTTTTGCTGTCAGACACTTGACATTTTACCCAGCTTTTAAATAATTAGATATATGGTTAAAGTGCACCTTAGATGCAAACATCTCCACTTGAATTAAAGTTTAACGGACATCTCGGCAGAAGTTTTCCGTTTTATTTTTTCATTTTTCAGAGATGACGCAGTTCCCTCTTATTTTATGTTTGTGAAAACCTGAGTAATCAGCAAAGCCTAAACATCTGTTTTTATAAGATAAGTTATGCTTAATTTATCAATTATAATTATATTTGTCTTGTGTTAAACTGTCTAAGATGTTGTTTAATAGCCCACAATGTGTTATGTCTTGTGGGCTCCTTGGGGGGACAAAAATGACAAATTCCAACAAAATGAAAGTCTTACATAAATGCAAGAAGTAACTTATTAAACATATTTGTGTAAACAACAAATTTCCTGAATTTTGTGTTGCCTTCCTATGCTGCAAGGGATATTTGTGCGTTTTGTAATGCATTGTATGTTTTATATCCTCCTAACATGTCTGAATAGGATTTTTCCCCCCTTCATACTGTGTGGAATAACATGTAGACAAAATTAAGTATAGGACCTCACAGTATTTACCCTAAAATCATTTAGACTTTTTCATACGACCAGTAACGTGCAAAGCTTCTAGAAGAAATGCTGGGAAGTAAGAAAGCTTTCAGAAGTGTCCGTTTCTAGCCTCTGACTGGGCTACGGATGTATTGAGGAATTATGCTTTCAGTAATAGAGTATACGGATAATTTGAACAAGGTGTACCCATTTCAAAAAATGTTAACGTTAGTAAAACGGCCTTTTCAGTCCCAAGTGGAAAAATCTCTTGACATTACAGCAGTGAACCCCTTGTTATAACTGTTAATGCGATTTTTGTACGTTTCCATTGGCGTGTTTACCTCCAAGTCTGTGATCTTTATCTTCTTCCATAGATTCTGTTTGCTGTAGCCGTGAACGCAGCGGGTCAGCTAGATGTGGCTCTGGCTGGACCTCCCCATAAAGTTAATATAACTCTCAGTCAGAAGAAGCATGCTGATCAATTAGAGGATTACTTTAAATCTGGGGAATGAATTGTTTTTGGGCCTGACTGTACGGACCCGCTGACATAAAGTCAATAGTCCGCCGTTTGTACCAGACCATAAAGGTTAAAGCACAGTCGACAAAGAGCAGTGAAGGAGGCTTAAAACTGGGCCTGTGGACGACAGATTCGGGACACCTTTGGCGAGACCTAAGACGGACAAAAGCATCTCTACTGCATCAGCAAGGTCTCTCTCTCTCCGACTAACATTTCAAAGCACAAACCTTTTAAGATGTGCTCCTGACAGCTCTTTTGAAGAACTAAGAACCAGGCGGCGTCAACGATCGCAGGCACGCTTGTCAGCCGAGCAAACTTTGTGCAGCCCGATGAAAAACACGTCGAGCTCATTTCCTTTGGTTTGAATTTGTCCTCTTGACATCTTCGATAGCAGATGTCCGGTAGTCCCATCGGCTCAGGATTTGGCAGAAGAAAACGAGCCCCAGGTATAAGATCCAAGGAAGTCTGATTGGAAGTTGCGTTGATGGAAGAGGTGCAGACAAAACGCCTCATCTCCGCCGCATGGAAACAGGGCCAGGCAAGACGACAACGCACCAAAGCATAGACTAGGTAGCAGGTGCTCTGTGCTGATGAGTCAAATTTGTAGCAGAAGACCCGTTTGTCTGCTGAAGGCCTGGAGAAAACGAGTGTCTACGGGGAACCGTGAATCATGGTTGAGCTTTCTTGCAAGTGGTGCTGGGGTTTTAGTCGGTCCTCATTTCTGAGAAATACACACACGTATAACTAATGCAACACCATCAGCGAGAAATACGATTGGCGGCAGATTTGTTCTGCAGCAGGTCGACAACCCTAAACATACAATGTCGTTGAGAGGTATCGTCAAAGTCTTGGAAATGACAGCCTGTGGTCCACATTTAGGGAAATACCCCCCAGTCTGCCTGGGATTACGAGGGGAGACGAAAGAGTCGGACGGTCCGTGGTCAGTTCTGCAAGATGTTTGGAGCAACCTGCCAGATTAGGTTCTGGAGGCAAACAGTGGGTGGTCATAATAAATACAGATTTGCTTTAGCCTTCTCTAATGTTCATTCTTCTTTAAGTTATACAGGGTACTGACAGATCATTATCCACCCGTTGTCAATAGCTGCTCATCCTGCACAGGTTCAAGATTCAATACCTTTCTACTATCAATTTTTTAGCCTGTCATTTTGACTCGTATAGGGCTTTTGGGTTACAAATATTTGCCAAGTTGGGCTTTATTTGTTTTTCCACAAAATCAAAACTGCTGAGGCCAGCCTGACTCAGCAGCGACGAAGGGCTAGTTTTCAGTTGGTCTGTTTTTGTTTGTTGTTTTTTTTACATTGAGGGACAAATTTAAATCAATCAAAATCTATAACTCTCAGAAAAAGAAATATCAGAATTCATCCCTTTTCTATTAACTGGCGATCACATAATGAAAAGTCTAGGGTCTTTCTCTCGTTATCTACACCAACTCCTACCGCTTACTCTGAATAAAAACATCAACAAGTACGTTGAAGAGTTGTATATCCAGATGAAGATTATAGACGTACACTTTGATGCGTAATTGGGGGGTAGTCTTTTAATTGCTGTCCTTTTGTTGGATTTAAAGCTACTTCATTCTTTTTTTCCCCCTTTTATGTGTTAGCTCCTTAGAAAAATAAATCCAGATGTGCAGGTCAGATGTTATATTGGCTGATCAGTGATACCTTCATTCCACACAATAAAATGTTCAAAGCTTTGCTTGGTGTCTAAAGTAAACACAGTTTAAGAACGGTTAACCCAGAACTAAATGAGTTAGAAACTTAAAAAAAAAAAAAAAAAAAAGCATAGAAATAGCCCGTGTGTTGATCTGTTAGTGCCTTAAAATCTATCGAGTTGGACAAATCCTAGTTTTGTTTGAGCAAATAAAGGACCATGCCTTAAAAACAATACAACACAATGTCTTCCCTTTCATTTTAACAAATCACTATCTTTTATATAAAAAAAAAAAACGTCATGTGAATAGGCATACTTAAAAACCTACTTCTATTTATGCTCACCTATTTTTCACGGCTGTGTAGGAACCCTGTACATGGCGCTTTCTTACACCTTCCTTTAACTTGCGGTACTCTGCCAATCATACACCTACAGGTGGTTCCTCCCCTTTTTTTTATCTTAATGCAGATTTATGTAGAAATATTTTTTGCATGAATATCCTCTCTGTATGTGTGATAAAAGAACTCCGGGTCAACGCTGAACATATAATCGCCGGTGCTGGACTCAAAGCACTAATGATTAAATCCATAAAGACATGGTACTCTATTAACCATGAAAACGTTTTATTGATCAGAAAGTTTGAATTTTGGTAACGAGTATCATCATCATCATCATCATCATCATCAGCAGCAGCAGATCATTTCAGTGAAGCAGGGATGTTAATGGAATGTGAGGCGTTTCAACAGCTGCACAGTTAAAACGAGAGACAGGGTTTCCCGCAGCGCTATCTTGGCGAGGCGGCCGCCTCGCCAAACTCACGCTACCGCCTCGCCAACATTCCCAAAAAAAAAAAAAAAAAAGTGACGTTAACACGCGGTTTGTTGTTGTTGCTTTCGCGCGTGCGTGAATGGCAGGGAAAAAACACATGGATACCCCCCGCTCCGCGGACAACGTGTCGTCCCCCCCCCCTCCCCCCCCCGCTCCGCGAGTCGGTCCGCGGACAACGTGTCGTCCCCCCCCCCCCCCCGCTCCGCGAGTCGGTCCGCGGACAACGTGTCGTCGTCCCCCCCCCCCCCCCCCCCCCGCTCCGCGGACAACGTGTCGTCCAACAACCCCAACCCCCCCCCCCCCCTCCCCCCCCCCGCTCCGCGGACAACGTGTCGTCCTGTCCACCGCAGCACTGTCAAGTCCATGTGGCCAGCGCCCTTCCTCTTGGACACGAGTCGTCCCAGCCCTGTGTTGACAGTAGGGTTGGAACATGTCACTATTTGGACTAAGGAGGGCCGCTCGTTCCGTTTCCTTGATGCCCCGCCCCCTTCGGCAGCCTCATTCTTTCTTCCTTTTGGCCTTGTTTATGTTTTCCTGACGCTTCTGCTTTTTCTTTTGTTCGCGGTCCCGTGCCTCGATCATCTTGGCCAGTTTCCAGGACAGCAGTGCGCTGGCGATGAACAGAGGGGTCAGGGCCAATATGACGGTGGTAAGGAAACCGTAGGGGTCCTTGGCAGCCCACTCCACAACATACTCTGCCCATGCTCGTACGTCAATCATCCTGCTCAGCAACGGCCCGCTTCGGTTCAAACCTGAAACACAGACGGCCGCGAGAAGAGAGAATGAGTGACACAATCATCTTTCCACCACAGACTTCCAGGCATTTAGCTGGGATTTCACGTGATATGAGACCAATTCAAAGGAGCACATAGCTGTGAGGTGGAAGAAAAGAATACATAGTTGATTTTTGTTTTTTTGGGGGGGGTTTTTTAGCGTGCAAATGTATTCAACCTCATTTTTATCTGATACCCCTAAAAAAAATACAGTGGCTCTGGAACAAATGGCCTCCAGCCATTCGTACCACTACTGACTTTGGCATTTTTAAAGCCTGGCTTAAAACCTGTTTTAACATTCAGCTGCACAGTGTCATGTTCTGCATTTTATTTTGTATCTTTTATGTTTTTAATTCAGTTTCTCCTATGTTGATTTTATGTACGCCACTTTGGTCACCTCGTGTGTTGTAAAGGGTAAAATATAAATAAAAAGTTGAAAAGTTGATTGAAATTGCCCTGTGTGTGTTTGTTGAAGGCCTCAGAGGTTTCATGGAGAACATTGGAGAACAAACGGCATCACAAAGACCAAGGAAGACGCCGGACCAGAGGTCAGGTGTAAGGTTGCTTAAAGCAGGACTAGATTATAAATCAATATCTAAAGATGAAAAAAAAAAAATCACACAGGGCAAAGTTCAATCAGCAAACGGGTGGACGGAAAAGGCTCTAGTCAGATGACTTCAATTGACAAAAAAACGAACACTCCCTGCGTCAGAAAACTTGAAAATTTACTTTCTCCATGCAGCCTGACTGAGCTTGAGCGATTTTGCAAAGAAAAGAAAAATATCCACCTTTAGATGTGCAAAGCTGGTGCAGACATACCCCAAGCGACTTGCAGCTGTGACTGCAGCAGGGAGTGGCTCTGTAAAGCATTTGTTCACAGTAGACGAATACAAATGCAAGCCACACTTTTCAGATTTTGTTTTTGTTTTTTTTGGTCCTTGCACTTCTGTATTATGCACTATTTTGAGTTGGTCTATCATATAAAATTACAGTGAAATACATTGACATCATGGTGTTGTGACATGGCAAAATGGGAAAATATTTAATAGAAAATGTTCATACAAAGACGAGATTAAAATGCATTAATGACCCGCTCCTTGTCGTTTTCACTGCAAATTAAAGAGCCTGGGTCTTTTTGCTCAAACGTCTTGTTTACGCCAAAAAATCAAGCTGACCAAGTTACACATTTTTAATACTAATTTAGATTTGAGAAACAGGTCTTTGTTAGAAAAAGTAAACTAGCTTTGACAGATTTCTCTAATCCTCAATGAAATGTAGATAATCATAAAGGCCTGTTAGTCAATTTTATAAGTAACAAATTCTGATGTAATTTAAAAAGAAAAATAGCAACAAATCCTTACTGCTTCCTGACTATGACTTAAGAAAAATAAAATAAAAAAAGAATGTTAAATTTGAAAGCGTATCAGTCGTCAACTTGTCTACATCTCTCACCCTGGGGTCCAGAGATAGGCCCCATTCCTCCGTATGATTCTGAATCATCATTTTTAGTTAAAAACAAAAAACAAATACATTTAAAAGTAAATAAATAAATAAAAACAATCCTGAGAAACATTCAAGCTCACCTAAAGCTCAAACCATATTTCAAACTTGGAATGAGGACTGTCACATAATTAATGATATAGCAAGAGATAACTTATATATTCACAGTGAGAACACATGGTCATTGTGCGCCAATAGCAATGAATAGACAATCCTATTAGTGTATTTAAATCTGTAGTCATTGGGATTGTTACAAAATAGTTTTTTCCAGATAATTCTTTGCTGTGGTTTTGTTTCAAAATCTACTTTGGAGACAAGCCACACTGTGCACTGTTTAGAGGCACAGTTGTCACTAATTAATGGAATCGGTGCGGGTAGCCAGTATGATTCAATTCGTTTTGAATTATGGCGCACCAAATTACAACAAAAGTTCATTTCATTGCTTGTCCACACACAGGCCCGATTCATATACAGCTACACATAATCCGTTTCACTCCAAACTTCATTCAAATGATCAAAATTTGGTACAATACGATCCATTTCTACAGTCACATACTGGCAGCTGGTAAAACGCTGTCTAAGGAAGCCCAGCTGAATGCAACATAATAGGTATCTTGTAAGAACAATAACTGTGTTTGTGAGGCTCTAGGCGGCGTGCAGATCTACATTTATAGCAAAAAATCGATGTGCTTTTTGTAATAATCACTTACATAATCATTACAATATATATATCACAAAAAAATGCGATAATATTTTAAGTTCTTACGGCTCATCCCTAATAGGCTAATCGAAGGCAAGAATGCCTGTATAACACAAAATAAGCATAAGGCCACTCTATTTTACTTCTATGTTGTTTAAACTACAGCTTTTTCGAAGAAAAACAGAAAAAAGGCATACCTGATATTCTTTATTATCATAGAACTACCAAAATCAAATAAAAATAGGCGTTAAAATGCTAACTGTTGTAATACTAGTCTTAAAAGGTAAAGTAAAATCGGGTTACTAGGTTACTTTCACTGTTTTGTTTCGTTTTATTCCACCAACTTCCGGCTAGTGACCAGTAATCATACGATGACCAGTTGCTAACTAGCATTATCCTCCGCTAGCTTTCATTTAGCAAAAAGGAACGGCTTTGTTATAATTACCTTGGACCGAGACTCCAACTAACAAACCAAAAAATGAACAAATCAATCACTGTCAGCGGGACTGACTCTAAACGTCTTTAAAGTGTTGAAATATTTTGTAACCTTTGCATTACTACAACTACTATCGAGGCTAACGAGGCCTGTCTGTAAGGCCTTAACTTTCAAGAGCAACCCGACGGCCTTTCGTCTAAGAAGCACTGCAACGTGAGAAATAACACCAAATTCAAAATTTCTAAATATTAAAAATGGCTCAGACCCCGATGTAACATGCATACAAACTCACCAAAGTGCAGAAATATGTCTTTACATCCACGACCATAACCAGCAGCTCCTCCCTGTTTCACTTAAACCGTTTCAGCTCATGAGGCGTTCAGGTAATTTCTTCAGAATCGGAATAAAGCAACACGTCTTAATTTTTTTTTCGAATTGAGAGAGATGGTTGTATTTTTGCTTGTTAAAATGCGCTTGTCTTTATGTTAATAATACTTTTTAAAATGTGCCAATTAATATTACGTTGAATTTCACTGAGATGGTGCGGCAGTGTCAGGAATTCTCGAGTGCTTTCCCCTTTAAGAACTCCGTATCAATTTATGCCAAAGAGGCCCTGAATGCAGCATTAGTTTTCACTCGTGATTGGATATAAGTTATTTCTTGGCTGATGGGCAATGCAGTCATTTAGCATTGACAATAATAATTACAATAATAAAAAAAAACCTCAAACATTAAAATAAGTAACCCCAATAGGACCTCTTCTAGCGTTCCAGCCATATCTCGTGTTTCCTTAACACTCTCTGTGGAAACAAATAACGTGAAATTAGTCTTTCAATCATTTAAGACCTTAAAAAGACAAACTGTTATGCCCACTTACATTGTTATAAATTAACAGTAAACGTGACTTTTTGGCCAAAAAATTTTTTTCAGATGCTAGAAAATACAAATTGGAAGTCAGCAACTCTGTTTTACTATCACATGCCCCCTCTGAAACCCTGGAATACATACCAAACTCCTATTTTAGGACTATTAAAGCATGGCTCTAATTTATTTTAGGTGAATGGTGAAAGTTTTAACTTTTGTGACATAAAAAAAGTATTTTTTGAGTGAGTCAATATGATTGATTATATGGAACACAACTGTGAATGATACGGATGATTATATTCTAGTAACGGTACAAGACATAAATAACGAGAAAGTTGTGGAAAGAAACACAAAACAGCAAAGTCATCTTCCTGCAATATATTAAACAATATGACATGTAGCTGTTGGTGAAACGCTGAATAATCTGTGAAACATCCCTGATGAGGGGAGGGGGGAGGGGAGCAAATGATATAGCAACAACTGTACGGAGGGGGAAAAAACATAAGGCTCTGAGAAAAATGACTAACATAACAAAGGAGGACCTGCTGGCTTTGTGAACTTCCTGTGGGGAAGTATTGAAACCAAATCAGGTTAGGCCACATCTGCTCTGTCCATACGGCATGGATCACTTTCAGAGCAGTTCAAAGGCCAGCCTCTTTAGACTTACTCACAGAGGAAGGAGAGGGGCAGCTGGGAACACATGCAGCGGACAGGCGCATTGCAAGCACACATCCTGGTTTACCAGCATAGTTTTGGTCAAGTTTATAGACAATTTAGAAAAATATCCCCAAGGTGGTTGCATTCCTTTTAGCTTCAAATGTTTAACCACACAGCAAGATCCAAAAGGTGAGCAATACAGCCTCTCCCTAACTCCTGATGAGTGTTTTACTCATACAAAAGCGAGGCTCCCTTTACACTATCACCATCATTTTAATTTTTATAATCATTGGATCATATTTAGATTCCCGGGTCTGATGTATGGGGAAGTGATCATTCTGCACAGAATACATTTAAACTGCCTTGTGAAATGTGGTTATGCCCCTTGAACTATTCTGTTTGCAGAAATCTTTTTATTGGTGTGCAACATTTGAAACAAATAAACCCGTAAAAGGAGTAACTGAAATTGACCAACGTAAATTGGTATATGATTCAGAAGTTAATATGTTTTTCACAGGTAGAAATCTGAAAGGTGTGGCTCGCATTTGTATTTAGCCGTCCTTTCGTTCCACTTGCAACTGCAATGTCTTCATCTGGAGACCGATATATTTTGCCCATTTTTCTTTGCAAATTAGATTAAACTTATTTAGTTGGATGGAGAGAATCTGTGAACATCAATTCTCAAGTTTTGACACAAAATCACAGTTGGATTTAGACATGGGTTTTGACTAGGCCATTCTGACAAATGAATGTGCTTTGATCTACAGTAAATATCTTGAGTTGCTGATATTCTCTATAGTGAACCTCTGACTCAGTGTTGAGGCCCTTGGCGCCTATAAAAGTTTTTCTTCCAGGATTGCCCTGTATTTAGCTACATCCATTCCCCAGCCATGTCTGACCAGCTTCCCTGTGTCCACTAAAGATAAGCATTCCACAGCATGGTGGTGGTAATCCGCGGGATGTGCAGTGTTCATTTTCCTCCACCACATGTGACATTTTGCATGTAGCCAAAAAGTTCCGTTTTGGTCTTATCAAGCCAGAGCACCTTCTTCCACATCTTTCGCTGTTTCCCCTATATGGCTTGTGGCAAACCTTTCGATACGACCTCCTGTGGTTACTCTCAACAATGGCCTTCTTTCCACTCTTCCATAATGAGCAGATTTCTGCAGTGCAAAATGAATAGTTATCCTATCAACCGATTGTCCCACCGGACCTTGCGAAGTTACTACACTCCTCTCAGCTCCTTTTCTGATAAACACTTCCCCTGTCTGGCCTGTCTGTTTAGTTGAACGACCATATCTTAGTGAGTTTGCAATATTCTCCCAATTTTCAAATGATGGATAAAACTGTGTTCTCCAAGATGTTTAAAGGGACCTACACAAGTGCTATGACCATGAACCCCCCCCCCCCCACACACACACACACAAAGATATACTCATCTTCAAATAAAATAGTAGTATTATATTATTTACTTATTCCTTTTTGAGCCTGAAAAGAAGTTTGCACCAGGCGCGATCAGCAGACATAAACACTGTTGTGCTACATCTGCCAGCGGAACTATCAGAAAGCAAGATGGCGACCATTGATGCAGTTACTAAGAGCCAGAAGACTGCATTGCTTTGCGGTAAAGTGACAGCTCGGCGTGGTCAAAGACCAATCTGACCTACAGGTTTAGGGTTACTTAACCTCTTTCTTTTCGCATCTCCGCTGCAGGTGGCAGACTCGCTCGGCTCCGTTGCTTCTCCTTGTTTACTCATTGCGGACATGCGCAATATTGTACTTCCGGGCACATGGTTTTGTTATGGTTAATATACACAAAATCGCTTTGTTTACTAACAAATAGAGCAAAAATAAACTGTAAAACACAGAAATAAACTATATTAAGCCAAGAGGGCGTGATAACCTTTGTATGCAACCACCGTCATAGTTATTCGTAAAATCATAGTATGTGATAGGGTTCCTTTAAAGTTTGAGATATTGTTTTATAATACTCACTTTCCCTTAAAATTTTCCATAGGTTTATTCCTGGCCTGTCCTAATCCTACAAATTAAAAAACTTTTTCTCACACTTTGAAGTTGCGCACTTTGTGTTCGTTTATGAAATAAAATACCAACAAAATACACTGAAGATTGTGGTTTTGAGTTACGTGACAACATGTGAACATGTTCAGGGGGTGTGAATACTTTTGTACCTTGTTTGACAAACGCACACGTCTTCAAAGCGTGTAACAAGCGTTTGCTGAAAACGGTCGTGGTTAAAGGTGTACGCTCCGCTTAGGTTTCAGAAGAAGTTGGAGCGCCTCCTCCCAAAACCCACGTCTCCTCACATGCAAGAATGCTCACTTCGCCGCTCCTCCTCGCATAGAATTCACGGCATGACCGCTTTAAAGCAAACAGATGCAGCGAGGAGTCTAACCTCTTTCACGGTAGGCCCATGTTTGATCAGCTTATTGCAAACAGACAGATACAGTAGTGAACCAAACAGCTGACCTATATGTGACTGTGACCAAAGTGGACAAGCATGTCCCGCTTCATTTCTTCATGTTCCCTCCTCCTCCTCCCACTCACTGCCTTTCTGTCTCTAAAAGCTGAACGTACTTTTAAACCTAAGCCACAAAGTCAACCATCGGCGCAGTTATTGAAGAAACTGGAGCCCGGGGTGATAGCTTATCCTCCAAAGAAGAGAGGGGGGGGGGA
This sequence comes from Fundulus diaphanus, assembly GCA_037039145.1. Taxonomy (NCBI): domain Eukaryota; kingdom Metazoa; phylum Chordata; class Actinopteri; order Cyprinodontiformes; family Fundulidae; genus Fundulus; species Fundulus diaphanus. Next base: position 21,085,795 of record CM073127.1, on the reverse strand, counting down.
AGAAAGTCAGTTTTCTTGGCCCCTTTTACCCCTGTGGGAAACTGCGAGGCCGCCCCTGGATTAAGTCCCCGCCTTTAAACTCAAATAAGAAGGAAACTTCAAAGGCCGTCGGCCGCCGGGGCTCCGCCCTCGCGCTCCCGGACGGCTTCACAAAGGATTTGCCGACGTTCGGGAATTCCGCCTCCAGTTCCTTTTATAGCGCCACTCGTGCGCTGGCTGCCTTCCAGGGCCCCGCCCATCCTCGTTACTTTGACAACACAAAGGACTTCACGGAACTCGCAAGCGCCGCCCACCTCTCCAAATAAGGGCAGCCTTTCCATGTACGGCAAACAATCGGTTCGAGATTGCCTTTTTCTCTTCCTTATCCAGTTTATATGATCGGAGAGGAACTGCGCTTCAGGTTGGAAGCGGTGCGATCATGGCCGAGCGAGTCCAGCAGCCCCCAGCCAAGCGGCTCTGCTGCCGGCCCGGCTACAACCCGGCATGCAGGCAGGGGCAGCGGGCTGGAGGAGTCCCGTGCGGCGGCGCAGGCTCCGCTCCGGGAGGGTCCGGGAACGGGAAAACGCACAACCCCGAGTCGCTGCTCGACATCGCGGCGCGCAGGGTCGCGGAAAAGTGGCCGTTCCAGCGGGTGGAGGAGCGGTTCGAGAGGATCCCGGAGCCCGTCCAGCGGAGGATCGTTTACTGGTCGTTCCCGAGGAGCGAGAAGGAGATCTGTATGTACTCTTCTTTCAACGCCGGAGGAGAGGAAAGTGGATCTAGCGGGGACAATAATGACGAGACCCAGCTGCCTTTCCTGCGGGGTGTCACTCTGCTGGAGGGTGGCTGGGTGGACAACGTTTTGCAAGTCGGTGAGTGGACTAAAGCGTCGCAATAATCGCAGGGCAAGAAAGAAAACCCACCTCATCACTCGCCCCGTTTGCGTTTTTTTTTTCTCCCGTGGACCTACACGGGGCTAGTGTTTCTTTTCCACAACCGTGCCTGTTACAAACAATGCAGGGTATTTCCACTCCAATCTACCCTATAGCTGTGCGAGAATAGCCCATTTTCAGATAAGCCTGTAATTTTAGCCCACTTCTCCTTGTTTTTAACCACCGAGCTGTGCGCATTGAATTGCCCCCCGAGCCATTCCAATTGGAAGCTTAGGACTTTGTTCCTATTTTTGTGCCTTTCCAGCTCTCCGTGCCCCCACCAATGGGTACGCAGACAAAAGCCCCCTATATCTTTTCACCGCTGGCTAAATAGACGATATTTAGAAAGGCTGGGGAGGGACGGCGATTTAAAGCCACAGTGCTTCTATTTTGTTTGCCAAACACCTTTTGTGAGCCACTCTCAATCTTTTTTTTTTTCTTTCTTCCCTCCAGCCTCTCCAACATTTATCCAAAGCCCAAGCTGTTAATGCACCTATGCAGACTACGACATGTGTTTTGTTGTCGTCGTCTTCCAGCTGCGTTATTTGTGGCACAGCCGGGAGTAAACAGAGGTGCTCCAGGCTCGGTAAACCCCCTCTGATTCACTGCCCCTCTTGGCTGGCTGGCTCGTCGTTGCCAGAGCCCGAATATTTCACTACATTCGTCAGTGCAATAGACTCAGCTGTCAATCTGACTCCCCACCCTTGGAAGCGGTTCAGGATTCTAATCCCATTACCCTCCCCAGTTCATCTGAATCTTAATGCATTCTGTAAACAAGATTTTATGCATGATCTTCCTCCCTCCCTCCCTCCCCGCCTCCCTCATCATCGCCATCCCTCTCTCTCTCCCTCTTGTCCCCCTTCTTCCCTTCCTATCTCACTTCTTGGCTTACTATCTTCCCCCCCTTGAAGAATCTGTGGAGATGGCTTCAGCTCTTGTGGGCTCAGAGAATGTGCAGTGCACAATAGTAGCCATGGAGCAGACAGACAGGCAGCTTTCCCTCCCCCCCTCCCTCTCTCTCTCTCTCTCTCTGGCCTGTTTACCAGATTCCCCAGCATTAGGCTCGTTTATGTGCTCTCTCTTTTTTTTGGGGGGGGGGGGGGGGGGGGCTTGAGGAAGCTGAACACTGAGCCCGGGGTAAAATAAGAAGTATGAGGCGTCACTAAGTAGATAAGTGCGCTCGTGTGTGTGTATGTGTGTGTGTGTGTGTGTGTGTGTGTGTGTGTGTGTGCTTTGGATAAATAGTCTGAAAGAGGGTAACGAGGTCATTTGCAGTCAGCGATCCACCAATCATCCATCCAGAGAGTGGAATCTGCCAATTTCTCCTTGATCGGAAGATGAACCGCTGAAGAAAATCATATGTTCGGTTTTTATTAAATGCATCAGAGTGAATAACTTCCACCAATTTTGTTCTTTAAATCCATCAACAACGGCAACGGCGTACTTTGGTGCACTTTTTGGGTGAAACAAAAACAGAATAAAAGGCTAATGACATAGGCTTTGATACACATATAGGAATTACTTTCTAATTCACTCCTTTATTCTCCGTTGGCCTCTGAGCTGCCACCTCTGCATATGTATTCTATCTGGGTTACAGTCTTCAGGTGAAGGGAAAACATCGAATGGGCTGAAATGAAAAGACGGGGAAGTCGGCTGTCAAAGAGAACCAGCGGTCTGTATCAGCCATGAGAAGGCTGACCGGCGCAGCATCGTTGGCTGGCTATTGTTGTGTCGCTTGTTCAGGAGAAACAAACAAAAAAAAAACAAAAAAAAAAGAATCTACGCACGTAGTTGTTGTAGTAGTTAGTCCATTAAGCATTTATCATTATAATTTAAGACAATTTCAGTAGGTGGGGGGAGTGGTAGGTAATAGGACATGTGTTTCATTCCTTCGGCCTTTTCAGTTAGGGCTGCACAGTATATCGCAAATGTATCGTTATCGCACGGATCGCAATGTGCATATCGCAACGACCCGCCTGGAGTGCAGTAAGTGTTAGCTGGTTATTTTAAGCGCCCTGCATGCAGGTCCCAGTGCCCCTAATATGTTTGGTGGCAGTTGTTGTTTAATGCAACCTAGAAAGTTTTGAGAAGGTAAAGAGGTGGTCAAGTTGATAGGAAGCCACAGCTAAGCCGTTTCATTGCCGGAACATCGCGAGTCGGACAGAGGCGACGTTTTCATTAAAACCTCCAGGTTGAGATGGAAATGTTGGAGATGTTTAATTTTTAGTTTCTGGATAGACTCCTCGTTATCCGGGATCTATGTTTGCTTAGATGATAAAGCAAAAAGACATTAAAGTTTTTCATTTTCCCCCCTTGTATTCCTCGCAAGTTTTATTGTTATCGTAACATTTATCAATATTATCGCATATTGCAAGTTTTCACGATATCGCGCAGTCCTGCAGTCAATTACTCCAACCAGTGATTGTCAGGGTAGAGGAAAAAAGGATCAGAGATACGCAGTCTGAATGTACAGAGGTTGGAATCGGTAAACATTTTTTTCCCTGATCAACTCTGATTGGTGATCGACGGATCAAATGCTGGAAAATCAGTTTTTTTCCCCCCATCAGAACGAATGGCTCTCGCCGTTTTCGGTTTATAAACTCTTAAACCGATAGCGTCCGGTCTTGTGTGCACTTTTTGAGACTAGCTAATAAACATATGCTTTAATGCATAAATGGGGATAATATCGTAATTCCTTCATTTTCAGTTTGATTCAGAACCACTATGTCTATGAAAGCGCATTCGATAGGCACGGTCGTATTTCAAAGCAGGTCTTTCCTCTTTTATCTTTTAAAAATCGGGATGGGCAGGTCGGACCCCAGGGAAGCTACTGCGTCGGCCAGGAAGAGCCCGTTCGGCGCATCTCTCTGTTTTCAGTGGCTAGTCGTGTGGTCCTTCTTTCATTTTTGTGTTTTTTTTTTTGTGACTGTGCGTGCAGGGGTTTGAAAAACACGGAAAGAGCTTGTGCACACACGTGTGTGTGTTTGTCTTCATCTGTACGGGCTGTCAGTCTCATCCCGCATGCTCACAGAGAGTTGAGAATGACAGGCGAGAGCACAGCAGGGAGGAGGGCATGTTATGCTGATTGCAATTTCTGCCCCAGAATTTCTTCCTCTCTCTCTCTCTCTCTCTCTCTCTCTCTTCCTCTCGCTCCTTTTTTTTTTTTTACTAGCTGGGGAAAATAAAGCCAAGGAAGAGCAAATGATAAATAAAAGATGCAATCTACTCCAGGGGACAGGCAGCCACTGGAGGATGAGGGCTTAAAAGCAGGACGAGGTTGGGAGGGTGGGGACTGGGGAGGGGTGTGTGTGTGTGTGTGTGTGTGTGTGTGTGTGTGTCAGCCACATCACACACCACATGGATTGGCCCCATCAAACACATACAGTGGGTCTGGCCTGTAAAAGAAGCAGGGGCTGATTGTGAGGGTGTGTGCCTGCGAGCGTTCGCGGATGCACGGCTTTGTGTGGCTCCTCCTGTGTGTTTGTGCTGTCACTGGGACGGGGTTCAGCGTTGATGATGAAAGACAGTAGCGCCATAGAATAGACGAAGAGGTTATTGTGTACGGAGGTGGGAGCTAATATACTTGAATGGATCTGCTGTCGCCGTATTCCTCTCCTTCCTCTCCAGTCTCCTCCTTCCCTGCCTCCCTTTGCTCCCAAGTGAGCAGCTATAAAACTCTCCATATTTACTCCCCCGAGGCCAACTACCAGCCCCCAGTCTCCTGTGATTATTTATCTTTTTTTCTCAACGACATTAATCACACGCCTTTTCCTTTTTTTCTTCTTCTTCTTTTTTCTTTTTTTGCTCCGTCTCCTTCCATGCATCAGTGCTGCAAAGAGAAGAGATTGGAGGGGGTGGCTTTTTTTTTTTTTTTTTTTTTTTTAAGGAGAAGAGCAATAGATCGGGTGATATCAAGAAAAAGAGGGGAAGCCTAGAGGGAAAATGTGGGTGGAAAATGCAAAAGAGGAAAGAGAGGCATTGAAATGGTGATTGCAAGTGAAGGGGATGTATGAAAGTAAAGAATGAGGCTCAGAAATGGGGAGAGAGTGAGATAGATGGCTTGTTCTTCCTCCCCGTGCGAGCTCATCTGTTCCAATGCCAGCCTTTGGGATAAATATTCATATATGAATGCAAAGTGTTATCTTGCAGTCCGCTGCTCCTCGTTTATAACGGGCTTATACAAGCCGCCTTGGCCCCACACCTCCAACCCACTCCTCCTACTGTCGTATCGCTGATGAATTTGTCGCCTGCTGAGTGGTGAGTTGTGGAAGCTCAACCCGAACAAGAACCAGCTCTAAATCGGACTTATTTCTTGCTCCTAGTTCAGCAGCTAATCATTTTTTAACTTTAATCCGGAGCCTAAACATGAACTAGCTCACGTTGATTCCTGTTTTGTTATTTTTTTATTATTTTTTTTTAAAATAATCCAAAGATCAAAGTAACCATTATTTGGATGTTAAAGCACTTTTGGTCAACATTTGTTGTTTGTAAATGTTCTACTTGTATAAAATTAGCATGTTGCATTATCCACGCTGGGCTTTTCCGTCTTACCCACATCTGTTTACCTCCGTCCTGTTCTCTTTCCTCAGTGAAACGGTATTAATGTGGCCAAAGTCTCAATGAAGCAGTTCTCATCCACATAGTTTTCTTCCTTAGGTGTCAGAAAGCGTAACAGCTCTAAAACTATAGTATACATTCGCCTGATGAGACTGCATTCGGATTTGCAGCCTCCCCTAAAGCAGGGCAAGCCGGGAAAATGTTCACAGCAACGTCTGAGCTGTTGTTCCACCCTTATTTACCTGTACAGTGGTTCGGAGAGAAGGCTCAGAGGGGTAAGAATGCCTTACAGCGCAGGTTCATCCCCGTGCTTGTCTCTGCTCTACCTGCAAACCTACAGCTTGACTCCTTCCCTGCCAGCAGCAGGCTCCCACACATCACAATTAGAAACACTGTGCAAACATAACTCGTTGTAATCTGTCAGTTTTGATTGTTGGGGTATGAGCCTTTATATTGTTCAGCTTAAAGAGGGAGAAAGGCATGTGTTACAAAGAGAAACTACTCAAACAAGAGCTGCAGGGGGCAATCTTTCCAGACCTCCTAGTATAAACTGAAAGGGATAACAGTGAAGAAGAAGGAATTACTGGTGACACCTTTATGTCACAAATGACACCAAACCCAACCTATGTTCCAATTACAAACCGGAGCTGAACTACTATTGCTAATACGTACTAGTAACAGCATATTTCTTTTTCATTTTATGGGTTTAAATTGTGATGGGTGTTTATCGTATCGTATCATTTATCGTTGTTGTGTAAAAGTTTCTTACCGTGATAACCATTCAGATCGATCGTAAAAATGGTAAATTCAAATTAATGATGGCCAAAAAAACCCAAAAAAACAGAGTACTTTCGGGATTGTTACTTTTACAGCACTGTTGGCTCTACAAGAGTATATGAATAAATTCGAAAATATGATGAAATGCAGCTACCATGTGCAGTCTAGTGATTAAAAAGAATTGTTTTGTAAGATTTTGAAGAGTGGTGTTTGTGTAAAAAGGACGTTGTAAATACTTCCTTAGGGTCGCTTTTATCGTTATCGTGATAAAGTTTATGTCCATATCGCCCATCCCTAAATTAAAACCCTAAAGAAACAGTTAACAGTTAGGGTGTAATGTCTTTATAAGTGCCCAGATGCAGTTCAGCAATCCAAGTAGATAAAATGCAAACAAACAAAAACAAAGGTTGAGTACAACTCTACAGACTGAAGAAGTCTGTCAGAGAAGAGGCGAAACATTTCAACAAAGAACCCGTGCAGAGGACCTATCCAATTTCTTTTTTTGTATGCCTGCGCGTATAGGATTCACGGAGATACAAGCCGTCGGTACCAGCAGACAGCCTGTTACAGCAGCTATCATTATAAACGCGTAGCAGCCAGATCGGATGTTGACGTTGATGTGGAAAAAGTCCACGTCTTGTTTTGTATTGCTATCTTAAAACGTTTGTCAGTATGATGGCAAAGGGTTTGAGACAGACAGCATTTGCCTATTTAAATAAAAGATCCCCACACAGACAGATGTGTTTGAAACAGCCTGAGCAACGTTCGCGTGGAGACACACAGCAGTCAACACGCTCTCCCCATTGAGGGTAATAGGGTATGCATGAATGTGCTCATTTGAACACATTTGTGCAAAGCACTGTGGGAAAAATTCTCACACTGTATAAAAAGGTTCTGCGTCTCAGAGCATTTAAAGTTAAATGACATCAGATGATATCACAGTCCTGATTTGGCATGGGTTGGCTTGAGATTCTCCAAGCATGAGACGCATAAGCAGAATACTTCAGTACCTTGCTATTTCCACCCAAAAGAAAAAAAAATCAAAACAAAAACTCATATGGTGAACTGAATGCCTTTATTTAAAATACACAAAAGCAGCGATTGTCCCTACAGCTGTTAAGCGAGGGGAAAGTGTAGTGTTCTGCTTTCAGCCAGCTGACCAGCAGCGCGCAGCAATCGGTCAAAATGGCGCTTCCTGGGACAGTAGAGCATTAACCAACTAGCGAAGTAAAACTTCCAGACCTGCCTGTTTTGATCGCGGCATCTGTTCCCCGCTCCCTCTTGTCGAGTTTAGACTTGGCGGCTCGTCGCACTTGAAAGGAAAGGCTGGCATTACAGAGCCCCGTCCTCTAATTATAGAATTCTAATCCTATGGCTGTAGCATGGCATGACAAAGCATGTTTGCACTTCATTACCTTCCTTCCTGTTTCAGCCCTCCAGTCAGGGTCAAGTTCATCCTCTCTTGTCCCATTTATTCAGAACACAGACAGCCCCGCTCCTCCTCCTTTTGACCCTTCATCTTCATATCCCTTACCCCCTCCAACCTTCTTTGTTCTAAGAGGTTAAAAAAAAAAACACAACACCAAGCATCACACACACACACACACAGCCTTACTATCCTGTTACGGTAAGCCCCGCATCCCCAAGGAGTGACATACTGATGCCTGGCATATGTCGCTCTCTGCAATATCATTAGCATAGGGTACATACTACAGCCTATTTATCCAGTTCTCCCTGTTAAGCTAATTTTTCACATGAGGCTGGATGTCATTTTTATCACGCCACTGCCCCAAATCAGAGTGATGAGGTGGACGTTTTCGAGGCTGCTTTCAAATTCAAGCAGAAGGGAGAGCGGATTCGCATATCCTGTCGACTATTTTTGGTGTGTTTTCCACGGTGGTATAGCTGGAAAAGATAGCCTGTAATATTTTGCTTCTCCCCCTGCTTAAAATATCTCTGGACGTCCATAGCGGTCATGCCTGTTTGAGTGTGAATGTCATCTTCCTCTGCTCCACCTAGTTCAGAGACAAATTGGTGTGTGTGTGCGCGGATCTGTCTTTTGCGTCTGCATGCTCATAACTCAGGTTAATTTGTTCACGCTCTGCAGAATCTTAATTAGGTTTCACCGTCATCTACTCCAATTCACCCCCCTTTTCATCACGATGTCAACGGGATTGTGAAATAACAAACGCAAGGATGCTTTCCCCTTTTTTCCCGGACAGTTTGCTTTTGAAGGCGATCATCACGCAGACCTCTCTCAGGCTGGATCTCATTTCTTAGGGCCGTCTCAAGCCCTTTCCCTCCAAGTATTAATATTAAAATGCTCCCACTAGAAAAGACTACAAGATGCTGATACATTGTCCAGTCTCTGATTCCTGTATGGGTACTATTGGTGGACAATAATTCAATATCAATACATATCGCGATATAACTTTATTCATTAAAGGTGTTATGACATTTCCATTATTCCAATATATATTACAGTTTATGACTATAGCATTTGTCACTGACTGACGTCCTGGGTTTTATGTAATTTTATATTGTTTTCTTTTAATGCAAACGTTTCTAAAACGTTATATTGGATGGGTTTTATAAACATGGTAAAATAATTGTCATAAGTGTGTACAGACATCTGTTGTGGGCATTCTTTGCAGTCTTTCTGAGGCTTTTATTTTAATATTGATATCGTAATTCTGTCGTATCGACCGAAATCAAGAAATATGTCACGATATAAGTTTTGGCCGTATCATCCAGCCCTAATGTGTACATACATATCCCATATAAACATGGACTGTGCCTGTATTTGGTTCTTTTGTTACCATGAAGTTAAAACACCACGGTTTCATGTGCAAAATAATCTGTTATGCTCCTTTTAGTATAACACTGAAAGTACAACAAGCTAATATTTGGATATTTTGTGGGTATTTTGTTGGGCTATCTCCTTGTGCAGCCATATGCCTACCCTAACCTGCCAGCTGCAGGTAAATCAGTGTTACTTTTGTAAGATTGATGCTCGTTTGGTTATTTGCCAACTGTTATGTAAAGGTGTACCCAGGTTTATATCTTGTCATGAATACACCTATCTTGGCATATTAGTGTGTTACCCAAGTCTAAAAGTAAGGGAATTAAGGAGAGTTAGGGGAACTTCAAGCCATGTCAAGTGTTCTTCTGGGACAACATAGGGTATGTTACTTTTGCCTCAAAGTCAGTGTCTTGTTTTTATTTTTTTTATTCCAGGAAACCTCTAATTGAACTTCAGTACATGCACCCCAAAGGTCGGTTAATTATTAGCTGAGTTAATCAGAAAGTAGGTCATCCGGTCAGTTACACTGCCATAGGAAGTTAATGCCAGAACGGGGTTTAGCATTAAAATGCAAGTCGGTTTCACAATAAGGTGACGGGGATAAAAGCATGCTGAGTGGCAGGGTGCAGCAACAGGTCAGAGCGGGGCATCTTTGCAGTACCCAGTGCTCCATACAGCTGGAGAAAACTCCATCTACTCTGGGACTTTCTCTGGCATCTTATTAAAAAGACTTTAAACTGTATAAGCCATACGACAGATTTGTTTTTCTAAGTTTTGAAAGTACCTTGTTAAAACCTTGACACCAATCACGAGCCCATGCCTTGCTGAAATATATTTTAACCAGAGAAATGCAATGCTATTTTCTTTTTGCAGTTTCCTTCTTGTTAAAAAGAACTGGAATTACAGTCAACAATTAACACAGGTAGGCATTAAACTACACATTCTAATAGCTGTTATGATTGTGAGGTATTTTAAGCCAAGAAATACCTTTTATTTTTCCTTTTTTTACTGATAAACAATTCTTAACAGTGAGACCAAACATAATATGTCTAACGCTTCAAACTAGACATTATAGAGGTTATTCTGTTATTGAATGAGTTAATTGAGAAAGTCTTTGTGAATGCAGCTCTTCCGAAAAATCTTAGCCTGGGGGCTACAAAGCTATTTCCCTTTGCAGAAACGTCTTCTTCGCAGAAACCATGGGACAGCATGCCTCTTAGAAACGTAGGGTTAAAGGAAAAAGAATGAGATCCAGCCTAAAACTCGTATCCAGCCCTGAAAGGTGTGTAAAAAGCATGGCGGTTTTCTATGAGAGGCAGTCAGCATGCTTCTGACACTCAGCAATTTCCGACATTGTAGGACAACACAAAGCAAGACAACAAAACAAAGGGCCGATAAAGAAGACTCTTTGCTCAAGCTAGTTGTTTATTATTTGTGTGAAAACGCTCTAAGCCAAAATGCCAAGGAGAAATTTGGCTTCCAGATTTAGAGCAACACTGAGCTCTTCTGTGAAAGAACACACTCATTGACACCCACATTTTTCTCTCGTGAAGGCCCTCAAAGGGCTTCTTGAAGACCCACTCTGACTTCTGAAGCATTTTGCTCACGAAGGTGCAGAATTTGAGATGCAAAACTTGAATCTTGCAGGAACATGTCTTCCACCCAACATGGGCAGACTCTGCTGAGATTTTTTTTTTTTTTTTTTTTAAGTGGGTGAGGGCTTATTCTCCCTGTTTGTGTGTGGGCTGTTTCTTTTTAAGTGGGTGGATCTGGTTTTGTTTTGCTGTTGGGCTAGAGCAGTTCCTTTATCTTTTTACAATGCCCATTGAGAATGAGCCCACATGCCTACCACCCAGGACAAGGAGGCAGAACGCTTTCAAACACGGCGTTAGCGTGTGGGAAACCAGCATGTTTTTTTTAAGGGACAAAACCTGGGACTTTGGAGCTGAAGAAATGCCAGCATGTTGCAACTCACGGTGCTGCAAAAATATGGACAAATCTAATTGGATCTGAAATATCTTAAAGTCAGGAAAACGGATGGGACCTGCGGATACAGCTCCGCAGTGATGAGGCTGTGGATGAAACAATCCGGTCCAGGATCTGGCGCCTCTGGTCTTCCCTTAGGCATGTGACCAACCCTGAGCTTGTATCATCATGGAAACATGGCTTAGCCCAGAGCAACTATAAACATCTGGCCGTCCAAGAGCAAGGGGCAGCAAATGAATGCAAGTGAAATGTTCTTTAGAGAAAACGTCCTCTCAGTCTGGCTGTGCGTATCTCGGTGGACGGGAGAAACAGTTTTCAGGCTTTTGTCCCCTTGGGTTGGCTGAATGGAAAGACGAGGGGATACCTTTCAGCTGTTGTGTAATGGAAACGCATTAGCTTAGCCTGGGTTTGTGTTGGCCGGTCCGCTGCTGCATATGTGGCTGTGAAAATGGGGAAACAAGATTGTTTTCTGTATGCTACCTGTGTGTTAGTATTTAGTTTTAGTATAATTGTTCAGAAAATATTGCTTTCCCCAAATATCTGATACGTAAAAGCATAGTAGTATTTAATTAATTCAATAGGTAATTCGATATTTTTTTCCTCCTAAAAGCAAAATTATCTGAGTGGCCATAAATCTAATAATCTTCCCTTCATGTATAAAATGCAAAGTTTTGTTGCATAAAATCCATTTGGTTTTCACTATTGACGCGGTCCGTAAAGCATAGTTAGGTGCTCTACTTCACCTCCAAACCGTTCCATATACAGACGTTAGAGAAAAATCTTCATTGAAGGCATCAGAGTGCTGGATGTGGAAATACTGGCAGCCGTTTGGAAATCTCCAGGTGGATCCACACTCTTTCAGGAACAAGCAGGGACTTCAGTAGAGCAAGCCATGCTAGCGCTAATGTAAGGTGCCAAAGACAGTTTATAAAAAAAGGAAGGAGTAAAATGTTTTTGACTTATATTGTATATTGTAGTTCTAAAGGACAAACCAGAATTGGCTAAACTCGGTTACGGCAGCTGTGGTGGACAGATGACCTGCCCAGGGTCTGCCTCTCTCCCAAGGACTGTTGGAGATAAGTACCAACCCCTCTGTGACCCAGAGAAGGAGGATGGATGAGAAATTAGCTAAAAATATCTGATCAGTGCAGATAATCTATTCCTACTGTAAACATAAACTCCTCTAGCTTGCCTCATTCGCTGTTCTACAATCTTATCCTACTCTTCATGTTTTTAATTTCACTCTAACCGTGTAATACATTTAGACGGCCCTGGCATCCTAATGTATGGTTCCCTTATTTTCCCAGCCCGTCTACCTGAGTGGAGCCAACCTCTGTCCCAGTACTATTCCTGGTCCCAGACATAGCCGTTTCCTCCCTTCCCCTCTTAAATCATCACTCCCAGGTCCAGACCTATCTTTCTTGGATCTGCCACGCTGCTGGGCTTTTGCAACCAATGCTTAAGGACCTCTCCAAATACACACTACAAGAGCAGCATGCATCGGGCCCTATTTAAATAAACCAGCTAAAGTAATAAAGTTCCAGGCTGATCTCTGTAACGTCTGCCCCCGTCCCAGATCCAGCCCGACTTGTCTCCTGTCCCAGACTGTGGCTGCTGGGCGTGCGTCAGCACAGCTCCTCGGCTGGCTGACTCTGTCTAGGAATCCAGTTCTGCTTCCACAGAGCTGCTGCCCCTCTAGTTCTCTGCTAGGCATTGAAGCACGGGGAGCAGAGGATAGAGAGGCTACTAAATTCCCATTGACAACGCCCCTATTAAAAGACGTTTTTTTTCTATTTCATTTAATGACTTTTATTACCAGCCGCCCCTCTCTCTTCGATTTGGCAATAATAACAACAGGGGAATGCAGCTCTCAGCATTCTCCTATCTGATTCTGCCATTTGCTTTTATTTTATTTTAATGAATTCCTCTTTGCACCAATGGGATGCTGAAATAAGCACAAACCCCCAATACTCTGCTCACTGCAGCAAAGGATTCCGCTTATGTTTAATATGTCTGTGCATTTTTTTTTCTTTACACGTATGCATGTAATGGTAGTATTAGTCCAACATTATGTATGTTGTAAACAACCCATTTCCTTTCAGCATTACCAATAAACATCCTCCCTGCACGGGGGTGGCGACTTTTCTTCAGGAGCCAAAATGCCTTGAGAAAACCCCAAAAGTTAGCAAAATGGCTTGAATTTCACATCCTAATGATTTTTGCCTTTCCTTCCATAAGCAAACTATTTTGTGCCCATGTACTTATGCCTATGAGTTTATTTTCTTGTATCATTTTATTTATTTGTAGATTTCTGAAGATTTTTTAGTACAACTTATTTTTGATCCTCATTTGGGCCTATAAGAAATCTGATCAACCCTTTAAGCGACCTCTTGCTCGTAGATAATATTTATTGAAGTCCCATAACCACTTTACTTTATAGCAGATTATTGCTATATGTTAGAGAATCGCTTAAGATTGTGGTCTATCAGATCGCATGCGACCCCCCCACCAAAGTAGGGTGCGGGTCATTTTGCACACTGCAAAAAGAGAACAAAAAGTAAGTAAAATATTCTTGAAATGAATGTATTTTTCCTTGATTCGAGCAGGTAAATAATCTTATCTGCCATTTGAATGAGTATTTTAACCCCTAAAATAAGATAATTAGATATCCTGCACTTGAAATAAGATGATGGAAATGAGTTGTTCCTATTTTAAGTGCAACAATCTTGATTTTTTTTACCTGCTCAAATCAAGGACAAATACACTCATTTCAAGAACAGTATTCTTACATTGTGTTCTGTTTTTGGACTGCATCTCTCGATTTGTACTCAACTTTTTCAGTGCAAAATGGAGATGTCTACTGTGAGAATGATGGTGCATCAATTCAAACCTGCCAGAGGAACTTTTTGTACCGTCTTTGTCAAGCAACAATTTAAAATAAAATGTTTTAAACTCTACCCATAGTTTATTGGAAGGAAATGTCTCCCAGCAGAAGGTCACTTCTGCTCATCTATTGTGATCAGGGGCTATAATCTCTCATATTTCATAAGCTTCAACCTGCCCAAACATCAATGAATGGAAATGTGCTGTGTTATTAAGTTCATAAAAAATATTAAATTCAAACCCACGACCTTGCATAAATATGTGGGTATGGATGGATGGAAGAGATTTGAGTATTTATCTCCTTGACTCATAAAAACATTTATATAGAAATAAAAAAAACTGATACACAATAAGAACATTGGTCAGAAATGGTTTGTTTTCAGGTGTAAAATAAAGGAAGGAGGGGATGAATTAACAGTATATGAGAACAGAAATTAAATAATTATGTGTGTTTGCGTGTTCCCAGATACACAGTACATTTAGATCATTATTATACCAGAACCGTTTGCCCATTTGGTTCATGTTGGCAAGTATGGTGGCTCATCTGAACTCTGGTGTGAACCAAACAAGCTGACATCTGCCTGAAAATGTGGGTCTCATTCAGTTAAACCTCAACCCTGGTGCGGTTTTCTCACAGGAAGTGATGTCTCTTAGAGGTTTGATTTTTTGTTTTTTTGTTTTTTGGGACATATATATGATCTTGTGCCCGCGTAACCACAGGAGCAACTGCTGCTCATACTTACAGGACAACATGCTTGCTGCTCTTGTTTCTAGCTAGCAGTTTTAACAGTTAATGGCAAGGAATAATCCTTAAACAAATTATATTCTAATTCTTCCTAGTAAAAATCAATGTTTCATGTTTTCAGAATTACATTCTTCCAGTCTCCAATTGACCATTTCAGCTATCTCAAGAATTAGTATTAACAGTATTGTTAGCTGAAACTGAAGTCTTACTGTGATAAACTTTCTTTTCATATGTCATTGAAATTAAAATACAATCTAGTATATTATTATTATTATTATTTTATTATTATTATTAATTGTAGTGTAAAGAGCTTTGGGGTCGGAGGACTAGTTAAAGCAATATACAAGTGCAAGTGGATTTGTTTTGTTCCCTTAAAAAAAAACTAATTCAAAGACCCATCCAGCTGAGTAAAGTTTGACTCTTACTGTTTACTCCCTCTGAACACGAGCTTGTGAGTGTATGACTCTTTGTGTTAATTGCTCGATGGGGGTGTTTATGACTGTGTGTCAGGCTGAATAAAGGTGAAGCATGTTAACGATAAAAGGGTGGATGACATTCCCGTCTGTCATCATTCCCACCCTATCGCATTTCCACCCTTGTGTGCACACACTCCTGTGCCAAAGGCTTTAAGACCCACACCAACAAGACGCCTTAGAATAAACACCGGCTGAGGCCACGAGTTTACCTGCCTCTGACCCTCACTCTTTGGTGGAGGTGTTCACTCAGTTCCCCCCACCCCCGTTATTGAGCTGGCCTGGTGCTGACCTCCTCACTTGACCCATAGGGATTTACTGAAGTCAAAGGTCAAGCTGGTCAGACTGTCCCTCTAGTGGCTGATTGCTCTGCTTGAAAGACAGGCCTGCACTTCCATTATTGTTTTCCAATGAATAGCGCATGACTGAAGGCCGAGATCACTTGCATGATTGAATGTTGTGTTTTGCACATCCCAATAAGCAGTTCTTCACCTGACAAAGGACAATGAGCATGGCCTTTCCTTTTGTAGAGCAATCTGGAATCTGAGCCAGATTGAAGTAGAGAGAGAGGTAGGTGTGTGTTACCCCCCCACCCCCCCCACCCTCTTTCTTTTTTTGCCTAGCAAGCTCAAGTGCCATGTGAGCTATGTACTGTAGACTGAAGAGGAGGAGGTCCTGGGAGTGGAAGGTGCCTCTGGCTGTGCCTGGTCCAACGATGGTGTGGCTGTGTGGCATGTGAGACATGCATTCATTACTCCATTGCTGAGCCAGGCTGAATAGAGCTGGAAAGCCTCTCCAGGCATGAGAGCGACGGAGACAAAAAGAAACAGAGGGATTCAACAAGAATGAGGGCTAGGATTTCAACTGATGAGGGAATTTAGTTTGCCTTTCTAAAGAGTTTCGTCATTAAGGACTTCTTTTTAAAATTCGCTCATTTGCTTTCTTTCTTGGATTTTTCTCTCCTCTTTAATCCTCTTGTCATGTTTCTGTCTTTTCTTCTCCTCCTGATTGCTTCATTCCCACCCTCCCTACCCTCTGTTGCATTGCCTCCTTGTGTTTACACGTTCTCATGGTTGCTGTTCCTTCTCTTTCGATTTTCCACGTTCATTTCCCAAACTATAAAACAAAAACCCATTGTGTTACCATTGCCTCCATCTAGACAGGGCTTGTTTCCACACTATGTTCTTTGTTTGCTCTCGCCAAACCAGGTTAGCTGCCTAGCTAACTCCTGCTCTCTGTGCTTGCAGTCTGTAGCCAGACCTCAGAAGCTATTGCTGTTCCTGTATTTAGAAGCTATGTTTAACAATGGCTACAATTATGAGAGAAACACATTTTCTCCTCAGTAACTATAATTAATATCACTGAAAATATTTCTTTCTTGCTTTCCTGTTGTCAGCCATGCGTTTGTTCGATTAAAAATGTTGTCATACAGTGTATGTACCCTTCTTGTCGGTTGCGAGACTTGCTCTCTCTGGATGTCTCGCAGCCTGAATGAACTGCATAAACTGAACTGTCGTAGAAAATAAATCTTCCTTTTAAACAGTTTTTCATAACTTTTTGTTCTTCCTCTTTTTCACTTTTAAACACCTGACCGATACAGAAAATAACTAACTTCTTCCCTTAGTAATAACATCCACTTTGAAGAGTGTTATCATCGTGACCTAGTCATGTTTAAGTTTGGCGCCTTCACTGATCAGAAAAAAGATTAAACTTTTAATTTCCTGCTACTTATCTGCAAGACTTTCAGACTCTCTGTTATCCACTGAAATTGGCTGTGGGTCAATTTGATCCTTTGACAGTTCTATAAAATGCTGGGAACAAACTTTCAGTACACAAAAAAGTTGAGTATGAAACAATCAAAAGCAACAAATGTCAGAGGAGTGAAATGTCAAATCAGGCTGTCTTTCGTAGCCGCTTGTAGAAAATATGGTTTTGTTTTAAATAGTCTTACGCCGCAATTGCTACGTGTTTGTTTATGTGCACGTTTAAGCATTTTGGAAAACGCTTTTACGCGAAGCAACTCACCAATGAGAGCTAACAATAAGCTACTTAGAAGGAAGACCTCTAGTCAGGTTCTGTCACAGGTGAGAGCGGCAACAGTGCAGAAACAGTACAGGCATAGCGTTGTCATCAGTGTGACCTGGTTGAACATAAGCATATAAAGGCCCACACCATTTCAGGAAAAATATTTAATTGCATTATTATTGCTGAAAATTGGTATGACAATATCGATTACAGTTAGCAACATTTTCCTGGGAAATTTTTGTTGTTACCCTTTCACAATGCCCCCACCACTACCTAATGGTATACATCAGGTTGGGGCATTGAGGGCAGTTTCAGTCCCTCCAGCTGGTCAAACCTGTCATCAATATGTGGAGTGTGAATGCCTGACGCCTGAAATTTAATATCCTACCAAATACTGTGTCCAACAGCCCGTTCCGATATTGATGTAGCTCACCCTGAGATTCCTATGAAGATTGACACTTTGATCAGCTTTGCCGTTCACCGTGCTCACTGGTTGGAACAAATATCAGATTTTTGAGTTACCAACAGGCCGATCACTGGTCATGGCCTGTCAACCTGAAAACCTTCCAACTCCTGTCACCAACAGGTTTCGTTGTGCATCTTTGGCTTTCTTGACATTTGCAGGTTTCGAAATCCACTTCTTTTTTTTAACTCAAATGCGTAGTTCAGCTACTTTTTTAGTCTGGTGTAATGTATTCGTTGCTTAAACCTTGGAGTATACATAACCAAAAAAATAAATAAAATAAAGGGCGGTGGCCACTTTCTCCCCTCAGTGGTTCATGTATTTTCCATTATGGTGGAATAAACTGATGTATTAACTTGGCTTTGGAAAGAAAGACCATCTGCCACAATGTGTCATTACCACTTTGTTGGCATTTTTTGCCTAAACCTTACTATCCTGGCTGTCTCTCTAGCCATGAGGTGGCTTGCTGCTGTCCCTCCTGGGTGGCTACATCATTTACCCCCACCCCATACCCTCCACCCCAGCCAGTGACAGCCTCAGCCCAGGGAGACATGGGTAATGGTCCTCTCTGATGTACACCCTGACTCAATTGAACTGGATGGCAGACACACGCCTAAAATAACAAAAGGAGGGGAAGGAAAAAGGGGGGGGGGGGTTGAATAGGGAGAAGGGGAGGGAAGGAGCCAAGCGATCGATAAAGGAGGGACACATTGCCTAATAAAGATTTATTTCTTTTTGTCCCCCTCGCCATTCGCCTTGGCAGGGCTGAGAGGGGGAGGAGAGAATGTGATTAGTGGACTCCTTCTCCCAGGGTGCCTCGGATAACGTGTGCATCTGTAGCAGTATGTTTGCCCCAATGCGTTTTGTGTATTCTTACATCTCTTGTGAGTTTATCACACGTGTCTGTCTCTCATCCCAAGAGCGAAGGGGGTTAAAAACAGCCTCTGCAGTTTGTTCAGCCAGCAGTGACACTAGCAGCTGCAGCTGTGTCCCTGCCCCTCTCTGCCTCTCTTCCTGTCAGCTAATATTTAGTTAATCTTTGGTCTGGGACCTGCGGGACTGGCCGGAGCTCCTGGTGCCCCATCCATCTCGCACTGATCTATATTCCACGCTGGATCCCTGTGCCATTAACCACCACCGAGGGGGAAGATGGAGCCGCAGAGAGGTAGAGCACAGAGGAAAGGGCAGATGGGTGGAGGGAGAGCCGCAGAGAGACAAGAGAGTGATGGAGAGGAAGCTATAGAAAGAAGGGGCTGGGGGGGGGGGGGGGGGGGGCTGTCTCCCATCTCAACACTAAATGAGAACAAAAAAGGCTATTCCGTCCGTGGCAGAAACCTCTACCCCTAATTTTAAGGGCATGTCTGTGCAAAAACAATGTACTCATTTGGGGTTTTAAAGTATAAAAATAATCTATTTCCAGCCTCGCAGGGAATGCTTCCTCAATGTGTAAATAAAAGTCTGCTCTAGACATGGCCGGGTTACCATTGTCAAGCCATACAAAGCGTTTTGAAACGTACTGATTGGTAAACCGCCACACTTTTCGATCATACCCTTCCTCAGGTTTAAGGTAGTTTTAATGAGATGCCAGAGAAAGTGGCAGAGGAAAATTTCCCAGACTGTATGGAGCTTAGATCAACGTAGCACTGCCCCTCCTACACCTGTTGCTACACACTGCCTGTCAGCGACCTAGAAAAAAAAAAAGGCTACGACAAAAGGCAAATTTGGAAATGTATCCAGTCGTGGAGAATGGTCGCGGTTGCCGTATAGGAAACGAAAGCATTGGCAACCATCATTGTTGTTAACGCTGATTTCAGACTTTAGAGTTTTCATTTGAATTATGTAGGACCTACAAATCATTTGAATGTTTTATTCAAATTTTCAATTAGAGATGCACTGATTGTGCTTTTTAAAGCTCAAGCAGATTTTCGTTTTCTTTGAGATCTGACTTGCAAATTTCCATTCAGACCCATTCCCGTTGTTTGGTTACTAAGGAATACGACGCATAAAAGAGGAACGCTGTTTTGTAGGTTCTTTGATGGAAGTCGTGGATTTGAATGAAGCAGAAATTAAAGAGTTAGAAGATCAACAGCATTTCTATAGGTCTCTGATTTAATCCCTAAACTGTTCAGAAATTTGCATGAATGTGTATGCTTTTAGTCTATGTGTTTTATTATGCTATAATGTTTGGAATACTAAGGTTTGATGCATGACAGGAATAGAAAAAAAATATTCTGCTGTTTTTGGCATTTGACCTCACCGGCGCAGAGAGCGTCAACAGAAAACTGTCCAAGTCACACCTCTGGCTGATTGATTAGCGCCTCTTTAAAATTTTATTTAAAACTACAGTTGGCAAAGCTACAAGCTGCATGTCTGACTACAGCAGCTAACATGACTGATTAAAAAAAATCTGAAATTAGCTTGTTATACTTGTTTTACTCTATTTAAAGGAAAACAGGTTTAATATTCTATGTAAGGGTTGAGCGACTTCAGTCTTTAAGAGCCACTGTGCTGCATGTTATAGATGTTCCCCTAGTCCTACACACCTGTATCAATAAAATGGCTAATTAGCAGGTAGAACCTGATCAAATGTTCAGGGGTAATTCAGTCCTTTGGATGACTAAACATAGAACATACAGGACACCCGGTTCTCGAGGGCTGGAGTTGGTCACGTCTGTTCTATGTAATAACAAATGAACATTATTAAAACTATATTAGTCAATATGTTATAATGTTTTAGTAGCAGGAGGATTTTTTTTTTCTCGCTAAAAGCAATTAGGTCGAGTTTGTAATTTTTGCTGTGACATTTTTGGATAAACATCATGAGACTGTGGTATTTTTACTCAAGGTTATCATACCACGGGAACCCTTATGCCTACTTCAAGCCAACGTTCAGTAACAGGGTGTTTGCACTGGGATGCTTTAAAGATGGAGGGAGAACAAGGAGGGCGGAGTTGGAGCAGGATGAGGGGAGAAAAAAAAGAAAAACGGAGGCAGAGATGCAGGAGTGAGTGAACCGAATGCGATGAGTGGGCCACTTGGTTCACATGCATTGGGCAGTTATCAGAGGATCCACGTACGAGGCCTCTAAGTGCTGAGTCACTTACAAAGGCACAGACTAAATGCTTCTATGCCAGATGCATGGTCCATCGCAGTGGGACATAATAGGCTGTAAAGTGCTTTGTAAGCAGTGACTGCTTGCCTCATGGCTAACCCTCGACTTTCACTCTCTTGAACCCGGCTCTAAACCTCATTTCACCCCTTTTATGGAAACATGGCGTGACATCTTTCCATCCTTGTTGGTATTCCTGCCCTGTGTCCCAGCTAGCCACATGGAGATATCTCCTCTCACTTCTTCTCTCGGCGCCCGTCTTCTCTCTGCTGGCTTGTGCACATGTGTTTGAATGTGGGCACCTGTTTGCGATCGTGGTGTGTCTGTGCGTGTTTAGGGTCATGCCTGCAGGTCATCCGTAATGAATAGCGGGGCTGTTGTTGAAGCACAACTGGTTGGGAAGGCAGCAGCCAGAGAATAGCTCGCTAGTGACGGAACGTGAGGAGGAAGAGAAGGAGGAGGAGGACGGATTGGCTGGGTGCACAGAGGGAGGAGAGGAATGAGGGAGCCGAAGAATCGCAGAGGAAAGAGGAGAAGACCGGTTGCAAAGCCGCTGAGCCCTAACCACCTTCTGTCAGCCTGTCTGCTCTCAGCGCTGTTTTCTCTCTCATAGGAATCTAATGGCTTTTCCACTGTCCCTTTTCCAAACCTCCACCTCCCTCTCCCTCTCCTCCTCCTCCTTTCTCTATTGCTGGGCAGTTTTGTTCTTCCTTATTCCTCTCGACCTCCTTTGCCAGCTCGAATTCTCACACGCAGTCTCTGTACTGCCTCCCCTTCTCTCTCTCTCTCTCTCTCTCTCTCTCTCTCTCTCTCTCTCTCTCTCTCTCTCTCTCTCTCTCTCTCTCTCTCTTCTCTCTCTCTCTCTCTCTCTCTCTCTCTTTGCATCCGTCCAGCTGCCGGCCAGGGGAACAGCTGACTAAATCTAAAGCTCGGGGCCCCT
The DNA here is from genome assembly GCA_037039145.1 of Fundulus diaphanus. Classification (NCBI taxonomy): domain Eukaryota; kingdom Metazoa; phylum Chordata; class Actinopteri; order Cyprinodontiformes; family Fundulidae; genus Fundulus; species Fundulus diaphanus. The sequence continues at coordinate 21,064,123 of CM073127.1, read as the reverse complement.
GGCTCTGGCGAGGGCTCCAGCTCTGCTTCCCCCCTTGCTTCATCTCTCCCACCTCTGGCCTAAAGCCCTGGCTCCTCTCTCAGCAGCCCAAGTTCGGCCCTGGCCCTGCCTCTGCACTTCGGCTCCAGCTCTCAGCGGTTCCCTCCAACCAGATCCCTCTGTCCCACCTTGTGGCTAAGAAGCCTCAAAACCCTTATCTTCTGACCCTGCCCTCATTTTTGTCCCCGCTTCCTACTTTTCTGTATTTCGCTTGCTCTCCCCACCCCCTCCTTCCAGCTTTGACAGGCTGTAGCTGGGCCCCTGGTACTGTCCCAACATATCTGGACCTAGGCCTCATCCAGGCTGGCTGCAGTTCAGTTCTCTGGCTCACGCAGCTAGCCACTGTAGCCAAGCGTCTTTCTCTCTCTGGCTAGCCACTGTAGCTCGCTGGGGCTTGCTTTACTCTAAGCAACTCTCGGCTTGCGCATTTGGCTCAGTCTGGCTCGGCACAACCCCGCAAAGCTTCCAGACTCCGTACGCGTCTCTTTGTTTCCTCTGCTCTTGTTTCCTCTGCATCTCTTTAACTCAAGCAGACAGGCTCAGCACAGGCACAGAAGCGTGCATCCAGCGAGAGTGCAGAGCATATGACACATGATTGGCAGCAGGGGGAGGATGGGGACGAGCAGTGAAAGGGGGAAATGGGCCTTGTCACTTCTCCAGACGAGCCACGGGCTCGAGTTTGATCGCTGCCCTGGGAAGCGAGCCTTTGTCCCTCCTCCCCAACCTCTGCGGCTGTCAGAGCAAACGGAGCTGGGCTCGGGTGATTAGGTGCAGGCCCAGGTTCTGCCATCACACCCGCGAACAGTCATCGCGGATAAAAGACACATGTCAGAGCGCTTCCTTCTTTCTGACGTCCAACTGCTCTGAAGCGACTGACGGAGGGCTGACAGACTGCGGTTCAGAGTGAGCCCCTTTAGCTACGCTGGGATGCACGTTCCCCTTTGATTGAAAGTGGGACAGCCGAGCCCAGGCAAAAAGATCCAGTCAGTTGGCACAGGCTGAACCTCATCAGAATCTTCCTTTGAAAACCTCTGGGCTATTCACAGATTGTTATTCAGCTTGTTCCCATCAGTCTAATCCTTGGCACGGCTTTTCACATCCTCGTTGCCATTTTGTTGCCGTGTTCTGGGTCTGCGTACAATACGTGTGTGGAGAGGAAACTTGGAAGTAGTAGAAAATTTCCTTTGGTGTCACGTTTTTGTTTTTTTCTCTTTGACTGACAGATGTGGGAAAATGAAAGCAAATCGCAGTATGACACGGGCTTCAAACGTTCCTGCATTTCAACATTTATTAACAAGGACGCACGACAAGCAGGGATGTAATGGTAGCTCACGAGAAGAGGCAATGCACACTGTTGGGTTTATAAGACGAAACAGGCATTTAGTAACTTTTTACAAAAACTAGGATTTAATAGTTAATTTCTTCATATATATATATATATATATATATATATATATATATATATATATATATATATATATATATATATATATATATAGATCTATCTATATTCAATTCAATTCAATTCAATTTTATTTATATAGCGCCAAATCATGAAACATGTCATCTCAAGGCACTTTACAAAATCAAGTTCAATCATATTATACAGATTGGGTCAGATTATACAGATTGGTCAAAAAGTTCCTATATAAGGGAACCAGTTGATTGCATCAAAGTCCCGACAAGCAGCATTCACTCCTGGGGAACCGTAGAGCCACAGGGAGAGTCGTCTGCATTGTACATGGCTTTGCTGCAATCCCTCATACTGAGCAAGCATGAAGCGACAGTGGGAAGAAAAACCACCCATTAACGGGAAAAAAAAACCTCCGGCAGAACCGGGCTCAGTATGAACGGCCATCTGCCTCGACCGACTGGGGGTTACAGAAGACAGAGCAGAGACACAACAAGAGAGACAAAAAAGCACAGAAGCACACATTGATCTAGTAATCTGTTCTACATTAGATGGTAATAGTCGGTGATCTGTCCTCCCTGGATGATTTCACAGTCAACAGAACGTCAGACCAGGTGTACCTACTAAGAACAAAAAGTTAAAAGCTGAAATGACAACAGTCATTTCAATGTAATGCAATGCAAATCTGGGGAACAGTAGACTGGAGAACAGTAGAAATCAGTAGAGTGAGAAAAGTCGGCCCTGATGTCCTCCAGTAGCCTAAGCCTATAGCAGCAAAACTATAAAGGTAGCTCAGAGTAACATGAGCCACTCTAGTTATAAGCTTTGTCAAAAAGGAAGGTTTTAAGATTAGTCTTAAAAGTATATAGATCTATATACATCTTACTGACTGTATTTTAAAGAACTACATGAGTAAATACAAAGCATTCAAAGTACCACCATCTTATAGGATATTTTAAAACATCACAGCCACAGGACCTTTTCAGTATATTTCATAAAAATAAACCAGATATATAATTTTGTGAGTGACTGAAGGATGTAATTACATTTTTTGTAATGTGAAGTTGAAATTTACAATTTTGAAGTAGGAAAAATGAGTTTAGAAAGCCAGTAGAATTGGGAATTCAACAGGATTTTTTTTTTCTGAAATTCCAATTTGAAAATCCAATATGGCTACCCGACATGTAAAATTTGCTGTTAGCTGCAGCAAACAAAAAAAAGTTTTATTTGTAGTTCTGACAGTTTGTTGTACATCTTTCCACATCATACTAACCAATCCCGTTTAGTCAAAAATGTTGCTGCAGTGTTTGAAATCACAAAATGCTAAGAAATGCTACGTTTTCCGAACTTATGTTGCTAGTAGTAGTTAGATGGATGACTGAGAATAGTAGTTGGCAAATCCCCTGGTCTTCATATTTGACACTGGAATCGGGTTATTTGGGGGTTTTAATGTCGTTCCCAGATCCAGACATTGTGAGGTAAATGAAATGCAGCATAAACAGCCGAAAGCTCTTGTTCCTGCTTTACTGATGTCCGCTTCAGTTTGTGCTGAGAGAGTTCTCCAAATTTCCGATTCAGTTCTCTTTTAAAAGGTTTCAGACAAAGCAAAGATCGTACAGCTCATCATTTTGATTGTTGGTATTCTCTGTACAAATTAATTGATACAAACCTTGTAAATAATTAATACTAATGTTTCTTCTGAGGACCACTAAAGATACCACCAGTGCTGCTTTTGCACCATAGCTGCAGAAAAGATTTTTGAAAGCCTCTGTATCTTACATTTAAGACTTTTTAGGGCCTTGTTAAGACCATTATTATTTACAGTTACATTTCCTTACAGGGAAGGTTGAGAATCTAGTGATAATGAGACCCAGTATAAAAATCCTGGAAGTATTTAAGAATTATTAAGACCTAAATTTTACATTTTTGAATGTAAGATTTGGAGAGATTTTTTTAATAACATACAGACCCCCAGCTGTGGACTATTCTTATCAAGGCCTGACATGTCTTTTTACTAAGCCCCCCCAATAAAAGTAATTTAAAATGTTCCCTTATTGCATTGCGAAGAAATAAAATAAAGCATTCACAAAGCTCCAGTTGTGTTTAGAAGAATTTCTAGTAAGTTTAGAATGGTCCTGTTCAGCTTTTTAACTAGAGCCTCATCAAATCCAGTCCAGGCTCATTAAAAACGGCAAAATAAACCTTCTGTTTATAGGTTACAAGAGGCTATGACAAGCACACCAACTTTAGCTATGTTAGCAGTTGTAATGGTTAGGCTGTTACAATGCTTACAAATCATTTGTATCTTTTCCGCCTCTCACGTTTTTCAGGTATCAAGAATTCTTTCACAGAATGCTTTCACTTACATTAGACAAAGTGGTTTGCTCACAGGAACCTGATATCACCGTCAGTGGGAAAACATTGTCATTTTACTATCGCGAGATGTTGTTATACCCCCAACAGTCCCACCCAGGGTGGACTCTTGAGATTAGAGAAGGGGAGGGGGGGGGGGACACAAAGAATGGAAACTAATGACAAAGAAGCGACAGCGTTTGTGTGACCAGAGTTAGGGGTGTTAAATAACCCACCCTAAGCACAGGGTTTAAATCAGACAGAGGTGCACAAACCTTTTCATTCAAAACAAGCTTTAGATGTGCTCCCATTCTGATGCCAAGGTTGTTTTACGGACCAGTGCAACATTAATTACCTTGGTGTAAAAGCCAACTTGAACTAAGCCGCTTGGTCATGGTCTTCTACCCTTATAGACTTTCCCTCTGTCTTCTCCTTTTTTGCTGTCTCTCGCTCAGGATGGCACCCGTTGACTGCCGCTGACCTAATTTGGGCAAATTTGACTGACCTACTTCATGGGTGAATGCTGACTTGCAGCGGGGGGTGATTCTCTCACCCACATTCACACGTACTATTCTCCATCCTCATGATTATCATGCGGCTGCTCAACCTCCTGTTGCGAGTGCTCCATTGCAAGTCAAGTTGTGTGCTTAAACACACCCCTCCCGGTCAAATTTCATCTGCGTGGTTCCCAAGTGAACGTAATGAGGTTCTAAAAGTCCAAGTACATCATAAAAAATAAAGAAAGTATTTGACTTTTGTTTCGGGTGCTCTCGGAGGTGACATAGTCCTTCATTTCACGAGTCGCCCATGAGACATAATCAGCATAATTGTGTAAGGATGTGATTATTCCGCGGTCATCTGTGCAAATGCTAATTTGAACAAATTTAATGAAACAGTCTGGAGAGCATTCGAGAGTACAGTTACAATTGAAGTAATTCCTTTATGAAGTTGGAAGACTATCTAGCAGACATAGTGATCCCATTGGAGGATTGCATTTTAAACTGCTTAAAATTAATTTGTGGGTCATTCCATCTCAATTTCCTGTACACTGGACATTTTAAGTTCAGGGGTTTTTTTTGTCGAAAAGTTGTCACTGAGATCTTTTTTATTGTTAAAAAATATGTATTTAGCGACCACTGAAAACCCGTTACTCTATAGAATGTCACAAGACCATTGCATTTAGTGACAGGGATAACATGAGGCCTTGTCTCTAAATGCACAAAAATGCTTTCCAATGTTCGGATAAAAAGAAAACATTTGTGGTCTATGAATGTGGAGGGGATATCTGGAGACTAAACAAACAGTAGGGAAGAGGTGAACCATGGACACGCCCATTGTCGCTCGCTTCTTGCATTAAATGTGAAATGCTGAAGAAAACCCGAGCTAAGACTGTTTCGAGAAAATCTCAAGCTAAGATTGGTTGCTGCTCATTTTTATTCCACCATTGTTCCGTGGCACAGATACCACCAAATCTTTTGCACAAAGAAATTGTCAATGGATTATTGCAAGAAGGTCCTCTCTTACCTTCTGAGACAACCCAGGATTTGAAGTTTTGTTTTTTTATAAATCAACTCGTAGTCTACTATAAGGAAATGTGGTTGTGTGGCACCACACTGTCAGCAAGAAGTTGTTTTGATTTATGTTGGTTTAATCAGGACAAATTTTATTGAACTGAGATCGGAAACAATTAAATGGAAATGGGGTATAAGATAAGGTCCTGAGATAATAATATATGCTACAAATAAAGTAAAAAAAAACAAAGATATTATTTGTGTATACCGGATAATAATATAGTTTGCAGTTAACCTATGTTGACCATAATGAACTCGCCAGCCTCCCAAAGTTTTAACATCTTTGTCACAAAGATCTATATGAAGTGCAACCATAAAAGAAGGTATAAATGCATCCAGCTAGTAAAATACATAATTGGCAAGCAGTGTTTGACTGTATGGTATCAGAAAGAATACAGACTACCAATTAATGCAAATATTGTCCTTATCACAACATTGCACACTTTGATACTGCAATTAGGATGAAACATATTGTGAATCTCTGAAATGTATACAAGATTTCAGCAATTTTATCACAATTTGCATAAAAGAGTCATAAAAATAGTTAACTATAAAGAAAAAAACGCTGATAAACAACGGCTTAAAGATGCCGGTTTGAAAAATGTGGGGCACAGGTAAGAAATGAACGTAGGACGTGACAAAATTACACGATTGGTACAGAATATGAAATGATGTTCCACATAATTAACCTGGGGCTTCCTAGAGCTTTATTTTAGTTTTTTTGTTTAAAGTTTTTAATTATTTTATGTAAACATCATTGCCACCTGTTGGTACAAGATATTTATGGCAGTTTTCTGACTAATTCCAAAGACTGAGTATATTCTATTAAGAGAGAAAGGGAGAGAGAAAAAAAAAATATATATATAGTTGCGGCTGCATTTCACTTACACTTGGGTTTTTCCCTCACTAGCTTCTGTACAGCCAAACATGTTAAGCAAATCTGAAAATAAAAAAGTAGGCATATATGAATTTTTGACTGTGCTAGGAGCTATCCACTCTCCTTTGTGCCCCTCTGCGCTTGCCAACATGCATGTACAATAGGTGCATCAACAAATAAAAACACCTGAATGCAAACAAACCCGCGTGTATACAGAATCACCTCGGGCAGATGTGTGTAGTCATGGCAACACCTACAGATAACTGGGTGGGGGGGGGGGCGCATTGTCTCCCCCTTGTCCAGCAGGGTGCAATTTATCTCAATGTGGCCCATGAAAGGCAGCTATTTACATGAAATGAGAGCTGTTTCTGGGAAATAGAGGTCTCTCTGAAGGTTTTGATGTCAGCTGCCTGCTTTTAGCTTGAGAGTGGAAACCCTAACCATCCAGCGAGGGAGAGGAGTAAGAGCTGTAAACCTACCGAGACGGCTCGCTTCCCTTGTGCGACGGCTGCACTTCGCCCCTGAAAGTCTCTCATTGTTTCCCTTCGATGCGCTACAGGAGAGGGGCCAGGCGTTGCGTGTGATTTCAGGCGCTTGCTGTATGCGCTGAGTGAATCTAACCCTCTTGCTTTATAACTTATCCTTTGGAGAGTGATGCTAACATCAACGTCAATATTTACAGGAATCGCCCGCAGGCAAGCAAATCGACCACCTCAATTCAGCAGAGACACGTTCAACCTTTTGCTTTCTGCCCCTCCTTTCCCCTACTCCTCTAACCCTCACACGTCTTCATCATCCTGTTTTCTGCTCGACGACCAAGGCCTCTCTGTTCTTAGCTGATTTTACCAGCGTGTCCTGGTAAGGTGTGTCCTGCATACACGCGGGTGTATGTGTGTGTGTGTGTGTGTGTGTGGGGGGGGGGTATCTGACAGGGTCTACCACAGGTCTGATACAGGCTCAGCGGCTCTCTGAGAGATGCTGGATGACGCGTGTCAAGTGTTATTAAACCTTTCCTCCTCCCTCATTGACACCCCCCCCCCATGTCTGCCATGGTTAGTGTGAGCTATGACACTTTTCACCATGGGTTTTCAGAGAGAGGTGCCGCATCTGATGCACAAGGCCTCGCACAGACACAACAGCAGCTGAATAGAATACCCATGCAAGTCTGTAGATGGGTAACCCTAACAAGTGAAGGGAAGGGGGTTTCAGTGGGATCTGGGCAATTTATCCCTCACGGGGGTTTATATATTAAAAGGAATGAGTTTAAAAAAAGGTGTAAGGGCCAACTGCAGCGTGCCAGCGGGTTCTGCAACACCCAGAGATTTCAATTCATGCACATGGGAGTATTTATAGAGGTAGAGTTTGTAATAAGACCAGTCGTGAAGTATTTATTGTATTTAAATAATCAGATAAAACCAGTTAAAATAAAATGGGCAAATAAAATGGTGTAGATGTGTGTAGATTTTATATAACAAAAGGTGGAAATAGGCAAAAATGGAGTCCGATATGAAAGCAAACGTAAAATCAGTAGAGGCTAATCTGATTAGTGTGCACATTTTTCCTTCAGATTTGCCAGAGTATAACATAGGAGGAAGAGAGGTGGCGATGCTACCTTTGCCTCTTTCTTTTTTGTCTTTCTTTTTGTAGATGTAGAAAACAGACAACAGTAAGTGTGACCTCGTTGACTCCAGGAAGCGAAGGGTTAAACACGAGTCGGCATGGGCGCGTTACGCAAACTGGCGGCTGGCTGGAGCTGAAAGGGGAAGTGCTGAGCTCAGAGGAACACTGGCTCACAGCCATCCCTCCCACCCTCCCTCCTCTGAACCTCCCTCCTCCCCACCACGCAACCATTCCTCCCCCAACGTCCTCCCCGCCTTCTCGCTACAGCTGAGCGCTCCCCATGCTTCCCACCGCCAGGCGTGGTGATGTGTGTCTGTGTGCCTGTGTGCCTGTGCTGGAATGCAGCTTCCCCCTCGGCTGGGGCCTGCATGTGTGTGTCTGTCTGGAATGATGCCTCCCCTTGTCTACTGTGTGACGTCAGTACACACAACGGGTCAGCTTAGGGCTAGGCAACATTCTGTGTTTGTGTGTGTGTGCATCATGAATCGGGGGGGGGGGGGGGGGGGTGGGCATCAATTACTGGAGAGAGAGAAAGGAAAGGTGGCACTGTTTGTGAGCAGAAAGAGGCTGACTGCAGGGAGTCAGTATAGTGTGCATGCATGAAGGCACCGTGAGTGTGTCAAAGGGTGGAGCCATGTGTGTGTGTGTGTGTGTGTCTGGTGGAGTGTGTCGAGTGACTTTCCAAATGAAATGGGAAGGGTAAAGAGTGTAAGGTTATTTTTCCCCTGCATGGAAAACTGGACGTGAAAACGTGCACAATTTCTCAAAATGTGCATGAGGCCAGTGCTGTTAGTGGCCTGGCATTTCCATACACAAACAACCACTGTTTACTTTCACAGTGTCTTTTTGTGTGCTATATTAGCCTCACGCATTCGTTTTACTTCATTTTGTTATGTTTTGATATTTTTGGAACCTTTGTTTGCACTTGCAGCTTGGCATGATGCTCTGTATATGAAGCTACTAAAATATAATTAATTATTACATTATCATCACAATCGTTGCTATTCTGATTCCATTCAGTTGCTTCCTTTTGCAGAGATTGCCACAGGAAATCATTACAACTTGTACACAGATTTGGCACACTTTTCACTCTGGATGATCTTCCTGATGCAACCGGGATTCGAACCCTTGTCTCCCTGGTCCCCCGCATCAAAGGAGCAGACTTTGTCCTCTATCAAGGAGGGGCAGTCACTTCACCTATTTCATATTCCTGATATTCCTGAAATTTTTGTCAACTGTTATTAAAATACAAGTTTGTCGTGTAGATCCAGTGTGAATACTGCAAGCTGAATCAGTAAGTTGATATTCTGAGGGTGATGAGCTGAGGCAGAAACACTTCTTGGCACGCTAGTACACATCAGCAGAGATATTAGCAAAACAATAGTTTAAGAGTTTGGTTGTAAAAGCCTACTGTAAAGCAGAAGCTGGAACCAAAGTAGAAAAGTGATAATGAAGTTTAATTGAAGCAGAAACCTTTTGTACTTGAAGAGTCTGCAGTTGAAATGGGATAAGGGAAATACTTTTTTTAAAGAAATACATTAGAGGTGTGTTCAATGATATTTACTATAGGCCAAATGTTTGGAAGAAAGATCAAATTTGTACTATCATTAGTATTCCTACACAAAGCAAACATGATTAAGAGTCAGATTTAGGGTTACAATATATATATATATATATATATATATATATATATATATATATATATATATATATATATATATATATATATATATATATATATATACACTCACCGGCCACTTTATTAGGTACCCCATACTAGTAACGGGTTGGACCCCTTTTGCTTTCAGAACTGCCTCAATTCTTCGTGGCATAGATTCAAAAAGGTGCTGGAAGCATTCCTCAGAGAGTTTGGTCCATATTGACATGATGGCATCACACAGTTGCCGCAGATTTGTCGGCTGCACATCCATGATGCGAATCTCCCGTTCCACCACATCCCAAAGATGCTCTATTGGATTGAGATCTGGTGACTGTGGAGGCCATTTGAGTACAGCAAACTCATTGTCATGTTCAAGAAACCAGTCTGAAATGATTCCAGCTTTATGACATGGCGCATTATCCTGCTGAAAGTAGCCATCATGGGTTGGGTACATTGTGGTCATAAAGGGATGGACATGGTCAGCAACAATACTCAGGTAGGCTGTGGCGTTGCAACGATGCTCAATTGGTACCAAGGGGCCCAAAGAGTGCCAAGAAAATATTCCCCACACCATGACACCACCCCCACCAGCCTGAACCGTTGATACAAGGCAGGATGGATCCATGCTTTCATGTTGTAGACGCGAAATTCTGACCCTACCATCCGACTGTCGCAGCAGAAATCGAGACTCATCAGACCAGGCGACGTTTTTCCAATCTTCTATTGTCCAATTTCGATGAGCTTGTGCAAATTGTAGCCTCAGTTTCCTGTTCTTAGCTGAAAGGAGTGGCACCCGATGTGGTCTTCTGCTGCTGTAGCCCATCTGCCTCAAAGTTCGACGTACTGTGCGTTCAGAGATGCTCTTCTGCCCACCTTGGTTGCAACGGGTGGTTATTTGAGTCACTGTTGCCCTTCTATCAGCTCGAACCAGTCTGGCCATTCTCCTCTGACCTCTGGCATCAACAAGGCATTTCCGCCCACAGAACTGCCGCTCACTGGATGTTTTTTCTTTTTCGGACCATTCACTGTAAACCCTAGAGATGGTTGTGCGTGAAAATCCCAGTAGATTAGCAGTTTCTGAAATACTCAGACCAGCCCTTCTGGCACCAAGAATCATGCCACGGTCAAAGTCACTCAAATCACCTTTCTTCCCCATACTGATGCTCGGTTTGAACTGCAGGAGATTCTCTTGACCATGTCTACATGCCTAAATGCAATGAGTTGCCGCCATGTGATTGGCTGCTTAGAAATTAAGTGTTAACGAGCAGTTGGACAGGTGTACCTAATAAAGTGGCCGGTGAGTGTATATATATATATATATTTTTTTTTTTTTTTTTTAAATGTAAAGATCAGATATTTGTTTTTTTTTTCTTGCTTAGAGTTTGCTTTCCTAAACAATACTTCCTCTAGCTTTACCACTAGCATCTTAGCTAATTGTAGCTAGCATACTATGCTCTGCTAACAACAGTTTATATGCTATTATTAGCTAACATAGAAATATTAGCATGTTAGCTTAACCTAATTTACTCCATCTACCATGGTAACAGTATCTTAGACGCTATCATTAGCTAAAACGATGATGTCATTTAATGTTAGCGTGCCAGCTATCTCTTTGATCAGATGAGCTTAAAGGGATTTCAATAATCATACAGAAGTGACTTTAATGAAGAAGGTGAATAAAGAGAAACAGAATTGCTATGAACAAGTTTTAAGGAATAAAGCATTAATGTATATTCTGTATATTCTGCGAGAACCTAAACATTAGTGTGAAGGTTCTTCAAGAAGAAGAACAAAGTTTGTTTTGGCTCTGATTATTTATATTTCACAAGAAACTCAGCTGCCGAACTCCTAGAAAGTCCTGCCCATTGTATCATAGGCTATCCCACCCACACTAAGATTGTGGAAATTTGACAGTCAACAAAACAACACCACAATGGTAGAGAACGTAGTTTTCGAACTGATGAAGGAAGAGGAGGAGTAGAACCAAATGTAGGAGGCAAAAGATGAAGATGATTCCTTATTGTTACCTGCTTTTGCTAAGGCAGTGGGGAAAACAGGTGAATGCTGTACCAGCAGACTGCTGGTGTACCACCAGACTGCTCAGCACCACCAGAGTTAAACAGGGTGAATCCGGTAAGGTGACAAGATTTCTGTAATGAAAACCGGGTACAGTTGTTCAGCGTCGTCTCTGTCTGGGGTTGGTTTGTTTTGCCTGATCTGCAACACCGATGGGGCAGGGAAGGCGCCTTCGATTTAGCTCTTCTACTATATGCACTGACACTGAGGACATTTCCGGGGACAGCTTTTACAGGGCACAGGTCGTCCAAAACGGGGACTGTCCCGGAAATCAGGGACGTCTGGTCACCCTAGAATACAGTGTCTTTGTTTGACAGACGCGTGAGATATTTCCACCTTTTCAACATAACCTCGCACATCCAAATCCTGACTAATCACACAATAGTTGTCGGACAGCCTGCGAGAAAAGGTTCTGCCTGGATGATGTCTCGAGAACAACCAGCGATAATCCCCAAATTTGTTCTCACAGCTGTGGGAGCGAGTGTAACAGCTTTAAAGCAGTATGTTATTTTACAGTTGTACAAAGTCAGATGTTCAAAGGCATGGTGGACAGAAGAAAATATAGGATACCTCTTTTCTAAAATTTGTAGCTTATTTGTAAACCTTGCTATTGAGCCAAATATTTAGCGGGTCATCATTTTGCTCCTTATAGAATAACACTGGAAATATTACATGCTGATATTGGTTTACGTTGCTAGTGTACTGTCGGACCGATCAGCACTATGCAGAAACAGGTGAGGGAGGGGGAACGCCATGCTGCCCTAGCGTTGCCCTGAAAAAGCTCTGTTCAGTTTGGCTTTTATTTGGCATCTAATTAACAGAAGCTTAAACCACAGAAATTGTGTGATATAAAATTTAAATAGCTTTGAAATTTTTCATTGGTACACTTTGATACTGAGTATTAGCCCATGCCAACCTACAGCTTTGCAAATTTCATTCCAAGGCTACTATTTGATGGGGAAATGTATAAAACATTTTAAATTTATAGGTAAATGTTTGAAACAAATACATTTCTAATTTGTAGTTTCTGACAAGCACTTGGATGATCATCTTGCTATTGTTTTTATGCAAACTTGGTGTCAGATCCGATAAATTCCCATTCCAAAACTAATGAGGGCAATGTTTATTTTCTGTTTTTAACAAATCAGCGCATTTAGACTTTCGCTCCCTTTCTTCATCCCCACAAGGCCTCAGCTGTATAGGTTTGTCATTAAACGCATAATCTAGCCCTGAAGTAGCAGACAATGGCTTTTCGATGGATCCTATTACCTTGCAGTATAGGATGCGTAGCTGTGCTGCGTCCGACCTTTGCTAATTGCACACATTTATTTTCAGCCAGCTGTAATTTCCTTCACACTAATGAACCTTGCACATGGACCGGCATAATGTATAGTTAATGTACATGCAGGAGATGGAATTAGCAGATATATGGCTTCTCCAGCGACAGAAATGTGTTGAACAGCAAGATGAAGTGACCCATGACCCAAAGATGCGTCGACTTAAAGGCAATATTAGATGAAATTGTTAAACAGCTCTTTACAGGTCCCTCAATCGGCCCAGTCCCTGATGTTATTGGCTTTCTGAACTGGTCAGCTCTCCCAACAACAGCCTTTGGGATCTGTCAGCCCAGCAGTAACACCGTCCCTGCCTGACAAGCCCAATCCAGCAAAATTAGAGTCTATTTTGAAAGTGATAGTTGGGAAAATTGCAAGTCATTCCTCATGTACCGCATGGCAACTAAGTGGCAGCAGCCAAGCAGTTGACTGTCATTTTAACCGCCAGCTGATGACAACTCCAATCACCCACACATCCATCAGTGCGCACACAGACACATACGCACATTCAGATATTCCCTGCCATCTCTGTGAATTGCATTCAGACTTTTTTTTTTCCTGTCAGAATCTCAAGTGGAAGTAAAAGCATTGAAATTCATAGAATATCTCAAAACATTAATTTATGCCCGCCTCTGTCTGTCAGGATAACTGTGAGGGTGTGTGTGTGTGTGTGTGTGTGTGTGTGTGTCTGTGTGGGTGATGAAAACGCACCCACGGAGGGGGGAAAAAACTCGTATCGCTCCACCAGTGGGTTCAAGGCATAAATACAGCCCTGGAGCTTGGTGGTGTTATTGCAGCCTGTCCCACACCTAGCACACACACACACACACACACACACACACGCACACACACACACACACACACACGCACACACACACACACACACACACACACACACACACACACACACACACACACACACACACACACACACACACGCCTGAAGCAAGGTCTCCTGCAGAAAAGCACTGATCTCTGTTTATGGTCTCTGTATGAGTTCTTCCTTATAGGACCACACACGCATGCATGTATAGTTGCTCATGCAGACCTACCCTCCAAGATGCCGAAAGGCCTCGTTTTTGCCTTTGTAGCCTTAATAATTAAGTCGGTTCAAGGAGCCGCAATGCAGGAAATGCTCCCTTTAGTTGTGGGTGGGATGGGGCTTTTAGAGGTGGTGGTTGGGGGGGGGGGAATTGGGCTGCCAAACAGTTCTTGACCCTTCCTCGACCTACACTGGAGCGTTGCTTTTCTTCAATTGTGGCTCAGATCGCCTTTCACAGGGGCCTCTCAGTTCAATCCAGCCAAATGGATTGGATTCCAGTCCAATAGCCTTCCCTCTGTGAGGTTTTAGCAGGCTGTCTTTGGTCAACAGAGGGTAGGATCCCATGTTAATGCTCCAGGTTCTGCAGGTGGCCCTCTTTGGATCATGGAATCACAGTCAAATTTAGGTGTTGTTGTGTTTCTCTGGAGCACATTCTGAAAGCTGAGGAGGTGTGCTTTACAATCAACATGCGGTTATTATGGTAGTTTCAGTCAGGTTGTTGCAGGGAGCCCGAAAGGTAGCCACTTAGTCTCCTCCCTCTTGTATGCACAGGATGTGGTGGCGAAAAGCAGCAGGCGAGCAGAAAATTGGAGCAGAGAAAATAATTTAACTACAAAAAGTGAAAAATTGTTCTTCCCGGGTGGTAAGATGACCAGTTACATTTCTTGATAGTTTTGAGACCAAAGGAGTGGCTGATGGAGGAACGAAGAAAGGGAACGGTAGACCTGTGACTATCCGGCTTGAAATTATGGATGATTGAAACTCGATAGTGTCTAGATTTTACTTTGTGTAGGTCATTGTTAGTGTAGATTGAGAGTTTTACTGGTGTAACTTCTTTTGAACAGTGTACAAACTCAGCAAGTTTGTGGAACGGAGGTGTATTTGTACTTGTGTGTAAATGTGGGCAATGCACTCTCTAAAAAAATGGCATCTCTTTGGTCACATTTAGTAAAATGTTTGTTGCTTTATTATAGGGTTTATCTGCTTTTTTATGCAATGTATGTCTATGTTTCCAAAGGGTGCCATGCCTTGTTTATTCTACATAGTGTGTGTGAGAGTGTAGCTGAATATTCCACTACTTTCAGTTTCTCTTGTCAGGAGGAGCATTGAAGTCTCCATGTGTGCCGTTATCCACCCAGTGTACAGTCATTACACCATGTAGTTCTGACAAAGGACAGGTGATGGGTCGCCACAAAAGATCTTTGATCCCAGGGGGACTGCATAAATTAAATTCACTGGAAAGCCAGTAAAATGGTCCACTGCTGCTTTCCTCCATCTGGATGTCATTGCTGTGACAAACAGCGACGTCATCCAACAAGATCGATGTGCCAGCATGGATTAGAAGCCTAAGACATGCTAGCCTTTCTAGGGGCCCTGCTACGTACCTCCTTGGAGATTCTCTGAAAATTGAGCCTAAGAAGACCCCAGGTGGTTAAACACCTACCTGTCCCCACCAGCAGTGGACAGACCAAAGCTCAGACATCCATCATGGGGTGCCGTGGGACAAACGTTGCAAGCACTGCATGGTAGCGGGAGGACCTAGATGTGGGCCTGTGTTTGTAGCCAGACAGGAAATGTCACCACCAGGAGTCTGAAATGTGAAGGGAATGATTCTATAGCCAGAGAGGATAAAATTGCTCTTTAGTTGTTAATTATGGCCTGTTTTTGCTCATTGACAAATACTACATCATGTTTTTTTTTTATATGTTCTCTACTGTTCAAATTTTATATTTAAAATAGTCAGTGGTTCGTGTACATCTGCAGTGGGGGTTGGGATTTTCCCACTAAAACCCTAAAATCAAATTCCGCTTTTTGTGTTTTTCTTCATTTACAACTATTAATAGAATAGGTTCTAAATTTGTTAGGTACAGTTGCTTGTTTAGCTAAAAATAAGAACCAGGCAATCACAGGACAGCAACACATCTATTAGGGGTGAAGGCAACTTGCTGAGGTTCAAATCATGTATCAAAATTGGGAAGAAAGGGAATTACTTAAAATGACACCGCTGTTGGTGCCAAACTGGCTGCTCTCAGGATTTCAGAAACAGTTGATGTACTTTGATTATCACACAAAACAATCTCTTGGATTTACAGAGATTGGCCCAAAAAAAGAAAAGAAAAAATCCACTCACAGGATGATGTGTAGACAAACGAACAGACTGGTTTAATGTCATAGAAATGCAGACTCAGATAACCACTCATTACAACCTAGTAAAGTTCTGAAAGCAGAACATGTTAAACCGTGAAGATGATTCGCATTAGCAGACGTCCACACTGGGTGTCCCTCCTGTCAGTCCAAAACAAGAAACCGGGGCCCCAGTTGGAAAAACGTTCCTATTTTAGTCCCTCCCCCCCACTTGCCTTTAAATCAGACTTTTTGTCTCAACTTCACAGATAATCATTGCTTTTTTTTTTTTCAATCAGTCATGCTCAAATCCAACGATGAACGCTGTCTGAACCACAGGGTGTCATATTGGAATTAGGTGACAGTCACTCATAAACCATTACAGCCAATAAACTAAATGACATTCCACTGCTAGGCCTGAATTTTCGCCATTGACTTGGAATCTTAATGCGATTGCAGAAATAGATGTATGTTGCTGAATCTAATTTAGTTTCACGATTTCGCTTCACTGCTGAGCAAACGTCTCAAGCCGGGCCCTGATTCCTTCCGGCTGCCTTCGTGTGGGAAGCATAATCTTGTTTTATAGGGATGTTATGAAAGCCATAGTCTGAAGCCGGTGTTGAACTTTTACGTCTCAGGTTCCTGCTCTGCCTCTTAACCATGAGAAAAGTCCAACATTTTTTTTTTTAGCATTTGGAGTTGAATGAACTCAAGTGCTTTAAGCTATTCTTGAGTGTAGCACAAAAACTGCAGTAACGGCTAATTTGTAAGATTCCTCTCATGAGGGTCCCCTTAATGAGGAGGTGGGCCACTAGTATTTGTAGAATCTGCTCACAGACATAAAGTAGCGTGCAAAAATATTAGACCACCCCTAACATCCTTATACTTTGCCTCAGAGGAGCCTGGCTTTCTTGTAACCTTTTTTTAAAGTGGTTCAAGTCACTGATCTCCAGGCCTTCTGTAGTTGTTTGAGAGTTTTTCTTTGTACTTTGACAAGTGGAGGACAAAATAAGTCGTTTCATGCTCAAACTGTGTGGGTTACAATAAAGTAATATCTTTAAGACTCAGGGCGTAATCCATCAAGGATCTGGGACTAAACCTAAAAGGTGGATTCTGCTTGTGCTGTGTGCCAAGTTTTCAGCTAATAGCTCTCCAGGAATTACAGAGAAGGCAATCCCCAAATAGCTATTAGCTGCATTATTTTAGCTGATATTACCTGATTATTTTTTGTCTGTCAATGTGTAACGTCTTTGGAATTAGATTGAAATAAAGAGATAGGAACAAATTAGGTATTTGCTTGTAACAAAGTGCCCAAACATCCCATTTTAAACTGGTTTGCTGGGGGCTGACAACATGTGTTCACCCCTCTCTGGTAAAAAAAAAAAGGTTAGGTATGCGACTAATGCTGGTCATTTTGACTCATTGTCAATTTCAATTTTTCTACCTTCGGTCGTTTCGTGCCTCTTATTTGGGGGCAAAAAGGCGCAGTTTGTGAAGGGATATTTCTTACCCACCTTGACAATCAGTATTTATGTTGTGTTGTACGTTTTTTGGTTTTTTTTGAGTTTCCAATAAGTAACTGAGCAAAACCATGGCATGAAGTCATAATTCTGACCAGAAAAGTTGGAGGTCTTTGCCATGAGTTGAATATCCAAGATGGCTTTTGCTCAAAAAAAAATAAAACGCAGTAAAAATTATAGGTATAAAGTGTTTATGAGCAATTTTGACAGTTTGCATCTTATTGTATCATTGGCACATATGGAATTGTACAGCAATTATTTCTACACGTTGTTTTATTGTTTGTATGATTAAAATGGACTAAGAAACATACTTATTGGCTTGTTTTGCTAATAGTAGTTAGTGCCACAGCAATCAGAAAATGCCAGCTATTTTCCATCTTGGAACTAGAAGCCAGTCAACTTGAGCGGGACATCTTTACCAGATTAAAGTAATGTTGCTTGATTTGCTTCCAGTCAGGAATGTGGTTGTGACTCCATTATTATTTCGCAGTGGAAGTTTTAGTTAGTGTTTTTAAGATTTAAGGTTACTTTGATATCTATAGGAACTTTTTTTTTTCTCCCCATAACAATCATATTTTCATACAAAAAACATTTTAAAGGAACAATAAGTACTAATGACACCTAGTGGTTAAAATCGGAACAACGCATGCCTTTCACGGACATCTGCCATTTACTCAACGGTCTGTTGTTGCACTGAATTTTTACTTCCACAGGATAGGTTTATGATGTTTTATGTTGTTGTATTTCTGATCCGCTTCTCTTACTGGCTTCAATGTTTGCAGGCTGCTGCTCTTTTTCCAAAATAACGTACTAAATGCTGCACTCTGTTTTGAGAACTGGGAACTCTCATATGATTGGCTCAGGAACCAGTAAGTAAACACGGGCTACATTTTGAACCAAAGTAGTTCCGGACCGTAACTCTAGGTTTGAAAGGAGAAAAATATGACTCAGACATTGTTGGAGAGGGCTGATTGTTTATAGGGAACGTTACTTCCATCCCAGGTGACAAATGAGAATGATATAGGTTGATTTTATAGAAAATTACTTATTGCTCCTTTAAAACAACCAGAACCCTTCAAATAAATAAATTAGTGCTCAAAGTGCTCCAGGCTCTACAAATCAATCCAAAGCAGGAAACAGTAAAGAATGACAGGACTTAAAAATAGGATAAATATGTGAGAAATTATAATTTTAAAAACCATAAAACCAAAATAATCTAGACTTAGTAAAATCTGGTAACTCCATTCAGAGAGGCAGTATCATTTCTGCTTGTTCAGTCCATTCATACCAAAACATTTTTTTAAACTTCTGGTCCTACATTTCCGGAAAAAGAATCTTCTTCCAGATCAAAGAAGCTGAAACTCCCTGTGAAGGGGATGAAGACCATCATTTAAAACAGAAGTAGCTGTCTGCTGTGGCTGCCTACCGTACGGGAACGTGACTGATCGTCGGGGCTCGCCAATCAGTCTAGACGACAGCTTCACAGCCTGCTGAAGGGAACTCCTCTCTGTCACAGTAGTATGACCAAACAATGACACCAAGGTAAAGGATAAAACCGATTTAATAAAAGAATGATTAAAAAAAGAGTCATTATGGTTTGGTCAATATTAAAATGGAGTGTTTTGTCAAGCTGAAGAGGCGCTGGTGTGACTTTTTCCACACTGTCTCACAGTTGGCTTCAATTTGTCACCTAAAATAGTCTCAAAGGTTTTTCTAAAAATCCACCCTCTCAATGGCCTTATCTTTGATAAAAGTGACGTTGTGCTTGTGAGACTTTCTCCTAAAATCAATAATCATATCTTTAGTCTTCCTAGTATTAAGAGAAAGATAAAACTCTTCACACAATTTTACAGAATCATCGATCATGGGACCATAGCAGTTGTCATTTCCTTGGAGCAGACTAACAATGACTGAATCAGGAGCATAGTTTATGATGAATCTGCTTTTAGATCAAGGGTCATAGTCCCTCGTATATCAGAACCACTCAAAACCAATAACCCCCCCCCCCCCTAAAAATACCATTGAAATAAATTCTACATTAATTTTTCAGCCCTGTAATAGTTTAAAACACCAAACTACAAAGAAATCAACGTATGTCAGTGGACCCCGATTCCTGGACCTTTTAGATGTTTCCTTGGTCCAACACACCTGAATCAAACGGCTGTTATATATATATATATATATATATATATATATATATATATATATATATATATATTCACCCAGTATATAAATTTATACTGGGTGAAAAGGCAGCTAAGTTCCTGAGCAATTTTTCAGAAAATACCTTCAGAGGGTATGAAGAAATACTTCTGAATACAAGCCTGGCTCTCTCAAAAAAATCCCAAATAATGTGGGATAACTGAAAACCTTAGCATCCTGTTGTATAGTCCACATCTTCTCTGTCTCGCTCACTCGGTCACACGCTGTTCTTGCAACCTTGCACAGCCCTTTGTGCCAAGTGTGATTTCACCAGGGCGGTCAGAAGGGGTTTCTAGGGCAACCTCACAGAGGCCTTGTTCTAAAAATGGCCACCATGGTTACTTTGAAAGCCAACTCTGGCTTCTTGAACATGCGTTGAAAAGAGCCGAGAGCGCCATTCGGGGAAGGAAGCTGGGTGGATTGGGTAAGGGGGAAACCAGGCTCTCTAATCGCTAGCACACGAGACACTGAAGGTTTCGTACCCGCCCAACCAGGAGTTATGGGAGGTGTGTGTGTGCCTAAACAGTAATATCCCTGTACTCAGCGCTTGGCTAAATTAAAAGGGCATTTCTGGCACAAGGGGTAATTTTTGGTGCCCAGACGATTGGACGGGGAAAGGCGAAACTCATTACCTACCCATCTGTCAGAGAGTGAGAGTGAAAGAGCTGTGGGAATGTGGACTGACGAAGGGAGGGAAGGGGGCAGGGGGGGGAGAGATGCAAAGGGCTCGGAAGGTGAAAGAGTGAGAATGTCCGATAAAGCAGAGGGAAACATGACAGAACTCCCCCCCCCCCCCCCGATCTGCAAGTCTTTTATCGCCGCTTAGAGTTTCCATGTGTTTTGAATTTTAAAGTTCTCTGCTGATTTTACCTTTGAGAAAGAAAACCTTTGCAAAAGAAAGTGCAGCTGCCTTTGTAACCTTCTGCTCAGCGTGTGTGTGTGTGTGTGTGTGTTTGCTTGCATCTGAGGGTGATTTTTCTTTGAGCTCTCTCTGCTCCCACATGTTTTTGATGTTCTCTGTTTTTTTTTCTCCTCTCAACCAGGGGCCACTCTTGAAAGTCTCTCCACACAAACAAACATTCACATGCACACCCTCACGTATCCACACGAAAGGTATCACCGAGTATCAAACTCTCATTTTCTCATTTGTGAGTTGTGTCGCAGTTTGAAACGTCCCCCCCCCCCCCCCCCCCCCCCCCCTCCATGGGCCAGCTGCAGTGTGTGAACCTTTTTGTCTCGTTTAGGATTGTTTCAGCGCGGCTCCTTGTTTCCCTCCGTCTCCCGCAGTTGTAGACATCCAAGCTTTGATCACAGCACATGTGAGGAGCTGCCATATTCCATCCACACCCCTCATGTGTGGATATTGTTAACGAACATGTGCTTCCTCCGCCAGCTGGCTTTCAGGAGGGGAATGCATATCTCTGTGGCAATGTTTTGCAGATCTGCCTTGCTGCATATCTGCAGCCAACACTTTATACTTCTGCGGATAAAGAATTAACAAGCAGGCTAATTGGCGTATACTATGACAGTGCCATTTTTGTGTAATCCATTCATCCTTGTTTTCAGTGCCTGCAGGCCTAGCGCAGTGGACGGAGGTGGGGGGGGGGTGGGGGGTAGTCTCTGGATAGCTTTGGACCAGTTTACTGAATGTGAATTTGTTTGTGACTTGGGAAAGGAAGCAGGAGTACCTGGAGAAAACACAGGAGATAGACAAGGCCTGGCAAAAGTAGTTATAGGCCTTGTACACAACAACTTAAATATTGGGGATATTTCATGTGATAAATCAACATGAAGGAGAGCATAGTTTTGAAGTTACTATTAAAAAGCTATAAGGTCTGGTGTCTTTTTATAATCAGCCTCCCAATGCTTTGTTGAACCACATTGTTCTGCAATTATAGCTCAAAGTCCTTAAGTGTATCTCTCTGCCGGCTTTACACATCGGGAGTGTGATTTTCTTTCCTTTGTTTTACAATTTCTTCTTTGCAAAATCAGTTAGATGGAGAGGATCTGAACGTCAGTATTCTAGTCTTGTCACAGATTCTCAGTTGGGTTTAGGTCAGAACTTTGGCTGGGCGGTTCTGATGCATTAATCTGCACGGATCTAAACCTTTTCACTGTAGCTCGGGCTGTCCTGCATTAAGGTGAAGCTCCTCAGACTTCAGTCTATTGCCGCCTCTAACGGGGCTTCTTTACAGGTTGACCTGTGTTTAGCTCCACCCTTCCTTAACTCTGACCAGCTTCTATGTTCCTGCTGAGGAAATGAATCCCCACAGCATGATGCTGCCACATCCATGTCTCCTTGTGGGAATAGTTAGTTCGGGGTGATGTCCATTGTTAGTACTCCTCCACACACAGTGCTTTGCATGTGGGCAAAAAGTTAAATTTTGTCCAGTCTGACCAGAATGCCTTATCCCACATTTTTTGCAACACGTTTACCTTCTCCCCCTAATGCCTCGTGGCAGACTGCAAATGTAACCATTATGTAGCTTCTTCTCAGATCAATTCCGCTCTTGCCCGGCATGTCCCTTTTGACTGGCAGCCATGTCTTTGTAGGTTTTCCGTAGTAGCGTACTCGCTGTGTTTTCAGATGATTGACTGAACAGAGCTCTGTGAGATGTTCAACGCTTGAGGTATTGCTTTATAACCTAACCCTGCTTAAACTTCTCTATGAGTTTATCCCTGACCTGTCTGCTGGGTTTCTTGGTCTTCGTAATGTTCTCCAACAAACCTCTAGGTTCTTCACAGAGCAGCTGCATTTAGACGCAGATCAAATTAATCACAGGCGGCTTATTAAAGCATTGGTGCCAATCAATTTTCTTTGAGGGTATCAGATTAAAAGGAGTCCAATACAAGCGTACGCCACTTTTTTATGCGTAAAAGAGCCATGCATCTGTACTCTTATACTTTATGTTGGTCTCACGCATAGAATCGTAGTTGAATACGTCAAAAGTTGTTGGTCTTAAGATTACAAGATGTGAAAAAATTCAGGCGATGGGCTAATTTTTGTAACGCACTGTGTAAGGTCCATCAACAGGTATCCTGAGGGTATAAACAAGGATTGCGATCTTTTACCGTCTCTCTTCTATTTCTTCATTATCCACCTGTATTCTGAATCCATCTCTGAAGCACAAAAGATGGAGAACCACGTTGACCCAACCTCTTTTTAGCTTGCTTGTGCAACCATTTCCATCTCTAACCCATACAAAATTCAAAACACGCTACTCCCTTTGTACCAGAAAAAAAAAACCTTTGATATATACTATGTACTAAGACATGCTTTACAGGGAGGCTATGTCAGCCCTCGGCTCTTTGATAAACATATTAAAGATATGTATGTCTTTGCCTGGTACACATGAATTTCACATGTTTCTCCCGAGCACATAAATGCATTCATGAAGACGCTCCTATCCCCTCCCATTATTAATAAGTCATGATCTCACACTGCGTCCCGGCGCCGGTGCGCACGCCTTCATCTTTCATGTGCTCACGAGTGTGTGTTTTACGACACAGCCGGGGGACCCCACCTGGCTCATTCATATTCATTCCTGAATAATGAGCAGCCACGCCTCCAGATAACGCAGCCAGGACCAGATCAAACGATATTTTTGAACAACGGTCTGTATAATTCATGCTGGGACCAGCGTGCTCACGGCTTCTTTTCTCGGTTCCACTTGTGCGTCATAAGTTTCACGCATCTGGACGGATCTCTGTCTGAAAAACAGCCAATGCTGGTCGTCGTATGCAGGCGCATCGCATTTAAATGTGAACATCAACAAAACGTTTGCTTATTGTTTTCGTGTTTTCAGTTGTAAAAGTGAAACCTGTACACTATTTACATTCATTGCACACAGGCTGATACATTTTAAGGGTTTTATTTCTATTGTTGTGGACAGTTATGGCTTACAGCTAATAAAAAAACACAGATTCATCCTCACAGTAAATTAGAATATTATATGAGATGAATAAAAATGATATGCAATCCAGACATATGAGCCTACTGAAAAGTAATGTCCCTTGTGTTGTACAGTATATGCAATCAATATTTCAATGCTTGGCAGGGCCTCTTTTTGCATGAATTACCGTGTCAGTGCAGTGTAGCATGGAGGAGATCGGCCTGTGGTTCTGCTGATGTTTAATGGAAACCCGGGTTGTATTGATAGCAGCCTTTGATGTCTCTTATGTACCTCTTGACAATACCTGAATACCTGAACCCCACAGAGAATCTAGCAAAGACCTTTAGAGCATGGAGTGCTCTAAAATGTCCTGGCAGGGGGCTGTTTCGACTTTGGACTGGATAAAATACTGCAGAACTACACCAGCAGTAGGCATGACTTCCCAAATCGTCACTGACTGTGAAAACTTCTCAGGCGTCCTAAAGCAGCTTAGACTGTATGTCTCTCCATACTACCTCCAGATTCTTGGGCCTTAATTTCCAAATGAGATGCAACTTTTACATTAAGATGAAAAGAGGACTTTGGACCACTTGGCAACAGCCCAGTGCTTTTTCTCCTTTGCTCAGGTGAGATGTTCTTGATGTCTCTGGTTCAGGAGTTGCTTTAACTCGAGGAATGAGCCACCCAACACAGAATACGTCTTTTGTTGCGACTCTTGAAGCTCCGCCTCCACCTCAAGCCACATCCTGTAAACCTTCCCCAAACTCTCAAATGGCTTTCCTTCACAATCCTTCCAAGCCTACAGTTATACGGATTGCTTGTGAACCTTTTTCTACATTTATTTTTCTTCCACTCAACTTTCTATTAAAGTCATTGGACAAAGCAGTCTGCGAACAGTCAGCTTCTTTAGCAATGACCTTTACTGGCTTACTCTCCTTGTGGAGACAGTCAATAACTGTCTGCTAGACATCTGTACAGCCAACAGTCTACCCCATCATCGTGTAGGCCATTGTGTGGTCATAACAAAAGATTCCTGTCTAAAAATGCATTCCTTTTGGCCTTATGTAATATTTCAATTTTCTGGGAAACCAAATTTTATTTTTTTCCTTATCTGTAGACCATAATCCTCAAAATGAACTGAAATAAACACCTGAATTATATCCCTGTAATACAGGAGTTAAACCTTTTGAGCTGAATTGGTAAAGTTACTTTTTAATTTCTATATTATATATTGTTGAGATGCACCTGTATTAACATCCTGAGTGTGTTCTGTCTTCATTAATGGTACTTAGAAAAAGGACACATTCATTGAGTTGATCAAGTGAACCAATTTGTAGGTAACTGATTCTGGCTGCTGTGGCGACACGGAGCTCCTGACGTTATTGAGCTTCTGTTTAGAAATGATTGGTTCAAGCAGCACAAGTAGCAGCAGCTGGTCAAGTAAAGGAGTTGAAACTTGAAAGACACTTCTAATAATGACTCCTAACTATAAACAGAAATGAATTTCTTAAAAAAAAAATCCTTTCCTTTTGTTTTTGTCCTTTTGCAGGTTTCCACCTGAGCGGCACGGTGACGGACCCCGCCACGCCCTCGTCCCCGGAGCTCGTCTGCAGCGTCAGCGTCAGCTTCGACCGCTGCAAGATCACTGCCGTGACGTGCACCTGCGGTAACAAGGACATCTTCTACTGCGCCCACGTCGTGGCGCTGTCACTTTACAGGGTGCGCAAGCCCGAGCAGGTCAAGCTGCACCTGCCAATCTCGGAAACCCTGTTCCAGATGAGCAGAGACCAGCTGCAGAAGTTCGTCCAGTACCTCATATCGGTCCACCACACCGAGGTGTTGCCTACGGCGCAGAAACTGGCCGATGAGATCCTGTCGCAGAACTCTGAGATCAACCAGGTCCACGGTGAGGATACCACTTTGTGTTAGGAGGATTGCTAATGGATATCATGTCCGTGTCCAGTTGAGGCGCACCTTCCTGCCTTCCCATGCATAGATATTGACTGTCTAATGAAAGTAAAGTGTGGCAGGATCAATGTTACTTATGAACGAGATCCATCAAAACTATAGACCGGTTTATGTCTCAGAGCAAGATGAGGAAAACAAAGAGCCGAGCAAAAGAAAAAAGGAGAAACCCACAAGGGCAGGAAACGTAAGACCGCTTAAAAAGAAGACGAACCGCTGCTGACTAGGTTTGACGAGAAAAAAAAAAAGAGACATCAGATATAAAGACACAGGAAACTGACTTGGAGGAAGGAAATATGAGGAAACTTGAGGGAGGGTGCCATGAAGAAAAGTGTTGTGCGAGTCAGAGACGTGAGCAAAGACATCTCCGAGACCAAAGAAAGCTTTTAACCGTCTGAGAGAATCTCTGGAAATGCAAACCAAAGTCATTTTCGCACTCTGGAGGATGTGTTTCTGTCAGTGTCCAGAGCTGGCCTGTCACACATGTGCAAGGAAGCAGGAGATTGTAAACAATCTCCCTTCTGATCAGAAGTAAAAGGAAAAAAAAATGCAGGGTCACATCTGATGCTTTGCAGTGGCTACTTCTAACTGAAATATGTACAGATCAAAGCAGTGAGTCAGCAAGTGTTGCCAAATGCAACAATGCTTTTATCAAGGCATAACAGGATAAAATACAAAAAAGTGAGTGCACTGCACATACATCGCCCCGCGCGTTCCTGACACTCCTGCTAAAGATGTGTAGAAATTCTGAAATTATATTCATCTTTTATTGAGGAAACTTGTTCTCATATTGGGAGATCCAGAAAAATCAAACCTTTAAATTTAATTTGTATGTTTTTTTTTACCATAGTATTTAATTTGTAATCCGTGACATGGCACAAAGGGCCGTTTCTTTTAGGTACTCTTCAAAAAATGGGAAAGACAAAGAAACAGCCAGAAAATGACAAGAAAATAGCTACTCCCTTCTATATGACCATAACTACAGTCAGCACAATAAATATAACATTAAAAACAACTGGATATGGGAAAAATCCAGCCTGGATGAGGACTTAAGTGAGCAATATGTTAAAGGGGACCGATTGTGCAAAATTCACTTTTTGCATGTGTCTGTACTTAGATTTGGGTATCTACTGCTTCTAGAAACAGTCCAAACGCTAGAAAAAAAAATTAAAAATCCAGTCGTTTTTGGAAATGTTTTGTTGGTGTCTGGAAAACCGCCCGCTTCAAAAACCTCCTGATTATTGCATCAAAATCAGAGCGTACTCCCCTTCACCTAGCATCCCCAGCCGAACCCAGTCCCTCACCTAGCGACCCGAGTGTAGCTCCGCCCACTTTATCAGCTGGTTTTACCGCTTTATACGCCATACAATAACTGTTTTGCATGAACATAATTTATCATTTAGCACAAGCTAACGCTAACAATAGGCTGCTGATAGCCCTGTGTTCATTAAAAAAACGTACCATTCAGAAACCTCGCGCTTCTTCCTTGCTGGTTGTGCAGGAGGCTCCACTTCTTCAGCTTCTGGGTTGGACTCATGGTCAAAGATGTAGTGTTGGACCATTATGCATGCGTTTGCAGCCATTTTCACCGGTATAAAGTGTGACTGTAACCATTGTTTACAGTCTTTTAGATCTTTTACATCCAAGGTGAACCAAATGGCGTAAACTTAGACAATCCTTTCTGCTGGGGTTATTTGTGATTCAGCTGTATGCATGTCATGCATGTTTGTGTTCTTCTCTTAAGTTGTGTTTTACTGCTAGTTTTAAAGAGTCTCTCTGCGTCTGTAGTTTTGAAAGGTTTGACCTTTTAAAAGTCGGACTGAGGATGTGAACTAGCCTTTGGATAGAGGCCCTTTGGAGAGCAAAACGGCTGATTTTGTTCTTTTTATAAATGTAGCATTGTTTTATATCCTGAAGAAATCAACTCTAAATGACTAGATAAGCTTGACATCAGCAAGTCTTCATAACTACAGTTTATTTAAAGTTTTTTTTTTACGCATCTTCCCAGGGGTGCCAATAATAACCACAGGGATTGTGTCTGCTTTGTTCATCCTGTTTATACGTATTATACAACCCCATTTCTATAAAATTCAATGATTTAGTGATGCTCTCAATGCTGCTACGGTACATTCAGGGAAGCCGTGTATTTTTTATTTATTTTTTTGTCTTTAAGATTAAACCGTGGGAGAACATACAACTCATATCTTGTCCTGGTGTGAAATGGGTTATTCTCCACCGCTGACGCTATATTTGTCATCAAAACAAAAGCCGATGAGAAAAATAATGGTACCATGTGTTTCACGCGTGTTTTTTTTTTTTTTTATGCCCGTATAGGGGCCCCGGACCCTACAGCCGGAGCCAGCGTGGACGACGAGAACTGCTGGCACCTGGACGAGGAGCAGGTCCAGGAGCAGGTCAAGCTGTTCCTGTCCCAGGGGGGCTACCACGGCTCAGGAAAGCAGCTCAACCTGCTCTTTAGCAAGGTCAGAACCGCGCTCACGTGGATTCGTCCAGACACAGAACAGAAAACTCACTCACTCTCACCCTGTGTAGGTTCATGTCCCTCCCTTTGAGATTTCTTGCCGAGATCCGTGGGTCCTTTTAACATACATTTTCTCCCACTGTCTTGTGCGTTTGCATCATCCTTTGGTTCCTCACGAAACGGGAATCAAAGAAAGCAGACGGTGCAGATACATTAAAGGGCAGGCCTTGTCTTCGCTCGGGCTAATTGTAGAAGTGCTGGAACAGAAAGAGGGGAAAAAAAAACAGGTATAGAAAGTGAGAAGCCTGGCACTACCCACCGTATATTAAACGCTTACATGAGAGATGTTTGCCTCACTCGGTTGCCTGCTATTACAGTGGCTGAGCTAGGCCAGCATTAATGCATTGTGTGCTATGTAAAGACCACAAGCCAAGGCCATTATCATCCAGCTCGCCCTGCTTTTAGAATGTCTCTCAGCTTCATGCACTTTGAAGCCAGTCATCTTTTTCAATGCAACACACAAACGCACACACAGCCACGCGGAGCTGCATCTGCACACTCGTAATTTGAATAGCTTCCCCCCCCCCAAACGAATGTGTCACAAAAGTTAAGAATCTGCTTTTTTTCTCTCTCGCCTTTTTTCTTTGTGACCTCTGGCTTTGAGGGATATGCAAACTCTTTGGGAAACCGCGTGGAAAAAAAAAACTGTTGAGGTGGTGTGAAGCGGATTTGAAAGTTGTCTGAGATAGTCAAGCAGAAAAGAAAAGGCAAGGACAGGGGTAGTGATCTCTCAAAAGCACTTCAGAACCAACGTAAACAAGCTAAAACGAGAGGGATTTAGTCACGACACTCATTCAGCCATTTTCTTTTGTGAAATAATTTACTGAGTTTAGCATAAAAGTATTTGATGGAAATTTTGTGCAGATTTTGTTCAAGACTAGCGAAAAAATATATTTTTTTAGCTTTCTATTAAAGAAATTGGCTTAAGGTCTCTTTGATCTGTGAGGTTATTTGATTAATTCCTTTATAGTTGGGCCTTGAAAAACACAGGAAACAAGGCCCAGTTATCAGTAACGAACACTAACAAATAAAAGCAGAAACTTCATATGATGATGTTTTATGTGTTTATTAGTTACAAGCTGTTATCCTGGGGTGTTAAAAAGTTACTTTTCCAGCTGTTGCTGTGCATTGCCAGTCAACTGGCTGAAGGAGACCGGCAACACTTTCTCCCTCGCATCCATTGCCGGCTTCACTCAGTATTTATACTGTTCTGCTCGATAAGAAGGTTCACTTGTAAACAAATACTAAAATTTGTTCTTTCTAAAATGTTCTATACTTCTCAAAACAGCAATAAATATAGCAAAGCCCAAAACTGTTCATACTAGAATTAGATTTAATGTTTTCATTCTGAAACTAAACTTGACAGCATTGTTTTCTAACTAGCATCAAACTGGAACGTATTCAATTGACTTTGAATATGTCTGCATAATTGGACTGGATACACTATGTATATTTCTTTGTTTAAATTTGATTTATTTTATTCCCTTTAGACCAATTTGTTTTATGAATTAACACTATAAAAATCAACTGAACTGAATTGGATTTAAGCAAGAAGTTTGTTTGTAACTGGAAAGGACAAAGGACTCCCAAAACGTGATATACTGCAGAGGTATCCAAAAATAATTCATCATTCTTCCTTTACCTTTTGTTGTCAAAAATTATTTAAACCCTCCTCAATAATTATTGGAAAACTCTTCATTGGCACTACAACATTCAAACGCTTCTTTTACCTCTCCAGTGGTGTCTCTATTAGCTCCCTAAAGAGATGCTTTATTAGATTCAATTTAGGTTTTAATAACTTCACTGTATATAGTTTATATATTATTATAATATATTATTTGTTTTGTATTAGGAGTAAAATTGTTGCTTTTTATTTTTCAAAGAAAAGAATGCTTTGCATTTTTGTTTAAAGGTATTGTCTACAAATTGAGATACCACAATATCCATTATTTTGTTATTTATGTATTTATCTATCTATCTGCCAATTTTTAGTCTCTTATATTTTTTTAATACTTATTAAGGTTATGAATATGAAAGTCTGCTTTGGTAAATGTCTATATTGTTGTCAGTAGTCACTTGAAAATTTCCAGTAGTTATAACGACAACCAACCCCAATGCCACCATAGAAGAGAGACCTCAAAGGAAAAGGGGCGGGGCTTTGCTTTCAGAGTCGTGTCACCTTTTAAAAGATCGTTATGAAGACGACAAAGGACGCAAATGTTGCAATAATGCCTGGCCTGGTAGCCCGAGCGTGCATGTGTTGCTGTGACGGCGCCCGCGGTTTAGTGTGCATGTGCTGGTGTAAACTGTGTGCGCTCTCTGTCCCGTCTGTCCCCGCGTAGGTGAGGGAGATGCTGAAGATGCGCGACTCCAATGGAGCGAGGATGTTAACACTGATCACAGAGCAGTTCATGGCCGACCCTCGGCTGGCGCTGTGGAGACAGCAGGGCACCACCATGACCGACAAGTACAGACAGCTCTGGGACGAGCTCGGTGAGTGGGCTGGGTGGGGACGACACAAACACACGCGCTCACACCTCTCCCGCTGTACGCACAGGCACTGACAGATTTAGCAAGATGGGTGATCGAACCCAGACACTGACACAAAGGCACACAGGCATATTTTAGTTTCTGTTTGTTTTCTTGTGCTTTCATGTCCAAGAAAGCCCACAGTCTCAGATGCGCTGACTTGTCGCTGACGGCCCAGTTTCTCTGCCTCCCCCTCCCTCTCCGTCTCTCTCTCTCTCTCTCTCTCTCCGTGACTGGAGGTTTGGCAGCTCTAGACGAGATCTTCTCGAATTAAAAGCCGTTTAATGCAGCACACTGAGCCTCACCTCTGCAGTGTTTTCAAACACTTCTCGTTATATTTGGGGTAGATGTGACAGCGAGCCGCTCATTGCGCACTTGCTTGGTTTGATAAGGAGCGCGGCTCTTTTCCACAGGCAAACCTCAACCCGCCAAGCCTGTCTTCTTTGCTGTCCTGCCCTAACGTCTCCTGTTCCTGTCATCATCGTTGTTGATGATGATGATGATGATGATGATGATGATGATGATGATGATGATCGTCCTCTCCCTTTGGTCCTCTCCTGCACTCTGTGAGGACAGGGCAGCTGTTGTCTGTTTCGGTCCTACATATTTCTGAAAGTGCTCGTGCAAATGTCTCTTTGAAGTCCACACTTCAAACCCTTCTTCCGGAGTCCTCGTCACTCCACCCGATGTGCCAATGCTGCCTCTCGGCACCGCTGTCCCCCGCTTTTGCCTTCCTCTGCTTTAGATTCTCGGCCGAGTCGCAACCACTTGTCCTCGCCCATGTCTCCCTCTAGTTTCTTTTTTTTCTCTTCTCTCGTCGTAGCGTGCACATTCTGTCCCATCGGTTTCAGCCTTCACGTCCCGTCTCTTGTCCTTGTTTTATGCCCCCCCCCCCCCCCCCCCTCCCGGTCTCCCCCAGAATGTGTCTGTTCACGCATCTGTACCGAAATCACGCGCTCACTGTAGAGCGTGCGCATCTCCAGCACTCTCGAGAGTAAAATCCCTGAATGCGCTCGGGGGTCTCCTGAGACTGTACCGTTTTTCACATTCTGTTTGTTCCAATTTACTCCAAAATGATGTGTTTGCAGGCAGCGTTGCCTCTGGATAAACTGCGTCTCGCTTTTTTTTTTCTTATCCGAGCAGAAGATGGCGGCAGCAAAGAAAAAGAGCTGTTCAGAATCAGATCCACTGTTTTGTCGCTGCAGAGCATGAAAGAAAGTGCTTAATCTTTTGACCTTACACCGTAGCTGCATTTACGGGGTAGTAAAGCTCAAAAACGCACGCTTTCCTGCTTATGCTTACAGTGTCCCCATGTACATTGATATAAGTTTGTGCATTTTGCTGCATGTCCAGGTGCTCTGTGGATGTGCATCGTGCTGAACCCCCACTGCAAACCCGAGCAGAAGTCGTCGTGGCTGCGGCAGCTGCGGCGATGGAACAGCGTGGACGTCTGCCCCTGGGAGGACGGCAACCACATCAACGAGCTGCCCAACCTTACCCACTCACTGCCCCAGGGCGCTCACGGTAACCAAGGTTAGGAGTCTCAGGGGCCTTTTCATAACCGACAGGGCACATTTTGGCACACAAGTCCACATATTTCCTTGGGATTTAACGAAATAGACCAGTGGTTCCAGAGTCTGGTCCTCAAATACCCACAGTCCTGCATGTTTTAGACGCGTCTCTGTTCCAGCTCAGCGGATTCAAATGACTGCATGGCCTCCTCCTCTGCCTGCCATCAAGTGCAGCAGAAGCCTCTTAATCGTCTCATTCATTTAAGGCTGGGGTGTAGCAGCAAGGAGACATCCAAAACATGCGGGGCAGGGGTAATTGAGGACCAGGGCCGGGAACCACGGACATAGACCAACACAGAGCTGTTGCCTTGAAATGGGAAAAAAAAAAAAGGACTATTTGTTTTCAAAATCTGAAAAGTGTGGCGTGAATTTGTATTTACTCCGACAACCATACATAAAATGTGCCACAGCCAAGTCACCTTCTTGATAAATGGATACATTGATTCGAGGGGCTAAGTTCTAATGCACACCCCAGTTTTTAGGTGTTAAAAAAACTAAAGACCCTCGTGTAATTTTCCTTTCAATTTGCAATTATGAGCCGTTTTATGTTGTCTGAATCATATAATCCCAATAACACATTAATGCTTGTGGTTGTAATGCAAAAAAAGAAAATGTTCAAGGGGAAGGAACCCTTTTACAAGGCACTGTATTTACAATGGAAAGATGAGAGAGGGAACCTTTAGTGTTTCCTAGGAAGAACTTTAAAGGATCCATTGTTTCAGTCTCAGTTTAACCAATGAATTACACAGCCAAGTCTCGTGAAAGGTTCATGATGTGATTTAATTGTATATTTCTTTTATGCTCGTAGTAATTTTGCCGTTCTCTCTTAAAATCGTTAGATAAATAAATACCTGCATAAATACGGACTCTTTTTGAGTAGTTTCCATTCTCTTGGAGCCCAAAGATGATCCGGCCCTGACTCCCTCCTTCCTTCCTTCCTCTGCAGAGATGCGCCCCCACAGGACTGTGTTCACACGAGCCATCGAGGCCTGCGACCTGCACTGGCAGGACCGACACCTCCAGCACATCATCGCCAGTGACCTCTATGCCAACTACTGTTACCATGACAACCAGGAGGGCTCCCTCTTCGACTCACGCGGCTGGCCCTTGTGGCATGGTGAGTCTGCATATATAAGTAGGTTCCAAATGAGTTATTCAAACGCCCAATGTGGGCCTTGGCTATCAAAGGGCAGACGGCGGCTTATTAAGGTGGGATTTGTCTCTTCCTCAGAACACGTCCCCACGGCCTGCGCTCGAGTCGACGCCCTGCGCTCGCACGGCTACCCGAGAGAAGCCCTCCGCCTGGCCATCGCTGTGGTGAATACGTTACGGAGGCAGCAGCAGAGGCAGCTGGAGCACTTTCGACGACACAAAAAAGGTAGCTGGGCCGTTTTTTTTTTTTTTTAAAGAAACCAAAGCTGTTGCCGTAGTTCACGTTTACAACCGTTTCTATATATTTATATAATAGTTTGCCCAGAATACAGCTCCAGTGCCGCTGAGCAGAAATTTTACTCCTCTCCTCAAGAAACATGAAAGATTAGTTGCGTATAGTCTGCATCCATGACTTGTGTTATAGGATGGAGAAGCAGAGGCTTGCACGGGCTGCAGTCTCTTCTGCAGGCGCTGCTCTCAATCTCCCCCGTTCATCTGCGGTCTTTCCAAGCCCAAAAGAACGGGATCGCTGATACGAGCAGCTCAAATTAGCTTTCAATCAAGAGTGGCTGGACTCACCCTTAGAGATACAGTGAGCACATCGGAGTGGAGTTCCTAGGCGGTACAATGAGTCAGCTGATTGGGTTCAGGCGTCTGATCAGGATGACCTGGGGTCGCTCCTTTTCCAAATACATCCAACTGTAACAAAGAGACCCCGCTGCAGTCGTAGAGCTCACTGGAGGAACCATGTATCGCTTCTGGACTGGGACCTTTGTTGAAATCCTTCATAATGATGTTGAGCATGTTACGTGGATGGATGGATGGATGGATGGATGGATGGATGGATGGATTTGCAGTATGCACGGTGAATGTTTTGAAGGAAAACCAAACAAAACAGGCACAAAAACTCAAAGCTGTAAATCTTGTTGCCACTTTGCAGAACCTGCAGTAATGTATCCCCGTTGCTTAACAAATGCTTGACTGTTTGTTCACAGAGTTGCTCCATAAAGGCCATACCTCCATAACCAACATGGAGGGCTGGGTGGGGCACCCTCTGGACCCCATCGGTACCCTGTTCAGCACCCTGACAGAGTCGGGACGAGCGGGCGAGGAAGGCTCCAACATCTGCTTGGACCTCTCAGGTACCGAGGACGCACAGTAGCAGAACCAAACACCCATACATCTGTTATTATGAGAGAGTAAAGAAGAACACGCGTTTCGTGAAAAGAGCAGAATTTATATTGAGATCAACTACATGGAAGTGTAACAAAATGACCTGTGGTTTCTCCTACAGTCTTCATATCTTTGTCTTCTCGTGTCTTTTTCGGAATACTAACATTCGCCTTTCCTAAATGTGTGGCTCTTCACTCCCGTGTTGCCTCCCATGCCAAGAAAAGTAGCGCTCGGCACTAAAGAGGCGCAGTTAGCACAGAAGCCCTCCTAATGTGTTCACAAGGTTTTAAAAGCCCATTTAGAGCCGTTTTGTGGGATCTGCGGGAAATGCTCATGCATACCGGAGTCCTCTAACATCCAAAACCCCAGAGATTGACACAGAGCGTCACGATCTTCTGTTCGCAGACTGCTCCAGCGTTGTGACCCGAGCTGACCTCCAGCGGATGCCCGTGCAGCGACTTCTGGGGGACGGCGAGTCGTACATGGCGCTGGCGGTGGAGACGGCTCTGATCGGCCTGGGCCAGCAGCGGGTGATGCCCGACGGGCTGTACGCTCAGGAAAAGGTGTGTCGCAACGAGGAGCAGCTGTTGGCCAAGCTGCAGGAAGTGGAACTGGATGACTCCCTGGTCAAGATCTTCCGTAAACAGGCCGTCTTTCTGCTGGAGGGTAAGGAGGGCCGCGGATTGATTCTCTCGGCTGTAGCGTCTGTTGGTTTTTATTCCTCCTAAATTTCCCAGCGGTCCGCCCTGGTACAGATGCGCACAAATACATACGTAGGAACGCCTCCTCCCTGTCATTTCATAACCTACCCACACACAGAGGGAGCCGAGGCATTCCTGCTAAAACAGGAAAAACACATTTGACTCCGTCTCACTATTTATTATCCTTTCATTTTGTGGCGCAAATAGAGGCTGAGCTGTCCTGGGCCAGACCAAAATGAGCTCTTTACACAGCAACACCAGGGGTATTGTGTCAGCACACTTACGCCGGTTCGCACAAGAGTGCGTGTGCATTTACAGGAGCTGGAACAGAACGGGTGGGTTATGGGGGGAGAGAAGGAGGGGCTGAGGTGGCGGTGGTTGGACCGACCGAGCCAGACTGCGCCGGGGTCCCCACCCAAACCCCAGGCCTGCCTCGTCCCCCGGTCGCGACCACCCACCTCTGGCTCCTTTGCTAATAGAGCAGCTCGGCTCTGAGGCCTCTGCGGGGCCCCAGGAGGCCTGCAGCCGCACCACTCTGTGATGTGGTCTGCGGCTTAGAGGCCCCGTGGGGGTTTAAAATAACCCTCCAGAGATGAGGGGGCGTGCAGGAAGAGGTAGAGGGAAGGAGGAGGGCACGGGGCCAAGTCTGCACACACGACCATATGTTTTTTTTTTTTTTTTCTTGTTTTTTTTTTTTTTTTCTTTGACGTCACGGTTTTGTTTAAATGCCGCGTGGCTTCCCTGCTTCCTGGCTGGGAGGGAGAGTCAGCGGGACACAGGAAATCGTGACTCTGTGGTTCATCAGCATGAAACGTTTTAAGTTCATACAATGTTGGTTCGCCACGAGAAATTTTTAAGTCATCGGTGTCTTGCTTCACTTCGTCCTGTCTTCACAGCTGGTCCGTACTCCGGCCTCGGAGAGATCGTCCACCGAGAGAGCGTCCCCATGCACACCTTCGCTCGCTATCTCTTCACCTCTCTGCTACCTCACGACGCTGAACTGGCGTACAAAATTGCACTGAGAGCCATGCGGTAGGTCTTCTTGTTAAAAAAAAAAAAAAGGTTAACGTCTTTGATGGTTCGTTTAGACTTTAAGGTGCTTGTGAGCTCCTTCAAAAGGGTTTCCTCCACGTAAACTGGATCTTAAAAGGAAATGAATCTTAAAGATAATTAAAAATATATATATAATCCAAACAAAAATGAACAATAAATAAAAGTTAACAAATAACACACCATAAAAAATCTACTTATTTATTTTGGTTTCTATACATATGATATAATATCAAAATACATATAATAATTTCTTTTAGTCCAGTGTTTGTAGATTAAATCCTTTTTTATAAAAATGAATAAATAAAAAAGCTAATATTCATCTAGCACTCGAGTGCTGGTGCTTCAAACAAATACCCTTGATATAGAGAAGATTAGTGCATCTCTCTCCGTGTTTATTTCGAGCTTCTCACATCAGAACAGCCTTTCCTGCGGTTCCACGTCCGTTCCGCGTGGAGCCGGGGACGCCCTTTCCCTTAATGGATCGGCCCGACGTCCGTCTGATCTCCCCGCGTTGAGCCCCTGCGTGTATTCGGCTGTGGACGGCGTGCGGAACACGCGTGCGCGCGTTAATCGGCCTGCGCTGCTCTGTTTTGATGTTGTGACTTGTGGGAGCTGGATCAGTGAATATTAATTACATTAATGAGAGTGTAATTAGTGCAGCTGTAATGAGGAGGACTCACACGCACGTAGACCGGAGTACACACGGCGAGCGAGCTGACGGGGGAGAGAGGGCGGGGCTGAGGAGGGGGAGGCAGTGATTGTTTGTCTTTCTGGGAAGCGGAGCGGATCAGGGCAGTGGTGCCATCTTGGCGATATTGTCGATCTTTTTTAGTGACCTTCCCCCGACTCGAAGAAGCTGCTAGGGAGAAATCTAGCTCCTTTTTTTCTCATGCTGTTGGAGTCTATGACGTGAAAGCACATCCGTTTGCAGTTCTGCTGGAACCTTGAAGCAGCAGTTCATCGCAGCGGGAATCAAGACAGGTGGTGTGCAATTTTCCATGTGCAAGGTGCCTATGAGCCATGCGTGTCCAGAGCCACTGCCGGCTCATCTCCTCTAGGCCATTGCCTCATATTCCCACCCATTGAAAAGTATTTTCATCTTTTTTCTTTTTGATTATTTTTTTTGTATACAACCTAAATCAACATAAAAATGTTAAAATGTTGATATTTTACCCAAAAAACTACTATTGGGAAAGCTAAACCAAAAAAGCTAAAATAACTAATGTATTAAATACATTTTCAAAAATTTGGGTTGCTTTTGGGTTGCTTCTAATTTGCTGTTCTAAAACAATATTTAGGAGGATTTTATACACTTTTTGTCTCTTTCAGAACATTATCTCCCTCTGCATCAACTATTATTCAATTAAATTTTATTTATATAGCACCAATTCATGAAACATGTCACTTCAAGGCACTTTCCAAAGTCAAATTCAATCAGATTATATATATATATATATATATATATATATATATATATATATATATATATATATATATATATATATATATATATATATATCTTTTTTTTTTCTTTTTCTTTTTCTTTTTTTTTTCATACATGCAAACTGACAATTCTGGAAATTATGTGATGACATCATTTAGCTACTTTTGGGAGAGCCAATAGTTACTTTACGTCCCGAGGAATTGGCAGCACTGGATCAGGAAGTGAGTTTGCTGAAAGGTAGCAGCTGGACACCAGATTGACAAAGCATACTTTTACACCTAGATGACCTTTGACCACTGTTGATGTGTAAAAAAATAACATCCGTCCTGTAGCCAACTGGAAGGCTTTGTGTTTCCTTGCCTTTAAACCAGCGTACCCAACCTGTCTTTAGCGAGTCGGCCGCTCTCTTCCCACCCTCGCCACTTCCCCTCACCTTTTCTTTTTGTCTCCTCGCCTCCTCCATCCTCACTCCTCCGGTGTGAAACCGACGATTTAGAAAAATACGGCCACTTACGGGTGCTCCTGGGAACCAGAGGTGTCTACTCAGCACATAATGAATGTGTGTAATGTAGCGTAGTGTAATGTGATAGCATATACCTCCTCGCTCCCACGGGACGGCGGACAGTTAAATATAGAGGAGGAGGTAAAGTAACCAGGGCTCTTTTAATGGACCTATTATAATACTATCATTGATAAAAGGGGAGATAAAAGTCTAGCGCTTCCTCCTTCACACTGTGTTTTTTTTTTCTCCTACTTTTTTCTTACTTTTTTAATTTGTCTTCTCTGTCACAGTTGCTATTATGCCGATAATTTCAAACCCTGTGTGTGTTTGTGCGTCTTGGAAGAGGTTAATTAGTCGGTGTGACACCAGCATATGCTGCCTGATGACTCGGTGCGAGTGACCAGCATTAAAGAAAATAAATAAATAAAGGAAAAGAGGATCCGCCTGCTGGTCCACAGGCTGCCCACAATTTGATTTCCGCCAGAGAAACAGAAGAAGAGAGTCGCTGCCTCTTCAGACTGCGCTCCTCTTAACCATGTGTGAGCCAAAGAGGAGAGACGGTGCCTGCTGTTATCATGGGAGATTTCCAAATGAGATGCAAGTTTTCCAGAGCTAATGACTCTAGATTTTCGCTGTGAACCACAGAATGCGTGAGCGAATGTTTACCGCAGGATGCCAGAATTTTAAAGCCAGAAACATTAGGTCTGTTTAAATGTTTAAAAGTTTTAATTCATTTGACCTAGTTTCAGTTTTGACCAAATGATTACTGTATTATGCCGAACAATAAACGTGCTTCTACGCGTTTCTTAGCTATGTAACGACACTTAAAGACAATTGCTAAGATTTGTAGTTCTTATTAAACACACGGTAAAGCAACATAACCACAGGTTTCTTACATTACAAACCAGAAACAGCAATGTATTTTATTATAAATATTATAAATGCTTTTCATTTCATGCATTTGTATTTATCCCCCTTTGCTCTTTTACCCCTACATAAAATCCAATGCAACAGATTTCCTCAAGAAGGCAAGGTAAGTATAATTTGTATAGCACCATTAATACACAAGCTCATTCAAAGTGCTCTGCAGAAAATAAAGAGATAAAGGTGAGAAAAACTACATTGAAACAAAGCAAAACAGTAAATACAGGAATAGTAAATTTAAACCGAAAACCGATATCTTATTTAATATTATTGGACCTTTATGGAAAAGCTGCAGTGAACAGCGATGTTTTCATTCCTGATTGGAGGCACATTTGTGTTCAAGCTGAAATGATCACTAAGGAGTTTAGCTTTGATTGCCATGCATGTGTTGTCCTTCTACTTTTTAAAAACCTTTTTTTGTAACTAAGACGTCTTTGAATGGGAGGCTGATGGCAAAATCAGATCTTAATCATCACAGACCTTTTGAGAGATGTACCGTTTCGGTCGTGTATGACGTGGTCCTTCTTGAACATCTCCCCTTGAAAGAGTTTGTGTATACAGTCGAGGTCTTCCACCGGATGTGTTGCGTATAGCTGATAGATGTGTGCTTGATGAATGGTGAAAGTGAAGGGTGTTTACAGTCGGAGGGGGAAACTCGGCGTGAGGTAAAGAGGTCAGTCGTCATGGTGATGCAGACCAGAGACCCAAAAGGGCCTCAGGATTTAGGCAAAGTCTATCAGGACTGCTTTTTGTCATCATCTGAGTGAAGCCTCTTCGCTACGGACTTTGTTTCACCGTATTTCTGTTTGGGTCATCGAATAAACTTTGGGCGTCCTTTAGCTCACCATTTGGTCCGCTGATATCCCACTGAGCAAAAATAGTTTTTATTTTATGTCTAATTACAGCCGTGTCTCCTTGTCCAGGGATTGCTTATGACTTATTAAAGGTACGATGCATTCAGCTCACAAGGAGAGATGATACCTAAGCCTGAAAATGAATGTTCCTTTTTTTTTGTTGTGAAAGAAAAAAGTAAATGCTTCACCGTTTTTTTAAAGAGTCTGCAACGGGTGTGGAATATTCTAGTCCATGTTGGAGAACTCCATTATCTGATATTTATGCCCTTATTATTCTCTATATAGTGTCACTGCAGAAAATAATTGCATAAGTGTTTTTCTTTCTGTTTCACAAATAGAATAAAACGTTTCATTAATTTAAAACCATTAAAGAAACCTGCGTAGTGTCAGGTTAGCCTTTTAGTTTAGTTTGAAGCAGATGCTCACGTTAGCATTGTTAACGGCTAACAGTTATATCCTGGCCATAGTTTCCCAGTGTTTTACAAATCATCCGTATCTTGCCTATCACTCTGTCACAGCTCCTTTAAATGTTTTACACCCAAAGTACCCAAAACGCTGCTAGATGAATTCGTTATCACCCGGCCCTGCAGGGTCGGTGTTAGCCAACTTTGTCAACGCAACAGGGATATAATTCAAGAAATTCCTTCTTTTACACTTCAAAGAAGGTGTCTCGTAGATACAAGGTGTCAAGTTTTTAAAGAATCTCTGGTTGCTCTCAGATCAGCCCATCAGTTCAGCACTGATGACACGTTCTGCCGCAGACATGCGGCTGCTGACTGTAGTCTCATTAGCAGCTAACGATTAGCCAATCTCTGTAGTCCCCCAGTGCTTTACAAAACATTCATATCTTGCCTGTCAAGTTGTCTCCCCCTGTTTTTGCAGGTACACCCAAAGTTATGTCAGGTCAATGATGTGACTGAGGTTCCTTCAGTGCATACAGTGCCTTGCACAATTATTAGCCCCCTTGTTCTTTTTATCCATTTTGTTACATTCCAACGACTAATTTATTAATCATATCAGTTTTCTAATCATATTTTTCTTTATGGATCGACACAAAATAGTCTAAGTTGGCAGTAAGACAAGAAAAAAATATATAAAAGGAACAGGGCTCAAGAACCGCTTCCTTGGAGACTCCTTAATTGTAAAAAATAGATACAAAGTGTCAAGCTTTTAAATAATCTCTCTTTAGTGTCTGGTCAGCCTTTTAGTTTTGCCCTTCAGGAAGTCCTTAAACAGACACTAACCTTAGCTTTGTTAGCTGCCGACTATTAGCCAATCGCAAGTTTCAAGCTTAAAGCATGTATCTTTACACTTAGGGCTTAAAATCATAGCTTAGACTTATGTCAGCAGATGAAATCACATGCTGACAAACTTCACTTTCTGATGACAAATATCTTAACACTTTAATTTAGCACCCCAATCCTTATAATTATCGATGATACATTTGTTAATTGAACATGATTGTAAAGAAAAGTGTTTTTAATTTGTTTTCGGACACTTCAGAGGTTGTTTGGCATTATTCAAGTGTGTTAAACATGAACTGTTTGGCAGTGGGTACAGCATGCTCAGTGAGAATGCATCAGTGAATAAACTGTCCTTGTGCTTTTTTATTGAGCAGTTCACAAAGAACCTTTTCCATTTTTGAAAATATTTTTTTCTTTTGTTTCCTATTGAACAATGAC
This sequence comes from Fundulus diaphanus, assembly GCA_037039145.1. Lineage (NCBI taxonomy): Eukaryota > Metazoa > Chordata > Actinopteri > Cyprinodontiformes > Fundulidae > Fundulus > Fundulus diaphanus. Next base: position 21,022,310 of record CM073127.1, on the reverse strand, counting down.
CCGGGACAGCTTTTTCCTCCCAAGCCTTTAGAGGAAGCTATTCTTCAGCAGGATGGTCCTCTCAAGTTCTTGTCCAATGGAGGCCTCTGGCTCTCTGGTGAAAACCAAACAAAGACAGGAATGTTGATAAGGCCTCCATCTTTACTCAAGGCTTGCTCCTTTTTTTTTTTTTTTTTTAAAAGCCCCGCTTTGGTTTGCTGTGCTACACCCCAGGAATCTTTCAGAAGGCCCCAGTGTGGTAGAAGCTTTTAGCAGCTTCTCAGTTGTATGTGCCGTGAACCCTGCCGCTGCTGGAGCTTGCGAGCATCTCCATTTTGCAGCAAGTGCCGGTGTTCACACTCTTGTTTTTTTTTTTTTTTCATCACTTTCGCTGTCTGAGAGCAGATCCCCCCCCCTCTTGTGCTCTTGTGGGCAAAAGTGAGCAAAGACAAGGCGTTTTCTGTTTTCTTTTTTTCTTTCTTGTACATGCCTTCACTCACGTGGCAGCAAGATCACATGCACTTTGCTCTGAAATTGAAACTGGCATTTAGCATCACGTTGCTTTTACCAGGCTGCTTTGATGTGTTTTCAAAAGGGCAGGTGTGTGCGTGTCTGTGTGTGTGTGTGTGGGTCTCTTTTCACTGATGTGTGTTGGTATTTGTTTGATGTGTGTCCAGCCTTACAGGGCTGGAAGGTGAATTCCTTAATTTCCCCACGGACTCAATTAGCTTTGTGATTGGCTGAGAGAAGGCCAGGTTGTGCCGTCTTCTGAAGGAAAGAAGACCTTTGAAACTGAGGTGGGAGTGGAGGCAGGAAGGGAAAAAAAAAAAAAAGTGAAGCAGAATAGGAGATGAGCAGGCCACAGTGGTAATCGTGTGGTGCTCCTGATGCTCCAGAAGACTCGGCCCCGTCTGGATTATTATAATGAGAGACAGAAACCAGAGAAGCTCCTCCATCCTCCAGCAGGTGTTGCACAACTCTGACTTCATTATGACCAATTAGAGTGAAGAAAATACTAATTATACCTTAGTTTCTAGGTGATTAAATGGTAGGTTGAAAGTAAATTGCAGGGATAGGGTAACTGAAATCCCCCCGGTGGCGACTTAAGTCATTTTCATTTTGAAGTCACACTCAGAGCGCCATAATGAAGACTTTTTCTGTCTATGCAGTATTTCTTTCTGACTGCTCGCTACACCGAGAAGTAAGAGGGGATTTCATTATGACGTTGATGATTTGGGCAACTTTAATGTGGTTTTCTCTGATCACCAGCCCTCATTTATCTTGCTTCCTCTTTTTACTTTATCTTGAGTTTTGTTTTCTTTTTTTGTGAAAGTTCCTAATTATTAAAGGAGAAGGAAAACTTTTAACGTAATGTCATATTTTAAAATACAATCGTTTTCCCTGTGTTTCTCCACCAGGTTGCCGGTGTTGGAGTCCACGGCATCGTCCGGCGATCTGTCGCGGCCTCACCACATCGTGTCTGTAGTCCCCAACCGCTACCCGCGCTGGTTCACGCTGAGCCACATCGAGTCTCAGCAGTGTGAGCTGGCCTCCACCATGCTCACTGCGGCTAAAGGTGCGCATTCACCTGTGAAACATTGATTAAATACAGGCTTAATGAGCGCTACCCCTGGTTAAGATGTATAAAAGCTGTTTTCTTGTAGGCATTTCTTAATTTACAATGATACATACCAAGCTACCTCACTTGAATGTCAAGTTTTCTTGTCTTTCCCATTTCTGAAGAGTGGCATATGTGACCTCTGCGTCACATTATAACTATACCCTGGGGGAAGAGGGTGTAATCCATCACTTAGTAAAGATTCTCAGACATTCAGATCGATCTAGAATAGCCATGAAATGCAAAAATGCCTAAGTTAGATATTTTCTCTGGAGGAAGGGGCACCAATAATTGTCTCACTGTTCATTTTCTTAATTATTTCTGAATCTTTCCTTCTCACCAAGTAAACACACTGAAATTAAAGGTTTGATTTGTTTTCTAAGGTTTTCAGTGTGAGATTTAATGAAAAAAAGGAATTTATTAGATTTTTTTAGATTTATATTTTCTAACAGATCAGGTTTTTAAAAAAAACAAGTAGCATGCAAGTAGTCTGCACAAGGTTCACCTGTCAACTAAACATGCCTTTCTTTATTGTTCTTCATTTAGTAACACAAGGTAAAGGTCTTCATTTTTTTTTTAACTTAAACTATATTAGGACTAAGGGTGCCAAGAACTGTAGAGGGCTCCTTATATATACAAATAAGGGCTACATTAATGTGTAATCCTATTCTAACTAAGTTCTCTGCTTGCATCCTGGTAGGTGACAGTCGGAGGTTAGAGACGGTCCTGGAGTCCATCCAGAAAAACATTCACTCCTCGTCTCACATCTTCAAACTGGCACAGGACGCGTTCAAGATCGCCACTCTCATGGACAGCCTCCCGGACATCACTCTTCTCAAAGTTTCTCTGGAGCTTGGACTGCAGGTGTGCAAACACATCGCCGCCGGTGGTCGAAACAGGCCACGCGCCTCTAGCTGTAAACACAAATCAGAGGGTTGGTGACTCACTTGTGTTTGGCACCCGATGGTAGTGACTGATAAGACCAAAAAAAAAAGTAAGCAGGGGAAGGGGAAGCCTTTGTCATCCTAAGAGTCTCAGGTTCTTCTAGTCTCCAAGTCTTCGCCACGGGTCGGAAAAAGATCCATCTTCAGTAAGCTGAAATGCCTTTGCATGTGCACACAATACAAATGTACAGCTAGAACGATGTCTTAAATGTCTGTACATGTATGGTTTTCAACTTTTCTGTACACGCACATTCAACTGCATTTACCAGAATCACTGCTCTTTGTCTCGGGACAAAAGAAAATGATCTATAGGATTAATTTGTTGCAATGCTGCGTATCACATTCACCAGTTGCCGTGAGTTATCTAATTATACAAAATTGGCGCTGATTTGTTTTGGCTTTTAGATAATTTTCAAAAAGGTAGACACTCATAGTTCTTCAGAATAATATTGGTTCTAGAAAGGATGCTAGTACAATCATTCTGAAACATAATACCTTCCCTTCAAACAATCCAAATACTGCCTCATATACACGGTAACATTATTGCACCATTTTGTTCTGATATTTATTTTTTACGTGTTGGTTTTGTTTCAGATTTAATTTGCTTTTGGTCTCTCTATTTCTCTATTTTGTCTCGAAATCTCTATTTTATATTTAAATTTTGTTTTATTAAATGGTTTTGGTTTCCCTTTTTTCTTTTATTCTATACATTTCTTATTTAGGTTTATTTTATTGAAAAAAAAATGAGTCTATATAACAAAAATTTGCACTAGTGTTAATGCATGGATTTTTGCCGGCTCATAACAAAAATCATAGCAACAGGGCGCTACAGTGACCTCAACTTGACCTCAACCATTATGAACCTTAGGAGATTAGAGTGGCTCAAACCATAATGGAAAAATGTTCCTGCATGCCAATTTCTTACGCGTTTTGGCACTTCATGAATACATCTAAAGGGTAAATGACGTGCGCTTAAATAGCGCTTTGACCGGTCCAACGACCCCAAAGCGCTTTACACTACAATCAGTCGCTCACCCATTCACACCCTGACGGTGGTGGGCTATGTTGGTAGCCACAGCTGCCCCGTCTCTCTGTCAGCTGCAGACTTAAAATGAAATAGAAAAAAAAAGGTAGCTTAAAATTAGTGAAATCACCCAGAATGAATAATAAAAATAATTTCTGTCTTAATAGCTCTTACTGTAGTGAATTTTGCATGTCAGTTCATCAACTCACCTGTCACTCCATTCTCCATCCCTTCTTGCTTTCTTCAGGTCATGAGAATAACTCTGTCCACGTTAAACTGGAGGAGGAGAGAGATGGTGCGCTGGTTAGTCACGTGTGCCACTGAAGTCGGTGAGTCTTATTCCAAGATGGGCTAGATCTGCGTTTGTTTTCCAAAATTATCCTCATCCGTTGTTGTTGTGTTTTTTTTTTTGTTTATTCCCCTCAAAAATGTGTCCTCCAGGTGTCTATGCACTGGACAGCATCATGCAAAGCTGGTTCACACTCTTCACCCCCACAGAAGCCACCAGCATCGTGGCCACCACCGTCATGTCCAACAGCACCATAGTTCGCCTGCACCTTGATTGCCACCAGCAGGAGAACCTGGCCTCGTCCGCCCGCACGCTTGCCCTGCAGTGTGCCATGAAGGACCCCCAGAACTGTGCCCTCTCCGCTCTCACACTCTGCGAAAAGGACCACATTGCCTTCGAGACAGCTTACCAGATTGTACTGGACGCTGCAGCAACAGGAATGAGCTACACGCAGCTGTTCACTATTGCGCGGTACATGGAACACCGGGGCTATCCGATGCGAGCGTACAAGCTGGCGACGTTAGCCATGGCTCACCTGAACCTCAGCTACAACCAGGACACTCACCCGGCCATTAACGACGTACTGTGGGCCTGCGCGCTCAGCCACTCGCTGGGCAAGAACGAGCTGGCTGCCGTCATCCCCCTGGTGGTGAAAAGCGTGAAGTGCGCCACCGTGCTGTCTGACATTTTGCGGCGGTGCACGCTGACCACGCCGGGCATGGTGTCGGCGCTGCACAGCCGCAGGAACTCTGGGAAGCCGATGTCGCTGGACAAGGCGCCGCTCAGGCAGCTGCTGGACGCAACCATCGGGGCCTACATCAACACCACGCACTCGAGGCTAACGCACATCAGCCCCCGGCACTACAGCGAGTTCATCGAGTTCCTGGGCAAGGCCCGGGAGACGTTCATGATGGCTCACGACGGACACATTCAGTTCACCCAGTTCATAGACAACCTGAAACAGATTTACAAGGGCAAAAAGAAACTGATGATGCTCGTGCGGGAGCGGTTCGGGTGAGGGCGCGGCTCCTCAACCACTCTAGTACTTTTATATTAACTTGAGTCTGCCTTTTGAACTTTTTTTGGACTAACAGACAGGTAAGAGGGATGTGACTTGTAGGATGAAGCAAAAAGAGAAAGGAAAAGATGACAAAAAAATCAAGAGCCACATGCGGTATTATTGTTCTTGCTGTTGTTATTGTTATAAACATTATTGCTATTATTATTATTATTATTAATATTATTACTATTATGTGTACAGAAGCATTTTTTTATTTTTAAGGAGAGAGGAAATTTGTCACATTGTGAATGTTTTGTGTACTTCTCTACATGTGCGCGAGATGAAGATGAAACGTGAAATGGCTTTGTGTTTTTTTTTTTTTATATATATTTTTATGATTTTCAAACATCTTTATCCCCCATTGTCAGTGTATATTGAGTTTTAGGTTAATGAGTGGCTGTAGCCTTTGTACAATAGCGCTCATGTTAAAAACAAAAGACCAATTTCAACGTCGCGGTATCCTCAAAGAGAAACTAAGGCTTTAAAATTACACAGAGCACCTCCCTTGGTCTAGGCCCTAGCTGATGGGCACTGGGCAGCATTGCACAGCTTAGCTCGGCTCGGCACAGCTTGGGTTAGCACTGACATAAAATGGCGCCATCAGCATTTCCTCGCGCATAGCAGCAGCACTTGAGGAGCCTTTAGCTTTCTCTGGGTCACTCCATACAACAATGCTCTTAGCTAACTCTTGTTCTTCTTATCGTTGTTGTTATTGTCGTAAAATTTTTCCCACCCGGTCTTAGACGCAGGAGCTGCAGCGATTGACGCATCAGGAAGCAAAGTAGTATCTCTACATTAAGGTAAATGTAGTGCAGCTGGAGCTCTTTGGCGCTGAAAGTGAACGGATTTGTGGCGCTTTGCGAAAGTATTTACACCTCTTGAACTTTTCCTCGTTTTTGTCACAATCACAAACTTCAATGCGTTTTATGGAGATTTGATGGTTTTGACCAAACGCAAAGTTGGGAAAGTATATAAAGTATATTTGTGGAGCGGAAGGAAAATTATGCGTGATTTTTTTATTTTTTATTAAAGGATTTCAGAAATAAAAATCTGAAAAGTGTGCCATTCACATGCATGCATTCAGCCCCTGAGTCAATATTTTTTTTAAATGGTTTGGGGTATGTCTGATTGAAACTCTTGCCCATTCTTCCTTGCAAAAACTCTCAAGCTGAGTCTGATTGAGATGAGGGTGTCTGAACAGCCAATTAAAAGTCTGGCAACAAATTATTAGTCTGATTTAGGTCTGGACTTTGACTGGACCATCCTCCACATACCGTCTAAACCATACAATTGTTGCTCTGGCTTTATGGTTAAGATCTTTGTTCTGCTGGAGGGTGAACCTCCAACCCCGTCTCAACTCTTTTGCAGCCTCTAACAGCTTGTCCCCCAGGATTGCCCTGTTTTAAGCTCAATCTATAGTAAGTAAGGGTTTCTTCAGGATGATGTGCATAGTTAGTTTTCTAAAAGAGATAGCGCTTTGTATGCAATCTAAAAGTTTAATTTTGGTGTCATCTGACCAGAGGGCCTTCTTCCACATGTTGGGGTGTCCTTTCCATGATTTGTGGTAAATCCCAAATAGTACTTTTTATGCCTTTTTTTTCCCACCCAACACTGGCGCTCTTTAATAAAAGCCATGTTTGGGGGAACGCACAACTATGTTGAGGTCAGGTTTATTTAAACAAAGAGTTTAAAGCAAAACCGTAGTACCACAGCGCCAAACATGTCTGACACACACAAGTACTGAACCATTAAGGCAAGATACAACAGTGAAACATTTAGAAATCCATAAAAAATATGCCAATTAAAATTGTTTAAAAGCAGAGGCTTGAATAAAAGAAACAAAACAAAGAATTATGGTTGTCAGGTCAATGGGTTCTCCCACCTGAGCTGTGGATCTCTGCAGTTGCTCCAGAGTTACCACGAGCCTATTGGCTGCTTCTCTGACTAATGTTTTTCTTGCCTGGCCTGTCAGTTTAGATGTTCAAAGCTTTTCTGGAACGTTATCCCTGACCCTCTTCACGATGCTGTTTGTTCACTAAATGTTCTCTAGGGCTATCAGAGTAAAAGGGGGGGGGGGCTGAATGCATATGCATGCCACACTTTTGAGACTTAAAAAGAGTTCAAGGGTATGAAGACTTTTGTAAGGGGCTACAGTTTCAGTTATTTTGCGTAAGAAATTCCTGGGGGGAGATGACTACCTCATAATGCGGTATTGAACCTGCTCCCAGTTTCTGTTTTCATGATATTTATTGGCTACGATAGCTGACAGTGTTAATTAAAAAAAAAAAAAATGCTGAGATCCAGTCTAGGGTGGAAACAAAGAGTCAGACTCCTCCTGAAGTCCTTTCTATGCTCTGCTGCCCCTCCCTCGTCCTCGCAGCCCTCTCACTGTACGGTATTTTCCAGCCTAGGCCAGTGTCACTTCCCTCTGTGCATGTGAATCACGGACATTTAGACTTTCTACTGTTATATTTCGTCACGTGGAACATTCAGCGACCGGAACGTTCTCAGGGATTTTCTCTTACGCAGGAAAACAGGAAAAGTCGGAACAAAAACGAACGTCTCACTTCGAGGATGGAAGAAAAAAAAAAAAGATGATAAAAAGAACCACGACATGAGCAAGCATTTATTGTACTCTGTATATATGCCATAATATATGTCTGGATATGGAGGATCTGAAAGTATATGTTAACTAATTTATACAGAGTATTCTATGTAATGTGAAATACTTGAAGCCGCTGTAGTTTGCTCTCTGTCTCTCTCTCTTCCTCCCTCGCTCTCTGGCTCTCCATCTCTCCATCTCTTTCTCTTTTTTTTGTCTTCTCTTATGTTCCTCTTTTGTTCAAATCAACATATCAGAGAGACTAGCATGACCTGCTTGAAGGTATTGTTTTTTTTTTTTTTTTTTTGGACTCACAAGGCCACAAACGTTCACGTTTGACACCCTGGATATTTTGTCGGAAACGCAGGATCACGTTCAGAGAGGACGACTTCGCTTCATTCCTGCTGATTGGTGCGTGGAAAAGGGAGGGAGCTAGACTACTTCAGGTTTACTGGTCAGCAACACATGATTTATGAAGATACTGATCCATGTCAGCTGTCACGGCAGACTGCACTAGAAAATCCTGTTGGGGGGTAATTAGGGGAAATCTGGTTAAAAATGGCGTCATGTTTTTGTCCAGCCTTTCATGCATTTCTGGATAGTTCTCCGACGCAGTCCATCTCATTTTTGCTAAAAATATAACCGTCGCCAGGGCAGTTTTGCCATAAGCAGAAGCGATTAGGGTCCCTGTTAGTAATAATACACAGGTTCAGTATGACAGATCCAGCTTTTAGAAAGTGAGTCTCCTCAGTTCTTCCATCAGTCGCTGAAGAACTTAGTGTCTCCTCTGCAAAGTTCAGCGCTCCTGTCTCATTACTTGCCTCTTTTTTTTTTTTTAATCACACTTCTTATTTTTCATTTTTGTCTCGTCTGTGTTGTGTTGATGAAAGATAAAAAAAGCAGCCTTTTCTCTTGCCTTTTCTTAACGCTTTAAAGTAACCAAACAGAAGATCTATCTAACAACCAAACGCGTTTGAAAGAGGTGAGATACAACCAACCTTTTGGTCCCAGCTTTAGTGTCCTTAATTAGTAAGTGAATGGATGTGTAACTCCATGCTTTAACAAAGCAATTCCTCATGCCTGTTTGATGGGAAAAAAATATGTCGTCCAGTGTCTCCTGTTCTCTTTGGAAACAATTTCCTCTTGAGTCGTCGAGCTGTTTTTTTTTTTTTTTCTACTTTTTTTCTTTTTTTTTGGTTTGTGTAGGAATCTTCTGCGCTCCCATTTTATTTATTACAATGACCCATGTATACATGCTTATGAAATTAAGATTTGATACACCGATATCAATTTATTTATGTAACTAAATCACTGTTTTATAATCTTGTTAATGAGTCAATAATTGATTTTTTTTGTTTTGTTTTAATAAAAGTTAGTTTTTTGAACTGTAAATTGAAGCATTTTATATCAACGGTCAGAAGTTTACATACACTCCTCAGCTGCAGGAGCATAATGGTCATTTTGAATGCATCTGAACCGCAATCTCGCAAAACACAACTGCAATGTATTTTAAAAACTAGTTGGGGGCAATATGGTGGAAGCTCACACCGGGTCAAAAGGGGACGTAAAAGCTCAAACATGTGCTGCTGAAAACGGGTTATTTACATAAAATGAATGTCCTCACTGTCTGACATTAAAAAAGGCAAACTGTGCCCTGTCTTGGGTCAGTTAGGATTACCAAAATTATTACTCTTATTACTTATGTAATTACTATGACTTTAATCATTTAGTAAAGGCCAGATGATGCCATGGTTTCGAAGCTTCTGATCAGTCACAAAATTTGAGTTAATTGGAGGTACATCTACTGTAGGGTGATCAATCTAGAGGAAATCAAGAAGAGAATTGTGGACCTCCACAAGTCTGGTCCGTCCTTGGGTACAGTTTGCAAAACGTGCATGTCTTAAAGAATTGTGCATGGACTATATAAAATATGATGGGTAGTCCAGAAAATATCCTGCAATTTTGGAATTGCCTGCATGTGATTTTAAACCTGTATGGATTGGAGAAAATCCACAACAAATTCAAACGTGTGCAGACAATTCTTGCCTCATTCCAACCTTGAAAGAGAGTTATTCCGATGCCTCATTCATGGAGCAGATGAGTTGGATAGAAACTTCTAACCTGAGCTGTATACTTTTCTTTCAGAGGGTTTGTCATGAAGAATTATGGGACGCGGCCTTTGAGCTCACAGGCGTAGGCTGAAGGGAGAGCTGATCAGATCTCCATCACACCGCCCTGTCAGAAATAAAGGCGGAGATGGATCACTCTCACTGGCAGCAGCTTTCACACTGTCATCTCACGCGAGCTCATGAGGAATATGAAATGTATCAATTGATATTCCCATGGTCTTTGTAGATTCTGTCAGGCAGCCAGGCTCAGCCAACCACAATAACCTGTTTACACGTATCCGGCACTGACAGAGGTGCCACAGGATGACTAAATCAGTGTATGCAGTTTGTCAAGTGTGTGCCCGCTTGTGCAGACATGCTTTTTGTGTACTGTTTTCCTGTTTGCATGCCTCTGTGTGTCTGCGTATGGTTTAATATGATGTGTTTGTGAGTGTGTGTGTGTGTGTTTAGGTCTTTAGGGAGCCAATGGGAACAGGTGGTAGCTCCAGACTAAGGGGGCTCCTGACAGCAGCAAGGTCCCCAGACTCCCAGCCCCTCATTAAACATTGACACAAAAACACTGCAACTGTCTGAGTGTGAACAGTAATGAAGCGCAGACGGCTACACTGGTATACACACTGCAACTTAGCGCAGCACGAGCCTGCGACTGTGGGTTTGCCTGCAAGTGTGTGTGCGTGTGTGTGTGTGTGTGTTGTCCATCTGTGGGCACTCATTAATGAGGTACATTTGTCTGCAGAAGTGTCCACTCAGATATTGAAGAATTTGTCAGGTTTAGCAACAAAAGCAGGAGTCTGCTGTCGGATGCCAGACAGGACTGTCCATTTCTTATGTGATGGATGAATGCCTGTGAGAAATTGTGTGTGTGTGTATTGATGCGAGTAAGCGTACACTTACGTGTGTGTGTGTGTGTGTGTGTGTGTGTGTGTGTCTTAGCCCACTTCCTGTGTTTCTGACCTGTACTCAGGTCCCTGCTCACTTCCAGTTGGTAATGACGTCCCCTGGGTGCAGCACAGTACAGCAGCCTCCTCCAGTCTGTCTTATTCTATACTTCTAATGACATCATGATCACACACTGGGCCCTTTCATGCCAAAAGCCCTCTTCCTCACCGTCACCATCCAAACTTTCTTCTTTCTGGAGCGCTCATCGTCGCTTCTCTTTGACATACACTCACACTGCACCATGGCTCTACATCATAGTCTTGACATTTTCCCAAACAGTAGGTCCTTTATGCTGCATGCCTCCATACATAGAAAGCATTCATTGTTCAGAATTTCTATACTGTGCTGTGAAAAAAGTATTTCCCCCCTTGCAGATTTCTTATTTTTTTGTGTATGTGTGTGAATGTTTCAGATAACCAAATTGTAATGCGCAAGGTAGTACTATGGTCAGCTTTTATACATGGATTTAATTTATTATGGGAAAAAAAGCTAACTGAACCAACAAAACTCTACACTATGTCATTTTTTTTTGTGGAATCATGAAGCCACTGGGATTGACTGATTAAGTTTTTTGGGGAAAGGCTTAGCTAAATTGCAATAGCTTACCCAGGCATCATTACTGCCTGACCTGTATAATCAAGAAGTCACGTAAATAGAACCTATCTGACAATATGAAGTAGGCTAAAATTGATCCAAAGAAATTTAGGAACGGATGAAAAGCAGTCACCAAAATGTATCAAGGGTCACAAAGCCATTTCCAGGGCTTTGGGACGGCAGTGAAACACAACGAGAAGCCATCTTGCACATTTGGAGAAAAATTTCTAAAAGCGGTTATCCTTCACAGAAATGGTTGACCGACCGAAATTACTCTAGGAGCACATCATTGAGGAGGTCCCAAAAGAACTCAGAACAACATATAAATTGAAAGAAAAACAATTCAATTTTTAAGGTTGTTGTTTATTAATTGATTTGGGTCGTTGAGACAGGCTTTAGGCCCAATCTTGTTGGGAGTCATGATTTATTGTACCGCTTACACACCGGGCCAACTTGGGAGTTGACAGGCCAATCACACTCCCATCATTATCTATCTCTTGCATATTATGTTCATATATGCTGGATTTCATCATCCGCCCATTCTTCCAAAGCTTGAAAAAAAAAAGGATCTTGACATCACAGTTTATTTGTTGCTGCTGTTGTTTTTATGCATTCTCTGATCAAATGAAAAGGAGAACTTCAACCTAGAAAAGAAGAATATTTCTGTTTGGATTTAAAACACAAAGACAAGGAACATACATTATAAAAGGGATTGGAATTGACTTCAGATTCCCATATTTATAATCTAAAGCATAGAATCTATCCTTACTTATAATGTGTCCTCAAACAAAAGGGGGTTTAATTATATATTTGCTAAAGCGTAAGTATATCTGTAGTAGTCACACCCCTTGAGGTTTTCCACATTTTGTCACGTTACAGCCCTCAAACTTTACAGCATTTTAAACACTTTTTATGTCATGAGGTAGACCAACAAAAAGCAGTACACAACTGTGAACTGAAAAGTCTTGAGTACATTTGTATTCAGCCCCATTTACTCTGATATCCCTAAATAATTCCCAATCCTATCAACTGCCTACAATAATAACATAGTGCATCTGTGTGTGATTTAATATAAGTCCAGCTGTTCTGTGAAGGGCTCAGGTGAACATCGAGGAACACAGCAGATAGAGACAACAGTGTTCAATCGTTTGTGTGAACACATCATCCCCACTATTAAAATTTGGTGGCATCATGCTGTGGCAAAGCTGTTATCAAGTAGGGACAGGAATAAGCTGGCTAGTGTCACATTGAAGATGGCTAGAGGTAAATAAAGGACAATAATGGGGAGAAAAAATCATGATGATGCAAGTGATTCGAAACTCAGGCAGAGACTCACCTTCCAGCAAGACCATGACCGTAAACACACAGCAGAGTTTCAAAGCTGGGTTAGATCATGTCATATTTATGTTCTAAAATGGTCTAGTCAAAGTCTGACCTAAATCAAATTAAGAATCTGTGGCGAGGCTAAGAAGCTGATGTTCACAGACGCTCTACATCACCAATCTAACTGCACTTCAGCCGTTTTTCATAGCAGAACGGGGAAACGTTTTAAAGCTGAAGAGGCATACTGGAAAAGGCTTTCAGCTGTTATGGAAGTTTCCACAAAGTAGTTATTGAGCGTTGCTGAACACAGTAGCGCTCCACACAGATTCTTATGTTTTGTCTTTCACTTCCCGGTAATAAGCTACTTTTTGTTGGTCTATAAATTAAAATCACCAATAAAATACACTGAAGCATGTTGTTTGCAAGGTGTCAAAATATGTAAAAGTTCAAGGGGTTTGAATACTTTTGCGAGGCCTTGCATGTCTAGAAACACATGACAGACTGGATCACCTTTTCTAAAAGAAAGACGGTAAAGTTTTCTTTCAAATGTTTTAAAAACTAGCTAATAAAACATATTTGATGTGCTTTTGACTCATTTTTGCACTGTTCATCGTGTCTTATCCTGCATAAAAATCACCAATATGGTGGTAAAATTCAACTGCTCAGTAATAATAACAAATATTTACAAGTAATGAAAGGATAAATTGTAAATGAAGTCTGAAACATAGCTAAAAGCTAAAAGTTCAACTGTTAAATAATTATTTGTTTGGATAGAACAGTTTTGGTTTTCAGATGTTTTTTGCCCTTTAAGGTGCTCTTCTTTTCACTCTTCTCACTGTAACATACCCTAACTCTATTTTGCAGGCTGCAGCCGTGAGAAGTCATTTAGATTTTAGATTGTGAAGTGCTTTCTGCCTCGGACACACTTTTTATCCTTGCAGCCAGGCAGCAGAAATCACCAGGTTACCAAATCGCTCTGTTTGTTGTTGCAGATGGCTCGAAGTCATGGATTCTAAAAAGGAAGCCCTGAGACCAGCTGCAGCCCTTGAAAATATTAGCTTCAGTCAATGAGATATTAAAATTCTTTAGTAAAAAATAAATAAATAAAACCAGTCTGCCCAACAGCTTTTAGCATAATTTCAGTCTTTTACATCGTTGCACACTGCAAAAACGGAATAAAAATAATTTTTGTATTTGTCCTTGATTTGAGCAGGTAAATAAGATGATTTTCCAATGGAATAGGATTTTTGCACTTAAAATGGGAACAACTCATTTCCATCATCTTATTTCAAGTGCAGGATGTCTAATTATCTTATTTTAGAGGTTAAAATACTCATTCCATTGGCAGATAATATTATTTACCTGCTCAAATCAAGGACAAATACACTAACTTTACGAACATTTTACTTATTTTTAGATCTGTTTTTTGCAGTGCACTGAAGGCATCTAAGTCCAGAGATGTAATTTTCATTCTCTTACTCCTGTTGTTTTGTTACAATATAAGATGAAAGTTTATGTGTTCTTTAAAGGTAGTAAATTACTTTGTTTGGGCCCGTTCAGCTACTGTTTGAAACTACATATCCAAAATTACAAACTTAGTCAGTTGAAAGTATCTTGCAAGGATCATGTTTTATTATGATTCTCATTTCAAGACGTTGCAAAAAAAATAAAAATAAAAAAATAAAACTGCATTCCACCCCTGCTGCCTATATTGTTACCCAAAGACTGCATCCGAATTACATAACAGCAGTTAAGTTGAGATGAATATGGTGGCAGGTCGTTGTATTAGGTGTTGTTATAGGAGTAACACATTCTACAATGGGTGACCTGTTGCAAGGCAAGGCAAGTTTATTTGTATAGCACATTTCATTACAAGGACAATGCAAAGTGCTTTATATGACTAAAATTTTGGAAAATAAAAACAGAATAAAAGCAAGTAAAAAAAAACAGTTGGAATAAACTGTAGGAAAACTGAAACAGAATAAAATATAGGAAAATGGAAACTAAAAGCAAATTTTAAAAACAGTTGGACTACAAACTTAAACTAATGATGTTTCAGTAAAACAGTTGAACTAGAGGCAATCCTAAACAAATGTGTTTTTAATCTTGATTTAAAAGAAGTCAGGCTTTCAGTTTGTTCCAGATAAGTAGAGCATAGGAACTAAATGCTGCTTCTCCGTGTTTGGTTCTGGTTCTAGGTATGCAGAGCAGGCTGGAGTCAGAAGACCTTAATGGTCTGAAATGGTGATACACTGATAACAAGTCTGTGATGTATTTAGGTGCTAAGCCATTCAGTGATTTATAGACTAACAGAAGTATTTTAAAGTCTATTCTCTGAGATACAGGGAGCCAGTGTAAGGACTTTAGAACTGGGGTGATGTGCTCTACTTTCTTAGTCTTAGTGAAGATGCGGGCAGCAGCGTTCTGCATCAGCTGCAGCTGTCTGATCCACTTTTTAGGCAGACCCGCAAATGTTAAAGTTACACAAAAAATTTTGACAACTCTCCAAACTACACCATGTAGCTAGCATACATTCATCCAAAAAGTCAGAATCTTTTTTAAACAAATGTTTTTTTTTGCAGGTTATTTGAAGTCTTCAGTGACTGGGCTTGAACGTTGCCCACAATAACCAAACCTCAGATACTTTTAGCACCAGGTAACTTGAAAAGCTCAGTCAAAACTAAGAATAAACCCTGAGGGGAACCATCTGACTGTGGCAGACTTTATGAAGATCCCACAATCAAAGAGTGACACCAATCCAGTGTTAACATCATGGCCACCTACATTATAATCTGTTGGTCACCCTTTTGCTGCCAAAACAGACCTTACCCATCCAGAAATTGACTTTTCTAGACTGCTGGGGCTGTGCTTTTCTATCTGGGACCAAGGCACTTTAGCAGCAAATGCTTTAGGTCCGGTACATTTTGAGGTGTTGCTGATGTGTTTGTCCAGCACATCCCCAAAAATGCTTGACTCAGCTGAGATCAGGGGAACTTTGGAGGCCAAGTCAACACGTCAAACTTGTTGAGCTCCTCAATCTATGCCTGAAACTGTTTTGCTTGTGGGTCACGTGTGATGGCGTTCATGGTCTGCAACAATGCTTAGGGTGGATGGTTTCCTAAAGTCACATACACACTGATGGCAGCACTTAAAGTTTCCCAGCTGAATACCGCCCAAAGCTTCACATTGCCTCTGCAGGCTTAGCTTTTGTGCGCCTGGTCGTTGACCAAGTAATCAACACACAGGCACCCAACCATCCGCGTGCTGTAAAGGAAAACATGATTTCCCTGAAAACGGCAACCTCCTGCATTTCTGACACAAACCTGCCCATTGTTTTCACCTGCGGCTATGGGCAGGCTTTATCATGGACACTCCAACTGCTCTATTGCTGTGCAGCCCTGAATTTGCAACAAACTGTGATGCACTTTGTATTCTGACATTTTGTTTTCAGAACAAACGTCAACCTCTTTAGCAATTTCATAAACAATAGCTTGTTTTGGATCAGTCCACACAGCGGTCTTTGGTCCCCAGGTGCACGAGGGAACCAAGGGTCACCCGTTTTCATGTCGTCAGTTCGAAAGTCACTCAAATCCTTACCTAAGCCTATTGACGCATGACCAAACAAAATGCAATGCTTCCTCGTGCATCCAGCTAACAGGTGGCACGATGAACAGTCAGTCAGTGTTTGACTTCACCTGCCAGTGTTCATAAGGTCATGCCTGATAGGTGTATGGAATATTGACAAACCACAAGCCTTACAGACAGAGCCAGCCAAACACTCATCATCTGCTTACAGCCTGAAAACCAGCAGGAGTCAAGAGCACTGGCATTGTCAGACAAGTCAGGTTTACAGCAGCAGCTCCTGTGGATGACTGGCACAGCGGTGGTAATTCTCAAAATAATACTTGTTAACCATAACATTTAAAATGTCATGAAAATCAGGCAGGTCAGAATGTCAAGATTCTTTCTAAATAAAATTGTTTTGCTGAACAAGCACTACAATAATTGAACAATAATTGCAGGAGGACAAACTGTGTAAGGGTCATGCTGGATGTATGGTATAAAAGTTAGAATATGGATGATACAACGGAGACAGTTGAGCTTTGATGATTGATGGACTCCAATTCTGTTTGAGGCCCAAATAGCCTTGCACCGGCTCTTCTGGTATATGCTGATTTTTTTTGCACATTAAGCAAGCGTAAATGCATTTAATTGACAGTTTTTTATCTCACTGGATGTGATACACTGTTGCCTCCTCTCAGTGGTGGTTCTATCATGGGGAAGCCCCCCTCTTGCTGTTCCCAACCAGTTAAAATGCAAGAAATTATCTGAGATTCTGGGCCAGGATGAAATACAATGCAGTTCTGCAAAGAAAGCACGTGACCTAGTCCCCCTTTTCCCTGCGATGAGCAGGGTGAGACGACTCAACACATGCGGTGCCCACTCCCCCATGAATTGCACATGCAGAAAAGCTGGAAAAAAGTTGTTCAGGTCACAACTTGAAAATAAGTTATTTTTAATAGCTGGTGCTGTTCCACCCTCTTTTTTAATGCTGCCCAGGGCAAATGGCCCATATCAAAAACCGGCACCGCTTGCTGTCATAAAAAACAAATGCAAAATGCATTCAAGGTGAATTGACATTAAACCGCCTTTAGGTGTGTGTATGAACATGCTTTTGCAGGTTATCTGCTCAGGATGTTCCATGTCCTTTGCCTAGTTACTACGAGGATCTTCTCTGGCACTGCCCAGCCCTGAAAAAGATTTAGCAGGTACAGAAAACGAATCAGTGAGAGGATACTCGTACTTCAACACAGAAAGGTTCGAAAACATGAAAAAACAGAGATTGTACAGGAAAGGACGAAGCAAAATGTGATATTAAATGACCTAGGATGCTGGTTACTGATAATAACTCATTTCACTTCACTTTTATTCAATAGCTTATGCAAAATCAGGGAGACTTTCATGCACAGGGATTTAAGAATAAGCTTTATTACCTCCAAATCCACCAGCGTTTTATCTTTATCAACTGCTCATTCAGTGATCTACTAAAGTCTATCCAGGAAAAGCTCCCAGCCAGAACACGTACAGTATCTGCAAGTGCAGTCTATGTTCATCCAAGGCTGCCTCTTTCGACAAAAGGTCCAGGGCCTTTTCAGTGCTTCGAGGTTGCTATCATTACAGAAGTACAAAAAGAGGATCATAGAGATGTGTTCTCCAGCACAGCCTCCAGCATCGGCTCAGCCACCACAGGGACCATCTTTCTTTGCTCCTCTTCTCGCAGAAGGCCGCTGGAGTTTGATCTCCTCTCTCTTCCCTCCATTGGCCCCGAGGCGTCTGATTAAATGCTAATTAAAGCCGTTAGCGCTGCTATCACCGCTGCTAACTCCCCTCTCTCTGTCACAGAGATTAATGCCCCTCGTTCATCATCCTACCTCTCCCAGCCCGAGTACCTGCCCGCCTTGCAAAACCTGATCAAGTCATCAGCCCCCTCAAAACCCCTTCTCCCTACGCCCCAACCCGTCGCTCGAAGATGGACGAGGGGTTTAAATTTTAATTTGAAAATTGCCCTCAATTACTTCTGCGCCGACCACTTGCCGGAGCTGCTCGTGCGCTTGAGTGGGAAGGGGTTACAGCAGCGGGTCAGTGGCCGTGATGAGCGATAAGAGGACATTAATAAGAAAGGCAGAGGTTCATTTAAAAGCAGAAAGGACAGTGGGAGCAGCTTTCTCATTATTTAACTCCCCCAGCTTTATTTAAAGGACTTTATTTAAGGATACCAAGTTAATGTGTCCTCCAGGACAGACGGTTAAAGCGCCTGACAGAGTGAGAAAGTTATGGCCATAACTTACACCCTGAGCACACACTGAGGTGCCATCTTTTTTTTTTTCTACCTCTTCTGACATTCTCGCCGTTTTCAGCTGGAGCGCAACGAGCCTCCGAGGGACATAAAATCTCAGAACAAACTTACACACGTCATTTAATTTTATTCTTTCACAATTTCTGGCCCACAAATGTTTTACTGGTTCCAGTATTGGTAATTGTTATAAGCTACTGGAATACACAGAGCCGTGTGCGACAAGTCAGCCAAAAGTCACGAGAACTACCCTGATGCTGCGTGATACTGCCTGAAATATGCAGCTCTGAAGGGCCTCATCAAGTTTTTGCTTCATGCAAGCCAGCCTGTATTGCTTTTCCCTCATGTCTCTTGAATATTAACATTTCTCTATTTCTTTTGATCAAACTTGAGCCAGTAAGGGTGTTGTTTGGGTTGAAGATCTACAAGTTGCACACATTGTGCTATTAAATGTCTAATCCAAGCGAAGTCTGTCACAAAAATCCCTACCTAGTAGCAGCTAGCTTGTGAATTTTCAGGATGACATAAGTAGGGTTAAAGTTATTAAATTATAATATGCATTCCAATGAGATAAGAAGTCAGATAAAAAATATAGCTTTTGAAAATACCAACCTTTAAGCAGGTATTAAACATACTTTTCACTAAGCCCACATTTCTGGATTTTTTTTTTTAATTGTTGGTCTGATGTAATATTTTAATCTGAAATATTCTGATTTCATTCGTTGAAAGTGCAAACTTATCACAATTAACCAAAATAAAGGCTTAAAAACATCAGTCTGTGCATAAATAATCTATATAATTTGTGTTTCCGTTAGTAAAGTTACTGAAATAAATGAACATCCATTCATCCATCCATTTTCTATGCCCACCTATCCATGCAGGGTTGCTGGTGCATATCTCCGTGCTCAATGGGCGAGAGGCAGGGTTCACTCTGGACAGGTCGCCAGTCTATCACAGGGCAACACAGAGACATACATCACAAACAACCATGCACACACCCAAAGGCAATTCATAGTAACCAGTTTACCTAACAGTCACCTTTTGGACTGTGGGAGGAAGCCGGAGCACCCAGAGAGAACCCACACATGGATAGGGAGAACATGTAAACTCCAGTCAGAAAGACCTCAGGTCAAAGCTGTGGTTCAAACCCAGGACCTTCTTGCTGCAAGACAACAGTGCTACCAACAGCCCCACTGTGCAGCCCAAAACTGAACGCTTATAATCTAATTTATTGACTGACTGTATAAACTGTTATGATAGACCCGTGATGTGAAGGCAAGTGTTACATTAGACATCCTGGTATATCTGTGTTTTAGACTCTTAGGTTAAAAAGCCGTTTTTGAAATGCCCCACTGTGTTGACAGACTTGCCCGATTTCTCGTTGGGCTCATATGACAACACTCGGTTACAGAAGCACTCGAGAAGCCTTCACCACTTCTAAGTTGTTTTGTAGGGCGGCATTTTGGGTATCTGGTTAGAAAAAGATAATGACGCCTGAGTGACAAGATATAAACAGTTCATCGGCTCTGTGAGACAACTGCGACTGGCTAACTGCTAATAAGGCTAAAGTCAGGATCTGTTCCCAAAAGTACTGAACTAAAGAGTCTGGCTTGCATTTGATCGCCTCTAATTTAAAATCGATAATATTTGAACTTCTGTTTTTAAATCACCCTACACAGTTGCACATTTATTTAATTTGAGTGTGCTATCATGTCTACATTGCGGCCTATGCCATGTCTAAGACTTGAGTTCTAAGTGTGAGTACAGCAGAACACCATTAGCTTCAGCCTCCTGCACCAAGTAATCCGGGGTTATGCTGAGTGCAGACGCTACGGACGTCGTGTCCTGCAGGTAAGATATTAACTGCTTATAAGCTTTCAAAAGAACCTCAATTCAAAAATCCAGAAATGGTAAAAATCCCCTCCACCTAGAAAGAAAACTGAGCCAACAATTCCAACATCCAGGCGTTTCCAAAGACAATTAACAAATATAGTAAGATTTATGCACCCGCCTGACTGCTCCCAAGCCAAAAATATTTTTCATCTCTTGCTGTTGTTGCCAACACCTTGCCGGATGGCTGCCGAAAGGCCCTAAATCTATCTGCCAGTGTTTATAATGTCGCACTAAAAGCTGAGAAATGGAGGAAAACCCCACTTGACCCCTTTCCCCCCCCTCCTGTAAAACGTTCCTTAGATAAAAACATAAATGTAACTGGATGCAAAACATTTCATTGCGTGTTGTTGACCGAAGCTTCACGTCTGACGTGATCTGAAATCGCAAACTGCAGCATTTAGAGGCATCAGGGTCAAGGTGGGAAGGCTTCACAGGAAGAGAAAGTCTCAACATTCCAGTGCTAGCTGATTAAAAGCATAAATGGGAAGCAACATAATGTCCCCCGCTCACTCCATCATCCCCTCGCTCCTTCTTCTTCCTTTCTATCCGGCAGCAGCTGGCAGCATGTGTCCAGCGAAAACGGAACAAAGACGGAGGAAGAGAGACGGGGGGGGGGGGGGGGGGAGAAAAAAAAGAAGGATGGAGCGACAGGAAGAGGAGAGAATGAGAGCATATATCAAGGCCGCTTTCACTGACATTTGTGCTCTCGGTGCGGAGAGGCCCTATGAATATCAATATGAACCCATGGAGAGGAAACATAGTCCTTTTTTCCCCTTCTCACTGAGCTATTCATGCACACAAGAAATCCATTCAAGTCGGCGTAATGGCCGGTCTGTGAGCCTGTGCACGGCTGTGTGAGCAGTGCTGCTTTGCCTCAACAGTTTCCATCTCATGACTGAGGCTTGTGTTAGTGAAAAACACTCTATGTCAAGTGCAACTGTGGTGAGCACTACAGTATGTAAATCAGATTGGATTAAATAGTTGGCGTGAGTTGCAGAACATCAGCTACAGCTAGCAGCTTTCTCCCTGTATTTTCTGGTGCATTCACCCACTCCTTCCTCACCTCTTCCTCTCCCCTGTCCCCTGGTGCTCAGAGATATACAGTCAAAGGGATGCAAATCTTACCCCCCCCCCCTCCCCCCAGCCCTCCCAACCCACCCCCATCTGCAAGCAGATAGCCCCAGGCCAGTCCCAGGCCTCTCTATATGCAGAACCAGTGACAGGAGTTATGCAGTTCTCCCCGGGTAACAAACTGCTCCTTCCATAACAAGCTGCAAGCCTGGCTCTCTCTCTCTCTCTCTCTGGGCGGCACATATGAAGCCGCGTGTGATTGGTTTTGCACGGCAATAACAACACAGGAATTGTGGGATTGCTACCTACACCCTTTTGCATTTGGACCTTTCCTTTCCTGCACACCTTCTGCAGCAGCATAAGGGCGTGCATTTGTGTGATTGTGGGCGTTTAGATCCGAGCTTTATTACTTTAAATCGTCTCCAGTCCTGCCACTAATCCATGCCTTCTTCGGGGAGGGATAACAATAATACAACAAGATCCAGAGCTACTAATGAAGTCCTGTAGGGTTCCTGAGTGCGGGAGAAAATGAGAGATACGGAGAAGCGTGAAGACCGAGAGGGTTATTGATCGAGCGGAGACCAAAGTTGGACCAAGATAGGAGGAAATGAGGGGGAAACGAAAGAGGGAACTGAAAAGTGAGTGCATAAACAGAAGCGGAGCAAGGTTTCAAAGAGGAACATGGTGGAAAATAAATTAGAGCGTGAAAGGAAGCAGAGGAGGGCAAAGGAGAGACCAAGAGTGGATGTGAAAGTTGGGTGCAGACAGAATGTTTTCTCTTCAGTGACCCAGCATAACAGCAGCTGAAAACACATCAGCCATGACTCGAATGGGTTTCAGACCCAGACCGATTCCTCCTCCTGTGTCTCCCCCTGCCAGGCCCGCCGTTCGCCTCTGGGATTGAATTAGGCCTGGCCCATTATGCTGTTGCCATGGGGACCCTGACACCTCCACTGACGACGCGCGAGCCACGCAAGACAGAGCCGCTGATCAGAAAGTGTGTGAAAGTGTGTGACAGCGTACGAGGGTTTGTGTCAGTTGCAATCACCCAGAAATGTGCGTCTGCAGATATTACTCAGTGAGGAATATACCAGAACCAGTGGCTCCTTTTTTAATCATAAATCCATAAGATTAATATAATATATTACTGCTTCACTGAAACCTTTTTTTTTCTTACCACGCGTCATGTCATTAGTAGCTTTTCTGTGTTAAAGCATAACGAATTATGTTTGACAGTTTATGATTCGTAACTGCAAATTCAATTAAGATCCCACGGACAACACCTATTATTTTTCACAAGGACGTTACATGTGAAACAAATCATGGCAATATGTATACATTTTAGACCTACACCAGGCAGCTGACAGCACAGAATATCTCCAAACATTTCGTCACAAGGACATAACGGTTGCCCTTGTGACCAAAAAGGAGTTGTTCTTTTCCACTGTCGCCATGTGCTTACTCAGAATGTAGGATTGCTGCAAAGTCATTGACATGATGCGGGCAGCTAGGCTTCCTCAGATAAATAAAAATTCATCGAGTAGCACAGTTAAACTAATCTGGGTCCATTGTAACATAACTAGGATTGAACGGGACTATGTAGATATATCTCAATCTCCCTATAGGATTGTATTGTATTGATTAGATTATATATTTCTTTGAAGCTGAATAAAAATCTGACCTGCCTGTCTTGTAAATTGACTTATATGGTAACATTTGATAAGAACTACTGCTATGTGAATGAATTGAATTGAAATAAGTGTATGGAAAGAGAAGATTTGGCAAGATTCCTTGTAATCCTTGTTTCTGTGTAACTTTGTCAAAGGAAAATGTGCAGGCAATACTCTATACGAATAATGACGCAGGGCATTGCATGGATAGAATAGTCCATCTAATTTGACTTCAAGGAACCAGGAGCACAGCACAAATAGAAAAATTACACAATCGTGGTGCTACGCGTGAGCTTTAAAAACAAACAAACAACGTTTCTCTGACCTTTTCCACCTTAATTATGTTTTCTCAAACTACCATCTGCTTGAATTATAAAAATTTAAGGACCTAATCTTGTCACTTTCTTGCAAGCTTTACGATCCACCATCATCATGGTCAGTGGTGAATTGTGACAGTAGGGACTATATGGCCCACCGCCCAGGGCAGCATGGCCTTTGGGGGCTCAATGAGCACTCAAAAAAATAATAAATAAATAAAATAAAATCAGCTCTCAGTATCACCTTTAAAGGGGACCTATTATGCCTCCTTTTAAACAAGTTAGGATAGGCCAATGGACTATACACATTTTTTTATTACATATTTGCACAAAATCATTCTGAATGAGAATTTACCTCCTCAGTTCCACCTACTTTGAGCTCCTTTCAGAAGGAACCGTTTTTAGGGCTCAGTCACTTTAATGCAAATAAGCTGCAGCTGGTCACTCCCCCCAACCCAATGTTTACAGTCGTGCTTTATACATATGACAATGACTGCGAACACATGCACAGTGGTACAACAGTACATCTTTTGACCCTGAGTCAGACCCAGAAGCTGAAGAAGGGGAGCCGCCCACACAACTAGCAAAGATGCAGCAAGCGGCTTCTGAATGGTGAGTTTGTGAATGGACACAGGGCTAGCAGTAGCCTATTGTTAGCGTTAGCTTGTGCTAAATGACAAGTCATGCTCGTGCCGTACAACAACACAAAACACACAAGAGGCATCATTAAGCAGTCATCTGCAGTTTTGTAAAGAACTTTCCTTCAGTTGAAGTCTTTTGGCGAATCCTGCAGTGTGCGGAGCTGTGGTTGCTAGGGGAAGGGCGGTGGCAAGTTTTGAGTCATTTTCTAGGCACCAAAACACATTTATTTAGTGCCAAAAAACGTCTGGGTGGTTGGCTTTTTGCACTTGAACTGTTTCTAGAAGCAGAAGAGACCCAAACGGAAGTACAAAAATGTACACTGAAGCTGGCTAAATGAAGCTAAACATTTTATCGCAGCATGATATTCAGCGATCTTAAATTAACGGGGCATTTCAGTTTTTAAAGACTCTGGACTGCATGGTACAGTTTCCAAATCTAAAATACTTTACTGGAATAATATTTAGGCCTACTGATCAATGATTGTTAGCTAATATTTTATTTAAAATATTACATTTTGTTATTTTTTTAAAGTTACATATTAAAGTTATTCATAGTAGGCTTTGTCAGAGAGTGAGTGTCAGTTCAGTTGGGAGTAGGATGACCGGAGGGGGGCTGGGGAGGGGAGTTTGTCAGGAACACATTCTTACAAGAACCGCCACTGATCTGAGGGGTTTTCTGGATTAAAGTGTTTTGATTATGACTTGTTTTTCTTGGTTTCCTTTCGATGTCTTATTGGTTTGATTTTCATGTTGGGGTCTTTTGTGAGCATGACCTGTTTTATATTGTAGACTCAACAATGAAATCAAGTTAGTCCTATCTTTTTTCTTTTCTCCTGACAAATCTACTCTTGTTTAAACATTCACACCTATATTCAGAGTCATGGGTTCACTATCAAATAATCATTCAGTATTTTGTGCTTGTTTTGTTTAAAGGTCAGATTTGTTTTCTTAATTGATGTCTCAGGTTTGTACAGCGGTGCTTCCCGCCATTCCAGCGCCTTAAGGTTTTACTAAAACAAACAATTTTTTCTTAAGCTTCACCTGCGACATGGGTCTGCAGTTAGCTACACCGCCTGACACAGCGTGTCTGACACCGCTAAGTGACCAGGAGGATGTAAAACTAATGAAAGTGGATAGATGGACAGGGAAAATGGCAAAAATAAGAGGTTAAAATGATAATCTTTGATTAATAATACCATGTACATTCTGCATTGAAGTTAATGTTTACTTTAAATCTTTTGGATCTGTTGCTAGCATAAAAATCCCTTAGATTAACTGTGCTGATCACAAATCCTGTTTTTTTTTTGTGGTAAATGTGGCGTGCATTTGTGCTAAGCTCTCCTTTTTTCTGATACCCGTAAATAAAATAAAGTGAAGCTGATTTTTGCGCAGGATGCAACTGTTCCCGTGACCAAAACAAACACAGTGTTAAGCTACCCGAACACGTCTACTTGGTGCAAGGAGGACCTTTTTGATTTAAAGAGAGAATCTGCTATAAATTGTGCAGATCCCGGAGGAACCGTGCTCGAAACATTTGGTATTTAGTGAGGATGCTGCACAAACATTTTAAAACATTTTTTTTTACAAGATCTACATGTATTCATTACATTACATCTGTCCCCAAAGACTGCCTTTGCAGCACACATCCCAGTTATCCAACTTTAATGTTGTCAAGCCACTCACACACACACAAACACAGTTGGATGAATTCTGAAAGTGGAAACCTTGTCTGTCTCTCCTTATTGGAATCTTGTCACCAACGCAGTTCTAATGGATGGCCAGAGAAAGGATGCCACCCACAGCACCATCTGGCTAATGCCCCATCCTCTGCTTATGAATTACGCTAAATTGTGCCCAAGGGAGAGAAGCCACATGTTCATTATGAAAGCTGCAGGGGTATTAGAGATCCCTTGAGTCGTGCCAAACGAGCTGCATGTCACAGGACGGTGTGACACAACACGGCGCCATGATGGGGAGGGAGTGGGAAAAAAAATACAGCCTCCTCTGGTTTAATAGGATGCATTCATCAGGAAACCTTGACTGAGCTCTGACGGGGTTTGGTTTTCCATTGTTTCGATGATGATCAACTGCTTTGTAAGAGCTGAATATTTATTGTGGCTGTTTGGAAAGTGGGCTGTTGTAAATTGAACTCAAATCAAGTAAACTTTAAATCCTTGAATGGTGGCAAAGAAAAAGAAACACCAGCGTTTGTGCTGCGTAGTGTTTCACCTGGAAGTCTTTCCTGGAATTTGAAACATGCCACACTCACTTTAACTTTGTTACGGCTGCAAATCAGAAACCCAGTGCTATTTGCTAATGGTAGGGTTGTGTTGCACCAGAAGTTGGAGTCCTGACACAAAAAGCCAGAGGTTTCTCTTCATCCCGGACCTCAAAATGCAGTATGGTTGCCACAGGAATTACGAATGGGCCAGTTTGTCATGACGTGATGAAAAGCAGGACCCAAATGCTGGGATGAGGAGGCAGACTGATGAAAATAAACAATTTAAAGGAACTTCAAAAACTAAACATCAGGAAGAATCCAAAATCAATGGAGGAATACAAGGAAGCGGCCTGGTGACAATAACAGGAATATCTGACGCTAAATGAGAAAACCGAGTAGTATTTACACTGGGCAGCTTGATTACTAGAATGCTGTACAGCTGAGGTAACAAGCAGATGGGAGACAGCTGTGGAGAACGTGGAGCTGAGAGACTAGTCCACACGTAGCAGGATATCTGGGAAAAATTATACATTTTTATGTGGTTATGAAGCTACCGTTTAGATCAGGGAACACAACAGCTCCTCTCTGATGAGACACTAACAGAAACAAACACTAGGAGAGATGCAAACTTAGGGATACACCAAAACTCGAATACTTCAGATTAAGATAGAAGAGGTGACAAAGAAGCTGGCAATCAGGAGCTAAGATCTATAGAGAACAAACGTGACTAGAGACAACAACTTAGAGCAGAATATACATACATGTGAAATGCTAAAATACAGAACACAAGCACAAGGAATCTCAAAAAAAAATAAATGAGCTGAAAATACCTAACCCTAACCCTAAATAAATTGTAAAATAAAGAAAAATATAAAAACAAAGTCCCATAGATTAGGACGCAGTTAGTCTTAAAATATTATGGTTTTAAAACTAACAATGTTTCCCATTATGCTGTTTCTACAGCTCAAAGTCCTGTTAACTGTTACCAGCTGCTGCTAAAAACTGCTGGTCAACTGGCTGAAAGAAGGCTGCTTCATAATTCTCTCGCTTGAGGCAAAGGCAAATCTGTAATTTCTAAGCATTTCCAGTTTTGAAAAACCATGGACATTCACGATGTGGTATTATTAAACTATTGTTCAAGCCAATAACATTTCCCTATCCACAAGACACCATTGGATGGTGTACTGCATTAGACAAAACATTAGACTGTATTAGTCCAGATTTTTTCCTTACTTTTAAACTCAGAAGAAGATCAGAAGAATCAACCGGAACAGCTGCTGATGCCGGACTTTCCCCTCGGAAAGCCGGAGAAACGTTTGAAGGCCCATTGCTGGATCCAGTATGGCAGCTCCTTGCCTCAACAACACTAAGGCTATGTTCACACTGCCGGGAAATGCGACCCAAATCCGATCTTTTTGCCCATATGCGACCCATGTGGTATATGTTTTCATGGCGGTGTGAACAGTCCAATTCCGATCTTTTCACCCCCCAAAAAATCAGATTTGTGCCACTTCCCATATGTGGTACTAATCTGGATACGTATCGGATTTTTTTCAAAGCGTCAGCTGTCTGAACAGTCATGTCGAATTATATCCATCTTTCATGTCACTCTCCTGGCTCTCACTACTGATCCACACACAGTAGTAGCAGTTAGCGCTTCATTAAAGACCATTAGCCGTGCTGCCTTTTGCTTATATTCGTCTTGCTATGATGCGATCTTAATATTATCGGCTTCCATTGCTCAACAGATTTCTAATATTAACAAGGAGAGTTGCCGGCCGGTATCAGTGTTTTGTTTGAGTTTTTTTTTTTTAACAAAACTTTATTGAACATTTCTAGAAACAAATATATTCACCATTACTTCCGTAAACAGTGTGCTGCTCTGTGACGTCGCCCTCTGTTATCTGCGCATGCGGGTCGCTTTGCGGTCCTGAACCGTTCAGAAAGAAGCCCGACGACGGCCGCATTTAATAATAGTATGAACGGCCACCTAAAAAAAAAAAAAATCCAATTTCAGCAAAAAATCGGAATTGAACATCAAGACCTGTAGTGTGAACGTAGCCTAAGCTGTGATGAAAACGGGTCTATTTTACAAGTAATGATTTCTCTGACTGTGTTAACTGGAACGCTGTGACTCAGGTTTACACCCTTCCCAGCTCCTGGTTTCCATTTCCGAGGTAAATGGAATGCAGCGTTAGTTATCTTGTTGAAGGGTTAGATCGCTTGTCAAAGTGGATACACAACATCCCTCAGGCAGGTATGAACGGACACCTAGCCACAAACCTAGCTATGATTTCTCTGTTTCACTGGCTGCTGTTTCCTATATTAATTACTTTCTGATTAGGCTCTTGTTGACATAGAAATAGAAATACCTTTATTGTCCCACGATCCTGGTGTGTGCATGTGTTTGTGAGCTTGTGTGAGACCTCTCACAACAGAAGATCTTCGCTGGAAGGTGTGCCTGGCCTGGCAGACATCACACCTGCATGTAATCTCCTCATTAGACTGCAGGGAATATAAGGTACTGTAAAAATGCTCAACCTGGTTTCTAGAGTCAAGCCCCCATGTGTTTGTCCTTGCTACAAATCTTCCAGCATCTCTGTTGCCCTCTGAGAGAAGTTAATTTCGAAGCCTCCTTGTTTAAAGTAAAAGTGTACTTGTATAGCACATTTTCACAGACAGGTGTCACAAAGTGCTTCACAAGAAGGGTTAACTTAACAAAATACACAACAATGTAGAAAGGAGAAAACAAAAAAGCAATACAATAATAAATGTCTTAAAATCCCAACTCTAACTAAAAGACAAGACTTAGAAATCCACTTTATTGTGCCCATTTACCATTGTTTTTTGTGAATAAGTCCCTTTGTGTTTTACTTTCTGCTTCCTGTGAATGATTCTGCATGTGGTTCAGGAGATCCTCCTGAAACATGACACTTATTAGTCCTATGCGTGCATACTTTTGGCTTTTCAAAGGGTTGGTGTCTTGGTGGTGTACAAACTTTTTACCACATGGACCAAAACCGTGAATTTAAAGGTACTCACAGGCTTCAAAAGTAGAACAAAAAAAATAAGAAATTAAAACCATAAAAACGAACGTATTTTACCTGCTCAATAGTAAACTAAACATGCAACATTTTAATGAAACAAAGTTGTTTCATTGTAAATTAGCCATAGAGCTAAAGATAAATGTTTGCATTTTGAAAAGGCATACAGTTTCGTACATCTTTAGGTTAATTTTGATCTATCTATCTATCTATCTATCTATCTATCTATCTATCTATCTATCTATCTATCTATCTATCTATCTATCTATCTATCTATCTATCTATCTATCTATCTATCTATCTATAATTTTTTTTTCCTCACAAGGGGAAGGTGATATGGGTGACACTTGACGTATCTGGCCTTGTTTGAATGCCTGTGCTTGAACGTTGCTAGATGTTTGTGGTATTTACTGTGGCCCTAACACAAAATAAAAAATTTTTTTATTAAAAGATACTTTGTACCTAACATTTTCCTTCTTAGGTATACGTTTTAATTTGCAAGTGATGCTTTTGCCCTGAAAAACCTAAAACTGTCCTTCTCTGCCTTGAAATTAATAGTATTCTTGAATTTTAGGTCATTGTACAAAATCCTTCAGAGGGACACACATGGCCCACAGAACACACTTTTGACCCATCTTAAAATGTATTTCTGTTAATGTTATTGCGCCAAAAATATATCCAGCAAAATTTGCACAGACATCCAGTATACTCAGACTTCAGGGGATTCTTTTTAGAATCTAAAAGGTTTTGTTGATGTGAAAGCCTTTTGGTGCCCTTAAAAAATCACATCCTCATTACTCAGGCCGCAGGCAGGCTCTAATCAGAAACATGATAGCCATTTCCAAGCACAATGCTTACAACATAAGCCAGTGTAGGAAAACCACCGACAGGTGTCTTTATCTGTGCCCAGACCATCATGACACCAGCCCAACAGCATCTGTCAGACCCTGCAAACACTCCCCTGGCACCATAAAGACAGAGCCTCCTCAGCGAGAGAACCAAGGCTGGAGAACCCAGTGGGGACCCATACACTGGCATGGAGAAAAATAAAATAATATGCTGCCTTTTTTTCCCCCTACGCTATTTCTTTTCTCCCCCCCACCCCAATGTGCACCATGCGTCGCCACGAAGGCAGGTGGGGGAGGTGGAAATAAAACATGCATGAGTTGCCTGCAGCCCAGGAAAATAATTACTGTCATTTAGCAGACATGTAGAGGAGTGCATTGCAGCCCAGAGTGCCCACAGTATATCGCCACGCCGCCTGCATACCGATGAACTGGGAGGAAAGCTAAGAGGTGGGATGCCCTGAGTAGAAGTGTGAGTGTTTCCCTGGCCGACGGTAATGGACGCCATTGTTTATTTATGGGGCTGTTTTCTTACGTCAATCAAAAATGATAAAACACTGCTGCAATCACTGGAAATCTGACAGAGATTTCTTTTCGTCTGTTACTTTGACACATTACGGTGAACTGCTCTGGCTCCAAAGGTCTCGAAGGACATGAGGGGTACTGTATATTTTTCTGAAGAGCAGAGTGAGAGAAATTTGACCTCTGTGTCTTTGACGAGGCTAAACCCTCTGCTGCTCCTTTTTTCGCTCTGTTTTCCTCCGTCACTCACCCCCTCACACCCTTCCTCCACATCTGTCCGTCTTCCTCCTTTCCTTGCTCCACCATCCCTTCCCTTCTTTTTTTTTTTGCCTGCAGAAAGAGCACACCAAAAAATTTATAGGAGGTGGAGGGAAGCCAGCGGAGGTCAAACGCGTGAACGGCTTCCCGTCTGCCTCGCCTATCATTCTTTACGGCCGAGGTAGTGGCGGAGCCTTCATTACCCTGAATTATGCACTGCAATTATTACCTCTCCCCCTGGTCCATGCAGGACGACCCTGGCCTTATCATCTTATCATCTTACCCAGGAGGAACATAATGCAGCCAGCTATGGATATATAACACAACATCTGCCTTCAACATGACTCCTTTGTGTTTCTTTGAACTTTACAAGCTTACATCCACAGCATGTGATGTATGGGGTGCATGACTGGCATCATGGGTTTATTTACAGAAAACTATATTGGGCTGTAGAGGCAAATTTCTGATGCGGGTGTGGGACTCACTGGTGTGTATAATCAGCGGGTTGAACAGCTGGAAATCAGAAGCTTGTCTCCCTGGTGCTAAAGTGTAAAACCCTCCAAAGTTGTTCCATGTCCTGTAACTTTGCTCTCTATAATCTGTGTTGTGCCTCAGAGGGAACTGTATCCAGCTCAGAGCCTAAAGCACAGTAGCTTGGAAAAGGGCTCTCAACCGTGACCTTTTTGTCACATTTTGTAATGCTACAGCCACCAACCTCTATGTATTTTATTGGAATTTTATGTGATGGATGAACACAATGTGGTGTATAGATGTGAAGTGAAGATACCTGGTATGTGATATGTCTGAAAAGCATGCCGTGAATTTGTCTTTAGCCCAGCTGGGTCAATACTCTTTAGAAACATCTTCCCCCACTAATACAGCTGTACTTATTTTTTTGGGTGGGTCTCTAAAAGCTTTGCAGATCTAAAGGCTGACATTTTTGCCCATTCTTCTTTACAAAATAGCCAAAGCTCAGTCAGATTCTCAACTAGATTTAGCTTTGGACTTTGCTTGGTCCATTCAAAGACATGAATATGGATTGATCTGTTGCTTTGGCTGTATGATTATGATTGTTGTGTTGTTGGAAAGTAAACATCCATGCCAGTCTGGAGTCATATCCAGCCTTTAACAGGTTTTCTATCATGATTGTCCTGTATTTACCTCCACCCATCCACCTATAGACTCAGCCTCTCTCTCCCTGGTATAATGAAAAGCACCAACACCATGCATCACCAAGTAGATGTTGCGTCCCTATTCATAGTCGGCGAAGGCACAACCGCGACGTCCATTTCCACGGTCCATCCGCCAGCGTCACACGTCTTTCATTCCTGACACCATGTAGTATTCTCTGGTGAAAGTATCAAGGACGCAGCAGATAGTCGTCGCTGTTGACATTCCACATTTATTGAATGAATTACTCACTTTCAAGATACGGGCATCTCAGCGGTCCACCCTGCAGGAACTACATTTATGCATCACAACAACTAATGAGAACGCTTGTTGCAGGGATGTGATTGCCACGTAATCATGCTCAATATACAACACCGGGTATTGTGCCATGCATAGCAATTTACATGTGGTCCAAAATTTAGTTTTGGTCTTATTTGACCAGAGCACCTGGACACATGTCTTCTGTCTCCTCTACATGACTTTGTTTTCAATTAACACAAACATTACTTTTTATGTCTTTCTTTCAGAAACTCCTTTCGTCTTTCCTCTTTTTCATAAAGGGCAGATTTGTGGGGTAGACAGCTAATAGCTGCACTGTCCACAGACTCTCCCTGCTGAGTTGTGGATCTTGGCGGCTCCTCAAGAGTTACCGTGGGCCTCCTGGCAGCTTCTCTGATTAATTCTCTTCCTTGCCTGTCTGTTTAGGTGGACGGTCATCTCTCGGTTGGTCTAACATTGAGTCTTTGAGTCAAGTAACATTGAGTCCTTTCTGTTTTTAGATAATGAACAGTCTTCAGTAAGAAATCCAACAATTGGTATGTTGTTTTATACCCTATCCCACTTTAAACACAACTCACAACTCTGACCTTCCTGCTGCGTGCCTTGATCTTCATTGATGGTGTTTTGTCCACTAATGATCTCTAACAAACCTCTGGGATCTTCACAGAGCAGCTGCATTTATACTGAGATGAATTTACTCACAGCTGGAATCCATTTAGGTGCTGTACGAAAAAGATGAGTTACGCCGCTTCTTATTTAGGGATAACAGAAGGAGAGACGCTTATCATAAATGCGTGCCAACTTTCTTACATCGTTATTTGTAAAAGCAACCCTTTAAAGCTTGTATAATTTTCCTTCCACTTCATAATTGTGCATATCTCTGTTAGTATAAAAAAAAAATCACAATAAAATGCAATGAAGTTTGTTGTCAAGTGACAAAATGCGGTTCAAGGATGGTGACTAGTTTCGAAAGGCACTATGCAGGTTGTGTTTTGTAAGATATTTTCCACTTGGACCCACAGCTACCTCCACATGCTTATTTGCAGTCATTTTGATTCCCCATCTGGTTTTCATGTTTATGAGGGAAATGCAGCGTTGATCCAACTCCCAAGAATTTTGTTCCTCGTTTGCATAGGGTCTAAAACCGTACACCGACGACATAAACTGTGCAAAATCACAAGGTCCGCACTCATGTTCGTGTTGCTCCTTCCTCGTGTTTGTTTCCACAACTGAAGAGCCTGCGTGAAGCCTGATAATGTGGGAAATCAGCGGGGTGTTCAGCGAGCAGCGAGCTCTGGCGGTCCTGATATAGTGTACTTTTCACAACTCATCTTTTGAGTGGGCTCGCTGAGAAAATCAGCGTTATATCATGGAGCGCATATCAATGCAGACACAGAGAGGGGGGGTTAGCAATCCAGGACCAGATGACATGGACAATGCAGCAGACTTTAACATGAAGGCAAGATACCAAAAAATACATCTCTAGGTGAAGATTTGTCTTACAGGCATGCCAATGTAACGCAAGACAAACAGGATCAAAGACTCTGTGCCTCCAGAGGTTTGAATACGCACCAGGTGCAACTTTGTGTGGCTTGTATTTCCTTTTCCATGTGGAAAAGTGTCATCCCGCTGGATCTGCAACGACTGAAGCTCTAAGGATGTAAAGCCGTGTAAAACTAACCTGAATGTATTCCTAAAATGTCAAAAAAAAAGTTGAGCATATGTGTTGTTTCCATATTTTCAGAATCAGAATCAGAAATACTTTTAATAATCCCAGAGGGAAATTATTTTCATTATACGCTCCAGATATTCAAACTATATATATATATATATATATATATATATATATATATATATATATATATATATGAGAGATATCTAAAATATAGTGATAATATTTACGGATCTAAAATTTCACTCATTTATCACAGTGAATAAATATTGGACATGCTTTTTTGAAGTATGTAACATACTTCAACAGGACTAAAAACTAAACTCCCTGAATAAATATGACACTAACCAACGACTTAAAAACAAAAACTGTACGCGAATGTGATTAACTGTATGGCTATTTCAACAGAAAATTGTTCTGGGTGAAATAACATCCATCCATCCATGCCTGCTTATCCATGCATTGCCGGTGCCTATCTCCAGCGGTCATTGGGTGAGAAGTGGGGGGCCACCCTGCACAGGTCAATAAGATGACAACAGAGTCTTCATATTACAGTGCATACAAAGGTTCCTCTTCCTTTGCCAGTTCCAGTTTGTAGTTTATGCCACTAGATGTCGATCCATCCTTTGAACTGCATGGATTTTCACCTGAAACTCTGTTATTTTTTCCACATATTTTAATTTCATAGCTTTATTTCAAAGTTTGACATAGTTAGAAAACTGTGCCAAATGTCCATGTATTAATTTGCTCTGTGTTTGTTACTCTAAGCCTTGGATTGCTCAACTCTATGGTGCTGTGAACTAAACTAATCATAAACCAAGGTAGACCAAATAAATAATTATACAACAACAACAACAACCAGATTGATATAAACTAATAAATGAACAGATAAATTCATAACTACAATAAAGAAATAGCCATAATTGACACATTTTAAACTGCTGGTCACAAACCAAGAGACGACCCAGTTTAGCCTCACACACCGGTTTATGACGCTTTATCTGTTTCAGTCTCATTCATTCAAAAAGAAAGATATTTTTCGTTATGTTCTTTTATACCCCCTTCTTTACTTCACACAACAGCCCAAACCTAATATTGCATCAAAAGAAATTGCAATGATGTGCAAAACCAGATGAATGTGAGAAAGTTAGTCCTGCTAAGGAAATGTTGAGATGCCTGCCGTTCTAGCTCCAAATGTCATGAACGCCTATTAGGAACCCTCTGTTAACCTGTTGCTGAAAATGACAAACAGGTCAAACGCTTTCCACTGTTATGAGGGGAGGATACGTTTTAAACAACATAAACAACACATTATATCAGCTTACTTTCATGTACAATAGAGTGCAATAGCAGTTCACATATCACTAGAATCTTTCCTCTACAAATACATTTTTTTATTGCATCAAAGTTGTGGGAGCTAGGTCTTCTGTAAGTTTCTTTTTGCAGGGCCTTTATCATGGCATTTGTTTGTAATAAAGATGAAACTGCGCTCACTGTGGTGCTTTGCAGCTCTCCCAAAGCAATCAGCTCCATCAGTGTGTACAATTACACAACTTGTTGTGCTGTATCATGGCCAAAGTGGAAGTACAGACTCAGCGGGGTTCATAGCCATTATTTAGGATGCCCCCCCACACACACACACACACATTCTTGTTTTAAATACAAAGTGAGAACTGCATTGCATTCCATTGACTTCCATTCGTTTTCAACCTTTTCTATGGCCTTACTCTGACCTTAACCCTGAACTTGATCTTTACCAGTATGTACCTAAACTAAACCTAATTGGCCCCTTAGTCCTAAACCTAACCCCTAGCCCAAAAAAAAGTGAGGACCAAAAAAAGGTCCTCACTTTACATCAAAGTCCTCACTTTACTAGTAAGATGAGCAGAAAATGTTCACACACACACACACACACACATACATACACACACACACACCCTCCTCCCCCCAGTGTGGTGCTATATCAGGCAGTCAGGCAGGGAGTCAGGGAGCAGTAACAGTGCTATTAGGACTCCCAGGGACCCTATCGATCTCCTCATTGATCCCTTCTTGCCTTGGCCAATCCATGTGGGTTCACATGGCTACCATCAGAAAGAGCTGTGAAGCACTACAGACGAGTGCACTTGGAGCAGCTGAAGAAATATTAAGTGAAACTTAAAAGTTATCTGTGGTGCCTTGCAAAGCATTCATGGCCCTCATAGTGTATGGCGATTTTGTGGGAGAGACCAAGTCAAAGCAGTGCATAATAGTGAAGTGGAAGGAAAATGATGAATGGTTTTCTATAATATTTACAAATAGAAAAGTGAAACGTATGGCGTACATGTGAGTACCCCCCTCTGCCCTGATACTTGTGAACAAAGATCCAGTGCAAAGAAGTGCCTTCAAAGTTGCATATTTAGTTGATGAAGACAAATTGTGTTATAGTTTAATCTCTGTATAAATCAAGCTTTTTTTTTTTTTTTTTGTCAAGGCATCAGAGTGTGTGTTAAAGCTGCAGAGATCCACCTCTCAGTTAGAGGGGAGTGGTGGCCTGGTGGTTAGAGAAGCATGCATGGATTCTGAGAAGGCTGCAAGTACCCGATTAAATCCCTGCAGACTGCTGCCATGGGTCCCTGAGCAAGACCCTTAGCCACAGATTGCTTCCCGGGCGCTGTAAAATAAAAAGAAAGTTGCCCACTGCTCCCTGAGGGATGGGTTAAATGCACAAGACAAATTTCTTTGGAATGTGCAATGGTGAAAAAAGATCTCTTTTCTCCTCAGTTGAGAGAATCTTCATGGATTGAATAGTCGAAAGAAAGCCATAAGAAGTCCTGTTTGAAATTAGCCACAGGCCTGGCAGAGAACACAGAAACCATGTGGCAGAAGCTGGTCTGGTCCGATGAGACAGACACAGATTTGATTTCTTGACATGCATAAGACACTATGGGCCTGATCTTCAAAATGTTTGCGTGTATTAAAAATTAAAACTCATGCAAACTAATTAGAGTGTGGAAAGCTGATCTCTAGACCAGGTGCAAAATGAGTGGAACAGCAGGTGCAAACTCTTTTGCATATGTACCTTCATGAATACGCAGATCATAATCATATTCATATCCATCAGAGGATATGCAAATCTGAATACGGAACGCAAAGCGATTTATCAAGCCTGAAACTGATTGCAGGCACAATTTTTGCGTCTATATTTAGTGTATTCGAAAGTCAGGCGCAAACTCGCACGCACAAATGTCTGCAGCAGTTTATTTTGTTTTGCCCACGCAATTTAGTGTTCTTGATTTGGAATCATTGACGATCAGGCCTTATGTGTCGTGACATAAAGTGACACCCTGAACAAATCATCCTCACAATGAAACATGGGAGTGGCAGCATAAAACTGTTTTTTCAAGGACAGGGAAGCTGGTCAGAGTTGAGGGGAAGATAGGTGGAGCTAAATGCAGAGCTATCTTGGGAGAAAACCTGTTAGAGGCAGGGCAAAAACCCGAAGCCAAACATTTTCATGTGTTTTCTCGTGGTGGAGTGGTGGCTTAGTGGTTAGGGCAGGGTGCCTGCATCCTCGGAAGGCTGCCAGTCCCCTGGTTTGAATCCCAAAAACTGTCCCTTTGGGACTCCCTACAAAGCCCCAAAATGCTCCCCAGGTGCCGCACAGTTGGAGCTCACTGCTCCCCAAGGGAGGGGTTAGAGACAAAATTCATTGGAATGTAGAAAAAATTAAACAATAACTAAGATGATTATATTATAATTTAGAGGTGATGATATGCCGTTTTCAAACTTTTTTTTTCTAAATAGTCTGTCAAAAGTCTGTCAATTTATATTAAGACACCCTGAGTCAATACTTTATAGAACTATCATTTGCTGTTATTACAAGAAATGTCTCTGGGGTATGTCACTATTAGCTCTGCACATCTAGACCAACATTTTTCCCTGTTCTTCACAAATTAACTCAATGTCAGTCAGACTGGGTGGAGAGCATGCGTGAACATCAACTTCCAAGCCAAAATGCAGATTCTCTGATGGATTTAGGATTGTACTTTGACTGGTCCCTTCTGCCATGTGCTACTTTGGGTCCTTCTTCAAATATAAGGAAGTAATTTTATTGTAACAAACGCACCCAAACTCCTCCTTTCCTCCTTTATTACCTCCCAATCTCCTTCCTTCATTTCCTTTCTTTAAGATACATTTTGAAAATGTTTTTTTTTTTCCTTTTCTTCGTACGTGGCTCTGATTTGATAAATCTATCTCAAATCCACACCAGATCCATAAAATGACACTGCTGATTGAGAGTGAAGTAAAAAATGTCACCGTTATAAAGATGTTCTCTTGAAGCTCAGAAGATTTATAATCCGTGACGAAACGGGGGAAAAAACTTGGCCACAATTTGTAGAGTGAAGGAGCATCATGGTGGTTATTTAAGACAGGCATCCTAGAACCTTCACCGTGGACTGGGTCATATTAACTTACATGCATGACTGAAGGCATCAGAGATACTTTAACACCTCGCAATGAGCTCATCAAACTACTTGCTGTGGGTGAAACTGTGTGATCCAGGCATGTGCTTTAAATCACTCCAAACCACATGATTACCGGGCAGCTCAGCAGACATTCCCACTTACACTGGCAATAGTGGTGAAACAAAAAGACAGTGCAACATTGCCCCAAGTGGAGCATCTGTGCAACTACACCTGCATGGGATTTTATGTGCAAAAATGCAACACGACAGGCTAAACAATCAAATTGCTGATATGTTTTGAGTTAGTGGGCATATAAAAAGTGAAGTTCGTACTGCTGAGTGTGCAGGTTGACCCTGATTGATTACAGGGCGGGTGGGGGGTTGGCAGGTCCTCATCAGGGTCCATCTGATTAATATCCGGCCCGTCACTCCTTTCCTCACAACTAATGGCTCCCTGCCTCATCCTGTCTATTATTATCA
This sequence comes from Fundulus diaphanus, assembly GCA_037039145.1. NCBI lineage: Eukaryota > Metazoa > Chordata > Actinopteri > Cyprinodontiformes > Fundulidae > Fundulus > Fundulus diaphanus. Next base: position 20,983,428 of record CM073127.1, on the reverse strand, counting down.
TTCAATAATGAGATCTAAAATAAGGTGTGTGTGTGTGTGTGTGTGTGTGTGTGTGTGTGTGTGTGTGTGTGTGTGTGTGTGTGTGTGTGTGTGTGTGTGTGTGCATTAGCTATGGTATTAAGATATGCATCTAAATCAGCCATGTGCAAAATTTATGTAGGATATTTACTAAATAGTTAAATCTTATAAAGGCCCAACTACTGAGATAACTCAAGTGACTTAGCAGGGAAAATAGACAAAGTAGTAGTAGTAGTAGTAGTAGTAGTAGTAGTAGTAGTAGTAGTAGTAGTGCTTGGTTAGTGAAATGTTTAAATACGTTCCAATGCTGAGAATGCTTCCACCTGTGATGGGTAAATTCTTTCAAATTAAACAAAAACATTAAGAGGAAGCATTTAAAAAACAATATTCCAAATGGCAAGGGCACACTATGGACGAGTTGTTAGTATTAAGAGTTGTTAGTAAGAAGATCCTGGGTTTGAATCCTGACCTTGAGGCAGCATGTTCTCCCCATGCATTAATGGGTTTTCTTCAGGTACTCTCCAGGTAAACTGAATTGAAAACTGATTGAATCAAAATAAAATAATAATAATTATGTATGAAGTAAAATGCATTTATATATAATGCATTTATACATTAGGTATGTATTGCTAGGAGTTAAAAAGAGAAACTATTTTATTTAACCTGAATTAATTGAAACGTCTTCAATGCATTGCAACAACACAACATTTAACAGGGGAGGCAGGCGCGGGGTCTTTCTCTCACCCCTGTTCTCCGATTGCCATCCATAGTTTGGGGCCTAGAGGAAGAAGCGGGCTGCCTGGTTGGGCTCGGAGCTGGGCGTTGGGTCCTGGGGGTCAGCTGGAGCTTGGGCAAGCACTTCGGCCCTCCCCCGGATTATGGAGGTCAGGGTGTAGGGGAGGCAGCGTCTCAGGGTTCGTGGGGTGGGCTCTGGTTGGCCGGCCTGTTCGGTTTATGTTGGCCCCATCTCTGGGTGGATGGGCCCGTGGGTTGTCTGGGCTGGGATTGGGGTGGTGGGTTAGGACCAAAGTTTGGACCGGGTTGGTCGGGGTTTGATGCTTGTCACCGCAACTACCGGGGGCTTCAGCACTGTGGCTGTTGGGGGTTTCCTGGGGCTCCTCTCTGCTCTGCAGCTATCCCTGTGTTGGTCCCTCTTGGGCACCTTTGCTCTGGAGACTCTTCTCGGTGTCCGGGGTTCTGGTTTCTCCGCAATCTGCCTCGGTGCTCGGAGGGGGCGGATCTTTGGCTCCTCGCAACCACTATTAACCATTTTTCTAATAGATAAACCTTACATATACAAGTGTACTCTCGCAAACACCTACCTACAAAACCACCAGGTGCTTGGATTCAAGTGCTTACAGACTCATTTTTATACAGAAAACCCCTATTATTAGCTTAGCTGTCACTTTACATGTCACATATTAAATAATACTGTGTATTTTTTGAGGGATGTAATCAAGGCATCGGTTGTTTCTACCTGTAATACTTTATCAGTTTGTTTTGCTTCTCTTTTTATATCTCTCTTTGCAGGTGTAGAAGCAGACTCCAATGATATTATCTTTTCTGCTCCTCAATTTATTTCACCTTTTCTTTTAGCATTTTGTCTCATCTTTTCCAACATCTGTATTGCAGGATGGTACCTGTCCCTGCAGACCTATAACTTCACCGCGCAGTACCAACCTGTGGTGAAGGCTTGGCCCTTTTCTACTGAAACATCATTAGTTCAACTTTTTTAGTCCAACTGTTTTTAATGTTCTATTTTGTTTCTACATTTTATTCCTACTTGCTTTTATTCTGTTTTATTTTCCTATATTTTAATCATGTAAAGCACTTTGCATTGTCTCTGTACTGAAATGTGCTATATAAATAAATTTGCCTTGCTTTGCCTTTGCCTTATGGTCGTACCAGGTTTTCTGCTGTCTCTGTGCTACCTTAAGGTTTTCCTGTGCCAGGGTATAGAGTGACCAAATTCCAGAACTTGCACTCCATACTTCTATGTCAAAGCCAAGGCTTAATTTTTGTGTTTAATTTGATAAAGACCATTTTTTACGACATAGCTGGCATCCTCCAAGCAGCTAACTCTCTTGACTCCCGGCTATAATATTGTAATCTTAAAGGTTGTGTTTTTATTATCCATAAGCAGAAAATCATCATAAATAACATAAATAAAGGCTTTAAAACACCACTCTGTGTGTAATTAATCTATTTAATGTGTCACATTTAGTGAATTCCGTTACTAAAATAAATTAACCTTTCAATAATATTGAAAGGTTAATTTATTTTTTATTCCATAATTGATTATGACTGTGTATACACTGTACTGCTGTAATAGTGGAAGTCGGTGGGCTTTATTTTGTCTCACCAGTTCAAAGTGGTCACCAAAGCCCACAATATACAGGCTCGAAACACAGATTTTTAAATAAATAAGAATCTAATCACTTTCAGATATTTCTCACCCACAGCAAAACTGTTAATGATACAGACACTGAAATTGCTCTGAGAACAAGTAGATTCCCAGATGCAATCAGATGAAACTTGCTTCTGAATATGTGTTTACTCTCTGGTATGCACGGGCAGGAGACTGTTGAAAGACCTAGTTTATGCTCTTGTTCAGGGCAACTCATATCAGTCCAGACACAGTGTGATAGCGGTGCTGAAGATAAAAGAAATCGTCATTATCATGTACAAAACACAGTAAAGTTCCTGTGCTGTTAAATGACTGTCAGTTTGGCATCTGTCACCATTTTGCATGCTGCACCAGGCTGCAGAATGTATGCATCAGCAAGTGATGTATGGCTTGCTTAGCAATAATTAATGCCTCAATGCAGACTTAATTCCTGGCAGCTTCCTCATAATCCGGTATTAATACATATTATTATAAGGATTCATACTCCTTGAACTTTTTTCTTTTTACATGTTTTTACAGTACAACTAAATTTGTAAATGTATTTAATAGAGATTTGATGTGACAGACCAACATAAATTAGTGCATAGTTGGGACGTGGAAGAAAAATGATTTAAAAAATGTATGGTATAATTACTTTTACAAATAAAACCCTGAAAAATATTCCTTTGTGTTGTGCTCCTGCATCAGTTCTTTGTAGTACCTTACTTTTGCGATATTTTTCCAGCAGCTTTGCGTAACTAGAAACATGTTTTACTTTTTTGTTTTTTTTTATTTATTTATTTTTGTTAAAAAAAAACAGCTCAAGCTCAGTCATACTAGATGGAGAATATCCCTCAACAGTAAATTTGAAGTCTTTGTAGAGATACTCAACTGGATTTTGACCAGAATTTTGACTGTGGCATTGTAACACACATGTTTTGATATAAACTCCAGCATTGTAGCTCTGGTTGTATGTTGTGGTGTATGAGAGTGGTGGCCTAGTAGTTTGAGCAGTGAGCAAGGTCCTGGTCTCAAATCCCACAGAATACCACTCAAGAACCTTGAAATGCTCCCCAGGGACCACACAGTGGCAGCTCACTGCTCCCACAGCGATGGATTCAACTCAGAGGATGCATTTCATTGGAATGTATGTTGCAATAATAAAATAAAGATGATGATGAATATGTTGTTGTCCTGCCTGAAGGTGAACCAACAGGTTTTGTCTCATAATTGCCCGGGTTTTCCCACAGCATGATGCTGCCACCACCATGTTTTACCATGGGGATCGTGTGTTCAAGGTCATGATGTGCAGTGTGAAGCCAAAATGATTAACTTGGGTCTCATCGGAACTTGCGACAGACTTCCAATCCTCTCCTGTGTCCCCTAAATGGCTTGCAGAGAACTACAAACAGGACTTTTTTTACAGCAATGGCATTGACTTCTTCTTTCTACCATCCCAAAGGAATATGTAGAATTTACACTTATAATTTTCCCGGCAACAGATTCTCCCAGAAGGAGCTGTGGATCTCTGCAGCTCCCCCACATTTACTGTGGGCCTCTTGACTAATTATTTTATTAACACGCATACCTTTTGTTTGTTTACAACCATATAACATTTTCCTTCCACTTCACAGCAATACCCCACTTTTTGTTTGCCTATTACATGAAATACATTGAAGTTTGTGGTTTTCATGTGAGAAAATATGAAGCTTTACTATAAAGGCCTTTGCACGACACTGCATGCCATAGTCCTAAAACACTGGGGGGTGTTGACCAGTTGAATGACATTGCACGGGTGCAAAATCAAGATCTTTCCCAAGATGGACTGCCCTCTGATACGACTGATAATGTTTATTGAGCCATCAACCTCAATGAGGTTTGCAGAAGGTGGGGAGATTTCATTTATATTACTTCACCATTCAGAAATATGAAACTGTGTACCATGGTTTGAAGTGATCACATTAGAGGATTTTGGCAAATAAATCAAGAGCAAAGTGTTGCACTGAAAAAAACAAAAAACAAAATCATAACACCCTGAAGAGTTGTGTTGTATAGTCATATTTCTGCAGGGAATCATGACAGCAACAGGAAAACCTGCAACATTAACTTGTCTGATTTAAGTGCAGCCACATATCCCATTCATGGGTTTAGTTCTGTTATAGTTCTTATATGACAAGAAAGCTTAGAGGAGTTTTAAACAGAACATGTAACAAGCATCAGGATCCTAACCCTAAGCATCAGGATCCTAACCCTAAAATCAAAATTCAGCATGGTGGGTTTGCAAAACCTTTTATTTGAGGAAGAAATTGTAGCAACTGAATATAAAGCTTATGGTGAAAAATTTAAGGAAATAACAAGAACGTAAATCACAAAAAGGCTAAATATCTTTATTATTAAGCACTTGCTCAGTAATCTAAATCTAACCTCAAGTTTAAGATGACGGCTAACCCAAATGCATTTTTACTGGTTAGAGAAGAAAACGTGTTTTCTGGTAAAAAAAAAAAAAAAACATGTTCATGGTAAAATTACCCTATGGCCTGTACAGTGTGTTGTGTTGAAGTTCTTTGAGAAACAATGTTGTGTAATAGTGTAAGGTTTTATAACCACATAACGTCTCACCCTGTCAGCTTTGGACCAACTCTGTAGCTGAGAGGACAGTTAAAAGATATTTGTATTTTTTTATTATATTAATTTAAAAGGGACCATGTATAGCATAATATGTTAACTGAAAATGGCAACACTTCTGACAATTGGAAGGCCATTAGAGTACGTATGCAATAGAACTGTCTAAACAGTATGCATGAGCAAAGAAAAATAAAAAATCATTAATAATATTTGAGTCGCTAAACTTGTGGGTAAAAGATTTGTCTAATTTAGGGGGGGAAATACATTTTTTACAATAATGATACATACATTTTAAGTGTCCAAGCACGGCCTCTCTTTAAATTTGGCTGACCGGCTAACATTTTATGAATTACATCACACTTTAGAAAAAGGTAAAGAAGAATGACCTTACAAAGATTAAAACATGTTTTTGTCATGTTTGAGTTTAGTGAAGGTCCCAAGTGCGAAGATCGATTGTGTCAAAAGACATATTTAATATTAAACACTAAGGAGTATTCACAGGAAGAGCAGGACCTGGAGCACAGGTGGTGTAGCTGAGGAACCAGCAAAGAACAATGAAAACCAGTGAGCTTATATACTGAGGGAAGAGTGGAGTATGACATTGAATGCAGGTGAGGCGATCAGCAACAACTGTGGAGGAGGACAAACAGGGAGAATGAGGGAAGATGAATAATTCACATAAATGTTCCCTTATAGCCTTTGTTCTTCGTAAATAGACTAGAGCTTTTCTAGTTATACTGACTGGTTGATTGTAGCCACAATCAACCAGTCGCACTCACAAACACGCATGCATTCATACACTTATATGCAAATTGATAGGCGACTTGGGGTCAACTGCCTTGCCCAGCGGCATTTAGACGTCAGGCAGGAGGAAGCTGGATGACTACTTCGCCCACTGATCCAAAGTCAAACTTGTCACGCTGACAATATTGGGAAATACAAAAGGCAGTTTTCAAGTGATGATAAATACCAAGCATAAGAATAAACAGATACATAGGAATAACTCAAAACTGAAAAGAAAAATTATTATCAACACTAAAAGTGATTAGAATAGGGACATTTTAGTGCTTCACAGGAATAAAAGAGCTGGAGAACTGTCTTTTGTCACACCTTCAATGAAAACCACATCCCTGGAAATCTTTAGCCTTTAGCTAAAGATTGGCGTTGTGAAATTAAAAGTGCTGTTTCATTTGCTTTCTCTCCCCCCCCCACCCCCGTGTGTTTTTACCTAACTAGAGAACATTATCTCTCTCATACTTGTGACCCCGCTGTGTTAATATACAACCGAGCAGGGAGGGTCATTGCAGCCACTTCCTCTTACAACTCAGGAGGCAGAGCGGCTCGCTGAGACGTGCATCTAACTGGTGTAGGAGCAGTTTGAGAACATTCATTTCTGGGAGATGTGAATGCACCGTTGGCATCAGCGGACATCCCCCACCTGCAGCAAAGAAGCAACGAGTGACTTCAGCCGTCATGGATATGAAGAAGCAGCTGTTGTCTTGCACCCGCATGTCCTTACCTTCTGTTGGATTCGTGTTCACATGCATCGGAGCCTACCTGGTGTCACAGCAGACTGGGTATGGCTCTGAGGGGAAGATGGTCGCTGTTTACATCGTGATTGTCTTTGGCTTCCTGGCAATGCTCATCGGGGTGTTCTGGAGCCTCTGCCACTCCATGAGGAGCAAGATGTACCACAGAAGAAGAGACGAAAGGCACATCCAAGTCTTTACAGTGGAAAGGTGAATTACACTTGCATGTAAAAGCACAGATTTTATCTTAAAATGTTGATGTCTTTGTCAAACCCATTACATCTGAACTTGGATCTTTCTCAGCAGAAGGCCAAGCTCGTTTCCTCCATCATATGAGTCCCAGGGTCCCAGCCAAGTCACTCTGGGCAGCATGCACGAGACGGTTGTATCAGTAGATGGAGTTCACGTGGTTTTGGATCTTGCACCTCCGCTGTACACCGAGAACAGTTCAGAAACACCAGACTGCAGGTGGAGCTGGGAGCAACCACCTCCATACAGTCAGGTGGTGCATACTGGACAACGATAAGACATTTGAAAGGAGTTGTCTCATTCCCACACTAAAGGAGAAACTGTTTTTTAAATTAACTGTCCAAGAAGAGAGCCAGGACAGCTAACCAGGAGAAGGCTTCTTAGGGAACTATGGATATAAGTTCTTTTGTGAATTTGCTCGACTGCAAAATGACATCAGCTGCTGCGTCTACATCTAGTCTGCACCACCTCAGTGGACCCAATGTTCTGGGACCTGTTGCATTGAAATTAAATGTGTATGGATGTCACTTGAATGATTTGGCTTCTAGACTCATAAAGATTTTAATCCAGCAATAACCCAGCGACAGAACCTACTTTTATTTGTACTTTAACTCCAGTTTGTGCTGGAGCCGAATCAGGCACTCTTGTACATTCAGAAGCCACCATCAGGGAACTGAATAATCCCTCTGCTGTTATATTTGAGGGGTTTCACAGAGTAAAATCATAACATTGCTTGAAGATTTTGCACACTGTCATGTTGCTTGTGTTCTAACGTATATTGTGTTCAGTAGACGGTCTAAGACTCAGTCACACCAGTGTTAGTTTGTTTTTTATATTTATTTTTCTGTTGTAAAAACTGAAAACATCTAAATTGTTTTTTTTTCCTCTTCTACCTTGAATTTGAAATTATTTAAATTAAAACCAACACCCTACCTTATTTAGGCTACAACAAATTTAATTTCCACCAAAATAAACCGTAAAAAAAAAGCAAAATAAACAATAAGTCATAACATGCAGATATGTTTCCTCAATGCAAAATGTCATATTTAACATATTCATCTGTTAATTTATTCCTAAGGATTACAGATATTAATAACTGCATCATAAGTAGAGAAATAAATTCCAGAAAATTCAACAAACGATGAATCAATATGGAGAGGCTGATGTTGAAGATTTACTGCACTGCATTTTGTTCTGCTGTATTGTGCCACATGTCTCAGGCTTTTGTACTTTAGGGATTAAAGTTTGAACCATCCTCTGCTCTCTTTACTATTCTGATCTTACTGATGTGCTAATTTTCAAATTTCTGACAAGAAAATACAATTCAGATAAAGCCCACCTGTATTTAAAAAATAAAAATTATCAGGTATAATATATAAACCCTGGCTGCTTGTCAATACCTGGAATAAAATGCACTCCATGAACTCATTTTGGTGTAAAACGGTGTTTTCATGCTAGATGAAGAAATCTTTTGCGTTTATCTAAACAACCAGAAGGTAATTTCTTAAAGAAATTAAATGAGCATACTTATCTTCTGTAAAATCCCAAGAACTTGAGACTCTTGGACACTCATTAGGAGACCAGACAAAAAACAAAGATTGTTTGATTTGTGTGTTATGAGCTTTATAGGTCCCCCCATAATTTCCGGTATCTTGTAAGGAAGAAAGGCCCTCAAATAAACGGTTGCCAGATGTAATGACCCCCCACCCACCTTTGGCGAGACAAACACGGGTCCTCATCCAGCCCTGTGTGGCACAGATCCACTTGTTGGATTTTTAAAAAATGTGGTTCTTCTGACTGTATATGTGGGAAAGCAATTAATCATTTTATTTGATCTTAACACAACATTATACACAGCTATCCAAAACCAACAAATATTTAGATCCGGAATGGACCAATATAAATAAAACCATGGGAGTAAAAACAACCACATTACAAAGGCCAAAAGATGGAGTAAGTCTTATTTTACAAAAATCACAGAAAAAGGGCAAAAAAATTACTATGATGATGAAAGATTTTCTAGAACTGACACTTTAGTTGAGCTTTCACAAAATTGAAACAATGGAGAAGTTGATTAACAACAGAGGAAGCTTGTCAAGATGCAAAAGGCTGGAAAAAAAGATCGATCCCCTCAATTTTTACACCTGGGATTCCGAGTAGGTTTTGGTTTAAGGGCCTGAAGACTTGAGTTAGAGTGTGTGGCTTTAACATATTAGGAATACAGGAAGGAGCTTTACCATGCAGGGTCCTGAAATTTAAAGTCAGGATTTTAAAATGACTCCTGAAAATGAAACGGAAAACCAGTGCAAACACCTTAGAACAGGACTGGTGTGTAAGCTCTTGTGTTTTTTCCAGCTGCAGCGTTTTGGACCAGTAGTTTTGGCAACGGTCAATAAAAGCATGAATAACCATCTCCAATTCCTGTTTTGACACCAAGTTTCTCAAATGATAAAAACTGTTTTGCACCAGTTGCTTTGAGAAACACCGATTAGTCAATGCACCACCAGAGCAATGGTCTAGAAACCTGGTGTTCTCAGAGTTCAACGAGAAGGAGAATTAGGGAGTTAGAGAGGATTGTAAATGTTCTACTTTATTCATTGTGGTCCTGGAAAGTAGAACTTATGTTGTCAACTTGTTGCACCAAAAGACTGAAACCCAAACAGTATATTAAAACAAGAAAAATATTAGCCTGTCTGTCAACAGGACAACACAGCTCAGCAGTTTCTAAATAAACTTCAGGAAGTTTCTCGTGGGTTTGATGCGTTTTCTTCTGTCTCCTTCATACCTTATCTGTCCGTGTTTTTCTCAGGAGCAGCAGGTCCAAAACACCCGAGGGTACACTTGGAACACAATAAACGTTGAAGTGAAACAGTAACCAGAACTTTACAGCCATCGTGTTTAATGAACCATATAAATGTTCTCAAAATGTTTTCGTTAAAATTGAACGTCTACTTTAAAAGATTACCTCATAATGTCCATTCTCATTTAATACTCACAAACATTTTAAGATCTCAAAGGGTCCGTTTGAATATTAGCAACACCGTCAGTGATAACTGACACCAGCAATGACCCCTGGTGTTGTAAAGGCGACGGATTGGAGCAATAACTTGTACGGGCCGACAGCTAACCTCTGAATGGCTGAGTGAAGACATCCTTTCAGATATCCACAGGCACGATCATCGAGTCAGAATGATGGCAATCAACGTGTTTATGATTTCCTGCTCTCGCCGTCTCATCTGAGTGGTATAAAGATCAAACCTCATAACTTCTTATCGCAACTCGACAGCTTCAGTTTGTTTCCTGCTCAGCTGGAAAACAGGTGTTGTTCGATCGCGGCAAACATCTCTTACTGAGGAAGAACATCTTAAGTAAAAATCCCAAAAAGCAACATGGAACATCTCAGTTATGTTTTTTTTTTTATTGTCCTTTAGTCTGACAAATAATGCACAAAAAGAAATGTTGATTTGCACAACAAAAAATGAAATACAGTATATTTAAATAGAATTACATATGTTTTAAGGGGGGAAAAAGGTCCTAAAGTAAACATTTTCCTTCTTTATGACTCATTTTCCAATAGAAAAAATAACTCAAATTGTAATTCCCTTTTGCTCACTGCTTGCTCTAAAAGGAAATTGTTGCAGATTGTGGAGTTTTGTGGGAAACAATAGACATGACAAAAAAACACTTTGCAGAGACGGCTGTGATAAAAGCAGAAACAACAATATTCTGTCTTCACATTTGTGTTTATTGTTTGCAGAATTTCCATTATTTATCCATTGAAGTATTTGAACTTGCTTCATGTTTTTCAGTTACTGACTCATCATAGTGGACAAAAACGAACAGAGATGTGTGGCTGTGACAACATGTTTGAATTTGGGAGACAAATCCCAGCAGAGAAAAAAAAATATCTGACGTTAGTCGCTGTTCAAGGCAAAGTGAAAAACCAGGCTGAAGCTGCAGAAATGCAAATAAGTACATAAGGTTAAATGAACAGTGTGAGCAGGTAGATGCATATAGGGTGTGTGTGTGTGTGTGTGTGTGTGTGTCCTGTTTCTTTCCTCTTAGCTCATGTGATGACGTTTGGACCACGCCGTCCTGTCCTCTCGTGAATGTTTGAGATCTTCAGGGCGATGGCAATGAGAGGACCCAGCACCACCTGCAGAGGAAAATAAAGCCACAAGGAACCCAAAAGTAAACATGACGGAACATCAAGCTTTGGAACCTAAATGCATTAAAGAAAGAAGTCTGGTTATTATAGCAAAAGATCTTTAAACATGTGTTCAGTGTTATTGGTCAAAGGTGAAGTAAAAGCAATGAGTCCTTAGTTTCTAGTTTATGCCATTCTGTTCTCTGCATATGTAGTGTTATTTTGGTTACCACGCTGATTACCTTCCCTCTCTTGATTCTTTATCTCGTTGTGTGGTGGCTCAGCTCCCCCTGTGTTTATTACTTATCTCCCTCAGCTGCCCTGCCTCCTCCCCTGACCCACATTGCCTCTGATTAGCCCTTCATGTTTGTCATTTCTCCAACCCGGCCTCAGTATAGACCGTATACAGTAATACTATTGAAAAGTTCATTTATTTCAGTAACTTGATTCACTAAAGGAAAAACATTATATCTATTAACACAGACTGATGATGTTGTAAAGCCTTTAATTGTGATTTTTCCCCCACCTCCAGCTAATAAAAACGCCACATTTTAAGATTAGAAAAATTGTATCTGACCAATAAAAAAAAAAAAAATTCATGCAGCAATGGAGGCTTGATGAAAGGTATGTTTTAAGGTTGTTATTTTCAAAGGTTTTCCTTTGTGACGGCATTGCTCTGTCCGCTTCTCTGCCCCTCTTCTAGTTTCCTTTTTTTTATTATTTAACCTTTATTTATAGAGGTATTCCCATTGAGATCCAAGATCTCATTTTCAAGAGAGACCTTCCTGGATCTCGTGCTTTCATTTGTTAATTATTCTTAAGCTTTTGTTTGTATCTTAGTTCTTACTTTAGTGGACTTTGTTCTCAGTTTTTTTTCATGTACATTTTGTTATATTTCCTCTTTCCCTTCAGCTCGTTACTCTCCTCCCCTCAGCTCCTCTGTCTCATTGGTCTCAGCTACTCTTAATTTCCCTCTGACTGATTTCACCTGTGTTCTGCCTTGTTTTCTCTCCACCTCCATCCGTGTTTAAGATCCCTGGTTTCAATGTTCTTCGCTGGTTTCTTCTGCTACCTCTATAATTTCCTGCAGCTCTGTTCTTCTGCCAGATTTCTGCCGTCGCTCCTCCTTGCGTCTTTTTTCCCTGTCCTGCTTCTCGTCTGCTGTGAGTTTTCTTTATTTTATCCAATTATTTTTGTCACCACCACGCTCTGTGTTTGACTCTACCTTAACTCTGATCATGACACTGTTGGTTTATACATTACAAATATCTTTAATGTTAAAAATATGCTCAATGGAGAAAAGTAAGTGAATTTGCAACACCAAAATATTTTATATAATAAAGGTTCTTGTACCTTTTTAAAAGTGATCCTTCATTATGGTTTTATCTGAAATTTTTGACATCTTTATTTTTTGATAAGCTCACATAGACTGTATAATGCTGTAGTTTTAATGATAAAACATACACGCTCAAATATACAACAATCCATTTTTAATTAGGTTGGTTTGTTTGTCTCTCTCCTGGTAGTTTATAAGTTTCTCCCTTCCTGCTTCTCCCCTCTCTCACTTATTATTTAAATTGACGAGCTAATCCAATCTATTTCCAAATCAAGATTTTCCATTTTATTCAGACCTGGCACTGAATTTTATGTGAAAGTTAATTGCTGTAGATCCTTTATTTGCACCATAATACCTCAGTCAGAGATGTGGTTACTTATACTGTACCAACACTGGTTAAGCATTCATTGCCTTACTTTTCTGCTGCTTGAGCATGACTAGAAGCATAAATTGCTATGATCTATATTTTGCTAAGCATATGCAACAAGTGCTACTGTGACCAAAAAGCACAGAGCTAAATTGAATAGAATAAAAATATCCTTTTTGTTTTCCGACTGTGGGAAAATTTGGTGTACCAGAGGCAAAGTGAAAGTATAACATTTTAAAAAAAGGAGAATAAGAGACTGTAAAGTAAGGGCAAATTTACAACATAAGGCAAACTATACTGTACAGTTAATAAAAAATAGCATATTCAGATGGAAGGAAATGTGTAACTGTGTGGGGTGATTTTAAAAACCGTGTGCAACATGCATGTGAATTTGAGCATAAAAAAACAACACTCTGTTTACAACCATTGAAAAAAAATTGCAAAACAGAGAATGACCAAGATTCCTGAGAAGATGCCCTGGATAGGGTCAGAGAAAACTAAAGATTTCAGAGAGAGTTTGGTCTACTTATGTAACGGGGTTTTGTCACATGTAGCAGATATTTAATTAGAGAAATAAACATCATATTAAAAGGGAAATTGAAACCCAGCAGATTAATTAAAGAGCTATTGCAAGTCAACGAGCAGTTGCCGAGTCATGCCTTGTCACGACTTTGACCAAAATCAACAGCAAGTAAATGTCTTGAGGTTGATGAAAGTTGTCTTAAGAAACGAGTTATAAAGAATGAATGAGGACCAGTATGATGGTCACACAGTGCAGCATCTCCGGCAAGCATGTATGTTGATACTGTTTATGCTTATGCGCAGTGGATTTATATAAGAATTACGTTATTACATAAATAATAAATAAATAACCCAAACAGTGCAAATAGACCTACGTGCAAAATCATACAAAACTTAATAAAGGGGATTGTATTTTTTTGCAACGTTTTGGGCCTGTCAGCAAAGAATCTGTCTGGATAAGCAGGATTTATAATTGTGGGCGTTCTGAATGACAGTTTCTACATATCAGGCAAGCAGCAGCAACAAACTGAATGCTGGGTTTGTGTGATTGAAAAAGATTAAGTAAAAGACACACTGACCTAAATGAGGCCGAACAGTCGCTGTGACTTCAGCGATTGCAGACTTTCAGAAAACTACGGGTCAATTAACTTAATTAGTACACAGCATCCACCTTAACTATTTGTATCCCTGCTAAAGATGTGTAAAATCCTTATAATAAATAAAATGTATTTTTTATAAGGCTTTTTTTTTTTAATCAGCTTTAATCAGGTGAACACCAGATAACACGCAGCATCCCTACCTGAGTCTCTCTGCTGTGTCTCTCAGGGTCTCTCTCAAAGCTTTCAGCGTAGATGCGTATGGTTGCGCCCGTCCCTCCGCCGCTCCCGCTCATCCGAAACACGAGACGGGAAGAGTCGGTGAAGATGATCCTTAAGCCCTAAAATATATATGAAAAAGTTTCATTAAAACTTTTTCATTGAAAGTTGAAGTGATTTAGAAGAATTTGAATAAGAATAAAATCTAGGAAATATTCGGTATACTCCAATTAGCACCACAAACAACACAACGCACCTTAACCATATTCTTTTCTTTTTTTTTACCATGTCTCTTTGATGCACATTGACAGCAAACGTCCACTAGATGTCGCTGTCACTTTGCCTTTTGTTGGAATGAGTTTAAACTGTAATTTGTCAACCTGTTCAGCATATGAATACTTCTACAAGGCCTAGCAACATAGGCAATATATATGGATAGTATTTGGGCGTACTATCCAACGTAAACCCAGTTTTTTTGGCAGTAAAGAACATTTAGAGGCCCATAGTCTGATCTGTTCATCCTTTCAGCAAACACAGGTTATCATTGGGATGGGATTGCATTATTTTATGAGAAAAAAAGGAGTAAGAACTCTAAAATAGCTTCTGTGGTGATAACAACCACAACAATCAAATATCCATATTTCATCTACTAACGTTTCAAAGATTTGACAAAACATTCCCTACCTGAGGCATAAAACTTTCCTTTGAATTTTATGTATTATTATTATTATTAGTAGTAGTAGTAGTAGTAGTAGTAGTAGTAGTGTCATAGTCATTTGCATGGGCACACCATGCAGTCAGTGATCGGAAAAGCTTTTCAGACTGTTCCCTTCTCTGATAAACAGAAACCTCTCTAAAACTCCAGCTCCTCACCTTTATCATGACTCTGGAAGTGAGAGGACAATTTAAAAGAGGGGCAGTGATAATAAGAGATGTCCGCCTGCCCGTCTCTGTATCTGGGAGTGTGCCGGCTCATCTCTAACAATAGAGCAGCAGTTATCAGCAGGCTGACAGACTAATGCTTGTTAAAACCACCATCTGCTGCAGAGCATCGGCGGCTAGGAGGGGAACATACATGCCGTCTCTAAATGACATGGACTGCCTACAGTGCTGTGCAAAAATGTTTTGCTATGTGGCAACCAAAAATTTCAATGTGCTTTATCAGGGTTCTGCTGGATTAATACAGTTATTATTACTTTTTTTATTTATACAACATAGACCCGTGGGCACATATAGATACAGAGCGACCACGCGAGACTTACTAGAAATACAGTGTTACAATGTTTTAAATCATATATAATTGCGGAAAAATACAAATTTAAGAACAAGAACTAATACATTCTGATTTTTTGGCTCCCACATTTTTTAAAATGAGCATTAGACCTCTATAGGATGGTGTTGCCCTCGGGTAACAAAGCACTTATCTTGATTTTACAAAGCCCCTTTAATTGTTTTATTATTTTTTGGGGGGGAGCAGGGGGTGGGGACACACGTTTTTATCCAATAAAAAGAGAGGTTGACGTTCATGTGACCTTTTTTCTGGGAGAGGGGCGGTCCTTTCAGAAAGAGAAGTTGCACAGTGCCATCAATTGGTAGGTTGAATGTCATTTTTCAGCATGTTTATACTTGCGTTAACTTTAAATGAAAAAATATATTCACATGCAAGAAGATGTAAAGAATCATTTTTGACAATTTTAAAACTTATTTTGTCATATTTGTTTTCGTTCGTTGTCTCAGGGCTACACCGCGCAGTTAGGACATTTTTGTTCAGACAATATCGTTCTACAGAGTGGATATGTGCTAGTACCAAAATAATGACCATAATAATTTTTTTAACCTTTATCCTTAACTAACACTTACAGGAGATGGAGGCAACAACATTTTAGGGCCGGAAGGTGTAAATTAGGGTCACTCACTGAGACAGTGAGGTTGTAATGAGTGACAGTGGAGACAGTGGGTAAATGGCCTTCACTGGTACAGCTCCTTATCAAGACCCCAAAACGCTTTACCCTAAATTCAGTCATTAACCTATTCACAAACATATTCACACACTGACGCTGATAAGCTACAATGTAGTCACAGCTGCCCTGGGGCAGACTGACAGAAGCAAGGCTGCCATACATCTGGACTACTAGCCCTATGAGCACCGCCAGCAGGCAATGCAGGTGAAGTGTCTCGCCCAAGGACATAACAATTGAGATGGTCGAGGTCCGAACCGGAAGGTTGCCAGTTCAAACCCCGGGATGAACGCCTTACCTCCTTTTGCCACCGTGGCTTCCAAGTGAGGAAGAGTGGATCCCTACATCTTGGTCAGACGAGGGTCAATCAGCGCAGTAACGTGGATAATACATATGTCAGAGGATAAAGAGTGCTATAGCACAATTTCAAAATTGTGCTTCCTGTGTCCTGGCCAGAAACCACCATCATGCACGCACATACAGGTAGAAATACATGTTAGCGCACAAACGTTCATTTTAGATGTTTGTTTACATTCTGTTTAAATGTTAAATGAATTTCTGTTTGAAACTTCTTATTTTTGCACATTCATGTGTTAGAATGACTCAGTCAAAGTCCAGACACCCATTTGAGATTGTGTGGTAAGATTTGAAAACTGATGTTCACAGAAGCTCGCCATCCAGTCTGACCGAACTTGGGCTATTTTGCAAAGAAGAATGGACAAAAATGTCTCCCTCTAGAGGAGCATGCCCAGCAAAAGCCACAAAAAGTGACAAACCCCAAAAGACTTGGAGTCAATAGTTTGAAACAACGTTCGCGCAATGACCAAAGGTGGAAAACCGTGTATTATTTTTCTGCCGCTCCACAATGATGCAATACTTGGTGTAAAATCCCAATCAAACACATGGAAGTTTGAGGTTGCAATATGACAAAATGTAAAAACGTTAATGAGTTATTAATTTTTTTTTGTAAGGCTCTGTGTGTTTAATCTACCACCAAATAATCAGAATTTATTTGAACTAAAGGGATTTTGACGACACTAGGTAGAATACGTACAAGGCTCTCTGCTTTAATTCACCTGTTATTGAAATGATTTGCTGAGAAAGTTGGCGAATGTAAGCTGGTCAACTTAAAATATCAAGGCAAAAAGAAAAAATGGAAGCAAATTCTGTTCAAAAACTGTAGCTGACCCACCTAAACAAGAAACACAAACACCTTTGTCTAAAACAATCACGATTACAACGTTTATCCTGGGAAGTGCGAGTGGAGATGAAAAACTGAAAGATAAATATGTTGGCGCAACATTTTCCAAAAACAGACAGCTGAGTCTAAGGGCTTAAATCCGTGCGCTCTCTGTCTGACATGCAGACAATGCCAGATGAATTCGGTAGCCAACAACAGAGCCGCTGCCATGCGACTGCAGCGTAAATCCTCCCAGCGCTGTCTGGCGCATTTCTGTTTGAGCGTGTTTGTCTCTGTGCGCTCACTTCCTCCCCCCCTCTGTGTGATGGAGACGCTGCAAGAGAGATGACAGCTGATATAGGTCTGTCCTGGGAGGAATGCACGGCGTGAAAACATTCGCTGGGTGGCGGCCGGGTTGCTGGGGTTTTACCATTTCGGGCTGACCAGCTAACTAGCAATAGACCTCTGGTGTGTCCACAGTCAGATGTGCTTTTGCTTTTTGCACACGTAAACCGAAACGCTCAGCCAGGGTGCGCGTATATGTGGGCTGATATTACTTTCATGGGGCAGGAGCTAAATCTGCCAAAAGGAGACTGAGGAAGCACAATTGTAGTTTTTAGGATATGACATACAATAGAAGAAGAAACGGAGAAGTCGACTTTATAATGTTGAAAGAGAGCGAATGGGTTAAAAGGATTGCGACAGGAAGGTTACAGTAACCAACCGTTATCAGTGTTTATGCAGAACTAAACCGTATGTTATGTGAATGAGCGAGTTTATGATATAGAATGACTGATAAGATGTTCATATCCAAACATGGAGCCTCGCAGTGGGTGGTCCGGAGGGTAGCGAGAGGAGGAGAAGAGAGTCAACAAGTACGAGACCCAATAAGTGGGAGATCCTTCTGGGTCCATTTCTGGTTGTTTTTTTAGCAGTTCTTATTCTGTTGTCTTATTTCTGCATAACCTTAGCAGTGTATATACATATTGCATAAATGTGGTCAGGTTGTGTATCTTGGATGTCATTTTCATTTTGCCTTTTTATTTATCATCAATGCTTGTAAATTAAATACTGTACAGCATATTGTGTACAACATTTGGGCTATTAACTTCCATTCAAAACATTTTCTTTAAATGTACAAACTTTGCCAATTGATTTCTGGTTTTCATTATAACAATTACCAATTTTTTTACATAAAAAAAGGAAAATTTATCAAACAGTATTGCTACCAGTTAACACTTCCTGGCTCATATAACCGCTTTAAAAACATTGTTCCTCAGTATAAGCTGTTAAAAAGTTAGAAAATGTGTGAATGTTTATTATTCATGAGGGTTATTATTATTAACGATGGTTAATAATGGCAATAATGAAACATTGATGCATATGAGGGAACAAACAGTTATAGACCAGTCAGGCTGCCCATCCTGATCGTAATGTTATGCCTGAGCAGTGACGCTTTTTTTCTTTTAAGGTGGGGGGTGTGGGTGTATTAAAATAGTTTTGAGAAATACTGTGATTTACTTGTGGTTTATTATCCAGCTAACTAATCATTCCTTTATGAATATATCACGTTTTGGTGTTTTAGGAAACAGGTGATTAAAAAAAGCAGCCAAAAAAACAAAATATAAAAGCCTTCAGTATATAATGGAAACTACATAGTAGTTACTAAATCTTTCAATGTTGATTTGGCAAACCTTTTCTTCCTAGCCATACGTATTACTACAACTTGTGCATTTTATCAACGACCACCTTCAGGTTCAACAAAAGATAATCTTATCTTTGTGTTTTCTTTTTTTTTGTCTTTGTTTGCAACCAATTTCAGTTTATCTTCCTTTTGAAATGCTAATAATCAAAATTTTATCTCTACGTGTCCTATTTTTTTCATGTTACATCCCACATTTGGAGCCGTGCCGCACCGACCTGGTTCCGGGCGACTGTGCCGTCCACCGGGTCAATGTACTCAAAGTTCTCGGCCCGTTCCACGCTGTAGACGTGGTCTCCCACAGCGAACTTCTGACTGCTGAAAGCCTTGTCTGAGATCACCGTCTCCAGATCCCTCATCAGGTAAAAGGCCGCACGTGGGTCCAAGCCTTCATAATCAAACCTGGAAGTCAGAAACAGATAAATGCGCGCACATATGTTTAAAATGGATTTTGCTGGTTTCAGAGAGCAATATAAAGAAAGCAAAACTTTAACATAGAAGATCGTACAGTTTGAAAGTTTTTCATCAGATTTTTCATTTCTAATGCATTTTCAGACTGGGTTAACAGCGTAGCGTTTCATCAACAACCCGTGACATTTATAAGGGCCCTGAATCCTCAGAGAGATGATTAACGGGGGTGAATGACATGTTTCTCAAAATACTGACAGATGTTTTAAAAATCATCATCATGCCTGGTCCTTATCCTAACTCATTTATCCCTGCCGTGCATCTTGTCTTGTGGGAAACGTTCATCAGTTTAAAAAAGCTCTCTGTGGGAACCCACGGCACAGAGCTGCAGCTACTATCAGTGGGAACTCTTTCTGTAGAAACTCTCGCTGGGGAGAGGGTGAAATGAGGACGAGCGATGATGCTAACTTTAGCATTCTAGCTATTCTTTGCAGACATTTACATGATAGCAAGTTCGCAGTGCACTGCGCGGCCCTCCCTTCCTTGCTGTAGCGTTCACTCAAAGTTGAAAACACATCAAAAGAATTTTGATTATCGTATTCACAGACAGATGACTGGATGTCTTTCAGAGCTCATTACCTGCAGAAATAGTTGCGGCCAAACCTGGCCCAGTGCTCCCTGACAATCTGCTCCACACCTTGTTTCCTGGCGGCCATGATGGACAACCAGGCCAACACCGACCACAGGCCATCTTTCTCGCGGATGTGGTCAGAACCTGAAGGTGAAAAGGAAAGAAAATATAACGCTTGAGAAATTTGTCACATAGTCTCTGACTAAACATCCACACAATTGCATTGCGTCTTCTATGATCCTTATATTAAGCATAATACACAGAACACAGTTGACATGCACTGCAGAAAGCATATGATCTTGGTGGAAACAGCCTTAAAATCATTATGGGGTGCTTGACAGTCGAATACTTGGGTGACTTGCATGTATCTAAAGTAACTAGAGAAACTTTGGGATTTTTGATAATGTCTGCAAGTAGATTCTTGGTTACTTTAGTAAAGCAAATGCTAAACCTTATTTTCCTGACTGAGTACAGGGTGGTTTCATGTTTCGTGTCAGACCAGCCTGCCTCCCATTGAAAACGTTTGGCTCAACTTACAAAGCAGAATGAGGACTGCCAGGGAGCAGAAAATTCACATTAATTAAAAAAAAAGCAGACATGATAAAAACAAATGATGAGTAAATGAGGTTTTCAGAACAGAATACAGAGCATATTTCACTTCCTGTCACATTACAACCAATCCCAAGGTAATAATAATAAGTTTTCACTATTTTTTTCTTCAACTCTTTAGGACTTTAATAAAATCTTTATTCTAAATACTTTCGCAATTTTTGTGCCACTGTGCGCCCATTTACGCTGATTTCTTTTAATCCACTGTTGCATTTTGATTTCTAGCTATAATTTTCCCTGTTGCTGTACTCCCCTAAAAAAATTATGCTTTATTGTTCAGGCATGGATGCTTTTTCATATATTGTAAATATGTAAGTTTGCACAAATTGGATGAAAAAACAGCTTTGCACATAAACAGCTGTTAATGAAAACTGATGTTGCTTCCAATTTTTGACAATCCCAGGTTCAGGCAATAGCCACAGCAAAGCATCCAGTTTGTGCATATTTGAATAATAAAAAAAACTTTTTGTATTTTTTTAAATGAAGGAACGTTAATAGCAAAAACTGGGATTTGTGATCTTAAAATTTAGTTGTGAGCTTAGAATTAAAGAAAAAAAAAAGAATTAAACTTCTACAAATGTTGTTATTTATTTATTATTTATGGTGGGGACTAAAGTTATAGTTTTCTTAAAATGAAAAATGAAAATGAAAAGAATATGCTGAAACATAATATTTTTCTGGTAAGGATAGTTTATGTGTGCAAAGGACAGAGGTGAGGAAATTTCTCAGCATTATTTCGTCTTAATTGGGGGTAATTGTCTTTCGCAAGTATTACAACTCGACTGGTTCAAAAATGGAGCAGAACCAGTGGAAACAAAGTTTAACATAAAATCTTATTTCCCCTGAATCTATTCTGATATAGATTCAAACTGATCATATAATGACAAGGTTTTATTTAAGGGTGCAAAGGAAGCAAAGCAGAAGTACAAAAAAAGTATAAATTGGGGGTAGAAATTAGCGAGGGGGCACGCTGACCTAGATCAGTCTCTGCTGTAAGATAAAAAAGAGATGAAAAAGACAAAGATAAACATACAGACACAACCAGGGCCTGCTGCTCCTCCTGGATACACACATTCACACACACCAAGGAGGAGATCACCCCCAAAGTCTCTTCCACAAGGGGGCTGTTCACATAGACAGCTGCACTGTAAAGGTATCTCAAAGGTTAAGAATGTGACAGTAATGTTTCCGTGCAAGAGCTTAAAGTGGAAAAGGACTCGGGTGTTTGTAGGTATGGTTCTGAGTTTTGAAAAAAAATCCTGAATGCATCTTTCAATCCTTTGGTAAATAAGCATATGCAATTCTTTTCCTCTTCAGGCACCGAAAAGACGAGAAGCCCTGTTGATCCCCGTGTCCGGCTCCATCAGCGTACAGTTGTCAGGAAACTGACAGTTGTGATTATCTAATCCCAGCTTTACTGTCCGTCTACCCTTTTGTCTGTCGCTCGCTGTCAAAGACGAGTCAAAGAGGGTCACCCAATAAAACAGATTCAAGATCTGTATCATCAAAGCACAGCTGCACTCAATAATGAGCCCTCGTTGCAGCTGAGCTTTTCTTTTCGGCTCAGCTCTGCCCCTTCATCCCCCGCTGCTAGGAAGCCTCTAGAAACATGCTAACAAAGTTTTATTTGCGATGTAACAAAGACATCCGAAATTATTCTTTGGTAGGTTCACACAGTTTCTTGCCCCCCCCCCCCCCCCAATAGTTTGACTAAAATATTTTTGCACGAAATCCAGCAGATGACTCATTGATAGTTTGTAGATTTGAGCAAATCAGTGGCCTGGGATGGCTGAACTGTCCCGGTTCGTGCTGTCTGACGTGTTGGAGCTAGTGAAGAGCGGGAACGGTGCAGAGCTCTGATGAGTTACTCTGCAGGGCTCTCTCCAGGCTTTTTGCCTTACAAGGATAGACAATGAGTGAGCTCCTAAAGTCATCTGGGCTCTCCAACTCTCTGGTTATTCTCCTCTCGTCTCGTTCAACGCTTCATCTAGCCGAACTATGACCACCATCTGTTTTTTTTTCTCTCATGCTCTCCCCCATCTAGCATTTATCTGCTTTTACCTCCGCTGTTTTGCTGTATGTTGCGTAAAAATTGAGACGATCAGGAAAAAGTCAAACATTTCAAGACAATAAACAGCGATCTACCCTCATGGGTCAGATTTAAAGATCTGTACGGCAATTATGCTCATCATTTGCAGTTTCAAAGGTTATTTCTGGCCATCTACCGTATGTTGGTATGTGTCTGCATTTGCATTTACTAAAAAACATTTGCCGCGGAGGCTTGTCGGCATGTTGCGGTGATTCACGGAGCCCCTGTCTCCTTTTATAGCAGAGGAATGAGGATTATTTACACATGCGGTCAGGGTCGCAGCCCTATCATCTATTAGAGTGCTCTGACTGGAGCTGAAGGCGGCCAGGATGCACCGCTTACAACCCTAGACCTGAAATAGACTGGAAGAAAGGCAAAGCTGTGATATTTAGGCTGACAAATGATCACTTGCCCGTTCGACTGCTCCTCCACCTAAACTTGGGTCCTATGCAGTGCCTTGCAGAATATACATTCCTGGAACTATATCGCATTTTATTCACCTCACAACCACAAAAGTCAATGAATTTCGTGGGAATTTTACGTGACAGGAAAACAAAAGCAAGAGAAAAATGTTGATGAGGAAGGACCAGGATGCACATAATTTTCACATTTTTGTATGGATGCAAATCTGAAAAGTGTGGCATGCAGCTCCATTCAGCCATCTTTATTCACATCCCTCAATAAAATGACTTTAGGGGTCGCCTAAGAAGTAAAGTGAGCTTGACAACATTAGTCAACAAACACCTTCATAAAAGCAAGGAACACAGCAATCAGTCATAAAGTTGTGGAGCAGTTTGAAGCCAGGTTAAGTCATAAAACTAGCTCTGAGTATCTCACAGGGCAGTTTGAGCTATCATCCAAAAGTCAAAGGAGTATGACACACCTTCAAACCTGCCTAGAAATGGCTGTCCACCTACTTTGACCACCTGGTAAAGGAGAACATTAATCAGAGAAGGAGCCAAGAGGCCCAAGGTTACTCTGGAAGAGCTGTAGTGACCCACAGCTCAGGTGAAGATATGACAATATTTAGTCCTCCACTCCACAAATCTAGCCTTAGGAGTGAACAGAGGAAAGCTCCTGTTGAAAAGAGAAAAAAAAAAAGATAATTGAAAGTCCTATCTGGAGTGCTCCAAAAACATGTAATGGACACAGCAAAGGTGAGGAACAAGATCTGGTTGGATGAGGCGAAAATGTAAGAATCTGGCCTACTAGCAAATCACAGTTTGTTGCCCTTAAAACGCTATGTGTAGTAGAAGACTGACACTGCACAACATCCTGAATACACCATTCCTCCAACAAAGAATGGCGATGGCAGCATTATGCTGTGGGGATGCCTTTCTTTAGCTGGGGCAGGGAAGTAGTGTTGCGCCGATGCCATTTTTTGGCCCCGATACGATACCCGATACCTGGCTGTGCAGTATTGGCCGATACCGATACCATACCAATACCATACCGATACCGTCTGTTTGAAATTGATGTGTGTGTGTGTGTATATGAAGAACTGCATACTACTTAGGGTAGTAGAACTTTTTATTGCCTACCTGGAATGGGTGATGATAGTTGAATAAACTTTTGGCTCTCAAAGGCCAAAATAGTGCAACATTCGTGAAATTATAACATGTATAATAGTAGTGCAACAGTAAGACAGTAAAATTACATTAATAACTGAATAACCTCTTTTAAACCCTGAGTTTTGGCTCTCAAATGCCAAAATAGTGCAACTTTCATGAACTTATATAACATGTATAATACTAGTCGGGAGAGAGAAGGCTGCGTTCAAGTGACATACAAACATCAAAATGGTATCGGTGCCCTATTTGTTGGTACTCGCCGATGCCGATACCACCATTTTAGTGCTGTATCGGGGCCGCGTCCGATACCGGTATCGGTATCGGTGCAACACTAGTCAGAGTTGATGGGAAGATGGATGGAACTAAATCCAGGGAAAGCCTGGAAGAAAACCTGTTTTCTTGAGACTTGGGGATGTTGTGGATGTTCACCTTCCAGCAGGACAATGACCCTAAACATACAGCCAGAGCAACAATGGAATAAACTACTTTAAGGCATAGCCATGTGCTAGGATGACCCAGCACAAGTCCACACCTAAATCCAGGATCTTGATCTGTTTTGGAAAGAAGAATGAGCTAAAATGTCAATGTAGAGAGCTGGTAAATACACAAGGTGGCAGAGTTGCAGCTGTAAGTGCATCAAAAGATGATTCTGCAAAAACATTGACTGAGAGGGTCGGAACACAAATGCATGGCGCACCTTTCAGATTTCAGATTCTGATTTCCTTCCACCTCACAAATGTGATTTAGACTTAGACTTTGTCATTCATCTGCTCATTTACAGCATGCATTTGACCGAAATTATCTTCCAAGGCTCTGAATAAAAACAGAAGACAAAAGAGAAGCATGTGCAATATAGAAATAATTAAAAGTATAAAACAGAAACATAAAAGAAACAGAAACCAAATAAAGATATTGTGAAATTTGTCAGGAATGTAGCAGCAAACCTAAAAAGACATTTTATATGTACAGAAAGGTCATGTGTAAGAATGTTGTATGTAGCAGCAGGACGTGTTGCAACAATGAACAGAGCATATGATGGTGCTGATGGTACAGTTACTCAGTGCAACAAGAGCTCACAGTGACCATGGAAAGTAACTAGTTTTGCACATAAATTGGGGGGTCATTGGGAGTTTAGCAGTCGTATGATGTGCATGAGTGGAGCCTTTGTGCAGTCTTGATGTTCTGCATTTGCAAGATGCGCCATTTTGTGTTGGTGGTTCACATATAATCCCAGCAAGAAACACGGAAGTCAGCTGTGAAAAAGTCTCACAAATAGAGAGAAAAGTAAAGAAAAACAAACAAACAATTGAGCAAACAACCAGAAGCTGGTTAGTGCTTTCGTCCAAACCCAGCAAATGCTCCAAACCAGTCTAAGGGTTTGCATCTATGATCCATTCTTTCCTGTCCAAAAGACCAATTCTGCTTTTGTTTATAATATTTTAACTCCACATGACAGTTCAGCAATCACATATCTCTCTTTATGAGCCTTTTATGTTCAGAGTGTGTACTTGTGTGCTAGATCGTACCAGTTCCAAAGCTCTCCTCCCCACACAGGGAACAGCGCCCAGAATCCATCAGGTTCCCAAAGTACCTCCAGCCTGTGGGAGTCTCATAAAGAGCCAGCTTCATGGCTTTGGCTACCCTGCAAACAGCACAGGAAAGGAAAGAGAGAAACAAAAACAAAGTTTGGTCCTTTGCTTTTATCAGATCAGAAGGGTGAGTGTGTAAGCAAATCCTCTGACCTTTAAAATAAAGCAAACCAAATGCTGCATGACAGTAGCAATCTGCCAACAGTTCATCCAGTAACTTAATAAGGCAAAATGCTGCAAGAATAAAACGAGTCAACCTTTCACTCCATGCTCTCCGAACACAGGCAGAGTAGTCTTCAAAACAACAGGAGAAGAGAGGGAGGGTGCATATGTGTGCCTGCATGTTTATACATCTTATAAGGGGGTCATGAGGAGTGAGCTGCGCGTGTGTCAAATATGTGCGGAGAGAGGGGAAAGGAGAATTAGGGGTTTTAGTGTCGGTTCACCAGAACAGAGACAAGCCGATGAAAGTCACATAAAGCATTTCTTAAATAATTTCTTCTCCCAAAGTGTAGTAGCCTCTTTAATTATTGGCAGACCTCTGAAAGATGTGTAAAACACAACATGAAATACATGGCCGTCATCAAGGTTTGGTGACCCCAAGAGGATATTATTTGCTGAAGTTATCTAACGGTGAGCTTTGAAGATTTTTTTTTCACCTCCCTTTGCCTCCTCCTCACTGTGTGTGATGGCAAAACAAACGTTGGTCCTTGTCAAGCCTTGTTCATCACGGTCCCGGTTTGTTTTAACCTTTTAATGATTGCTCTGACTGTGGTAGGAGCAATTAAAGATTCTTGTCTTTTGGTGGTTTCAAAGTTTTTAAGCTAAAAGAAAATCTTAATTGTATTTAATGTTCTCCTGTTTTTCCCATTTTGAAGAACAACTAAGAGAAGTGGGCCTAGAAGTGTGCATATCTATAACCTGAAGAAACAGGATGTCAGAGATTACATTTGAATCATCTTAAGAAGCTGCAGTATGAATCAATAAAACGGTTCAGTAATGTTTAGTTATTTTCTAAAAGAAGTAAAGAAAATTGTCCTTAAAGTGGGATTACTGTATTTTCCTGATTGAATAAATCTAGTTATTTGGGATTTTTACAGTTTCTAGTAAGATAATGCATAAAGGGTCGAAATTCCCACAGTTGAGTAAATAAATATGTTGCTAATTAAAAATTATGTGAGATCATTTAACACTAAAACAATAAATTAGGACATATTAAACAAATTTGCAAATTTGACTAGATATGTTGACATTTGATGATTTGATGAATGATTTGTAAAATGCTTAATTAAAGCAACAACTCATTAAGCTTTAATATTCTTAATATATGGTCGCCTTCCTAAAATAATGGCCTAAGTAATTGTTTAGCAATTTTTTTGCCTAAATTAACTTAATAACTTATTGCCACTTTTTTGTTTTGTGCTTTCTGAAAAACAGGAAAAATTACTTTATTCCATTATTTTAGGAAGGTGGGGATATTAAAAGTATAAATATATATAATTCTGTTTTGCAGCACAGCTTGATGGTAGCATAGCTTGAGGTGTTGTGATTTGTAATGTAAACCAAATATCAGGATTTGTTAGGTGGAATGGAATGGTTTAAATTGTTTTATGATGGACTTTAACATAAAATAATAAATGAACAATTCAAATAACTATGCATGATCTAAAAGATTCAACTTGTTTAATTTATTTCCTTTTTCTGCATGTCCTGTTATTTCAGACAGAGTACCCCATGAAGAAGCTTGTTGCCTACATGTGCCGGGGCAACTTTGCACTTCACATTTAATTTCCTAACTGCAATAAAAATGAAAAAAAATCTTGCACATTGGAAAAATATGTATGCATTTTTCAAAACTGTTTAATGAATTTATCGCAATTTGATTTGAATTGTGAAACCACTAATGAAAGGAAAAGATTTTGAGACCTACCTCAAAGCTTTTAAGTGTAAGATTTTCAATAAAGTTGTACTTTCTCCTTTCTCGAGAACAGGGAGGTGTTTAAATATGAAGTCAGGGTAAGCCAGAAAATGTAAGAAGATATTTACAAAGACGCTCAATTTTCTACAACACGTTGAAAACGTCTGTGGCTCTTTCAGGCTGCGAGAGAGAGAGACACTTCAAGCAGAAAACAGGAAGGCTGGATGAAGTGCATCAGAGTTGCTCTGGTTTAATATTTGAGCTAACAACCTCTTTCTTTTATGTCTTACACCGGATCTGGAGATCTTGACTGCTTGTGACAGGAAAGCAACGAAAATAATATTTTGGAAAGATTTTCTTATGTATACTTGCATTATAGTTCCTAAAGAGAAAGAGGAATCAGCAAAGGCTTCAGGATCCAGACAAGGGGAATTGGGATGATCTAGCTATTCCTTTAATTGTATGAGAAGCTTAAGAAGCTGCAGTTTGCCTCCTGTAGAAACAATAAGTGCAAAGTTACCGTCTCAACTGCTTGATGTTGCCCACACGCCCTCACAGCAACATCGAAAACCTCTCTATGATCACCGCAGCATGTAAACACATGTGCCTGGACCAAGGTTTCCTAAAGTAAACATCTAAACCAACAAAACAGATGTTTCAGCCAAAGGGACATACACGTGGGCATGTCAATCCGAGGGAATGCACTGGGTGCTATATCTGAACGGGAGGCTTTATGGGTTTTTCGAGTGGTGGTGAAAACATCTTTATAATAATCATGCACGTAAATAAACACTTGCTGTGTTCCGTGCAGTTGTTTAGAAGTGGAGGGGATGAATTACCAAATATGAGGAAACCAGCCTGATCCCCCTCCGGGGATGCAAGCACTGGAACGGAGAGCCTGGCATTCCTAAAAAGAAAACAAACAGGCCCCTCTGACGAGCGTTTGCCGTTTTAAATAGCACGTCCAACCGGGCCAAAATAAGCCCTCAGTCTGCACACAGTGGGATTGGTTTTCAAGCAAGATTGCTATATTAAAGAGACTAAAAAAAGTGTGAGAATCAGTTCGCTTTTGCTTTGATAGCTGCACTGATTGACTGAGAAAGGAAGCCCAGGAACTAAACAGCCCACGGTTTGAGCGACTGCGGACCCCTCGGCTCGCTACGGTGCGTTGAGTTTGAGCAGCTGATCTCTTCCTTTTGCATTGAAAGGGGAGCTGCTGCATACACAAGCGAGACCTTGTTCCTCTCTTGCTTATCGCTTCTTACATTTCCAGCAACAGAACAACACAAAACAACAACAGAGTGGCAAAGGGAGTTTCTGATTTTTGTAAAAACAAAGATGTTGAAAGCCGGGGAAATGTGAAATCCATACGGGTCAAAACCAGTAAGCTAGTAAGCCATGCTGGGAAACTCCTGAACTGGACAACACAAACAAAAAAGACTTGACAGGGGTGGTGGTGTGGGGGTGGATGTGGGTGGTGGGCGTAACTGGTGTATGCTACCATCGGCGTATTTGACAGACACACCACACTCTCTTTGTCAAGTCAACAGTGTTTTCCATACAGAAACACCAAAGGGTTTCTATTCACAGATGCAGTGCTGTGGTGTGTTTTGAAATCATATGCTCTCAGGCTTTGCATTGAATAAACAACATTTTCCCCCACAACAGCAATGCATTGTCATGAATGAAGACGGGGGGATGGGGGATCCAACAAATGACAATGACAACTGGGTGGTATATATGGGGAGGAGATGAGAGAAAACATGATGAACGGGTGGAGTTAATCAGGTGATAATGAAACTCAGGTAAAGGTAATGAACTAAAGAAAACATGATGCAGGAAACAACAAAAATCAAAACACAATCACCCAATAGCTGTGTGTCCTTCCAGTTCTCATGTGAACTTTGAGCAAACTTTTAAAATGTCGCAAAAAAAGAAAATGCTCCTCAGACGTGTTTCCATTTACTGGTCTGTCGCCAATTAACCAGACGACGCACAGCGTAATGTCGTCATACATCGACGTTGGCTGTAATAAACAGGAAGTAGAGGTTGCTAACCAGCACGGACCACGGATCAGTAATGGAGCGAGACACTAATGAATGTATTTTTTTTCCACGGATGAGACTAAGAAATGCTCGAGTCTCTTCGTGGGTCCACACGTACCTGTTGTTGCTTCCAGCCTTGCTTTTGTGCGTTATGGGAATATCCAGGAAGACACTGGCAGCAGAAACAACTGATTCATTCATGTGAGATAAATGTTCGCTACGTCAGAACTGATTCGACAAATGTGTTCCCAGCTCCTCTTTAAAGCATTTACTGCTTTTTTGAAAAAGTCAAAAACCACCTCAAGTGAGTGAGAAAACTTTTTTTTCTGAAATTTAATGAGTTAATTCAAATTTTGCCGTTTCCATTAACCCGTTCTAATGTGATACTTCTAAATGCGCATCAAAAACGTTGATGGAAACGCAACTAATGATCATGACAAGGATCTGCTAGAACAGGGGTTCCCAAACTTTTTAGCCTGCGACCCCAAAAATTAGAGTGGAGACTGGAGACATGCTTTTGGCAGGTATGAATTTTTTTTCTTTATTTTGGGGAAGGAGGGGGAATGTTATTAGAATAACAACATAAAATTAGGAGAATAAAGTAGTATTTTTTCTAAGAAATCTTACAAAAAAAGTGCAGCCTTCCCCCTGCATTACAGTTAAACTTTGGTATTCGTTTCACATGAAAGGAAATACAAAATATTTTTAGCACCCCCAAGAGACGTCTCGCGGTCTCCCGGTGGGTCCAGACCCTCACTTTGGGAACACCTGTGTTAGAAAATTCATGTCACAGGACAGGTGCCTTATAGACAGTGGATCCCAAAAGTGCACGCACCTCCTTTATAAAATTCTCAGTTTTTGTGATGTAGAAAATAGACCTATGATCAATCTTCTTCAACTAAAAACTAACAAATATGTTGCAGGGAAAATGTAAAAAGAAAGAATGCTGTAGAAGCCTGGTTGCACAGCTGTGCACCTCGTTAAACTAAAATTTGGTTAAAGACTTACTCAACCATGCAAAAGTTGTCCAAATCTTGAAGATCTTGTTAAGTTTAGCTCATTTGCAGCTAAAATACAGATCGGCAATTTCAAAGTAAAACAAAATACTGTGTTTTTACACATGTTCGTCAAGATGCCAATATATTTTGAACTGTATAAAAATAAATACATTAAAAAAACTAATTGTATGAGTTTTCTATAATAGCCTACAATTGTACAATATGGTATCAGAAGAAGAATACACACAACTATTATTACTGGCAATTCTTTGCTCTCTGTGCATCGTTTTGCATGACCAGGTATACCGAGAAGTGCACTGAGAGATTAGCTTACCTCGCCATCCAACAAACCTAGCATCTGGTGGCTTTACTCGTCACTACCCCTG
This sequence comes from Fundulus diaphanus, assembly GCA_037039145.1. Lineage (NCBI taxonomy): Eukaryota > Metazoa > Chordata > Actinopteri > Cyprinodontiformes > Fundulidae > Fundulus > Fundulus diaphanus. The sequence goes on along the minus strand of CM073127.1, from coordinate 20,952,350 downwards.
CAAGTAGAGCACAGTCTGGACTTGAAGACTTACGGTGTCATGTAGACGTAAGCTGCTGCAATAATTAGCATGTTTTGTGCTTGATGTGAAACGTGCCAAAACGGAAACTGCATTCTTTTACCTGAAGATCTTGACACAAAAGGCAGCATTGACAAACATAAAAAAATGACTGCATGGCTTTTATAAATGCCACTTTGTGGATGCCACGTTAGCGTTGTCTTTCTGACATGAACTCCAAGCAGATTTCTGGGACTTTCCAGAGATTTATTTCATATATTAAGATCTGTCAGAGGAGAAGTGTGCTTGCACGATTTGTGTTAAACTTGAACAACCTCTGTTTCTGTTTCCTATCAAAATATTGTATAATACAGATACCGTGGACCTGATGGCAGACTTTCACACTTTCTCGTAATAGGTTTTCACAACGTTCTCATTTTAAACTCGACCTTAATAGTTATTCATCAGAACACAAACAGTTATATGAAACCTTCCTTCATGTCTAAAATCCTGACATTCAGTCACAGTAAATAAGTGCTACCCCCAAGAAACATGTGCAAAGTTGTTAGCTCTCAAAAGCAAACAACTTCTCTCACTGCCTTGACAAAGTTTGGCCACATTTAGAAGAGGCATCGTGCATTCATCTAGGGGAAATTCCACCCATATTTATGTATATTTATAAAAATCACCCACAGAGCAAATAACTCCTCACTTTCCAAAGCCAAGATGGTTTTGTGTAATGCTGACTGTGCCAAAAAATAAAGGGCTGGAAAAAAAGCGATTGTTAAAACGCTACATGTTTCATTGTAGGCCTAAAAAAATCGGGCCAGAGAATGGATCCTGACTTTCTTTTCAAATAAATGGTCTAAAGAGAGTTTTTAATTATTCGGTTGTTTTTGAAAATATAAGATTAAATATTGTACATTTTTTGAACATTCTAATTCAATTTTATTTATATAGCGCCAATTCACAACACATGTCATCTCAAGGCACGTTACAAAGTCAAATTCAATCAAATTATCCAGACAGATTGGTCAAAAAGTTTCCTATCTAAGGAAACCCAACAGATTGCATCAAGTCTTGACAAGCAGCATTCAGCCCTCATGAAAGAGCATAGAGCCACAGGGACAGCCATCTTATTTCTTTCTACTGAGGCCTTCCTTTTCTTCTCATAAACATGAACACAGCTCACTTCTTGTGACTCAGCCATGTTCAAAGTCTACAGTGAGAGCAAGCAGAGCTACATTGAATGGCTAACCGCTAACCTAGCCGCTAAGCTAGCTGGATACATAAACACTAGAAGTGCGCATTCGCAGCCAGCAAGCAGAAACTCATTGGCGTTACGTGAGCGTGTCAGAATGATTGGCATGTGGGACAATCAATAGATAAGGTGGTTCTCCCGGAACTTGAGGGACAGAGGAACGTCTATGGGAGAGAACAGGAACAAAACTATAACCAATCTCTGCCCTTCGGACCGAACGGCAGAGATTGGTTATAGTTTTTACAGGCCTGCAGCTCCCGCAGAGAACGATCATTTTAACCTCCTTTTTGTGAATACATAATGTATTAACTACGTTCATGATGGAAGGATGATTTTACCCAGTATAACAAAAAGTGTTTCTGGACAGGATTACCAACTATAGCTTTAAAAGTAAACAGGGTGTCTGCCTCACGGACCAAAACTGGGAGTTGGTTCTACAGGAGAGGAGCTAGATGACTAGAACATCTCCCTAACAGAAACCTTACAAGCTGGGTTTAGAAAAGAGATTCCAAATAAATTCACTTTGTAAAGATCAGTTGGTATTGTGCAATATGGGTGAAGGGCACTGAATCTCTGTCCCTATTGGCTGTTGAGTTGGAGCAGCGAGGCAAGGCACCAAGGGTCGGGAACAGGAAGTAGAGTAGAGGAGTGGAGGAGAAAGCCGGCAAGTCACTATTCAAAAAAACATTTTTTATTCATTAAGTTAAAATTAAAAGGATGCAGTCCCTCAATAGTGTTTATCTTCCGAAATTATGAAATTATTACATTTGTAGATCATATGTATAGGCTACATTTAAAATCTTTGCAATATGATGACAGTTTAACTTCCGTCATGGCCTTTTGTCCTAACTAAAGGAATCCATCATTACACTATCCTACAATCTCCGCAATCGCTTACTGTTCTCCAGTCAGATGCTGTTCGTAAAGATTTGCACTTTTAGGTCAAGGCGTGGAGTTTTCTGTTAACTCTTGGAGGTCCTTTCAGCTTATGCTCCAGATGTCCACCTCTGACACACAAAAGGTTTTTTAAAGCTTGCTATAAAAATTTCTAACATATTTTTCAGGTTTTTTTTTAAAACGTTGTCGATCAGCCATTAAATTCATTCCTCCCTAATGTAACGTGATTGTCAAGGGCTCAGCCCTCTTCCATCTCTACATCCTCCGTACTTGAAGTTAGGAAAAGCAGATGCTTCCTTCAAAATGTCCATGCCACTGCCCTCTCCATGACTGCATCAGCTGTTTTCTTAGTTTGTGCCAAGAATAGCAGAGAAACTCAAACACAAGCGACACAAACACAATCAGTCAACCAACCAGGGATTAATATAATAGGGGAAAACATTTGTCACCTTTCCAGCTGATCTCCTAAATGTCCAACATTTCTTAAACACAACTAAGTTTTCCAGAACGCAAATGGCTGCACACGGACTACATTCTCTTGCATTTATACAACACCATGCTTGACTCTCCAGAAACATGGAGCCGGGGGAGTTCTCAGTCCAAACTCCCAGAGGCACTCTCCTAAAAAAGCTTACACTTGGACTGGCTCCAGCATGCACACACACCACCCCACCGAGCTTTTCAACACTTCCTGGAGTTTGTCAGACCCTGCAAACTTTTACCCGGGTGTTACATTCGGAACATGAGAAGTGGCTGTCCGGCTGAGAGCTGAGCAAAGTGAGAGCGGCTTGTAGCGACGTAAGGCGTCTTCTACGAGTGTTGGGAGGAAAATTCTGTAGATGTGTGGCGCTTCATGAGAAATAATTCTGTTGGGTAATTTGTCTTCTTAACGTAAACAAGAAGTTGCAGGAAGTTAATTGCGTGCTATCATCATTGCAACGATAAGAAAACAGGCACCCATGCTGGACATAGTTTGTATTCCTATGTGCGCACTTGACCGTCTTATACATATTCAGCAATGCACACGCAGACAAGATAACTGCAATAATGCCCACATATAGTATATTGCATCAACTCTGGGACGTTTGAGTAAAACATTGAACCCAACATAGAACAAGTGGGATTTTTAATTGCTATAAGACAAAAATATAGACTTGTTAATTTGTTCATATGGATAATATTTGTTGTTCTTTACTTACTTTTTCGTCACTTTCCTTTTTCAGCACAACAAAAATGTCTTTAAAAACGTTTTGAAGCTTTTGAGGGTGAAGTTTTTAATAACTGCGTGACATTATGGAAAGTCGACGAGCATGCATTCTTGTTATGAAGCAGGACATGGTCTAAAGCTCTTGTTCAAAATTCAAAGTAAGAGTAAAGACAGTATCTACATCTCATTATAGAGCATCAGCCCCTCATCACAGTTTTAAAATGAGTGTGAAAAAGTTTCTGGAGAGTCTTTAGTTTTTTACTGATCTTGTTAGGAGCACTGTTTTGTGAATAAATCGTAAACTGACTGTATGAGTTGTATCCCTTCTGATTAGTTAATTTATTTTAAAAAAACAGTTTCCTACAGGCCACATTCAGTTCAAGATTGTCATGTGTGACTTTTCAGTGAGTGCGTGTTTGTGTGTTTGCTGTACCTGTCCAGAGCTGTGCTGGTGGCCATACTCCTAGCAAAGCCTCTGGCGCCATGTTGTCTAAAGTAAGGGATGGTGGAGAGGTTTGCAGCGATGATGGCAACCGAATCCGAAGGGTTCACAAAGAATCCGTTTTCTCCAAGGATCATGTACCGGTCCTGCCACACACACACCGTGCAGAGAATTAGGAGTCACGTTTAAATAATAAATATCTTCTTTAGTCTGTTTTAAATAAACCCAGCCACGAAGAATGAATCACTAACAAACAGCTCGACCCTTTGTTGCTCAGAAACTAATTCTGCTCTATGAAGCATGCTCCCTCTGAAGAAGTATTTTAGGTATGACCTGAGCACGCCGTCTGGCTGCCATCAATACTTACTAACTCACTAAATGTGGAGCTGAAAATCTTCCCTCCATTTATTTATACCATTTACTTTTGGCTCATGGACTTGTAGACTCTACAAATAAGCTACAATGACTGAGCAGTCCTCAACACTGGCATCGTTAAGGGAGATAACGATTACGGTTTAATAAAACAATAAAGAAGCAGTCAGATAATAAACACTGATGTCATACATGGAGATACCGATCATTAAGGGACCAACTGAGCACTTGTGAAAGAAACCTTATATTGGTGGGATAAACTGAACAGCTTTTTACATTATTATTAACACGCTGTTATTTGCCCTCATTGGATTTTCTGGTTTTGTTAACAAGCAATCGATTAAAAATAAGAATTAATTTCTGTTTTACAAGTGGATTCAATGTGAATTTTCTAACTTTCTAACTTAGATAAAACATTTTTTTTCACCTTAACATTTACAGTAAAGGCCAAAAAAGATAAATGATGCAATATTTCTCACAAAAATGAAAATTGTTTTTTTTTATTTACTTCTAATCCTTTTTAATGCTTTCTGAGTTGCTAACCCCACTGGATGTTGTGGCTAAAATAACAGTGCCTGCCGTCCACAATCACGCACACCCACACTTGGCCAGTCACCATCCATGCATCTGTTGTGGTATTGTGCAAACCCAAGAAGGTATTCATCATCTGCCATTACCCTCTAACATATAAAGGATTCCTGGATCAATGTGTGCTTCTGTGCTTTTTTGTGTCTCAGGTGGCCATTCAGACTGAGCCTGGTTCTGCTGGAGGTTTTTCTTTCCTGTTAAAGGGGAGGTCTCCTCTCCACCATCACTTTACGCATGCTCAGTATGAGGGATTGCTGCAAAGCCGTCAACAATGCAGACGACTCTCCACTGTGGCTCTACGCTCTTTCGTGAGGAGTGAATGCTGCCTGTCAAGATTCGATGCAATCTGCTGGGTTTCCTTAAATAGGAAACGTTTTGACCAATCTGTCTGTATGATTTGATTGAATTTGACTTTGTAAAGTGCTTTGAGGTGACGTGTTGTGAACTGGCACCATATAAATAAAATTGAATTGAACTGAATTCCCCTTGGCATGGTATTGCTTGTCTGGATGCTCTGGTCACACCCCGGAGGGGTGGTCTTCCGTCTGGTGACCTAAGGCTTACAGGGATGTGTCAAGCTGGATGTGGGCTGCAAGGACTATACTGGGCTCTGGTGGGCATCCCTCCCTCCAGCCCTCCCAGGGGCTACCTAACCAGGTGGGATGGTAACTTTCCCACCCTACCCTGGTCCTTCCATGTTCCGGCTGCTGTGGTGGGCTCTGGGGGGTGGGACTCCCTTGCTTGGTGCTGGGTGGCCTTGCTGCCTAGGGTTGGTGTGGGTCCTAAGCTGCGAGGGAGTCTGTGTGGCAGGAGATGGCAGCGGGGCTGGGTTGGGGAGGCTCGGTGCCCTAGTTTGCCTTTTTGGTCTGTAAGTTGCTGCTTCTGAGCTTAACTGATGACTTACCCCTGGTTTGGGTGCTGTGTCTTACAGGCCTTCTACTGTCCTTACAACACACTCAGTTTTGAAAGTCTCACCTTGACGCCTCCAACTACTTTACTTGTCATTTTGGCCAAATACTCCAATTTGCATCCCTCTGACCATAAAACTCTCCAGACGGCATTAAGTCATCCCCGTGAGCAGCTGCAAATTTGAAGGCGTTTGAAAGTGTCAGTTTTGGAACAGGTGCTGCTTTCTTGGTCAGCACTCTTTTTGTCCATGTTGAGGTTAAACTCACATCTCCTTGGAGAGTGTGACTGGTGTTCATTCTGAGCAATATCCCTTCCTCTGGGGGTAAAAGCTATGATCCGATGGTTAACGCTAGCCTAACTGTAATTGTAAGATGTCAACATGATTAGTTCATGCATAGAAGTTTGTCAAACTGACTGCAACTTCAGCTGTTTAATTGAATTTTTATCTTTTGAGATCTACCCCTCATAACCATCTCTGATAACTGCGCAATCAGGGCCTGTACTCGATTTACAACAATACAAGCTGTGGTGTTGGCATGAACGTCTTACCCCATCCGCATCAAAGGCAGCTCCGAAGCCAAACTCGCCCCCTTTCATGGCATCTACCACAGAGGTGGCGTAGGTCAGGGTGGGCTCCGGTGGTCGGCCACCAAAGTCCTCCAGGGGGACGCAGTTGACGGCAGAGTTGGCTGGAGCTCCTAACTCATCACACAGGATCCTTCTTACATAGGGGCCCATCACTAGGACAGCCAAAGGGGAAGGTGTGGCATAACTAGTGAAATTATCTTGATTTACAGTGAAGACTGATCAGAGTTTTTCACAGGACGCCTAACTGACCTCCATTCATGGCATCTATGTGTATCTTCAGCTGATCTGGTCCTGTGAGGAGACTTTTAATGGCGGAGAAGTCAAAGATGTTTCGCAGCAGTTGTAGGTAGACTTCGACGGAGTCTACAATCTCCACTGTAAAGACAGAAGAAAATGGGCAGGAATGTGCTGACTCTGCAGAATTGAGTTTGGATTTCTCTCAAAAATATACTTTACACCATGAGCCAACCGTCATTTTTTTTATACTGTTCAACAAGGGATTGAGAAACGTTTCGGCCCATCATGCATGAGTTCTGTACCTCTAAAAGGTTTAAACTTGTTCTCGAGATCAAACTCTTGTCTTCCCAGCCTAGAGAGATCAATGCGCAGATCAGGGCAGATGGCGTACTCCTCCAGAGTCCGGCTCACCTGGGAGATCCTCTCTATCACCGTATCAGTAGACGGACCTTCCAGGCAAAGAAGACATTCAGAAAGTTGACGGTCTCAACCATTTCTGATGTAAAAAAAAAACAAAAAAAACAAGACAACAAGCACCTCCATTAGCCACATTGAACTTGATTCCAAAGTCTCCACCGGGGCCTCCGGGGTTGTGGCTCGCCGTGAGAATGATGCCACTGATCGCCTTGATCTTCCTGATGATGCAGGACACGGCAGGAGTGGAAAGGAGGCCATTGAGACCAATTACCAGACGACCAATCTGCATGGAACAAATGTTAGGGAGAGAGAAATCAGATTTTTATTATTTTTTTGTTATACCAAGAATGTGTTACTTATACAGCAGCTTCAAAAAAACATTCATCCCCTTGAAAGTTTTCCTTTCTTTTGACCTTACAGCTTCAAACATCATTGCATTTTATTGGGATTTTTCGCAACAGGCACAAAGTACTGTGTACTTGTGCAGCGGAGGCAAAATGATAAAAATCAAACCAGCAGTCACGGCCATGTGTGTTGAATGAATTTCTTATAATTTCTGTGAAGGTAAAGAAATGCAAGGAGAAATGTGTGAGGCAAGGAAGGAGCACAACAAAAAAGCATACGTGAGGGTTTAAGGCATTGTTTTCCTGTTACATCTGTCACATTACAACAGAAAACTTAAATTTTTTTATGGGGGCATTTTACATGGACCTACACAGAGTAGTCCATGAATGGAAAGTAGAAGGAAAATTAGACATCTTTTGTACAAATACCTTAAAAGTGTGGTTAGTATGATTTTGCGGAAGACCTTATGCTGCCATTACAGCTGCAGGTATTTTGGGTGTGCATCAACCAGATTTACACATCTAAACACTGAGATTTGAACAGGTGCTTCTTTGAAATAGCTCCAGCTCAGTCAAACCTAATAGAGAGCATCTGTGAACATTTTATTTAAAGTTTTGGTCACTGATTCAAAATTGGAAGTTAAGTCTGGAGGTTGACTTTTACATTAATGTGTTTTGATCCAAGGCATTTCTTTCTAGCTCAGGGTCGCTGTCGTGCTAACCTATGCCCCTGTCTCAAGTCTTTTGCACCGTCTAACAGTTTTTTCCCCATGATTACTGCATCCACACATCTTCCCATCAACTCTGAACCACATTCCTGTACCTGGTGAGGAGAAGCCTCCCCCCATCCTCTTGCTCCCACCACCATGTTTCATGGTGGGTTGGTGTGTCTATGGATGGTCTGCGTTGGTTTTCCACCAATCATTGCACTTTGTATGTTGGCTTTTTAATTTTGGTCTACTCTGACGCGAGCACTTGCAGCATACTTGCTATGTCCTCCTCATGACTTCTGACAAACTATAACCAGCCTCCTTTCAACAATGGCTTTCTTCTTGCTGCTTTACCATAGTTTGAACCACGAACAGCAAAACATTGTTCTGTCCAGAGATTCGTCATCTTAGTTGGGGATCTCTTTTGCTCTTCCAGAGTTACCATAGGCTTCTTGGTTGCTTTCCTGGTCAACGCTGTCCGTGGCCTGCCTGTCGGTTTAGGTGGACGCCAAGGGCTAGGTACTTTTGGACTCAAACACAAATCTGTAGCATATTCAAACTTTGGGATATCGTTTTGTAACCCATCCATGCCAGTCAACACACTTTGCAATTGGTATATGGTCAACTGATTGAAGGTGTCTTCTCCTTGAACATAGTTTCCTGGCATGGGAACGGCCTCACCAGAGACATGTACAAGCATAACCAAGCAGTGAAACCGGCTGAGAAGATAATCGATCACCAGCAAATGCGTCCTCTTGATAAACCTGCATAAACCTGCTTTGGAAAACAGAAAACAATTTAGGTTTGCGATGACCCAGCACATCCCCTGCAATCCTTTTTTAAGCTGCCGCTATCCGGTTGGAGACTGATAGTCCCGCTAACAAAAACAAACCTCTATAAAAACTCATTTAGCCCCTCGGCTGTGTTCCTTCTGGAGATACTTCACATAGACACACAATAGATACAATTGCTGTTGTCTTTTTAACAAGACAATGATTTTAATGAATTCCGTATCTTGAGTTAATAAAGCTGTTGCTTTTTGCTATATTGCTTTAACAGTAGGTTTTGTTTCGTTTTTAATCTGTGTGTGCTGTATGGGTGCTTGTTTTGCCAGATGTCAAGGAACAATCTCCATCTAAAAAAAGGTTATGGACAATGAAGTTGTTGCATTTTATCTTATCTTTTTCTGATCTTAAACTTCTCCAGAACTTCACCACAGACCCATGAGTTGATTTGTTTACCGATGTTCTCTAACAAACCTCTGAGGTCTTCCTAAAACTGCAGGATTTATACCATCAAATCTTTTGTCCCTCCATTTCCCAGTTATGAGATACTTTGTCTTGGTCTATCTTAAAAAATCCCACTTAAATGCATTAATTTCTGTGGTTGAAACATGACAAAACTTGGACCCTAAAAAGGTTGAAGAGAAACTGAACTCCCAAAATCATACCACTTTGCAGGGGGCTAATTTAATGACCCCCCCCTCCAAACACAAACACACACTCACACTTCCCCGAGTAGATGCCCAAATATCACAGCCATGCTCTCTATTTATACTTTGTATGCTACTTATAACGTGCTAATACCAGCATCCCACACTTCCCCCGCACATCAACCACTCTAAATAAGAGTGTCCTCAACAGAAAGGAATTTATCCTCCTTAATTTAAAAAAAAAACTTGTTTTTTTTTATATAAATGACAGGTCGAGGTAGTGAAAATCTAAATTGGTGTGAAGCGAGCTACCAGTGTAAGTTGGAAAGTGGTGGAGGGCCTGGGTTTGTGTGCCAAGTGCCTTACAGTTGGGTCTTTGCCACACGCTGTGACAGGGGGATCCCGAGTGTGTACAGTTCAGCTGTGGAGAGGTGTAACAGTGGTGCGTGGGCGAGATGGTGGTGTGGCCTAACGTAGGCAGGAAAAAGGAGCAGGATGGATGGGAGTGCTGATAAGGCTGACATCGGGAGACATTTGGCTGGGGCCAGCAGAAAAAGAAGGACCGATCTGATGGATCTCTTCTCTTTTTTTCCTTTGGAAATGGTCCAAAGTAATAACAAAGTTCTCACAGCAAAGCAATTTCTGAGAGTTTGGGGTGTGGGTGGGTGTGTGTGTGTGGGGGGGTCTCCTCTGTGCTTACTTCATCTCCCTCACATTGTTACATTACAAGTTTATTCTTGTTCCACAACAAAGAACCGCAAACATGAGTTTGCAACTTCCAGGCAAAAAGCGAGGATTCTGAGATGCAATACAGATACGTTCATTTTGGGCTTTAAACTGTTATTTGATTATTGCTAAAAATAAAGCAACTTCAGGAAAAGTTTCTGTACTTGAATACGTTTAACAACCATAAACTTCAATATATTTTATATACTTTTAATCTAACAGACCAGCATAAAGAGGAGCCTGATATTGGAGAGAAAGATCAATGAAGCCCAGTTTTTATTTAATTATTATTTACAATTTTATTTCTGGAAATAAAAACACATATTTGTATTTAGTCCCACAAAGTTATGGGAGCACGTGCTGCCTAAGTTTCAGCCACAGCTTGCGTACCAGTCTTAGCACTTCTTTCCACACGTTTGCTGTCTCCTCTGAAACAGATTGGGGCAAAAATACAAGTAGGACTTCTCATGGCTTTTCTATTGCTACTCGTCAATAAAGGTCAGATTTGAGGATTGTCCAATAAGTATCTGTCCTGTCAACTAATTGTCCTAATCCCACCTGAGCTGTTCCATCTCTACAGCCCCTCCAGAATTACAATGGATCTGATGCTGTTTGTTCTGAATCTATTTTAAGCACAAACAGCTGCATCTATACTGAGATTAAGTTACACACAGGAGGACACTCTTTAACAATTAGGCTAATTTTTGGAGGCAATTGCATGTACTGGATTTTATTTGGGGCTGTCAGAAAAAGAGGAGTGAATGCAATTGCATGTCACTTAGATTTTTTGTTGACAAAATACTTTTAAATTGTATTATTTTCCTTCCATTTCACAATTATGCACTACCTTGTGTTGCTCTGGCACATACAATCTGTTGAGATTTGTAATTTTAACATGATAAAAAAAAAACAATGGAAACGTGATCTTGTCATTTTCCTTAATTAAGACGATGTTTATTATAAATAGGGTGGCAGAATGCCAACCAAACAACTGTGAGACAATGTGGGACATGTGCTGAAAGGTGGTCTGAAAATTGATGTTACCTGCCTAAGAATAAACACAGTCAGCAGGCCATAAACATCACCCATCAGTCCTTTAACACCATAAAACACACATCTCACACCAGTAGGCCTAATCTTGGTCTTCTAATTTGCTTTTTTTTATTATTATTATGGTGACATCTTATTTCTTCATCTAAGTTTTTCAGTTTATTCTACTTCATCTGCTGTGTTTTTTGTCTTGTTTTCTTTCTTTTTTTTAGGATTTCTGGGATTTTATTGCTACGTGTTTCCAGGATTCTGTGAAGGTTTATTCTAAGACTGTCATTCAGTTACAGGAGCCAGTTGTTAGAAAACAATTTATTCTTCTGTTTTTATTTATTGCGGACTGGATTAGGCGTTCATGTATTTTTTTTTAAAGAGACAGTCAACATGTGGGACGTCATTTAAATGTTGGAACATGATATAAGCTACAAGTGCTGCATACCCAAATGATGCGTAACATCTAGAAAAGCAGCCTTCAGCCCTCCTTACCCCGTTTGCAGCGGCCATCTGCACTATGACCTCGATGGCAGCCCGGCTGAAGTACCGGCCGTCGCTGCCCACCACCATGGTGCAGCCCTGTCTGTCCCGCAGGTCGATGGAGGACAGGAGGCTCTGGATGTAGTTCTGCAGGTAGTTCTTCTTCCCCTCGAACACCGCGGTCTTCCTCCGCAGCCCGTTGGTGCCGGGCCGCTGGTCTTCAAAGGGGGCGGTTTGGACCGTCACCACCGGGATGGGGCTCGTCTCCATCCTCCTTTCTCTTGTCGATCAGGACCCGGCGGGGGGGTGAGGAAAACGATCCCAGAAGTGATATGCTCTGCAGCTATGAATAACTCACCACAGAGTAATAACTAAAGGTGAAAAGGAAAAGAAAGCTTGTGGAGTAACTGTTCACAGCTGATGAGGAGACCAAAAGAAAAAAAAAAGTTTCTTTTCACCTCGGCGACATAAGCAGAGAAAGAGAGCAGCATCCCTCTATTCTGACTGAGCCTATTGCAGCAAGCCTGCGCTCGGCTGTTAGACAGCTCTCTCTTTTCCTAATAAGAACGAAAAACTGACGACAAGAAGAGGGGGAAAAATCAGGGAGGGACTGAGCTTTCAGTGTTACAATCAGCTGAGCCTCATGCCAAAAATAGACATCTGACTGCAGGGAGTAGAGGAATTGTGCTGGAGCCGGAGCTGCAACAGGACACTGCCTGTGTCTGTCCTCACAGTCCTGGTGAGAAAATACACCGATAAAACAAGCGACCAGACTTTAAACAGTAGGACGGTTCCACCTTTAAACAATGGCCATTAGGCTCTCCGCCCAGGGCAGCACTGCTTGGGGGAGCACCATGGACCAAGAATCAACTGATTGCACCAAAAGGAGTTTTGAATTGCTTATTTGCATGCTCAGGCAACGAGAACAGGCACCAATAAGAAAATGCTGCAGTAGAGGGTTAGTGAGGCCAAGTTCCAGGTCTAGGATTTCGGGCTAAAGTAAAGAGTTATTCCTATATGGTTGAAAATTAGACTACCTTTAAAGGGGAAGTCCGGTCAACAAGGAAAAATCAGGGTATCATTAGCTATAACTAAAACTAATACATTTGTGGTTATTTAATGAACTTATCTTTAATCAATAAGAAAATAAAAACATAAATTGTCGTCTGAATCACTGTGTATGGGGGCTGACATGACTGCCCAAATATGGGCAGTAAGGGGCGTTTGACATCACATCCTGCGACGTAGAAAAGCGGAAGCGGCGACAGCATTTCTCTCCGCTTTCCATGCAAAGTCAATAGGAGCCGTTCTACACAGCTGCGATCATCAATAATTATTTCGGATTTCCAGAGGACTTCACCGCTGACATTCCCAAGAGCTATTGCTGAAGCAACAATGCCCACGTGCATGGCCATCGGATGTTCCAACACAACTGGTAAAAGAGGAAAAAACATTGCTTATTTCAACACAGTCACTTCAGCGATCTCTCCTCTGCTGTGTGTGTGTGTGTGTGTGTGTGTATGTGTGCGCGCTCAGCTGCAGCGCCGGTGCAAAGCCGTGCTCAGCCCAGCATGTGCTGGAATGCTCTTATATTTTAATACTTATTGTATAATAATCAGCTAACTTAAGTCACTTCAGCGATCTCTCCTCCGCTGTGTGTCTATATGTGTGTGTGCGCGCGCTCTGCTGCAAACTGAAACTGAAACCCCGTCTGTTAGATGCAAAGCCGTGCTGCGTGGGGGGGGGGGGGGCGCACACACACACACACACACACACACACACACGCATGTATAGATATATACTGTAGGACCCGACTGAGTTTGATCTTGGAAAATAGTGCGCCGTGACAAACAGAGCGTTGAAACTTGCTCAACAGCGGGTCCGCCGAGTGACGTCAAAAAATGGGAGGTGACAGTACTATTCTTGACCAAGATGGATTCCTCCACATAAACATGATTAAATGAGAATTATTATTAATTAAAAAAACTTATAATTTTTTGCACAGTATGTAGTAGTTTTATATTTAAAGTACTTTCAGCAGTTTGAATTCTGATTTTGACCGGACTTCTCCTTTAAAGGAGCAATAATTCATTATTTTAGATAGAAAAAAGTAAAACAAGTTAAATCCTTTTTGAATGGAATATGGTATGATGTCACACATCATCTCTCTGCATTGTTCTCCAGTCTCTTGTTTGCACAGCCGGGACATTAATCTGGACTGTTGATGACTTTGCAGCTCATTCTGAGCATGCATGAAGCGACAGTGGGGACGAAAAATCCCCTTTAACGGGGAAGAAAAACCTCCAGCAGAACCAGGCTCAGTGTGAACGGCCATCTGAGACACAAAAGGCACAGAAGCACACATTGACCCTGGAATCTTTTCTATGTTATATGGTAATGGCAGATGATCTGTCTCCCCTGGATGGTGTCACAGCTAAAAGAACGCCAGACCAGATGTACCTACTATGAAGAGAAAAAAGATGGAGAGAACATAAAGTTAAAAGCTGAAATAACAACAAACAATGCAAATTGGAGAACAGTAGGAGAACTCAGCAGAGTGAAAAAAATAGACCATGATGTCCTCCAGCAGCCTAAGCTTATTACAGCATAACTATAGAGATGGCTCAGGGTAATCTAAGCCACTTTAACTATAAGCTTTGTCAAGTTTTAAGCCTAGTCTTAAAAGTAGACAGGGTGTCTGCCTCACGGACCAAAACTGGGAGTTGGTCCCACAGGAGAGGAGCCTGATAACTAAAGGATCTGCCTCCCATTCTACTTTTAGAGACTTTAGGAACCACCAGCAGACCTGCAGTCTGAGAGCGAAGTGCTCTGTTAGGAATATATTTTGGAGCGTGATTATTAAGGGTTTTATATGTGAGAAGGAGAATTTTAAATTATATTCTTGATTTACCAGGAAGCCACAGGAGGGAAGCTAAAATTGGAATAATATGACAATATCAAAAAGGAAAGTTTTAAGATTAGTCTTAAAAGTAGACAGGGTGTCTGCCTCAGGGTGTCTGCCTCACGGACCAAAACTGGGAGTTGGTTCCACAGGAGAGGAGCCTGATAACTAAAGGATGCTTTATATGTGAGTAGGAGAATTTTAAATTATATTCTTTATTTAACAGGAAGCCAATGAAGGGAAGCTGAAATTGGAAAAATATGATCTCTCTTGTTGATTTTGATCAGAACACCTGCTGCAGCATTTTGGATCAGCTGAAGGCTTTGAACTGCATTTTGTGGACTTCCTGATAGTAAAGAATTACAATAATTCAGCATCTAGTTTTTCAGCATCACCCCTGGACAGAATATTTTCAACTCTGGCAATATTCCAGAAACATTCTGGAAACCGGTTTATAGGGCTCGATGATAACTCGATAACAATATATATCGATTGATAGACATATATCAATGATAGAAAAAAAGGTCAGTAAAAAGTTCAATAGAATAACAGATTTCCTTCCTTTTCCATTCTAGCCATGTAAGTTAATATTACAGTCATTACATCCTCCCAACCAATCACCAACGCAGACTCAGGAATGCTCCGTCACCAAGCTCCGCCCCTTCAAAGAGTTCAGAGAGCACGTGTACTTTTTACTTTCTTTTTTAAAACTTGCAGTTTTGATAAAAAGTTGGTTCAATAAAGGGTTGAGCTTGAATTCAGTGTTTGTGTGTTCTGTATCTAAAAAAAATAGAAGCATTAAATGGCCAGGACTGCACTTTAAATATATGTTTTGAATGTGTTGATGATTGTCAATATCAAACAATATGATTTCTATTTTATCAATAGGCTTCTTTTCTATATCGTCCAGACATAGTTTGGTATGGCATTTAGATGACATGTCCTGATCAAAAATAACAGGCAGGTTTTTGACATTACCAGAAACCAATTTAATGCCATCTAGATTATGTGATTGATTAAGAAGTTTATTTTTTAAGGACTCCAAAGATGACAACTTCTGTCTTGTCAGAATTTAAAAGCAGAAAATTTAAAGTCATCCATGTCAGCAAGACATGCCTATAGTCAAAGTAACTGATATATTACTGATATACTATATATCCAGGGGAACATTTACTCAATAACTGCTTGTCTGTTATATTTAGCATATAAAGTAAGACAGCAAAATGTGATTTAAATCAGTATTCTTTAAAGAAAGTAAACGTATTAGCAAATAGATGCATATAATATACATAATATACTTAAAGTTCAGCCATATAGTCCTATAGCGAATATTCAACATGCATGTCCTTTCTAACAACTATACGTTATGATTTAAAAGGAGTTTAACCAGTACATACTGTATCTTGGTATACAGAACATTTGGGTTACTGGTGTCAGGGCAGGGAAGGGAAGGGCTGACAGAAGAATAATAGAACCACCAGGACCAACACAAAGAAGTCAGTTTCAAGGTTATCTGCTGGTTTTAATAGACGTAATGTTTTGCCGGTTATAGAATAGCCTATTTTTACCTGGTCTGAGTGAGTTTTGTCCCCAAAAGGAATACAATTTAGATGCAGTTTAACACAACAGCAGACAGGAGTGTTTTGGTTTATGTCTTTTATTACAATTTATATTTTATATGTAATAGACAAAGGTCTATTGCCTATATACAAAAGAGGAGTACCAACAGTTTACAGACCGTCTTCAAATCTATGCATCAATGGTTTGGACACAGCGCCGCCTAGTGGATGATGAGATGAAGTAGCTACAGCTTTTTTCTGTTTACAGAAAATATTATTACATGAAACTTAAAAGACGCTTAATTTCAAATTTCACATCTTGCTGTCTTACTTGCAAAATGAAGTGAAAGAAAAGACATATGACAGCTATAACTTTAATAGAAGTTTGTCAAAGAATTAACAAGGAGATCTGAGCTATGCAGCCAGACGTCAACTGAATTATCATATTTATTTGTTCATGTTTAGTTTGTCAAACGTTTGTTCCCCCTATGGATTGAAAGTTTAGCAATCTGTTATTTAATTTGCTCATTTTTTATTTCACTTTCGCTTTCAACGTTTGATTGGATGTTTAATTTGGCAAGAATGACTTTTGCCACTTCAGGTTTAGTCCGGGTATCACTCACTTTGCGTTAGGTAAAAAGTCAATATTTTATTTTTAAAACTGTAAACTTTCTTAACTTTTTATTATTTTATTTAGTTGGTTATTTAGTTCTTGCTGTTTTCAATGTGTATGTTTGTGTTTGCCATTTGACGTCACTTTGCTGCCAGAAGTCCTGACTGTGGAACAAACAATGCTTCTATTCTTTTCTAAAGTAGTCAGCGTACCAAATCTGTTTCTAATATTTGTTTTTGTTTTTTTGCTTTTCACACAAACCAGGTTAAGACCAACTCAGAACAAAAAAAAAATTATGAATCACAGTATTGACATTTTAATCATAAATACACTGTTACATGCCTTTTTATTACTATTCCTAATGCCATAGAAGTTTCAAAATCATTACACAAGAAAAACATATTTTTCAAGCATTTATTTTAATACCCTAGCTTATAGAAAAACAAACAAAAAATTGCTTTTTGTTTCCCCATTCAATGTCCCAGATATATTACCACTCATCTTATTTACATTGCCCCCTTTAAAGACACAGGTAACGCACATAAATATCATGCAATCATAGTATTTCTTTAAGAAACAGACAAAAACAACAGACTGTAAAGTGTCCCAGGCGGCCTCAGCATCGAGGGTAAGAGAGTGTGAGATGCTCATTAAGTAAAGGAACGGTGCTCAGCATTGCAGGAGGACACAGAGGAGTCTTTAAAGGCTGCAGGAGCGCTGGTATCAAAAGGGAGGCTGGGTTTGACATCAGGTGACCAAATTCAAGGCCGCCGTGAGGAGAGTGGGGTGGATGTGGGTTTTGTGGACTGATGGCAGACGGTCTGCTCATGATGCTCTCAATGCTGAATGAGCACTTCGCATGCGCGCCAGACTTTGGCTCCGTTACGCACGGCTGGCCTCTGGAGTCTTTGGGCCCGCCGCGTTTCCCGTGAGCGTTCAGAGCGTGCGGTAAAAGGTGGTAGGGAGAGGGGGCCATCATGGTGCCGTCCTGCAGGGGTACGTACCGAACAGGAGTAGCGGGTATGAGGTTTACCTGCCGCTGCGCGTTATACGGCTGTCCGTACGGCCTGTAGCTGCTCAGGCCGGAGTAAAACAACCCGTCTCTGCCGAATTCGGGCTGGTTCCTCTTGAATCGCTTTCTTCTGCGCAGGAAGCTGCCGTTGTCAAACATGTCCTCGGACGCAGGGTCCAGAGACCAGTAGTTGCCCTTCCCGGGGTTCCCGGGCTCCCGCGGGATCTTGACGAAACAGTCGTTGAGGGAGAGGTTGTGCCTGATAGAGTTCTGCCAAGCGGGGAACTTCTCTCGGTAGTAGGGGAACTTGTTGCTGATGAAGTCACAGATGCCGCTCAGCGTCAGCTTCTTCAGCGGGCTCTGCAGGATGGCCATGGTGATGAGGGCGATGTAGGAGTAGGGGGGCTTCACCGAGCTGCCCTGAGCCTTCCGGGGCGTCGGAGCGTCCGCGCAGAAGCTGCTCTCGCTTTCCCCAGAGGAGTCGGGCTCGGAGGAGTCAAACTCGGCACCAGACTCTGCCGAGGACCCAGCGTCCGTGGAGCACTCGTTTCTGAACACCAGCGGGTGGGCAGGCTCTTCATCGCCCACTATATCGATCTCATCCTCTTCCACAGGCAGTCCAGTTTGGTGAGGCCCTCTGGATTCACCGGACAGAATCATGGTCCCGCCTGAACTTTGTGTGCCAGAACAAGCGCAACGGTGCGTCAGCGCGTTTGTGGCTTGTTTGTAGCCGTGAGCGCAGATGCTTTATAGACAGGGATGCTCCTGCACTGCAGGCCAGTCCCATTAATCCTTCGGACCTATCAGAGCCCCGTCGCTGCAGGGGGTCACAGCAAGATGGGGTGGGGGGAATCCCTGGTTGGTGCGAAAGGCCCATTCACCCCTACAATGGTCGAGTCTGGCATTCTTCAGGATAACTTGTGGTGGGCAAGTAGTAACATGGAAAAGTAAATAAAAAAAAGAAGAAACTAATTACAAATAGGGGCGCATCCAAAAGTGTTGCAAAGGAAGGCCAGATGCGGGACACTAATGATCTTTAAGGTTGAGAAGAACACGCTTTATTGTCGCACTTTGGAATTTAGGTATGATAATATAAAAGAAAAAAAATGTTTCATCCTCTGTAAGACTTTTGTAAACAACCCAATATTGTACCCAATAGCGTTTTGCCATTCTGTTTAGAGGCTAACATAACTTTATAGTGATTTTATTATGATTGCCTATTCAGGAATAAAGTAAACCTACACTATTTTATCAAAGTAGTCTGTTTTTGTTTGTCATATTAGGGTCTCGATACGTGTTATTAAATGAAAAACTTATAGTTTCCATCTTATGTTTTTCTTCAAAAACCCCACATATGTTTATCCATGTTTAATGAGTGGGTGCATTGCTGTAAAAATGTCCTGAATCATGTTTGCGGTTCTGTTTACGATTCAATTACTAAGTGAACAAAAAAGAAGGTTTTGATTTGTCATTAAAAATATCATCCTAAATGAATTTCTATTCATAAAAATGTATAAATGCATGTAAGATTTTCAGGTCAGTGGGGCAAGAAATCGTTTCATCCTCCCATCATAAATTAGAGGATGAAATGATTTTTTAAAATTGTCCTACTTTTTAAAAAGCTTAGATCAAAGATCTCAGGTCTGCACGGAGGATATGTGAGACCTAAGCAGTTTGTCTTTAACTTCAGTCTTGAGCCAAAGTTATATTGTTTTGTCAATTCATACAGCAGCCTATTCAACCGTGGGGTGCTCTGGGTGGATTTTACAGCCCCACACCTAACCCCGTGATGAGAAACCATGCCACCTCTGGATGCCCCGCGGGTGGTGTGACCGTGAAAATGGTCGTGGCATGGGGCTTCCCGCAGCCAGCGGAGAAAGGAGCCAATGGTTGCTCTTAATGAGGCCATCCGCATGAGAATCGAGAAGGAAACGGCTCAGCTGCGTCATGCGCTCTGAGGGCACGGCTTCGGAACACGAAGCTGAAAAGGCAGAGCCATCAAAGCAAAGCGCTCCAACAGCAGATGCGTGATTAATAAATAAATAAATAAATAAATATAAACAAAACAACAGTAAACGTGCTGTTAAAGCATCTACATTGCAAATAATCAGTGGGACAGCTCCACCTATTTCCTTCTGCTGCTGTTATGTTACTCCCGTGCGTAAAAAGGCTGCTTCTCACATGAGATTACCAACAAACGCGCCCATAAAGAGCAGGAGAAGGAGAGGAATTAATTACAGTCACCCACTTTTAACCAGCATGCATAGATCTGATCAACTAAGATAAACTTTTATCACTCCAGAATCCATTGTTGCACCAGAGTCCTAAACTGACTGATGCAGCATTGCTCGGTAGAGATATTTTAGAATACATAAAAAAAACAAAAAACTACCAGCTCCTATCGTTAAGATCCTTTGTAAACGTAGATAAATTTTAGGCCCTCCGCTTGTAAATCTTTATATACTTCCATTGGATTTTGCCTCAAGGAGACAGGGCAATATTTTCATAGCAACACTGATGACACAGCTCTATACCATCAAGTTGAAGCACTTTTTATCTGTACTTGGAATAGATTTTTCGTCCACTTGATCAGGAAGAAAAAGACGTTTTAGTAATATAAAACAGACCTTCAGAGAGAGAGAAAGAGAAGCACATCACAACTTGAATCCTTCAGGTAAAAATAAATAAATAAATAAATAAAAGAAAATCTGGTGTTATATTTGAGCATATCTAAAAATATTTTACATGCTTTAAAAATGTTACAGAGAACAAATATTGTCATCTGCACAATAGTTTGGCCGTTCCAATACAGGAACTTTAATGCAGACTGCAAATTAATGTCTGTAATGTCTCCGCATTGGCTACCTACATGTTTTAAAATAAACTTCACAATGCTTTTATTGGTTTGGAAAAGTATTGATTATTTTAGTCCAATATATCTGATTTGCTTTAGTCTTAAAAACCCAGATCGCTCAGGTCTTCAGCTGGTAAAAGTTAAAACTCATCCTTATTTGTTTCAGCCTTCCTGAAAACCCAAGAGCCGATTACCCATATTTTCATTTTTGTTTTATTCTCTTCAACAAATTGAAGGTAAATTTGAATTTTGTTGGGTTCTGTTGCCATTTCTGTTTGTTTTAATCTTTTCCCCCCTTACATTTTCGATTTCATCATAAAATATAAGAAATTTGATCAAGTAAAATCTTACTTGATGTTTATCCTTATTTGTCTTATGGCTGAAGGAAAGTTTTACTGTTTTAGAAAGTTTTTTGTAATGTTCATATATGTCTCTAATGTTTCCTGGGAATGCGATTCTGTAGTTCCATAATATATTTGACATTTATTTCTGTAAATAATTGTTACTCATCTATTTACTACATACACTGTTAAAAAAAAGGAACTCTTTGACAACACAGCTGATCTCACTTGGGGGAAAAATATGCTGGGAAGCCATAGTCATATGGAAGGGATGATGCATAATTTTATAAAATAATCAACCCAAGGAACGCTTAATCTAAAATCACCCAGAAAGTCAACTAAAAAACTGATGCAGCAGGCTAGTCTAAGCAATGGAAAATGGTCCTCAGTAGTTTGTTTGTCCCCCACGTGCTTGTATGAGATCACTTTGTAGTACTCAACCTGTTCCTTGTTGCACAAAAGAGCCGATCCTGGTCCTACTGATGGGTCGAGGACCTCCAAAGGCCCTGTCCAGCTCTCCAAGAGTAGCTGAATGTCTCCTGGATGAATCTCCTCCATGCTCTTGAGACTGGGAGACAGAAAAACTTCTGGCGATGGCATGTATTGATGTGCCATCCTGGTGGAGTTGGACTGCTTGTGCAACTATGTAGGGTCCAGGTATTGCTTCATGCTACCAGTAGTGACCCTAACCCTGGTCACATGCAAAACTACTGAAAAGCTGTTAAAAAAATGAGGAAGGAAAAATGTCTGTGGCCTCTACCTGCAAAACCATTCCTGTTTTGGGGTCGTCAGTCACCATATTTGCACCTTTAGTTGTTAATTTCAGTCACATCACAAGATATTATCTCTCCCTGAAGACTTTTCACACTTTGAATACCCTGCAATGGTGAGTTCCCCGTTTTTACACAGGCATACTTTGTGTTGGTCATGTTAAAGGATTTTATTTTGAAATAAGGATCCAAAGTTTGTCATCACTTGTCATTTTTAAAGTTGGAACAAAAACAGCGATAGAATACCAAGTTTAGAAGAAAACTTTATTTAAATTAATTCAAAAATACATAATTGATAAAAGTCTGATATATGGATGTAAACCTAAAAGGGTCTCAGAATTTTAAACACTAGCAGCTTCATTTAAAGCCACTTTTAAAAAGCACAATATGTTAACCACACTCTTAAGGAGTCTACGCGTTTTTTATGGTTACAGTTTTCCATTATTTCAAACTAGTTTTTCTTAAAGCAGGTTGTGATAAATTATCACAGGTTAAAGAAGTTTTAAACAAGGGTTTCTTTACATGTCAACTTCCCATACGCTCACCCACAGAAATGAGTAAAACAAAAAAGTTTTATGAAATCTGCCATAACCGTTTACAACACAAGCATTAACTATTTTTTTTCTCCATTCATCAGAACAGTTGAAATGAAAATTTCCTGCAGAACGTCCTTGTCCAGGTTCCTTCCTGCAATTTAGAGTAAAGCCAAAAATTTAACACCGCAGAGTAAACACGTAATCATGTCAAAAAACATTGAATAGTGCCTTGCAAAAGTTGTCCCACCCCTTCAAGTTGTTCACGTTTTAGCGTGCTACAATCACAGACTTCAATGTGTTTTGTGGAATTTGCGTTATTTAACACAAAACTGATTAACTGGGAATTGGAAGAAAAAAAACTATTCTGTTGTAGCCCTGGTTCTTTTGTGGCCACTAATTGGTTTCAATCGAGGTTTGGCCATGACGCTGGCAAATTACAAATGGGATATTTTCTGGATTCTACTATAAAGGCCGGATTTACTTTAATCTTTATTTGGCTAGGCATTTTAAAATTTCACATAGTATCTTTTTACAGCATATACCAGTACAGTTTATGTTTTGTTTTTTCATTAATTATAATGCAACCTATTGTTATAGTCTTTTTAAAAGATTTTTTTCTACTGATTTTACACATCTCTGTAGTTCTATGAATAGTATTTTCTTTCCAATAATATATCTGGAATGACAAGAATAAGTTACAGCAAGAGTTTTGGTTTTGCACAAATAACAGTTGCCTCACTGGTAGATACTTCCACCTGAGATCCACTGCTCCTCCAGAGTCACCAAAGGCTTCTTGGCTGCTTTCATGGTTAAATACTGAAGTTTGTGGTTTTGACATGAGAAAATGAGAAATCTTTCAAGGAGTTTGAATACTTTTGCAAGATATTTTTTTTACCTGCAAACCCAAGTAAATTCAAGGGAGTATGATTTCTATTTACAAACAGCCTGAAGACACACCTCGGTGTATAAAGTAATGCTAATATTAAAATCATCCTTTAGCACCTCTGAATGCAATTTTTTTAAAAGAAGCCAAATACTCGCATAATAAAACAAATAAAATGCATGATCCTGGATTAAAGCTAAAGATGTCATTAATTTTACAAAAGATTTTACCCAAAAAGCTACTTTTTACTAACCCGACTTTTTACTAATCCGATGGATTTTGTTCCGCCGAGCTCCACACGGCTTTCTGCGGAACGAAATCCATCTGGCGAGACTCACGTTACCTTTTTACCCAAATTTTACCCAAAAAGCTACTTTAAATTTATTAACAACTTTGATCTCTTTGTGACCACAATCTCTAAAAATGGCATCAGGACAAACGTGAGCGAGAGCGTGAGTGTGTGTGAGCTCGGCTACCTATAAAGACCAGCCTGTTTGTATGTGGGTCATCCTCCCAGAGCTCTGGAGTCTCATTAAGCTCGTATAGCTCGTGGACCCCCTGCAGCATCACTTGGTGGGCTTTACCTGCAAACGATACTATGCCCTGAAAACACACACACGTCACCAGTAAAACATTAAGCTACTTCAAATAAATCGCCTAAATGGTTAATAGATAATAAAACCGCCTGGGTGGGACTGTTGAGCTCTGACGTACCTTCAGCCGAATGACACTCATGGGTTTCCCCGCTTTGTTACAGAACTTCTTTTCCCAAAGCAGATCCTGTAACAGTGGAAAATGGGTGTTCACTTTTCAAAAGTTATGGTACCAAAGCTAATTAGCAATGGCAACGGGGACTAGAATAACAGGTTGTGTCTTTACTTGGATGAAGGCATTTAGGGCATCCTCGCAGAGTTCTCCAGTAACCTCAAACGTCACAGTCAAAATACTCTGAAGGTGAAAAAAATATATACATGTTACAGTACACTTCTTACCTGTTGATACAAAACTTCATAAAGTGGATATGCATTATTTAAAAAAAATATTAACAGTAACCATGGCAGTAAAGCTATAATATTTCCATTATGGAAATCAAAGCTCCAACTGGCCAAAGCAGCCAAAACTGTATTCGATGCAGTGTTTGTTGAAATGCAATAACCGCACCGCCGCCTTAAAAGGTTCAGGATTCTTATTTTCAGGCCTTGAGGAGGAGCGAAAACATTTATTTACAAAGACCTTTTCCCTTTACTGAGACTAATTGTGAGTGATGAACAAAAGAAGCATTTTTAACGCCCCGGCTGAGGACTTTGTCAATGAACGTGTCAAAACCCACAGCCCCATTTGGGCACCCGAAACCTAGCGACGGTGTCTCGCTCTTTCCATCTTTTTCTCACTCACACACACACACACACACACACACACACACACACACACACACACACACACACACACACACACACACACACACACACACACACACACACACACACACACACACACACACACACACACACACACACACACACACACACTCCCTCTTTTGATACTTCCTCACATTACCAGGACGCTTTGCAGAAATCTGGGGGAGGTTTGGGTTGAAGTGCTAAGGTCACACACTTCCTTGTCATTTAGTGTAACAACAGAAAAAAAACTGCATTCTCATTTACATGAAAAGAGAAGCGTGATGGTGGCGGTGGTGGTGGAGGTGTGGCCGTGTGTCAGGGGGGGTCTGAGGGACAGTGGAGCTTCATGCGGGAAAAGGAACCCGAGAGAAAACAGACAAACAATGGTGTTATTTGCCCACCCAAATAACCCCTGTCTGTCCTCATCCTGTGATAAAAGTTCATGGGTATAAAGACCGACTAACTGCAGCGGAGCGTCATTTGTTGTGGTAATCCTCTGTGGAAAATAATTAAAGAGACGGCAGTCAACTAATCATGGGAAATAATGGCCGACAGCTTCAAGAAAACCTTTTGGGTGCCTTGCAAAAACATTCAACAACCGCTGAACTTTACACATGCTTACAAGTCACTATAAGAAAAGTTTGATAGATTTCCTTACTATCTTATGTGATACATCAACACAAACAAATGTATATTAGTGG
Source organism: Fundulus diaphanus (assembly GCA_037039145.1). NCBI lineage: Eukaryota > Metazoa > Chordata > Actinopteri > Cyprinodontiformes > Fundulidae > Fundulus > Fundulus diaphanus. The sequence goes on along the minus strand of CM073127.1, from coordinate 20,927,131 downwards.
GGTAGAAGAAAGAAGACGCACAAAAACCCACCTTCCTCACAGGGAAAAGTGGTGCAGACAGTATCTTAATGTAGGGATTGCAGTGTGTAGGTTTAGGTACAAAAATGCAAAAAAAAAAAAAAAATAACATTTGATGCGTATGAATGTTTTTGCCAGGACCTCCTAAAACCAGGAAAGTCTAGTAAGTCTAGACAGAACTCAGCAAAGATTTAGTGTATATATTATTTTTTTTTTTTTAGCTCAGATTGGCTCTTTTTGAAATGTAACACGGAAACATCAAAAGCCTCAAGTTGATCGCGACACAAAAAGTAGAGAAGGGCGGGAGGTTTCACTATGGTGTCGCAGCCCTGGGGTAATGCAGTGCTCTGTTTGAGCCCCGAGGAGAGCGCATCCCCCTTTTATCCTGCAGGAAACGATGTGCTGAAAGAAATTAGCAAAAAAAAAACAAAAGAAAAACACAAAAAAAAAAAAAAACAACAACATAGAAACTCCCTCAGAATTGCACAACGCAAACTCCAGACTGGTGCATACAAACCTTGTCCAGGTGTGGTTTGGCAGATTTCACAAGCTGCAGCTTCTCAGCGAGCCTTTTGAGATCAGAGAAATAAACACACATGATGACTTGTTTTGAAGTTTTGATCGTGATTTATTGCTCTTACTATGTTGAATTTCTACATTGTCCTTGAGTGCTCTGAAAGACGCTTTTAAATTAAACATATTTCTATTAAGTTCCCTCCAACAGTTTTATTTGAAGATTATAAACATGACCGCATTAACTTGACTAGATGTACTAAAGCAAACTTCTGTAATAAATAACACAAGGGTTTCTCATGGTTTGAGCTTTAAAGATTAGATTATGCTTCATTTGCTGTTTGTACCAACAAAGATGAGTGCTTAATTAAAAAACAATACAAATATATATTAAAAAATAAGTTTGGGGGATGGGAGTATGGTAACGATTTAAATTCTTGCTAATACAGTGTCTTTTATAGTATGGTAGGACTGATTTGGATAAATTTATTTTTAAAATATGTTGAGTTTTAAGCAATATCTTTTAGACCAACGAGTCTCATTTTAAAAAGAATGTGTTTGAGCAACAATGTTTAGGAGAAAACATGCTAAAATCTTTATAACAGAGCATACAAGTTAGTTTCCCAAAGCAATATACAGGTTATGCTGTCAAATTACAGAGACCAGAGCAGAACAAAGAAAAAGGTGGATTTTTAAAGCATTTATTTGGAGTCTGCTAAATTAACTTATATAAGATCACTGCAGGTGCAGCGCAATGTGTTAAATATTGGTGATTTTAGCTTTTTTTTTTTTATTGGTGTTTTTCAACCAATGCACTCCTGAGTTGATTGTCTTTTCCTGTGTTTGTGGGAGTATCCATGACATTGCACTGAACGATGCATAATTTAAGTAATGAAGACTGAAGAAGTCAGAAGAGAGGCATAAGGGAGGAATCGCTTCAACAAAGAACCCGTCCAGAGGACCTACTCAAACTTTTTGATTTTTCTACCAGGATTATTGCGATGCATCAGGACAACTTAAGTTGTATTTTCAAATGTATTATCCTCATCGAGTTCAAAGACTAATCTGTGAATCTGTAGGTTATGCACAGATTACCCCATCATAATCATCTTTATTCACAGCCTTTTCTGTTTGGACCATCTTTTCCTGACGTGTCACTTCATCTTAATTTATGGACCCAAAGCATGATAACACAGTATCAAAGTGGTCACTCTTCAGTAGCTGGCGGTCTACAGTAAAAGCCTCTAAATGGTAATGCATGTCGCTCTGAACAGTAAAACACAAGCGTTTCTGCTGGGGTGTGGGTTGGCAGCTACCTTGCAAGTGAGTTAAACGGGATAATCTCCCTTTATGCCTGTAAACTGCTGCAGTCAGTTTCAGAGTCTGGATGTTAGCTGTTAGGGATAGTCAACGTGTTTAAGGTCAGCGCTCTTTTTAATTATTGGATGGCGCACCTGCGTGTCAATTTTGCATAAAAGCCGAGCAGAGCGGCATTTGATGCAAACTGCAGTCACCTAACAGAGTCGGATTTGTTTCTGAAGTCAGAACTTGAATCTGGGAATGTCATCACATTACCTGACTCCGCCAGATGGATTTGCTCCGCATATCCATCTGGAAACCTTCCGTTGAAGTAATTTTGGGAAGGGGCGAAAAAACTGGTTAGCTGATTGGCCTATGTTGGTGATAGACGGGCCAAATAAACCAATCAGATCAACGAAGCATATGACGTACTCGTCAACATGCTTCGAGCGACGACGAAAACACAACCACAAGCCAAGCTACTCTTGCTGCTGCAGGTAAAGGCTCGTTAGCTCAGCAAAGAAATACTCTGTAATTCCGATAAAACTTGCTCGATAGCCACGCTAACGCTAGTTTCATCGGCTGAAGCCGCCATGTTCTTTAGACTGAACTGTCGCGCTTCTCGTTGCGTCACACCTCAACCCGCCTCAAAGCCAACGCTGATTGGACGTTCGTTTGGTGAACGGCTCCAAAGTTTCTTTAACGGAAAGTAGCCAGACTGATCTGTGAGTGAAACCTTGAAAGCTCGCGAGATCAGGATGGCTAGTCATCACATCCAATTTGAGCAAACTCTCTACTCCTTTAATGACAGGCCAGAAGTACTAATGGGATTACATCTGCAACTTTCACTACATTTTATGTGCGCGGCGGACATGTTGAAGTTTAACTTGCAGCTGGTCAGACCCTTTAAACTTTAAAAAGTCAAAAGCGTGACTTTTTTGTTCAACTTGGAATTCCTAACTTCCTTGAACAAGTCAAATGCATAAAAAAGTTTAAAAGAGGCTTTTGGCTTGATATTATTTTAGATGAAACATTTTTTAAAGAACATTTTGCCAGTCAGATCCATTCCAGGAGGTGGAACTTAGAAAGTTCACAGGACAGATTTAGGAAAGAGAAAAATAATTATTCATGCAGCAGAGCGTTATGGTTAGGCTGCCATAATGACTCAAAGTAACAGATGATATCGACTGCGATAATCTGTCCGTATCATAACTTCTAGCAGATATTATATTCCTTAAATTTATCCTTTTTTAAATTTTTTAGCAGTCATGATCTATGTCCAGTGATCAGCGGACTCCATCAAAACAAACATGGCACACAGGTTGCTTGTTAATTGTTGCCAGTCGCATGTTTTGTGTTCATGAATTAGTTTTTCTGTAAACCCTGGTTCTCAACGGGTATCTGGAATATATTTAGCCTGAATGAGCATTTTATAGTTGAATAAAAGCAAGAAGGGAACACAACAAATTCGTTTTTTTCCCCCTTTTTATCTTTTCCCTTCTTTACTGCAGAACAGAAGAACTTTTTCTCATTGTACTTAATCTCATAGTTGTGTCGATGCTTAATGACTACCCTAAATTGACTTGCGAACGCTTTAGAAATAGCAATTAAATCCTCTTGGATAGTGAGCAAGGCTCCCAAGCAAACTATTGCCCCGGTTCCCTCTGACCTCACAAGGAGGCTAAATGTTGTGTCCAGCTGCTTGAGCCCTCCGTGCTGTTAGTACCACACAGGCAGAGCTGCAGGGGTTTGGGGGGGTGGGAGGCTTCAAACGGCCAGCATGGGGCTGAAAACGAGGAGGGGGCCAAGACTCAAAAGGCAGGGGGAAAGGAGCTATCTGTTGGGACAAGGGGGACTCACTAGGTGCCAGGGGACACACACAGCTTTAATCCTCTGCAGCTGGTCGAGAGACACTGACTCGGGGCACGCACGGGAGCTTTAACGCGGCGGCCGCTTCATTCACATGAAGGGATGAACACCGATTCTATTCATGAGAATGAGATTCAGCAGGGGGATACAACATGATGACCGTCCTGTGGTGTGGTGGGGGGGGGACGCTCAATTTGAAAAAAAAAAGAAAAAAAAAAGGAGTCCGTTAATTAGAGAGAAACACGGCCGCAGCATCAAAGGCTGCTGTGAATGAAACTCAGAGAAAGTGGAAACAGAAGCTGACAATAGACTATGGACTTTTCTACCCTGCCAGTTTTAGAAGAACAATACATCAGGAGGCCATTCACTGCATAGTGTCAGGTAATCAAATATCGTGTCACACTGATTAACTGTTGTTTCCTTTCTTTGAAAAAGCTAAAAAGTGCTTTTAGTACATTTAACAAAATTACCTTGGATAAAGCAACGGGTATTTATAACGTTCACATTAGATCCCAAGTCACAGGTCCCGATCAAGGATTTTTAAAATAAATCAGTATAACAGCATCAAGTTTAATCGCAACCTTAACAAAAGTATCGATGCGTTCCATGTCGCCATCGCAAAGGGCTGCTTGGATTTAATAACTGGTTTCCTGTTCAATTTCATGCGGCACACATTTAAACCATGACTTTTACTGTCCACACCAGAACAAGATCTTAGTGACAGAGATGGTGAAGCTCAGCGAGAGCTGTGGGGACATTGTGATAGTGGAAAATAAAGAGATTAGAGAAGAAAACAACGAGGAGACCCTGACCAAACTGTACACCCATTGATGGCTTATTGATGCCTTTTGTGTGCAGAGAAATAATAATGACAAAATCAGCTCACTTTGCTCCATCCTGACAGTCGAATGAATGCAGGTCCAGCACTTCAGAGAGGTCCACCCTGCAAAGAGGATAACATTTTTCTCCCATTTAATTTAACCGCAAAGCATCCATCAAGAATAATTCTAGCTCTGCTCCTAAACTAACCCTAAAGTTAACAAGGTGAACTAACCAACGATAAATGCTTGCACAATGCTGTTTCAATTAACCCCTCGCTGCACGGCCTTTCATCTGCTCACCCAGGCCTGAGCTCTGCGGGGGGTGGGGGGGGGTCTGCTACACACATATTTGGATGTACACACATTCAAAAAAAATCTAGCTACCCTGCTGGCCCTGGGGTCAGAGAGCAAAGACTTGTGGGTAACCAGACACCGACGTGGGGTGGGTGTTTACCCAGGACGCTGTAGTTTGTGTTTTCTCGTGTGTACGTCTCCTTGTCTGAACTGCTTCATCTTTGATACAAAGATCTGAGCAGGAGTTATGATAACACAGCGGGAAATCTGGGCCACAGAAAAAGCTACTTAACCTCATCTCAGAAGGTGACCCTTTATTTGTTTGGAGGGGGTGAAAAAAAAGTGCCTTACCTTGATCTCTGGGTCTCCAGAATCTTAACGAGACCATTTATAGACCTGAGGTGAGAGAAGAAAAATTACGATCCTCCAAAATGACGGCTCTGCCTTACTTCTGGACCCACATCGCTGCTGGAGGATCGGTTGTAAGAAGTTGTTGTCAACCTGACGGTGTCTCGGACTTGGTTCAGTTCCTCCTCCGCCACCAGATCTGTCTTATTGATGATGGTAAGATCAGCAAGAGCAACCTGTCTGAGAAGACATCAAATGAAAGAGTAAACAAGGTATGTGAACGTGTCCCTTTAACCTGCAAAACTTTCCTTGGCCCAGTCAAGTTCATAACAGTCCAAGGTTTTATTTTACTTTTCAACAACTATTCGGACTGTAGATGCGTGTAAATTTAGACTTTTGCTTCGAGACATTTTTTAATTATGAAGATCAACACATATTATACCCTTTTTTGAAAGTCACATTCTCTAATTTCTCCCATTTTGAAGAGTGGTGAGCTCAGAGGAAAAGAAGAGAGTAAGGCAAGCCCAAGAAAAATACTGCAGGTTGAAAAACAAAATCTAAAAGGTTGTCTCTGAGAAGTGATGGATTACGAGGGGGCAGAAATGTTTTTATCCGGACTGGGTGAACTCAAACGTTCTTTTTGTTCTGTTTGTGCCATATGATCAGAGAAGGTGCAGGGTATTAAACTCTGCAGTATAAAGAGTTCCTATGTTGGTAAATATGAATTATCTAAGACAGCGGCCCCCAAACTGAGGTCCCCGGACCCCCGGGGGACCGCAAACCGCAGGTTGGGTGTCCGTGAAATGCCTGTTGTCGGGCCTGAGGAGGCACTGCTGAGGATGCGTCGGGAAAGATTTTACTGCTGCTAAGGGGTCCCTGATCTAAGGGATCATTCCCACATGAATCTAAACTTAGAGAAAAGAAAACTAGTCATCAAAGATTCACCTGGATGTTGATTCACTCTCTACCATCATGTTGAACCAATACACTGCAAAAAGGGAACTAAAATTAAGTACATTTTTCTTGAATTGAGTGCATTTGTCCTTGATTTGAGCAGGTAAATAAAATTATCTGCCAATGGAATGGGTATTTTTGCCCCTAAAATAAGATGATTAGATATACTGCACTTGAAGTATGAGTTGTTCTTATTTTTAGTGCAAAAATCTTAATCCACTGGCAGATCAATTAAACTTGCCTGCTCAAATCAAGGACAAATACTCTCAATTCAAGAAAATTTAACTTACTTCTAGTTCTCTTTTTGCAGTGTATAAAAAAAGTCTACTAACTAGGTAGTTCAATAGTGTATGGGTGGAGTATATCATCATTATTTACATGCAAATAAACTTGGATGAAAAACCATGGCAACAAGACATTTACTTCAATACTAAAAAAAACATTATTTTATTGTGTTATTGCTATGTGGTTTTACATGTAGCTAAAGATTTCCATTAACACCCCCACCTCACCAAGTCGAATGTCTCATTTTAGATGTGAAAAGAAAGTCAAAGAATGCTAAATGTTGAGAGGCTAGGCTTCTTCCATCAGTGCATTTGTTCAGCCGTAACAACACATCTGCTGGACAGATGGGCAAATGGCACTGGACCCGGTGTGGAGGACAATCCCCATGTGAGTTCTGCCTTTTGTGAAATATAATAATAGATAATTGTTTTGGTTTTTTTGTTCCTTTAATTGTTTAAATACAGAAAATGTTTGTATTGATACTATTTAGTGAAGAATACCAACAAGTGAAAAGAAAGTGGCAAAAAAGGCATCATACCTGGCTGCTTCGTTGACAAGTCCGTCTGCTTTCTCCTCTTTTAGTTGCTGTGAGAGAGAAAACCGTGAAGATATTACAGGAACAATTACCAAATCAATGTCACCTCATCACGGGAGATATCCCTGCCGTCTGAAAACCACACACAATCCTTGTCTAAACTTCTGTCTCGGCCTAATGTTTGCACTGTTCCCTTTTCCAAGCTGCTTCACAAGTACACCTTGTGAAACCTGAACTTATTCACACTCATTTGTCGCATCGCAGTGACAAACGCCTGTGTAATTATGAAGTGGAACCACAAAGGGGAAGGGGTTTTCCAGGTTGTTACGAACAGAAAAGTGTGTTGTGTTTTCATACCCCTGATTTATTTTCCCTTTTTCCTTTATTTAACCAGATGAAAATATTTCCTCTGGTTAACAGTTAATAGTTAGCAGAACCACCTTTCGCTGCCGTTACAGCTGCAAGTCTACAGCGCTGTGTCACTACCAGCTTTACACGTCGAGAAGATGAAATCTATGCCCGTTCTGCTTTGTAAAATAGCTCCCGCTCAGTTTAATGTGTACAGGGTTAATTCATTTTGCAAGGCACTGTGGTAACATAACGTCCGCGGCACATAAATCTGTCCCCACTTGGGTCGCTGTGATGGCCTCAGCCACACGATGCCAAAACCAGCCCACACACTCACCTGATTAGTCTAGGTATTTTGTTTTGCTGTAGTAATTTAATACTTTGCTTTTATCTGAAATCCTAGTTTTGTGTTTAGTTAGCATTACTGTCTAATTGTGTTTCGCCTATTGTGTGTGGATGGTTTGGTACCTTCACGTCTCTTTGTTAGGCCACTTTTGGGTGTTGTGAGCACTTCTGGTTCTTCGTTAATTTAGCCTTTTTTCAGTAGAATCATATTCAGCTGACCTTTTTTTTTATTATCTTTTATGATTTTTGAGGAAACAATTTTTTTTCTGCTTAGTAACGTACGATCACCCACAGCTTTATTTACAAATTACATTAAAGGAAACTTGATTGAACAGCTGAGTGCTGCTTTTTTTTAACAAATCCTGTGATAAGAGAAAAACTATCTTTTACACGGTCTGAGAATCACAACCTGTAAATTTGGGGGTGGGGATGGGGGGGGGGGGTATGTTTAGACTACTAGCTCAAAAAATAAATGAGATGGGAGGCAGGTGAGAGGATGCGACAGCCCAATAACAATGGTCACTCCTCTGATATCAATTACTCTGTCAACGTGAGTTTGATTCCCTCCTTCTCTCTGTCAGGATTTCCTTCATCTCGCTTCACAACAGTCCGAGGACAGAAACGCTCAAATGCCATGAAATGTGTCACTTCACTGAGCATGACACCTCTAAATTAGAGCCCATTCTCTGGGTGTCACTTGTCTTGTTCCTTTTAAGTAGCACAAAGGAGGCAGGATGTGTTTGTTCACTGAAAAGGGGAAGGGGGGGGGGGAATCTCAGAGTATATGCAGACAACTTTGGGCAAAAAGTCACAGCTCCTTTTTAACTGTACAAAAGGTAACCATGACAAATATTCCCATGTCACCTGATTAAACCTGAAATCAAATAGCAATTGTTCTTATTTCACTGTCAAATTCAAAGCTTTCCACAGAAAAAGAATTTACAGCTCTCAGATTAACAGCTCCAGATGTTTTTTTCTACTCCAGTGAAACCATTAAAGAAATATTTCCATCACTTACCTGCAGCCCGTACTTGCCGTCAATGACAGTCACGATGCCTGCAGCGGGACAAGAAAAAAGGGATTAACGCATGAATCAACGCACCAAAACCTGAACGCCTTCGTCTCTGAAGCCATGCTGCCTTTCGCCGTTTGCCTGTGTTCCTCTGAGCCGTTTTGTCCGAACAGAACAATTTGGGAACGAGCCGATAGGAACAGAGCGCTCAGTGTGAGGAGCAAGAGATCATTCATCCAAACACGCACACATCCCCAAACAGCGGGTATATAAAATGAGAAAACATGACTCAACAGGCCTGCATTGTAAAAAAAAAAATCTATTTTTACGGGAAATAAATGCAATGTAATAAAAACTGAGCAAAGATTGTGGCTGAGGGATACCAGTTCATGTTGCTTGAGTTAAAGCTTTACGGTTCCCGTCAGAGGTTCACTTACAGTGGGTGTGAATCTCACTTTAATATGGGTTTTTGGTCGTTTATTTGAACGGTTTCTCGTTTCTGAATGAACAGATAGCACAACATGCAACTTTAATGGAATGTAAAAACAATAATGGTGAGCACAGGTTCAAATCTGCTGTGGGTTTTCTCCCATACAGAATGGGTACAGGCTCAAATATACGCAAAAATACTTGCATGTTCCTCAGCAGGTTCCACTCAAACCACATACGTTCTGTAGTCATGTTTCATGCAGAATTCTGGCTGGATAGTTGACCGCTCCTCTTGGCAGAAGGGGTAGAGGTTCTTTAAATAGGTCATTTTCTTGGCAGATCGTCCGCATTTTTTCAACAGGGTTGACGGGGTTTTTCAACAGCTTATTCCAGCAGCATCCATTCCAAGACCCGTTTTGACGTGTGTTTGGGATCATTGTCCAGCTGGAACACCCTATTGAGTCCAACTTTCAAACATCTGACTTAAACTGTCACCACTCAGAAGAAGGAAAACTGGTTAGAGTTTGTTTTCAGGAACACTGGCGCAAACTAAGCGGATGCTGACTGAAAAAGTACCACGTGCTCCATAGCACCATCAGGCTCAAAGGAAATTTGCAGCTGTCAGATGCCTTCTGGACAAAATTATGTTTGGTCAGTGTGCAACAACACAACGATCAACTGGAGGAAACATCCCACACAACTTATTTATTAGTCCCTCTTTAGTTTTATCAGGAATGCATTTGTCCCCTCTTTGTGGATATTTTATTAATATTTTATAGAAACAAACTACGTTTCCCTATAGTTACAACCCAGTTAGCAGCTGAATTTGAAATAAAATCAAATAAATTGTGAGATACCGTCTGCTGAGTGATATCAGGGAAAAGGGATCTGTGTAATAGTTTGTCCAACCTAAACGTCTGGTGCCTAGAGGACGCTGCTGCTCAACGAGAAGCAGGGCCTAGTTTCGGGTAGCTAGACAGACTGACATCCCATTAAAGGAGTTACTTTATTTCACAACCAGCATTAACCTACTGCCGAATTCATCCTCAATGTCCTTTGTCTAAGCCTATAATAAATTACATTTAAGTTCAGTTTAAACCATGGAAATGTCTTCTTTTTCCATGGAAATGTCCATATTTGGGTTGTGGCTGATCAACTTTGCATGTGGCTAATTGAGTTTGCTGACAATTAGCCACGGTGGCAGGTTATTTTTGAGCCAGAGGGAAATTCGTGAACTAGGCGGCTGAAACTTGGGACGCGTTTGGTTAAGGAAACGGGAAAAACGATACCAAACGCTAATAAAAACTGCTTTTCAAACGGAAGAAACAGGTTGACGTTAAGATTCTGCAGAGGCCTCCCCAGAACTAAGATGCCACACTGAAAATTTCGAGACAGTTCTTAGAAGCCCAGCCAGGAAAAGGGAATAACCAATTCTGCCGAGAAGAGCAAACAAACACGCAGTTAGGATTATGTCTAAAACTTGCTGATGCCAACAAAAAGTGTTTATTTAGGCACAACCTCCTAAGGATCATTAAAAAATGTTAATGTGAGTGTATCCATGTAGTTGAGCATTTTTGTACCCCTTTGGTCATGTGTAGACCAAAGGAAAAGTAAATTTCAATTTTTACCCTAAATTTCTACTTTCAAAATTTATTTCAATTGTAAAATAATTCCTCCCTGGAAAAAGAAAAGTACAAATAAATATTTAAAGCTTGAAACTAAGGGGAATTCTCACCCAATAGGAGTGAAGGTAAACTTAAAAATGAGGGCTTTGGAAAAAGAGAAGCCTCGTTTCAAAGGGGTATACAAAACAAGGAGGTAAAATAGGAAAGCAGAGGTTTCAGAGCTCTTACCATCTAAATAGACGTCACTTCCAAGCTCTGCGTCGACCCAAAACATGGAGGCCACAGCTCCTGCAAAGAGGAGCTGCTATGTTAGGACAGGTCTAATAGGAGAACTGGTCAGATAGAGGTTTAACTGGGGCAAAAACATACAATTATCAACTTGTGAGTCTTTTTTATTGTTAAATTAGAAAAAAAGTTGCAGATATTGTTTTCTATTTTTAAAAATCTATACAATTCTCATTCATCTATATAAAAAGACCAGCCTGCAGCGTTATTGTGTGAAAATATGTCTACTCAATACCTCAGAAAACATAGTGTAAAAAAAAAAATACTAATAAAGTTGTATGGAAATTCTACTAATATTAATTTTATAATAAAGTATTTTACCGATTAAGAATTTAGATTTATAAAATAACAGAGAGGATTGAGAAATATTGCATTATAACTAATCAGAATGCCTCCTTGTGCTACTTTTGTCAGACAAAAGGCATTAACACAGTTTAAAAAAAAGTCACAGTAGAAAGAACAGAAACCAGACAGAAAATGTGATTTTCATTTTACTTGATGTTTGTCTGTTTTTACTTGGGAAATCGATCTACTTTGAGATTGTCGCATCAAAACTATTTTTGTTGGCTGAGCTCAGAAAAAAAAAACAGATAAAAGCAATTTCAGAAGCCATCAATTGTTCAAGTCCTTCTGGTACATTTGGTTTGTTTCCATTTCGCACTTTTGTCAAACTGTCATGCGAGGATAAGTAAAAATTGTGAATATTTGATGGATGCATAATGAAAACACGGTTTTTGACTGGCATGTTTCACATAACGCATCCAACCTCCCGTTTCATAGAACAGAGGAGAATCCTCCCGGGACACTTTGTGACTGACAGAGCTGCCGGAGCCAATGACAGGCCTATCGGGGTCAATGACGAGCCAATGACGAGGCAGAGGAGCAAGGACAGCCCCAGTCTGAGTCTGCTCTGTTTGTTTTGACCCAGAGCTGGGGCGGCGAGTGTCCGCCTTTGACGCTACCTCCTGACACCTGTCACTTAGCGACACGCCGCAGCGCCCGCCCTTTAATAGCCTGAAGCTGATTTCCAGATTGGCAGCAAAGAGATGAACGGACAGTTAGATGCTTTCCTGGCTGCCCCTTGGTGCTGCTGTCACAGCAACACAACATTGATCTTCAGCTCATCAGAAAATGTCCAACTTTTGATGTGAGATTAACAAAGCATCTGGGGGAGGGGGGGGGGGGCTATCAATTTGGACACAAACAACAAAGAAAAAAGAATTAAGTGAATGCTGGATCTAAAATTTTGTTTAACTCTTGTACAACTTGCAATGTGTGAAAATGAAATGATCTTTTATTGCAATAATATCACAGGAGAACATTTAGAAACCCCAGAAGTGAAAAGCTGGGGCCCTTTTTTAGTTGGGAAAAATACCATGTTAAAAAAAAAAAAAAAGGTTTGTTTCTCTTAAAAACCAAGCACAAAAAAATAAAAATCACTAATGTCTGCCCTACTGATCCCTTTAACATAAATGTTTTATTTACTTTTGGATTCAGAGAATCTAGGACATTTTTATGTTTTCATCAGGTATAAATAAACATGACGGGGAACAAAGACAAGACAACATACCGTTCACCTAAACACAGATTGGTGTCACAGAGGCTACGTTCCCACGGCAGGTGGCCGTCCATACCACTAGTAAATGCAGCCGTCATCAGACTTCTGAACGGTTCAAGACCGCAAAGCGACCCGCGTGTGCAGATAACAGAAGGAGACGTCACACAGCAGCGCACTGTTTACGGAAGTAACGGTGAATGCAATTGTTTCCAGAAGTGTTCGACAAAGTTTCGTTAAAAAAAAAAAAAAAAAAAACTCAAAGGAAAGAAAAAAAAAAAAAACACGGATACCAGCCGGCATCTCTCCTTGTTATTATTAGAAAGCTGTTGAGCCGACAATATTAAGACCACATCATAGCGAGACAAAGTAAGGTAAGAATAAAGCAGCACAGCTATAGACTAGTTCACGCGTGACGTAACGCGTGACGTCCGCGCTACTTCCGGGTCCCGCTGGTAGGCAAAAACAGAGCTGCTCTCGTCTACAACATGACAAAACGGGTGATTTAGAGCGTACTTTTAGTTCGTTTATTTTTGTAATCTAAGCAATGCCTACGACTTGTTGTGCTCCCGGTTGCACACAGAGGCATTCCAAATCGTTGGATGTACGTTTCTGTCGTTTACCGAAGGAGGAAGGACGCAGAAAGAATTGGATATTTTCAATGAAAAGAGCGCAGGCAGATGGACTGGGGGAGCGATCATACTACGACAGAATTTGCAGTCTACACTTCATCTCTGGTAAATACAACTTTATTCTGCTCTAGTCATTGTTCTGCTTAAATAGCGGCGGAGGGGAGGTGATGATCGCTACACGGGCCGCAGAAGCGGCTGCTACAGCAGCAGCAGCCATTGTCTGAAGCAGCAGCAGCAGCAGCGGCTTCTCCGGCCCGAGTAGTGTTTACGCAGCAGCGGCTACAGCTTACTTACTGCTGCTTACTTACTGCAGTAAGTAAGTAAGCAGCAGTAAGTAAGCTGCTGCTAGCAGCTTACTTACTGCTGCTTACTTACTGCAGTAAGTAAGTAAGCAGCAGTAAGTAAGCTGCTGCTAGCAGCTTACTTACTGCTGCTTACTTACTGCAGTAAGTAAGTAAGCTGCTAGCAGCAGCTTACTTACTGCTGCTTACTTACTGCTGCTAGCAGTAAGTAAGCTGCTGCTAGCAGCAGTAGCAGCAGCAGTAGCAGCAGTAAGCTGCTGCTGCTGCTGCTACTGCTGCTAGCAGTAAGTAAGCTGCTAGCAGCAGCTTACTTACTGCTAGCAGCAGTAAGTAAGCTGCTGCTAGCAGTAAGTAAGCTGCTGCTAGCAGCAGCAGCAGCAGTAAGCTGCTGCTGCTAGTACTTCTGTGTTTACGCTGCAATGTCGCCGACACCGCCACCCATTTTAACAAGACAAAAACACCTAAATAATCCGTAGTGAAAATTTTTTTTTTTAACCTACCGGGCCTCTGCTGAGACGCGGTCTGTGTCCGACGCCGCTTTGTGCTGTTGCACAAACATGTCTGAACATCCATCCATCCATTTTCTGACCTCTTAATCCCTCATGGCGTCGCGGGCGTTGCTGGAGCCTTTTTCCTGATATAAAATAATTGTAGCCGTCCAGTGGTTTCAGGGGCTTTCGTGCTCTCTTGTCCGTACTGGCCTGCGTGTTTATAAAGCAGCTGTGTCGCGGTACGAAACCCCTGGCCAGCATTTCACAGACTCGCTCCGTCCCTTCAGGCTTTTGCTGTGTGGATCTGGCAATCTGATACCATCAACCATCAACTTACTCTTAAAACGATCTTGTAGTACGTTATCTAAAGAAGAAAAATACGTGGAGAACTCGTCAGTTTCTCTGTTTGCGTTGCCATTGTGTTCGTCTTTTGCCTACCGGTCCGGCGCGCATGCGCGAAAAACCCGCATCAAAACAATAACAATGAACTGGTCTATTAACAATGGACTTTTATGGAGCGCCAACTGCTGCTACTGTGAGTGGATGTGTAGAGAAAGACGGGACAGTGACGTGAAAGACGGATAAAGTGCAATTATGACAGCGGACGCTTTGAAAAACATCCGATACGTGTCCAAATTGGTACCACATATGGAAGGGGGGAGGGGGGGGGGTGAAAAGGTCAGAATTGGGCCACTCACTGCCGTGAAAAAGACAGATATGGGTCGCATATGGGCAAAAAGATCGGATTTGGGTGGCATTTTCCTGCAGTGTGAACGTAGCCCAGGAAAGAGTAATAAAGTGGTTATGATTGGCTATAAAATAAAGTTTAAACAGAAACAACTAGGCCAGAAGAGGAGCTCACTGCCAGAGAGATTTAAATATACTACATTCATTCTTTAGCAATGTACTTTTTGTCATTTTGTCAAACGACAACAGTAAAAATATGGGTATTGTTTATTGGACAGAGTTTTTGTAGCAATCTTTCATCAGCAGAGATGAAAACATCACAGATTATTTAAGTTCTTCTCTGGCTTGAATTGTGAAGAGAGAGAAAAGAAAACGGGCCATTTAACTACAAAGGGTCAAACTGAGATCGGTCTATAAGGAAACACAAAGTAATAACAGAGGTCTTGTCTGAATATAGCCTGACGTGTGATACCTGGGTCAGCTAGTCCCGTTGTTTCTAAAAGGATGTAGTCAAACTTTCCTTTCTTCTCCATCAGGTTTTCAATGGCTTTAAGACCGTTGTCCCTGAAGAAAAAAGAAAAGATCAAGGATCAGGCGTTAATTACGACCAGTCTTTATTTGAAAAAATACTGAAGAGATCATCTTTTTGGACTAAAACAAGTAGATTTAGACACAAAGTAAAAAAAAAGCCCCAGTTTCATAGAGATTAATGGTTTTTGTATTTGTAGAGAGAGATGAAAAATTTCACACGGATTATTCAGCATGATTTTACACATGCATTGCACATGGATCTTTTGTTTCCTGGATGATAATAACAGTGAGGTGGGACAATACTGACTAGTTTCTTTAAACTCATTAGTAAAGTAAACTAACAATTGGAAAACGGACTGAATTTATATAGCGCTTTTCCAGTCGTAACACACAAAGTGCTTTACACTAGAGCCACATTCACCCAAACACACTAACATGCATGTTCAGATTGGTAGGCAAATGCGGCAGCAAGAAGCTGGAATCAAACCCACAACTTTCAGACTGCAAGACGACTTCTCTTCCCACTAAGCAACTGCTGCCCACAGTGGTCAATAAAGTTGGTGATGATATTCAAACAACTGTGCAAAGCTGTTTGAATTTGAAATTTAAAATCACATTTTCTAACATTTCAGTGAGCAGATGAAAAAATTAGAAATCTGCAAACGTTTGAGCAATCATTAAAAGTGTACCAACCCAACTCCTATTAAAAGTAAAACTTTATAGCACCTTTAAAGATAAAAATCCCAAAGAACTTCAGAAACAAAGATGTAAAAAAGACAGAAGACAAAATTAAACAAAAGCAGATTTTTAGCCGGCCTTTATAGAAAAACAATGAGTCTGCAGATCTCAGAGTCCGAGGAAGGGAGTCCCAGAGTCTTGGAACAACAGAAGAGAGAGCTCTGTCTCCTTTAGTCTTGATCACAGAACCTCAGAGCCCTAATAGGGGTTTAGGGATGTAAGGGTTCAGCGATGCAGACTGGTGTCCATGCAGAACTCTCCAAGTCAAAACTAGGATGATGAAATGCACTCGATAAAAAACCGGGAGCCAATTAAGCTGCCTTAGCAATGGAGTCACGTGACTTTTTTTAAATAGTAGCCTTTTAATATATTCATAGGATCACTACCACAGTTCATGTTAATTTACTTACCGGCCGGATGAAATAATATCTGGACAACCAAAAATAGACTAAGGATCAATACTGTAATAAAGTTTAATAATAAAAACATATTTTTGTTTTTAGAAAATTTAGCGATACTCTTAAGCCATGTCCCTGAATTACAAGGGAGAGTTAGCAATATTAATGCACATTTCTCTGTCAGCAAAAAACTGCAGTATTTATTCATATCTAACTGCACAAGACGGAGCATTTTAGAATCAAGCCCCCCCCGAGAACTGAGGAAGCTGAATTAAACAGTAGGTGTCCAGGGATTTGCTGCCGTGCCAAGAGAAACCGTTCAAATATCAACAACTTCTAGAGTTAAACATCTTTTATCTTCATCAGCATCCTGAGTTCCGACACGTACTTGACAGAGCAGCAGAGGCAGCCGTTTCTCAGCTCCAGCCACTCCTCATACAGCTCCCCTGCCTGGCTCACTGCCAGCGACTTCTCAAGAGCGCTCCCTGCAGGACGAGGAGGGAGGTGCAGGGAGAAACAGAGCAAAAGCAGTCAGTTTTTATTATCTGTGTATGTCACAAATACGAAATCCTGACTGAGCGATGGGGCAGAGATTTGTTCCATAGACTTTTTTTTTTTTAAATGATGTGGCCAAAAAATATAGTCATAGGAAACTGTATGAAAAAAATTATTCCTGTCCAAAACTGACCAAATCTTTTCCGGATTTTTCAAGACTCCAAGTGAACACTTAAAACAAGAGAATAAGTTGGCAAATCCTGTCCCTGAGGTAAATAGAGGTAATACATTTGTAGCATTATTCACACTCAATACATGCTTTTAAATGGTGTTCAGTTCTGTTATGATCCATCGCTCTTCTTTTTTGGAAACAGAAGAGAACATTTTGAACATTTTAAAACCCCTCACACCCAGGATATAAGCAGCTGCCTTCAGGAAAGTGCAGCAAATAAGAAGATTGTCATGAAAACTACTTTTGCCCTACTAGTAGTTCAGTTCATGAGGAATAAACTAGTTTATGTCACTAAATCGACGCATAATATACAATGAAGATTCTCATGTTAACTTCCTGCTCCCAAACACAGTTGTATATTTTATCTGGTAAGTAAGCATTGACGTGTAAATCGTGCAAAATGCGATATTGCATTCGCCTGTTTTCATTAACCCCTTTTCATTATCTATTCATACCATGAAATCTTGCACTTATTTCTGTGCAAATTAACTGTCCATAGCAGCACAAACACGACATGCGACGGAACCGCGCCGACCGAGCAGCCTGCACGCGTTTTCATTCAGGCTTTACTTCTGTTTTCTGAGTCTTAATTACCTTCTCCAAATTCGTTGAGAATGACTGCAATCCGTTTGTTGTGTTGCTCCGTCAAGATGTAATTCAGCAGCGTGGTCTTCCCGGCACCTGTAAAGAAATGTTGAGATAATATTGGAAAACTGTGAAGCAGAAGGAAAAGCATGCATCGTTTCACAGATGCTCTTTCATGGCTACAACATGGCTGCCCACATAAACTGAAAGGCCTGGGGTTAGTGTGGATGGATTTTAATACTGAATTATTGTGTTATTGTATACGTAAGCACACCGTGGGCATTGTACAATCCAGAGTCACATTCCTCGTATGTGTACACGTACCTGGCAAATAAAGCCGATTCTGACGGGAGAGACTGCTGGCAGGACAATTACTAGCTATGCAATCCACAAATAGAGGGGCAAGAAGAAACGTAAAAAGTCCTGTTTGCAGTTTGCCAAGTAGGTGACACAATAAACATGTGAAAGGAGGTGCTAGAATCATAGGAGAGCGAAACTGAACTTTCTGGCCCGTATGTCAAATGCTATGTGCAGCAGCGAATTAACGTTGCACATCACCCTCACCATGAATCACGGTGGTGGCAACATCATGCTGTGGGGATGCTTTACTTTAACATGGACATGGAGGCTGGTCATAGTCGATAGGAAATAACAAACAGAGGAATCTTGTTAAGACCACCGATTCGGTTCTGTCTGTGCTTTTGAATCATGGTCCGCGGCGGGTTGCACACTGCAACAGACAAACCAACTGAATTTAACTTTCGCACGACCAAGGCAGCGTCAACTTTTTCCCCGTCTAAAATCCTGCAGTCTATTGCTGTGCTTCTAAAAGGCAAATAGACTGAATTTATGTACCGTCTTTCTAGTCATACTGACCACTGAAGACACTTAACACTGTAGCCACATTCACCCAGTCACACTCACTAACCCTTCCAACAGCAAGACGACTTCTCCATCCATAGTCGCTCCTCAAATCACTACCACTGTGCCCTTTCTTTAATCCTTATTTCCTTATTTTTAATGTCTGACTCTAACAACAACACCCAAAACATTATTTTCCACCCTTGTTGTACTGATATCGCTTTAAGACCCATCTGACGCGACTCCGCTGTAGAAACGGATTGTTCAGTTAAGGACCCTATATTAAGGTTTTATACCCACCCATGTCTTTAGCAGCTTGCTATGGACATGTGCAAGTCTTTAGCAAGCTGCAAAAGACTTGAGACTGAAGTGGAGGCTCACCTGGAGGCTCACCATGCAAATGTGTATTCGCACACTTTAATCCCTCAGGGACCGTCTGTTTAGACATCCATGCAAGCTGTACAACTCTGAAACTAAATTTACTGCACAGTATTGCACTCTGCTGTCTGACTTTGACTCAAAATTGAGTCCATTAGCTGCTAAGGACTCTTTGCATGTTTAAGACCCTCAGAGAGTGTTGTTGTTGAGCACTGCAATCAATTGTTTGTTTAAAAAAAATAAGGAAAGATTATGCTTTGTTGTGTCTGCGTGTTATCTGTAATCATGTGCATTCTGAGCCGGTGTCTGCCTTACCAAAAATGTCATTTTGGCAACACATGATGACAGTAAAGCTTCTTGATTCTTAATCCAACAGGTAAACAACAGTAAACATACAACCAGAGCTGCAATGGAATGGTTTAGATCAAAACATGTTCATGTGTTAGATCGTCCTAGTCAAAGTCCAGAGCTAAATCCAATTCAGAAACTGTGACAAAACTTTAAAATAGTGCTCCCAAAGAATGGCTACAAATATACACCAGACAGATTTGTATTTTTAAACAACCACGTCTCTTGTGTTGGCCCAGTACATAAAATCCCAATAACAACCATTGACATCTGTGGCTATACCCTGATAAAATGTGAACATGTTCAAGTTGTATGAGGCGCTGTGTTTATGATATAAAACAGTCTGAGTTAACAACCCTGCAGCTTTGTCTGAGCCTTTAATCCCCTTGTTGGCTCATTAGAGCTGTGAGCCCAGATCTCACCCAGGTAGCCGGTGATGATGGTGACGGGGATCTGCCGAGCTGGGGGACCAGGCTGGCTGTCGATGGGTACCAACTCTGGACAGTCATCTTCCTCTTCCATTATGTCACCCTATCTGGTAACAATGAATGCAAAAGCTGGATCAGATCTGATGAGAACAGGTTTTACACATGTTTATTCCATAAAAAAAAAAAAAAAAAAGCTTGAACGTGTTAAAGATATTTATAACACTGATTCAATATTAAGCTGTTTCTGGCTTAATTCTAGACACTGTTGTTTACAAATACAAAACTAAACACGAAGATAAACCCCACTACACTATTAGTTGAAATCTAATGTCATTTATAAACAATAATAATAATAAAACAACGTGTAGACAGTTTATGCTCCTACCTGCTCAGTCACATAGACAACACGACAAGTTCTTAATTTACAAAAAGCCTGAAAAAGTCACCTCGGATTGATAACTTTGCTCCCACGAAGAGCTGTGCAGCCCCTCGACCAGCAGTTATGACAGCGTGCCACGCTAAATACGGTCCGGCAAAATCCTCAGGCTGCCGCTGCTGAGGTTCCGCTTTTCTTCGTTACGGCCCACAATCACCAACTACTAAACGAATGAAGTTATTCTTCACGTCAAGATGAAAATAAGCAGCAAATCCGAATTTAATTTGTAAAATTAAATGTACGAGTATTTCGGTCCCCCCCCCCGTCTGATAGACCCAACGGACTTAATTAAAGTATGCAGTGACATACATCCCCCAGAAGATGGCGACAAAAAACTTTTTTTTATTATTTTACTGCATTTGCTCTCACGGCATGATTGAGATATTTGCTAACGTTGTATTACTAGTATACTAGTATTAGTTGTGGTGCATTTTGTATTTTTAAGATTTTACATAAAAAATATAATCACCATTGTTTATTTTACTTAAAAATGTGTGCATTTGTTTAATTTTTACTTTTTTTATATATTTTTATTTTACTATAAAGATCTATCTATCTATCTATCTATCTATCTATCTATCTATCTATCTATCTAATTATCTATCTATCTATCTATCTATACAGAAATGTCTCAACATGAAAAATAAATGACAGACAAGCAAACAAAAACGCTAAAAAATAACCCAAACATATAAGTGTGAATACAGAATTGTAAAAAATGTGAAGAAATGCACAGAGAAATGTATGCAACTGAGATAACAGAAGAAATGCAATCTGTGTTAATGATTAAAAGGTAGAATTAAAACGGTGACATACATTTAATTTAAAAACACAACATAAGATGTATATACTACAGAAGTGAAATGAAAAACTACAGTATATAAATGCATTTCAATCAGTAGAAGATGCAAAAAAGCCACAAATATAATTAGCTTAATAAACATTAATTTAGATGAATCTCACGTAAAGCTGAAGAAAACCCCAAATTATGTCAAAAACGATATAAGATGGATGTCTTGAATACTGCCATAATTTCAGTTCATGTATTTTCCTTTGCATTATGCAGATTTATGTGTCATTGAAACACTTATTTTGAAAATCTAAGGAAGGAACTTTGTTAGGGCAAATTCTGCCAGCACACCTGTGATAGGTACACAGCTGTGTGAGAGGCATGCCGATTGTGAAGCGTGAGCAAGACGGGTTATAGCCAGAGGGGCTGCTTTGAGTTGGAGGAAGTCAAGGGATGCCAGATCGTTTGTTTTCCTCATTTCTACTTCTACGCATGGGTCAGCCAGCGAGGTATGTTTACATGTTATATAGCTTTGTTTTACAGTCTTGCTGTTACAATGAGTTTGTTGTATTTTAGTTTGACGGTGGCGTTGTGTGATGCTGTAACAATCAAGACTGTACATCCGAAAATAAAGTCAACATCATGCCATCAGTAAAACGCACTCTTCATTGATGCAAGAAGAGGTGGAAGTGATACTTTGCATCACAGTCTTCTCAAGGTTGGTGTTACCCCTGTTGCTTAAATACAGCTTTCTACCTTTTTCTACCACATAAACAGGCCAGATTTGCCAGGAAAGACCATTTGTGGTTTATATTCAGGGTGGATTGTGTCATTGACTACCTGTTGTCAAATCAGCAGTCTCCCCCAGGATTAATTTAGACCACAACTGTTTTAGTCTAGTTTTATGTAAACTTAATTTATGTCGATTCCTTTAAAACTTCAAACTGACATTAAACCTTCAAATGTGGCTCAAGCAGGTCAGGTCATGCTGTTGGGTTCAAAAATACAGGATTTACAGTCCATCTTAGACCAGTTTAATGTTGTATTTATTATGTTTTTTTTTTTTGTTTTTTTTCTTAACTACAACATGTTGCTCAAGCAGATTAAGAGGCTCATACTAGATGAGCATAATGTTCATACTGTATGCAACACAGTATGAACATTAAGGAATGAATTAATTTGTATGTATTTAATGTAAGATAATCCACACCTACAAGGTCAGATTTAAAAAAATTAAAAAAGATATGAAGGTGGAAAACAAAACACGTGAACAGTGTCTGAAAGTCATGTTTTTAAGAAATGGAAATAAATCCAGCAAAAAACAGACACAGCCGAACCAACATTTAAATAAGGGGGCCATATGAGCAGGAAGTCAGTTTGACAATGGTCCCCAGATGTCCACAAGGTCTTATTGTGTTTTTTGTATCAGAAGGGTAACAAAGTCCCTAACTATTCTATTTCATATTGCCTCTGGAACAAGAGAAAAGTGTATAAATCATTGAAAAAAGTTCCTAGAAAAGAGAGAACATTTGCTCAACATCAGTAGCCACATTTACATTTATTTTTTTTTACAAATTAGAGTTTCTATCTTATTTTAAGTCACTTTGACGTCTCTATTTATGAATATATCCTGGAGACATATATATATATATATATATACACACACACACAAACGGGGTTAACTCATGACTGACTGAGACACTCTAACACATAAATAAAACGTAATCTAATAATTCTGGTTGTCATTGGTTTTACTTATTGTCTTTTTCTTTTGCAACACTTTTTTTTGTTTCATGTTGCTTTTAAACAAGACGGAGCAATAAGTGTCTCTTACGTATTTTTTTTTTGTACTTAATTTTTCTTGACGTTGATATCCTTCCATGTTTTGTTTTGCAATATATAGGCACATAATGTATAAACTTGTGTGCCTCTACCTCAAACACAACCCCCCCCCCCCTCCCCCCCAAAAATGCATGGTGTGGACTGAAATTAATAAAAACATGCAGAAACAAAAATATGCCTATTGCAATCAGGGATGCACCGATCTCATTATATGGCCCGATATGTGATATGAGTATTGCTGTTATGGACAATAACCATCATTTACCGATATCATTTATATCATATATATTTCCCTACCCATTTGACACAATGAAAGGCCGACCACGCTGCAGGCATTGCTTCTCTGCATCAGTTAAAACATCCCGCAATCCTGCGCTGTGTCACCATCACTGCCTCACGCATAAACAAATACCACATAGCTAATCTCCTCCCCTCCTCCTGCTGAAACAGACACAAACAGCAACAAGATGGAAATAAACATCAGTTATCATTCTTTTCCTTTTTTTTTTTTTTTTTTTTTTTTTTTTTTTTAAATCATTCATCAGCCTAGTTTTGCCCATGGGACCAATACTGATGAGTTAAAAGGAGAGCCACATTGGCCGATACCGATGTTGATGCCGATATATTCCACATCCCTAATGTGTGTGTGTTTTTTTTTTTATTGTATCCAAGTAACACAGGCGAATAAATTTAACAAATTGGCCATTCAAACTAAACAACGACTTTTGCACAACAAAATGTGTTGGGGTTGAGATTAAAATATTAAGATTAAAAATTTGACACTTAAGTATGGTGAGTGAAGAAGTTGATTTTGTCATTAATGGAAAATATGTCTATTTTTAAATAAAAATAATCTAATAAATGCACTGATAAACGCATCATTGAATAAATAAATAATCTGGGCGCCTGGTAACGCTCCTCTCAGCAGCGAGGGAGCGCCTGTGCCTCACGCGTCCACCCTGTCCCGTCCTCCTCCTCCTCCTCCTCCTCCCTCGCCACTGACTCCCTCTATCTGGCGCTCACTCCCTCGACGGGATGCCTCAAAGCACATGCGGAAGTTTCCACCCCAGAGAGCCGCTGCCGCTGCTCAGATGAGCCTCTGACAGTTGATCGGTCGGAGGGGAAGCCGCAGTGACAGCGAGGCGGTGGGCGAGGCGACACCGCCAGGAAGCGCCACCACAGCCGCGGACGCCCGGACTGGACTTCAGACCCACGCATGGCTTCTCTCAGCTCCGCCGAGCGACGGGCGTTCGCCCTGAAGATCAACAGGTAATGGGAATCATTTGATAAGGAAACCCCCCTCCTGAGGGGTTTGGGTCCTTGGAGATAAACCGAGGAGTGGAGGAGTGAGCGCTAAAACTGTGCAGAGAAATAATGGGACGGGGCCGTTTGCTCACAGAGCCGGGCAGGCAGCCTCATGCTGTGAATGTTGAAGCTGCAGGTTGTTTCCCTTTGCTCCGGAAAAAAAAGACAGCCTGGAGGGCTATCAACTTGTCTCCAACTTTACTGGAAGCCTGAGATCTGTTACAACAGGTCTGGTAATGGTAACAGCCATGTTATCTTTCACAAACGCACACATATTTAGTGTTTATTTATTTATTATTATTATTATTATTATTATTATTTTAAGGGTTTTATTTTGGCCCAGAGAAAGGTTCGGATTTAGGAAGCAAACATTTTGCTTTAAATCCGTCCATGAATTATTATATATATATATATATATATATATATATTTTTTTTTTTTGCCATTTCCTCTTCTTGACCATGCCGATTCTACAGTTTCTAGTGTGATCATTTCCTGTGGTGTGTAAAGCTCTGGCAGGCCCTTAGAGCCGGTACAAATGAGGAGGGATGTGTGGTCATAGTTCCTGCTGCGAGGCTGACCAGGTGGGGAGGAAGTATGCATATGTAGTCTATTGTGTTGTGTGCTATGCCTCCTCTGTAGTGAACTTCTATTATCGTTAGCTCTGCAGCGAGTCTGGAGCTCCTTTGTTTTTGTGTGATGCTGCACAAGTTTGACAGTGGTCTGGAGGTCATTCACGTTGTGAACGCGGGTTAACATTTCCTTCATTTATTGATTCCAGACTTAGGAAATGTTCTTCCCCCCCCCCCCCCTCTCTATGGTCATTTGCAATAGAAGGAACAGCTGCATCTCTGCTGCATTTGCAAACGAATGAGTTCGTCAGTCGTTAGCACGATCTCTTCTTTGTTTCCCTATGCGAAGGCCGCAGTGTTGATTGAAATAGCCGGGAGAAATCATGCTTCTCTGTTTTTGTGCTGCGCTGTGCAGAGCTGAGCTCAGCGGCTGGGAGATGAGAGGGAAGTTGGGTCAGAGCCTGAATACCGTGATGAGCCAGCATCTGGGCTGGCTGGAAGATGTGGTGCTGTAGTGTTGGATTGCAAGGTGTTTGGGCAGATTTTTGTGTTGACCGCAGAGTTCCGCCGATTAAGCCTCACTGAACCCTTTAAATGCAACAAAACTCTGCTGTTTGCACTAGTTACCAGTTAGACCTCCTGTTTGGGTTCGATAATGTTTTGTTGTGCTAGAGTTGCTACAGTCTTTAAACAAAATTGGAGTCATCTTTAAGCGTGAGAATTTCAGTGCGCTGCAAAAATACATATGCCCTTCAAACATTTCTACATTTTTTTTCCAAGTCAAAGCCACAAACATAGATTTGTTTTATTGTGATTTCATGCAGCAGAGCGACAAAAGGTCGCACATATGTGGGGTTGAAGAAGAATTCCTGTTTTAAGTTGTTGTTTTTCCACAAAAGATACGAAGTGCGGCATGCTTTTCTATTCCGCTACCCTGAGTCAACATATGCTACAACCACCTTTTATTCCAGTACAACTGAAAGTCCTCTGGGATAGGTATGTCTCGGATAAAAACATTTAATTACCCTTCGACTAGGCCAGTGGTGTCCAAAGTCAGTGCTCAAGGGCCAGTGTCCTTGATGGTTCAACACAGCTGACCCTAATGAGAACTTGATTAGCAGGCCTCATTGTCAGACTGAGAAGGTAAATCATTAATTTGAATCAGAAATGTTGGAACAGAGACAGACCTAATAGTGCCTTACATTTGTCCTCGGTAGTCGGCATTCTCGACCTTCGGGTCGGAAAGGTTAACCGCAATGACCCCTAAAGTCGGTATTACGAGTCGGAAACTCGGTGCAACAGGATGGTACCCGACTTCGGCATTCATGATGGCTGGTGCTCGCGGCAACATTGAGTAAAATCTCATACTTGGACTGTTTGCAGCAGCTCTCAATTATTTCTGTAACATTTAGTCAGTCGTACAGGTGCTACCTTTCAGTGTTCATCAGACGGGACATTTCAGCTCTGTTTATTTGCACAAAATGACGTTTTAACAACAGTGCGAGCATCCATGTGCTTTCCCACTGTCTGACAAGAGGGAAACCGTAACGCAAAAAGGCGGAGATGACGTAATCCGCGACTCGTTAGTTCCGACCTCTGAGGCAAAAGGAACGCACCATGAAACAGGTGGGAGACCGTCCCTTGAGGACTGGGGATGGACATGCCTGGGCTAGGCCATTCTAACGCCTCAGTTTGTTTTGATTTCTGTCATTGCTTAAGAAAAGCTTTTGGCTTCATAGTTTTGCATGTTAGGCCTAATGAAGTGGAGTTTTTACATTTTTACAGTCTCCCCCTCCATAGCTTATTGCAAACCTTGAACAAGGCCATTCTTCTAGTAATTCTTTCATAGAAGCCAGAGTTGTAAAGTGCATAGTAGCTCTCTTACCTGAGCTGTGGATGTCTGCAGCTCCTCTGAAGTTAGCCTAGGCCTATTGGCGGCTTCCCTGATTAATTGTCTCCTTGCTTGGCAGTTCATCCTGAGTAGACTGCCATGTTTGTATAGATTTGTAGTTGGTACCAGACGCTTTTAATTTTTCGTAGTGATATATTGAACAGGGCTCTGAGTTTTCAAATCTTGGGAGATCATTATTCAACCTTAAAGAAGCATAGCGCAAGTTCCGGGACTTTTACAGACGTCTGCCCCCTCTGGCGACAAGTTGAAATGACACCGGTGTTGTGCACGTGCGTGAGAGAAGAGGAAAAGCATCTGCCGCTGCGACTACACAGGTCTTTTGTTTATAGGCGTAATGTCGTCTGAGGTAAGAAAGCTATAAATATTGAAGTTAACCTGAGATTACGGCGGAAACTGAAAAAAGTAGCCAGGTGAATGAGGATTCGGCCCAAATAAGTCTCTCATGATCTGAGTAATCCAGCCTATGAAGGCAACTGTGGTAAATGGAGGATAACTCATTTTACATGTGAAGCAATCGTTAGGGCATGTATGGGGGAATAAAATTAACTTCAAAATTTGCACTATGCACTTTTTAACCTGCTTTAAACTTCTCCAAAATTTCATCTCTGACCTGTCTGCTGTGTTTTTGGTCTTTACCGTTCTGTTTGTTCTAAATTCAACTTCCGAGGCCTCCGCATAGCCGCTGTATTTATTCTGACATTAGTTTACCACATAGACTTATATTTATTATTTGGGTCACCTCTAAAGGCAGTTGGTTGCGATGTGTGTTTTTTTTTTTGGGGTATGTTGAATATAAAATGGCTTTTAAGAATTTTACTTGTAAAATAAATTGCGAGTCTTGTTTCTTTCCACTTCCGATTATACACTTCTTTGTGTTTACCTGTCGCATAGAATCCAGATAAAATAAACTCTAGTTTGTGGCTGTAACATGACAAATAAGAAAAGGTCTGCTGTAAATAGTTCATGCCAGAAACAAAGGCCTTAAAACCTAACCTCTATTAGAGAGGGTCAGTAATCTCAGCTGGTGGCCACATTCTTAAAACCATCTTATCGATGAGGAAATCTTGAACGTGGACGGGGAACAAGAGTTGTCTTAGACATGGAAGTTCATTTCAGTCAGGAATGCTGTCTAGAATGCAGCCCCATATGTTTCCTTGTGACCCGAAGGGAGACTCTTTAGTGCAAAGAACCTGAAGTAAATATAGTAAAAGATAAGAAACGCTCTGGTAAAGTCCAGAAACCTGTATGTCAACCTATTCGTGGTTCTGCTGTTGCTTGAGCAAGTATCACTTCCAATAGTACTCCAGTCCCATTCGATTACTGATCAGGAAGGCCAAGTCAGTCCCAGGATTCCCCCCTCGACCCAGTGGAGGTGGGGGTAGGACAGGGGAACTCCTCGGACAATGTCTCTGACCCAGTGCATGGCGCTGTTACAGCACTGGAGAGCTCCTCTAGTAACCCGCTGCTGTATCCTAAATGTGCAAATAGGTGTTATCGTTGAGCTTTTCTCCCTACAGCTGTTAGACTCAATAAGCATCACTCTTCCCAACAAACTCTAAGCTGTTTACATCCCTTCTTCTCTCACAAAGGTTACCATTTAGACAAATAATTAACAGCACAACTGGTGCAGTTTTCTTTTATCTCAATACCCTTATGCATTGTTAAAGTAGTTATTCATTACATAGCTTTCTTATATTGTACCTTTTGACATTACGATACAGTATTTTGTTTTGTGTTGTTATTGCTTATCATTCACGTGTATCTGTGCTTCCATTTGCTTATCACTGCTGACGCACTTAATTTTCCCCATTAAGGAACAGCTAAGAGATCTCTTCTATTCATTTACTATGTGTACTTTCTCACACTGATAAAGTTGGGTTCTGAAAAATCGCCGACTTTACCTTTTAACTCTGTGATGTCTTGAGACCCTGCTTCGGTATTTCCGTAGAGCGCTGCTTCCGTAAGATGCCATCTATTATTAAACTTCACCTGTCACTTCTGCACCCACGACATGATGCTGCCACTTCCGTACATCACAGTTGGGATGGCGTTTGAAGGCTTGCAAGTTTCCCCCTGTTTCCTCCAAACGTAACGATGATCAGTTATGTCCTAACACTTTGATTTTTGTTTCATCGGCCCACAGGACATGTCTTCAAATGTAAGGGTTTTGTCCCTGAGTGCATTTGTAAACCGTAATCTGGGATTTCTTTCAAACCATGTTGGTAAATGGCTGATTTTACTGCGGGTAATGACACTCTCTTACCAGCCAGCATCTACACATAGGTGGATTAATGACCGGGCCTACCGGGCCCGGGCCCAGGGGGCCAGAGGCCCCAAGGGGCCAGGCCAACTTGGCCCCGCGGCCACGATCCATAGAGGGTCAGAGGCCCCAGGGGGCCAGGTCAACTTGGCCCCGCGGCCACGATCCATAGAGGGTCAGAGGCCCCAGGGGGCCAGGTCAACTTGGCCCCGCGGCCACGATCCATAGAGGGTAAGAGGCCCCAAGGGGCCAGGTCAACTTGGCCCCGCGGCCGCGACCCACAGAGGGCCAGAGGCCCCGAGGGGTCAGGCCAACTTGGCCCCGATCCATAGAGGGTAAGAGGCCCCAAGGGGTCAGGCCAACTTGGCCCCGCGGCCATGATCCATAGAGGGTCAGAGGCCCCGAGGGGTCAGGCCAACTTGGCCCCGCGGCCACGACCCACAGAGGCCCCAAGGGGCCAGGCAAAATTGGCCCCGCGGCCATGATCCACAGAGGGCCAGAGGCTCTCAATCATTATTATCAAAGCTAATTCTCAAATTGGATGGATCACACAACCTCACTCACATATTCTTTATCAATTATTAAAGGTTGTTTCTGAATTTTGATCACAGAACTTAATGCAAATATTCTTGATTGATTGACAAAGCTCATTCTCAAATTTTGATTACACAACCTTACTCTGACAAATTATCATTATCAAAAAGCTCTATCTTGAATTTGGATCACAGAATCTCACTCAAGTATTCTTAGCTGTGCCCCTCCCCCATCGAGTCTTTCATAAACCGGTCTGTTCTTTTAGAATCTCCTCATTTGGTATTTTGAACTCGTGAGAGACTGCTCAAAATTTGGTTTCCTTTCCCTCAGTTCAGACTCAGAGATAATTTGA
This sequence comes from Fundulus diaphanus, assembly GCA_037039145.1. Taxonomy (NCBI): domain Eukaryota; kingdom Metazoa; phylum Chordata; class Actinopteri; order Cyprinodontiformes; family Fundulidae; genus Fundulus; species Fundulus diaphanus. Next base: position 20,897,489 of record CM073127.1, on the reverse strand, counting down.
AATCATTCAACAAGAAATTTAACGCGCGCACACACACACACACACACACACACACACACACACACACACACACACACACACACACACACACTTGAGTTGAGCATTACTTGGAAATTCTTATATTTTCCATTTTGCTGTTACTATCAGCATCTTCCCATTTTGTCCTTTTCTTTCGAAAAAGTTTACAGTCTGACATTTGTCACTGCTGTCAGTTAATAACTTTTTGGTCTTTGACCCATTTTGTCATTTTCTCGATTCGATCGTCACTGACCACTCTCTCCTGTCTGGCAGACATCGTTGCTGCCATCATAGCTAGCAAGCTGCCTGCAGATAGCAACATTTTGGTGTCCTTTGTGAAAATATTTAGATAGAAGACAAAAGTGCACAAAGTTGTACAATTATTATCTTTTCAAAATATTTGTTTCACTGTCAGTGTGATTGACCGACTTTGCCGCTAGATTTCGTGTCTTTTGGCCATACCTGGCTAGCGACTAAAAACATCATTTAGCGACTTTTTGGTTGTGAAGATAAGTGGTAAAAGCAGATCTGCCTGTTGGTCTTCCCACATTTTGCCATTTGGTACTTTGCACTCTTGTTGGTCACTCCTAGGCATTTGTCCCTGCCTTCAGCTAGTCACTTGGCTCTTTTGGAATATATTTCACTGTAATTGGCTCTCTCTCTCTTTCTCCTCAGTACAAATCAGTCTGTTCCCTTGCCATTTAGACATTTTCTTGATTCGATCATCACTGACCACTCTGCTCTCCTGATGTCTATCAGACGAATCAGTTGATTCTCTGCTCTCAATTGTCTATGCTAGTAAGCTGTTATTCTCTGCTTTGGAGTGTTGATGCTGGGTTGCTAGTTTTCTAAATCACCTCACACACTTGAAGGAAGCAGCACCGATCATAAACACACAAACAAACTCACACACACACACACACACACACACACACACACACACACACACACACACACACACACACACATAGTTGGTTTATCTGTTGTGATAGGCAAAGAGCCAATGTGCAAAGAAAGAAGGGAAATATGGATCATAAACGTTTAAGTGGAGGAGCTAGAAAAAAAATTCAGCAAGAAAAGAAAAAAAAGGAATCAGTTTTACTTGAGAGTGTTCCAAATATCTCCAGCTTCTTCAGTACAAAGACATCTGCTGAAAGCAATTCTATAAATGCTACTGCAAATTCAGCTAACGTTAGCAATGCACCTGAGCTAGCATGTAGCTCCCAAGATCCTGAGACCACTACAAGTGTAGACACTGAACCAAATGCTTCTGATGCTTATGATTCAACCAATTCAGCAGTAGCCAGTTGCTCGGATGAATGTGAGGTCACTGCACCTCTGGACAGCATAGAAAATGAGCTGAATCTTTCTTCAACACCATCTACAGTGACAACTCTACCTAGTGATCCCGCTAAATGGGCTGAGACCCTCACTGAGTCAATGAAGGAAGTTCTTATTCAAAGAGGTGCAAAATCATTTCACAACCGTCACAGCCATTATCCAGCTTCTGTGAGGAACAGTGGGCTAGGAGGCAAAACCCGATGCCTAAACAATGAACATTTTACTTCACACTTGCCCAATGGACAACGAGTACAAAGAGAGTGGCTGATGTACTCTCCCTCTACTGGTAATGTTTACTGCTTTGCATGCAAACTGTTTTCCCCAAAAACGCATTCTTTTGTGACAGGCTATTGTGATTGGAAACACTCAGAAAGATTTGGTGAACATGAGCGAAGTGCTGAGCACATAACCTGCATGCAAGCAGTCTTGAACCGCGCCAAAGGTGCCACAGTTGATGCAGACCTGTTCAAACAGTTTCAGGCAGAGAGCAGCTATTGGAGGCAGGTGTTACAAAGAGTTGTTGCAGTCATTAAATTCCTTGCAGAAAGGGGCCTTGCATTTAGGGGTAAAAATGAATCGTTAGGGTCTCCTCTCAATGGGAACTACCTTGGTATTCTGGAGGTCCTGGCTGAATTTGATCCCTTTCTAAAGGATCACATCAGAAAGTTTGGGCAGATGGGTCGAGGTAATACCTCATATCTGTCCTCCACCATTTGTGAGGAATTCATTGAATTGATGGGTGCAAAAACCAAACAGGCTATAGCAGATGAACTGCAAGCAAGCAAATACTACTCTATCATTGTGGATTCAACCCCAGATTTATCTCATGTGGACCAATTGACATTCATATTCCGTTTTGTTAGCAAAGAGGGCAGTGTTGTTGAACGCTTTGTGGGTTTTGAGCCCATTACTAGCCATACAGGTGAAAGTTTGGCTAACTGTGTCATGTCTGTGTTGGAAAATCTAGGGTTAGAGCTGTCAAATTGCAGGGGGCAGGCTTATGATAATGCCAGCAACATGTCAGGGAGGTATAATGGGTTGCAGGCTCACTTAAAGAAAAGCAACCCATTAATACACTATATTCCATGTGCAGCTCACTCTTTGAATTTGGTGGGAGTCAACAGCATTGACAGATGTGGAAATGAAGTCTCTAAGTATTTTGACTTGATTCAGTCTATTTACAACTTCACAACTGCATCCACACACCGATGGGACAGGGTATTTGGCAATTCCAACATAGATCTCACACTTAAAGCTTTATCCAACACGCGTTGGAGTTGCCGTGCAGAATCTACCAAAGCACTGTGGCAGAACTACAGTAAAATAAAAGCAGCACTACAGGTTATTTCCACTGATGACACAGAGAAACGAGACACACGAACTGAAGCTGACAGTCTAGTGCGGAAGCTGGATTCACTTGAGATGGCCTTCATGGCAGGCTTTTGGGACACTGTTCTGTCCAGATTTCAGGCCACAAGTCTGGAACTTCAAAAAGCAGACATGGACCTTGGTACAGCAGTTAGATTGCTGGAATCTCTGCGCACCTTTGTTCTCTCCCAAAGAGATCTATTTGATCATTTTGAGCAGAAAGCCTTAAACATGTTGGGTGGCACCCCATCTTACAGGGCTGAACGGACGAGGAAACGTAAAAAGTTTGCTGATGAATCAGCATCCCCAGATGTTGTGCTTGAGGGAAGGCAACTGTTTCAAATAGAGACATTTATTGCCTCTATTGATCAACTGAGTTCAAGCCTTAATCACCGTCTGGAGGCCTACAAACATCTGAACAATTTGTTCAGTGTCCTTTTCTCTTTGGATACAGAGTCCAATGCTTCAGTCCTTCACAAGGCCAAGATTCTCACTGAATCATACCCATCTGACCTCAATGAAAGTCTTGGACAGGAGCTTATACAGTTCAAATCTTTTATACAGCTCAACAACACTGATGAGGAGAGGACCCCTTCAGGACTGCTCAAAACAATAATACATTTTGGACTACAGCCTACGTTTCCTAATACATACATTGCGCTACAGATTTTTCTCACTCTACCGGTCAGTAACTGTGAGGGAGAACGCTCATTCTCTCTTTTGTCAAGAGTAAAAAATGAGCTGCGCACAAGAATGACTCAGAAAAGATTAAATGCGTTATCTCTAATGGCAATTGAGAGTGAGCTGACAAGAGAGTTGGACTTCAATGATGTGGTGGATGATTTTGCAAAATTGAAAGCACGAAAGAAACCCCTTGCTTAAAGGTGCACTGTGTAAGTTTTTAGGTTATTTCCAGAATTCACCCATTCACTAATGTTAGGCTACCTGTTTTCATGAATACTTACCACCACCATAAAATTCTAAGTATCCATTATGACTTGGAGAATTGCACTTTCGCCATTTCTGGGAAGTGTCACCTGGATTGTGAAGATAGGATTGACTTTAGGCAGAAGCTTGGTGCTTTCTCTGGCAAACTGAACCTCAAGCTTCATTCTCTGCAGCTTTGCATTCTTGTGCAGACTTTCATCCACAAGGAACTTTTCAACTTCCCCACTATCGTGAAGGGGCCATCAAAAGATTTCAGTGTGTCCAGCATGTCTAGTCTCTTACTCTCCTTTCTTTGAGCCATCTCTTGTTTCTCATCTGCCCTACTCTCGAATTTTGCCTTCATGAATTTACTCCAGTTGAGTTCAACCTCCCTTTTTGCTTGTGCTGCTGCCTTGAAACCTCTGAAGCTCCTGGCACTTCTGTAAAATTATTGACCTATTGACTGCGTTCAGTGTGCCCAACTTCTTCAGTTTGTAGTCCACCTTGCCACATTGTCTCTCCATCCCAATGTTGTGCACAGGGGTGCCATCAATGTTACTAGCCTGTTCACTGACAGGGTCCATTGGGAAGGTCTCCTCATCCATCCTCTGCCTGGCCAGGACAGTCTTCAGATGGGGCAGCATGAGATCTGTCAGCTGCTTCACTTCATCCAAGTATTCGGCAGCCACGTCTGACACTGAGTTCAGGACATGTCCAGTGCCTGTCCAGCCACTATAGCATTCTTGGAAATGGGCTATCTTGACCTGCATGCAGCCCTTGTACCATGAACTGGCCTACACCTTTCTTTGTGGTGCTCTCCGATGCATGTTATCATTTTACCTTTCTCCTTCTCCTCAAGCTTAACCACAAATAGATACAGACTTTGAGCCTCAATTTGCTGCACAGCTGCCGTTATGCCAAAGTGTTTTCCTAAGATATTATTTTATTTTTAATGATAGAAGGGAGGAAAAGGGGGCAAAAATCATGTCCGATTTAGTTTTTTGGGTGGGGTGGGGGGTTTATTTCATGATAGCTACCAACTTCCAATACATAATATCTCTCAAATGACCCAATGCACCATCACTGAAGTGGGCATAATCATTTTCCAAAATGTTTATTTTTAGGCCATTTATCCCCTCCCCCTGTGTCTGTGTGAAACCTGTGCTTGTCAGTGTCTGTGTGGTATACCTAATAGTGTGTGTGCAGTATGTGCACTCTTCTGTACAGGACAGTGTGCATGTCTGTTCACAGTATACAGTATTTCTTGCATAGTGCGTGCGTGTGTGTGCGCCCGCACGCGCGGGGGGTTGAGGGGCCAAGACCATGTCAGGCCCAGGGGGCCAAAATTTCTTAATCCGCCCCTGCATCTACACCAGGTTTTGGGGTGGTTGTTGTACATATTCGCAGCGTATGATTTCTGTGAATTCCCATTGGGTACATACTTGTACGTATTTTCCTGAACAGATGAAGACAACACCTTCAGGCATCTGGGAATGGTACCCGGGGATCAGCCAGACTTGTGGAGCTCCACAGTTCTTTTCATGATATCTGGATGATTATGTTTAGTCCATGATGATGTCACACATGGAACCAATGTGTCAAAATGCATCTGCAGGTGTGGCTCCATTTAGCTCAAATTTTGTGAATTCCCCTTTTTTAGACGCTTAAAAAAAGACATTCCTTACAGAGGCATATTTCATATACGTGTCTGAAGTAGGTAAAAGAAATAAAAAATGTCATTGTTTCATTAAAGGTTTCGAGTATATTGGCCTAAAAGCTGCTCAATACAGGGATAAACAAAAGGGAAGTTGGAGAATCGCATTAGTCTGCCACAAACATCTGGACAATGAGGAACATTGGCCACAGTTTAGAATTGTTTTTTTTTTTTTAGCACAGTAAGTAGAAAAAGTTTTTGCTTCTCTCGTGCACTAATAAATGTTTCCAGACATGGTTTTGTTGTACTTATCAGGCTGAGACAACCTTTTGTTTATGCACCCCATAAATATTCTATAGTCTCGGGAGCCCCTCCTTCCCTCCACGTCTTTTTATCAGCACGGCGTGTGTGAAGGAAATCCTGCAAACTGAGAACACATCATCACTCACTGCTTTCACTTCACTTTTTTCAGTTTTGGGACAGGAAATGTGTTTCTGCATATAGGCACCTAAAAAGGGGAATGGAGAAGAAGTTTGACCGTTAACGCATGCAAAGCATTCATGATGCGGGAGCGGGGGGCCGAGTTTAACTGGATAGAGCAGTAAATATTTAATAATCTTACTTTGAACTGGGTCTGATTTAAGAGCATATGGGAACAGGTGTGAGGACAGCTGTGGGTATGCAGCCTCTATTGTTCAATACGCCTAAGTGGAGAGGGGGTTCTGGATAGAGTTTCATTTGATTTCCTCTGGGTTTTCAGCAGATGTCATCTGTTGACCATCAGGTCTGCTTGGCGGGCCGCTGTGGGACTTTCTGTGAAAAAGACACACCTTCAAATCTGACAAACTTTAGACCAAAGGCCTCCAAATTCTGCCTGTAGTTTTCACGAAAGTCTCTTTTGGGGCCTGGTTTTCACTTGAAGCCTACCGCGACACAATTCCTGCTAAATGATGGCTATGTTTTTGCGTGCCTCCCTTTTTGAGAGGAAGTTGAGTCGTGATGTTGCTGATAGCAGTCAGGCCCATTAAGTCTGGAGACACATGATAGTATGAGACACACAGAGGGGGCATCCCTTTGGTCCTGTCGCTTGTCTCGCTGTGGATACCGCTCTGCTTTTCTTGATCTTCTGCATTTCCTCCTTGGCTTGGATTAAAAAGCAGGGAGCTGTGATTATAAGAAGACGGCTTTTAAGCTTCGGGAGAACACACCTCTTGTAAACAAACTTCAAGTTATGATGACTGCATACAATTTCCCCCAGGCCTCTTGTCATTCGGAGTATAAAAAAAGTTTTAAGTCTTTAAATTTATCTTAGACATTATCTATAGTTTAGGATTCATCAGCAAGCAGCAGGAGCCCTCCCCAAAACTGTTATTCTTTCCGCATTAAAAGGCTGCAGTGCATGAAGTTGTGAAGATTCTCTCTTTAGTTCTATTTTCAAGATGATTGGAAGCAAGAAAAAGTCAAAATTATATAAAACAATTTCTTGATGTGCACCTTTTAAGTTAATACAGTAACATTAAATTACTAAACAAAACCTATACTTTAAAAAAAGCAAAGTAATAAATCAATGAAAAGAAATGGAGATAAACCTTTCAGCCACTTTTTATAATAACTTTAGAGCGAAATTAGAGGAACGCCTTATATTGGGTCAGCTTTACAGATAATTGGAAGCAAAAAAGTAGCGTAGTTGGATGAATGAAAATCTATATTTGAAAAAAAAGCTAAATTGATAAAAAGAAATGTATAAATGAAAATAAGTTAATCTAAATCATAAAGGACCAACTTCTTAAATGTTTCATTCTATTCTGAAAGCAAAAAAAGAGAGGAAAAAAAGCACAAAACACAGGCCTGATGAATAAAGGTCTATATAGAAAATTAAAAAAACATTTTAAAGATGACAAAACTGACAAATACACAAAACTGAAAATGTCATTTAAAACTTAAATAACATAAACTATTAGTTGAATTAAATAATTCCATCACCATTATTCTGATTTTGATGTTACATGTTTAAGAAGTGTCAGCACACTATTGTATATTTCTCGTTTGTTTGTTGACCGTTTCTTATGTGTAGACCAGGCCACGGGCTTCAATTTCTGCATGAGTGTATAGGGTACAGTTAGTTTATTATTGCAGGTTAGAATCAGACCCATACGGCCCTTATCTTCAGTTCCAAAGTACGAGAGAAAAGCTTTGGAATACATCTCTTGAATGCTCTTATTATATTATAGCCATAATGTGTGAATTTTGGATTGTCTCACCTTCTCCATGTTTGAAATACATTGTGATTAAATTAGACTTGTGGCTTTAGGTGGATGGACTCTATGGATGACCTTAATCTGTGGCAGATAATGCTTTGCACATGGACGAAGAAAATAGTCCTTTAATGCTGCGAAAAGTTGAAGGTTTAAGTCGTGCTCCCAAGCAGGCTTACATTTTTCACTCAGGGTGTGTCTTATACCTCTCCTCCTGTCATAAATATTGCCTATTAGAGGCCTATGTGAATGGAGTGGTTTAAGAAGTATGTTAAATGTGTCTGTATTGGGTGCCTCAGGGAAACTGGAAATATGAACGCAAGATCATATCTGATTCATAAGTGCTTAAACAAGTAGGAATAGGAGGCGGTTGGACGCAGAAAAAAACAAGGTTTAAAGCAACACCTTTGAAATTTACAGACGGTTTATTAAAGGAAAGTCAAGACTAACAACGATGGTTCACATTAAGTTTAATGAACAGTTTGGGAATGAGGCCAGAAAGGCTGGCAGGAGCTCATCATATTCACACACAGCAAGCGTAGGCCTGCCATGTGTGGCTCTCAGCCCGTTTTCTACACAAATACATAACGGACGGTTTTACACCCAGAACATATGCTGAGATGAGACTGGAATGGACAAATTTCATAGATTTCATAAAACTCACAGCTTCAGTGAGGGATGATCATTTAAGGAAATTCTTCCCCAGTCTCGTGCAAATATCATGTCACAGGATTGGATTTCGCAATCAGTTTTTATTTTTTTATTTTTTTTGGCAGTAGTGGTTTTTAATTTGAGCTGACAGGAAATGGGGTTGAGAGAGAGAGAGAGCGAAGACATGCGACAAAGGTCACCAAGCCATGACTCTAACCCGGGATGGCCGCATCGAGGGCCGAGGCTTCCGAACATGGCTCGCGTGCTCCACCCCTGCGCCAACGCCACGCCAACAAACAGGTTCTTAAATCTAATAACTTTGCAGTTTGAAGTTTAGCTAAACTGCCGGCAGATTGAGGGCAAGTCTACTTGTCATCAACATTTCACCTAAAAGCTATTGTTACATTTGATTTACAAATGCATCCAATTGCGTTTCTACATTCTGATCTGAATAGACTCAAATTGAAATTGTCTTTTAGGTCTGGATAATTATTAGGAAAAAACAATGGAGCTTGATGTTTGTCATCTGCTGCTCTAAGTTTCCTTGGCCGACCACTGCATCTATAATCCTCAACGTTGCCCGTTTCTTGGTACTTCTTCTAAAGAGCTTGAACCCTACATCTTAAAACACCAGTCTGCTTGGAAATATTTGTCTGCAGGAGACCTTTCTGTTTCAGTATAACTATCTTGTGTGTTTTTGCTGTTCTCAGCCTCTCCATACGTGACCTGTCACATGAAACTGTCTTCCACAGCCTGCCCTTGGTAGCAGAGTTTGGCTGTTCCTCACCCAGTTCCAAGCTGGTTCTATTTTAGTTTATAAACATGTTTCAACTACATGTGAGCTGATGAGCAGTAGCACCAATTTGCGATCAATGGTTGATCATACACCTGACTAAAATCCTACAAAGTTCCCGAGTTTTTGCAAGTGTACCTATAATGGCCAAAACACACTGGATGCGATTTGGCATCCGATCCGACTGAAAATAGATTAGGTCTGGGCAATAAAACAATAACAATATATATCGAGATAGACACCTGATCAATATCAATAGAAAATGTCCGATAAAATGATCTATAATTTCACTGAACCCCGATCCAGAAGAGAGTTAGGGCTGCAATTTAAATTCTGACTTTTTTTCCTTGGTCCTTATTTCAAATAGGTAAAAAAAATTAATCGATCAATAATTATCGATATCGACTGATGCAAAAGACTTATATCGTGATACATTTTTCAGTATATAGCACAACCCTAAGTAGAATGCATCGAAGTGAATGGGACCCGTTGCGCTTCCACGCAACTGACTGTCCGACCAAGATAAACCAGAGGTCTATTTTTATTGGACCTATGCATCAATTTGACGGTCAAGTCATGAGTCGGACTAAAGTGAAACACGGTGGTAAAAGTAAAACGCATCCACTTAGTGGAAAAATCTTTTTGTTTTTTCAACTTTTACCCATGGTAGGAGCCCAAATGTACTGGAAAAAAGTGAAAAGGTGATCTTCTTTGAGCTTGTTCGGGCAGCTACTGCAGCTTTGTGATTACTGCCACACTGGATTGTGTTTATGCTGTCGGGATTTCCGGGAAACTCTTGCGTGGATACTCAGTATCGCGACTCCAGTGGTCCGTAGAGGGAGCCTCTAGTCGGAGCCTGTGTGTTCTAAAGAAATCGGACTGGAGCATGAACCGTCGGACGCTTCCGGCGTGTTCGGGCCTTCAAAATGAATGCTGGGTTGACGGGTAGTGCCATCAATTATTGATGTGATTTTAAGCTTTCTCTTACTCGCTCACTTTGCATTTTGTAAATAGATAGAAATAAAATCTGAATTTATATTTCTGAAAACATTCTTAGTATACAGCATTTTTTTCATCCTTGCCTATAACTTGAAGTGTTTTCTGATGTCCCATTTGTTTAAAGTTTATTATTCTATTCAGAGGACATCATATCATTGAAAGAACAGCGATGAAGCACGCATTTTAGGGTGTGACAATACTACTATTTTCAGAGATCTAAGACCTAGATTTGTGTGTTTTGATGAGGTTTAAAACCCCAGGAGCAGCTTTTTCAGACCAAAGTGGTTAGCTTGAAAAAAAAACTGTTTTTCTCTTGGCAGTGGGTTAAAGCCTTATTCACAGAGCTCATGGACCTTTTGTCCTGTGATCCAAAAGCTGCACATATACCGCTGATGGTCAAAAACTACTTCACTTGAAGTCTTGACTCTGGGTTTGGTCCCTCGTAAGAACTTGTGATTTCTTTCCAGACGTTTTGCTACAGGCCGTTTTTTTTTTTTTTTTTTGATGAGTAAATCCAAAGCTTTTGTTTTTATCCTCTTGACTGGAGCTTAGGTTTAATGTGACAAAAGATGCCCAGGGAGAGGCCCGCTGAAGAGAGAGACAGATGTTGCCTGCTGTCACAAGCTGTTTGCTTACCAGGGGTAAAATAATGTCAGCTTGGTTCCACTGGCAAGAGCTGATTACAGTTTTCATTCCCTAGTCTTTTTATAGATAGGCCCCTAATGTCAGTCATTGTTTGCAACCTAACAATCTCCCTTGTGCATGCCTGCAAGATTGTGTTCCTACAAATTACACTTTTTGTACATGGCTTTGAATTGTAGCTAGAATCATTCTGGTCTCTGCAGCGCTGATGAAGCATGCAGAAGGAAATTAATGCCACTGTGGTAAGGTTAGATGTCTTCTAAGGGAGTCGTATCCTAAACTGTTTTTTTTTTCAGATTTTTTTAATTGTCTTTAATATAAGTTCCGTTTAAGCACTAAAGAACAATTCAGTGTTCAGAAAGTGCTTTTCTTTGTCTAAAGGTCTTTTGCCTAACAGAACTGACCAGAAATAGAAAAAAAAAAATGTTTAAAAAACTAGATTTAAATCAGGATCTGATCAGTTCTAATAGAATCTAGCAGATTCAGAATACAAAGATTAACTAGTATGACCAAATATGAGCTGTGTTGGGCACAAGTCAAAAATGACTTGACGCCCTCTTAAATTTTAGTTTCCACCCTAACGCCTCTTTAGGCTCCCTAGATCAGGGGTCATCAACCTTTTACAACCCGCAGAGCCATTTTTTGCCCTCGGTCCAGCTAAACAAATTTTGTCTAGAGCCACAAAAGTCACATCACATCTCTTTGAAACAAGAGCTTGTTTTTATAGTATACTATAGGAAATTTGTTTAAATTGTTTTTAATTAAAGATGAAGTTTAATACATTTTCTTCAATTGGATATTTCATTTTTTATAGCAAATGGTATCAAAATGATGAAAAAGCAGCCTATTGACAAAAATATACTTAATTTAGCTATAGTAAAATATTCTATACACCATTAGTTTCTTTCTTTATGGAAATGTTATGCATGTATTGCAGAAATAATGCATCCTAAAGCTAGCAATTTTGAATTGCCTTCACATTTAGAAACACTGACCAATTTTCTTCTGGAGCCACAGGTTGCAGACCCCTGCCCTGGACAAACGGGGCTCTGCAAAATACTATCCACATCCCTTAAACCTTTGAACACATGTTGACGTTACAATCACAAGCATAACGTATTTGATTTGTAATTTATGATAGACCAACAAGGGGTGTGAATACTTTTGTAAAAAAAAAAACTGCATGGGATCTGACTCGATGCACCATGACTCCAAGCATTCGTGTTAGAAATCAGAAGCTTAGGCGGTAGGTATGAGGTGAGACAAAGCGGGGTGCATAAATGAGCTCCAGACACAATCAGTAGCCCGTCTGCATTGCGCAAGACGCAGACATGCTGCTCCAATAAACCAGTTGAGTGACCAGCAGGACTGTGGCCACCAGTCAGGTTGTAAAACTCCGTGTGCATGTTTATGGTAATCAGGTCTGATGGTTTCAAAGCAACTTTTTGCACAAGGAGGGGCTGCACAGCGTCATTGTTGATCCTTGCAATAACAGCAGTGCAACGAGGCATTCCTGCGGCAGTGTGTGGAAGCAGCTACGTGTGTATGCATGTGTATAAGGTGCTCAGTTGCGTTACGGTGCCTTTATGATGTCATTTTGGGGATATGTCTCGAGTTGACTCCATAGACGTGTAACCAGTGCTACTTTGCAGAACTGCTTTGCTAAAGCTTGTGGTTAATCTTTTCATTTTAGTTTTTTTCTTTTTTTCAGTGACTGTGTGCTTATGCGTTTGAATAAATGCTACTGCCCTGCTGGACTTTGCTCTTTGTGTAGATTTGTTTACACACCCACCCATGCCTTGACCTTACTGTTCTGACTCAGCTTCTAATATGATTTATAGGGACGGCGGAACAGGAAAGGAACACCTTCAGTGATGGTTCAGCAGTTGTATTGTGCAAACAAATATGCAGAAAAACTTAATACGAGCAATATTAGCTCCTTTTAGAACAATGTGCCTGTATCTGAATGAAGCTGAATTACTGATGTCACTGAAGCCATGTTGGTTTTGGTGGTCTGATAATCTTTCCTAACATTCTGTTGCTTCTGGTTTGTGGAGATAATTTGCAACAGTTATGTTGCGACAGTCTTAACGAACTCGTGAGACTGACCACAGGGAAAGCAGCCAGCAGCGTGACCCCATTTGCTCAAGTCCTTGCCCTTTCAATCTTTGCCGTGTGGAAATATCACAATAAACAGTTTCTGACACTTGAACACAAGACACATATCAAACCTTCATACACATGCTTGGACAGATGATTTATTTTATTTAGATAACACAAATAAAGGATTTGTTGTGCAAGTTTTGGTCTGGCTGGAATGTGAGGAACAAACTGGGGCACTGTCTCCCAGTTCTTGTTCTCCCCTCTTTCTTTAGGGGTAGCTTTAGGAAAGCACAGGCAAACGCTGTCTGCCCAGCATCTCCTAATACTCCTTTTATCTCTCCGTCATGTTGATTTTCTTGCCTGGTCTGACCCTTAAATCAGAACGCCGCCATCTCTTCCAAAGCTGGTTTATTTTCAACTCGACAAAGCTTTTCACTGTCAGTGGAAATGTGCTAGTGGAAACAAAAGAATATATAGCCAACTCTAAAATCGCAGCAGTCCAGTGTCTATTAGAGCAATGTTGCATCTTTTATTATTTGAAGATGCATTCTTGCATAAGGAAATGTTTGAAGCTTTCAGTAGACTTTTGTAACGTCTGTATCTGTACAAATCAAAATGCTCCAATCTGTGATTTTTGTAGCAAGTTTTTGATATTTGATTATTTATTTCCATCTATGACCTGCTGATTTTAGATTTTTTTGGCCTGTTCCCGTTTTCCTTTAACAATTACAAATAATAACTGAATACTTTTTTTTGGTGAACTCTCTTAATAAAAATCTAAAGTAAAATGAAACAATAATTTTCCCTAAACAGAGTTTTGAAGCAACAATAATGTATAACAAATAACACTTTTTTTTTCCACCACAAAATTTTTAGATATGCTGTCCAATGCTTAAGGTTAAGGGACTACAAAACAGATTATAGTTTACAAAAGTTTTCTTTTTTTGCATACCTGACAATCTAACATGCGTCTTATCACCTAAAATGCTATGTTTTACTTCAAGATTATCTCTAAATAATAGTTGTTTGCCACTTCGTATTTTAACAACAAAAAGCTCATATTTTCTATTGTGTATTATATTGTTTAAACACGTCATTAATTTATTGTAACAGTAAATGAGTCATGAGAACCCTTTCATTGATTGGCCCCTGAAATTTACATTGACACTTCAGGCAACATCACACTATGTAAAAGAGATCAATTGGTGTTACTCAGCTCCGCAGGTTCACAGAATTTCACTAATATTGCTAAGCAAACACAATATGATTGCAAAGTTGACATTTTAAACTGTCTTTACTGAGAGTTTCCACATTTCAAGTGGAAAAATTAAAAGATTGCTCTCAGGACCATGGCCAAGTACCTCGCCAGAACTGATACTGGTGTTATATTTAGTGGTTTAAAACTCATAATAATCAAAAATAATGATGATGATGATGATTCTCAGGGATCTTAAATGTTTGTGTTACACAAGTTATGTCTTTGATTTTAACATTAAAAAAATAAAAAAAAACATTTATATAAAGTGAGTCATTAAAGTTGTTAAAGATGGCGTACATTAAAATATAATTTATAAGGAAATTTAAAAATTACATAATTTGGGCTAATCATTTAAAAGTGGGATGCAAAATTCAGTTTTTAAGTATAGGATTTGGTATTTAAGGGTCATATAGCAAACCTATCTTTAGCATCTTACAGTAGCGATTAGCACAGTTATCATGGTTAGCATTACTAGCCGCAGTTTCTGTGTTGTATATTCCCTGTGGAAACTTACCTAAAGTTTAAGAAAAATCCAAAAGACTGCTAATATTTCATACTCCATCTTGTGCAATAACCGAATTGGACTCTTTCAATACATAAAACAGAGCAATGTTACTGAAAACATTCAGCTTTCCGTTATCTGCTGACATGGTGCTCTCTTATGTGGGAGCCTGAATGAACAGTGGACAACTCCTTGTAAAAAAAAAAAATTATATCAGCCTTTATAGAAGCTTCTTAAGACTTTTTGTTGCTTCCTCTGACCTTTTTTTCCAAACACTTCACTGATGTTGAAGATCTTCACTCGGTAAAATCCTCCAAACCAAAAGTGTTGCTAATCGGAATAAGATCAGATTTTTAGTTTCTGTTCAGAGGCGGTCAAGAATCAAAACATCCGATTACGGTCACAGCAGGCTGATTTCTCTGGACATCTCTACCACAAATGACAGTTTCCTTTTTTCTACCTTATGATTGCAACAACTTACAAATATCTGTTTCTAACTCTTGTTCCAGGTACTCTTCTGCAGAGATCAGAAGAAACTTCAGTGGGAGTGGCTTATATCACAGCCGATCCAACTCCACTTCTTCGCCCACAACCTACGTCAGTGTGGTAAGTTTCCTTCTTTAGCAATAAAATGCATTAGTGTTTTGAGTTCAGACCTGTTTATTCTGCAGGTAATATCCTGTATCATTATCAATATCTGTGTTTTTCATATATCCAGCTAACTCTGAGGTAGCATAGCCACATGCAAGTGTATAGAAAGAATTAAATGCATTAAAACTGATCTTTCACGTATGTTTTCTGTTATTTCTTTCCCAGCTATTTCAAATGAAATGTAAGGATCAAGGCATTCAAATGCTGAAATTTCTCATCCCTAAAATCTCCTGTAATATTGTGAAGGTTTGCAGAAATCTTTCCCCTGATGCAGCACTCGTAACAGCTTTAGTGTTTGTAAGCATATCATCCTCACATCCTCTTTACTCTCATTAGTCTGACTCAGTGCAGTGTCTAGTCTTGGAGATAATACTTTGAGTCTTAAAAAAACTGCAACTACACGATGCCTCGGCAGAGCATGCATCTTCATGGTGGTTGGGAACAGGTGTGTCAAATAGGGAAACGATGTCATCAAAAAGTTGATTTATTCCAGTAATTCAACCCAAAATGTAAAACATGCATATTAAACGGTATTATTACAGAGTGATATGTTTCAACTGTTTGTTTATTTGGATGTTTATGGCTTAAAGCCAGTGATTTCAGAATTTAAAGAAGTTAAAATATTTACTAAGACTAATGTAAAAAAATGATTGAGAAATGCTTTGTTATGGCATAAACAAACACGAGGCATAGTTGTCTGTTGTGCGGCAAACAGCCACTAACACCCCTCACAAGGAGGGTAAGCCTCGAAAAGCCCTTGCTAAAGAGGCTGGCTGTTCACAGAGTGCTACAGCCAGACATATTAATGGAAAGTTGAATGGAAGAACAAATGTGGCAGAAAACTGTGCACAAACAACAGGGAGAACTGCAGCCTTGAGCGGACTGTGAAGCAAAGCTCTGTTAAGAGTTTAGAGGAGATTCACGAGATGTGGACTGCAGCTGCAGTCAGAGCTTCTGCTCTGCATTGTTGTATTATTTGTCTCTGAACCTGAGACTTCAGGGAACCTGGGCCAGAGAGGAGAAAGCACTGAGGAGAAAGCAGTGAACCAAAGTCCTCTTTTTAGATGAAGGTAGATGTCGCTCTCATCTAAGAGAGCAACATTCCTGATAGAAGCAAGAAATGTAACTGTTTTTATTAATCCGAATATTCTTATCCAAGAGAATAGCTTTTAATTGAGTTGGACATCAATCCTTGTTGAACATAAAGTGCAACCAACAAACAACTCTATGTATTAAACAGTTTGACCGCTACTTAATGCTATGGTGAGATTCCTGAAAGTTTCTGGTAAAAAAAAAAAACTATGATTATATTAACTCTAAAAGAAATAGTAAAATTAGATTATCTCACTGCTGCAACTCCCTTCTGTCCCATGTGGAGGCAAACCCACTTTAAACATATTACTGACACCTAAAGGACGCTACTTCTCCATTAATTATGTAGCCAAAAATTGCAGACCTCTGCTATTTGGAAATTGCGATTGTTAAAATTGCGATTATATTGCAAATGCGATTAATTGTCCAGCCCTAATTCCTAAACATAGTTCGGAAAACTCGGGATCTCTTTCTGCAGAGATGTGAATAGCATCATTGCAGGTTGGAGCCTAGCAGGTTGTTATCATAGTTCTTTCTCTTCAGAGCAAACAGACAGATTGATGTAGCCTAATCCTGCAACCTGATTGGTTCCCACAGTACGCTTCAAGTCTTTCACCCCTTGACTTCCTGTCTCTGCCTTCCAGTTTTTTATCTTCCACTTCCTTCATTTCTTTTTTAATTTTACTCTGGGTTTTTCCTCTCATTTCATCTTGCGCCGCTGTGCTACATTTTTGTCGCTCAAAAGTTTGCTAAAGCTCTTAAGTGCTAAGTCTCCTGACCTATCTGTAGCGTATTATACGTCCCTGGTTTTGATCCTTGAGCTTCTCAGCTGACACGGTTTCAGTTGCGCTACTTAGGCCGTTCACCCCACTCCTCCCCATCCACCTGCTGGCATCCAAGACTGTTAATCTGTAACCTGCTTGAGAAGTGGGTCAGCGCCTTGGCTGCTGACAGCCACTGGTTGGGGCTGTTTACCTTGCAGCTTATTTGGGGGTGGGGGGTTTAATATGTCCAGATTTGGAATGCGGCAGAGAGGTTTTAATGCTATAATCCCCGGGATGGAAGTTTTCCAGTTATTCAGTAGTGAAAGCTCAAGGATGAGTGAGGGATATTCGCTGTTGCAGTTGTGTTTGGGATTCTGTGTGTTGCTGGTTGAGTGTTATTTTAGTTTTGCTGCAAAAAGGAAGGGATTAAACGAAAAGCTTTGCAAGATTTTTGTGCGCCGCCTGCGTTTGTGCGCCTGTGCAATCTGTCCCCGGTGTTGAAACACTGGTTGATGAAGGGGGGCGCCTCAGTGACGTCACTTCCTTCAAAGTGTCTGTGGTTTCAAAGCATGTTCAAGTTTTTAGGCTGAATTTAAGTTGATTGAATGCAAATGCTGCTATGTTTGGCTCCGACTGGTCCTGATGTTGATTGTTTCCCCCCCCTACAATCTTCTGTAGTTTTCATCTTCTAGGAACAAGGGGATGAGTTTAAAGAGGATCCGTAGACTGGCTTGTGGTTCAGTTTCAGTTGAAAGCAATCAGCGTCAGTAGAAACGAACAGTAGTACAGGTTCCCATATCCGGACTGCGCCATTTTGTACACTTCCTCTTTATGGTGGCACTTTTCAGTTGTGAGCAGGGTAAGTCCAAGATATCTGTTTGAGCTGTGCAAGTACAAACTGAGACTTAGGTTAATTTGCCCGAATGGTCAGGTTCCTTTTGGCTGTACATGTTTAAGATGCTGCTTGACTAGAGTTCCTGCGGTGCTTGCAGTGTCATCTGGCTTGCCACAGTGGATTGTAACGGTAAAGTGTTGGAAGATTTGTTTGTTCGTTATGTGACGTGTACTGAATATGTTTGAATCAGAGGATTTATTGTGTAAAGATCTTGTGGCAATTTTTATCTTTTATCTCAATATGTAAGGATATGTAAGTTTTCAATGCATGTTATCTGTGTGATCTGCTTTAAAGAATAGATTCTGCTTAAATATAATTATCATCACTGAAAGCTGGTTAAATGCTTAAGTTTTCCACTCTCCCTTCTGGTAACTGCAGAGCACCATGCACTGATCAGAGGCATGCATGCATTTGCATTCATTTATTTTTTTTGGGTTCATGCTCTTCCCTAAAATACAAAGAGGCTTTGCTATGATGATTGTTTCAGCTCTGAGTCAGACTGCCAAATATGGGATTTTGTTCAGGTTCACACTATGTCTGCAGAATCCAGGTGCTTCACCTGAGTACACAATCGCATAGGTTTTGTATTCCTTTTTTTTGTCACTACTATTTTGTTGCTTACCAGCACAGGTGCTCGTGTGATTGGTTGCGCCAAAAAAAAAAAAAAGCGTTGCAGGGTGCCCCGATGTGCAAAAACATGTCTGCAGGGAGACGGAATTTGCTCTGCCTAGTTGCGTAGAACAATGAGGCATGTTGTTGCTGCAGATTTCCCCACCTCTTCTCTGTGCACATACTGCTCATGGGTTTGCATGATATTTGCAGTAATACCTCTGTACTTTTCCTCTTTTTTTTTGTCCTCCCTGCACATACTGTTTTAAAAAAATACTCTTTGCTAAACCCATGTAGTAATGAAGCCTCAATTCTCTTTGCTCCAAATATTCATATGCAATCATAGTGTCTCTTTTTGCATTGTTCATTGCTATTTTCAGCATTTGAAAGGAGAATATTGTATATGTTTGTAAACTCTCTGTTTCTGCAGCCAGTTAACAGATTGGAAATCTGCCCAGTTTACTGTTTCTTTCCTTAGACACCTGCATTATGTAGGTTCCTCTTTATACCAGCATAACCAGCTTTTCCTGACTAAGCTTTTCCTTCTAGTCAGTTACAATTGTTTTTATTAGTTTCTTGATAGTAAAATGCTCACAACGCACCCATGTTGGGGATTTGTTGTATTGAGGAGGTTAACTACAGGCAGGACTGCACTTTTCGCTGTGTGTTGAGATAATTATAGATTTCCTTTTGATCCGTGTGTGCAGTGTGTGGGATTTTAGAGTTTCTGTCTAAAAATAGTTTTACCACGAGCAGAAAAGGCCCCGCTGTCTGATAAAAGCCAGTTGGTTCCAGGTGCTATTTATGTCTGAGCTTGTCTTTTGTTCCTAGACAGGTATGAGCTATTAGAAAATAGTCGTGATTCAACATGTTTTCTCCTGAGTTTGTAACCGAGTCAGGACCATTTTCTTTTATTACTATTATTATTATTATTATTATAGTGCTTTTCAAAAGTATTCATACCAGCTGATCTTTTTCACGTTTTGTCAGATTACAACCACCAACTTCAATGTTATTTTATCGTTTTTTTGTGTAATACACCATCACAAAGAAGTGTGACACAAGGTTTTCCTTTCTTAATTAATAAAATTATATACTACTATAATAAAATATATTTTTATGGCTTTTTATGCATTCTTTTCCCAAGGGTACCCATAAGTGTATTGGGAATTACTTCAACCTGCAATCCTATCAAATAATTTCTCAAACCACAGTTCTTTTGGTAAATAATTGAACATGTCTCCTTTTAACCTGGACCTTTAGTGCTTAATTAAGACATTTGACTAATTGGTGCTAAAATGCCAACCTCAACCTTCGTCTCCATATGTTCTGGATTCCTCAGCCTCCGACGTATGACGCAGTGGAGCCCTTGGACCTGGAGGAGTTCCTGATGTCACAGTTAAGAAGTGAAGACTCCGCTCTGATGCATGAAGTTGGGGATTTCCCTGACGATGACCTGAAGGTGGAGCAGGTGGAGAGGGAGCGACGTACCATCCGACACTCTGTCCCAGAGGATGGGTGAGCTATGTGCCAGAAAACACGAAACAACATGGGAACATTTAAATAATGGCCACACAGTTTCACAATCTTATACAGAAGTACTTTTAAGACGCAACAATTTTTATCTGAATGCTTTGTTTCATTCTGAAACTATGCCGACAGTGCTTATCTTGAAAAACATTTGCGCCCTGCACTTTGACCATGAGTTGCAGATTAAGCTACGAAGAATTAAATGTTTTCAGCTGTCTCTGAGTGTCTGCACACATATCTGTGTGTTTACACGCTTTGTTTTTTACTGTCCTCATTCTCTTTCAGAGGCGACTTGGATCCACATGTGAGAGATTGTGTGAAGAGTTACACCCAGCCATGGCTCGTTGTCTCCAGGAGGTAAACTCTTTAACTCTGATTCAGCCCCGTGATCCCCATCTTTCCCTGAGCGACATACATCACGCGCTTGCGCCGCATGTCAACCCTTGACGTCTGTGTTTGTGCACATCAAGGTGCCAGGGGGACGGCTGGAGCGCATATTCGGAGCGGGCCGGCCTGCATAAAGTCCTGCAGAAACAAATCTTTGAGTCCGATTTCCAACCAGAAAACAAAGACAAACCAGTAAGAAGCCTACTTACTTACAGCACGCCTTGTCTGACATTTTAATTTCAGCCTCTTTTCATTAGAATCCACTAAATGTTCTGCGTTAACGCCTGTTATTGTTCTTTGTCAAATATGTCTCTCAAGAAAATGTGATGGACACTAATGATTTGCCCGATTAACTTGGGTTTATAGGATGTTTTTTGCCTCTGTACTCTTTTCAATGAAGAACAAAGGTTTCAGTTTCGCGGTGAGGCTCCATACATTGTGTGAATGTAAACACAATGCCCGTGATACCGCCCCATCTGATGGCTGCTTCATTTCATCACATGACTACCTAGCATGTAAATATATTTGCATGCCGACCAATTCATTTATTACCCCCTATGCTACAGTTTAACAACAGCTCTTTCCATTAAATTATGATGTATTCTTTGGAAACAATGAAAATAGCTGACAGTCAGGTAGGCATGAAGCCTGGTAATCACGCGTGCAGCCTTTGTTTAATCTGTTTCATCTGGGCGTGTTTAGATGTCTCCTTTGGTACCTTAAGGCATAGAAATGTAGGTGTTTTATCAAAAATGTTCATTTGACAAGTTAATTGTCCTCTTTGCTGTTTTGTACCACAACGTTGGGAATGTCATTCTAACCTGTTATCTCATTAACTAACCATAAATGTAATTTTCTAGGTTATTTTTTGAATGGTTGTGAAGATTATCTGAAAAAATTTTAAATTTCACCTTTTATTTTAATTTTATATACCTTTTTGAAGAGGTTATGTCGTGCCTTAATTATTTCCATTTATTTTGGTTTTCATCTCTGTTTTGGGCCGGTTGAGTTTTGTGAAATATGAGGAAAAAGCTTGCGAGCAAACTCCTGTGGGCAGATTTCATTTATCCGCGTCAGATATCTACAGGGTCGCCACGCATCCATTGAAATATAGAATCGTCCCTCATTTGGTGGTTAAATTTCAATCAGTGAGGTGTTTGGAAGGACTTCCCAAAAAATAATGCTGGGCCATTTCGGAAGATGGTCAAGGAGCGTAACCATTGAAACACATGCAGGAATATTGGAGAAAGCAAGTCTTGAAAACACTCTTTAAGAGAAAATATGGAGATCTTGAGAATTTGAAATGTAACCAACTGTGCTAGACCTATGCCAGATACCGTAGAGCAAATGTAGTGTGAATTCTGAGTGCTTAGGCTAACAAACAATTCACATCAGTATTGAGAACTATTTGTCTTAAGTGGGTAAGAAATGTTTCAGAGGCCAGCACAATAGAAAAATGGATCACATTACTGGCAAGGTCACAATTTTCCTTCATTTAACTATTGGTATGCTTTTAATTTGAAAATCTACAGCCTATTTTTAACCTACAGTAAGCAGGCAGCAGTATGTTCAACATGTACCCAGCCTGTCTGAAACAATTAAACTGTTAATGTCTAGATTTAATATAAATGTATGTGCTGAGACATTACAAGTAGAGATCCAGCTCACAAAGTGTTATAGGCACGCGTAGACTTAGATCTTATCAAAAAAACAATAAACAACTCTCCCTTAAGGTCATGTGAATTGAACAGGAACAGAGCCTAACCTGAATTCAAATGATGAAAGCATATGCAGATATGGATGTGTTGAGTCTTCCTGTGCTATTCTACGACGAACGGAGCCTTTTCATCTTGATTAGTCCATCATTTGCTCATCCCCATTTGCAATCATGAGCTGTAAATGACTAAATGTTTGTTCTCATCTCTTTGTATCTGATTTGTCACAGTTTAAAGCAGCTTAGAAACCTAATTTTGCATTTTTAAAAACATTAGCTCAGCGCTCAAACAGCAGTGTCTGGTTATTGCTCTATGTCCTCCTGAGTAGGAGTAAGGAAGTAAGCTGAAGTACTGTTAGAACCTCCCCTGTGGGGACTTGTTGAACCTGGGTTGGAATATCCCCACACGGATTATGGAGATTTTTTTAACACAGTTTGTGAAACATTTGTTCTATTTGTTGAGTATCAGTTCCCCAAAATATTCCTATGAAATGTTTTATTCTTATCCTGTTATAGCCAATGTCTTCTAGTCTGGTGAGCTGAATGTTTCACTCCTTTGGGAGGGAGAAAAGGATAAACTGGTGGTTTCTCTCGAGGTTTTTGTGCTGTGGCTACGGAAATCCAAATATCAGTGCGGGAAATATGCAAAGCAGAGAGCTACTGCAAAGGATGTTCTCAGATAAAACTAGTGTCCTTCATTTGACCTGACATGGCAAGGGTTTATTCTGCTTGTTTTTTCGTCATCATATTTTTTTAAGTTTGCTTTTTATACACAGGAGTTGATCAATCCAGTGACCAACAAACCAAGGGTTGTTGTTAATTGTATCAATTGTTTTCTTTTTCTAAATTCCGTCCATGATTGCATTGCAATATTTTTATACTTTTTTTATGCTGCTCATTTTTAAGTAACGTTTTAATAGGAGAAATTTATCCAAACTGAGGTTAGAGCAGCAAAGAGCAAAAAATATTGCCAAAAGTATTTGCTCGCCCGCTTTCACACAAGTTATAAGAGAAATCCTGACATTGATCCATAGTTTCCATAGGTTTTAATTTGATTTTAACTTAGACTTAACCTTAGACAACTTTATTTGTCATTTTGTATGCACAGAGTGCGTACAGAACGAAATTTCGTTTCGCATACAGCTTGAAAAGTTACAGTAAATAGCAGTGAATTACAGGATAAGGTGCAGCAGTGATTTCCTAGTAAACCATTGAAGTGTAAACAATGTAAACAGTGCAGGAGAAATCGACAGTGGTGACTGAGAGTTCGGCAGCATTTGTAGTGCTAGATAAGGATGCAATGATGGAATGTGCAAATATACGAATGTTGTACAGAGTCCATTTTGTTGGTGTTCAACAGTCTGATGGCAGTTCTTTTCAGCTATAATTGCTTTGAATTTTCTGGGAAAGCTTTGAAAAGGGGTCCGGATTGTGTTTACGGCCATGTTGCCCACCCTTCAAGAGGTGCATGTGTCGGGTCAGACACTGATGTTGGCAGAAAAGACATGGCTCATAGTCTGTGCTGTTGGACTATGGACCAACCATGTTTTTTCACGCCAAACTCGCTCATCAATGTGTTTATGGACCTCACATTGTGCCCGGTGGAGAGTCATGTTGGAACAGGAAGTGGTAATTCCTAAACTGGTCCCACATAGTTGGCTGCAGGAAATTCTCCAATTAATCCTGTTTATGCTGCAGCATCAAGAGCACCTTTCACTGAAACCAAAGGGATAAACCCAACCCTTGAAAAACAGTCGCACGCTGCGATCCCCTCTTCTCTAGACTTTAAAGGGACAGATCTTCTTGCAGTTGCCTAACCCAGGCTCATCGATTGGATTGTCTGGCAGCGTGACTCATCACTACAAAGAGCACGCCTCCGGCATGCTTTACACGACTGCATCCACCCTTTGAATTACACCTGCTGCCCATTCCACAAAGCTCTGTACTCGCTCTTCTTGAGATAATCTGAAGGCACGTGAAGTTTGGAGCTATTGACTCTGCAGAAAGATGGCGACCTCATCGCACTATGCTCTTCAGCGTTCACTGACTCCCCTTTATGACTTTACTGTGCCAGAGTCGGTGTCATTCTTATTCACTTCCACTTTATTATAATGCCACTGGCAGCTGACTCTGAGCTATTTAGATATAAGGAAATCTGGCAACCGGACTTGCATGCCCAGGTGCAGGTTGCTGCTCATACGAAAGTAAATGTTCCCTCAGGCCTTTAGTGACATTCATACTCAAAGCTGAACTCATATCCTCATCTTATGTGTGCTCCCATGTACTCGTGTATGGATACATGAATATTTTGTCCAATTTCCTTATAATAGGAGTTGTTGCTTTTTACAGAGGAGCTGCAAGAGAAGAACTTTGTGCCTGGCTGTCTATATGGTCTGCTTATTTAAAGTGCCTTTTGTTGAAGACGCTTTGCTGACAGCAGTATGGCAGTCCATACTGATCAAGGCCCAGAAGACATGAATGAGAAAATTGTTATTCTCATCACTCCCTCCACTGCGAGAATGCCTCTTTTAAGTTTAGTTAGCCTGATTTGCATCGAAATGGAACTTAATGTTCTATTACAGACTTGTTTAACGTAACACGTTGTCGTATGTTTCACACTGCAAAATGTGGAAAACGACGCTTGCACCAGCCAAACATTTGCCTTCCAGGTCACTTCCTTGTTTCTCCAACGGCGTTTTATTGGGCCAAGTTCCCATCCTGGTTTTTCTGTGGTTTTTCAGTCTCGCAGTGACCAAATCCCTGGCTCCCACTGTCGGGCTGTCCCTGCCGTCCAGCTCCTTCAAAGCACCCCCACCACCCACTGTTGCTCCAGCCTCGCTAGTTCTGGTTAATCATCCGAACCCAAAGGGCCCCCATTACTGCTGCAGGTTTCCCATCGTGTATATGCCAGAGAGAAAGAGAGAGAGAAAGGGAAAGAACAGCACTATTGTCCCCTGTCCTTGGTCCAATCTGCTTCAACAAAAGCCTCGGGTATGTGGTGTGATGGACTCTTGGAGCCTTAACAGGGTGAAGCTTTACCAGGGTGGCTGCTCGGTCAGTCCTACCCTGTGGTGTAACAGCCTGGATGCGAGTTTGATGGATAATAGGAGTGAAAGAGACAAGAAGAGGGGGTGGCACAAGGGAATGTTCTATCCGTGCAGCGTGGTTGCAGTCAAGGCATGTCATGCCCCATAACTTAGTCTGTCTGGTGTCCGTGGCAGGAAGACAACTTTCACTTATGTATCTCCCCCCCCCCCCCTTAAAATATGACAGTTATTCAAGTTAAATGTTATTTTCTGTTCATTTTTCATTTTTATCATTTCATCTTTTTGATGAAACAGGTGATTGTTTGCAGATATACTTAGATATACTGCAAAGATATGAAAATCCTTCAGAAACAACAACAAACTGTTGAAAAAGATGCGTTGTCTTTTTTCACTGCAACTCCAGGTGGTGAAAAAGGAATCTGAAAACACAGCCTTGTCCCTACACACCACCTTCCTGTGTCACAACTCTTGATGTCGTCTTGTGTAAACGCAGTTCAAGACACGTTGCAGTTGTTGGCGAGTGTTTTAGGACGGCTGTATCATTTTAAGATCGCTTTAACTAGGTTTCACCTGGAAGTACTTTGATATTGCAATAGGTTTATTATTCAAACACAAAGATGATTCTAAATGACCTCTGAACATATCTGCATATCAAAAAATGAAATTCACTTGATTAATGACAGTTACTGCAGCTTCCTGGTGCTTTTTTTTTTCCATCCCAGAAAAGGTTATTGAATAAGCAGCAAGCGCAGAAACAAGTCAACAGGTTTGTCCTGCACTCTTCCTGCTGCTCTGGATGACCCAACCACAGTGCATGGCCTGTAGATAACAGTAGAGATTAATTGCTTCTTTTCCCTGATTCTATAGCAGTGGTTCTCAGTCTCTTTTAGCCCTTTCTTGCAGCGACATACATTCTTTGCCCCCTACCACTCTAGTGCTTTTGTGGCTCTTGAGCGCATTCCTAGTTGTGTACATACACTGTTCATAGGGTTTACTTTCTAATAATATTGTCATGATCTAACAAGAGGAAGTCTGGTTTACATATATTTGAATGGGACGTTCCTTGCTCTACATCGAAACATAGCACTCATAGCATTTCAGTTCCGTTCAGTTTATTAATACAGCTCCACACCGAATATTGTCTCGAGGCATTTTGCAAGAAAAAAATAAAAATAAAAAAAATCACATGACCACTGCTCCTTTTGATGATCATGTTTGTCTGCATCCTTCGTTTTTCTCTGTTATTTCTATCCATCTCACTCGATTCTGATGCCCACGCTCCAACCTGGGCCACACCTCCACGCTAACCCGTCTCCCTCCATCTTTGCCTCAGGTCAAGTCTCCAACTCTAGCAGGGCTGAGCGACGACTCTGGCCGCACGCTGACCTCGTCAGATTTTAACTTGCGAAGCCTGGCTCCGGACCAGCGGGTCGAGGGACTGCTGGCCTTCAGCAGCCACGAGGAGCTGGATCGTTTCAACCAGGAGGCGCGGCAGGCGAAAAGGCATCCCGAGGTGTTCGCGCTGTACCCGCCACCCGATGAGGTGAAGTATTAAGTATTTAGCTGTTTCAAACGGTTCACTGGTGTAAATCATCCAAAGCAGTAAATCAAGGTTTTGTTTGCCTCCCAGTGGATCTACTACACAGATTATGGAGACTTATGTAACCTTTAATATGAGCGCTGAACTCTAACTAGTCCTCCGAGGTTTTGCAGAAATGGAAATAAAAAAAAAACAACTAACATTTAGACTTGATGTTCATTAAAAGCCTATCAGCACTTTGAAAAATGTTATAACAGAACTTAAGAACATGAGTTTTCTCCTGGTCTATGTGGTCCAGCTACATCTGCTTTTCATTCATTTAAGTTTTTTTTTTTTTTTTTGCGTGCGCGTTCCAGGATGATGCGGTGGAAATCAGGCCCATTCCCGACTGCCCCAAAGAACACGCAGGAGATCGCATCCTCATCCGTTGCCAGGCCATAAAGTATGTCATACATTTTCATTATGTCATGGGAGGAAGAATGGTTCTGTCATTCCATCAGGCGCTTTCTGTTCATTGTATAAGGTGGACATGAAGAAAAACTGTTCAAACAGTGTCTCATGTATGAAAACCTGTTTCTGTTTCTTGTAACATACAAAACAGTGATGCATTTTATATCCGAATGTTGCTTATGAGTCGAAGTGGGTTCATTAAAAGCATTGACAGACAAAGCATTATATCAGGGTGGAGGAGTGCTGTGTGGAGGGGTTCCTCTCCAAAGTCTTTATCATTCCCTTTCTTTGCTGGGCTTTAAGTGCTCACACACTTATGCAGGCACTGCCTTACACTTTTCATAATTCCTGTCCCTGTGCAGCTCATACAGCTGCCAGATGTCTGAGTTAATTTCTCGACTTGCAGTGGCTTGGCAACATACAGTCTGACCCCCTTTTTTATTCTTGATCGCTCAGTTCAGCATGTCATCAGTTAGTGTTGTAAAATTGGTCCCTTCCTTCCCTGACTGCAGTTTACTGGAATAAAATGTGTTCTGAGCTTAACCGTAAAAACAGACTTCCACGTTTCAGCCGTGATTAACTTGTCCATTTCCTTTTTTTCCCCCCTCACTTTTTAGGTTTGAAATTGACATTGAGCCCATGTTTGCCACCATGGCCTTATATGACCTGAAGGAGAAGAAAAAGGTGAGGAAGCTCCTGCTGTTTACAGAAGCAATAGCCTTTAGATTTTTTTGTTCTACCCTCATCTTTTTGTGCTGCTCTGCAAGGCTAATATCCCCAAGTTAAAAATGTTCTGCACAAAAGGATATTTTGTAAGGATGGTACCCTTGATTAAAACTTTAATACAAAGTTTTCTCCACCTATTGCCCTCCACCGGCAAAGAAAAAGCCTAAAAGCAAGTCGATGTTTTAGCGCTGTGTCATGCAGAATTTGCGTTTAAAATCACCTGACGTGTCAAAGAACCTTTGTAGGCGAAAGAGGCCCGCAGCATCACAGATGCTCCATCGTACTCATCCTTCGAGCTGTTTTGTTGCTGAGAAGCTCAAACTTGGTCCCATCTGCCCAAAGTTCCTTATTTGCCTAACTCCACCACTTAAATTTGTGATGTAGGACAGAGATGCCTCTTTCCTGGCAGGTCTCCTAAATAATCGGTTGGCATGTCGACAGCTAGTAGTATACTAGGTGGCACTCGTATTCACTTGAAAAAAAAAAGGCGTTTATTAAAGAAATTATTCAGTTGACAGTTCCAGTTATTTGAAAAGGTATGTTAAGGTCTCTGAAGACATCTTCTCCGAGGGTGCCAATAAGTCTGGAGGGCACTTTAGGTTAGAAAGAAGATTGTAAAGAATGTAAAAATACTGTTTGGCATTTTTTTCAAATCTCACTATGTCTGAACAATCCTTGAGTTATGTTGTCTCCCTAGGCATAATGAGCTTTCATTAAGTGGGGAAGTGTGTCTTTGTAGAGGTGAAACAACTTCCTGTCTATCACTGAGAAGCCTATTAAGTGAGACGCAGACTATTCATAAGTCGTGAATCGTGTCTCTGTTGTAGAAGCTGTCGCTCTTGTTTTTGTCAGATTTTATTAGTGGAAATGTAAAACGATCACTTTTGTCCCAGTCATCTTTAAGGTCCTCCTCTTTTCTTTTTTTTTTCTTTTTTCTCTTCATCCAGATATTTCTGCAGCTCTCCTCAGTGCACTTGTTTAGCTTACTCCTCAGCAGTGGTCATAAAAAAATAGGTTGCTGTTTGTTTTTTTTGTTCGTGCATGTCTCTTGGGCCTTTGTACGTTTGTGAAATCTGCAGCAGATGTTTTGTAAAATTCCACCTAATACTCTGGGTTATTAAAAAATGCCCCTCTCAGAGTGCAGAGGCAGGCTTTGGCCCAACGAGCGGCCTACTTAGGATTTCACATACGCAGATCTAAAACAGACGGAGCTTTTACTTTAGCCTCGGAGACAAATGAGTTTATTTTTTACAGCAAGAATGAATGATTGTTTACAAGTATTCCCTGTAGTGAATAATGATCTTTGGTATTTTGTAATACAGGGTTATTAACAAGATATGTATCATTCCTAGGAGCATTTCTCCACAGAATAAGGCTGGATTCTTGGGAGATGAAGCATAGAAAATTATTAGGCATGTCTCAGATGTTTTTTTTTTCCCCAATAGTTTTCACAAAGATCTGTTTTGATAGAAGCTGTTAGATGAGGATTTTGCTATGCGGTCGCTAATTCAACAGCAGCAGATGTTCTTAGTCTGACAATGCAAAGCTTGTTGGTGCTAAGGCGGACACATAACCCTGTGATCAGGAAAAATGTCGCGTTGAGGAGGGCTTATTACATTCCATGCGTCTCATTTCATCAGAATTTAATAGTGATTTGTAGTTACGGTTTCCTCTGAATAATAACATTGTGAACTCTTGGCCTTTGTGTAAGGCGTTTAAACTTTAAAAAGAGTGAAGCATGTCTTAGCTGTAGAGGTCAGGTCACGCAGTTTAGAAAAGGATAAATGTTGTTTTTACCTAGCTTTTTAAGAACTGTAGCCTGAAAAGTGTGGCACGCGAATCTATTCATCACCTTTAATCTGATGCCCGGAAATAAAAATCAGTACAACTAATTACCTTCAGAAGTCTCCCTGTGCCGGCCTGGTTTCTCTCTGGGTGCTCTGGCTTCCTCCCATCATCCAAAAACATGACTGCTGGGTTAATTGGACTCTCTAAATGGCCTTTAGGAGGGAATGTGTGTGTGTGTGCGTGGTTGTTTGTCTGGTGTGTCTCTGTTGCCCTTTGGACAATGGAAGCTATACCCACCTCTATTCGCACAATGACTGCTGGAGATAGGCACCGGCTCTGCGGGCAACCCTGCATAGATGGATCATTTTCCTTTTTAACCTCACAATAATGTACCAAAGAAATCAAAGGTTGTGTTTGCGAGCCTGACAAAATGCAACAAAGTTCAAGGGGTGTGAATCTATTAGCGAGGAGCTTTTGTTTGCACAATATAAACCCTTTGCAGGGACCAGAATGAATCTGTTTTGGTTGTTCTTTGAGCTGAATAAAACAGATCAGACAAAAAGACTTTGGTAAGATAGTTATGAGTATGTAACCTTATCAGAGTTAATTCTGTTGATTTCTAGATGACATATGTGGCATGTTTGGTTTGTTTGAGTGTGCCCTGCTCTGGTCAGTGCAGCAGAGGTCCTGTGGGACGTGCAGCGCGATGGACGGAGGTTAAAAGCCCTGCAGTGAATAGGATCACATGACACACAGCAGGTCCAGCCAGATCAGGACATACAGTTGTCCTCCTGCCTGCAGGCTTTCATGAAAGGGAGAAGAGCGAGTGCAGAGTGCTCAGTCAGCAATGCTTTTCAATGACATTTTTGATTCTGCTCTCACCCACCTTCTTCTTCAATGTGGCTCATTTATTCAGCTTTTCTAACACTCTATTTTTTTTTTTTTTTTTTTAAAGATGATTGTTTTCTTTTTTTTATCATCCAGATATCAGAAAACTTCTACTGCGATCTCAACTCAGAGCAGTTTAGAAACTTCTTGAAACCTCACACTCCACACGTAGATCACTCCACCCTGTCTAGATCCGGCATCTTCTCCGTCACCTATACTTCCTCTGATATATACCTGGTCATCAAGGTAAGAACAACAGCCCTTGTCCTTAAACAACCATCGGGAAAACAGGTTTTAAATAACCTGCACAGCTAAAATCGGAAATGTAATACGCACCCTGTAATTCAATGTGTTGTGGACCTTTGCCATCAGGATATGGATTTTGTTTTTCGTTTTTAGGGGGGGGGGGTTAAATGTGTTGAGCTTCTCTGATTACTTGTGTGCTTCCTGTCTGTGTTTCAGATAGAGAAGGTTCTCCAGCAAGGAGAGATCAGTGACTGTGCTGACCCCTATTTAACAATGCGGGAGAGTGACTCTGGAAAGGTAAAGTAGCAGCGAGATCTGTTTGTTGTGTCGCCAAACTCACTTCACAGAAGTATGCTGGCCCTTTTCCTCTCTTCACCCCCTGATGATACCAGCGCTTTCCGTGGCTCTGAATTTAAAAGTAACAACTTGTGGATCTCCTTTGGTACAGAACAAGGACAAACTTGAAAAACTGAAAGGCCAGGCGGAGGCCTTCTGCCAGAGGCTGGGCCGCTATCGCATGCCTTTTGGTTGGGCAACAGTTAACATCATGGAGGTCATCTCTACTGCTACTTTAGACCGCGATGTCACGGATTCTGACAGCGCCAAAGGAGGTGAGTGTTTGTTTGTTTTTTGAAATTGGTAACACATTTTGTCCAAAAAAACAACTTTACTCCCATCTAATGGTGCGCTAAATGAATTACAAAACGACCGAGAAGCGCGCTCTGGTGCCTCGCCGTTTAGCGCGTGATAACTGCTACGGAAGCCGCGGAGTGTCATAAATGTGGCGAGAAAACAAACTAGCTGTCTCTGCCGGGAGGACAGAGTAGCTGCTGGACCACACTGCCCTGTTTCTAACATAACGCCAAAATAAACGTCACTGTTATATTGAATTAACGTACCTGTCCAGCAGAAAGCAAACCCCACATCCGCTTAGAAGCGCTGCTCTGTCATGAATTGTCTCCACCTGGTAAAAGCTACGCTGATGTAGACTCTCGTTTTCTCTCGGTTATTAGTCCTTTTTCTTTTCTTGGTTACTTTCTAATCCCTCTCACTGGGCAAAGACTATTGATAGTCCTTCATTTGAACAGAAAATAGCAAACAGAAGGATCTACAGTCGTCTTTGCTTGTTTTATAACGTCCACCGACAGCACATCTTCATAAACATGCAAAATGTGTAAGGCTAACAAGTTTGTCCCCTTTCGGCTGCTGTCATCAAAAATAGCGATGCAGCATGGCATCTTTCATTGGATTCTCCGCCAGCTATATATTTATAAACCACTCATTCTAAGCTATTTGAACGCTATCATTTTTGATGCGATTTTTATTAGACTTTGGCAGAATTTTTATTTATTAAAGCAACACTTAATTTTTGCTAATTAAAAGCCAAATTAGTTGCACACTGTCCCTTTAAAAATTATTCTGAATTAGCCTTTTTTTTTTTAAACTCACCTTTTTAAAACTGCATTTTTCCTCCACAAATTTTCTTTCCACATAACTGACCATGGCAGCATATTAAGGTGGTAAAAATAAAGAAATAAAAAATTAAGAACAGGAGAATGGACAAGTGGAAAGCTGATGAAGAAGTGTCAGACCAAAAAGGTTTCTGAAATTTGTGATTAAAAAAATCTGTGACTGGTGAGACATCAGTAATGACCTCAAAAGTGATTTTGACTCTCTGTAAAACTGCCGAGGGTTATAAGTCTATCTCTATAGAATTTAGTAAATTTTTGCTCTCGACACTCACAAGTGATCATCATTCTTCAATGAGTCATTTAATGCACGTCAATTTTTCAGCTAATCAATTTTTTCTTAATTAGTCACCTTGTTGGTACTAAAATCCTATTTACTGTTACACTGCGTTACATTTGCTTTCTTTCATTGATTCAAATTAATTAATATAACTAAATCATGTTTTTGTGACATGCTGTTAGTAACAAAGTGCTCCAAGTTTGAAATTGGTTGTTTATGGGGCTTCTGTTCTGTGTCAACATTGGTTCTTGTCTTTGTCCTGGAAGACTTTTTATTGGCCTGAGAGACATGCAGCAATGGAAACACATCCTCTGAAAATGGATGCAGCTTGGAAAATGAGTGAAAAAGCCGCCCAAGTCCAAAGTAAAATCTTTGAAAAACCTTCAGAAAGAACAAAGAAATATTCCAACAGACGACCATAAAATCTACCAAGAAAACCAGACTCCTTGCAAAATAGATCTACGGAAATAAAGAATAGCTTTTGACTTTTCCTCGCTTGAGCAGCACACTCTCTTCAGATGTGAGACTGCAATTACTTGATCAAAGTCACAGATTAATTTTCGTAAAGGAAAATGAATACATTTATGATACCAATGTTATTGTTTAGATCAACAAAACTTCTAGGACTGTAGATCTGTGACAATTTCAATAATTGCCTGAGATAAGGCAGTTGGGATGTTGTGGCTGATTTCAGATCTCCAGTTTTTGTGAAGCTTTTACTGGCCAAAACTGATTTTACCTGATTCCAACGTCATATAAATAACAGTTGAATTAAACTATTTACCTGTTAGTTAAAAAAAAGGTTTTAAGGATTACAGAGTTGACATTTTATTCGGTCTTTAGTGGAAAAGCTGAATTCAGACTGAACTCATTTGAACAAGCAGTTTTGAAAGTTTGTATTTGAAATCCTGTTGCCCCATCAAAGATGGTACAAATTAAAATTATAAAAAAATTCTTTCCATCCGACAGTTTACCTCTTGGAAAGCCATATTTTTTTTAACAATAAAGTTAATTGAAAGGTGAATTTATATTTTGATCAATTCAAATCAAATTGAATTTACATTATTTTATATATATATATATATATATATATATATATATATATATATATATATATATATATATATATATATATATATATATATATATATTTATTTTCTTTTATTTTTTTTCTTGGTTACATAAGCAACATACTGTGACTCAAGGTAACCCATCTTGGTGTGTTCTCCATCCAGAAGCACGCTTCCCTTGAAAATGCCCACAAATGCAGCTAATAAAAATAAAACATTTAAGATGAGAATATTATTAGACCAATGGGAAAAAAAAATATTTTTTCTTTTTTTAATGTGTCCTGTCTGTCAGCACTAAAAATTTCTGTCTTAAAGCCAAAGAGATCCCAACAGATTGTCTTTCACAAGTGGAGCATTACTGCTTTCGCTATAGTACTCCGCTTGATATATATACAAAATACATATTATTTCAAGTTCAATGGACACAGAAACGGGACAGGAAAAGAGAAAGAAAAGAAGATCAAAAGATGAGGCAAAACATTAAAGGGGAGAAAAGGTGACAAAAACGATGCAGAGGAAAAAGAGGGTCAAAGATAACATAAAACTTTTTTTTTTATCACAGAATTGTGGGCTTAATGAAAAGTATATTTAATATCTGCTTAAAGGTTGGTGTCTTTAAAAGCTACTTTTAATCAGATAAACATTCCTCATTTGAACAGATATTCCAATTTATTGAATATGACTGTATTGCTTGAATTTTACCATTGTTAGAATTGATAATAAATACCCACATATCTTAGAAAGATATGAGGAAATAAACTTTAAGAGTTTATTTCCTCACGACCAGTAATGGCATCACAAGCTGATAAAATGAGCTGGAACTCATCCATATACACCTGCAAAAATCTGTCACTGCGCACAAATACCTGAGCTAATATTATTTCTTTTTTTCCTGTTTTCCTGCAGGTAAATCCAGCAGCATGGACCGGAGAGCGCAGCTTCCCAGGAGGAACTCAGAGCGTTTCAGTAACATGGAGGAAGCGTGTTACAACGTTCACACCTTCAAGCCTGCAACCATCACTATCACCACGATCTTCAAACAGGTTAGACAGCCATCCTCCTCCAAACAACACACAGAAATCAGACTTTATGTAAAAACTCAACTTACGAGACATAGATGATGTAACAAGGCTGCTTGTAACAGCTTGCCCATGTCCCGTTGGAAATAGATACCGTAAATGGGGGTAATGCATCAAGCTCTTCTAATGGTTCTTACTTGTAATTACGTCTTTAATATCGGAGTTATTTTAGACCTTTTCATTTTTGCTGTTTTTGTATATTGATAAAAAAAAAAATATTGTGCATTTTTGTGTTTCAGGAAGGGGATCGTCTAAGTGACGAAGATTTGTTGAAATTCTTGGCTGATATTAAGAAAACCTCGACTCCGCAGCGAAGAATCAAGACCATACCAGGTTTTTCCTCGTTGCATTTAAATGCAGCAGTTTTTGGCTTTTTTCCACAGATAGTCAAGAGGAATGATGCATCCTAAAAGTTTTTATCTGTTCACCTATTAAGAATCACTCAAACATATATAGCATACTAAGAGTTGGAAACAACATCCCCCTTTAAAACCTTATTTCTTGGATACATGCTCGGTTACGTGGCATCAAACTGATTAAAACGCTTCCACTAACACAGAGATATTGATCCGGCCTCATTCACGGCCAGAAAGTGCATTTCCCTGAAGTTAAGGCTTTTGCTTTCTGTCATTAGTGGCCGTCTGGCCCTGGACACCCGCTAATGACCTCAGCAGTGTTAAATGTGCTGCACAAGCAAACTCTGAATTATTGTGTCTTCCAGGTTGCATTAAGCTGGACATGTCTCCAGTCCTCGACATGCCCCAGGCCTGTCTGTCCACCGAGCTCATCCCGCTTATACCCGTGGCCGAGAAAAACGTTCGTCCCGTCAAAGAGGTTCTGGAGTTCCCCTCCAGTGAGGTTTACGTCCCTCACAACATTTACAGGTGCGTTGGGCGGCTGTTGCGGGCAACCTTCTGGACGACACTCGCAATATGTATTTATGACCGGAGAAAAGAAAAGCGCTTTGGTAGCACGTCCACCCTAGCAGAAGTGAAAAGTAAGCAGTGAGCGGGGATATGATGCTCAAACAGGGGTGTTTGCTTTTGCAGACATTGTTTCATAGATGCCCGAGGCAGCAAGAACAGTAAAGGTTCACTCATCTTTAAACAAACAACTGGGTTTTGTTACCATGACTCACTCTGTTTGTTTTTCGCCTTAAACTAGCAGTACATTTTATCTGAGCATTGAGAAATGTGCATTTATAAGCAAAAGCCTGACCTAATGACCTGAAAATTATCTAATTTGAAAATGTCTTGTGCATTGTAAACCCATGGGGACGTTCATTTGACATTTCAGTCAGAAAAAGGTAATTGTCTCTTAATGCATTCATAGGTTTTAACATTTAGGTTATTAGCTGAGGACACATGTCTGAGATTGTCGCCTTGCCATCAGATCGTTTTATCTCGCCAAGATATAGCTGCTACAGCATCGCCATCTAGTGCTGGGTTTGTAACTGTGCTATTTCACATCAGGGTTAATTTGGATTTCTTTATCTTTTTTTTTTTTTTTTTGTAATAAACAGGAGGTCTCACAATCATTGCCCCCGTTTCTCTGTAGGAACCTGCTCTTCGTCTACCCCCAGAGGCTGAACTTTGTCAACAGGCTCACGTCAGCACGAAACATCACCATCAAAATCCAGTTTATGAGTGGAGAGGACCCGAGCTGCGTGCTGCCTGTGAGCGCAACTGTTTGAAATCATCGTAGAAAGTCCACACATTGTGAAATGAGCTTATATGTTTATTAATGTTCATATTCATCTTCATTTTTAGGTCATTTTTGGGAAATCCAGTGGTCCTGAACTGTTATCAGAAGTATACACGCCTATTACATACCATAACAAGCAAGTACACATTCTTGTCTACAGCCAGGTTTCCTTCAATGTTTGGCTTCGCTGTGATGCAGGAAAAAAAGGAAGCAGAACGGTTAAAAAAAGAATCCAACAGATGAATTAATCTAGTTTAACAGCATGTATGTTTTAAAAAGTTTCGTCCATAGGGCATAATTTATTTTTACAATTTTGTTACATCTTTCCCTTTTTAATTTGTTTCATTACATATTCCAAAAAGCAAAGTTTTGGCATTTAAAAAAGTGTCTTTATTGTTTTTATTATTTATTATCATAATACATTTCCAATGATTTTAGTCTTTCTTTCAAGGACTTCTGTCTGACTCATTTCAAAGTTTCTAATTTAATTAAAAGTCAG
Source organism: Fundulus diaphanus (assembly GCA_037039145.1). Classification (NCBI taxonomy): domain Eukaryota; kingdom Metazoa; phylum Chordata; class Actinopteri; order Cyprinodontiformes; family Fundulidae; genus Fundulus; species Fundulus diaphanus. The sequence continues at coordinate 20,860,550 of CM073127.1, read as the reverse complement.
CGATTAATTTTTTTTATTGCTGAAGTTTGTGGATCTGACCTCTTGCCTCCCGTTCTCATTTATCTTCTTTTCTTTTGTGTTTTTTTTTTTCTTTTGCTTGTTTTCGTGACTCTCTCAGGTCTCCAGACTTCTATGAGGAAGTGAAGCTTTCTCTCCCAGCCCGTCTGACGGAGAGGCATCACCTGCTGTTCACTTTCTACCACATCAGCTGCCAACAGAAACAGAACCAGAGCGGCAACTGCGAGACCCTCATCGGATACTCTGTGAGATTTTAGACCTCGCCTGTAACACCATTTGTTTTTAGGATCTCTTTAACCGAGCTGACCTAATTTCTCTGCCCTTTGCCTCTGGCGCAGTGGCTGCCCATCCTGAACTGTGACCGGCTGCAGACCGGGCAGTTTTGTCTGCCCATCGTTCTGGAGCGACTCCCTGTCAACTACTCGCTGCACACTCCAGAGGTACACACATTTTCTAAAGTGCAACCAACACCCAGTATTACGTAATTATGGAGTGAAAGGAAAAGGATGCGTGGTCTTTAATGTGCTTACCTATAAAAATTTGAGCATTTATATTCAGCCACCATAAGGCGATACTTTGCAGTGCTCTACTTGCAGCTGAAAGCCTTTACCAGCTTTGCAGCTCTAGAGGATGAAAATGTTCCATTTTTCTTTCTAAACCATCTCAAGCTGAGTCACATTGAATAGAACGTGTGTGTAAACCACAATTTTCAAGTCTTCTTCCAGCTTGTTACCGAACTCAATTTAAGTCTGGACTTTGATGGTAGCTCTGTCTAGATAATTAAGTTTACTATCCTGCTGGAAGGTGAATCTCTGCCCTGACCCTCCAGCAGGTTTTCTCCCTGGATTTAGTTCCTGTCAATTCTGAACAGCTTCTCTATCCCTACATGAAGAAAAGCATGCCCTCAGCATGATGCTGCCTCCACAGTATGAATAGTGTGCAGCGTTAGCTTGCACCACATGTATTTTAGCATGTGTTGTTAGATTTTGAGTTGCACCATTCTCTATCCATTTCTGGATGATGGGTCCAATGGAGAGCTGGAATATTGTTTTATAGCCTAAATCTGCTTCAGAGCTCTCTGTCTTTAGCCTTTGAAGACCCGAGAACTTTAGTTCAAACGTAGACTTTTAGAAACTTTGAAAAGGGCTGGAAAAGATCAGCTTCTCTTCAAACACGTCTGATCCATTTTCAAACTTATTTACAGATGTCAGGAGAAAGAAAAATATGTTGGAAGGGAAACGGATCGTTTTCAGACATCAAATAGCCTATGTTTAGACTAAAATGATCAGATCCTAAGAGGTTAAACAACTTCCTCCCTCTCCAACCTGTCGCGTTTCCTGGTCTTCTTGATGCTGTTTGCTCACTAATATCCTCCAACAAACTTCTGACGTCTTCACAGAAGAGCTGGATTTATATTGTGATTAAATTACACACAGGCGGTCTCCATATACTAATTAGTTCAGTTACTCTGGATTTTATTTAAGGGGGACAGAGTAAGGGTGGCTAAATATAAAAGGCTTGCCGCACCTTTCAGTTTTCTTCTAATTGTTCAGATTGTACAACTTCGTGTTGGTCTTTTATGCAAAATCTAAAATATTATTTTTTACATTTACATGTCTAAATTTTTATACGTTTGTGGTTATGATGTGACTATATGTGAAAAAATTATTTTAAAAGAGTAAAATATTTTTGCTGACTGAAGTAATGCACTGATCTGTCATGCTTCTTGTAGAAACTTCCTCCCCAGGTCCCTCCAGTCAAGTGGATGGAGAGCCACAAAGGGCTTTTCAACCTTGAGGTCCAAGCTGTGTCGTCTGTTCACCCTCAAGTAAGTTAAAATTTCATAGTTCCTCTAGCTTTGACCCTGCAAAATAAAAAACACTAACCTCTCCTCTTTAACTGCAAGCTGTTTTTATTTTCCAGTACCTCTGTTAGTGCTCTGTCTGCATCCTTTTATAACGACTACCCTGTAACAATCCTCTGTTTACTGCGTCAGGACAATCATCTGGAGCGCTTCTTCACCCTCTGTCATGCGCTGGAAGGTGGAACTACTTTCCCGGTTCGCATCAGGGATGAGAAGATTCCCGAGAACAAACTGGAGCACGAGCTGAAGCTCAGCATCATATCTCTGTCCTCCTCTAATTTAGAGCCTCTGGTTCTTTTCCTCCACCGGGTGCTGGATAAACTCTTCACCCTCATCATGCAGCCCATGGTCATTGCTGGCCAAACTGGTAAGGCATCACTTTAAATGAGCTGTTCCTCATATTTTGGTTGTGGTATAAAACACCTTTTTTCTAATTTCAAACTTCTAACCATGTTTATGTGCATGCTTGTGCATATGCCCCCCCCCCCTCTTTTTTTTCTAGCCAATCTGGCCCAGATAGCCTTTGAATCAGTAGTGTCTATTGTCAACAGTCTTCATAACAGCCAAGAGCTGTACAGGGACCAGCTGGGAAGGAATATCCTCTTAGCGACATACCTTTACTGGGTGTTTCGTCTGCCCGATCCCCCCCGAGACGCACAGAATGCAGGTGATGTGCTAATCATTTATGAGTCACAGAACTGTATTTCCTGTCATGATCTCCAGAATTGATATTTTTATTTTTTTTATGTGTTGTTGAAACTTGTGCTCAGGTTCAGCAGGTTCAGCTCCCTCATCAGACAGTCGTTACATGACCATAGGTCCGGCTACGGCAGCCAGAGTGGGCTGCATGCTCCTCCAGTCCAGGATCCGCAGCAGCAGCAACCCTGACATCCCCGCCCAGCAAGCTTCTGATGAAGATGCAGAGATCAACGAAATTCTCTCTGCCAAGGTGAGCATGAATTTGACCAAACCAGGTGGAAATTTTGACGTTTTTAAAAGATGAAATCATAACCAGCTCTGCTTCAGCTTTCATTGACAGTACATGTTTTACCAAGCTGTTAAACAGTGAAGAAAAATAGGTTACGCGTCTCTTTTTAATACCTGTCTGACAATAATACAGAATCTGTCCTGCTTTAAGTCAAGCATTCTAGTTACTGAATGCCAGAATAATTTTGTTTTGTTTTTTACTTTCATCAAAATCACAGGTCCAAATAAATTACCTTAATACCGTATTTTTCAGACTATAAGTTGCTCCGGAATATAAGTCACATCAGTGAATAAAATGCGTCATAAAAAGGAAAAAACAGTTGCACCAGACAATATGTATTTATTTTGAAATTTATTTCACACAATCCCAAGACTAAAAACTGACATTTAATCTGGTAAGGCAATGTATTCAATTACACAACTGCATCCACAACCGACTGAACATACCTGGGAGGCTGAATGGGGTAAATTAGCTACTTCAACCGGAAAAGTTCTTTCCAGCGCATTTCAGCGTAACGGCCTGTTACGCTGAAAGTTGTCAGAATTACACTGAAATTACACCGTGAACTTAACAGTACTATGTGCTAAGCTAACAGTACAACACAGATGTTTCAGAGCAACATAAAGCTCGCATGCATCAGCGAAGTTGTAGCTGTAAGATAGCGCTAGCTGTTATTGGCTTCACAGACAGCCCAGTAACAGGGTTCTGTTGTGGTCTGGGCCCTGCCAGCTGCACCACACAACGCTCTGCTGCGTGAATGAATACTGAAACAGTGAAACAACATACGTGTGATCAGCCTTTGTTGTCTATAAGTTAATTAATTTTTAAGTGGTATAAGAGCAGCATATAGTTTTCAAAAGCCTTGAGAGCCCTCTTGCGGCTATTGACAACATGAACTCCTTAGTTCATGTTGTCAATATGAATTACCATTGAAGTTGCACCTGACTATAAGTTGCAGGATTGGCCAAACTATGAAAAAAAGTGCAACTTATAGTCTGAAAAATACAGTATTTGGTAGAATTGTCTTTTAAATTGAATGATCAGATGCCTAATAGTGTGCTGGAGTTTTAGCCCATTTCTCCCGACAGAACCAGTGTTAACCACAGTGATGGCCACTCTGAAACATGTATGCTTAGGGTAACTGTTCATTTCTAAAACGTAATTTGTGCCCAGAACAACCCCACAGCATGATGCTTCCTTCCCCATGCTTTACAGATGGGATGATGTTCTCAGGCTTATAAGCTTCGCTTTTCTTTACTAAGAATGTCACAATGGTAATTATGCATAAACATTTCAATTTAAGTTTCATCAGACCACTGCAAAAGCTGAAGTCTTTGTCCCAGACTACATTACCAAAGTGTTGCTTTTGGGGGAATGGCTTCTTCCTCGCTGGGTGTACATGTCTGTGGACTCCTTTCACTGTGGATAATGACACTCTCCTGCCAGCATCTTCTCAAGGTCTTCTGCTTTTGCGTTTCTTGGACAAAGAACCCATTCATCCTGAAAAAAAAACTTGCAATGATTATTTGAACGCATAAACTTGGCATTTTTTAAGGCATCTGGAAAGGATGCTATCTTCGCTTTATATTTTTTTATGATGTCACACAAGAAGAAGGATGATTGAGGCGTTCCCTAAAAATATACCCACAGGTGTGCCGCTGTTTAATTCTGATGTTGTGAATTATCCCGTTGGAAGCTTATAAAGCTGGCCCCAACTCTCATCTCACATTGTTTAAAGCCATATTATTGTTACTCTATGTAAACCTCTGACTTTAAAGAAGGTAATAAAGAACTTTCTCTCATAATTCTGGCATTCAGCAAATAGAAATATTTTGGGTAATCCCAACTGACCTGAAAAAGAACAGGTTGAGTCTGATTTAATGTGAGGCAGTGGAAGGAAACAAATCTTCTGCATGTTTCAGTGTATGTAAATGTCTGGTCCTATCTAGACACCCCTGCTTGTTTGATTAATTTGCTTTTCATCCCCCCAGTGCATTTGGTATTGTATTACGCCACCAGTCGGTCACTGTAATGAAATCATGCATGATATTTTGACGGTACCTTCTGTCTGCAGGGCCACAACTACCCGGGCAGCCGCGTGTCCACCTATGTGGAGGCCAACAACTACCAGAACTTTGCAGGAAGCACCAGACCCTCCAACAGAAAGGTAGCGACTGAAGAGAACAGAGAAACTGCTGATCTCTATCTGGTCTGATATATGCGTTTCATTGGGTTTGTAATCTGAAAATTAAACAGAAAAAAATAATATTAATAATAATAATATGAAAACAGAAAACTAAGTTCTTCAGTCTTAAAATAAATGGGCTTTTGACATGGGAAAAATGTGGGAGCCTTGGATCAAGGTATCCTTTTTGCAGGTGCGTTGTAACCTAAAATGTTTCATAACATTTTAGGGAAATTAATCTCTAAACTGCGTATTATTTTTGCTTGACCAGATGTCTTGGGTTGCTGGACTCCACGATCCTAATCTTTGCTCAGAGCAAGTTGTTTCCAGAAGAAAGAACTTGCAAGAATTGCAAATCCTTAGCCCAGCTAATCTAAAGAAATCATATCAAAACTGACAATTATTATAATGTAAAATTGATGTAAAACATAATCTAAGGAGACTGCATTGATGATTGAATTATTTTTGACAATTTAAGTCTTCAATTTTATTTGGCTCATTACATTTAGTTTCGTTCGAAATTGAATTTGCAGCTTATCAGGACATATGAATGTATGAATACATTTTTCTCCCCTTTTGCTACAGCTCTGTGAATTGTATATAAATTATAATTATGCAGCCTTTGTTTTGCTGTTTATTTATTAAAGAATGTTACAAAAAATATGCTTAAGTGTACCGGGAGAGTTCAACATTTTACTCATAAAACTCTACTAATAAAGCGAAAGAGTTTGGTTCTGTTGCAGAGGGGAGTCAGGTCTTGTGAAGTCCAGTAAAGAAACAATTGGGAGCCAATTTTCAATGTAAAAACGGTGTATGTGTGCCGTTGTTTTGCATGAATGCATGTGTTAAAGAGCACTGACTGAGACTTAAATGTTGATTTATAGTGTTCACTTCCCTCTGTTGGCCACAAGGTGGGAGTGTAACTCTGAGGACGGTGTGATTGGTCAGGATTCAGTCAACACTATGTCCTTAGAATAAATCTAAGTTTTATTCAGCTATGCATGTAAGCAGAGGCTCTAATTTCAGTACATTTTCTGTTTTTTCTCTTGCAGCAATTTCACGAGGAGCTTGCACTGCAGATGGTTGTCAGCACTGGCGTCTGCAGAGAGAACGCTTACAAATACGCCTGGTTCTTCTTTGAGCTGTTGGTCAGTGTGACATTTTCTATATTTGTTATGGCTCCATATTTGATTGTGGTTAGTTGTAAGACAAAAAAAAAGGTAATAAATGTGCTATTGATGTTGATGGTAAACGGGTCAACAAATAAAAACAATTCAAATAAATAATATTATAGAAAGTGGCAGCTGCATTTTTTTTTTTTATATGGGATGATGTGGCTTTCCACCCAAGATTGCACAGCCTGGGGGACACCAAGGAAAAAGCTATAATATACATGAAATGGAGTTTTCTATTGGTCGTTTGCATGCCTGTTAGATCAGAATGGTCGCCTGTAAGAGAATAAAGATGGCCAATGAAGCCGGAATTGGTGTATAATTAACAGGTTAAGATTCAGCACTCAATAAAAAATCTTCTATAATTTACATTTTTTTGCTTCTTTAAAGGAGTCACTGCTGCAATGAAATATTTTCCATACAAAATCTTAACAGTTTATAATGGTCTTAAACTTGAGTATTTTACACTGAACAGAGAATCTTTAAAACACAGTTTCAGATTTATCAACCCTTTATTTTATTTTTAAATAAATACATCAAAATTTGTAACGCTTTTGTGCATCAGGACCACCCTCAAACGAGTCTAAAAAGTGCAATATTTAGACTGGTCAGACGTGAGCTGGGTTATTTCATTGTGATTATAAATGTTATAAAACACAGGCAAATTTATACACTATAGAGTTTTCTAAGTATTTAAAAATGTGTATATTAAATAATGTACAAATTATACCATGCTGTGTTAAAAAATTCTAAGTGGCATGTTCCAATTTCTTAACACCAGCTGTGTTGATACTATATATATATATATATATATATATATATATATATATATATATATATATATATATATATATATATATATATAAATTTCTTTTTTTTTTTTTATTTTCATGCATGAACCCTGTTTGTTTTCGGTGTGCGTGTCTACGCAGGTGAAAAGCATGGCTCAGCACGTGTCTCAGCTAGACAGGTACAATGTCCCGCGGAGGAGCCGCTTCTCTGACAGATTCAAAGATGACGTCACCACCATCGTCTCCGTGGTCACAGCAGAGATTTGCACAATCCTCGTCAAACAGCAAAAGGTGATTTAAAAAAAATATAAGTAAGACATTTAACAGCTGAGCCAACCAAAGCAGATCCCCTCGACTCGAGTCCCGAAAATGTTTAATGGAGGAACCCCTCGGTACCTTGTGCTCCCCTGAGCTGGGCTGCTTGAGTGTTCATCTTGTCGGAGTCCTCTAAACAACAGGGAGCTGGAAGTGCTAATTAAATTTGTCTCTGTGGAAACAAAAGCTCAGCCTGCTCAGCTAGATGCTTGGCGAGATCCGGTCAGCACAGGTTGCTGATTGGTGTTTGTTGACTGTTGGTTTTTTTTAGGAGGTAGAGCAAGCAGAGAAAATCAACATCAGTCTGGCCTTCTTCCTCTACGACCTGCTTTCCCTCATGGACCGAGGGTTTGTCTTCCATCTGGTGAGAAACTACTGCAACCAGGTAAATCAACACGCAGACACAAGCAGAAGCATTTGAAGAACTTTTCGATTGAATGTATACAATTTAAGTATGAAGTAACACGCTTTGAAAAATAATATTGACCAAGTCTGTTTTTTCTTCCACTTTTAGATGTCAGCTAAGAGTGTTTCAATGCCGACTTTGATCAGCATGCGCCTGGAGTTTCTGCGGATCCTCTGCAGCCATGAGCACTACCTCAACCTGAGCCTCTTCTTCAGCAGCCCGGCCTCTGCGCCCGCCTCTCCCTGTCCATCCATCTCCTCACAGGTGGGCCTGCTGACGTGTAACATTCTGCATTTGTAACTAAGGCCATCAGGTTTCGTGCGGTCATGAAAGGAAACACGTTTTACAAGGTGTATTTCTGCATAGCAACTTCTGTCTGTAAATGCAAAGTAACTAAGCTAAGCTCAGTTCACTAAGTGAAACACATTATTATCGTGGGGGTGGTGGCCTAGGGGTTAGAGAGCAGGATACTTGCATCCTGGAGAGGCTGTAAGGTTCCCACAGACTGCCACTCTGGGTCCCTGAATAAGACCCTTAGCCCCAGAATGCTCCCTGGGAGCTGTTTCCCAAGGGATGGATTAAATACAGAGGACAAATTTCATTGGACTATATGTTGCAATGACAATAAAGATAATATTATTTTTTATACAAATCAATCATTTTGATTACTTAATGATTGTACCTCTTCAGCTAATGAGACACAAGATTTAAGGTTAAAATATTACGTCAAACCCATAAACAACCTTTTTAATACAGAAATTAATGAAAAGTATGTTTAATACCTGCTTAAAGGTTGTAATTTTAAGGTTTAATCTGACAAACGAGCCTCATCAGAACGCACATCCCAATTTACTGAAATGTAAAAATGGGAATACAAAGGAGACGTTTGATCATTCATTCATTCATTTTAAGAGTTGCATTTACTCCCGGCTACTGTCTGTTTGCCTCTCATTTGAATTGTGTTATTCCGTTCAGAGTTCTGGCTCCTACCAGGAACAGCAGAGGATCTTGGCGCTGTTTGATCTCTCTCAGGAATTCAAGCAACAGCATTACCTCACCGGTCTGCTCCTAACAGAACTTAGCGCGGCACTTGACATGGAGTCAGAGGGGTACGGAGGAACGCTGTCAAATTATTCTCGTTTGCTCTCTGCTGCCTTCACTTTTATTTTTTCAAAAGCTGCATTTTATATGTTCATCAAATGATGGAATGTGTCACTTTTTTGTCGCGTTTCTACCAGAAACCTCAGTGTGATTTGTCGGATGGACCAACACAGGGTAGTGCATAATTGGGACCAGTCCAAATGTAAACATTTTGACCTACAAGCATAATCCTATGTAGCAAAAAGAATTAACACTGCACACCTCCTTGAAGACATCATTGCCAGGACAAAACATGGTGGTGGCATCATCATGTTGAAGGAAAGCCTTTTTTTCCAGTGGGAATAAGTGAAGCTGATCAGTCTTTTGGAGGATGAATTTAGCTACACTCCTGGAAGAAAAGCCGTTAGAGGTGGAAAAATGCTGAAAACTGGGTGGGAGGTTCATCTTCTTACAGGACGGCGACCCTAAGCATACAACCAGAGCTACAGTGGGATGGTTTGTTTGAAAGCATATTCATGTGTTAGAATGGCCTAGTCAAAGCCCAGGCTTCAGTTTAATTAAGAATCTGTGGTAAGACTTGAAAATGAATGTTCACAGATATTCTCCATCCCTTCTGACTGAGCTTGAGCTATTTTCTAAAAGACAATTGGCAAAAATGTCCATGTCTAGATGTGTAGGTCTGCAAGACACGTACCCCAAAATATTGCAGACATAATCATTTCAAAAGATGGTTTTACAAAATGTCAATGATATGGCTGATTGCAAATGCAAATCACTTTTCACATTTTCATCATTAAAGAAAAAATGTAAACCATTCTTACCCTCCCCTTTCACAATTATTACACTGGTTTGTGATGGTCTATCAAGACAAATCCTAATATGGTTTTCACGTTTGGGGTTGTGAGGAAATGTGAGAAAGCTCAAGTGGCAGGACTTTTGCAAAGACTGGATTCAATCAGGCTGGTTGACATTCTTCTGTGTTTGCAGGGGAAAGGTTCAAAGAAAGGCGATCAATGCAATTTACAGCTTGCTGTGTTCCCATGATCTGGACGATCGTTGCATTAAATCTGAGGTCAGAGCCAAGGTGGCCGCTCTCTACCTCCCCCTGGTGGGGATTATTATTGAGTCGACCAACTACCTGGATTTCACTGGTAGGTGGAAAAGTATCATATCATGTTTTTGTTTTGTTTTAGTATTTTGAATAAAAGACAATAAACTACTCCAAGTGTTGGTGATATAGATGCTCATGAACTTGCCATTAAAGAGTTTTAACGAGGTGAAAGGTTAATGGGATGCCGTCATTTAGCAATTATCCTCAATTAAATAACTTTGATTTTCTACACAACTGCGGCCATCCATCTTTCTCCAACCTGACATAAATGTGTTAATGCTGGACTCCTACATCTGTTTTAGCTCTAATTAAGACGCGGTAGTGCCGAGCGTACGGCTCCAACTCCTCTCTGCTTCACTTGAACATGTCCGACTCCTGTTTGCCTCTTTCAGTTTGCGACACGCGCGCCGGCAAAAACAAGACCGGCGAATCCGAGGACGACCTTGAAAACGTGCCGCCCATCAATCAGTCTGTTGCCATGGCGATCGCTGGGAATCCCTTCAACACGCTGGGGCGTAACGTTCTCATCTCCATGGCATCCCTGGTAAAGTTTGTCCTCTTAATTTCTCAATCAGAATGACCGTGGCGGAGCGTTAAATGCTGGTGAAACTTCAGAAAGCTTCTGCTTTGTGAGTGATTTGGTTTTCCAACAGGTGAGCTCCACAGATGCTGATTGATTAGCTGTCAGAGCCACGCATGCACTTCATCCATCCTGCAAAAAAAAAACCTCACACACTCATTCACATAAACACGCACATCTGTGGGAGATGGTTTATGGCCAGGCATTGCCGACATAAGTGAACAGGGCCGTCCTCCCTGACAAACACATCCATCAAGCTGTAGCTGCGACAACAGCAGCACAGGCCCCAAAACCGAGCCCCGCCATTCTCTTCCGCTCCAGAGCATGAATCAGTTCCCTCGGCATGTTGTTGCGAGAAATGCTGTTTGTAGAAAAAGGTTTTCATGCGAATGAGCCGTTGGCCTGGCAGTCGTCAGAAACCCGGGGAGCGGCTCGCTCCTCGTACGCAGGCGGGCCGCCGTCAAACAGAATATTCATGAATCATTTTGTCGTTGCAGGAGAAATGGCAATGCGCGTTGTCAAATAAACAATGGCATGTTTTTGTTCGCGCGCGCCGGCGTTTAAACGTCGGTTCTGGTGAGCGTCGGCTCAGTCCAGCCCTGGACAAAAACAGACTTGGGTAACTGGGTTGTAGGTGGAACACATAGGGCAGTGGGAGCCTAATGACTACATTTATCAAAAGTGCCACACAATGAAGCAGCAGTAGTCATCCACAGCAGCGATTCATCATCACACGAATGAAGCTAAATTAATCTGCAGTAGATTAAAGGCCTGTTGAGATGGGGAGGAACCTTGCTTCTCTGCAACCCGAACGAAAGAGCTGACCAATCACTTCACAGTGGGGTGTTTAAAGATGCCTGTAGATGATAAACTATTAGATACACTTACTGATATACCTCAGTTTGACCCTTTATAAAAAGAAGTGTTGCACAGTTTCACCTAAAAAAACAGGATGCAGAAGAGATGATGCATGCATAGACTCACTCGTACCTTGTGAAAGGCAGCTGGCCCAAATAGGGATCAGAACCAAAACACATGTAAATAAGACCAAATAGATATTGGATAATAATGCGTAATTAAAATTAATTGAATATGAGGTTTGAGTATTTTTAAGAAAATTTATCATCCATGCTTCTTGGAAACACCTAACGGAATCAAAATCTGATATGATATGGCATTTCAGATGGTACAGATTGGTTTGTTTACAGGTGTGAAATGGAAGTAAGCGGGTATGAAATGAAAAGACCACACAGGTACAAAATGGGAGTGCGAATGGACAAAGGTGCGGCTTGACCCGGACGCTAATGAGACGCTGTATACGCCATGTTTATTTTGAAACTGTAGCCAACCAATGGCTCGAGCCGAAGCCCGGGAATGCACACGAATACCGTTGCAGACTACAGGCTACATACAGCAGTTTGAAGGAAACAAGTTTTTAACTCTGGTTACAAGTGTTAAGCAAACAAATTAATAAAAATTCTGCGTTGACTAAAGACATTTTTTGACCATTTATTATAGATAACATCATCGGTCAAACTTGTGTTTGCAATTAACAGCTTTTTTTCTGTCTGTTATTTGTAGCTTTCTGTTTTCTTCTGTTCCCAGCAAGGTAAATCTGTTGCCACCCTGGCTGCAGACACCAGTCGCCACCTGCTGGTTTGTTTCCTCTGGGTGATGAAGAATGCAGATAGAAACCTTATCCAGCGCTGGACCGTGGATATGCCTCCGTCACAACTCAATAAGCTGCTGGAGCTCCTGACTATATGTGTGTCCTGCTTTGAGTACAGGGTCAGTTGTGGGTCTCTTTGTTTCCTAATAGTGCAGATAAGACCGTTTTTCTTACGTCTTTGCAAAAACACAAAGAACCAGCTGCCGGTCGCGTTTTCGAATGTCTTGTCTGTGTTTGCATAATTTTTACTGCAAAATATTCAAATTGTGTGAGTTGTGCTTTTAAGCTGGGGATTTAGTTTTAATGTGCATCTGCAGGGTAAGCAGAGCAGTGACAAAGTGAGCACACAGGCCTTACAGAAATCCCAGCAGGCCAAACTGCAGCTAGAAGAAGCCCTGCTGAGAGGAATGGGAGCCCGTGGAGAAATGATGAAACGGGTTGGAGGTAACCCATTTGCTGTTTTTTATTTTGTTTTGTTTTTTTACAGCTATTCCTTACTTTCCAAAGACTTTTTTTTTTAAATAAGCAGATCAAAGCCTAAACAATCTTCACATAAACTCTCTGCAGCAACAAGGTTTAAAAAGTGTTTTTATAAGTTTTTTCAGTGACTGAATTGTCAACAAGTCTTTGTCAAACATCAGATAAGCTACTGAGGGTGTGCATCTTTTAGACAATGGAACGCTACCGACATCGCATAAAAAGCACAAGGAATGGTCAATAAGGATGAAAGTTTGCTTCCTTTATTTACCCGTTAAATCATCATCTGCTTTTGAATCCCTGACAGGAATGGACAGAGCTGTGGGTCAGAGAGAGAACCTGCGCTGGAGGAAAGACCTCACTCAGTGGAGACAGACCAATGACAAACAGGATAAGTATGTTTTAACATACAGTATGTGACTTTTGCTGTTGCCTTAATTAGCAACCTTATGTCCTACAGCCAGTGCATTGAACCTTTTTTTTTTTAAGTTTATAGTTTAATCTTTGTCATCTTCTTTCAGAACAAAAGCGGAGTTGGACCAGGAGGCTCTGATCAGTGGGAATTTAGCCACAGAGGCAAACCTTATAGTCCTGGACCTTTTAGAGACCATAATACAGGTCAGAGAAGTTTCATTTCATAATCGCACCTAAATATAAATTACTCCAAATACATATACAGGGAGATTGAGAGAAATAAAATGAAAAGGAAAAAAGTTATACAACTGCTAATTGTTTCTTTTCGTTTCAAGGTAACTTTTAATGCTGCGATACTGTATAGTGAATTCCCTCACCTGAACCAACAAAGTAATACTAGATGGAAGGTTTTAGAAATGAAAGATAATTTGTTCAAACCTAATAAATTGTGGCTGAGATTTAATTCCATGGTATAATTCTCATACTTATAAGTCTAGTTTTTTTTTTCAGTTGCAGTAATGCCATGAAAATGTAAATTATTTTTGCTGTTGTTGTCATGTCTGCCTTAATTGATTTTATAGCTTCTAACGCATTTAAGGGCTTCTGCTCCTAAACCGTCTGAAACTCCTTGTTTGTAGTTCGGGCTTTTCTTCCTGTTTTCAAAAAGATCAAAAGCAACATTTGCATAAAACCTCCCCAGTTGCTAATGTGGAGCATTTCTGGTAAAAGGTTTGCAGCAGTTGGCTATTGAAGAATTATAATAAGGTTTTGGAAGCAGGAGTGTTTTATTTTTTATTTATTTATTCAGCCTACTAATTATCCAGTCTTAGATTGAAACCGATTTTACCCCTTGCAGACTCTTCTTAGTACTAACTCTGTATTTGCAAGGTGTAAGAGGACCCAGTTGTTTCTGTGCTATGGGGGGAGGTCTAATCATTTTTATGAATTTAAAATATGTTACCATAACAAAAACATTTGATGCAGACTTTTCAAATAAGAAAAAAACAACGCAACAGAAATGAGAGAAAAAAAATCATTGTTTCTTTGTGTTTGAAAAATATTGTCTCACAGCTCTCTCCTGAGAGAGAGCGCTATCTGTCTCTATAGTAGTTGGACTACACTGCATTGTTTCTAACATAAGGCCAACATAAACGTAACTTTTATATTGATTTAACTTACTAGGTTTACAAGGTGCACCATCAATTTCTGAAATCACAGTTTCAGAGCAACAGATGGTTTATTTATACACAAGTATAGAACACAAAATGATTAAAGGGGTCTAATTACTTCTGCTTGAAAAAGAACAGCAGCAATTATCCTACTTCTGCATAAAGCACTGCAGTATCTGCTTTTACAGTTATAACAATATCATCGGTACCACTCCTAAACAATACCAGTTATGTGGAGGCATAGACATAAATTTAGAGTAAATGTTTTTAGATCAGAGCTAAATTCTTCTTTCTTACGAATGAGGGTGAAGTGTAGCGGCTTTTTCCCCAAGTTATCTGACTCAGAGTACAGAAACAGGTAGGGGAGGGGCAGCTCCAGAAAGCCATGATAACGGAGTCATGTTAAAGAGTTTAAAACATAAGAATGCTTTGAACATTTTACGCAGTTTTACGCAGTTAACTTCATAAAACTACTGCATGTATTTTGACTTGATGCCAGTAGCTCAGCCCAGTTGTGTCCCGTATATTCAGCTGAAGACTTGCGTTTTTTCACATCTCAAAATTAAGGGCATGTGGGGGGGGGGGGGAGTGTGCTCTTGACATTTTCATTTGGCTTGAAGACACAGCTTATTATGCTTATTAATGATAAACTACAAGCACTTCTACATCTGTTGTGTTTTATGTAGCACCTGGTAGAATCTTGTCTGGCAAATCTGTTTTCTTTCACACCATCAGCTGCTCCCGCTGAGCCATTCATGGTACTTGCTTTTCACCAGCTGTGTCCAAACTGTGGCCTTGGGGCCATTTATGGCAAATCAATAACGGTACAAATTTGACTGACCAGCGCAGGTAGTTAAGTTGCAAGCAGACATTTTTGAAGAAAGAGTGACCCATATCCTGTTCTTGTCGCAGACAATAGCCTCTAGCTTATTGTCCTACTTTGCTTCTTTCATTGAAATATTTCATGTTTAGATAATTGTCGAGCATATTAAAGTAATACAAAATTAGTTTTTCCATTTCTATTTAAAAATGCTCTCTTTCCTTATTTTTTTTTGCCCGCAAATACTTTTTATGTGTCCCGTGTGGCAAAAAGTTTGGACACCACTGATCTACAGAAAGCTTGAATTTTACCTTAATATTAGTTCTTGGAAGAAAACAAATCATGCATCAAGGTTCTACTCCAAGATGAGTCCTCCATTAACATACATATCAATAGATTATAGTTTAATTGACTCACCAGATGTTCTGATCTCTGTTTGATGTAGTTGGTTTATTATCTTGTGTCTCCTCAGTCTTTTCAATTTGCTGCGTCCCACCCGCAGGTGTTTTCCTATGCATTTTCTGACTAATTTCTCCATCTGCTCCGTGCGCAGGCGGTGCCTTTAAACGAGTGTAAGGACAGCGTCGTTGGCGGCGTGTTGAAGGTGTTACTCCACTCTCTCACCTGCAACCAGAGCACCACTTTCCTCTGTCACACCTTCAGCACTCTGCGGGCACTTGTCGTCAAGGTAGCGACGTTATCATACTAGCGTGTGTGTGTGCCGTTATGTGTGGGTTGGTGTCATTATCAGAGTCTGAATTAGATGTTCTTATTTGTTTGTGTGGGTGGCAAACGGCCGATGTAAGCTAGAATTATGCGTGTATATAAGCGCACCGCCCTGTGGAGTACAGCTGATGGTTTGTTTGCATCCAGTTCGGAGACCTGCTGTTCGAGGAGGAGGCGGAGCAGTGCGCGGACCTGTGCCAGAAAGTGCTTCAGTACTGCAGCAGCCCTGTTGATGAGAACAGGAGCCATGCCTGCGCCACCCTCTATCTCATCATGAGATACAGCTACAGTAATGCCAGCGTGAGTTAACACCCGCACACTGTAAAGTATCCCAGATGCTTTTTTAAACCCTGTTCTAACAGTTTGTCTGTGCATGGATGCAATAAGCATCGATAAGTTTCTTTGTTTGTTTTTTTTGGGGTATTTTTTTTTTTTTTATAATAGAAACTAGTGCATAACTATGAAGTGGAAGGTAAATGATTCATAGTTTTTAAATGGTTTTGCTAATCAAAATCTCAAAAGTGTGGTAAGCATTGGAATTCAGCCCTAAAAACATCCCCACAGCTTTTATGCTGCCACCACCATGTTTTGCTGTAGAGGCATTGTGTCCAGAGGGATGTTGTGGTTTTTTTGTTGTTTTTTTTACCTCTACACGTTGTTTTGCCAGTACTACAAAAAGTTATTTTCCGGCCTCATATGACCCGAGCGTCCTCTATCACAAGTTTGTGGTAGAGGATACATGGCATCTAACATTTCAAAAATGAGAATGTATACATTCTCATCTATGTAACAATGACATTGCATGAAAAAGACAACTAAAACTAGTATGTTTAGCTCCTCATTGGTTAGTTTTCTTTAACTTTTTGACCAGAGGTGCCATGTGGCCCGGTAGTAGAGGAGGCATGCGATATATGGGGGCTATAGTCCTTGATGCAGCTCTCCTGGGGGTGAATTTCCCCCCCCCCCCCCCCCCCCCCCCCAGCCATTTACTGCAAGTCTTCCTACTCTCTCTCTGCCCTTCTTCCTGTCAAGCTATCCATGAATAAAGGACGCCAGCGCCGCAGATTCTAATTCAAAATCGGAACAAAGTTAATTAAAGCCACTGATGAGGGTCTAAAGAGCCACTTGTCTGGAGTTAAATGAGTAGCCACGTGATTTACAGAACCGTTAACTAAGATTAAACTATATACAGGCAGATTGTGTTTACTCCCTGATTGACTTCTAAAGGTTTTTATTCAAGGCTTTCAGAGTGGATGGGGCTGAAGACAAATGCACCCCTTCCTCTTGTCTATTTGTACAAAAAACAATCTATGTTTTTCCTTCTATTTCACACTTAAAGCTCCGAGTTGCATTGGTCCATCAAACCCCAACGATACACATTTAAGGCTGTGGTTCTAATGTCACAAAAGAGAAAAAAGTTGAGCACTTTTTGCTTGAAGTTGTAAATTATGTGCATTGAAGAATTCAGAATGGCTTCCTGCTTCAGACCCATTGAAGAAACGAGTGACTCAGATCTTTATCCTCTCTGCTCTTCCTCAATGCTCAGCTTTAATGTCTTTTCCACGTCTATTTTGAGCGTGCAGAAGAAAGTTCCTGCTGAAGGATTTGTCTCTAAGTAGAGAGCGGGGAGATATGTCACTGTCTGCCTCCCCGTGTTCTTACTCCTCCTTAACTAATGACAGTCAGCCCATCTGTGCGTGTGTGCACAGCTTTATATATATATATATATATATATATATATATATATATATATATATATATATATATATATATATATATATCAGTGTGTATGTATATATCAGTGTGTATGTATTTGTACCACATGAGGAAGGTAGTGGTGGAATTTTAAAGAGCCTGTAGAGGAGAAAATCCTGATGAAGATAGAGGAGTGTTTGTAACAGAAGTGAAGCAGCAATAGGGGGAAATGAAAAAGACAGATCTAAAATGAGTAGAGAGTATAAGACATAGTATCTTCTTTCATCTTTTTCGCCTGGTTCGATTACTGGTGCTGCAGTCTATATTTCCAGTGTTTACAATCTGTGCGCTTTAATCAAAGTCAGGCGCCTGTCCATGTAGCACATTTACACGCACATACGTACAGTGTATCCACTTTCTAGGGAGTCTTTCCCCTCTTTGTGTCCCTGAGTACGCTTGTTTATACAGCGTATGCAGAAGGAGCTGTGATCTGAATTAGCGTAGCAGCCAAATGACTCATCCATACAATGTTTACTCTCTCCCTCTTTCTTTGTTTATGATCTGATCCCATTTTCCACCCATGTCTTGCTCGCCATCTGTCATAGACAGCTATTTTTTCATCTCGTATTTATTCGTTTTGTTTAATTTTAGATTATAGTAAAAAAAAAAAAAAAGTAAGTACCAGAAACACGGTTCCAGTTCCAGATCTGGAAAAAGTGAGAATAATAACGAGAAGAAAAGAGGGCCAGATGAAACAACGAAAAAAACTAAAAGATTTTCTGTGTTGATTTAAACTGTCATTAACTTTGTATTGTAGCGCAAACACACAGACACACACACACACACACCCTGAGTTAGTGGGCAGTGATGGGTGGTGAAGCCCTGGCTCCATGCTCAGTTGAACAGAATGGGGCCGTAGAGATGATCCATGGGTGATTATGTCTCTGCTAATGGGAGATCATTTTCCGCTTAGCCGGTCATGCTGGAGATGGATGGGACATCTCGCGAACACGGGCACCGTTTCCCTTGCACATTTGCTCCGAAGATGGAAGGGTGTTTATCAGGCCCTTGTTCTTGGACAGGTAGTGTGAAAGATGAGGAAAGAAGAAAAAGAAAGAGGGGGAAAAGGAGTATTTGTTCTCCAACTGCTTTGAAATATTCTTTAGTTCATTACAGGCTATTTGTTCATCTATTTATTTACAGTTAAGCCTAAAATTGTATATACCGCTGAAGGATTTAGAGTTGAAATCATTTTCATTCAACCAAGAAGTTTGTTTCCGATTGGAAATGAGACAGACATCTCTTAAACAAATAATAAAATAATATGAATAGAATACCAACATCGAACAAAATGATGGACTTGTTTATTCCCCCCAAATTGCGCCTGTATTTTTTAAGATTTATCTTTGGCGAGGAGCTCCAGGTCTGTGATGTTGGAAGGCCTCCTTGCCGTCACCCTAATCTTTAGCTCACTCCACAGATTACCTATTAGAAGCAGCTCAGGACTTCAAACTTTAATATTACTTCCATTTACAACAAAAACATGATGGCAAAACATAAAGAGGAGTTTAAACATAAACCTGCCTTGTATAAAGCAGCTTAATGTCTTGAGTTGCAGTCGTTATTGTATGTATATGTATGTGTGTGTGTATATGTATGTATATATATATATATATATATATATATATATATATATACTTTTGTGACCCTAACCCTACTTTGGAGAAACTTTGAAAAAAAGACAATATATCAGAAATGGATGACTGGTTCAGATTTGGTTGGATCCTCGCTTTTATTCATTTGTTTATCAATGTTTTCACCACCTTATAAACCAATCAATGATGAATATACAGCCCTTTAAAAAGTGACGGTGATATGTTATTTATCTCGTCTCGCGGATGTTTTTCATGCAGATTTTTGGATATTGAAAAAGCACCTGGTTCCTTCAGGTTACAAGAAAAACATGAAAAGTTAAAGGATCGATAGTCTTCGCAAATCCGTGGATAAATTAGACGATTATTCCATTGCATTTTGTGATAAATGTTACGGTCTTCTCAGAACTTTTCAAGGGTGAAGATGCAGGTCACCATGTCACTGGCCTCACTGGTGGGCAAATCATCAGACTTCCAGGAGGAATATCTGAGGCGCTCCCTCCGCACCATCCTGGCCTATGCAGAGGAGGACGCTGAGATGCAGAACACCCAGCTGCCCTCACAGGTAAAGGATGATGCAGTGTCCAAAACCGTCAGCACTCCTGATTAAACGCTATAGAAACCATGTGCTTCTCTGTCTCCATGTTCAGGTGGATGAGCTCTTGAGAAACCTCAACAGCATCTTGTCAGACACTGTGAAGATGAGAGAGTTTCAGGAGGATCCTGAAATGCTTATGGACCTCATGTACAGGTAAGAATAAGAAGAGGTTCCTCCTCGTTTCCATCCGTCTCTCTATTTCGTCACAACTCTTCTTTTTGCCTATCATTCTCTGGCTTCATCCGAAGCCGTCAGTGCCGGATCTTATTTCTCTGTGGTCTGTGCTGTTTAGCCGCTATTTGCTGCCTTCACTATGGTAACCATGTGGTAGCAGTTTAGGCCTCTGACCTGGCCTTGTGTATATGCAAAGCTAAACGGTGTGCGTACAAATGCGAGTGTGCACGTGTGTGTTTGAGAAGGAGCAAGCGGGGGACGCGTCGAGACAAAGAGCGCATACATGTGCTACTGTTGATCTTGGCACTTTACTTCGATGTGACTCAGTGTTGCATACGTGTGTTATTCATCATGCAACGTTCTGTTTAGGCTTTGCTTCTGGCTATCTGGTCCGAGGCTGTCTGAAAGTCCTCTACACGCTATTCCTTTACATTTACCTCGACATCTATTTCCGTGCACTTGAACCGTGTGATAGACGAACATTCGAGTCGTAGATTTCTGAACGCGGTTTTACTTGTGAGGCAGTTTATCAATCACAGCGGAGTAATTTTAGATGCAGAAAATCATGTTTGATTTATAATGATGCCGCTTGACCACAGTAGCCAACTATAATGCTACTGCTCACACTCTGGTGCACATTTATTTCCTGAAATATTCTCAGTAGACATGATATCCAATACATTTATTTATTTTCACTACATTTTGAATGCAGAAAGCTCATTTTGTGTTAGGGAAGCTTTGATTTATTTCAGCTTTTTCATGACTTAACGCCTTAACATAGAGTGCCTTGCAAAAGTATTCATATCCCTTGGATGTTTTTCAAATTTTGTCATAATAAAAACACGTCAATGTGTTTTATTGAGATTTTCTTTAACAGACTAACACAAATAGGCACATAATTATGAGATACATAGATTTTCAATTTCTTTTATTTAAGATATTCTGAAAAGTGTAGTGTGCATTTGTATTCTGTGCTGAGTCAACACGCTGTAGAACCGTATTATGCTTAAATTTCATTGCAAGTCTTTTCAAGTGTGTCTTTGCTGGCTTTGCACATTAAAGACTGAAATTTTGTGCTCATTCCTCTTCTCAAAATAGCTCAAGCTCAGTCAGACTGGACAAAAAGTACAACCATTCCAAAAGCTTTACCGCAGATTGTCCATTGGATTTATGTCTGGGTTGTGCTATTCTGACATGAATATGCTTTAAACTGGGGCTCTGGCTGTATGTTCAAGGTTGCTGTTCTCCTAGAAGGTGAATCTCCACCCCGGTCTCAAGGTTTTTATGCAGCTTTTACCAGGTTTTTTTTTCCACCACCATGTTCCACTGTCAGAAATGGGAAAAGTTGGATTTTAGACCCGTCTGACCAAACCACTTTCTTCACACAATTGCCATGTACCTTACGTGGCTTGTGGCAAACTGCAGACAAGACCTGTTATGGTTTTCCTTTTGCCCCTCGGTCATAGAGGGCAGATTTTTGCAGTGTACCCCCAGTAGTTCTGTGAATGCATTTTTCCACTGGAGCTGCGGGTCTATGTAGCTCCTGTGGCGCTACTACAAGCCTCTTGACATTTTACCGGGTTAATGCTCTCATTGCCCATCCTGTCAGTTAAGGTGGATATCCAGGTATTAGTTTTCTAGTTGTCACACTCTTTCCATGTTCAGATGGGAATTGAACTGTGAGTTATTTACAGCTCGAGAGCCTTCTTTTATAGCTTAACCCTGCTTAAAACGTTTCTATAACTTTGTCGTTGACCTGTCTCCTGTGTTCCTTGGTTTTCATGGTGTGATTTAGACATTCGTAAAAAAAAAATGGATAAATACAGTTACGCACAACTTTGTGTGTGTCCCGAACCTAAACTCACAATAAAACACATTGAAGTTTCTGGATGTAATGTTAAAAAAAGGGGAAAAGTTCAAGGAGGTTGCATACTTTTGCACTGAACTGTAAATTGGTTTAGTGCTGAAATGTTCTCAGTCAAGTTTCTCTCAGGAGAGAGCCGATTTTAATCTTAATTAGACCTTTAAGCGATTAAATAAAGGAGGTATAGAAAAAGGGGAAAACCTAACCCCCTTCTGCCCACCCTCCAGGATAGCAAAGGGCTACCAGACGTCTCCTGACCTCCGTCTGACCTGGCTGCAGAACATGGCAGAGAAGCACAACAACAGGAAGTGTTACACGGAGTCAGCCATGTGCCTGGTCCACGCTGCAGCCCTGGTGGCCGAGTACCTCAGCATGTTGGAGGATCACAAATACCTTCCTGTTGGCAGCGTCACCTTTCAGGTATGCAGAGAAATGGCAAGAAACACAGAGAATGTTAATGCAGGAAGAGCTTTTAATGAGCAGTGTCTTAAGTAAACATGGGGATCTATGCTACTGATATCCATCAGTCATTAAGGTTCGATATTTTCCTAATCCCAAGCAAATAACAGTTTAAAGTTGATCAAATCAATGCACTGTAAGCCCCTGAAAATGAAAAGGGAAGTAGTACACTCCTAGCATCAACATAAAGACAAGGTCCTCTGAAGTTTTTATGTCTTTAAAGAGGGGGGCAGTTGGGCAAGTATGCTCCTTTTGCAGCCAATTGACCCAAATTGAAAACAAATGGAAAACAAACGGGAACAACAGGTACAAAAATGATGGCGCCATTAATGAACCGTCTCACACACAAGACCTCTGCAGCACCCTAATGGCACAAGACACTCAAATCTGTATCAGTCAGCAGGCCATTGATTGGTGATCATCCGGCTGGTTCGCTCTCGCCTCAGCAGGCCACGTCCTTTTAAGCCACTTGATTGATTATTTGATTAAGAGGGCTAACTAATTGATTCACCGAATGTTTTTCATTTTTCCTCCCAGAACATTTCCCCCAATGTGCTCGAGGAGTCGGCTGTGTCCGATGACATCCTGTCCCCAGACGAGGACGGCGTGTGCTCGGGGCGCTACTTCACGGAGAGCGGCCTGGTGGGATTGCTCGAACAGGCTGCTGAGCTGTTCAGCAATGTGAGTCGATGAAGCTATACTAATATAATATCTGTGATTATTTTGTGCACACACAACAACATCTGCCTGCATCTGAAATCCATGGAATCATTTCTGTAATTCTTAGCAATTGTAAATTTGGTATTACGTTTGTTAAGTGAAATGCAAATACTGATGCTGTTAATTTCATTTGCCTTCCCCGGGAAAGATGTGTAAAAAGTAATAAAATACATTCTATATTCTCAGCATAATATTATTTCCACCTTTTAATCTGCTGGGGGGAAAGGTTTGCATCAATTTTATGTATAATTTCCTTTACCATATAAAACAATAAGTGTGTACTAAATTTCTTAAATTCATCATAATTAATAGGAACATTTAATTAGTAATCCACCACTTCCTGTTTCACTTTAGTATAAATACAATAATTACCAGAGTCCCTTTCCTTTTATCCATTTGCCAATTTACTGGATGAGGAGCCATATTTATCTTGCCACCATTTGCAGCGAGGCAGATGGTAAGTGAGGTTAAAAAAAATCTTTAATAGTTACTATTGGAAAACAGCAGCTTAGAGTGTTGTCCTGGGGTTAACAAGTCTCCATAACCACCATTATACACTCTCTAAATGCGAAGCGGTTGATTGTGAGGTAAGCTGGGACAGAAAACTGTTCTGCTCTCCCATCACAAACGTCAACATGTGGAGTTTGTTGAACTCTAACATGACAACAGCATGGTTCCAGTTCAAGTCACAGTGAAGCAACGGGCCTTTTGGGTCATAGTTCTCCAATTAACATGCAACCAAGAACCCCGTTAACAGATTATTCTGTCCTTTCACATCAATCAAGAGGATCCAATGAGTTTGTGGGCCGTGTGTACATCCACAGGATGTTTTGGTGGATTATAACTCTCAGTGGAGCATTTCATAAGACCATCTAGTGCTTTAAATACAAACAATGTTGTTGTGCAGCCTCCGTAACATGTCATTATCTGCATTAGAGTCTGATGAAAAACTTATTTCTCAGGTCAGGTAGACTCTCAAACTCTCATCACTCCTGCTGCTTCTGCAGCTGTCTTTGCTTTGTATTATATCACGTTTGTAAGAGTTCATAGCGGTTACGAGTTTGTAATTGCCTCCCAAGGCAGATCAGGAGGGATTGGGTGTGAAACAAATTTGAGCGCAACTGGATCTTCTTTATAGATTTACAGTTTGTGTTCATGCCGTAATGTGTTTTTTTTTTTTTCTTTTAGGGTGGTCTCTATGAGGCAGTGAATGAAGTCTACAAGATCATCATACCAATCATGGAGGCTCGCAGAGATTTTAGAAAACTGGCATCCACACACGACAAGCTTCATAGAGCTTTTGATAACATTATTCAGAAGGTAAAGACCATTAGGAAATTTCTAATTTATTCATTTAGTTAACATTAATTGTACCCTTGGGGAAAAAAAAAAGGCTGGGAGGCATTTTATAAAAAAGCTTCCCATAATTATGGCTCTTCAAAGGAATAATCATGTAAAAAAAAATACAATTTACATAAAAAAAAACATGACATGCATGATGTAGTGATTAAACTCTGATTTAAACTCTCCTTCTTTCCCTTCAGGGCCATAAGAGGATGTTTGGCACCTATTTCCGTGTGGGTTTTTACGGGACCAAGTTTGGAGACCTGGATGAGCGGGAATTTATTTACAAGGAGCCTGGCATCACACATCTGCCCGAGATATCCCACAGGCTGGAGGTACGGGGGACCGAGCTGTGTGTGTGTGTTTTGACTGAAATAAAAAGGGGAAGATGGTGCCCGGCTGGACTGGTAGAATCCCGTAATAGCAGAGGGACATTGAGGGACCAGCATGGGAGAGTGCAAGAACTAGCAATTATCCATCTGGTTTTCGTGAGCTTTTTAGGAGCATGGAAAAATCATTCACATGCTTGTGAGGGGAATTAAGTCCCTATAATGTGGGCATCAAGCATTCATCTAACCAGGGACTCAGCCGTGTCACGCTTTTTTCAATCTTTTAAACATCAGCATGGATTATGTCACGATATTTAATATTTCATAAACACTATATTAAGATAATGGAACATTTTCCCTATTCCCAGAACTTCTATAGCCAGTGTTTTGGAGATGATACATTGGTGATGATTAAGGACTCTACACCTGTGGACCGAAAACAGCTCAACCCCAGTAAGGTAGGTCACCGTAGTATCACAGCATTTCTTCCACCCATATATATTTCTAATGGTTTCAGCCAATATGAAGTTTATGGACTGCCATTTGACCAACAGAGAATACACCAAATGCTGGCACTGTCCAACACTTTGCTGTTTTGTCTTGGTTGCCAGGTATATACTTAAAAACTAAAGCTCCACAATTTTTTGAATCTCAGTTGTTAGGATAACTATATTTCAACTATTATGCATTCACGAACTGCATTTCAATTTTGTATTTGGCTGGTTGGATGGAGTCTGACTGCCCTTAATGCCCACATCTGGTGGATATGTTTAGGGGCTGAGATGCTAAAGCTTGGGGAGAATGTTAATTCAGAAACACGTTTACACATAATTGTTTCCTCATCACATATTTCCACAGTAGTATCATCATTGGATATTTTAGCTTTAAAAGCATACAAAATGTAGCTTTAATAGGTTTACACAGTTTTAAGCTTCTGAGTAAACCTATCACGTGTTTTATTTTCCTACTGTGCCACACTAAACTCACAGGTCGTGTTCTGCAAGATGCAGGATGCATTTTTCTTGAAAGCTACAGATATTTTGCCCCAAACGTGTGAAATAAACATGTAAAGCAGGGGTCACGAATTAAAAATCAGCGGGGTCCGAATAAAGAAAATCAACAACCAGTAAAGGTCCGGACACATTTGTAATTACAATCCGTTACTTCAAACAGTATTTAACACTGAAATAAAATGTTTATGCATCCACAAAAAATAACATAAAAATAGAACGTTTTTCTATTTTAAAATCCAAAGTGCTTTTTGAAATAGAGAACCACAATCTTTCACAGTTTGGTATATAGACAATTTCCTGACTTTCACATCTTTTATAAAACAACTGAACTTTTTTTAATTTCTTTTTTATGGCTTAATGAGACAAGTGAGCATTAGGCTGCCCTGCAAGGGTTTTAAACCTTAGTTTGATTGGCAACAAAGCCAACCTCAAGCACATATCAAGGTGCTCCCTGTCACATTCAATATAAACCAATTTTATGATCATACAAGGCCAAACACAACCTTGGAAATGCAGGACACATCACCAACACTATCATGACATAATACATTTTAATTTGACACAGATTGCTTTGCCCGTTATTGTTCACCAATTAATAATTACAGTTTATAAAAAGGCATGATTTAACTTTTTTGAAGTTTAATAAAATGGTTATATTTTAGCCCAGTGACTGGAGAGCTGTACAGGATGAACCCTGTGTCCGCGCTCCACTTTAACTTCATAAAAAAACTCTCTGAGAATCGCCTTTCTCTGGCCTCACCCAGTTAGAACCCGTTCTCCAGTCCATGTTGCAGCTGCAGTTTATTTGTTTTATCTTTTTGATGTAGTTTTCTTAACAATCTGTAAGCATCAAAATCCTTGTCATTTTATTTAGTGTCCTGGAGCGCAGCTGCTCATCAGGTGAACACTGCTTCATACCGACAGCAGATACAGCTCTGCCTTCTTTGCTTCAGAACAGCGCAGCTTTTTCCTAATCGAACCCAGTCAAATGCGGCACATTGTTTCACAGCCCGACTCTTGTTCTTCAAGGGTCATGCTAAATTAGCCTGAGCTAGCGCGTTACTCTTCTTTGTGTTTAAATAAAACATAACAGCGAATCACGAGGAGATCCCTGGTTGGTCGCCGCGTTTATCAGCGAGAGAATAAACGCTGACAGACGACATGGCAACAGGTGGAAATAATTCATTAATGAACTGCCGGAGCAGATTGACGCTTACCGAGGGAAGTTGTTGTCAGCTGCTGAACTTTCTGACCTGCTGGTTTGCATAAATCCATAGAAACCTTTGACCACCGCTACTTTCATTCATACCATCTGTGGCCAGTTTAAAATGCTCTCCCAAAGGTTAAAATGATGAACACCGATAAACCACAGACTGGCCATGTCCGCTTTGGAAAGACCCGCCCTGCTCTCATTCTGATTGGCTAATGTCTCGCCTCTGCCAGGTTTGATTGGTTGAGAGCAGCTTCAGTGCAAAACCTTGAATAAAAAGTCTAGACGGAACTTTTTGCGCTCAATTTCCAAATGACATCCGTCGCAGCGACGGAGAACTTTAACCCCCGAGTTAGACACTGTCGTCGGACAACATGCAGTAATATATAAATGTTTTAAATGAGGTTGGGTCCGGATTAGGTAGCAGCTGGGTCTGGATCCGGACCGTGGTCCGCTAATCCGTGACCTCTGATGTAAAGCTTTGTCATTTGATTTTAAAGATATTTTTGAATTGACACATAAGCTACAGTCTTCAAGAAAAGTTTAGGTTTTGCAGTGCTAGATTAATGCTAGCATGTTTACTCTCGATTTGGATGTGACTTGTTTATAATTGGACTCGTGACATATTTTAATCCTTTTTCAGTTATGTTCAGGCAAAAGTTAAAGAAAATGCTTTGCTGCTTTAGAAACATGCCGATTGGCTTTGGACGTCTCAAAATCTCAAGACTAACAGAGTTCAATGACTATGCTGCAGCAGCCAATGCAGTCTTTATTTTATGTTGGAAACTTGTATTGTTAGGGAAACCCAAGATACATTAAATGAGCAGAAGAATGTTTATGGTACACTCCTACGCTTTTCCAGGAGTGAATGCTGCTTGTCGGGACTTTGATGCAATCAGATGGGTTCCCTTATATAGGAAATTTTTGACCAATCTGTATAATCTGATTGAATTTTACTTTGTAAAGTGCCTTGAGATGACATGCTTCATGAATTGGCGCTATATAAATTGAATTTAAAATTAAATTTTTCTTCAACGGTGCATCTGAAAATTCGCTGTTATTAAACAAAATCAACAAAAGAAATCCACAGCTGGGTGGCTCGCTGGTTAACTGTGGTTGTGTCTAACATAAAATCATAGTCACCTGTCTCTTAGCTTTAAATGCCTTCATAGGCATCCTTATGCAATACTTGACATCCCTAGTTTCACCATATGTTTTCAGCAGACTTTGGAGAACTTGGGGTGAAAGGCTTAAAATGCATGTTACATACAACATTTTCATTAAATATTGTAAGTTTTGATCGTTGTGGCCTTTTTATATACATTGTGAAACTTTCCACCAAGAACAGATAGACTATATCCTGGTATCAGAAACTACACCAGTCAGAAATGGATTATACCATTAGTCCAACAGGTCAGACGGCAACATCCCCCTGTGAAAGCGCTTCTGTATGACATGCTGCCTTTTGAATGACTGTTGGCAAAGTTAAACTCTTGATGGTTAGGGTTCGGGTAATGAATGAATGACTAAAATCAAGCACCACTCCGCTCCAGGCGTATATCCAGATCACTTACGTGGAGCCCTACTTTGACGACTACGAGATGAAAGACCGTCTAACGAACTTTGAGAAGAACTTCAACCTGAGGCGCTTCATGTACACCACGCCCTTCACCAAGAGCGGACGGCCTCGGGGGGAGCTCAACGAGCAGTACAAGAGGAAGACCATCCTCACCACCATGCACGCCTTCCCTTACGTCAAGACGCGCATCAACGTCATCCAGAAAGAGGAAGTCAGTGCCAAAAAGCGTTGGGCTTGCATTTAACATTAACTTCTTTATGATTATGATAAGCTGATATTAGCTGTTTGGTTAGTCTGACTGTTTGCACTGAAAATCAGCTTGCGTTTGAACAATTTACAGACATGATGCTCATAACTTGCTACATGTAGTTTTAAATCAGTGTTACTTTAAGGCGTCGGATGGGTGGAGCTCCTTTAGTTCCTACACCATGGCTGTTTGTGTTTTTCGGGGATGGATATTTTTCCAGGCAGCCAAATCTGTCTGTCTTATGGGGGAAAGCAACAGTAAGGGTCCTTCTGCCTGCTGACTGGCAGTGCTCTACAATAGGTGCGGGAGGAGCTGCACTGCATGAATTCATAGCTCCATACAGCAGGAGTAAACACCAGTAATTACATCACTATATCATTAAAACAGTGTTCATTTTTTTTAAACACTTAAAAAGACTTTTAATACTAGCAACAGAAAATCTGTACAATCTTACCTCTCTTTTTCCTCCCAGTTTGATCTTACGCCTATAGAGGTGGCCATAGAGGACATGCAGAAGAAAACTCGGGAACTTGCAGTTGCCACACACCGGGAGCAGCCCGACGCTAAGATGCTACAGATGGTGCTACAGGGCTCTGTGGGAGCCACCGTTAACCAAGTAAGCAGGGTTTCAAATTTCCCTTGAATGAAAATAGCCCTTGCCCTGACTTGGTGCTTGTACACACACCGCTGATGCCCAGCAGCCTGTAAACACAGAAATCCTGATTTTTATCAGAGCAGGCTGCTAATTATGCTCCACATGACAACATAATCATTTTTCTTTTCTTTAGCATTCGTTCAAAATAAGTAACAGCTGAGTCTAACTTATTATTTAGGTGTAAAAAGCTTGAATTTGCTGTTTTGTCTTGGATTGTTAAATCATTCATTCGTCTGCTGGAACTGAACAGGGGCTTTAAGCAGCCTTTCTGTAAGGCCGAACAAGCGTTAAGTGTTTTAACCAGGGCCAGAGGCGACGTCACATGGTGTGTGAGAAAGAGAGCGCAATCAGCGTTACACAAATCTGCGGCTAAACAGGTTTTAACTATTTCTAAACAAAGCCAGAATGATTGGAGTTGATATTTTAGACAGCCATTTGCATCTTATATTGGGTTTAGCTTTACCATGATCAACAGGATTAGGGCGTGTTCCATTTCTAACTACAAACATCTGTCTCTGTCTGTAAGTACAGTGTCTCCTAAGATTACTCCTGCTCTGTTTCACCATCCGATGAAAATATAAAAAATTAAATCACCTTTACTTCTGTTATTGCATTTTCAATTTCCTTTTTATCCAAGTCTTCAAGTGGGACACAAGACACTGATCACGCTTCAAAGCCTTCATCCTATCTATAACCCTAATCCCTCCTATGCTTCCTCTTGATTGGGTTAAAACGTGAATCCATGGACCCGTTCTCCTTTCATGTCTCTGCTGCATGGCGTGTTGAACCGGAGGTCTCTTTGATCAGATAGCTTCCAGGTTCTGCCAGCATGGCGAATGTTGGAGTAATGACAAAGCAAGCTTCAGCGTCTCCGTTTCCTTTCTGCCCTTTATGTTTTATCTTCCAGCGCCTTAATCTGACAGGTTCTCTCGCTCTGACTCGATGGTTGTATACATAACGCTAATGCTCAGCAGCTTGGTAAACATATAACTCCTGACTGTAATCAGCGCAGGAGGCTGGGTTCTGTTTGTGTGTGGGTCTGCAGCTCAGACCCAGGACTGAGGCCCAGGTCCGATGCATTTACGATGCTAATCAGAGCTTTTTAACCATGCCTGTCGTGATGCGGGCTCAGAGTGAGCGTGCTGTGGTTTTATGATGAATATAAGTTAGGATAACAAGATTTGATGCTGGGGAAATGGCAGCCAAATGGTGGCGGTACGCAGGCTTGGCGGGGACTTTAGCCATTCAGTACGCTAATCATGTCTCCTCCTCATGCTTTGGTTTAGTGCTGTGTTTCCTAGTTGCATTAGACAATAAGTTAATTTCCCCCCATTTCTAAACGAGAACCATTCTCATCCCTTCTTTTGTTCATTTGCTCACAAGCACTTCCTCTCATTCCTTCCTCTGCCGTGTTTTCCTTTCTCTTTCTTCCTCCCTCTCTAACTCTGTCCCTTTGTGTTTTGTTCCTTTCCTCCCCTGTCTCCCTCTCCGCCCATGCTGCAGGGCCCGCTGGAGGTGGCCCAGGTCTTCCTGAATGAGATCCCTGCGGACCCGAAGCTCTTCCGTCACCACAATAAACTGCGGCTGTGTTTCAAAGAATTTATAATGAGGTAAGACACAAGCAAATGATCACCACCTCGTGACAAACACTAAAGCAGATCCATGCAAAAATGGAGAAAAAGGCATATATCTACATGCTTTATTAGGTGAGTGAAATGGGTTCATGAGCTATTGGGAATGGCAGTTATTGATCTCTTTAGTGTTTTCAGGCAAAAAATTTCAACTTAAAGAGACTTTCTTTTAAGAAATTACATTTTAAAGTGACTTGATTTGAAGGCCTTTAAAAATCCCCCGTAGACTTTTTAATACAGAAGATGGGTGTTTTTTATTACAAAACAACTTTGCTACTGAAATAACAATGAGTGTATTGCCAGACCTTTTACACATCTTTATCAGAGGTTCCAATAACTGTAAAGGTTCTGTATGTGTTTGGACTGTCTCAGCTGCAGGCTAAGCCAGAGATTTGTTATATTGTATGTGTTCTAAACTTAATATCAGACCTCTGTAATGTATGCTTAACTTTTTTTTAATCTTAAACATTGTACACTGGTGTGTCCATGTCTGTATTTCTGTATATTCTGTATGTTCATCTACTGTGAAGTGTGTCATCTGCCTCCAAAAGAGGGTTTGCATTTTTCTAGCCCACATCTTGCATTCCAGCTGCTTTGACTGCTACAGGCAGATTGGCAAATATTTACTGTAACTTCAGAAAGGTTTATTTTATGTTCTAGATCAAATCCAAACAAGATAGCCTATGATGCATTGCATGCCAATCTTCAGCGACAAAAAAACTTATTTTCTTAGCTTGTTGTGTTACTTTTACTACTTAAAGGACTAAATGTATAATATCTAAGACACAATGTCTGCCTATCATTGAGCAAATCTATCTAGTGAGATATAGTAGTCAGATGTATCCAAATCAGGTTTTACAAATAAAATACTAACATGTAGGTAATAATTTCTATTTTAATCTCTTCACTAACAGGAACATTTAAATAAAATCTATAGCAAAGACATTTTCAGTAGCACTTGTGAACCAGAAAGTAGCATTTCTTCCTTAATAGGCAGAGGCAAAAATTATTTTCAGTTTTTCATTAAAGATTTAAAAGCTGCTTCACTTCTTCTTGTCAGTACAGCTTAAAAGCACAAACTTGTTCTAACCTGCTCTTCTAAAATACATAATGGTCGAGATTAGGACTTTGACACCAGGATGTTTGGTGGGGGGGGTTGATTGATTAATAGTTTGCCTGCCTGTCTCAAGCTTTTGTGTTGCTGTGTTATCCACCGGTTTTAAAGTGCCTTTGGCATTAAGCTATTGCAGTTTCTGGTTAAGGAGGCAGAGCTGGAGGATGATGTTTGAAACATAATACAACAAAATGACTTTTCCTTCAGACCTAACGCTCTAGATTTGAAAACGATTGCTAAAAAGATCACGTTGCAGAGCACAAAACTAATTCATCATACCAAAGCGGAAAGACTTTGCCTCCTTTGCAGATCTACCAAGACATGGCTTTTTACCTAAACTGACGCGCCAGAAAAGGAGAGCTTTAATCAGAGAAACAGCGATGAGGCCCACCTATGGTTACTCTGGAGAGTAAAGATCCACAACTCAGGTGTCAGGATCTGTTGACTGGACAACTCTTAGTTGTGCACCTTTCACATTTTTGGAAACATTGTATGTCCTTTCATGGGACAACACTGAAGATACGCCTCTTTGACACAATGTAAAGTAGTCGGTGTGCAGCTTGTATAACAGTGTAACTTTGCTCTCCCCTCAAAATAACTAGACACGCAGCCATTAATGTCTAACTGCTGGCCACAAAAGTGAATACACCCCTAAGTGAAAATGCCCAAATTACGCCCAATATTAGCCTGGTATTATGTGATATCATGCTATACGGTCTCCGGTGTGAATGGGGGAGGAAGTGTGTAAAATTGCCTTTTTTATCACCCTCACACTCTTTCCTACTGCTGACTGGAAGCTCAATACAGCACCTCATGGCAAATAACTCTCTGAGGATCTGAAAAACAGAACTGTTGATCTGCATCAAAATGGCCGAGGCTATAAAACGATTGCCAACAGCCTGTCAGTGCTCAGACCATACGCCGCACACTGCATCAAATTGCTCTACATGGCTGTCGTCCCAGAAGGAAGCCTCTTCTAAAGATGATGCATAAGAAGGACAAGACAAGAAGACAAAGGACATGGATTACTGGAGCAACGTTGTGTTGTCTGATAAGACAATTGTTTGGTTCAGATGATATCAAGCGTGTGTGGCAGCAACCAGGAGTACAAAGATGAGTGTGTCTTACCTACAGTCAAGCATGGTGGTGGGAGTGTCATTAATTGGGGCTCCATGAGTGCTGCCGGCTGTGGGGGGGGGGGGGGGGGTTATGGTTCATTGAGGGAACCATGAATGGCAACATCCACTGTGACATAGAACCAGAGCACAATCCCCTGCCTTCGTAAACTGGGCCGTTCACACATGAAAACGATCCCAAACACTCCTCCAAGACGACCCCTGACTTGCTAAAGAAACTGAGACTAAAGTAGCCGGACTGACCAAGCATGACTGGTGAGACCTAAACCCTATTGAGCATCTGTGGGACATCCATAAAAGGTAAGGTGTAGGAGCGCAACGTCTTTAAAATCCACCAGCTCTGTGAAGTCACTATGGAGGAGTGGAAGAATATCATCTGCATCGCTAGTGAACTTCATGCCCAAGAGAGTTAAGCAGTGCTGGAAAATAATGGCCGCACTTGATTTGGACTTTTTCACTCAGGGGTGCACTCAGTGCTATTGCCAGTGGTTTAGACCTTAATTATTTTTGAATGGACCAAAAATTTACTCTTCTATACAAGATGTACGCTGACTACTTTACATTCTGTTTAGGTGTCATATCTTCAGCGTTCTCGCATGAAAAGATACGTTTACAAAAATGTAAGGAATATACTCATGTGACGCTGTAAATATGTTTTTCAAGGCACAGTACATGCTGCCTAATACCTAATTTTTCATTTGTCAGGATTTAGATTAAAAAATGGAAAAAAAAAACGTTTTTGCATGTTGGAGCATGTAAAAGCAGGTTTTCACTGTAAAGGACACTCCTTACCTTTTGATTTATAAAATTATTCTAAGTGTCTTACACATTCTTCAGACGGATCTTTGTTTAATCAGTCAGACGCCAGCAGATGTTTTGTGACTCTACGACCATTACCGCTTCTTCCCCTGCATATTTTCCTGAAGACCCTTACGCAACCCAAGAGTTTCCATATTACCTTCATTAAAAGCTAAGAGATAAACTCAGACATGTGTTTGCAATCAGCGCCTTCTCTCTGATTTCCTACAGAGGGCTCTGTATGTTGGCCGTCAGACATGTCGTGATGGAGCACTGTGGGGAGAAACCACACTGGCTTTCTGCGCCAGATCCTTTTAGTGCTTTCCTTCATAACAAGGCTTTGTCCTTTTTCGAGCACATGAGGGAGGCCAGAATGTTTTATTTGTTGGTTAGTTGTTTTTCCTCTGCTCTGTTTAACTCCGCTCTGGGTCATGCACGGTCTGCCTCACATTTCAGCGGGAGTACTTGGAAGGAATCCAATCAACATATGGAAATTCCCAAGAGTCTAATAAAGTGGAAACCCATTTAGAGATCTGGTGTGGAAAGGATTCAGATTTATGTCAAGTAGTTACAGGACATTGTTAGCAGGGAACACTGCAGTTATTTCTGACGGTTTGAGGGGGAGAGAGGGGATTATGAATAGATCGGCTGCTCAGGATTGCTGTTGGAGCTCCTTAGATTTTAAGCCATTGTAAAAAAAAAAAAAAAAATCAAGCAGCATATTAAATTATTTTTCATCTAATAAAGTGGAACCACATTTCTTTATAACAGCAGTCTCAAATTGCTCCGCTCTCTGTCTCGTAGGTGTGGCGAGGCTGTTGAGAAGAATAAGCACTTAATCACATCAGACCAGAAGGAGTACCAGCAGGAGCTGAAGAAGAACTACAACCGTCTGAGAGAAAGCCTGAGGCCCATGCTGGAGAGAAAGATCCCCGAGCTTTACAAACCCATCGTCAGGCCCCGGCTGGAGAACAGGTAAGTTAAGCAGGCTATTTTTATTAAGTAACTGTACGTAGAGTAAATTTATCAATGAAGCCTCAAATGGAGCAAATGCAGCCTCAAAAAGGCCGCAGTGACCTGTGTCCTATTTTGTGCCGGTCCCAAGCATTTGCATTGGCGTTAGGGTGCTACACATAGACAAACGTAGATAACAAATGTAGAAACAAATAATATGGAATAAGCAAAACAAATACAAGTCATGTAGGTTGTAGAATAATAGGATAGATAAGAATAATCCAACTATTTGCAGAGAAACAACAACACGGCGGGTTTTTGACAACGACCGCCACTGGTGCTGGTGACCGACAGAGTAACGGTGGAAATGGGGTAACTGTTGGTCAGCAAGAAAGAAGAGGAGGCAGACGTGACTGTAGGGAGAGAGAGAAGAGGAAAGGCAAGAGTCTAGAACTGAGAGTAAGGACTTTGAATGATGGGACTATGACAGGAAAAGGGAGGAAAATGGACATACTGAGTGTTCAGGAGACCAGGGGGGAAGGTAGCAAGGCTAGAAGCTTAGGAGCAGCGTTCGAGCTGTTCTACCATGGTGGGAATGGGAAGATAAATGGTGAAGGAGTTCTCTTGAAGGAGGGGTTTGTCTGGATTGTTCTGGAGGTAAAAAGAGTGCCAGATAGGGTGACGAGTCTGAAGCTAGAAATTGAAGACGTCATGTTAGTAGCTATGCCCCACAGGTGGGGTGTGAGTCAGAGGAGAAGGAGAAAGTCTGGAGCAAGTTAGATGAAGTGATGCAGAATATTCCGAGAGATGAGAGAGGGATGATTGGTGTAGATTGCAATGGACACTTTGGAGCTGGGAACATAGGGGATTAAGTAGTGATGGGCATGTTTGGTATCCAGAACAGGAATGCAGTAGGACAGATGGTGGTAGACTTTGTAAAGAGGATGGAAATAGCTGTAGTGAATACTTTATTCCAGCAGAAGCAGGAACACAGGATGACTTACAAGAGCGGAGATAAAAGGACACAGGTGAATTACTATGGAACACCAAAGTGTTCAAAATGAAATAAGTAAATAAAACATTATGTAATAATGATCTACTTGAATAAATAAGATATAAATATTCAAAGTGACAATGAAATTGTGAAATAACTCAATGCTTATAAAATTATCATCTCATTATTATGAAATATCTTGCATTCTTCTTTGAAACTTTGTATAATAATACATTTATTTCACATTAATATTTTTCACAATGAAATACATTATTATTAAGAAATTATTAATTAATTCCAGCATTTTTTATTTTATTTTAAAGGTCCTCTTTTATTTTATAATGGGGTTTTTCCCAATGGCCTTTTTTATTTCCTAATTACACTTTTCAGCAGAATCACTTGGCCTGCCAATCATAGTCAGTGGTTTAGGTTTTAGGCAAGAAGTTAGCTATTTTAACCCGAAATATCTGCTCTTTGTGTTGACATATCGCTTGATTTAAAAAAAAAAAAAAAATGCTCGGACCACAGCCCCTGGCTTGCCTCGTCGGCGTCCAGCTGGCTCTCCACTCCGAGAGAGGACGACTCTCTCTCTCTCTGCCGATTGCTTTCAGACTCCAGCTAGCTTTCAGTTCACCTGGGGGTGGACATTCGCTACCCAGAGAGAGGCCGACTTTCTCGTTTTCTCACAATTACTTTCCAACTTTGGGCTTTCTGCAAAGAAAAATAATGAATTATCAAATGTCACTGTTTAGTTAAGTTCATTATTATTATTCTCTACAAATAAATTGATTTAAACTTCACCCAGAAAGTTAGTGTTTAAGTTAAAAAAGGTTTACTAACTTTACTTACTCGAAAGCACTGTCAATACGGTGAGCTGCAGTAATGCTGCAAGACCCGGCCCACAAAGACCGGGTCCTTCAAAAGATGCAGCCCTGAATTAGGAGCTTCAGACCTGACTTAAAACTCGGTGTTAGATTGCTTTTGTCTGGGTAAAGAAGCAGCCAATCATACCGCTCGCCTCACCCTGTTTCTCTTGATTGGCTGGTGAAGTAATTCTGCTGAAAAGTGTCATTCTAAAATAAAAAGGCCATTGGGAAAAACACCATTATGAAATAAGAGGACTTTAAAAAGACATTTTGAAAAAAAAACTGATGGAATTAAATAGAAATACCACAATACTTTTATATTATTGTGAAAAATATTTCACATAAATATTTTTCAAAATGCTTTATTATACAAATTTTTAAAGAAGAATGAAACATATTTTATCATGAGCAGATAATTTTATAAGCATTCTGTTACTTCACAATTTATTGTCACGTTAAATATTTATATCAAGTAGATATTTTTTTCATAATGTTTTATTTATTTATTTCATTTTAAGCACTTTGGTGTTCCATAAATTACATCTTGTGTAGATGATGTAACCTGAAGGGAGTGAGAGTGTGGCCAGACAGCACAGGATGGAGGCGTGATGATGAGGAAGATGAAGAGGCCAAAGGCAGAGCAGGGAACAAAGTGGTGGAAGCTGAAAAAGGAAGAAAGTTTGGCTTTCAGGGAGGAGTTGAGACAGGCTCTGGGAGCTGCTTCCAGATGACTGGACAACTACAGCTAACGCTATCAGGGCGACGGGTAGGAGAGTACTTGGTTTGTCTTCTGGAAGGAAGTTGATAACAACACTTAGTGGTGAAATGAGGAAGTACAGGAGTGTGTTCAGAGAAAGATATTAGCTAAGCAGTTGGACACTGTGAGGACTGGAGAGAGTCACCACAAATACAGAGAGATGCAGCCTAAAGCGAGGGTAGAGGTAGATGAGGCCAAAGAAATGGCATAAAATAACTTGTATGATAGGTTAGACAGTAAGGATTTCCTGTAGTGTAGAGCTTAAGAGTCTAAAGGGATTGTGCATAGAGGAATGGTTAAATATCAATCTCTGTGGATGATTGTTTAAAATGAAGATACGAGTCCCCAATTTTTCCTGTGGCTGTATTTAAAGAATTCAAAAAAGCAAATGGTTTAAAGCAATAAGTGGCCATTTTCAGTTAACAAATGAGGCCTTTCTACGAACTGATATTGCACATCTTCCTTACTTCCATTATATTCACTTTACTTTGTATTCCTCTTGTTGAATTTTTGTCATTTTACAAGTCTTTTCTGATCCACTGTCCAGGGATTCCTTCAAACGCCTCAGTTTCCGCAGAGCTCCAGAGGAAAGCTCCTGAGGTGCCTGAGCTTGTGGGAGAGAGCCGGAAAAAGGAGAGGGAGACAGCCGAAAGCGTAAAAATAAGAAGATAAGCTGAAAAGAACTGCTGGTGACAACTCAGAAAATATCTGAGGAAGGAGGCGTGTGAACGCGGAGGACTTTTTGCTTAAATTCAGCACTGTGCATACACGACTTCTGCATGACCACATGTCATGTAGGCTGTACGAGAACAGAGCACAAAAAAAGGGAAATGTTTATCCCAGGCAAGTGTAGCTTTTTCTTTGAAATCAAGTCCTGATAATGCTGCAAACGTTTCCTCTTGGTTGGTAAAGCAGCTCTCTTACTGAACCAGAGTGTTCATACTGTGTACATTCTGTTTATGATTACGTCTTGTATGTATGTATGTATGTACA
Organism: Fundulus diaphanus; assembly: GCA_037039145.1. Taxonomy (NCBI): domain Eukaryota; kingdom Metazoa; phylum Chordata; class Actinopteri; order Cyprinodontiformes; family Fundulidae; genus Fundulus; species Fundulus diaphanus. The sequence continues at coordinate 20,821,962 of CM073127.1, read as the reverse complement.
TGCCTGAATGAACATGCTGATTATGGCCTAGAATAAAAGATTTTTGGGGGATCAACAGTTTTGCTTGGTGCTGAAAAGCCTCTGGGCGTCTATGCACGACATTTGTCAGTTTGAGTAGCAATTATTCAAACTGGATGGTTTTTGCACTGGAGAAATATGCACACATTTCTGTGTTAGCTCGTCGCCTTTTCTCGCCTCCTTACTGCTGGACATCCATCACTAAAAGAACAGAACAGGAGAAGGGAGCCCTCCCTGAGGGTCTAAACTGCAGTTCAAGGATGCATAAAAGGATGCTTTTTTTGTATATAATACAGTTTACAAGGGTATAACAAAAATATTTTGCATTTTATTTTATAGAACCTTTACCTTTTGTACATAATCCTATGAAACACACAGTGCCAAATTTAACGCGTTTCTTTGTAACCTATAGATGAGAAACCTAAGAACTGAAATATTTTTGAAATACCACCCCAAGGCAGATTCTTTTTTTCCCCCTTTTTAAAATATATTTTCAGGAAACATTTGCATCCCCACTTTTGAATATTTGATATTGATCACCTGATTTAACTACATGCACACAACGGCTCTGTTAGTTTTGTTCTAGGTCACTCTGTATTTTAGTTACATGTTTTTATTTCATAAATGGAAATACATTTTGAATAGATTATCAGTACTCATTTGAATATTTGTTTCTTTGTATTTATTAGCTGTTGAATGTTTGTTTTTTTTAATGGTTTAGTAAAACAAAATTATGCAACATGCTGTAAGTAAGTATTAACTAAAATGTACTTCTATTTTTGGACTAATCTGAACATGTGTGCTGTAAGATACATCTGTGGCATTCAACTACATGGTTGCATAAATCTGTTGGTTGTTTTTTTTGTGTTTGTGTTCACATGTTTTTACGTGATGAGGAACTTGTCAACATTTGTCAGGCAAAGCGCTGTTGCAGGACATTAATAAAATTTAATATGTGCACAATGGTACCACTGTTTGGCTATAGTTTTCTTTTTATGATGCTCTATTACTTTATTTTTAGTGTGAGAGCAATTTGACTAAAAGTTTTGTGCTGACTATTATACTTGACCAAGTATATTAGTATAATGGAAAGAAAGAAGTAGTGAATATTAACTATGGAGGTCAAAAAGGACAAAGATTTAATATATAAATCATTAAACTATATATTAAATGTCAGACAATTAAAACTGTAAACAAAATAGCTGATAATTCATTAAAAATTTAGTTAAATGTTTCAATGAAAAATAATTGTTCAAAATGTGATTAATTAATGGTCTGCTACTACAGCACATACTAAATTTATAATCTGTCAGCATCATGGTGCCAATTTGTTTCAGAAGTGCAGGGGAATGAAATCAAACTTGAGTAAATTTGTTGTTCCACATAGAAAAATCCAGTGGGAATAGCCCATTGGGAAAAATGCATCTTCACTTTATACATTCAATTAATTTTACTATATAGTCTATAGTCCCATTTCACAACACGTGCCACGTCAAGGTATGTCATAAAGACAAATCATACAGATTTCTTAAAAGTTTTCTCGGTAAGAAAACCCAGCAGATTGCATCAAGTCATTGACACGCAACATTCACTTTCCCTGAAAGAGTGTATAGCCACAGACAGTCGCCTGTATTTTTTGTTGACTTTGCAGCAATCCCTTATACCGAGCATGCATGTGGCGACAGTGGAGAGGAAACTCCCCTTTAGCAGGAAGAAACCTGTAGATTAGGGATCACCAACCTCTTCGAAACTGAGAGCTACTTCATTGGTTCATACGAAGGGCTAGTACTGACCTTAGAACTAGAGGAGTCAGAGCTCACCTTAGCTTTACGTAATATAAACATGTTATTAATGCTTTTGTCATTTTAAATCTATGTAAATACAACTATGATTAAAACGGGAGAGCAACTGAACAAAATTGCATTTTAAATGCAGCTCACTGGAGGGCTGTGCTATTTTTTTGAACAGGCTTGAGGGCACCGCATATGATCCCTGGGGGCTACCTGGTGCCTGCGGGCACCATATTGGTGACCCCTGCTGTAGATTAACTAGGCTTGGTGTGAACGGCCATCTGCCGCGACTGGGGGGGGGGGATGTTAAAACAAAGCAGATATACAAAAAGGGCACAGAAGCGCTGATCTAGAAGTACTTTCTATGTTAGAGAAAATGTAACATACTGACTGGTGGCTTCATAGAAGAAAAACACATTTAAGCAAATGAGCTTTTTGCTAGTTTTCAAGTCTAGAGGATGAAAGAGAACACATGCAGTTAGTCGAAGTAAAAGCTATGCATACTGTATAGCTATGTCTAAGAGAGACAGAGTTAAAAAGACGGGGCCAAGTGTGTCATCTCTAGGAGAACATGAATTTGTCAGTGACTGATTCCTCCCTCCAGGACAGTGTCACAGCTGAGCAGAATGCCAGGCCAGATGTAGCTGCTATTAAGAGAGAAAACAGAGTTAAAAGTTGGTCCTCCAACACATTTCAAAGAGATTACATCGACAATCTCGTTATGATTCAGGTGACAAAGTACTCCACTCACTTCAAGCAATAGCTTCTGACGACTTGGGACAGTGACGGCTGGGTCATCGATTTGCATCTCACTCAGAATGTGCCAAGGATGATGGACCTCCATGTCCTTTAAAAACAGCAGCGTACCAACTGCCGGTTGCTCAAGTGAGAGCCACCAGAATAGGGGACAAAGACTCCTGGATAGGTGACGAAACGTTTTCAGAAAGAACTTAGCGAAAGCCTGCTTGCCTCCGATTTAAGCCTGTTGAAGGTGAAACAGAAAATAATGCAAAATCTGTGTAGTAGGAGAATGTAACAGTGAGGAAAAGTGGCCATTATGTCCTTCAGCAGCCTAAGGATAACTGTAAAGATAGCAGGATAACTGAAGCCATGCTAGCTATAAGCTTTATCAAGAACATTTTTAAGCCGAGTCTTTGAAAGTAGACAGGTTGCCTGTTGCACAGACTAAGGCTCCTTCCGAATACCCTTGTAAAGCAGGACTCTTTAGCTAAATCAGAGGTGCGTCAGTGGTTGCGATAAGTGCTGAGTGCAGTCAGTAAAGAACGACGTAGGAAAAGTAGCCTGTATCCTTCCCCTCGCGGCTAGTTTTGCCTGGGAACATTGCAACGTCCCTTACCAGCGCAAAGAAGCCTTAAGGTATCCCACAATCCTTTGCATGACATGACGTACAAGTACAGCCCCTCACGGAGATCAACGAAAATGTCTGGAGAAAAAAAGAGTGCGCACTTAGTTAATTTTCGGAAGGCTGTAGGCCCGGATATGACTCGCATCATCCATGTGCGTTTCTGTCGGAGTTAAAGGCTGTTCAAAATCGGCACAACAGTCCGAGGCTCCTTTCCTACCCACGATAGAGTTCTCACTGTTGACCCCATGAAAGTTTATGAAGCAGGAGCTATTATTAAGGGTATTCAGATGGAGCCTAAAACCGGTTGGTTCTAGAGAAGAGGAACCTGAAAGCTAAAAGATCTGCCCCACATTCTACCTTTAGAAACTTTAGGACCCTCCAGTACACCTGGCGTCTGAGAGCGACGAGCTCTGTTAGGAACATATTCCATCTATGAAGGCGCATGCTAGCAAATAAAGGTTGTCTTAAGTGGACTTGCTGTGCAGGTTAACTAATCATATGTTCAGTTCTATTTGACAACCACATTGAATGTTTTAATAGTTTTCTGGTGCATTTCACCACAAGAAATAAAATAACACTGAAATTATTTGAATTGATTTTGACACATTGTCAATAAAGTTTGTACTTTATTACGGTGCATGGAAATCATTTTATTTATTTATTCATTACCTTGTGGCACTTTGAAGGGAGAATCATATCAAACTAAAAGAAAAGAAAAATTAAAAGTAAAAATGTGTACAAAAACAAAATAAAAAAAAGTCTTTGTAATTAGCGCACTCCATAGAATCATCTTGAAAAAAAATGTCCTTATCAACGGATTTTAGAATAATTTATACAAACTGCAAAAGTAGTGTGAAAGCTGCCAGAGGCTCTCTTATGATAAGAAAAAAAATCTATAAACTAGCTTCTTATTAATCTGTCACTGATTTAAGCTTTTTATATAAAATGAGGGCTAGTTCAATTTCCAAAATAAAAATTACATAGTTTCCTTGGTGAAATGAGGCAATTAAGACACGTTTTCTTCTGAAACGTCTTTTAGTTTAAATAGACAGTTTAAATATACAGTTTTGTATATTTTACTATGAAAAAGCATGGTAGGAACTACATGGGGAGATTGGTGCCGCGGAACTACAAACTGCCGCTGTCGCGTTGAGGTGACGACATCACTGCTGGACTTGGACATAGACTGCTCGGTGGTGGAAGTCTTTCACAAAAAAGGAGTATTTTTGATTCCCAGCGGTATGTTAGCACATGTTTGTAAATTACTCGCTCTTTATCTAGAGGGGGAAGCGGATAAAGCTCCAGTGACTTCCCATGGCTCTGGTTCGGTGCAGTTAAACGATAAAGAACCGGTTTGTGATGTAAAGTTAGCTTTTATTTCCCCTCACCTGGGAACTTCACTGTCCGGTCTCTCTGCACAGCGTGAGAAACGTAGTCCAAGCACCGCAGGGCGAACACATCATACTTCCTGTTTTAGTCCGTCTAATGCCGCCAAAGGTGACACCGTTCTTCTGAAACCTTTCCTGTGGTTTTGAGGAGAATCTGGTTGCAGTATTGATCGGCATCACAAGTTTGGCTGTATATAGGAGAATAATTGCTGAACCGATCGAGTCTTGACAGATTTTGGCATTTCGGTGGCTTTTAATGCGTTTTGCGCGACAGACCAAGCCAAAGGGAAAGATTTTGACAAGTGGGCGTTAAATTAGAAATTAGAACGTGAGAAGGGCGGTTTGCCCTGTGTATTCAGTCTCAAGTGGCGAGTGTTTTTATTGTAGAATGAGCAGATTCATTGCTCTTTGTGCTCACAATATGCCTAGTACCCTCTTCTGTCCATTATCTTCACAGAAGAGCCACATGTCTTCGTTGTTTAAAAGGCTCCAGAATCAATTCTGGCTCCTCCTCGTTTGGATCCACGGTGTCATCAAACAGCTTTGCCATTTCTTGCACAGCCTCCTCATATTGTGTGCTAGTCATGTTTAAAACCTCAGGCATCTCCACTCTGGCTGCAAACAATCGTTTTGCAGTGATGGACCACCGCACTGGTCTGCAGGGGGAAAAAAAGAAATGTGTCAGCATGAAAGGTCATCTCACACATCTGTCTTGTCATATCTGGCCTTCTCAATACAGTTTTGCTGCACACAGGGCAATGATAGTTTCCCTGATCTCTGCAGTTCAACCCACATCTGCACATAATTTTATCTAGAATAAAATCATGCAAAAAAAACAACCAAAGATAAACGTCTTAGTTAGGGACCAATGACAAAAAATAAGTAAGAATACGCTATAAACACTGTTTATGCTCTCTTTCTGGGTGCGACTGCACGTACCCAAACACACCATATCAGCAACATTCTAAAGTTTTCAACTTTTCATTTTCTGCTGTTGGTTTGGCTCACATAACTCACATAAATTTTGACTTTTAGAGCGGAGAATCTGATTCTAAACCTTTTTTCTTTTTCGAAAGTGACAGTCCAAAACTGTACATCACAAACATCATTTCAGAACAGCAAGACACACAGAAAAGTGAGGTATCGGGTGTTCTTCACTGCAACTTACACTACCTTAATTTTACTTTTCCCCTTTTACGAGCCAAACCACAACCTGCCAGAAGTTAGTAGCATTGACTCATACTTGTGAGTACAAGGACATAGACAAATACATTATGCTTACCTTTAAATAAAACAACTTTGTGGGTTGGAATTTTAGGCACAACTTTGGTTCAACCTTGGCCGTAGTGCCGGGAGGTTACGATTGAAATATGCATCTGTAAGAGACAAATAATATTGTAATTAGTAACAGAAAATTATGCAAAATTATATGATATAACTCAGTTTTCTTGGTCTTTAAGTAGAGAAAAGGCCCATTTGAGCAAGCACTGTTGATACGATAACACTAAAAACTACCCAAAAGTCCAAAACCTCATTCTTTAAAAATAATATAACAGGTCAACATTTAGTGTGCAACGTAATGTTCTAGTTAATAAATACTGTTTCTGTTTCTTCGTATGATTTAAAGTTGTTGGCGCTTGACTTTTAATCACCTCGTGGTCTCCACACAAATATGTGCTATTCGAAGGCTTCGAGTAAACTTCCGGTCTTGACAGTGCAGGTCTGCATCCAGACCCCTCTCATATTTTTTGCCAGCCATCTCAGAAAGTGAAACTCATCTATTATATAGAATCATTACGCATGGATTGATGTATCCCAAGCCTTTGTTTCTTGTAATTTAGATGATTATGGCTTACAGGTAACTGAAACCCCAAATTCAGTGTCTCAGAAAATTAAAATACTGTGAAAATGTTCATTATTGGAAAACTCCTGGTGTCACAGCCTGATCAGCTAAACGACTCAAAGCACCTGCAAAGGTTTCCTGAGCCTTTAAATGGTCTCTCAGTCTGGGTCAATAGGCTACACAATGATGGGGACAGATGTCCAGAAGACAGTCATCGACACCCTTTTCTAGGAGGGGAAGCCACAAACGGTCCCTGCTGAAGAAGCTGGTTGCTCGCAGAGTTCTGTATCCTAACATATTAACAGAAAATTGAGTGGAAGGAAGAAGTGTGGTAGGAAAAGATGCCCCAGCAACAGGGAGAAGCGCAGCTTTGAGAAGATTAAGCAAAATCCATTCTGAATTTGGGGAAGCTAATACGTACAGATGGATCCTACACATGGGCTACAAGCGTCTTACCTGGACTGTTGCTCAACAGTCCAAAGTCCTGTTTTCAGATGAAAGTAAATTCTGGATTTCATTTGGAAATCGAGCAGAATCTAAGGCAAACACGGAGAGGCACAGAATCCACGTTGCTTCAAGTCCAGTGTGACGTTTCCACAGTCAATGATGGATTGGAGTCCCCTGTCATCTACAGGTGTTGGGCCACTGTGTTTTCTGAAGTCCACAGTCAATGCAGCCGTCTACCAGGAAATTCTCCCCTGACCCGAACCCCATAGAAAGTCTTTGGCTGTTGTCAAGAAGAAGATGAGAAACACCAGACCCAACAAGACAGATGACCTGAAGGCAGCTACCAAAGGATTCTGGGCTTCATTACACCTACGCAGTGCCACAGGCTGATCGGCTCTATGCCACGATGCATTGGTGCAGTAATTCATGAAAGCGGAGGCCCAACTGAGTATTGAGTGCATAGAAATGGACATCATTTCCAGAAGCCGGACATTTGTGCTTAAAGCATCCTTTTTTGACACTGAATTTAGAGATTTCTTTAACTGTGAGCCACAATCATCAAAATTACAAGGAATAAAAGCTTGAAATATTTTACTCTATGTGTAATGAATCTCTATAAAATAACCGTTCCACTTTCTGAAATGACTGGCAAGAATATTGAACTTTTATGCAATATTAATTTTTTTTTGAGAAGTGCCTGTATTAGATGCATCTCTTTAACACACCTGAATAAAAAGAGCTGCATTCCCTCATTGACATGTCATTCAGCTTCACAGAGGCATGGTAATGAACCGTTCATTTGATCCGGGTGTGTTGGAGCAGAGAAGCATTCAAACGTTGCACGATTGTGACTCTCAAGGATTGGATTTGGGCACTCCTGGCCTAGCTTTATTCAGATTTCCACTAGTGCATCAAAGGAAACACTGTTTGGTGATGTGTTTACAGACGGAAAAAAGCAGTTTTTAAGTTTGTACATTTAATCAACTTATAGATAATTCTTTTCTTTTTTGTATTTGCATTGCAGACCACTGGTCAGGTCTGATCAGAGGGGGGGAAAAAAGAACTAATTGGTATTGCTTGCTAATGACGACAGACTTGGTGTTTCACTAACTGCAGAGGTTCTCCTGACCACAATATTTGGAGGCAGTTTTCAAAGTTGAATAATAATAATAATAAAAAAAAAAAAAAACTAAAAATATCCATTGTGTTCTTCTGTTCTGATTTAGCCGTCACCTTCTCCGCCTTGACTTCGTTTTTCTGACATGGAGACAGACGGGGACCTTAACCCAGACACGGATGACCTTCCACTGCGGGCCAACACTAGCCACATACTTGTCAGACATTATGCGTTGGACCTGAGCGTCCATTTCGACAAGAAGATCATCAGTGGCAGCGTCGTTCTGTTCCTTGAGCCTTGCTCTGCCGGGGGGGCTAAAACCGAGGATGATGTCGGATCTGAAGCTGGAGATGGTGCCAGGCAGGGACCGGACAAGGACAGCACGATGTTTGGAAGTCCTGCTGACGGTTCGCATTCATTGGGGAGCGCTGATGCAGAGGATTTCACCGTAGTGCTGGACTGCTGTGACCTGGACGTGTCCAAGGTGGAAGAGGTGGACGTTGATTCGGTATCGGCGCCGTTGGGCTTCCCCCCGGAGGTTGCATCTGAGGACATGTCGGTGAGCTCACCAGCTGATTTTATTCAGCACCTTCTCTCCATGCCCTCCGCCCGCTGGAGGGAGAAGCACCGGCTGTTTTCGCTGTGCAGCCGCGGGCCCGGTGCCCGGAGTGCCGGCTCGCTTCGTTTTCATACAGACCGCTGGAGTTTGCAGGTGAGAAAGGCGGGCGTCAAGTCTCCGCAGAGCTTCCCCCGAGTTATTAGGATCTACTACGTGACAAGACCGCTGGGAGGCTCTGTGAGGTGGACCAAGGACCAGGACAACAGGTTTGGACTTGCTCCTAAGAATATAAAAAGTGGCATTATGCCTCACGTGGGCTTTGCCTTTCCGCGGCTCAAACCCCTTTCTAATATACACACCCATGTTTAAAGATTCATTAACTCACAAGAAAAAAAAGCCCTCGGGCAGTTCGTCCTCTGTTCTCTGAGTGAGGGGAGGCCTTTCTTGCATGTGTGTATTTATGTGCGCTTTTTTTTTTTTTTTACTTCTGCGCTGAGAGAAGGGTTGTTTACAGTTTACCTTTGTTTACCCTTCCAGGGACTGTGTTTACACCGCCGGTTCTCCCATCAACAACCGAGCCCTCTTCCCCTGCCAGGAGCCGCCGGTTGCCATGTCAACGTGGCAGGCGAGGGTACGGGCCCCCAGTGAGTGCGTGGTGTTGATGAGCGGGGAGGACCAGGCTGTTCCAGCTGAGGACGGGGACACACGTACGCTTTGACCCCCGTGTAGAAGTCAAGTTGATTTTAGTAATCTGTAATTTGCCTAATATGCAGAAGTAATGTGGAGGAAATAGGATACCCCTTGCAGCCCCTTGCCAAAGTATCTGCAACCTTTGAACATGTCTGGTTTTTAAACAATTCCAACTGCGAGCCTCGGCGTCCCATTTAAAGTTTGCCGTGAGCCATGTGGGAAAAGGATTTTTCGTCTGATCAGGCCAAAAAGGCACTTATTCACCAAAATGGTGTGTGGTGGAAATCTAGCCCTGAGCACGCCGTCTCCACCTTGAAACCTGGCGGCGCCAACATTGTGCTTTAGGGATGCTTTTTTTTTTTCTCCCCAGCAGGAGGGGAGGCCTTTTAGCAGGACACCCCAGAGCCGACTTGCTTATCTCTGAACGTAACGAAGCTAGTATTGACATGCCGCACTTTATAGCTGTCCGTTACATGAAATCGTGTCGATATGTGTTGTTTTTTTTAGCTGTAGTGTGACGAAATGTGAAAAAGTTCACCGGGGTAGGAATACTTTTGCAAGGCACTTTAAACTTGTATACTTCTGGAACATGTGGGATAGTGTTAACTGACTAGTTTCACACATCCAAGACATAAATTTAGGCATTTATTTATGTTTAGTTGTGAATTGGCAGCTCTTATAGATTGCCTGTGGACCAACTTAGTTGCTTTAAAACAATAATGACATGGCATTAAGTGTTTTGGTCACTAATGAACTGAAAGGTTTTTGCCTATTTAGTCACACTTTAATAGCGTTCTCTAGGAAAACAGTTAAGTCACTTGAAAGTCAAATTTTGGTTCAACATAGAGTTTATACTCTGGTCTCAGACCTCTGAATATTCTGTTTGACAGTCTCCAGCCATTCACAGTGGCATTGTAATAACAGCGGTCTCTCCCAGGCGAGGGTGGGAGACCTGTGTGGGTCAGATTATTAAAGGAAGAAACTATTCTCTTCATTTCTGCGACAGTGATGGGACAAAGTACTTAAATTGTAAATTTTAATGTGAGTTAGATTCATGGGAAAAAAAACAGTTGATTAAAAAGAGCGATATAACTCACAACTCATGTACATTAAAGGGGACCGCTAATTCACTTTTTGTGTGAGTGTAAACATTGAGTTGGAAGGTGCGATCAACTACAGCTTATTCAAAATAGGCAGACCTCAGGAGGTGAAGTCTCATTATCTGAGAATGATTTTGTGCAAAACAACTTAATTATCATGTTATATATAGCCTATAGACCTATTCTAACCTATTAAAAAAGAACCATAGTAGGTCCCCTTTTAATGCATCGGTAGCATTTTTTTAAACAAAGTTTTCAATAAGTCCTTAGTCAATAGAAATTTAATTTATTAATTTAATAACATTAGGATATAACTTTTTTACTATCTGAAACTTTAACCTGGGACATACAACTTCATGAAAGAAATACTGTTTTAATTATAATTTTTCGTCCTTATCTTTGATGTTTGATCCATCATTACTAACTACACTTCTGCTCCCTTTACTCTAAATCCATATCATTTAGTATTTTGAACGATGGCAAACAGGAAGCAAAATCTGAAATTATTATGAAACTTACAAATGCCAGTCTTCTATATTACTTAAGGACATTTCTATATACATAAAAAGGTAAAATAAACAAATCTTCATGTGCTTTTACCTCAGTTAAAGTAAAATTTTTAACTTTGGACATTTTTGTTCTTTGCTCCTCTTTAGATTTCCTTATCTGGAACTATTACGTCACGATGCCCATGCCTGCGTCCACTTTCACCTTGGCCGTGGGCCACTGGCGGCAGGTCCCTGCAGAAACTCCTTCGGCTCTTGGGAAAGAGGCTGAAGGCGGGGTGGACTGCAGCGGCCCCGCGGCTGAGCTTGTGCCAGGACTTAGAAACTCCACTGGCGAAGTAGTAAGGGGCTCTCCACATCAGACTGGCAGGTATTTTAATGGCTTTCCTGTGTTCTTTTCTCGTCGTAGGACCTCCTCTTCTCCAGACTGCTATTAACCCACGTCTGGCCCGTCAACGTTTCTCGTTGAAACTTTCCTCTCACCAGACCAACAGTGAATCAGTTGAGGTTAGGGTGATGGATGGTGTTCAGCACATAATTGGCTTTTTATGAGAAATAGGTTGAAGCTAGCGCTGCAGTTCGTTGCATTTGCTGGCTAGGGGAAATTATCTTTGGAGAGAAAAAAACTAAAGCCATCATAATTTTCTTTTATAGCAGCGCGGGAAATAAAGTGTATGCTGGAGCATTAGACAGGCCCGGTTGCCGTTGGGCAGGGCAGGGCAGGGCAGGGCAGGACGGGGTTGGGCCGGTGTTTCCCTCTCCGCTGGCTGGCTGGCAGCTTGGTAGGTCTGCCAGTAGTTTCCAGTAATCCTCCCCCTCTACTCATGGCTTTTCCTCCAGTAAAAATGCAGCCATAGCACTGTGGCTCTCCAGCTACGGGACAAGGGACGCCTTTATGCTCACTGAATGGCTGGAAAGAAACTTGGCTGCTGCCTGGTACCTATGGAAATTTTGTGAGGATGAGGACAGAGTATGTGCTGGATATTGGATTGGGGTGAATGAGATTGCATGTCAGCACTTAAATATTTTGACATATTTGTGGTTTGGCTTCATAACATACTGTATAATTTACAGGGCCTTGCAGAAGTGTTCAAACCCCTGAAAGTCTTTCCATATTTTGTCAAGTTACACACACAAACTTAAATACTTTTTATTTTATCTAACAGACCAACACAAAGCAGTGCTTAAGGGAAAATTATAAATGTTTTACTATTAACAATCTGAAGAGTGGCCTTCGTTTCTATTCTGTACCCATTTACTCTGATATCGCTAAATATAACCCATTACAATCAATTGGCTCCAGAAGCCAGTGTGTAAGTTACTGTGTGTAATTTAATATCAGCGTAAATTGTTCTAAGAAGGCATCAGAGGTTCGTCACGAGCACAAAATGAACACAACCCCAATGGTGAAGCATTGTGGGGGTGCTGCATGTTTGAGCAGTCCGTCATACACAAATGCAAAGAGCGTGGCACAGCTGCAGCCCCTACCATCACATGGCCGCCCAGCGAAACTGGCATGACCTGCAAGGAGAGCAGTTATCGCAGAACCAGCCGGGGGGTCCTTTCTAACTCTGGAGGGGCTACAGAGATCCACAGACGACAAGACTACTGTTAGTTGTTTGGTGTTCCTCAAATCTGGCCTCTATGAAAGGGTGGCAAGGTTGGCACAAGTCACAGCACAAGCCACAGCAAACGTGTAGAAGAAGAAGGGGCTCTGGTCGGATGAGATCGGGATTAAACTTCTTGTGCTTCAGGCTGGCAAAAATAACACTGCACTTGATCCCGAACACACCACCCCCACAGTGAAACATGGTGGCAGAGGCATTATGCTGTGGGGATGCTTGTCTTCGACATGGACAGAGAAACTGGCTTGGTTTCATGAGAAGATGGACGGAGCTTCATACGGGTCGTAAATGGAAGAAAACCTGTTACCCCGGGGTTCCACTGAACGTGGAAGCGTCGCGGGAACGCCGTGGGCTCTGCCAGGCGTCCTTTCCACCGGAAGCGATTCAGAGCGGAGCGCCGGTGCGCAGTTAGACTTGGATCACACGAGGATTGCATCGTTGCACGATAGTAGTGTACTTGTAGATTTTTAAATAGAACAATAAACCAGTGAAGTGGGTATTTGGCCAGTACTACCTATGTCTCGCGTCACGTTTCACAGTAAAACATGATCCAATGTCTGCACATGTAGTCCTTTATTTGTAAACTTGACCGGATCCACTTTGCTTTTTATCAACTGACTTCCTGCCTGAACGATCCACTCTGCTCTAGATTGACGTGGAGTCGGTGCAGCGAGCGTCAAAAATAGAGACTTAGACTTAGACATCTTTATTTGTAATTTTGTATGTACAGAGTGCATACAGAACTAAATTTCGTTGCATACAGCTTGTAAATTACAGTATAAAGTGCAGCAGTGATTAAAAAGGTAAACAATTGAATGTAAACAATGCAGGAGAAAGAGAACAGTGTGCGATCATGGTGTACAGGAGAATATTTAAAACCATTTGTATGTGCAGAAATGATGGTGCAAAAAGGCATTTGTGCAAAAATGCATTTAGAAACTACAAGTTTCTATCCAAATAGAACATCATGTTAGAGAAGCGGCGTTCTGGGTGGAGCCGCCCTGACTGACTAGAGCTGCAGCGATCAGCTGCGAAGGCAGTGAAACACCGGGGTTAGAGGCTGTGAAAGAAATAAGGCTGGGGCAGCGACACAATACACAGGGCTGGAACGGTTGAGATTATAGCATCGTCATATGTTAGACTGGCCCAGTCAAAGCATGGGGAAATACCCCAAAAAGGTGGTTCTACAAAGTAACAAGTCAGGGGAGCTGTAATACACATTTATGATTTTTATTTCTAAAACAGTCTGAATACCAAGAACCCTTTGTCTTCCACTTAGAATTATGCTGTAACTTGTGTTGGTCTATCTAGCAGATTTTACGTTCACAAGCGGAGCCTTACCGCATTCGCCATATTGCTCCGCTTGATTTATACGTGCAAGAAGCTTTATTAATGCAGGGAATATTTCATGTTATACGGACACTGAAACAAGAAGGTAGAAGAGAAGAGAAAAAAAGAGGGGAAAGGTGAAAGAAAATGAGGAGCGAAAAGGGAGAGAATGATACATCCTCAGTGTGCTTCTTCACCTGCAAAGAGAGATGTAAAAAGAACAGCACAACCAGCAAATAAAGTATTACAGATACAATCAACCAAGGCCTTGATACCATCACTGAATATACAGTATTAATCAATACAAGATGTATAAAGTGACAGCTGAAGATAACAATAGGGGTTTTCTGTGTGGAAGTACCTGGATCCAAGCACCTGTATGTGTTTGTGAGAGTGTGCTTGTGTAAAACATAAACTTCACATTGTGGAGTTTTGTGGCTACTTAAAGGTCTGTGTATACTCAAAATAAGAAATTAAAAGTGAAGGGATTTAATGTTACGCTAAACTTTTCCCCCTGTTTCCATCTACTTCAGCAGAGACGAGGCCTCCAGCTCAGACGCTGCTTTCTGTCATTCCTCCCTTGGGGACCAGGAGCTCTCTTTAACTGATTATTCAGGCATGGTGGATGACGGCATCTCTTGTTCCCATGGCGACTACCCCTGTCGGTTTGCTGAGCGGTCGGCTTGGTCCCAGCGGGTGGTTCCACACCGTGTATTTAGCCCTGTCTGCCTGCTCCAGAAGGCCCAGGTGGGGTTCTGACAACTAGGCACTGAGACTTAAGCTAATTAGCCTTTTAAAGATTAGAGACGTTTAGTGTTGGTTAATGTTCTTGTCAAAATACCATTTGTTTTTAACTTGCGTCCCATCAGCAGAAGACTTGCTCGTTTAAAGCATTCATTTGAAACGTTTTATTCTAGGCATTTGCACAAATCAGCAGAGCTGACTTGACACAGTGTTTATACAATAGAGTAAAATAAGCTGGGAAAAGAGCTTATACATTATGTGTACAAAATTAAGACTGATGAAGAAAGGATTTGAATGCGTTTGTTGTTACTATGGTTAGCATAATTTGTGTTTTTTTTTGTTTTGTTTTGTAGATGGGAGCCCTCAAGCTGCTGCCTCAGTGTTTGGCTGCAGCCCATGCTGTATTAGGGGTGCATCCTTTTCCCCGCCTTGACGTCCTTATCGTCCCAGCAGGGTTCTCCAGTCTGGGCATGGCCAGGTATTCCTCACCTGTCTTTGATTAGAAAAAAAGGAAATGTCTGAAATATAATGAGCATACTGGTATATTTGAACCTTATTGTACAGAAAGGGTTTCTACACATCAGTATATTCAAGCTATGGGTGCAAGCATGCAAACGAGAAAGAGAGCAGGGAAACAGATTCGCTCAACCAGACTTTATTCCCTGTCTCTTCGTCCATCTTTTGTTCCTTATTTTTTATAACCCTTTCTTCCTTCTTTGTGCATTTCTTTTATTCCTTTCTGCTTGCGTCGTGCGTTTCTTTCTTTATTAATTTCTTGAGACTAACATGGGACTAGAGTTTTAGTTATGCTTGTTGTCGTGTTAGGAACATAATCTCAAGTCCAATATTTATTCTCTTTTTTGGTCTTTGTCGATTCCTGAGGGGAATATCTGACTCAATGCTACAGAACGTTAACCAGCTATTAACAAAATGGTTTGCTAATTTGTGTCCTTCCCAGCTTGTGTTCTTCTTACCTTGTCATTCTTTCTTGTTTCCTTCCTGCCATGTCCTCCTTTCTTTCATCCATCCTCCCTTTTCTTCTTTCTCGTGTCATTTCTTTCTTCCTTCTGTCCTTCCTTCATGCCTTTCTTCCCTTGTATCTTTCTTTACTTTGTTCCTTCCCTCTTTCCCTTCTAACTTTTAGTTTTTGCATATTCTATAATCAAAACCTGTCGGCTGCAGAAAAATCTGCCATCAATTCATTGTGAACTTTAGTATTTTATACTGTATTCTTCAATCACTTTAAAACATTAAGAACTCTGCAAAGCGGAGTCTGAAAAAGTATGAACCTTTTACATGAAGAATGTAGGCTACAGGAAATCTCTTTAGAACCAGTATATAACTATACTACAGTATATGCATGCTTAGCTAATCTCTTTATTCAGAAAGCTTGTCTGAAGTTTGCATACTCGTGCCATAAATTTTGATATCCTTTCAAATTTGGGCTTTTGCTAAGTTTTTGCTAAGTTATTTTTAACTGTTCTTTAACTGATCAAACGAACAAATTGAAATCAAGTCTATAATTTCTGCCTAAAGGCGTGGTCAAAAATTCAGCCAAAGTTATATCAAAACATGCTCATGGCTAAAAAAAAAAGCAGTCAAATATTGGCAGCGGTGTTTAAGCCTGTGTACATTATTTTGGCTCAGGGCTTATGAGAGAAAATATGTACCAAATTCTAACTGGTGCAGTTTTTTTATATTCAGAAAGGTTTTTTTCCCCGTTTAGCCAGTCCAGCCTGAAATAAGAAGACTTAAATGAAATCAGAAAAAGCCCAAAGTAATTTGACATCCATCTCCTCCAACCTCCAGTGTATCTGGACATGAAATTACAGCTTCTGAAGCCATGGGGAAAGATTTTGATTACTAAAGGTGTCTAAAACATTTTAAATTGTATTGAACAGCCTTTTGCATCCTTTTTAAATAGTTATCCAGAAAGAAGAAGAGGCAGAGCTCACGGACAGAAAACGTATCACAAAGCCAAACCATTAAGCCTGCTGATTATGGCCACTGTGTTCCTTTATGACTGTACAAGAACTGATTATATTATTATAAGAAATTACGATTTTACTACAGACCTTTAACTTAATAGTTGCTTAATAAGTTGTTTTTTTGTTGTTAATGCTTTGGAACAGCAGAACTTTACTGCTAAGGCCGTCATATTATGCTTTAAGTTGACTTTCTTTGCACTTGGCAGATACAGACTAACATGGGACTAGAGTTTTAGTTATGCTTGTTGTCGTGTAATGAACATAATCTCAAATCCAATATTCATTCTCTTTTTTGGTCTTTGTCGATTCCTGAGGGGAATATCTGACTCATTACAGCTCAGTGCTACAGAATGTTTACCAGCTATTAACAAAATGGTTTGCTAAATAGAGCATGGTGGTTTGTTTACAGGGGGATTTAATGGCTTTTTTTGCTGAAAGCTGCTACCTTCTGCTTTTGCAAACAGCTCTGATAAAAGCAGTATGAGTGAACCTTAACGGCTAAGTTGCTGTGCGAGTTCGTTGAGCTGAAAGATACTGAAAATGCTCTTCATCTGGGATTTGTGGAGGTGGCAATTATCTGGGGATTGAGTGCATTAAGTTAGACCTTTCACAGTGCATATGGTTACTCTGTCTGCTGCTGAATTATATATATATATATATATATAGCTTTGGTTTAGCTAATTATTTTCATTCCCTTCAGTTATTTACATAGGGTTTTGCAAGCAAACATAATTTTGCAAACCACTGACACTCCTAGTACTTGTTTGTAAACTTCCCTCTGCTGAATCTATTCTCCAGACGCTTATGATTATTGGCACACTTTACATTTCAAACCCTTTCTCACTGTCTTTCACTCTTCTCAGTGGATATCCTCCTCACTGAATATGTTTCTTCACCTCTCTTCTCTCAGATGGCATTTGCACTGTTTCCCCACAACATAAATTCTTCCAACTTGGTACGTCTGACATACCGACTGTGTTTATTAATAAAACAATAAAACAATATTTTTTTTTTTTAAAGTGCCATTTATCTATATTCGACCCCACTTGTGCAACATGTCTTTTGGGTTATGTATCAACCAGCTTCTTCTTTGAAAAACAGCTCAGTCAGATTGGATTGAGAGCAACATTCAATTTTCAGGTCTTTCCACTGTAAACACATTCCCTTGGTGGACCACCTTGTCTTGGTAGCTTTGTAGTTGATTCATACTCTGTGATATTGTTTTGGTGGCCTCCTTGGACTTCAAGATGATGTTTGCATGCTAATGTTCTCTAAAAAAAACCTCTGAGGCCTTCACAGAATAGCTGTATTCATATCGAGATTAAACTACACACGGTTGGACTCTATTTAGTAATTAGCTGAGGTCTGGTGTTCATTTCTTGCACTGGATTGTATTCATAGGTACCAGTTAAGTAAGGGGGAAATAAATATCCACCCCAAACTTCACATTTTTATTAGTGAAAACCTAATCCTACAAAAATAGATGTAGAAATTTCCAGCTGTAATGTGTACAGGTATCTTTTATCATCTATCACTCTTTTTCTACTCTTCGTCATATCTGGAAAAGCTGTTTTTTTGTTTAAGTATAGCATTGATCCTCGCAGTTGTTGTTTCTGCATACCTTCTTTCAGTTAAAGCTTGAAGTTTCACTTCTTGTTTTTGTCTGCAATGCTTTAAGCCATCAAAACCTGAACACCAGACTTTGAGGTTTTGTTTAGTTTGAAAGCAGTTTGGAAGCTGGTTAACTGGAGGAAAAGCACAATATGATAAATTGAATGCGCTGCAGAAAATAATCCTCTACTTGTTTCATAGTCAGCCTCTGCTGTTTCTCCTTATTCTATCACTCTTCTTTGGTTTGCTTTGTCTTTTTTTGTTTGAAAGTCTTTACTACCCTTCTCCTGTCCCCTTATCTTTACCTTTCACCAGCTCTGCTATCATATTTTTTTCCACTTTTCATCAAGTTTGTAGATGAGAAGACTTGCTTTTGTATCGTACACCTTCATTATACCCCTCTTTTTAAGACTTCCCCATTTTCCATTCCTCTCTGTTCCGTTCACTGCTAGATTATATATAATCAATAACTTCTCCATCTAGCCTCCAGCATTAGAACAACAGTGACACTTTCTCAGGAAATCATGTCTTTCTTTTCAAGATAATTCTCACTGCTTGCATTTGGCCTCCTTGTGACTGCAACTACCAGCTTAATCAAGTTAGTATGAAAATTGATGCAAAATAAATGCCTTTGGTGCCTGGCCTTTTTATTTTAAACGTTACTGATAAAGGCGTTTAATTAGGGTGACCATTAAACATCCCAGTGTCTGTGGCCTGCAGTGGCAGTCGCTCTCCTATTTCCCCTCTGTCTGCCTTTCTCCTACGTCGGCCTCCCTCGAGAAAAAGTGCCCCAGACAGGATATGAGCTCATACCGGAATATATGTTCCGCGTAAATGTCTGACGTCATGGACAAAAGTGGTCTTTATGTTTTGAAGGCAGAGGGCGAACTTGGTTGCAGTCTGGGCCTCATTTCTCGACCAAAATACAGTGTTTTCTTTGATCTAAGTAAATCTTTTCCCAGTGTTGCAAAATTTCTCCTCTCTGCGATGTTTGCTTTGAACGGACTTCAAGTGCTGACACGGAGACTGCTGCCTGACGGATGTTTTCCTTTCCTTAGGAGGAGAGCTCCCAGGCAGTTCTCCTTCTTTTCTTAGCGTGGTAGGCTCCTATTAGCTGCCAGATGACTAAGAGGAGATTTAGGACCTTTATTAAGCTTAATACAGCACCTGCACTGACTCCCTATGAAACTGTGCATGGTTCAGAGTCCAATGTTAGCTCAACTGTATCCTCCCTTCGACGCTGGTGGCTCTGTTCTGGATGCCAGCGCACTAAACTTCAGGGCTGTGCCATGGGAAGGCTGGGAGGTCAACCGAAATTGAAGGGTAGATTAAGACGAAGATGAGAGAGGGAAATTAAGAGGGCAAAGGCGGGGTTCACAACAGGCCAGCGGATCCCCAGGATGTGGGAGAGGATGTGTGGATTATTCCCAGCAACAAAAGCCATTAGCCCCTGGAAGGACTTCAGAGGCTGGTGCTATTTAATCTAGAGATTGGGAGGTATGTGGGCCCCAATTGTTGGGATGGGGCCAAGCACTTTTTTGTGTGTGTGGTGCCCCAGTGGAAACAGCGGGAATGGAGGAGGGGGGGGCGTGGGGGACTTTGTGGCCTGGGAGCTGCGGCAAGAAGGCACAAAGCCGCTGCAGTGTGCTACGCGGAGGGGAAACGGGGCAAAAGAAGGGATAGGAATCACAGCGGCGTGAAGTTTTTACGCGGAGCTATGCGAGGAAGGGCAGGAAGATGAAGATAAAAAAAAAGTCAAGTAAGGACATGTCCCTGCTCAAGAGTTGTGACACACGTACTGTCCACCCACAAGTTGTTTCATTCACACAAAGAAATCTGAACTTGCGCAACTTCAAAAGATTGTGTGGATACATAACCAAGCCTAGGGTGGGATGTAAAAGCACTAATGTGTTACCTCCCGCCATGCTACAGTGACTTGCAAGAAGTTCACATCCCTCGAACTTTTTCATGTGGTGTTACAGTACAACCACATTCTTCTAAGTATTTTGTCGGGATTTTACATGATAGAAGAACACAAAATAGTGCCCTAATTATGGTGTGTATGTGTTTTTGTTTTTACTACTAAAAATCTGATAAGTGTGTCCCTGACTCAATTCTCTGTAGAATGACCTTTCAATGCAAGAACAGCTCTAAGTCATTCGGGGAATGACTTGGAGCTGCTACCTGCTTTGCACAACTAGAGACTGACATTTCTTCCCATTCTTTGCAGAGATTAAAAGAACTGTGCAACTGTGTACACATTTTTTTTCAAAGACAATTAAAACATTTGCATTTATATTTGTGCATAAAAATCAACAGCACACTATTTACAATAAATGAAAAAAACGGCAAAAAAGAAAGAAACAAAAACACCAGCAGTGATGATTACAAAGTGTAACGGCTGGTGGGAGAAAGGATCTGTGACAACGCTACTTTGTGCACCTAGGAGGCAGCACTTTGTCACCGAAGGAGCTCTCCAGTTCAACAACAGCCTGCCTCCAGAGCTGGCCTTCTTGTTGAGCGTATCTAACCACTTCCTCTTAGCTGTAGATAAGCTGCTGCTCCTACGGCCTACAGATCTACTTCAGGTGAACACTCTGGTACCTACGAGAGTCCTATATCTCAATGTCCGTTCCCTGGATGTTCACTGGTGTTGTTGTGCTGGGTCTGTGCCTGATTATTATTTTTTGTGTTTATTAAGGCTGAAAATAGTTCTTCCTCTTCTGCACTACCTTGTGGTGTTCTATCACGTCCATTGTATGAATACTTTAGTAGGGCATTGTATTAGTAAAACAGAAGCCAGCGAGAGAAAAACACATGGGTGGTTAAACGTTGATTGAGCAGCATGAAGTCAAGGCTTAAAGTAATGTCTGACACAGTCGGGGAATTCCTTGCAGATAAATCTGCTACCATCTTGTATAAAAAAGCCCATTGTCCTGGGTGATTGAAGGACACGGGAATAATGTGAGGCAAAAACTTAAATACAATGAGTTGGTTCAGTGTTTGTCATTCTTTGAGCGCCCACAGTTTTGTGAACATTACCAAGTAGTAATTATATGTTTTTGTCCAAACTTGCATCAATCTTTATCTAACTTTTATGTGCCTTAGCTCATACTTCTTCCTTTTTTTGAATGCGTAATCTTTTAATCGCATCAAGACCACGTCATTTGGGTCCGTCTGGGAGCGACAGGAAGGGCACGGCGTTTCCTCTGGCTCTTTGAAGCTGACGTCCATGTGTCCCAAAAGTGCAGGCTGGACACGCTGGACTGATCTTAGATCACTCTGTACCCAGATGAAGACATGTCCAACATCCTGGAGGAGAGTGGCAGTTTCCCCGACCAGCATTGCAGCCAGCTTCCAAGTGGTGTGGGCGATGTGGGGTTTGTTTTTGCTTCACTGCTGATTGACAGATTCCTGTGGTTGCGTTTGTACTGTATGAATGTGTGTACTGTTTAAATAATTGTGTAGAGATGTGTATTTTCTTGCAGTGGCCTCATGTCGAAGGAATGCTACAAAGACCATTTGTGGTTTGCCATTAACAAACCCATGTCAGTGCTGTTGCAGATGACATGATGAACAGTTACAATTGAAAATGTGTCTGTCAGCAGATCTGATTTATATACTTATGTGCAGATTCCCCAATCAATGCTGTTTTCAAGCTGAATAAAAGGAATGCATTGCAAGGCAGTTACACTTTTCCATCAACATTTCCTATTTGTTATCTTTTTTTTTTTTTTTTCATTTTTTTGGCCCTCTTATCTCATAGGGAGTGGCAGTCTTAAAAGATGGTGAGGAAAAAGGACAAGGTTGCTTAACCGCTAGTTCCACATACAATACAGCACAACTTAGTGGCCATAAATTTGTCAGTGGCGCGGGTAAGAATTACGGCTGGTATATACCTCTTGACCTCTTTAAGTGGCACAAGAGGATTTTCAGCCTGACTTAAGTTGATTGCGTTGTTTGTTTATGAACTAGCAGGAAGTCACATTGACTATTGCTCCCGATTGGGAGGAAGTAGGGAGATGAAAAGTCAGCGGAGTCAGGACCCCAGACGATACACAGCATTTTAAGCTCTTTAGTCTGTCGCCTGAGCTTTTCAGGACTATAGCGATGTTTTAGCTACTGGAGTCCAGTGTAAACTACATGTGAATCCCTTAGCTACTGTTAAGAATTTCTAATTCTGTAATATTAGTTTTAACATTAGATTTTGAAAGTCATTCTAATAGACTCAAATGTTGTATACTTCCTAGCAGTGGAAGGAGCTTTTTCAGGATATCCTGACTCCAGTCTCCACGATCTCTTTGGCGGTAGCAGAGTCTGAGGAGTCGAGGGAAGGTGAATCCATTACCATGGCAGAGGTCGCTGTAGTTTAAAAAAAGCCCCATGCAGCAGGGGTGGATGACATTTTTCATGTGTTGCTGAAGTTTTTTCGACAGTGTGGAGCAGCACTGGTTGCAACATGATTAGATAGGTTAAGGCTTTTATTAAAAGTGTCTGAAATTAGTTTTGGAAGTCTGGGTCAGTTTTATGGATAAAGACTGTTATCTGAGCATAACTCAGAGTAGAACGATTTCTCCTAATTAAAAGAAGTCAATTCAGAGGGTACGTCCAGTTTGGTATAGACCTAGGGGTAGACCCAAAAAACACTGGAGGCCTTTCTGGGATGGGAATGCCTTGGTATTTCCTAGAACAAACTGGAGAGGGATGTTTTGGTTTCCCTACTGAACAAGTAATCCCTTTTACCTATCCCTTTGATAAGGAGCTAGGTCTATTAAGTTTCACCCACCAATACAGTATGTTTAGGATGCTGCGGTATCCATTTTACTCAACAGCCACATGTATTTCATCCCAACCACAATTTCTGCACGGCAGCTGTAATGTTCCACTAAAAGACAGCTTTAATGAGGTTGAGACGTGCATCAGCATCAATGTTATTAATAATGCTCAAAGGACTGCATAGCTCACTGGTTAGAAAGATGTCCCCTTTTTTGTTTTTGATGCCTATTTTCTTACTCTGCTAATTTTTATACTGGCATGGCAAGCATGTGTTTATTCAGTTGTTGTTCCCGCAAATCAATTTAGTTATTGCCATTATTGTCAGTGTTCACATGTGGGAAGAGGGAGAGGTGAGAGGGTAGTGTTTCTTTCCCACAAGACTACCCGAACCAGTCAGAAACAAGGTGGTTGGGTCATGCATGCTGCTGTTGATGGATGCTACAACTGGACAAATTGGATGTTTATTTGACAGAGATATACCAGTCAGGATTATGCCTTAATAAGTATATACACTTTCCAAACAAGACCAAAAAATTCAATCCAAGACAAGTTATATTTGCAAGCGATTTATATGACTGTTTGAGCTCAGGGCAGAGTAGGTCACATGACAGACAGGAGGATAGCTGCAACAGCCAATACAGTCTCTCCGTCAGTATGGTTGTCATTGTAAAGGGTTAAAAACACTAATGCACACAGCCTATAATAGTGTTTTGCTAACTATGCACATTAAAGTATGCTGTGATCTTTTTAATCCCTGCTGGTACAAAATGTGAAGACAGTACTGCAACAATTGGTATCTGGAGTTCAGTGTAGTGTGGTACTGATCATTTAAGACTGGGTCATTACCTTCAAAATGTAAAAACAATGTCATGAAAGCATATACACCTGACCTTAATGGCAAAAATGTATGTTTATAAGAGTCTTTAAACTAGAGTTTTTCAAATATCATTTACATTTTTAATCGTAAGTAAATATGTCCAGAAGAACAAAACTGATCTGACAAAGTATTATGCTCTTCAAGATTAGATATTAAACTAATTGGAAATTGATAACAAGAGGTTCTCAGTCTTCTATGTCCTATTAAAATTTAAAGTGCCTATGTTATGAATTTGATTATTTACATCCGTTCTCCAGTTGAGAAAATCAACACAAAATGTGATCCAGAGTGAAAGAATGACTACACTTTTTATTTGATCTTTGCTCTTCATTAACTTGCACTGCACTTCTTCATTTTTAAAGTTTATTGTTTGCTTATTTCTCTCTCTTCCCTCTGTTATCCCAGTGGACATCTCGCCTTTTTTTTTTGCTCTCTTCTCCAGTTTGATCTGCAGAGTAACCCTAGAAGTGTGTGACACAGACCCGCTCTTTCAGGAGGCTGTCGAGGAGTTGAGGGAAGGGAGGGCGGCGTGGAGGGGGTTGAATTGTTTTGGCACAGAGGACACAGCTGTTAATCAAATGGTCAAGAATAAGGTGTTTTCTTTCTTCCCACCTTGCGTGGATCTCGTTTTCGACTATAGCCACTCAAAAGCTCGCCTGGAGTTTTAAAAAAGGCCGGTATATGCTTGCTTGCACCTGAACAGAAGGCTTGGGAGTGTTCGGTGTGTGCTTTTAAAACGATTGCAAGTAGTTGATGTATTTAGTTTAACTTCTTTTTTTTCTGTGCTGTTGTTCCCCTCGCTTCCTGTAGACAGCACACAGGAACGCACCTAACCCCACGAGGACAGGCTGCTGCTATCCATCTCGTTGTGCTTCCTTGCTCCTTTTTTTTCCCCCCTTAGTGGGACCGTCCTCTGTACACTTAATGAAGATAGCAGGAGAGTGTTTGGAAGTGTTTTCTTATTGCGGCAGCATTCCTTTCCGGTTATCTCAGGCTTCACCTTTCCCTGCCTGTCTGCACTGTAAGTTTACCTCCGTCCCCAACTGAAAGAGAACCTCATTACATCGAGAAGGGATCGTTTTCTCTTGTTCAATTCTCTCTTGTTTTAATTTGCAATTGCCTCTATGGTATACAACGTTTGACACGTTTCTGTTGTAACCCTTGAGCTGTCACCAGATGTTGGTGAGAAGACTGATGTGTTGTTCTGAGCCGATCTGAAATGAGAACATGCTGGCAACAGCTGCCGTGTACTAATACATTTAACACTAACACAGACAGACTCTGCCATAACTCTGGATTAGAGTCCCTGGAAAGACAGGCTTGTCACTGCACTCCCATTTCACTAACACAAGATACATTCCCTGGATTGATGGATAGGTCCATTGTGCTTAGTGTGGGGGGAAGGTGATGCTGATCTCTGAATGCAGCCTGAGGTGTGTGATAGTAAACCCTAAAGGCTGAGCGTAATCTTATTTATCTGTGAAACGCCAGACCCTTCAAATATCCATGGGTCATTTGCGCCGAACCGAACAAAAAGAGACATTTAAAAATGAGCAGAGAACATTTCCCAGCACTCGTTTCAGATGTCTGGGTAAGAATTATAGAGACACATTTAGTTTTGTTTAAACATTTGGAAAGTCATATTTTAAAATATTTTGAACCTGCAATGGAGAATGGTGGGAGCCACTGTAACTGCCAAGTATGTCAAGAAACTCCTGGGTGTAAAAATCACAACGCAGGTTTGAGCTTTTAATAGGTTTTCTGTCTTTTGCAAGAGTTCATCATCATCATCAAATCCAGTTTGATATATAGCGCTGTGAAAATCTATTTGCCTCCTTTCAGATGTCTTCTTTTTGAACAGTTTTTGCACCATTAAATGTTTGAGATCATTTAGCAAATTTTAATATATTCAAAAGGTAACAGTATCAAATCGGATGGACCTAAACATTATGTCCAATGTTCTATTGGGTTTAAACCAGAGGAGCATGGAGGCCATTCTATGGTATCAATTCCTTCATCCTCCATAAACTGTCTGGATACCCTTCCCACATGGAGGAGGACAGGCGTTATCATACCCCAGGAGGAACCCAGGACCCACTGGGTCCCAGCAAAGGGTCAAACAATGTGTCTAGGGATTTTATCCTGATACCCATTGACAGTCAGGGTGTCATTGTTTATCCTGTGCAAGTCTGTGTCTATGGATGTGCCTCGTCAGACCAGCGCTGACCCACCACCAGACCAATCATGCTGAACAATGTTGCAGGCAGCATAATGTTCACTGCAGCTTCTCAAGAACCTTTCATGTCTCTCACATGAGCTCAGAGTGAAAAGAACGGGGCACCATTGCCACAGCTGCCAATTCTGGTGTTCTCTGGCAAATGCCAGTCCAGCTCCACAGTGCAGGGCAGTGAGCACATGGCTGACTTCGGGCCATCAGGGCACCCTCATGAACTCAGTTTCTAATGCTTTGGTCAGAGACATTCACACCAGTGCTCTGCTGGAGGTCACTTTGTTGGGCTCTGGCAGTACTCATCCTTTTCCTCTTGGTTAAAAAGTACAGATACCAGTCCTCTCCAACTCTCTCTGTGTAACTGCCTGTCTCCTGGATTCTCCTCCATGCTCTTGAGACTGTTCTCAGATGGCAATGACACGTATTGCTGTGCCATCCTGGTGGAGTTGGACTGTCTGCGCAACCTCTGAAGAGTCCAGGTATCGCCCCTGCCACCAGTAGTGATCCTGAGCCTGGTCAAATTAACAAAACTGATAAAAAGGAGTCAAAAAACATGTGGGAACGTTTTTTTCTGTCTCCATCTGCAAAACTGCTCCTGTTTCTTTTATGGTTGTCTCATTGTTGCCTCTTTCGTGCACCTTTTGTTAACGTCATTAACACCAGAACAGCCGAAACTGATTAACAACACCCTCTACTACTGATCTGATCAGGTCAATATTCCAGAGGTTTAACTGACTTGATACTATACTCTGATTAAAATGCATCCCTTTAAATTTTTTGATCATCGCATGTGTCATTGGCTTTCGTCTGTCCTTGAATGTCTTTCAAACAGTGCATAATGTGCTGATTTTTGAGATCCACCAAGTTCATGTTGTCAGACAGGTTCTGTTTTAGTAACTCTTATTTTCTACTTGTAAGACTGTAATCACACCTAGATGTGGCTGGTAATATTAAAACCATTGTGGTTAATCTAGTGAATTTATGATTAATGAGAGGGACAATTATATTTTCACATAAGGCAAAGTTGGTTTGGACAGCTTTTATCTCATAACTCTCAAATCATAATTTGTAGAATTTGATATTAAAATTAGTTTGATGATCTGAAACATTTAAGCGTGACAAAAAAAAAAAAAAAAACTTTTTCCCAGCGCCATGTAGTTTAAGTATGTATTCACTTAATATGAGAAATTTAAGAGACCAACCAGTGAAGAGACGTAAAGCAACTATAAGTGAAACATTTCAATTAAGAAAATGAGTACACATTTTCTGGTGTCTCAATTTCAAAAGTTAAAATAAACCACGATCATCACCTAACCAGTCTGCACTCCTGTCTATAAGCACGGTAGGAGATTATTAGTGTGGGATGATAATTAGGAACTAGACTACTTAGTGGCCACATTTATAGGCCTGTTTTTTTTAAACAACAGAAAACAACAATGTGCCTTATCTGTTAACTGTTTTGCCTTGTGCACTTTGTATGTAACCCAAAAATATTAACACCCTCCCAATGGCCTGCTGGAGCAAGCTGTTCTTCAGATTTCCTTCATACAAAAGAGCTTTATGTCAGTGGGAGCACAAAATGAAAGGATAAGATTCTTGCAATACTTTCAATGCTAAGGAGGTTTCCGTACACGGAGTGGAATGTGTTTGGGTTTTTTAAGCCCTTGGCCAATTTGTACCCGCATTCTTCCAAGTGTTATAATGTTCATCCTCAACTATTTATTTTTTCTAGAAACAAACAAACCAATTCCTTACCTGTATACTTAACCATTTGATTACATTTATTTTAAATTATGAAGGCAAAATTGTATTAGCTTTATGTATTTGTTTATTTAGATTTTTACTAAACCCGATATCCTTTGATCTTGATTCCGATACCTGTTTGAGCCGGTTGACTCCGATGAAATATGACCTATTATTCCAGTCAATCAAGCCAAAATACATATCAGAGATCTCTTGTCAGTAGATGTGGCTCTCGTGGACAAGTTTACTTAAAGTAGACTATGAGTTGATTAGATAATACTGCTTTAAAAAATTGGTTGTGATAGCAGGTAACAAATGTCCTTACAAGTTGACAGCTTGGCTGGTGTAAAACTACCCAGGCAAGTGGTTCAGTTTCATAGTCAAAGAAGTTGGAAACAAGATGATCAAAACTGTAAAAGTATGAAATGGCAAAATGACGAGCACCCAACCAGGCTACAATTAAATGCTCCAAACCGACCACAAAACAAATGAAAGCAGAACATCTAACCTTCAATGTTTAATGCCGTTTTAAATTGTAAAAGTTACTTTTAGGCCACAAAAGTGTTCATGCAATATATTCCCAAGGGCTGCCATTGCATGAACATGTTGCCCGCAGTTGTGCCTAATCATCATATTTAATCTTGATCAAGCAACGGGTTCATGTTCAGTTTTAACCAGCTGGCAATCCAGTCAGGTGGCAGCCTGAGTCCTCTCTTTGAGGAGACAGGTCTGCTCGCTGGCTAATTTCACTTCGATCCCGTCATCCTCCATCTTTCCATTCTGTCAAACACTTCTCATATAGCCTCACCGCACTGAGACGCCGCCGTTTCCATCTCCTCACCGTCTCATTCTCTCATGTTACATAAGGAAGAGAAAATAGTCTGTTTATTACCCTAAAGGCAAGAAAGTGTCTCAAATTATAATCCTGTGAAATAGATTTTGTTCAGTCATTTTTATTAGGCGTTGTAGCTGATGCCAAAAGAGGGTTCTGAGTGCTGTATGATGAGTGATGGGGTTTGCATGCTAATGGCGGCAGTGATAGAGGAATGTGGGTTATGAGAAATAAATGCCATGTCTACATCTCCTTTAGGCTGATTGATGGGGGGCTTGCTGTTGCCAAATCTACTCATACTGCACTGGATTAGTACTCATTAAGGCACATTCTTTTTAAATTAATCCTATAAAAATATGCTGCATTGGGGTAATATTGGTCCTGGTTTGAAGTACGTGCATATTTAGATTTGGTCTTTTTCTCTTAAGTTTGTGCATTCTGCTTCATATTGCTTCTTGGTTTCTTAACTCCACTGTAGTTTTTTTTTTATATTACTTTTGCTGTTTCAACAAAGCAAAAGTTGCTCATGGCATTTTTTTCCCTTTCCAGTCATATTTTCATATTATTTTTCCATTAAAATGAGCAGCTTGTGTCCCGTCTGCATTTTTATTGCTTTGCGACTTTAAACATTTATTTTTTGATACACTACCATTTGCATAAAAGGTTTGGTTTTATTTTTATTCCTGGCATTCCCATAGTAATTCATCACGGTATTGTTTTCTATTAGGTGATGATATTTTTTTAAGTATTGTTATTCTACCTATTTCCATATTTGGGATGAAAACATAATCACGTTTATGAAAACATCTTAGCGACTTTGAATAAAACAATTGGCAGTAAAACAATCAATTTTGCTGCCAATTTACGTACCGTCATTTTTACCCATCATAATAGTCTAGTTTGCATAATTGGGATGGAAATTTTAAAATTATAAATTGTTTAAGAGAGGTAAAAAAACCTAAATGACTAAAACCAGCATTTAAGAAAGTTTGTTTTGTATGATGAGAACTGAATTTAATTATGGCATTCATAAAAAGCCATTTAAAAACAATATAAAAGCATAATACGCATTTGGTTATTATTATATCATGTAAGAATTTCACTGTTCAACGAAACATGTTTATTCTGTCCATATGACAAACTTTTGAATTAGAATGTGATATTAAACTTATATGGTGGAGCATTTTTTTAAAACTACTTTGCACAAAAGAATCAAAAATTGATTAGAATCAGTATTCTCATCTCTGCTTTTCACAGATGATGTGACACGGTGTGGTTCTTCAGAACACGGGTCCTAGTGCGCACTGAAGGGGTTCACGGCAGAATGGGAAGCGGCCGGGTTGAGAGTCAGTTCCTCTTAGTTTGAGGTTCTCGCTGGAAAGAAGGTGGACTGCCCCTTTTGGGTTGGAGGGGTCAGTTTCTGTCCCAAGTAGAGGAGTTTAAATATCTTGATGGCAGAATGAAATGGTAGACGGACAGATGGATTGGGCCTTCTTCTGCCTGTAATGTGGGCTCTGCTCAGGAGGGTGGCCAGACTCAAAGTTAGAGATAGCGTGAGGAGTTCTGTCATTTAGGCGGGGATCGAAATTGAGTAGGTTGAGGGGGTCTGGGCTTTTGATCAGGATGCCTCGTGGTTGCCTCCATTTGGAGGTTTATAAAGCACATTGCACTGGGAGGAGACCCCAAGGAATACCCAGAACATCTGGCCTGGAAACACCTTGGTGTCCGCCAGAATGAGCTGGGGGGGGTGTCGCCAGACAGAGGGACTTCTGGGTCCAGGATCCAGAATCCTTCCAACCCAATCTTGGATAAGTGAAAGAAAATGAATTAATGCATGGATGGATAAAAACTGTTTTAGTGCAAATGTTTAACACGCCCAGGCTTGAAGAATGCTCAACTAAACAATTCATTTCAATTATGAGGCAACAAAAGTTGGTATTTATTCTCATTCGTGGGATGAGAATAAATCAAATGTATGATTTGATTTATTCTCAAACAATTTTAATTTCTAAAACTGGCTTTTAAGAGCTTAAAAAAATAAATGTGTGAAGACTTAATATTTCTGTCATGCTGTTTGAAAGGGTGTTTTAGGGATCTTGGGCACACGGGGAGCACAAAATGAAGAAACCCCAGCATTATTATAGCTTTGAACACAGTTTGTTTAGGATCCTGCACACACAAGCACAAGGTCTTAGGGACATTCCATTCTTATGCTGTTAGTGTCCCTCCAAACATCACAACTGACTCAACTGAAAGTATGTTTTTGCTCAAAGCACACGGGTGTGTTTAGATCAGGGGTCGCCAACATGGTGCCCGCGGGCACCAGGTAGCCCCCCAGGACCATATGTGGTGCCCTCAAGCCTGTTCAAAGAAATAGCACAACCCTCCACTGAGCTGCATTTAAAATGCTATTTTATTCAGTTCCTCTTCCTTTTTAATCATAGTTGTATTTACATAGATTTAAAAATGACAAAAGCATTAAAACATATTTATATTACGCAAAGTTAAGGCGAGCTTGGACCCTTGTAGTTCAAAGGTCAGTACAGGTAGCCCTTCGTGTGACACAGTACCGATGAAGCAGCTCTCAGTTTCAAAAAGGTTGGTTTAGATACTCTGTCATGGCTTTCTATACAGTTATTGCAACTTGGTTAAGTAATCTTGTTCCCAGGATGACATTTACCCATTTAGATTTTGGTATCAATCTCTTCTGGAACATGTCAACCTCGTGAAGGAAGACAAAGCCTTGGTTTCTCCTTGTTTGCTTATGTCCTCTGATATCCTTTCTGCAATTTATTTTCAGGCTCTGATGCTGTGAGGTGTGTGGGTGGGGCTGCTCTCTGGGGGCCCCTGCCTGGCCCACGTTCATGTGATCAGGCCCTACATGGTGTGGCATTTAGACTGGCCCAGTGGGTCCCAGTCTGGATGCAGGGAGCTGCTCTGCAGCCAGTCTGGAATGCCAGACATTTGAAGTCAGACTTGTTAAAAAAGAACGAAGGGTGGTAGGAGTTTGGTCAAACTGGCTCCTGTGTCTAAAATAGCCCACAGACTCTGGCTGAGTGGGAGGGGAGTGAGACAAAGCCTATTCCCGTAAACTATGACACACTAGCACACTCAAACCTTTTGTGTGAATGGGAAGGAATGAGCACGTTCCTGTTTATTATTATTGTTTATTACTCCCTCCTATTATAAATTGGTAACAACTGAAATAACTGTGAGCAGGAAAGAAACAGAAACTTGAAAGATGGTCATAGAACTGTACAGTGTCTTCTCTCATTTCCAGGATTTAAGAGCATATATTTACACATTTTGATGAAGTGATGATGATGATGATGATGATGATGATTCGAAATTTGACATCCTGCTTAAGATGGTTATTTTCATCAGGACAGATTCAGCTCTTTTAAAAGTTTTAAACCTTATCACAACTTACTCAGATGTCTGTGTTGTCGTCATGGTTTTCTGTTTATTGGCTGCTTTTTAACCATGGGATTTTACTTACTTGTTTGGAGCAGTGGGGGTGCAGTGGGGGAGCCTCAGCAGTACAGCTCTAGACTGTCTTAGGTCCCATCTAGGCAAGTGTGCTTTCCATGTCTGTCTCGATGATGATGTGTCCTCCTCTGCTCCTCTCTTGTGGGGAGTCCTGCAGGGCTCAGATTTAGGCCCCCTCCTCTTAACGCTGTACCTGATCCCTCTTGGCTCTATAAAAAAAAAAAAAATTGGGATCTCCTTTCATTGCTACACGGATGATACCCAGATGCATGTCCCGCTAAAGGAAAACAACTCCAACTCTCTGAGCCCTCGGTTTTCATGTCTGGATGACATAAATGCCTGAATGCCTGTGAGCAATTTAAAGTTCAGTGAGAAAAAGATTGAGGTGATTGTCTCAGGAAGCTTCGCTGAGACCCCCCATGTAGATGTTGGCTCCTTGATCCAGGACATCAACCCAACTGTTACTATTCTAAAGATAGAAACTCATGCTAGAGCTGTTGTAAAATCCATTTTTTTCCATTTGAAGCAGCTGGTTAAACTAAAGCCAGTTCTTTCTCAGTGGCATTTTGAAACAGTGATCCACCTCTTTGTTACTGGATTACTGTATCGCCTTCATGATGGAATAAGGGATTCCTGTCTCTCAGCTTCAGAGGGTCTAAAATGCTGCGACACGTGCTTTAACTGGCGTATAAAACTTTGACCACACTATTTTAACCTCCCTGGACTGGCTGTCTGTACATTTCAAGATTCATTTAGGAAGAAAAACAAGCTGCGACATCCCTTAATAACTTAAAACTACTTAATTTTATTTAGTATTATTTGAACAATTGTGTATTTTTTTATGTTTTAATCCATTAACAGAACAATAAAGTATTAATACGTCTCTTTCCCTTTTTAACAAAAGTAATAAATGTCTACTTCATTGACTGGTGGGATAAAAATGAGATGGAGTTGACTCCACCGGCTCTTCCAGGGTCTGGTTAGCCCCGCCCCCAAATAAGCTCCGCCCCCCAAATTAGCATAATCTCACTCTTAACTTTTGATAAAAGTTGAGAGGTCTGGTGTACCTTTGTCCACATATAAGGCGCACCGGATTATAAGGTACACTAAATATTCTTCCCAGGTGTGTAATATCACTACGCCCCTTCACATACACAGCTCTCTCCTGAGAGGGAGAGCTAGCCGTCTCTGCCGGGACGACAGAGTAGTTGGACTACACTGTCCTGTTTCTAACATAAGGCCAAAATAAACGTAACCTTTATATTGAATTAACTTACAAGGTTTATTGTGGCTAGGGCGTATTCCAGGCGCGGGCTGCCTAAAGGCTCCCACATACTCGGCCATACTATGTGCATACTGTGAGCTTGGCGGACTCCACGCTGACTCTCCGCTGACGTTTTACCCTTCATAGCCGAGCGTACTGTTAGCTACATTTCTTGTGGCAAATTCCCACACTTTCTGCCAGGGGGATGAAGCGGCAGAACGTATGGTAAAATTTGTTATTAGCTAGCTGAGCACCTAGAGCCATTTCTCTTCCAGCAGGCTCCCACCTCACACCTGTCAGTGAGAACAGAGAGGGACTGTGATGCCACATATCCTTGCGACCGCCTGCTTGGTGTAGCTCAGTGTATCAAGCTCGTTGTGACATATGAAACAGTTTGATGTAAAGACTTCTGGCCTCCGAGAAGTTTATAGTGTGACGTCGCTTACGCGTTCAAATGGGGAAATCAACTAGTATGTGGGGGCCTTTACATGAATGCATTTGTAGTTTCGACATTACAGTCAGGCAGTCTTGTAGACAGCTCAGGGGTCTGATCAGGTAGTGACACAGTGCACCGTAATGCTCCGATTTTCCATTGAGCGAAGCGGCTTCATTGCTTACCAAAGTCATACTTACACGTTTTAACACATTTTTGAGAGCATTTTACCACATAAAATTGGTCAGTAAGCACAACGGTAATCATATATAAGGTGCACCATCAATTTCTGAGAAAATGTAACCATTTTAAGTGCTCCTTATAGTCCGAAAAATACTGTAATTTGAAATTCAATGCAAGACCACCATTTAACCCTAAGAGAGCGTCACACTGATGATTTTAGACACAATAGCAGGATTTCAACAACTATGCACAAATGTTTTAACATAATGACCAGAATACATAGACAGTACTATAAGACAACCATGTTAACAATTTCTCGGCAGAAAAAGTTGATTTGGGGGTGAGTTGCCCTTTAGCATTGAAATGGGGAAATCAACTAGGAATCAAGTTTGTAAATAAGCAATGCTAAATATTAGATGGCATTGGTATTATGCATTCGTTTAATTGATTTTCACATAGAAAAAACACATCTGTTCAAGTTAAAAATTTATCAGGTTCCAAAATAGTTATGTGGTTTTTACAAATAAACAAAAAAACACTAATAACGTGTAATTATGCCAGGAAAGAAAAGCTAAAGAGCTTATCTCCTGTTTATTTCTTCGTAATGTAATTGTTCAAATGTGTAAATGGAATTTAACACTCCTGCATCCTGTGGCTTGCAGCCCCCTTTATTAGTCATATTATCATCCAAAGTGTTTTCCTGCAAATTATATAGACATAAATGTTGTTTAGACAATAAAAGCAGAGAAAATGTAATCTTTTGAAAGGAAGATGTTGTGAAGCCAAATTTTTTTTTTCTTTTTGTATTTATTTAACCTTCTTACAGGGTGTCTCATTGAACAAAACATAATAACAAAGTTACAAACACCAATACAGTTTATTAAAAATTTGACTCAAATAAGTAAATAAAATATGACCTAAAAACAAGATGACGTTTTATTGGAAGATTTGTCTGTTTTTCCTAAAATTAGTTTTAACAACATGGATAGTTTCAGATCCTGCTGCAGTCTTTCATGTTGGGCAGCATTTTAGTGTCTCTTGCTCTAATTAATCAATTAAAATTAGTTTGCCTGAGTAAGGCATTAGGAGCTAATAAAAAAAAAACCACTATGTTGCTGGGTGTGTTGTATTTAGGTAAATTAGTAGCATCCTACCACACATCTCAAGAGGTGTGTAAATACAAATTGCTGCTTTGTGCGTTGGTGTCTTGCATGGGACTTTTATACATTTAGTTAGTGTTCTTTCAGGCTTATTTAAAAGGGAGGTTGGTTTCTGTATACATGCAGTTCTTTGCTGTTTTTTTGTCTTACTGTGGTTCAGCAATTATGCAGTAAATACACCTGGGACATAACCATGCACTATGGTAGAGAGGGAAGCTCATCACACTGCATAGCAAAAGCCACAATGCTCTTCCTTTCCCCGCATTTTTATTTATTTCCATATAATATCTCAGAGTATATTTCTTTTAGTCTCTAAACATTTTTTGGTCCTTTCCAGTCTTTAATATGATGTTCGGCGTATGCCTGTTGTTGTTAAGCTATGATTTAAACATCCAGTACACACACTCTGCTCTCATCATCTTTTTCCTTGTCCCTCTCTCTCATGGGGCTTTTTTATTGGGGTCCCAGCACTGGCCTGAGCAGGGTTGCGGATGTCATTTACAGGACTATGATAGGACCCCTGCTGCATTATGCATGGAAGTGTCCCGCTGGGGGAGAAATGGCCTACAGCCAGTAACGATGGATTGAGGGATGAATAATGGATGGTGAGATGGAGCAGCGAGACCCTATCGCAATCTGTTTCTTACTAAATTGAAGATTTGCCCTATCTCACACCTCTGAAACTCGGGGCCAAGTTAGCCACTGCGAGTGCGAGCTGTGAAGCAGTAATGTTTGAAAGTACAGGACGGTATTTATCAGATTTATTTTGTCTATGAAAACCCAGTGATATTCTGCCAACAGATGATTACCCATTGAATGTTTTTTTTTCTTTCTTTTTTTGTTGATTTATGTTTAACTATTTTTTCCTATTTTGTGCTTCTGGACATGCACAATTTGCATTCTGTTTTTGTGTGTGGTTTTATTTTGTCTTTTTTTCACCACACTATTGTGTAGTTTTAGCCTTAAGACCAGTGTTGTCCTTAACAATAACTAATAATGATAATAATAATTTTTATTTGAAAGCACCTTTCAGAGCACCCAAGGACACTGTACAAATTCAACAGTATAACTAGTGTTATGTTCAGTTTAGACAGATAAATTAAAATAATTCACTTTAAATTAAAGTCTTTAACGTGTCATTAATGTATCGATTATGTCAGTACATAGCATTTGTATGCATCTACACATTTTAACGACTTTTAAGTTGTCAAACTAAAATGTGTGTGAAATTCTGAAGTACCACCAAGTTGGTGTTCGTATTTAATTAAATCCTCATGCAAACTTAAAACAACACAACTGTGGTGTGATTGTTGCCATACTTCCCTGTATAGGTGACATATTACAATATGCTGCAGTTTAATTCCTCTTTGCTCCTCTGCCTTTACCTGCTCCCCACAGCTGGACTCATTCTCTACTTGGAGCAGGCTCCTGCTAACCTGACAACAGCCAGCTGTATGTCGCTCCGCCTAGCTCCACTCACATACATCTGGGACACCGCCATAGGGATTGCCTTTACAGAAGGCTGGGCCTTATCAAAAATTCTTGCATATGATTGGATAAGCCACTTGTCTGTCATCTTTATTGACGTGCTATTTCAACCACTCACACCGAAGCTAACCCGTGACGCTGATGATAGCGACGCAGGAGAAAAAAATAATAATAATAATAATGTGTTTGCGGCTCTAGTGGCATGCGTTTTATTGACAGTGAGCTGACAGGAAGAGGGGGGAAGACAGGCGGCAAAGTGCCGCGGGTCGGAGTCGATCCCGGGCCGACCGCGTTGAGGACTAAAGGCCTCCTAACATAGTTAGCGCTAACCGCTAACCGCTCCGGGGCGCGTCCGCGTCTGCACGTCCGCTGCAGACGCGGACGCGCCCCGGAAAACAAAACTTGCCAAATCCGGTCGGGAGAAGGGCGAAAACATCGTTTCCACCAACAAAAGCCTTCAGAGGCGTTCTCTGATGTTCTTTTAATGAAACAATATTAGGTAGATTGGACAACACGGAAGAAATAGCAGCATCAATGCTAACGCTTGCTTCCTCGACGAGCCGCCATTGCTATCAAAACAGTCTCACGTCATGGTCGCGTCTCCACTACGTCACATCTATGAAACTCCAGCCCTGCGTCCTGATTGGCCAGAACATAAATTTGGTTGGAGAAATCACTCTCTACCGGCGGTGTCCCAGATGTATGTGAGTGGAGCTGGGCGGAGCAACATACAGCTGGCTTTTGTCAGGTTAGGCTCCTGCACCAAAACAAAAGAACCAGCGTGCATATAGGACTCAGCATTATTTATCACTTTTGATGCAAGTTTTTGGTTTATATTAACTGTATTAGCAAAACTTATTATCAATAACACATCCCTACAGAAACAAAGATATATGAGCTTAACTGCCTAAACAACACTGGAACAACACACCTGCTGTTTTATTTTGTGTGTGAAATACAGTTGTGGCATATGTTGAATAGTCAGTTCTCTCGTTTTTGTCAAAAATAATAAAAAACAAATGAAGCCAAGACAACCGAACATACTACGGTTGCAAACTGCTCAGGACAAGGTAAACACTACAAGGTTTACAGCTCCTGCTACCAACTGGGTGCAAGTAGCCCGTAGAGCAGAGAATGGACCAGATAGACATAAATATGGATTGTATTCCGCACAAAACAAGCTTTAAAAATGTATTAGAAATGTCACTATAAAAAGTAAAATATCAAAATAGTCTTATGATTCTTTTGTGTTTGGATTTTGGTTTTCATTTATGTTTTGATAATTTACTTGCTTGTCTGTTTTTGTATGGGTTTATTGCTTTAGGCCTACTTTCTTACTTATTTCTTGTATTCTGTTCTCCATGTATTTTAGTTTATGTTCTAGATTAGGGTTAGTATATTTTGCTCTTGGTTAGTAGTTTTCTTTTGTCTAATTTAATGCCTTGCAAAAGTAGTCACCCCTTTGGCATTTATCAACTTTTGTTGCCTTATAATTGGATTGTTTAATGGACAAAATAACTGACGACTTCAGAGTACATAACTGTTCATCCAAACTGCTCCAGTTCCTTTATGCTGGATGGTTTTTGCTCGTGAACAGCGATCTTCAAGTCTAACCACAGATTCTCAATCAAATTGAGGGCTGGACTTTGACTAGGCCATTCTAACACATTTAAATGTTCCCCATTTAATCTCTCGAGCATTATCATATACCAGGAGGTACTCAGGACCCATAGCACCAGTGGAGGGTCTAACAATGGGTCTAAGGATTTCAACCTTACTAATGGCGTTGTTTATCCTGTACAGGCCTATTTGTCCCTTCATTCATGGCTCCCCAGATCAATACTAACCCACCACCAAACCGATCCTGCCGAACAATGTTGCAGGCAGCAAAGCGTTCACCGCAGCATCTCCAGCCCTTACACGTATCAATATTTGTTACCTTCACCTGCAGAACTGTTCTTGTCTTTGGGTTTGTCCCATTATTGCCTCTTTGGTGCACCTGTTGTTAATTCTATTAACACCAAAGCACCCGAGACTGATTAACAACCCCCTCTACTGCTGATCTGACCAGATCAATATATCAGTCTCTCCACTTCGGTCCTTTACTGACTCCAAACTTGAGTGAAGTACATTGTCTGTTTCAGTTGTTTTGGGAGCTGATTATTCCCGTTTAAGAATGAAAAATATTCAGGTTTCAATTGCACAACAATCTCTACAACAAATTAAATGATCACTCATCTTATTATGGAGCGCTCTGTGCACAGTGAAATTTTATAATGCCAGGGACTACTGCCAGAGACTGCCAGGTGTTTTGTTGCTGTGGAGCTTTTACGACCTGAATCGTCAGAGTATTTGCACTCAAACTGATACTTGTTCTTCTTTTCTTCATTCGGACGACAACTGCTAATGCATATCAAGCTTCTCAAGCGTTCTGCTGCACAAATGTGACACAGTTGAATCTCAGTTCAGTTTATATCTGAATTATAACATAGGCCAAGTCACTAAAAGGATCTATGATGTTGCTTAAGCACCTACCAATCTGTTCGCTCCTATAAATTCTATATTTTTTGCATTAAAAATTAGGATGGTACGGAATGATCTGTAAAACAATGCAGAGATTCTAGGATTTTTATTAAGAGATTGGAAAGATGATAAATAATAACGAAAGGCAGACATATACGGGTGATATATATATATATATATATATATATATATATATATATATATATATATATATATATATATATATATATGCATGGATCTGTAAAGTGTTTGTCATGCATGTATCCCTGGCAGATCCCCGATGTCAGCGAACGCCAGTCAGTGTGTCAGCGAACGTGAAAGATGCCGTTGTTATTCATCACCAGCGTGGTGGGATGACACGATTTGTCACTGTAGTGATGGATTCCGTCTCCCTCAGAGGAACATGTGCAAGTGGCGTCTCTGAAAAGCTGTCTTTGTGTTTCACACTCGCTACCTCGCACACACAGACACGCTGCTGGCACTGACAACAAAGAGCTGCCTTTCCAATTGTGCGGTGAGAAGATTACACTTAAAAAAAAAAGAAAGAACTTATCAGGCTAATGTTAGCATCCTGTACTCTAGTAAGAGCTTTTGTTTATGTAATGACAAAAAACAAACGAACGGGGAATTAGATCGGAGGTGCTGTCTTGGAAAAAATGCCCATAAGACCCTCTTTCTATGATGTTGACATGTTTCTAAATAACAAAAAGCTGTTGCTCTTGCTTTTGTCTGATGCAAGAGTCCTGAGGGAAATAAAGGAAAGTGGTGATTCTCAGATATCTGATTCTGTTTTCCCTCCAAAACAGGTCTTTACTCACGTCTGTTCTTCTATTATCAACTGATCTTGTCTTTGTAAATAGGTTATGTCCAGGGAAAAATAGCCTTCCTGCTGGTTGCAGATGCTGATTTTTGCTTGATGACAGCAAGTAATTTTATAGCTAACTAAAATTCATCAGTAGTAAGAGTATGTATACTTAATTTGTCTCAGAGAGTAAACTGACAGTAGGTAAGGTAAATGAAGGTATTTAAATGAGAGATTCACTGATGGACCAATTTTGTGGCCAGTTTTTGTACTCCAATTTTGATACTGATTTTAGCCAAATTTGAATTCTCTTGGAAGAACTACAATTCAACATATGAGAACAGTATTTAAACTTTCTAGCTTGAGGACCAGACACAAAACTGGATTTTGTGTCTGGTCCTAGCAAAGATTATAGAACTGATATTTTAAAATGTCTTTAGCATCTTGTATTAGCAATAAGCATGGCGGGTTGAGCTTGCTTTACAAATGCATTGAATCTTTGTGGATATTTTCAAGAGCAGGGGTCTTCAACTCCAGTCCTCGAGGTCTGTTGTCCTGCAACTTTAATATGTGTCTCTGCTTCAACACACTTGAGTCAAATAACCAGGTCATTAGCAGTACTCTGGAGAACTTGACTGCATATTGAGGAGGTCATTCAAACATTTGATTCAAGTGTGTTGGACCAGTGAGACATCTTAAGGACTTCTAGGACTTGAGTTGAAGACCTCTGTTATAGAGTTTGCAGACATTTCTAAATCCAGAATGCTCCATGGCATTCTGGATTTCCCTTAATGATCCAGACACATTCCCAGCATCACAAAGAAGATATAGTAATAGTAATATCATCTTTATTGTCATTGAAACATACATTGAAACATACATTACAACAAAATTTGTTCTCTGCTTTTAACCCATCACCCTTGGGGAGCAGTGGGCTGCCATGCGTGGCGCCCGGGGAGCAATCAGGGGTTAAGGGTCTTGCTCAGGGACCCAGAGTGCAGGCACTGGGGATCGAACCCGGGTACTTGCATCCTTCTCTGAGTGCAAGCGCGCTGCTCTAACCACTCGGCCAACACTCCCCCT
The DNA here is from genome assembly GCA_037039145.1 of Fundulus diaphanus. NCBI lineage: Eukaryota > Metazoa > Chordata > Actinopteri > Cyprinodontiformes > Fundulidae > Fundulus > Fundulus diaphanus. Next base: position 20,780,958 of record CM073127.1, on the reverse strand, counting down.
CGATATAAGCTTCTTACATGTCAGAGCTTCCTTCAAACTGTTTTTAAACACCTTAAGGACACTGAAAATAGGTGCATTTTTTCCCCTCAGTAACAACATCCAAACCGAAGAGTGTCAGCACAAATCTTGAGCATTGGATTGCAGACAGCAGCTAATTTCTCAGTGTATCTCTAGTTTAAATTGCGACCACTTGAGTTTTGTTTTGCATGGTCTAGTGCTCATTGCCATGTTCCAAATATACTCCTTCAAAAAAATTTCTAATTTGTCCTCTCTAAAGTGAAGACACCATGTTGGTTGCTGGAAGTGGGCACAAAACCCTTTTGAGTGGGTAAAAAAACCTACAGACCTTTAGTTTGCCATAAATGTATCCAGTCTTGTCAGTCTTGCTTGTGACACCGAAGATCAGGGGAATGTGAAAAGATCTTCACACAGTCTAGTGTTTTATCTGAGCCCGAAGAATAGGAGACCATTCAGTCGCACCTCGGTGACCCCTCTTCCCCATTCTTTCGATGAAGAATAGCCTCCCTCTCATGCACAGGTGGCCCCTTACCCCACAGGGTCTTCAGAGCTTTTAATGTAAGAAAGCATTAAAGAAGACTCCCGATGAATATTCAAGCAAGGCCTGGCTTTGGCAGGTTTTTGTGATTTGCACCGTTTTATTAGCACATTTACAAGACAAGAGTCTGGGTAACCCTAATCCACATGAGGAATTATTTGAATGTTGAATTTTTAAGAGTTTTCAAAGCACTTTGCACTGAATATTATGGCTTGATCACTAGCATCTCATTACTGAATATTTAGTCTCTTTCTTTTCTACTTAATTCCTGATTTAGCACAGGGTTACTACATATATTACAAATGATATATTCTGGTACTGGTGGTTGCCAGACTTTTCATCAAGTGACTTTTTTGCAGTAAAAAAAAGTACCTGCTTCATAGAATAATACATGTTGTCCATGTATTTATGGACTTCCTGGGATTCCTTGTATTTAGGTTAGTTATTAGTTAAGTTTTGATCTAATGCTGCTCTTAAGTTTTGGGTCTGGTAACTAAACAGCTACTAAACCTCTGACATTCGCTATTGCTTGTCAGCCTGTTAGTACTCTGTGCTAAGAACTTATGAACAGACCCTACTGAGTTTCCAAAACTGTTAAGAGCCCCTTAAATCTTGTGGTGATGGATGTGTTTCAGATGCCTTTCTGTATCTATGCCAAATTACACAACGTCGGTCAAGTTGAGTTTCACAAAAAAGAGACAGAAAGGTGCCGCTTGAGTTAAGGAAGAACGCCTTAAATGTTGGCTTAGATCTGGATCACTGAGAGCTGTCAGTCAGCACAGTCACGTTCCCAGCATCGCAGACCAGAAATCTCTTCACATTTTCGCGTGATTTTAAAACCCTATTTTAAATCTTTGGCAACTGAGTTAATGATTGTTCCCTGGGTGGCTTTGTTATAAGGCAAACTTAGAATCAATAGGATACTTGTTTTAGGACAATGAGCAAAGTACCATAAGTGCTTCTACCAGTGAGCAAATATAAACGAAATAAACTTAAATTGGCCCACATTATTGAATTACTACTTAGAAATGTTTATGTGTGGTAGATTTTAACATAAAAATACTAACTGTTCCCTCCGGAGACACTTAGCACAAACTATTCTAAGAATGGGGTGTGGTCCTGTGCTTATCTCTGCAGTAAGGAGCTTGCTGCAGGCAGGCATTTACCAGGGAAAATACTTGGCCTGTTACATTACTTGCTAAAATCGCAATAGAGAAAAGGTTGATGTGAAGAATGTCAGTCTGATTTCTGCACACAAAGAGTCTTCTAAAAGTAACAAAGACCAACTACACTTCAAAAGTCATGGGTGCAGTTTGCTCCAAGCTATGCTGGGGACTCAGTAAACACATGCAGGAAGATGCTCTGGTCTGGATGCTTTTCTTGATCGGGGAGTGGGAAGCTGGTCCGAGTTAATGGGAAGATGGAGGGAGCCAAATACAAGGGAATAAAACCTGTGTGAGGACACAAAAAGATTGAGACTGGGATGGAGGTTCACCTTCCAGCAGAACAACAACCCTAAAAATTCAGGCTGAGCTCTATTGTATCGATTTAGATCAAATCAGATACAAGTGTTAAAAATGCCTTGAACTAAGCCAAATTAAGAATATTTGACCGTTCGCTATGTATGAGCGTAAGCTTCTTTGAAAAGAATAATAAGAGAATATTCAGGTCTCTAGAGGCACAAAACAGATAAAAGATGGTTTTAAATTAGGCAGATAAGCAGATACAGGTTGATATTAAATATTAGGTTGATATTAAAAAAGAAAGTTCAAAGCCATGTATAATTTCCTTCCACTTGCCAATTATGCACTAGTTTGTGTTGGCCAGTCTATAATAAATCCACAAAAAATATACTAATTAGTGGTTGGTTTGACAGAGTGTCTAAAAGTTTAACTTGTATTAATACTTGAGAAGTGCAATATAAAGGGAAACCATTCCTTTGTAATGTAGAGTTGCATTTCTAACTCCTTTTCACTGGTTGACTCTGGGTTTTCTTGATAAACTGATCTTTATGACTAAAAGCTGAGTGACTAAGCCGTCTGCACGAGCAGCAATAACATGATTTCAAGCTATATATAATGCATTTTAAATCCAGTGCCTTCTAGAGTGGATGAATAAAAAAATGGATAAGGAGAAATTGTAACACACTTTATATGCATTCTGTAGTCTCCACCTACCAACACTAAAGCTGCCCACAGTTGGCAAAATCAGTTTGTACAAAGCAGTTAGCTTTGGCATGAAGGCCTGATGAGTAAGCTGTCCATTTCTAAATATAATGGAGAGGATTGTGTAAAGAATGGGCAGTTTGCAGTTTCTGTGCTTGTTAGAACACACAAGTTGATTTGTCTTGCATGACGTGCAAAGACTTAATTTACTGTAATCCTAGGTGTGGAGCACCAGCTCAGCGACTCTTTGATTGTGGTGGAGGAAGCTTCATTATGTCCTTACATGTCTTTATGTTGAATTTTTCTATAACCAGTAATTTTATTTGGCTTGTCTCTCCTCTTACTTCCTTAATGTCCTCAATAACCACACATTTAATTCTCAGATTTCGTGTCCTTTGTCTTCCACAGCCCCCATCTAATTTTCCTGTCCCAGAGTGTGTTGTGCAAGGAATGTCCTTCTGGGCTGAGCCGACTGTCTCTGAGTGGGTCCAGGCTTTGCCATGAGATTGCCCACTCCTGGTTCGGCCTGGTTATTGGAGCTAGAGACTGGACAGAGGAGTGGATCAGCGAAGGCTTTGCTACTTTCTTGGAGGACATTATATGGGCCCAAGCACAACAAGTACAGTTCCCTCAGTGATATTTATCTTGTTCACAATCATAAATATTTTTTGTTTTAAAAATATTTTCACTGTTGTTGCAGGAAGAAATATTTTTTTAATGATGCGTTGTAAAACACTATTTTCAAATAATTTTAAAGGCTTTTATAAAATCCAGTAACAACCTAAATCTAATGTTCCATTTAGTTTACACATTCATTTAAAGGCATGTATCAGAGTTTTGGAAGTGGAGTTCTGTGGAGAAACTGTGAGCTGTCAATATCTCAGCTGTGGTGGCTATAGGGGTCACAATTACCACAGTTTGGGGAAACATTATTTCTTGCCGGCTGGTCAGAGTGTGGCCTGTCCCTTTGCAGAGTTTTTTTTTTTTAATTATTATTATTATTATTATCTTAAAATGTCTCTCATTTGCAGTTCATGCTGTTTTTTTTTCAGACTCGAAACCCCACTGTAATACTAATTAACTACCTAAAATTTTAAGTTGAAGTTGACTTTATAAATAGGGGCAAGCAGCACATGGTCATTGCAAATGGATTTCTGACATTCCAAGAAAATCAAAATATATCCACATAGAATTTTCATAATTCTACTCTTAGGAGGATAAACTGCTGTCATTTCAGCTTCAGAAAGTTATTTACAAATAGGTCTATATGTATTTGTACTTTCTTAGTGAAAAAAGGATCTGTGTGTAACGCATGTTTCAAAAAGGAACGGGTTAAACCTGTCCTGGCTGACTAGACTACTTGAGGACAAAGCTATGCAATTTACAAAAAAAAACCAACATAAAATAAAACTCAGTGGTTCAAGCAAACATTACTTTAGTTGTGCTTCTTTTTGTCGTCCTTTTTTCAACTAATATTCCTCTGAGCATACGTACACAAATGTAGCTTGAAAATATATTAAACAGGAAGCCACATACGCAGACCAACGTTTTGGTTTTCCAGAAAGAAAACAACTGTATTCTGAAAGACTAAATGAGATTAACCTGACAACAGTTGGATTTCATGTTACGTACCAGAGATCATGAAGACTTTCCTTGATTTTATCAGTCATAACAACCCTAATGCCATGACGGGTGACTTGTATAATTTCTGATGCAAACGTATGTGCTGGAATTTAGGAAAAACAGATGCTTTCACAAAAACGCCTCTTCTCCCTTGAGAGTAATGGTGATTTTCATTCAGTCTTAATTTCTCTGACAAAGCTGCAACAAATGATGAGAATAAGTACCCAAACATTTTTCAGCAAATTGCTGCTGAAATATTTGGTTTAAATTTTTTGGGATTTATTTCCACCAATCAATAGATTCACTCATTTTCTAAAGGATATCTCCAGCAGTCAATTGGCAAGAGATGGGATGCACAGGAGTAACCAAGGGAAAACCACTCATGCATTGGCAGAACATGACAATTCCTAAAAGAAAGGATTCAAACCCAAGACCTTCTTGCCACACGGCAACCGTGCTAACTACCTATGCCACCAGGCAGCCTTGTTTGCTTTTTATAAATGTGTTTTAAATTTCTCAGTAAAGAAACACAAACATAGAATTATTTGTCACATTTTAGAAAACCGTCCTGAACTTTGTGGTACCAGGGTTTTGTGATTTTCAATGTTTGCCGTTAGTATAATGAATAATCGTTGCCTTGTACCTGTACCTGTGTAATGACAATAAAGTTGAATCTAATCTAATCTAATCTAATGAAACACATTTGTGGTTGGAATGCATTTTGAATAATCCAAGAGTTGATATGCATTCAAACCCAATCCTCCTCCTTGTATTCTTATACCAACATTTTTTTTGTGTGTCTGGCTTTTTACTCACATAACCCAATGTATTAAATTAGTTTTGCTCTTATAAAGGGAAATCTGACAGACTCACACCTTAACATTGCCAAAATTATCTGCATACACCCATAGAAGCAATACAAGTTCAGTCAACATTTTGTTTTACCCTTTCTGGTAAAAATCATGTTTTTTATTTGAGGGTCTAATACTTGTCAGCATCTGACATGTCCTCTAATCTCGCCATCTTCTCTGCAGCTTTCTTTACAACAGACAGCAGAGCAATTTGACCTGAAGGCACTGCTAAGGTGGAGGCGACTTTCAGACGAGTTACAAAACTCAAAAGAAGAACTTCAGATTCTCAGGTGTGTATCTCTGTCTTTTTATCATTGCACTGCTGCTGTATCATGAGGGAATAGCAACAGCAAAAATAAAGCTTATTTTAAGAAATTGGTACATTTATTTGACCCCAAATATATGTAAGATGTAACTGTACCAGTTGCAGTAAGTTAGTTTTACAAAGTCAGAGTAACTGTGTTTAACTTGGTAAATTTCCTACATTAACACCTTGAGTAAAGGAGAAAAAAACGTGTCTGTTTTCTGTTTGTTGTGTGCTTCTCCAAGTGTAATCTGCATGCATTCCAGGGTAACAGGTGTGGCAAAGAAAATATATTGAGGTGTGGTGCACCATCATGTCTCAAAAAAACTCAGCACAGGGAGACGGCAGGGACACACAGTAACTCTTCATCTCATCTTGACAGTGAGGGACCCACACCCTGTTTGTTTTAGCCTGCATGGAAGAAAATTGTCATCGGGGGATTATAGCTGTAATGTCCAATCCAAGGGTTAACTCTTTAAAAATTCAGAAATATCCATACGCTCTCTCTCTCTCTCTCTCTATGTATATATATATATATATATATATATATATATATATATATATATATATATATATATATATATATATATATATATATATATATATATATATATATATATGTATGTGTACCTCCGGGTGTACCATGCCTCTCGCCCATTGACAGCTGGAGGTAGGCACCCCTCGCGACCCCAAAAAGGGATAAGCGTGTTAGAAAATGGATGGATGGTTATGCATTCAAGGTCAATCGAGGCTGACTATGTGTCGACTATGTGTTTACATCTGAAGCGTATTTCACACCTAAATGATAAGAATCACTGACTTAAATGTTAGCCATTACTGTGGCATGATGTGCACAGATGTTATGATAAAGGATGATATCTAACACATGTGCATGGAACAACAAAGTCTCAAAATGATTAGCATCCCTAGTAATTTCTTTTTCAAAAAAGCCATAATATAAATACTATATCATACCATAGCACCTTATTTAGAAAGCACTTTAAAGACCACAATACATCTGACCTGAGTGCTGTACCATGTGTAATTAATTACATGTATAGGACACCTATAAAAAAGTTCCGGTCAAACAGCTTGATTGTTCTAAATTATTGCATCACATTACCTGGCAACGGAAAAATAGTTCACGCTGGTTACCTTGGCAACACGTCACAATGAGAGATATTAAATAGTTCTCTCAGCCGATTCTTGTGAAAAACGTATGATTTTAACAATGAAAGAAAAAGTATTTATAACTGATTTAATATTTATTTCTTTTGTAAGTGACCATGGTATAAGCAGGATAATGCCCTTCGAAGTGTGCACTTATCAGAAATTAATGGACTTTGCGGAAGTTTACACCTCTGCGTCGTCCATTAATTTCTGGTAATGGACATCTCGTCGGGCATTATCCCTTACATATTCCATTTGGATAAAATAAAATTTTCTATAAAATAAATGTAACTGTAATGGAAACGTTTTTAAGTTGATCAGACTAGAAGCTTCTGTATTAGCAATGATCTCTTAGCTACTCTCTCAAATGTGAAAGACAGGAACACTTTACGTAATTGTTTTTGTCGGTGAGATGTGTGTTGTTCTTCGTACATTGGTAAATGGCTTCAAAATAATAGCTACTCACTTAAATTTCCCTCAATGTACAATCAGAACAATAATTAAAAAGTTTAACGCTACAGGAAGGTTAGAATTATATCCATAGGAGCACATTTCCAAGTTCATTGCACAGAGATTTGCTTTTTGAGATAAATGAACAAACCTGAAGAAAGAGTTTAAATATTTGTCCATCTTTGTTATATTGTTTAGCGGGTGAAAAGCAGTAGTCAAGTCAGACCAAACAGATTACAAAGGAGCAATTTACATTTTAAACAGTTCAGAGTTATTATTAGGAACAGGTTAGGTAAAGTTTTAGAGGTAAAATATAGCAAATGTTGCAGAAATCTTTGTGAATTTCTAGCCTGCAGTTTATGTCTAAAATAAAGTACTGATTTAATCTCCAAATGTTAAACAGCGTTTTAGTGAAAGTATCAAATATACAATTAAGATCACTTTCTCTGTGTCTGTCTGTCTACAAGGGTGCTCCTCTACAAGGCAGACATAAGATTAAGTTGGATTAGGTTTTTCTCTTCCTGCAGTGTTAAATCAACGTGGTATTTAAGCAGCTGTCACGCAGTTTCTTATCTTGCCAGTTATGTCGGTGTATCTGAAAATGATTTTTTTACGTGGGTCTTAACGTGAAGAAATTAAATACATTTTGTGAAACATCAAGTCCTGTCAAATCTATGATGTATTTCATTGTTGCTTATGATGTGCCACGGTTGTATACAGTACATGGGTATTGCAATAAAAATGGAAAATGTAATGTGTCCTACTGCGTCGTGGGAGAGTAAATTACTTTTCTTTTTACTTACTGTATTAATCACATGACCGTCTTGACCTGATGGTTTATTGCACTGTACATGGTCTAAGATTTTAAGTGGTCAAATAACTACCAGCTGAATAATCAGTATAAAGATCTGACAGCCCTGCTGATGAAGCCATTTCAAGAGTTCGGCATTTTAAAGGGTGGGAATCTTCATCAGTGCAGACAAAGCACCTGTATTGTGTAACATGGGATTATGTAGTTTTATTGGGTCATTGTTGTGACATCAGAATTGCATGTGCATACATTTCGTAGAAGTGGTGTAGGCATGTATGTGCAGTATATAGTATTTGTAGTGTCTCTAAGTGACAGAGCTGATGTTATAGATTTGTTGGAAAATGTTGTACCTACGAGTCTGGAATATACAGGGACATACCATCTTTGATACTACTGCACCGCTGAGTTGCAGTTGATCTGGTGAACTGATCATTCAATTCAGTTTATCTGTATAGCGCCAATTCACAACACGTCATCACAAGGAACTATAGAAAGTCAATTCTATTAAATCATACAGACAGATTTCTTAAAGGGAAAGTGTGTAACTAATTTGGCTTTTAATTAGCAAAAATTAAGTATTGCTTTTAGAAATAAATATTCTGACAAAGTCTAATAACATCACATCAAAAATGAAAACGGTCTCATAACTTAGAATTAGGAGTTTATAAATACATACAGTCCCAGTGGGTGCCGGTGCACCACTTGGAGGCTCCATATTGCGTCGCGATTTCTGATTTCAGTAGCCGAAAGGGGCCAAACTGTCAGCCTTACGCGTATTCCCTATCTGCCTTCTATATAAGGACGTGCTTCTGGTGGTGGAGGAGTATAAAACAAGCAAAGATGACCATAGATCAATATATTTGCAATTTTCTGTTGAAATGAAGGGCCCCCCATACTCTTTGCTCAGCGAGAGGGAAGACAAGTTAACCAGGTAATAACCAGGAAAAAACGAGAGTCCATGTTGGTGTAGCTATTATTACTAGGTGGAGTGTAGATAATTCATGAGGGAGCACGGACTCAAAACTGATGCAGAGGTTGCAGGCCTTCTACTGGTCAGGTAAGTTAATTTAATATAACAGTGAAGTTTAATTTCTGCCGTTATGTTAGACACAGGGCAGTGTAGTTCAGCAACTACTCTGTCCTTCTGGTAGAAACGGGTGGCTTTGTTCGCCTCTCTCTCCCTGACTTCCTATGTATGTACAGTATGCGGAGGGATATCAGCCGGCCCCTTCACTGTCTGTAGTACAGCAGCAAGACTGGCCGGGTGTCTTTACTGGTGGTTATAGTCACTTATTTTAGAGCCAAAATAATCAACTACACGTAAAGAAACGAGCCCAAAAAACTGTGACTCACGGAATTTTCAAGCGACTTTAGAAAAAAACAAGCGGATTTGACAACAGTGCCAAAAACCAATTCACATGAGGACCGTAGCTATCAGCTATTAGCAGGAGCTAATACATGGAGGATATGTTTACATTGTCACAATTATCATACTCTGAGGCTTCCATAGTAGTTATTACAGCAAAGTCATTTATAATTCATTTAGTGCACCAATAGATGGTGCACCAGTGTGAAAATCTTACACACTGGGGCTTCAAAAAAGTTTAAGGCAACCCAGCAGATTACATCAAGTCATAGACTCTTGGATGAGCATGTAGCATCAGTGGACAGTCGCTTGCATTGTGTTGTTGACTATGCAGCAATCCCTCCTAGCGTCTACTGGTTCAACCAACATTTCTTCACATAGAAACACAGATGTGTGGCTGAACAAAATAGCACCAAACTCAACAGTGATGCCGTGTGAAACTGTTACTATCTGCTATCATTGCAAAGCTTCCCAATAAAATGACCACTTTGAGTGTTAAATTGATAACTTGGCTATGTCAGACTACTTTGCAAGCCATCAACCTCTCCAATGATTTTTAAAAATTCTTTTTTATTTTATTGGGATTAGTACCGTTTATTTCACAGTAGGCTGACAGGAAATGGGGTTGAGTGAGAAGGGGAAGAAATGCAGCAAAGGTCCACAGGTGGGTACTCGAACCTGGGATGGCCGTGTCGAGGACGGATGCCTTTGAACATGGGCCTCTGACCCTGGGCCACCGCTGCGCCCCCACGGAGTCTCATGTTACTTAATTATTTTTAGAGAAGGTTAAAACAGTAAGCCTGTTTATACATATTAAAATCCTTTATAGTTGTACTTTTTTTTACTCAAATCAGTGTGTTTATTTTAGTAATTTTGAAAGTATAAAATTGTGGAGTATAATTATGGAATGCTACATCATACTGACAAATTTGATAGCGTGATTGAATTGATTACATTCCAAGTGTTTAAAATCCAGACCCTAGGCATCCACGCTGCTCCTACAAACATTTGTTAGAGTTGGTCACACTCAGGAACTCCAGCGTGGTACCGTGGCAAGGTGCCACCTGTACAATAGCTCCACTCGTGGAATTTTCTCACTACTAAATATTCCACACTCAACGGTTAGAGATATTATGGGAAAGTGGAAACAGATGGCAATAACAGCAACTCAGCCATGATATGTAGAGCCACATAAATTCGCAGCACGGGGTCAGCAGAGGCCAACAGCGAGTAGAGGTCGCCAGTGTCTTCACAGTCAATAACTACAGACCTCCCAACTTCATGTGGCCTTCAGATTAGCTCAAAATGAGTGAATAGAGAGCTTAATCGAATTTCCAAGGCTTAGCAGTGCCATCTAAACCTCCCGTAACCAAATGCAATGCAGTGTCAGAGACTGTAGCGGCTACTGGAATCCAGATCATCGGACCGTTCTCTGGAGTGACAAAATATACGTCTTTATTGGACTGGTCAATGGACCAGTCTGGGTTTGAGGGTTGGCAGGAGAACAGCACTTGCCTCAAGGGTTTTGTGTTGAATGGATGATGGTGTGTGTCTGTTTTTCACGAGTTAAGTTCTTCCCCTTACTTTCAGTGAAAGAAGCTGTCAATGCATCAGCATACCAAGACATTTGGATAATCATATTCACCTGACTCTGTCGAAACAGTTTGGAGATGCCCTTTTTACTTTCAAAATGATGGCCTCTTCAATTCCACAAGTGCAAAAAACAATGACCATAAAGACATGGATGAGCCACTTTGGTGTGGAAGAACTTGACTGGTCCGTGCCAAGTCCTGAGCTCAACCCAGTTTAGCACCTTTGTGCAGAATAAAAGCAAAAACTGTGTTTCAGGCCTTCTCGTCCAACATCAGTGTCTGACTGTCCAATCAGTGCCTATCCTGGAAGGATATTCCCATAAGCATACTCCTTAGCCTTGTAGAAAACCACCGCTGAGGGGTTTCAGATGTTGCAACAAAGAGCGGACGCTTTGGGTTGAAAATTGAGTCACAGAAGTTTGTGTGTAAGTAAAGCCCAACGCTTTTGGCAATATAATGTCAGAAGTCTTTGTAGATCAACGATTTCCAGTAACCTCTCGATTTATTTCCACAAACTTTCCTTGAAGGTACAACACCATGAGCTCCTAGAACAATGGACTGTATATATCTATCCAGTTAACTGCTGTGCAGACTGTAGGTTTGTAGGTCAGCTGAAAATGCAGCACAGTGCAGTATATGCTCACATCTGTACATTATTTTGTTCATTTAAAAAGAACAATTTGAATAATGAAAGACAAATCACTGAATAAATATTATGGGTGCAATCATTTTCCCCATAATTGTGACCAAATTACATTGGGTTCCTTCCAGGAAACCCTCATTAGAAACATAAAGACACTACAAGGACATTAACATCCTAGGAATACGTTTTGCTGTTTTAATTAAAGATTTATAGGATAACTAACACATTGTAGACTCTGTCTGATGGATTGGATAACAGTAATAAATTCTGTCTTGTGCTTGTGGATGTACATGGCATATTATTCTCGGTTTTGTAGAACAATAGGGGAAGTGTTGCTGCAATATGAGGAGTTGTAATTAGTCTGTGAAAATGTTTTATGTCAGAGTGACATCCATGTAAAACAACAGATGAACGTTTTTATAGAAAAAAACACCAGATGAGATCGCTACTTTGGGTCCCGTGATCATAATGATACAGCCAATCAGTGCAGTCAGAGATAAAGAGCACCGTCCTCCAAGCTCACACACAAAAGCTAGATGGCAGGTTGTTCTTTTCAAGTTCAGTAGGTCACAATCGACAGCCTATGATCCAGCAGGGGCCCCAGTGGCCAGTGTTTATCAGACCATTTCAGATGAGTTATATTTAGGGCAGCCCGGGCCAGACGCCATTCTCCCTGCTGATTTACTGGGCTGCTGGAAGCGCTGCTCTACCTTATCCGGTTTCCACAGTCAACCCAGTGTAATTTGTCAGGATATGGCTTGCGGAGCTATAAACCTCTTTGTGTTTGTGTGCGAGTGTGTGCGTTTGACATTAGGGTTCTGTCAGTAATAGCTCCCGATTTCCTCTTTCACTCGTTCTCTCCTTCCCCAAGCCCAGCCCCACCCAGGTGCATGCAGGACAACAAATGCACAAACAGCCTTCCCCCTTTGCACACACAGACTACAACTCAGATATGACTGCTGTTTATTCAGACATATATTGATGGATTGTGGGTTGTTCAGTGGAGCGATTGTTTTTTCCATCTTGAAGCTTTAGTTAATCCTATGTGATAAAAAGAGGCAGAAAGTGAGGGATTTACATGTCTTATGTTATGAAGTCAATTTGTGTTATCCACCAGGGACAGATCAACATTTTTCTCCTGTGTAATGTGCACAGAGTGGACCTGTTTTCTCGGGAAATACATGGTCTGTCACTGTTTTTCTCTTCAGCTAAAGTCCATCTTTTTCTCTGTCTGACACACACACCGACACGCAAACACACTTTCACCCAGGGATAAAGGATCCCCTGTTGTCTGTAAATGAGCCTATGTTATCTTATCATCACTAACAGACTGATATGGGCACTTAGAGCAGGGAACTCAACAGAGAAGAAGTAAAAAAAAAAAAAATACGGTCATATAATCTTGACCAGTTGCAATCATCTAAAAGCTAAATTCAGTAATTAAATTCAAAAGGTGAAGCTCATAGATAGATTCATCACACAAAGAGATGGGAGTTTATTTCTGATCATTTTTGATGATTATGCTGAGGAAAAGGTTAACGCTAAAAAAGGATTTTAATGAAGAAATAACGGCCCTATAAAAAGTATCTCCATGTACTTTTCAGTGTATGCATTCAATACTTGGCCGGGACTCTTTTTACATAATTTACTGCATCAATGCAGCGTGGCATGAAGGCATGAAAGGAAGTCCCAGTTACTTCAATAGCAGCTCTTATCTCATCTGCATTGTCTACTATCTCTCATTTATCTCTTGACAATACTGCGTAAATTCTCAATGAGGTTTTGGGGTCATATCAGTTTTGCTGGCCAATTAATTACAGTGATGCCTTGCTCACTTTTTTTTGTATTGCTACTTTTGGAAGTCTGGGCAGATGCCAAGTCCTGCTGGAAAATGAAATCAGCTTCTGATTAGGCTTGTCAGCAGAAGAAGATGACTGTGATGACTTTCAGCTGGTAAAATACAGTGGACCAACACCAGCAGGTGACATGGCTCCCCATATCACCGGACCTTAAGCAACTTGGATGCTGTGAACTGAACAGGCTTTGCTTCAAAATCTTTTCCAGGCTGTGGTTCTCACGGTTTCTCGTGCACCTTTTTCTGCCACATTTTTTCCTTCCATTCAACTTTCCATTAGCATGCTGTGAAGAGCCAGCTTCGTTAGCAATGACATTCCACGGCTTACACTCCTTGTGAGGTTGTCAGGGGACTGTCTGCTGTCAGCAGTCATGGCCATAACACGACATTTCCTTGTTAAACATCCATTTTCAGTGGCACTGATGTACTACTGTAATGTTCTGAGAAACTCGATTTTGGGTGATCATTAGCTGTAAGCTTTAATTATCAAAATGAACAAAAATTACTTGAAATATATATTACTCTATGCCATGAATCCATATAAAATATGAGTTTCACTTTCTAAAACTTATCACTGAAATACACTAACTTTTTGATGACATTCTAATTTATTGAGATATACCTGGATTGTTAGAGTATAAAAAAGGAGAACACTCTAAAGTCTCTTTTATACTTTAAGATAATTCCGTCCACCTCAGGATGAGAATATTAAATATTAAATGTTCCCAAAATCAAATTTCAAGTTGAAATAGGTCCACGGATGCATGATGGAAGCATTTGTAAGTGTCCAGTTGAATTTAGACATTCCAGGAAGCTGATGACTTCCTTTCTCAGTCTGTTTAGCAAACCAAACATCCCTGTTCATCTCCTGTCCTCGATTTCTCCCACACTACCTCCTCCTCCTCCTCCTCCTCTTGCCAGCCGCTCACATCTACCTCATCTCCACCCATTCCCTACTCTTCTGTACATCGTGTGGGAGGCACAGATGAAAAGTTTGGCCATTGACTCACTGCTTACACCCTAAGCCATACCTGGTTCATCTGAATTTCTGATTTGCGTGGTTGATCTCACCGCTCATCTGTTTTTTGTTTTTTTTGTGCCTGTATCCTCCTGCTGTTGTCGTGAAGCGCTCCTGTAGAAAAGTGCTAGGCAGTGATGAAGGGGGTATTGATTGGTGGACCAGGCGCCTGCGGTATCGACTCAGTGGGAGGGTGATCCTTCAAGGCCTTCCTATTGGCACACAGAGTTAATCTGCTCATCCTGATCAATATCAGTTAACTGAAACTATCGCTGCGCACCGTCCCATGTCAGGGCTTTGTTTGCTCATTTTTTTGGGGGTGGTTGGGAGGGAGCTGTGTGTGTTTGTTGGTGTGCGTATGGAGGCTTAAGGCATGATTTGTGTTTAAGTGGCAGAAAATGTTAAATGTAGAATTCTGGTAGTCAGGGGTGCTGTACTTGTGGAAGTGTTATATGCTTGCTTCATTACTCATGGGCAGTAAAGTCCGAGTGCAGCACTGTGAGGTCATATAAAGTCTATAGTACTCCATTATAAATCTGAAGCTTGATTTCCAGACTGCCTCAGGTGCTGTATGGCAACTTGGCAATCTCTCCGTTCACTAGTGACAGATCCCCAGACTGGCTGGATTTAGTTTTGCTGGCAGTGTAGTCTTGATCTGTAGAAATTGTGGTTTTCCTGTGACTAAAATGTCCCTAATCAGTCTAATATGAATATTATATCCTCAGATTTTTCAGCGTCTTATTTTTAATGTTCTGTTTTATGTCCCTGCACTGTTTTTTCTATGTTTCTTCCTGCCTACTGTGCAGTGATCGCTAGTTGTGGTCGTAGCTGGTGGGTTATCATATACATCATAAAGTCCAAATGTTTTGATTTCAACAGCAGAGTCATCACATCTGAGACAAAAAACCAAGCTATTTACCACAAAAAATCTCTGAAATAATGCTCACACACAGCCTTTCATAGCAGACTTTACCTTAATCATTATTGCTGATTTCCTTCATCAAATCTCTATGTAAAAAAAAACAAGCAAGTATAAATAAACATTACCAAAAAAAAAAGAAAATATGGGGAAGATCCAAAAATGTGTAAAATGAAAGAACGATGTAACAACCGTGTGACCATGTGGAACAATGCAACTACTGTTGCATAGCAACACGGTTTATTGTCCACCACGACATGTTAATGTTTTCTTAAAACAGTGTCTGCATCATTTAACAGCAATCATTGGCAAATTAATAACCAGCATACAGAGCATAATTTCATTTTACTTACTGAACTTTCTGATATTTATTGCAAACAAAGAAGTTCTTTGGTATGTTGATGTTGCAGTCAATGATGCTAACGATGATACATTTATAAAACACTATATTGCCAAAAATGTTCTCTCAGCCAAATCACTTTCATGTCGGTTGTTGCATAAAATCCTGCACTTAGGCTAAATTGTGAATAATGGGGTGTTCTCATGAGTTCAGTGAATTTCAGCTTGAAACCATAATAGGATTTCACCTGTGCAAAAAGATCCAGCTGTAAATTTTACTCACCACTCAGTATCACACAGTCAACTGGTACTGTTTTTTAACAGTGAAGTGATTGGGATCAACAGCAAGACATCCACAGAGTGTATGGCCAGTGGGCATCCGGGTCAACAGAGGAACATAGTGTGCAGAGGGTGCCAACCTTCTGCTGGGTGAATAACTGCAGACCTCCAAACATCATGTGGCCTTCAGATTGACTCAAGAACAGGTGCATAGAAAGCTTCATCAAATGGTTTTCTATGGCCGAGTGGCCGCATTCAAGGTTTACATCACCGAGTGCAGGTGTGATGAATCATGACTCTGTCTGGCAATCCAGTGGATGACGCTGTGTTTGGCAGTTGCTGCGAAAACTGACTGGATTGTATCTAGACTGACTTGCACAGGGTCCAGTCCTCCACAAAGGCAGCCAAGAGAATATGTGTTGGTAATATAGTGTATTTTGTGCAGCCCCATTCAACTCTTCTGAGATGCTGTCAGGGTTTATCCCCATTTTCACTGAAGTCAGGTGGATGTCCCTCTTTGGCTGGGCCCATTCTGGGTCTCCTGCTTACAGTAAACACAGGAAGCAGAAAAGTGACTGCCTTGGTCTACTTTGTTACCACTGTCATTAGCCAGTCCTTTAGTTGAAGCCAAGATTTCTTTTGATATATTTACATATTGTTTAGCCTATATCCAAAGCTTCTTCGCTTCCAGTTTTCTTCCAGAGACATTAAAGAAACTGAATAACTTCACTGATGCTGATGCTTGCCATTGCTCTGCTTCTCCATCCTACTGAATTAGCATAAATAGTCCCTCACTTTATGCCTACTGTCAGTGGCAAAATTTGTTGCCAATTTGGCCTGAAGAAACTTTGCCCAAACGAGAAGCAAATGAAGGGGGCAACGGCAGACTGTCACTTGAGAAATAAAGATAAATTAAACCTTACTACTGTGCTAGGGTTCTAAAAAAAAATTAACCAGTTTAAAGCAATTGTGAGTTTTCTTTCTTGTGAATATTTAGTACCACTGCTTTTCTACTATAATTTGGAAAAATCTGTTTTGGACAGGGGAGGTTTAGCTATGTTTGCCTATTTAAATCGACCATCCCTGCTAGTGTGTGAATTGAAAACAATCTTTTTGAAACTTTTGAGTGATTTAGTGTTTATGCTCTAGTTGCTTGTTCTCCTGCAGACCGAACATGGAGAGGACGGGTCAGGTCTGTGACTCTGGCTCCTCTATGGTTAAACATGGCCTTAACCCTGACAAAACCTTCATGCAAGTCCACTACCTCAAGGTAAGAGACTAATGTGTTTAAGACAGGAAGGAAATTAGAAAATAGTATCAGGGGTATACACTTGAAATATACATAAACAAAGAACTGGAACTTCAGTGTTGGCATATGAAATGATTAGAGTGATTCTAGAATATCATTTCAATTGTCCTGCCAAAGAAACTGCAGTGTGCTTGGATTTGAGATGAAGTTTCTTTGTGTTTTCTGTGATGGATCGTGTTGTGTTCCTTGTCCAGGGATACTTCCTCCTCAGGTTTTTGGCCAGTGAAGTTGGGGACCAGCAGCTGACTGACTTCTTCAGATTATTTGTAAAGAAATATCATGGACAGCTTGTTTTGTCTCAGGTGAGACTGAGATTATTCTTTTTTTATATATATTTCTGTCAATGACCTTGTCCGTACTAATATGGATGTTTTGCAAAATTGTGATTTTATGCAACATTCACACTTCCCATTCAAACAGTTTGTTTTTGTTGATACAAAATCTGGGTATACAGAATTACAATATTAAAGATGTTGGATTACAGTCATAAACACTACACTGCCAACAGGTGGTGATGTCAACACTAAACTACATTGATACAGATGTAGAAAACCACATAAAAGCTTCTCCAGTTTGATTGTTACTCATTGCTATCTGAATGTCGTGAATTGTGTCCTCTCGTATACATCACAACGTTTTTTTTAAAGTTTCTACGTTTTGTTTGTGTAGGGATGACAAATTAGGGAGGGAATTTTTATTTAGCCAAATATTCAGGTTAGTGTGGATAGAGCCTTAAAAAATGTTTTCCAAAGTGGAACTTTTAAACATCCGTTTGTGTTGTATACCCGAGGTTGGGAAAAGGAAAGAAATATGTCGGGGCCCACTTAGCATACCTACTCTGTTTCTGTGCAAGATACCACGACAACAAGTGTGGTTTTCAGGTGGGGTTTTTTCCACACCTGTCTCACTTTGTGCGATTACGCCCATCACTCCTTTAGCCATGCTCAGAATCTTCTTCTGTATTTTCATGTCATATATACCAAAATCATTGCAATCTGCTGACATAACATGTGTTACATGTGTTATCTTTTATTCGAATCCCAAAACCCCTGTAGACACAAAAGGCAACATTTTTATAAAAGATGAAAAAAATACGAATTTAAATGAGTACTTCAAGTAGTGCTAGCTGATAGGAGAGTGGTTTGGTTGGGAGTTTTGAGATGGGGTTTTATAGAGAAAACTCAGAATTCAGCTCTGCGTATAAGCTCAGACACAGACGCTTATGCTGCTGACACCATGCGATTGAGCAATAACACCTGGCAGTCTGTATGTGTGCACGTGTATGCATGTGATTCATTCCACCCTGCTCCTGCTTCTGCAGTGGCAGATCGAATCTTCTCACTAAATAATGGATGTAACATAAACATGGTCTGACCTTGCACACTTGACTTAACATCAGGTATGCCCGCTTGTCTCTCATACGCTTCCTCCCACATCTCACTTCATGCCTCTCGTTTCTTCTCCTCTTTTTTGATTCGTGAACAGGATTTCCTGCAAATGTTCCTGATTACCTTCCCCCACATGGAGGGGTAAGTAAGTGGCTGCGATTATCGTGTAATTCATGAATTATGTAAAGTTGTGAATTGTATTCAGTTGCATTACAGCAGGGGGTTTCCGTTCCAGTCAAATAGGAAAACCTTTAATAATCTTCTCTTTTCCCAAAAATAGCTTCAAGCATTTTAGTCTCAGATGAGGATAGCCTAATGTAAAATAGGCAAGCTTCTGTTGGTTTACTCTGTGAGGAGGTCCTGGTGTGAAACAACCAGTCTGCCAAAGCTCCAAACACCAATCTGGTTAACTGAACAGTCTCATAGACTCTTGTATTAATTGAAGTGTAAAAGGATAACTGCTCCTCCTGCTCTCCTCCTCTCTAATTTTCTCTCTCCCGCTCTGCCTTATCATTTAATTCTCCATCTCTTCTGATTGCCTCATTAACCTCTTCCTGCATCTCTCCCTTTCCCTGTCTGTATTTCACATTATCTCTCCCAACCTTCAAACCTCCTGTTTCCAGCTCCCCTCTTCCTCACCTTTTGTCTACTCTGAATCTTGTCTTGTTGTCTTTTCTGTCAGGTGGAGCGTGCTGCTGGACCAGCCAGTAATTGATTGAATTAGACAGGGGGAGTTGGGCACAGTCAATATTTGGATGTGATCCCTCTGTCAGTAAACAACACACAAAGACAAGAAGGATTTAGGATTAAAAATACTATATGTTGAGATTCATGGCTGCATTCTTGCGTGGGCAAAAATTAGTATAAAAAATTATCAAGAAATAATCCCACATACTCATTTCTTAAATAATTGCCAAATAATAGCCAGCAAATTGCAATAAAGTCAGCTCTCAAGTATATAAAATAGGGGTAAATCTGTGCCTTAAATGCTCCTGTGAGACAGGAAGCTTATGTCTCAATAGCCCTATTATGGGCCTACTGCTCTTCCCAAAACCTAAAGCTTTTTTGTAAAGTCGTTAATGGTTGTGTTGATTGGAACATTTTGTGCTTTTTGTATACCTCGCCTCAGAATATCGATTTTCTCATGATTGTTAAAAGTCATATTTCATTTTTTATAACTTTTCCTTTTCAGCGGTGCTCGGACTTATTGCCCGTGGTGGTTGCATTGCTTTCCATGGCGAAAGCTGAGAAATATGTAAAAAAGCAAGGGGAAAAAAATTTGCACAAAGCAGCTGGTAATGTTAAGGAAACTTGCCGATGAGTCATGACGTTACATACAAGCCACCAAACTCAGGTATCAGTGATGAACACAATGGCCACGCAAGGATAAATTTGTGATGGCAAATTCTCCTGCTGTATTGTGAGCTTATGACGCGATGGCTTTTCTTTTGATTTGTCCAGTAAGGAGGATGAAGTCAGGGGAAGTGTTTTCTGAGAGCCAGTGGGTTGTAGACAAAACAGACTGACACCCTACTCATGGATATAAAAACAGTCTTTGTCAAGCGTACTGCCTGGTATTTGCCTTAACATTTAGATAAATATTCTAATTTCTGATCAAGTTTACACCAGCATTGCTGCAGTGATGTGCATGGGCATTTGCCAGCACTCCCAATTTCTTTAAATACCGGGCCCACAGTTGAGTTGTTTTGGGGCTGTGTGAAAGATATTGTCTCAGCAGTGAAGGGAAGCAGCTGAAAGTCCTGTCTTTCTACACACAGTCAGTCTGTGTTCTAATCCTGTGGGTTTAACTGCACAACAGTAATTTAGCTGCCAGAATTTATTCAGAGGGCACCTTATCTCACACCACTATACCTCTAAGTCCCTCTGCAGTTAGATTTTATCACAACAACATGCTGTTTAGCAATAGTCGGTTCCTTCAGGCTAATGCTACAAAAATGTGTCCCAAATGTGTTTTAAAATTACACATTGACTTTGAATGTTTAATTTTTATCTGAATATGCCTTACTATTTACTAATAATTGCACAGTATTTTCCCCTCTTATAAGTCTTTCTCCTGCTGTGCAGCTTAACTTTAACTTTAGCTTTTTTTCATAGTGTTTTTGCATTTTTGGGGGTGTTCTCTGTGAATTCTTATTCTTTTCTTTGATTTGTATCTGTGTGTTTAGGCTGAGACACACCAAACCGTCCGATTCGACAAACAGATCCGTACAGATTTTGTTCCTGACCTGGTTACGTAGAGGGTCTCCATCCTACTTAAAGGACAAAAACCCTTTTGTGTCAGTAGATAACTTTACATCAGAGACCACAAAGATCACATGTGGGGTTCCCCAAGGGTCCATCTTGGGTCCCCTCCTTTTCAATGTCTACATGCTCCCTCTTGCTCAGATCATAAAAAACAACATCAGTTACCATAAGTACACAGAAGACGACACACAAGCTGTACATCACCATGTCACTAAGACAGAGAAAGTAGAGCCCATCACCCAGTTCTAAAGTCTTTACACTGGCTCCCTGTATCTCAGAGAATAGCCTTTAAAATACTTCTGTTAGTCTATAAATCACTGAATGGCTTAGCACCTAAATACATCACAGACTTGTTATCAGTGTATCAACCCTCCAGACCACTCAGGTCGTCTGGCTCAAGTCTACCCTGCATATCTAGAACCAGAACCAAACACGGAGAAGCAGCATTTAGTTCTTATGCTCCACTTATCTGGAACAAACTCCCAGAAGACTGTAAAAGTGCTGAAACCCTGAGTTTCTTTAAATCAAGGTTAAAAACCTATATTTTTTAGAGTTGCCTTTAAATGTTAATGTTTAATTTAAACTGTTATAGTTACCTGAAACATCATCCGATTAAGTTTGCAGTCAAACTTATCTTGACCTACTGCTACTATTCCACTGCAATGTGCTTTGCTCTGTAATGTTTTCTTGTCTTAGGTTCTGTTCATGTAGAGCACTTTGAATTGTCTTGTTACCTAATTGTGATATGCAAATAAATTTGCCTTGCCTCTATGGACCTCCGGACTCGCGAGATCGAGGATTCATGCAAGAGTATGTACCGCAAATCCCGGCAGCATAAACAAGCGGGGCAGTAAATCGTATTGTCAGAGCTACACAGACAAAGTTGCATAGGACTTCAAGCGAGGTTCCATGCCCGGCCTTTTTCACTTCAACCAGATCTAATCGCTACGACATCGTACTGTGTGATCTCCGTCGGACTGAATGGACTGGACACTTTGGTGTGTCTCTCCCTTTATGTGTGCATTTTGAGCCGGTGTCTCGCCAAATTTTCATTGTGGTTACATAATGATAATAAACACTCTTGATTCTTAAAGAAAACTACAAAAATCTTGAATGTGATTTATTTGCTTCATACTTTCAAGATTTGTTCATTCTTAGGATCTAACATTAGGCCCGTTTCCTGCCAATTACCTTGAAAGTCTCAAATTGTTAACAAAAGAACTAGATATTGTAAAGTAGAAGGCATCCTGTGTTAGTGAGCAAAGAATAAAGCCTTGTCCTTATTAAGTGCCTGTGTGCTTAAATTATTTTTAACCACACTAACGGTGAGGTGTCTTAGGTGTTGTCTGATTTGTTTGTTGGCCTCTTGTACCTTTATAGACATATTTACAGCTCTCACTGACATGTGCTTGTGTTGCATGCTAATATTACCCTTTTGCATCAAGTACTGGAAGTAAAGTTTCACTGATATATAATGAACCTTCATGAATTTTCAATTTGAGACAGAAACCTGGGATTTCTAAGTAATTAAACAAAGAATTCAAACAAGGAAGAAAATATTTTTACCTGTGTGCAAAAACAGTCTCTTTAGAATTAAGTTGAAACTTTATTTAATGTTCAGTGTGGTATTTCTGAGTGACCAGTAAAAAAAATGCAGCACTGTTTTGACAAAAAGGTCCTTTTTGGAAACTATTTGGCAGACATATAAATTCAGTACTTGAGACTCAGTCACTCAATGGACCATAACTGTAAAAATAAAGATCCCAAAATGCAAATGAGAACTTTTCATTTGGAAAAAAAAGTCTCTTTAAGGGACTGAACCT
Organism: Fundulus diaphanus; assembly: GCA_037039145.1. Taxonomy (NCBI): domain Eukaryota; kingdom Metazoa; phylum Chordata; class Actinopteri; order Cyprinodontiformes; family Fundulidae; genus Fundulus; species Fundulus diaphanus. The sequence goes on along the minus strand of CM073127.1, from coordinate 20,758,232 downwards.
CATGGTACACAGCAAAAGCTTCAGTGCAAGAGAGTGGAGTCTTTTTTTTTTTTTAAACACAGCCGGGAAGATTGATAGTGTGGTGAAGGGTATGCCGTATGGTTACTCTTCCACTCCGCGTGTTCACAGTTTGCACACTTAGTGCTGACTGCTTGTGGAATGTTTGTTTGCGCACGCATTTGTCTTTGCATGTCGCTTCGGTCACTGTGGTGGTTCTGTCTGAGGCGTGTGACAATTTTCATGCACAAAACATACGCTTTGTCTTGGAGCTACACTTTCCCATACAAGTGTTTGCCTGCATGACATGCGGACGTCTAGATCCAATTCATTGTCTGTACATGCCTGTTTACTCAATCTTATAGGAAGGTGGGTGTGCCCCTATTTTTTTGGTGTTGTTTTTTGTTTAAGGTGTTGGCCCAAACTCAAGCTTGCCAGGACCCTTCCAGTGTTTTCCCAGAGATGTGTTTTTTAAGGGGGTTTCTTGGGCAATAACAATCATCACTGCAATAATAGGAATAAAACTAACCCTTGTGCCATTGTGTTCCAGAAAGGGCCTCACCCTCAGTGCTATTTACGCCGACTGGCTCGATCGACCGGGAATTCCAGAGGTATGAGAGGTCTTTCTGCAATCTGCCTTTTCCATGATCAAAAGTCTAAATTACTAAATTATACTTCTCTGTCTAATACTGAATGAAATTTTCTGAATTTACTATATAACCTCTGTAAGCCACAGTGGAACTGGCAGTGTTTTAAAGACACAGTTTCCAATAAGGATGGTTCTTAATGTCAAAGAAACTATTTTTTGGTTTTGGTCTACATAGCACTTGTGGGTGTCTTTTAAACATCTGTAAACAGCTGTGTAATACAGCTCTCTTAATCTAAATGATGTCCCCTATTAGACATAAATAAGTCTCTTTATAAATTCTCCAGCTTAAATGTGGTGTGACTATTTGCCAGAAGGCATTTAACAACTGCTTGATGATGATTGCTTTCCAGATAACAACTTGTCCTGGCAACTAAAGCACCAATTGCAAAAAAGAAAATGTCTGGATATTTTTCCATAAAATATCTTCACTTGCGATCAATAACATTTTAGATTATGTCTAGATTACAGAGCTGTGAAAAAAGTATTTGCCCCTTTTTCTGTTTTTGGGACTTTCCTATTTTTATAATTCTTCACACAATGTTTTATATCATCAAACAAACCTTGATATTAGACATAGATAACTGAATACAAAACACCATTTCATTTATTTAATTGGGGGGGGGGGGGGACTATCTAAGCCAACCTTACTCTGTGTGAAAAACTAATTGGTCACTTTGTTAATCATATATTTTGGGTTAAATTTACCTAGCTACACCCAAACATGCAGAATCAAGAAATCACTTTCATAGAACCTGACATATATAGGCTAAGATATATTTAAAAAAAAACACACAGCATGCCCATATCTAAAGACTTTCAAGAACAGATTAGAAAGAACATCACCAAAATCTACCATCCCTGCAGGGGTCATGAAGCCATTTCTCAGGGGCAGTAGTGAATCCTCCCACTAGTGGCTTACATCATATTGACAGTCAAACATGGTGGTGGTGTTATGATCACCGTGGCTGCTTTTCTGCTGCAGGACCTGTGAGTATCTGTAATTGAGAGGAACATTAATTTTGCATTAATTTTGCTTGAAAATCTCCAGTTTAAACAATTATGCAGGAAAAAATTGTCACCTAAGATGGTTTTAACAGAAATGAAAAAGACTGATTTGCGACCTTATATATATATATATATATATATATATATATATATATATATATATATATATATATATATATATATATATATATATATATATATATATATATATATTGTAATTCCATGTATTGTGTAATTGAGAGTTACAGATATTGTTGTTTTGTTATGTTATTTAAAATGACATGAATTTTAGCTGAGCAACATCTCTCCTCCTCCTCTGGCCTCTAACCGGAAAAAATACCCCCAGTCATAGATTATTGGATTACAAATAGACTGTCACATGATCAATCCACTTTAACAGCTTCTTCGACTCTCCTATTTCTATGGTAACTGATCTTAATTACCTCACAGCGTACGTGCAAATTTTGTGTGTCTGTGTTTTGTTCTTTTTTCTTTTTTTTGCATTACTGGCTGGGAACATTCGCCTTCTAGATTACGAGCTGATGTAACAAGAGCCTTTCAGGGGCCTCTGAGGGTGGGAAGGACACTGTGGAGGGGACTTCTGTGTTCTCCTACCTGATTGGATAAGGGTTGAGTGCTCCTGGACTGGCTTTCTCGTTTATTTATTTATTTATTGTTTTTTTTTTTTTTTTTGATGTGCCAGTCACCGGCTAAGTAGATCAGTCAGATCGATTAAAACCTCTTACAAATGCGATGCTTGCCCATTGCGTACACTGGACACAAACACATTTTTGAAGAAATCTTTCCCTGGTTCCCTCTCTCTTTATCACTACTGCCTCCCATCCGTTGCTTCACAATCTGCTTGGGAAAAAAAAGAGCGGCAGGAAATGGTTTTGGCCTAATAATAAACAATGACATACACCAGTCCTGGAAATAGAGATGAGGAATGAGAGAGCCTATTTTGGATTTCTTTAGTTTCGATGAGTAAGCAAGTACTCCCTTTGGGGGAATGGAAGGAGACTTAGATGAAATGTTTAAACAAAGGCCAACTGTGACGTGCCAAAGTTTTCACCCTTATACTTTTTTTCTCAACATTTAAAATCTGCATAATTAATTTTGTAATATATGTTTTGTATTTGTGACAGATTTACCCTGCAAAAGCATTCATACCCTTCTGCCCATTTTCCCCAAGTTGTCCCAGTACAACCACAAACAGGAATAACTGTGGCGAGAAAAGAAAACGATATATGGTTTTGAAATAACAATTTCTTAAATGAAATTCTGAAAATTGTGGCTTCTGTATCTATTCAACATTACTGAGCCAATACTTTTTAAACGGCAACCTTCGGAGCACTTAAAGCTGCAAGTCATTTGGCGTACGTCTCTACCAGCTGTGCACATCTGGAGACGGACATTTCTGTCCATGCTTCCTTGCAAAATAGCTCCAGGTCTGACAGATTGGATGGAGAACATCTGTGAACAACAAATTTAAAATATTGCAACAAATTCTCAGCTAGATTTTAAATCCGGACTTTTGATGGGACTGGTCTAACAGCTAAATATGCTTTGATCCACACTGCTCAGTTGTACCTCAGACATCGTGTTTTGTGTCCTTTTGAAAGTTTACCCTTTGCCACAGCAGCTTCCGACACGTTTTCTTCCAGGATTTCTCAGCGTTTAGTTTCATCCTTCTTTACATCAACTCGGAGCAACCCTGTCACTTATGAAGAAAAGTATCCCCCACAGCATGATGTTGCCACCACAATGTTTCAGAAAGTTCAATTTTGGTCTCATCCGACCAGAGTACCTTGTGTGCATGTTTAACTTCACCTCTGCATGGCTTATGCTGAACTTTGAATGGAACGTGCAGCATTTTTTTCTTACTTACGTTGGCTTTCTTCTTCACTCTTTCATGAAGGCCTGTTTTCCGCAGTGCACGACTAATAGTTGTCCTGTCAACAGACTCTCACATTTGAGGTGCAGCTTCCCAGAGTTACCATGGGCCTCTTGGCTGCTTCTGTGATTAATGCCCTTACCCAACCTGTCAGTTTAGGTGGACGCCCATGTCTTTTTCTTTTAAGCCGGTTTGGCTATACTCCTTCCATTTTTACCACTGATTAGTGCTCAGTGAGAAGTACAAAGGTTAGAATATTGTTTAATAACCTAACTACTACTACTTTAAGCCTTATAACTCTCTCCCTGACCCGTTTTCCTTTTTCCTTGTTGGTCTATCACATAAAATCTAAATAAAATACAATTAAGTTTCATGTACAACGAGACAAAAAGGAAAGAAGTTCAACGGGTCTAAATATTTTATACAATTCAATTTTTCAATTCAATTTTATTTATATAGCGCCAATTCATGAAACATGTAATCTCAAGGCACTTTACAAAGTTAAGTTCAATCATATTATACAGATTGGGTCACACAAGGCTCTGTATTTAGTGGAGGTGCTTTCTATAGATTAAAAGCATTTGATTGAATACTGTACTTTGAGGCAGAAACGTGAGTTGGATTTCCCTCAGAGCTCAGTCAGCTGTGGCAAATTTTTAGAAAAGGAGAAACAATTCCTGGAGCTTAAATTCCTTCTGTTGAAACTGTGCTGTCAGAATTAAACACTATAGGTCATTTTTGATGACGTCTTTTTATCTCTACCCAAAATCCATGTGTATTTTGCATCAAGTGGTGCATTTTTGTCTAAAATGTAATTTGCAGATTTTCAGGCTGTGATTTTTTGGCTTTATTTTAAATTAACCAACTGAAAAGGCATGACTCACAGCCTTTTATGGTTATAAAAAGCTTCCTCCTGCTACTCTACAACTTTAGCTGAAAGGACAAACCTGTAGAATGTTTCCAGCTCTTTCTACATATTTTCTATCAAGTCTCAGCTAGCACAAGGACATGTCTTAGGTTGGAGCTTACAGAAGTAATGCATCTCTTTTAAAAATTTTTTTTATAAAACTTTAGATTGGATTCCTTTGATGACGAGCAAATTTAAAAGCAGATTGTGAGACTGAGTGCTGCTGCTTACGTGAGGGCACAGAAAAGGCCACATTTGACACCCAAAAAACATGTTGATATGATGTCACGCTGTACCCATTTTTTTTCTCATTGTTAACATTATAGACGATCTGAGATGATTAGTTAAGATTTAAAAGTGTTAGCTCAGCTCATCGTTTTTCCCCCCAGAATATTATTTTCCTCTGTCCAGTGATGGACTGGCATCCTGTTCAGGGTGTAACCCGCCTCTCACCCAATGACCTCTAAAGATGGGCACCAGCCCCCCACGAACCTGCATGGAAAATCGGGTATGGACGATCGATGGAGGGATATTTTTTCCCCTGACAACAAAAACACAAAAAAGCAAAACGCTGCCATCTCTTTGGCTCCAGACAACTTTATTTGACCTCTGTGTGTTAAACTGCATCTAAAAATGTCAAATCAAAGCTTTTGTTGGAATTTGACCACCCCAAATAAAAGTACCAAAGTTCTCAAACTGTGCTATAAAGGATCAACCTTTAGTTTAGAATATGCCATTCCTATTTAAGAATCAACATTTTAAAATAGAGGTGATCTAAGTCAATCCAGATGCCACAAAAGCAATAAAATGCCTCTGAGGAATGACTCTCCAAAAAAAGAGAACTCAATCTTTGCATCGCAAAATAAGATCCAAAAACTCCTCAAGCAGGTTAATACTATGTAGTCAAATGCTTAGAATGTTATAAACAGTGCAAGAAAAAAATTTGAAATGAAAAATGTTGTTCTTTGATAAATATGGCTTTCTATATGGAAACATGTTGAGGAAACTTGTAAATTAATAGATAGATACCCACAAACACAGCACATGAGGTTCAGCAAACACACAAAGTTACTTCCTTATGCTAAACATGAATGTAAACAATTTGTTTTGGCAGCCTATGCAGTGTGCATGTGCAAAAAATGTGTACCCAGAACACTAACATTAAAAAGGTTAGAGCTACACAACATCAGGCCAACTTCAGTTTAGATTAACCTAGATTTTCCTCATTCAGTTGTTTCTTTTCCATGAACCTGATGTCCACACTAGACCTTCACTGCCTGGCATAGAAATATAATAGCATACCAAATACTGCATGCATGCAGTCCGTTGCGATTGCGTTACTGTGCATGCGGATTACGATTAGATATGTTGTGCAGCACTGCATTGGGTCTATTTCTTGTACTAAAACAAAAACTCTGCCAGCTCAACTCGTACGTTAGCGAGGTCCTATTATGAAAAGGTTTTCTGCTTCCAGTGCTTGATCTCTAAATTTGGTAGTCTGCCAACTCAAAACCTCAGAAGGAATCCAGGCTTGTCACTTTTTTTTGTGAGCCCTTAAGGTTCAGTGAGCTGTTCAGATTTACAACAGAAAAAGGATGTCACTTCTCCTGCTCAAAGGAGAAAACATCCTGCCTTCTTATTTTTATCTCTACCCAACTTTTTACTCTTTAAGTCACGCCACAATGACCGTACCTAAGAAGTGAATAGTCCAAACTGTCTTTTCAGTTACCTTCTGTTTTGAATAGAGATACACTGATCAGAGTTTGTGACTAATTTTCAGACTTTATAAAGCTTTGAGCTGATGATATTGATTTTTCTGGTTGTTTTTTTGTGCTGATTCCAATTTCCCTTTAAGAACCATAATTAACGGCATTTAAAATATTTTTCCAACTTTCGATTGCATGAGTGGTCATTAATTATGTACGTTAGAAGCAAGGTCACACAATTGGTGAGAGAGGAGCTCCTGCAAAACAGTGTTGTTCTATTTTAAGACAAAGACTTAAATTATTACTGAATGACATTTGAGAGTGTCTTTAGCATCTTATGTTAGAGATGAGCAACTGTACACTAATTGACAGTCTCTGTTTGTAATCCCTACTTAACATAGATCCTTTGACCCGTAAATTTCCAAAAAGGTGCCAACATGTTCAAATCCAGCATGTTCTATGACAGACAGAGGCTGAAAATGATAAAACAGATCAACTTTGCTGTTTTAAGTTTAGCTTGTCTGTTCTGTTTAAAAGCAGGAGCTTGACAGAACAGCCAGGGTTTCTGTAGAAAAGCAGTTTCCTTTTAAGTAGTTTCTTACACGTATTTTGCTTGATTTTGAAACAACTCACTGATCATGAAAACGGCTAACTTTCTTACCTTAGTAACTTTTATGCTGTTGGTTGGAAAAAGATCCAAATTTGGTCTTTCCGACTCACTGATCCGAGGTCTGGGACTGTCGAGCTGATAATCAGCCAACTCAGGTCACCAGTCTATATTTCGGTGCACCTTTAAATTTTTATTGTCAACAACAGATTATGATTAGAAGTTATTTCACATAGCTTATTAACAAATGAAGATAAGAAATTCCTTTATTATCCCACATCCCTCAAAGCCAAAACAGCTTCTTCCCAAGAGCTGTGAGGGCAATCTGCAGTCCAACACTTTAAAATCACCTCACTGTTTTTGCCTTCATTATGTGTAATGTGAACTGTAATGTGAATCGGAGTACCCAAAGAGAAATTTCGCCGCGGCGACAAATATTCTATTCTATTCATTGGGGAAATTCGGGTGTGACAGGGTGACACAGGCAAAGTTAGACACCATTTTTAGTAATGAAAAAAGCAAGCTAATCTAAAGTTAATTCTAAAGCAACAGAGAATGAGCTTGATCAGAAAGGCCTATATAAAAAAAAGTAAAAATAAATACCAGGGTAAGTATTGCACAATTACCAATAGCATGGCATAAAATGGGAGGTAAAAAAAATATTAAATATTCAAGTAAAACTGTGGAAAAACGGTGTAGAAACACTTTTATATTTACAGAACAATATGAGATAAGAGAATACACTGGACTGGTAATTCTCTATCAGTACTTTGTTAGTGATTTTTGTTCCATGTAGAGTTGATCAACAGGTCATTAGTCACTCAACTATGTACCCGAGGTGCAATATTTTACCAGTGTGGGTCTGGTAAATACATGATGTCATCCACTTTGTCCTAAAACGATGGAGTAACACCATGGTTGTTCTATTTGCTCTCTACATACGATCTACTTTAGACACTAGATATGCCACAAATTACAGTGTTGAATCCAACAGTTGACGTGATTTATCGCCGCCTTGTTTGTTGAGGGAACATGAGATGAGACCTGTAGATGTCGTCTAATATTGATCCACAAGAGAAACACTGCACAGGCAAAGACACAGCAGCAGGGTGTTAGATGTTGACAAAGGGCTTTCTGTCCAGAGAATAGCTGTTGAGATCCAAGCAGCAAAAGAGCTATGTGTGGTATCCTGTTACACAATGCCAATTTACTGCCTCAACACTCACTACATTCTATACTGCCCACTCCTACACCTCCCTCTCCCTCAGTACTTCTGATGCTGCTGGAGTACTTTTGTAAAAAAAAAAAAAAAAAAGTCATGGAGAACTGCTCAGGCATGCAGTTATACTAGTGAACCGTGTGTGTGTGTGTGTGTGTGTGGCTATAGTAACTTTGATAGCTGAAATGTTGCACAAACATCTGCGTGGGAACATCCGTGATGTGTGTGTAATGGGTTGAGGATGCTTCTTCCAGCTTGTTTGTCTGAGATTTTTATGAGATACTAAACGTACATTATACTGCCTTGACTCACATATGAGCTTAAGTGACATCCCTTTCCTAATCCATAGGAGTTCAGTATGATGTCAGTCCACCCTTTGCTGCTAGTTCAGCTTCAACTCTTCTGGGAAGTGTGTCCACAAGGTTTAGGAGTATGTTTATGGGAATTTTTGACCATTGTTCCAGAAGCACATTTTTGAGCTCGCATACTGATGTTGGACAAGAAGGCCTGGCTCTCAGTCTTCGCTCTAATTCATCCCAAAGGTGTTCTATCGGGTTGAGGTCAGGACTTTGTGCAGGCCAGTCAAGTTCATCCACACCAGACGCTGCCATCCATGTCTTTATGGACCTTGCTTTGGGTACTGGTGCACAGTCATGTTGGAAGAGGAAATGTCCAGCTCCAAACTGTTCCAACAAAGTTGGGATCATGGAGTTGTCTAAAATGTCTTGGTTTGCTAAAGCATTCAGAGTTCCTTTCACTGGAACTAAGGCCCAGCTCCTGAAAAGCAGTCCCACACCATAATCCCCCCTCCAGGGCCGACCCCTTCGTTGCTGAGTTTCCATTTTCTTATGATACAGCTGACAGTTGACTGGAATATTTAGGAGCGAGGAAATTTCACGACTGGATTCGTTGCACAGGTGGCATCCTATCACAGTTCCATGCTGGAATTCACTGACCTCCTGAGAGCGACCCATTGTTTCACAAATGTTTGTAAAAATAGTCTGCATGCCTGGGTGCTTGATTTTATACACCTGTGGCCATGGGAGCGATTGAAACACCTGATTGCAATAATTTGGATAGGTGAGCAAATACTTTTGGCAATATAGTGTATCTTGATCCCATACTCTACTCATTGTCTCCTTAATTTCCCAACACCACCAGTACAGACATAAACGTATTACAGGTGGATTTCAGTAAATTATTTAATCAAAAGTAAATGACTTATGACTAAAGGGAACCCACTGCAGAGTTAATCAGACAAATACAATATAACATAAGACCAATTTAAAAAAAACACTTTTAATATAAAACCGTTACGTTATGGCTAACACCATAATGGGGGCGATGAGGAGGTGAACGCTGGCTAGACAGTTTCCCAGGACAAGTTTGACATCCTCCACAAAGAGGGTAAGCCCAGAAAGGTCATTAAGCAACCAAGCTGTTCAGACTGCAGTATCTAAGCATATTACTGGAAAGTTGAGTGGAAGAAATAAAATGTAGCAGAAAAATAAAGAGTACAAGCACAGCTTTGGAAGGATTGTGAGGCAAATCCCATTCAAGGGTTTGGGAAAGTTTCACAAGGCTTGGAATGCAGCTGGAGTCAGACCATTATAGTGCATCATCGCTATGATTTCTTTCCTTCGTTTATACCGCCTCTCACTAGCAAATGTGTATTCGCACACTTGAATCTCTCAGGGCCTGTCTGGTTAGACACCCAAGCAAATTACTCAATTCTGCAACTAAATTATCGCATGGTATTGTAGACATCTGTCTGACTCTTGGACTTGAAAATGAGTCCATAAGCTGCTAAGAACTACATGCAAGCTTAAGCCCCTCAGGGAGTGTTGTTGTTGCACTTTTGTGTTTCATTTATTAATCAACATCCACACAAAATCTAAGTTGCTTGAGGTCCAGTGTGACGTTTCTACTGTCAGGGATGATTTTTTTGGAGCCAGGTCATCTGCTGGTGCTGGTCCGCTGTGCTTTCTCAAGTCCAAAGCCTGAGCAGCCATCTAGCAGGAAAGCTGAGAGCACTTCATGCCTGTCACTGCTGACAAGCTTTGCGGGAACTCTGATTTAATTTCCCAGCAGGACTTGGCACCTGCCCATATTGCCAAAAGTACCAATACCTGCTTTAATGACTGTGGTACTTCTGTGCCTGGTTGGTCAGCAAACTGGCTGGATCTAAATCCCTTGGATAACTTATGGAGTATTGTCAAGAGGAAGATAAGAGGCAGCAGACTGAGGAATGTTAATGAGCTGAAAGCCACCATGAAATCAGTCTGGTATTAAAATGTATCGGAAAGCCGCTGTATGGTTAATGTACTGTGTTGAAACCTTGAGGCGAGACAGCAGAAGGTCTGATCACGGCTCCTCTCTTTCTGTGGGTGTTTGCTTCACCGACGTTATGTTTGCGTGTGTAATCACAAATTATTGAATGGATGAAAAAAAAAAAAAAAGAGACAAGAAGTGAGGTGACCGCCAGTTCCACCTTTCTCCTTGTTTTTCCTCTCCTTCCCTTCCCTTCTCACTCTCCCTCCGGAGTCAAGAAGAGAGTTTCCGTCAGAGGAACAAGTGATAGCGCACCCACCTTCTCTCCCTCTCCTCCCACCTTTCCTCCCTCCCCTTCCTGCTTCGCTCAGTCTCTCTCTCTGCCTCTGCAAAGCATTCCTCTCCGTCCCGATCACTCCCCCCCCCCCCCCCTCCTGCCCCCGGCTCACTGCTCTCTCCTTCTCCTCTGTCGTTCAGTGGCTGCGTGAAAGGAGCGCCGTGTGGTCACAGGCGAGGCTGGTGGAAGAAGTCAAAGCAGAGGTAGGCACTCACTCCTCCGCTTCTCCCCTTTTCTCTCTCGCTCTCTTTCTTCTTCCCATCTTCAGGGAGTGGCAGACAGTCTTCAGGAAAAGCTCTCAGAGTGGAAATATTGCACATGCTTGATATGATTATCATCTGATTTCCATCAGTCCTTCTCCTTCACCAAGTTAACCCCCGTTCTTGGCTCCTCACTGCTCCCTGTCTTCATTTCTTACCTTCTTTTAAATTGTTCCCACTTATTTCACAATGTTTCGGTATTATCTCGTATCTCTACCTCTTTTGCACTTTGTTTACCTCTCTTTCCCCCCATTCACTCCCTGCTTCAGTCTCTCCCTCTCTGTCTGCCTCCGAGTGCAGTGCGACACGCACACACACACACGGCGCTGTGCATCTGTTGCGTGTCGCCTATCAGATTTCCCATAATGCTCCCATGTTGTTCTTAATTGCTTTGCCCATATTTTCACATCCTCACATTTATCTTCCCGTAAGAAAAGATAAAATGTGCACTTTCACTTACTTTAAAGCACCGAATAGGCTTTAACGACGGCAATCTAAAAGTGATCTATCATCTGTATGTCCCATTGTTAGTTGACTTTTTTTTAATTCTAAATCGTTTGACGCTATGCAAACATATTTTCTCTGAAACTCGTGATGGAGGTTGGGGAAACTGAAACCTGCTGTGCTGTGTTTTATCCATTTGTCTTAGCTAGTTGTTTATGTTAGCTTAATGTGTTTAATGAGTGCAGAAAAGTCGGAATGAATGCAAGACTGTTTTCCCTGTGTGCATTTTTTGTCCACTTTACAGTCTGATGAGATTTCTGATGGCTCAGAGTCTCCTGTGAGCTTTACCTGAAGTCTGACAGTTTTTTTCCCCCCGTTGAACATGAGTGCTTTTCTCTTTGTCTGATGTTCCACTCTCACCTTTATTTAATCTCTGTCATCTTTTTTTATCCTACATCACACTGTTTCCCCCCCCGGCTACTCTGTCTCTCCCTCCTGTCTTTTTCCCGCCTTCACCTCCTCACCCCCACCATCATCTCTCCTGCAGGTTGTAAAATGGATTCTCTCCAGTCGGAGTCACCAGGCGAAGGGCAGAAAGCGGAAGAGAACAGAACCCAAGGTGAACTACAAAGAGGTAGGCACTCTGCAGTATTAAGTCCTTTATCCCCGTCTTCGCTCTACTTCTTACTCTTCAACGTGTCCCACTTTTATCCTTTCAAGACCTCTCTCCTCCCTAACTGTTGTGGGTTTCTCTTTAAACGTTGCTGGGATTTTTCCTCTTTTTTTTTCTCCTTCGGACTTCACAGTAATTTTGTTTGTCGGACAACACGGTTATCCCCAATTCTGTTTATGTGTTTTGTCTGAGAGGAGATACAACCCGGTACTTTTACAGTCTGTGCTTATGTCCTGTCCTCCGTTGCTGTGTGTTTAACCTTTTAAGAGCTTGTATACATCACATACTGTGTGTGTGTGTGTGGTGAGGGGGGGGGGGGGGGGTCATGGTCAAAGTGGATGTGGTGTCTGTGTTTTCCTGGGGGGAAGGTAGCCACCATTAAGGCTCTTTTTTTCTTACAGAGATTTTGAAGTATACATTTTGTAAAGTTATTGTCTGTAGTAGAAAAATGTTGTTTCACTATGACTTTGCATAAAAGTGAGTACATCCTCAGAGCAGTGAAAGGCTACCAGCCAGTGAGCCTAACCCCAAAACCATTTTAACAGACCTTAGCAGTTCAAAACAGCTCAAACTGGCTATGTTATTGACCACTGCCATTTTCACAGTTCAGTTTGTTTATGTAGTGCTAATTCACAGTAAATGTTATTTTAAAGCTCCTCGTGAGAAAATGTTAGGTCCAGTTTATATACAGATATACAGTTAAGCTCCAAATTGTTAATTCCCTTGGCAGGTTTAGATTCAAAAGAATCTTTTATTTTGGCCAATATTTTTTCTGAATGGAAGTACTATTAACATTTTGAAGTGGCCCAGCCAGAGTCCCATCTTAAAGGTTAGGGTGATGGCAGGAAGGCCTCCAACAGTGAAATACTTGGAGCTCTTGGAGCTGAATATGAAAAAAGCTGGCCAGCACCTAAATGCTTAGATGCTGTAATGCCATTGAGTGTTTTTCTACTGATTATTTGAAGAGGTACAAGTAATATTAAATATGCCATATTTTGTATACATGTTAATAAAAACAGAGAAAAGACATATTTTCCCCCCGTAAATTATGCCCCATGTACATTGTCTTGAGGTCTATGGAGAGATGTTTGTGTCATTTCTTGTAAAAAAATAAATAAAACTCTTTTTGGTTGAATCAACATAACTTTAAACCTAAGTATGCTAGGAGTGTGGCTAAATATGTATGTAATCAAGTAAATGGGATCATATAGAGAGTTTTGCATTCTAATTTCATCCTAGTTGATCAAATTAAATCTACTGCAAAACAATTGGTAATAAAATATTTCTGTCCATGAAGACCCAGCCACTTGCATCAAGCTGCTAACATCGCAGCTATTTCTGCTACAGAACAAGCATGTGGTGACAATGCAGAGGAATGACTCCCTTTTAACAGGAAGAAACTTTTAGGAAAACTTGGCTCATTGTGAGCGGACATCAGCGATGAGTGACTCTGGGTTTGCGATGACAGCGTAGATACCCAAAACACGTTGAAGCACTGATCCAGGAGTACGTTCTATGCTAAAGAAAAAAGTGAACAGATTTGATGCTGCAGTAACTGTTTTCTTGGCTTCATCTAGGAAAAAACACAAAACTCAGAGGTAGTTGTAAAATCTATGGGAAACTGGCATATAGATACTGGCAGTATTTCCCTCAGTGGTTTTATCCAGACAGGCCAAGTTTTATCCTCTATAGTAAGAGAAGTTTTGGGTACTAATTGTTCAGTCAATAAACTAGAAACTGTTTTGAAGTTGATCAATGTGTTTTTAGTCAAGCGATGGCTTGCTTTCTAAGGGAAATGACGTTGTTTGAGGCTGCTGCTTTTCCTGACCCACCTGATTGGCTAATCATGAGACCACTGGGGTAACTTTCCAAATGACTACACGACCTGGAGAAACACAGGAAAGCACCATCTTTGACAGCTTTTTGCAAAAAATGGGCAGCTTGTTGCAAAATCCAGAGGTTGGTTCCAGTCTTAAAGGGAAATGATGAGCAGAAGCAGGTCAGCCACTGTTTTGTTTAGCGGCAACATTTCTCAGCAGACAAAACAGCAGCAAACTTAAAGGGATCTTGTGAAAGTATGAACCAGGGTTGTCGCAATAACTGTGTGCAACCTTGACTGTTGTTGAGAGTCTAACCGATGGCTGAACATAATTTTTGATTTATTTTTTTAAATTTTCTTCCAGCAACAGTAGACATTGCAACCAAACAATAAAGTGTTACCCACCTACAACTGAAATGTTATAGTTAAGCTATATAATTTTCTTGAACAAAAACAGTTGTTTAAAATGAGCACGGTCTTGTATGTTGATTCATGTTTAGTCTGAGAATTGAAATTAAAGTTGTAAATTTTAGGAGAATATCTCACCATGTCTGCCACAAACTTAGCACACCGATTTAACTTTGCTCGCCATAATTAAACTTTTTTTTTTTTGGTGAAATGTTATGTCTTAAGGTGAATTGGATCTCTGTTTACTGGTGTAGAGCTTCTGCTGGAGGACAGAGAAGAACGCTTAACAAAGATGGCTTTAAGATAAAAGCCAGTTTAAAAAAAATAAAAGTCCCATGTTCAGATTTGTATGCAAGATGAACTCTTCATGCATGTTTGGTTTCCAGCTGATAAGCTTGTCAGCATTCTGATGTTTTCTGTATTTCTCAAATGTCTCAAAGAACGTCTCTCAAAAATAAAAATCCAAACTAACCCTTTATGCTTAGCCTTTATTTCCTCTGAGCTTCTCTTACCTGTCTTTCCTTACTTTTTGTTTAAAGTTTTAATCACCCGATAAAAAGGCGAAAATTCAGTGGAAAATCTGAAAAAAGTACAGTTTTGCCTGAGTGTGTAGTGTTATTTAGGAATCTCTGGAGACAGCTAATCCCCTCCACCCACTAATCGACACACACTTGCACACGCCTGCATCATTAATGAACGCACACTGATCTATAAGCCACCGACGGCCAGAAGTCATTAGCGAGAGTAGAGCGCCTTTTATATATCACTCACAATACGCTCTGATGTTGTAAACTGTTGGAAACCTTTCCAAAACCACTCATCTTTTTTTTTTTCCTGTACGGCACATTTTATCTCATGAATAAGTTAGGCAAGCACTCCTTGGTGTCATGAAATAAAATCTTGCCTAGACAGCTGCCTTTTTAAGATTTCTTCTTTTTTTTCCCCTCTTGAACAAAATGTACTCAAGCTTAGAGCAAATGTAATAAGAGAAATATTAAAAAAGATCATTAAAAACGTCTAAGCTGATTCCTAAATCCATTAAGCGTCTCATAAAATCTCCTGTTGGAACATGATGAGATTACCTTAAATTCCTGAGTTTGCTGTGAATGAAATGCCGGCGCAGGCCCCCCCTCTGTTTAAAAACCACCTGATACCTAAATGTCTGGCATATTTTACAACACACACACATATACACGTACTTCTAAGCGGCAGCTAAAGGGCCCCTTCCTGTTGGGGGGGGGTTGCTGAAATCAGTCTCATGAAAGAATAGCCAATTACTGTCCACTTGGCCATACACAATAGTGAGAAAGAGGAGGGAGGCGCAAATGGACAGACGAATGGAGCGGGGGGGGGGCTGGGAGGTCCGCGTTTGAAGTAACGCCATAAAAGCCAGTCTGAAAGGAAACACAGAGAGACCCCGCTCCCTCCCCTGTGGACCGACCCTCTCCACTCACCTCCCCGGTGTCCCCCTCCCCTTCTTTTGTTTCTAGGAACAGTGAGTGCCCCATGGATGGACCAGGTGTATTTTATATTACTCCTTCATGTACTTCAAACGCCCTGACAGCCCTGTTTCTGCTCAACTCCCTCTCTCTTGATCCCCCCCCCCAACACACACACACACACACACTCCATCTGCCAGCCTGTTGCAAGGTTTTAAATCAATTAGCAGAAGTGATCACAAACGGCAATGGAAGGACGCTCAAAGCGAAAGACGCAAGATGGTATAAGGAGATGGGGGAGAAGAAGTTAGGGTATAACGGAAATACATAGAGGGAATTATGATCTCTTGATAGAATTTTGGAAAACAAAGGTTGTTAATGGAAATTCGGGAGAAAGGAAAATTGCTTGATGATGACGACGCTGACATGGAAAACCACAGTTAATATATGAGGAGACATACTTGTTGTGGATGCATAATGAACGGCAAGCAAGGACACTGGTGGATTAGTGAATGTGAAATATTGTAAGGCCAAGAGTCGGTTACAGGCACAACCGGGAGAAGCACATGACACACATATGATTTACTTTTCTTCTCCATTCAATTCAGTTTATTTATACAACAACCGCTCCCAAGAAATGTCATCTCAAGGCCCTTTACAAGACGAACAGGTCCAATTCTTATCCAATTACATACAATCCAATTCGCTCCAGATGCAATTTGAATCTATCCAATTCTTTTCAATGCAATTTTTACTGTCTAATTGAATCCACAGTGTAACACAATACAGCCAAATTCTGTTATTATTTATGGGCCATTGATAAAAAGGTACGTATCTAAGAAAGCCCAGCTGATTGCATCGAGTCATTGAATTCGCAGTAATCCTTCTTCCCGAGCCATGGCAGCGGTGGAAAGGAACCACTCCTTTTTAACAGGAAGGAATGTCCAACACAATCAGGCTCTTTATGAGAAACAATATTCCGTTATTGGCTAAGGGTTGAGACGACAGGAAAGGCAAACAGAAAAAAACACAGAAGAACTGGATAGAAGTACATTCTGTGGGGGAAAAGGTGGAAGGTGAATGTAATGGCAGCAATAGCTCCATAAACGACTCTGTCCAGCAAACAAACTCAGCTAAATACAGAAGCACTGGGCTTGGAGTACTTTGAAAAATAAAAGAAATGTGATTACACCAAGGTAGTGGCGGTAATAACTCCGTCCAGGAAATAAACTCAAAATGGAAGCAATAGGTCTGGCAATGATTCCATGCATGAAAGACACACAAATACAGTAGCTTTGAGACGGCAGTACTGTCTATGTGATAGAAAAAACAAAAGGATGATATGAATTTATTAGCAGTCGTAGCTAAATCAACGGCTCGATCCAGAAAACGCAGCTTAACAGAGAATCACTGAGCTAGGAGTACTTTCTATGGAAAAAGAAACCCCTGCAATAATTGTTAGTATTGCCTACATTGAAAGTAGCAGGAGAAAAAAAGCCAATGAAGATAGAAAGGTCAGTGAGTTTCCAGCATGCTAAGCCCATAGCACCATAACTACAAAGATATATCAGGGTAACATAAGCTATTAGACCCGTCAGGTGGTGTCAAAATGGTTCGAAAGAGAAGGAAAAGATGGTAAAAAGGTATCGTGCCTTGAGTGGATAAGCAGACCGAGTCAGTTTTGTATTTCTCACTAATGACGTCGGGGGCCATTAGGAACATGCACGGACCTGCACTCTCACAGAGACCTGTATATGAACTCCATAGTAGGTTCCAGATACCCCCCCACAGAGCAGCCTCAGATCTGGTCAATATTAGAGAGCCAAAGTTTATTACCAACTTCCCCTTGAATCAGTTTCAGTTAACCTTATTGATTAACAGGCATTGTAGCGTATACATCTGGCCTTTATTTTTTTTGTGTACAAATGTAACTTGTGTGCGCACGGAAGATACTTGTGCATGTAAACAGAGTGTGTGGAGGGGTCTGTAAAAGGATATTAGTCACGCCCGCATGGTAATGGGCCTCATTTCGCTCTCATTTTCAACTGCGGTCACTTTAATGTGAGGGTCCATCTGCCCCTGCTGATCAGGACAGGAAACCCTGTGGGGAAAATTTGTGAATAGCAGGGGATCTCAGGTCAGCTAATGACATACCTTTCTGCTTGGTAAAGAGTTACATTTGGGGTTGTAATTGACCCGGTTTTTACATGTTTCTAGTATATTCTATGTTAACCTTTAAGAATGGCCATCATCCAAACCCCTTCTTGTGCAACTTTCCTTTAAAGTGTGTTCAATAATTTCAGGCGTTCGTGAAACAGCTGGTCTGTGTAATGGGTTTAATGGCTGGCAGATGCAACAAATCATATTTTGGTTTTCAGGCACTCAATAGGACAAAAACACAACAGTAGTGTGATCATATATGAAGTTTTTGGTGTTACTGAAAGTAAGATCTACACATTTTGTCCTGATTTACACAGCATTTGGTGCAGATATGATGAGGTGTTGTATGTAGAATGTGTTTACATAGCTCTTACCCTGGATAAACAAATTCCAGGAAATGGTGTAATCCTGAATTCTTGTCATTTCATTTTAAATTGTTCTGCGGCACACTATTTTTAGCTTCGCTCCTTGAATGATTGCAGAAGTCTTCAAACATTAATTTCCACCAGGCTCATTCGATAAGTTGGATAATGTAAAAAATGTAATATGGGGAACATATGTCATGAGCAGTGTGGTTTAAAATTTGGAAGTCCATCTTTAGTGTTTTCAATCTCTCAAATGAATTCCAAGATACATTGGGAAGTCTAACATGTATTTATATGCAGTCAGTTTCTGCACAGACCGATATAGTAACTCACAGATTATAGGGATCATTCTGTTTGTTGCAGAAGCAACAGAATAGATAAAGGCTGATTCAGTTTCCAAAACAGGGTCTCTTGGTCTCATCCTTTGCACTTAAACGGCAGGAGGATGGGAATCTGCATCACCGTGATCGATAAGATCAGTGTCTGTAGAGGTCAGGTGCTGCGCCGTCCAAATCTATCAATACTTTTGGTGCTTAAAATAAATGTATATTTTAGTGCAGAACGGTTACTTCACAGTTGATAACATTTGTTCAGTGAGGAAAAAATTTCACATCCAAAATTATTTGTTTTTAACTAAGTTACTGGTGCCACAATTAGTCACACACTTCACAATTCATATTCATATAAATAACTGAAACAGAACTGTTTTTAATTGATAGTTTACTTTTCAATGTTTATAGACCTTGAATTAATAATCAGCAAGATAATTCTTCAATGGGGTACACATATGACATGAAACAGAGACCTATTCCCCTTCACCACTCTTTAAAATGGGAAAGACGAGAACATTCAAGTAATTATGATGCAGAAACGGCTAAAAGACACTATCTGCTCACCAAAAGTTGCCGTTTATGTATGGTCAGAGCAGTAATTAAAAAGTTTAAATGTGTGATGATTAAGGGTGGAAAATGACCCAAGTTTATCTTGTCATTGAACACAGTAGGGAAGACATAGAATAAATAATATCTAAAGCTTAATGTGAGTTTTTTTGTACTGCAATAAAAGATACCTTTGTACATACAGTACCTGTACCACAGGCACTAATATATGTGGATGAAGCTTTAAATTAAGACTAATCCTTTTACAGTATTCATCAATAGTTAATAATAATTTAAGATTAGCAACCCTGTGCTGTGTACAGTATACCTTGATGAACATTAGTTCTGCTGCTTTAACAACAATCAACTCTTATTTGCTGTTAAACATAATAATATTTACTGGAATATAGGTGCTGAAGTAGTCTTTGCTATAACGATGGGAGATATTTTGTCAAGTTGA
The DNA here is from genome assembly GCA_037039145.1 of Fundulus diaphanus. Lineage (NCBI taxonomy): Eukaryota > Metazoa > Chordata > Actinopteri > Cyprinodontiformes > Fundulidae > Fundulus > Fundulus diaphanus. The sequence goes on along the minus strand of CM073127.1, from coordinate 20,738,734 downwards.
AGCTCCAGAATGGGAGAAAACAGTTGGTAACAAAATAAATGAAGAGTGTCTTAAATTAACAAAAAGTTTCAACCACAGAACTTTATTCTTGGCTCATTTATTGCTCAGCTTTGTAGCATATTTTCTACATCTTGACTTATTACACAGCAAAAAAAAGTATTTTGCTGAAATATGTATTTTATGATAACATGGTCATTATGAGACATACATAAAAAATATTGCGAAAAAATGTGTCACCCATACCGGATGTTAAGTCCTTTTTTGATCAAAAATAATGATTTTTAAATGGATAAATTGGGGTTTTTCCAACGAGCTCCATTTAAATGACCGTTGAGGAGTTTTTTGTGTTTGCTCAGTCATCAGGGCATTGTTCATTTCCATTTTGGAAGGCAAGCTATTTGGATCAAAAGCAGCAAAGCAGCTACTAAATGGACCTTGCAGTGCTGGTGTGCCGCTGGGACAAAGATGCCAGCGTCTATTTTTGTAGACAATGTAAACCCACAACGAAATTAGCTATGTTTGAGTGCTGACTGAAATCTCTTGTGTTGTAATGAGGTGCGATGCTGATGGTCGGACAGGGGAGAAGCCGCTGTGGTAACTAGAGCCGCTACGCGGGAGAGTAAAAAGGCCTCGATCAAAAGGTTGCTCATTTGGGTGGGGTTCGCAGGTGGTGCGCATAATGAAACTCATAAGTAGAGGGTTTAAAAAAAATGGGGAGGCCAACATAGAGACTTGTTTCAGTCTGTTTATACTTGTCCTTTAGTTTCCCAATCTACCTGTGTTTTTTTTTTTTAAATGAGTAACCCTCTGATCCAGAAACCATAACGTAAATAATATGAGTTATTTTGTCAATACAGCCTCAGTCATATTTTTGTTGTTGCTTTCAATAAAACATCATCACAAGCATGCAGACTCGGCCATGTTTGGCGTCCTCTCCGTCTGTGAAGTGTTGACACTCACGCATCTGGGTTTTCCCCTCCATCTCCTATTTCTCCAGCGCACTGTTTCATATTGTCGTCCTCTCTTCCTTCTCCACTTCTCCTAATCTCTTTTGCCTTTTATCACAAAGTCTGTCTCACTCTTTCTGTGTCTGCCTCTTAGTGTGATTTATTGGCAATGAATCAGGGATGAGGGAGTATGCCGGAGGAGAGATGGGAACATTCAGGGAAATGGCTGTTTCCGGCCAGACTCTACATCACGATGGGAAATGGTTGGAAGAGCGAGTGTGTGTGAGCGTGCGTGTGTATGCTTCTTCATCAGCAGACGGACTAAGGGATCAGCTAAGGGCTGATCTGGATCACTACTACCCTCTCACTCGTCTTTACATGAAATTCATTCAGTTTTTTTTCTCAAAGTAGGCAGCCCACATGTTCCGCTGCACAAATAGCATCATTAATAATGGGATGAGTCCACAAGGATAAGCAGAGCTTGTTTCAGTTTTTGGTTCACTTTTATGTGCTAGTTAATTAAGCCTTCTATCAAATCTTGATATGTTCTGGGCTGGTTTTGTGGCTTGTGATTCAGTAGAAAAGTAAAAAAAAAAAAAAGAGAGAATTTTGTATTGTGCAGCTGTTTGCTGGGCTGCTGTTCAGAGCTGCCAGGTTAAACAGGTGGAGAGTAAAAATTGACCACAGGGTAGAGGAAAACAACCTGCACTGCTCAGGGGCTGCTTGCTCAGAGGGGCCTCTGCTGGTTATTGCCAGCGGTCATTGGCTGGGTACACCCTGGATGGGTCATCAGTTCCTCACAGGGCGGCTCAGGAACATACAGGACAAATAACCACTCACATCTAAGTACAATTGAGACAAGCTAACCAGCTGAACAGTCATGTGGGAGGAACCTGGAGGACCTGGAGGGGAGAACATGCTTAGTCCGTGCAGAAAGATTAGAACCCAAGGCATTTATGCTGTAAAGCTACAGTGCTACCAGCTGCACCAACATGCAGCCTTTTGTGCAGCAGATCAACAAAAACAAAATCCATGATGTGGAAACCTTTGACAGCTGTAAATTCATTAAACTGGTTGAACTTTCTGCTCAAGATGGTCAGGTGACCATAAAGTATGGGAAAATTACAAAATAGAACAATGACACCACTGCAAGAATGTAATTAACAATTCTTACATAACAGCACAATATAAATGTAATCGAGTCCATCAAATGGAAATGCTCTGTTTGTAACCTTGTGTGACCCAATAATTGTAATGGCAGCACATCTTAAACAACACTCGACAGGGGTTTATGTTTCACAAAGTAAACTTAATTTCTCCGCATTTGGACCCACATTAAAACCGTTTTATGTAACATATGCTGCAAAGGTGAGAAACAGCATGACTGCAGCTTTAGTGTCTTTTGTATCTGACTAACCTCCCTCAAGGATACGCAATAGATGACCAGGGGTGGAAGTTAGCTAGAAGGGCTTACTAAATTGTTTTCTACTAAACAAAGTAAAGACTTTAACTAAATAGATTTGAAAAAGGAAAGAGGAGAGAATGAACTGAAGAAGATTACATATGACACATTTCTTCACATTCATTAGAACCATCAAGGTCAAGTACACAGATCCAATAGTGAAAGATATTGAAAAGAAGAGCAAAGGAAAATCAAAGACAAAAAAGGGTAAGTCCTGGACATCTAAAAAGTCAACAGAACAAGAGAAAAACAACAGATCAATACAGGCATCCTGGTGGCTTCATCAGTTTTTGCTGGATCTGTCGTGGAAAGTGCTGACGGCGATACATTGTGTGGGAATCAAAGGATCAGTGTGGCAAACAACAACTGTTTGATTCACTGGCCTCTTCGAGTCCAAAAGCTGTTTTAGCAGCAAATACTTCCATGCAGGTCACCTGTGTGATTGAATAAATAAATATTACAGGATGTCCCTATGATACAGCCATGCACATCGCATACACAGCTGTGAGTCCATCTGTGTTTAATGCCAGCTTCTCTCCAGCACTGTGGAGTGTGTAATGCATGTGCATGGCTGCAGCACCTCCTACAACCTCCACAGTCTTTCTGCATAGTGATTTCATTGTGTTTGGCAAAAAGAGATTTTAGTCAAATCAGTTGTTTATATGATTTGAAAGCTTATGTCCAAAATTATCAGGTGATCCAACCTACTAACATGAAATGTGGATTCAGTGTCATAGTGTGTGAAATTTACAAGATGTGTTTTATTTTCCATTGATACTCTATGTTAGAGGCATAAATAAATAATTAAGTAGAGTTAGTCATTTGCCATCCCACTGGGGGATCTTTGTCACCAAAAGGCAAGAAAACATCTAGCTTTTTCTGAAAAAGTATGATTTACCATTTAGGGCTAATCCAATATAATTATATTTCAATTAGAAACAAATACATGAAAAAACAATGAGTAATTAATGTTTTTAGGAATTCATCTTTTTTAATGATTACAAATTCTTTAATAATTTACAGAGCTAAACAACAAAGAAGCTAATTCTATCTCACACACTACTTATTACATGCTAAAAGAAGTTGTGTATGGTAAATTACACTGATCAAAGATGTAACTGTAAAAAAAAGTTTGTTGATCTGTCAGGAGTGGAAAGAAAGGGTACTATGCGCTAGTTTTTAGTTCTAAAGCCCAACATGAATCGAAGTGGAAAGCAAAATAAATTCTAGCTCCACATTAAACGGCCTCCACAAACGTTTTTATTAACGGTTCCACATTTTTACACTACAGAGACTGTTTACAAACTATTAGATAAAACACTGACCAGAAAAACCTAGAAAATCAAAAAGGCTCACATTGCCATGATTGTTGTGACAGTTGTGAATTGTTTCAGTGCTTTTTGGATTTCAATATCACTTTAGGATGAACTTTGACATGTATGGACCGGCATACACACAAAAGATTTTAAACGTTATACCACGAGCTCATGAAAACATTTTATTAACATACAAACATAAAAACATTAATATTTTTGAAGATTTTGGGCTATCATTCCTCCTGCTTGATTTTAAAAAGCCTGAGATTGACATTTTTAAGTGACCCAGAGAAAAGCGCATGTTGTAGGTGAAAGGTCACTTCTGATGTGGTCCATGCACCCACAAATAGGCAAATGTATTGGCTTCTTGGTATTTCCTTTGATGGGAACCATCTATATAACAACACTTCGTTTATGAAAACATACAAAAACTCTGTAGGTTTTCAGTACTGCTGAAACGTTGACGCATGTGATAATCAGCTGGTGTGGAGGACCTTATCAGTTAGCACGGTGGTTAAAATGCTAACGATGGCGATCAGCACATGCAGAGCACATGGTGTGAAACCTGCCCAAAGCTTTCCCTATATGTCAATTTTTATTTCACGCAATGATCCGAAAAGATATTTCTGCACGACTTGAAAGTGCAGGTCACAAGACTGATGGTTGGGTTTGTTTCTGAGACGGATTGAGAAACCCTAGGAGAGGAATGACAGTTAAAACTGAATCTCTCCGTATTGTGCAAATGTTAGATAGGAAGATGTACATTTACTTTCAAGGGTGGAGAGGAGATGCCTGTACTTGTGTCATGTAAGTAAGGGGTTGTAGAAAAGGTAAGAAAGTTAGAGGAAGAAATCTGCAGAGTGTATTTATCTCATTCATCACTCACCAGCAGCTCTGTGTTCAGGGTCATTTAAAGCTTGTCTCGTCTCCTCCAGGAACTCCCAGTTCTCTGAGAAGGAGGTGTGTATAGATGTTTCCATACAGGGTTTACGTTGCTGATAAGCTTGCTCACGACAGGCATACTTACTAAGTAAGACTGCTTAAGCCTTTGTGACTCTGAGAAACGCATCTCCATGTACGTGCATGCAAGCACACCTACGGATCTGTGTGAAACCTTACGGGCTGAATCCCTTATGTTGTACAAATCACACTTAAATGCAAAGCTTAAACGTACCTGTAAACATGAATGTGAGCCCAAAACCAGCCCTTTCAACGTGTCTCGGAGAAAAACGTCTCATTCTCAGGCTTTAAAACTCCAGAGGTTTGGGGATTCTCTTGAGCTCTTGGACCGTTTGCCTTCACGGACATATTGTTTTTCCTCTTGCATTTGCACCACAGAGAGAAAGGCTGAGCGACGTAAGCTAAAGGCTTAGTTTCTACGTGAAAGAAAACAGTTAAGCGTTAAAGACAGCAGTAGCTTTTTTAGTTGTTTCACTCAGGGGTGAACCACAGAGCACATATGTTTAATGGCAGCAATAGCCCATTCTTTGACTTTGTCCAGGAAAAACACAGCAAGTTCACTGTTGGGCTGTTTGGAAATTAGAAGCGGGTAGAGCAGCACATCCTGCTTCCTATGTGCAAACACCCTAAATGGTTAAAGCCTTCCTAGTATCTCCTGAACTCAGTCAAGTCACTCCTTTGTCAATTTGACAGTGTCCTTAAGGTCAGTACAGATTGACGGCTTGTAGCCAATCGCTCCTTTTTATACCAGAAAAAGTCAGATATGAAACAATAAAGCCCCACAATCAAGAAATGGTGAAAAGGTTAAATGAACAGCACCCATCAAAGTCTAGCTCTGTGCTGTAGCCGACTACAGGGACAGCCAACATGGCTGTGCAGAAACTAGTTTACAGCTTTTGATCTTCCTCTGACTTAATTTTGAAACATTATACCTACTGTAAATAGCTTGTTTTGAGTCCCACAGTAACATCTTCCGCACCAAAGGGTGTTGTTGCTCTGGTAACACTTAGGTGTGTTCATTTTCAGAAGAGATTGGATTTTTTTTTTAGTATCTGACAACCCAGTCAGGCGTCATCGCTAGCCATGCTGAATATTGGAAGATTTTGGGCAAAGTCCAATTTTCTGTGTATCTCTAAAAATCAAAAGATGATGTATAGAAGTTGTATCTTGGGAAAAACAAAAAATCTATCTTCTATCTATCTATAGATGTATATCTTTATGGTATGCATTATGATTCTTCGTAATTATTTTACTAGGTCATATGAAGTTATTGTTTGCAACTTTCACTATATAGCTATCTTTATGATTTTGTTTTTTAATGGGGGTTGCAGTGTAGTGCTTAGACTTTCAACTAGTCTCCGTGCTCGTATCTGGTCTGGTCCAATCACTGTGTTATTGTGTTTTTCTCACTGCACAGCCCCATCATAGATTGTTCAAGATAGAAACGTTTCTACATCTGACCATATAAAGTAGTCTTTTGAACTGCAGTTAACTGAAGGTTCCTGGAGTCTGAACATAGCTGGGGGGGTTGCTCCAACAGGCATTTGACTGAAGTGGTCAAAAAGAACAAACACACACAGGCGCGCATACGTATGCACTCATGCACGTGCATTGTGAGTCCCAAAAGCATTTGAGTGTCATTAAATCGCAGCTGTGTTTGCCTTTCCAGCACACATGGAAAGAACATCGGGGATGGAGAGGAGGAGAACAGCTTTCTAAATATGCTGTTGACAATACGTAAAAAAAAAAAAAAACTAAAAACTGGTAGCCTGCATTGTAAACTCAAACAACTACACATAATTCTTTCTGGAGACCATTCAAACACAAATTTAGACATTTGGTGTAATGTGGTGCAATAAAAACACAGTGCAGCGTGTAGGTCACAGTGTTGAAGCTGGTGACACTTCAGACACATAAAGTGGAGAGTCATGGCAATATTGGGCTGAGCCGTAAAAGGGAACTGGCTTTTTAGTGGTGTGAAATGAATCAATACTTTCCCCATAAAATCTGATTTAGGCGTCAGCCAGTCGCTTTTATAGGTACTGTATGTAATGCTGTGTCTGCGCACGCCTGAGAATGCTGCTTGTTGAGTGCTTTAACATCTGTCTTTGGTGGTAATAATCGGAGAGCCAGCAGCACCCTCAGACAGACATAACACATTTAGCCTCATCAGCAACACACACAGGCCTGCACACAATGTAAAGGTGACCGTATGTGCTACTGGGCCAGCTAGAACTCAAACAAAGCAGGATCAAAATGTACTGGTAAATCAATTTTGTGTTCTTCTGCAATAAAATCCCTAAGAAAATTATATTTTGTAGATTATACAAAAAATGTGCACTATATTTGGGAGATTCTTATTTTATCTATATTTTTAATTTTATTGTACTTTATTTTCTGTTGTTTTAAATAGCTTTTATGACCCACAAGGTGAGTTCATAATAGAAATCCAACTGGATATCTATCTATCTATCTATCTATCTATCTATCTATCTATCTATCTATCTATCTATCTATCTATCTATCTATCTATCTATCTATCTATCTATCTATCTATCAAATTGGAGTCAGACAACAATGTACAGATTTTCTGCATAATCATTAGGATAATATATATATATATATATATATATATATATATATATATATATATATATATATATATATATATATATATATATATATATATATATATATCATAAATTATGAACTTAATGAAAGTGGGGTTTAAACTTTAGATACCAAATGGGAACAATGCATTTGCCACCTTTATACGATCATTCGTTTGCAATTTTCAGTCAAACACACACTGATAGTAGGGAGTAACTGATTCCAGGTTAGTATGTTAAATATTCCTGCTTTGGAGGGTCAGCAGAGCCACAGTTTAATAAATTAAAAAATGAAGTTACCTAAATGTAATCAACTGAATCCATAATTTGACAGATATGCCATTGATTAAGAAATTTCTAATTTATAAAAAAGCATAATTAAATAATATTTTCTCAGATGTAGACTTGCTTTGCAGGTTAGCCAATCAGATAACACCCAGGTCAATTTCAATTGGAAAGTATTTCATGCAGCACAGGAGCCATTATCATCATTAAATAAATTCTGAATTAATTAAATATGATTTTACCATATAGGTAGATTTAAGTTAATGCATTTCACATGAAATAAATTTCTGAAGGTGATCTATAAACGTTGTGCCTAAATTTAATTTGTAGCTCAAACTGGTCATGGAAAAGTATGGTGAGATTTACAGGTATATTTCTGCTGTTTCTGTTAAACTTGAACTGCAAACACAAACATTTCTATAACTGTACAGAAAAAAAATTGCTTGCACTTTGCTATACAATACTACAAATTTTTTGCAAACAGTTGTGCCTATACTTTTGAAAGCATGTATTTCGGAAAGGGCGAAAAATACCAAAGGTCAATCTAGGACAGATTTTATGAAGAGCTCATATTGTGATATGGTTGCCAAACATGCTAATGTACAAAAAACCCTGAACTAATATCAGAAACAGAGGAAATATGTCTCCATTTCCAGCCTTTAACTCAGAAATAACTAATTTTAATAAGACATAAGCTGGAATAACTTGTGTTTTATTGAAATATGAGTTTTAGAGGTTAGAATGTGTATTATTTTTGTTAAATCTGATTTAATAGATTTCACAACAGTGAAAATCGCTCATAAATTGACCTATGTTTTTTTTTAATAAATTTTCGTAACAACAGCCAGAAACTTGTCTTGTTTCCATTTTATCTCACATTCAAACAAGGAAAGTGGAAGATTTTTGCAATTGTAAAGAAGAAATTCTTCCTATCATTGCTTAAAAGATAAAAATATTGAGAAAAACAAAATAATTACATTGTTATGTTCTATTTGAAGTCTTCATTATATGAATAAATAACTTCTTTTTAAAATGAAAGCATCAACAGCACATCAAGACTGTTGGAGATGAATTTAAGATTATGCTGACAGTCACTGCCCTTTGGTTTATGCTTTTTAATGATTATTATTTAAGTTTACCCATAAAAGAGGTCTGGACAGAAAACATTATTTTGTACAGTTATTTAAAAAAAACTTTATTTGTTAAAAGTATAGAACCTTAATATCATACCTTTTTCTTAAAGCTGTAAATTGGAGCAGAAAGTGAAAAAAATGTTCTTGACGTTTATGTGAAGGAGGGTTTCAGATCCAGAAAGCTTCTTATGGCCAATTTCAGCAGTGGCATTTGAAATATCTCCTGCTCAAAGGGCAATGAGCCTAATAAAACAGAGGTCATACAACACTTAAACAAAATTATTTCTGTGATGAACTTGTCTAATAATAACAGAGAGGTAGCACCCGGGGGGACAGCACAATGTAGACTTACAACCTTTATCTCTATAAAGATCTTGTGAGATCCAGCTTAAGTTGAAGAATTAAAAAAAAAAGCCCATCAGCAATGCTCCAGGCAACATTCTTCTCAAATTCCTCCAACTTGGATCACATGTCCTGCTAAGATTTTCATAGGAAAAATTAGAGATTGTCTTTTGTAATTTGAGCCCATACACAGAGCCTTGCAAAAAGTGCAATACCCCGTGAAGACTGTTCGCATTTCTCACCGTAAAACCTCAAGCTTAAAAATGTTTTAAAACAAAGATGTGCATAATCGACAGAAATGTGAAACGTTCGGTGTGCGTGTGCGTTCAGCCCCCATAACTCCAGCTGTTAGATGATTCACTGTTGTTAGAGAACGTTGGTGAAAACACAGCAGACAGGTCAGGAAAAAAAAGGGTTTTTGGGGAAATCTAAAGCAGGGCTGGGTTATAAGAAAACATCCCAAACTACGAGCATCACCAGAATGTGAAACAAGCCAGCCTACCGAGACATGGCTGTCCAGGTTAACTGGCACGCTGGCTGGGCGAGCAGAGAATTAACCGGAGAGGCAGCTAAGAGGGACATGGTAACTCTGGAGGCGCTGCAGAGATCCTCAGCTCAGGTGATTTTAGTTGCCACACTTTCCACTTCACAATCATACACTGCTTTGTATGTTTCTTTACACAAAATCCCATTAAACACTTTAACTTTGTGTTTATAGCGTGACAAAATGTGGAAAACTTTAAGGGCTAATTGCTTTTACAAGGCCCTGCGTACAACATGTTTCAAGTTGTTTCTATTTGTCTCTCCTGACGCTCGTCGTCTCTTCCCAAATCCTCCGGTGTTTTCTGCCATTCTCTAACCACCTCGCTCCGCTTTCATGTTTGTCTCCTGTCGTGTTCCTGCGTGTGGCTCCGTGGGGCTGTGTATGACTGCACAGCGCCGCGCGTCTGTCAGTCTGCGTAGCAGATATCTGGGTTTAGTCCTCCCTGAATGCCTCTGTCAGCTCAGAATGCTTAAACCAGGCCAATCTGGAGTTCACGCAAAAGACGACACACACGGGAGTCAAACAGCTCACGCACACGGCTAAAAAGGCACGGAGCTGCAGGAGAATCCAGTCTCCTCCTGAACGAAACGGTTCTCTCTGACGGTTCTGTTAGCCTTTTCCCGGCTGTCTCCCCTCCTTGCCGTCGCGCCTACTTTGGACCTCTGTCATCCCATCTTGTTTTCTGTTTTGTTTTTGTTTTTTCCTTCTCCTCTAAGCTTCTCAATCTGTGCTTCTCAGTGTATCTCTCAACAGCAGTAGATGCTATCGCTCCACGCTGGAGGTCATTGCCAGTGCAAGTTTGTGTTTTTACCCCCATTATTGTTATCATCTAATTTAACGTGGCTTGAATAGACAAACTCCTGGCTTTCTGTGTGCGTATGTGCGTGCGTCGACGTTTCTCGCATGCTTTTTGTATTCGGCGTGCACGCTGACATTTGTAAGACGATCTGTTGCAAAATGCCACGGATCTGACAAAAGTTTTTTTTTTTTTTTTTTTTTTTTTTTACGTGTGTCTGTGCAAGCCCTTTAAAGCCGGGTAATTATTAGGATCTAATGTCTTTTGCTTGTTATCCAGATGTCTAGAACTCCTTAAAGGAAAATAGAGTCAGGATGAGTCAGCCCTTTTCATTATTTTTCCTTTAGAAATTCCTCCAGAGAGACAATTTAAGCAGAACCCTGGGCCGCTCTCACCCCGCCAGAATCCTGATAGAGCAAATGATTCTGGGAAATGGAGTCTGGCCTATTTTCAACCAACGCCACTTTTCACTGTTCTCTTTCAGGACCTAATGTCTTTAATAAGCTGACGTCATCAAATCAAATCAAACATAAATCTGAAGGTAATTTCTTTATGTTGAGATTGTGGGTTCTCTTAAATCTCTTGGAGTTGTTAATTGTTTTTGCTGTATTAGTATTCGTAGATTATTTGCCTACAATGTGGACTAAACTTGTTTTGGAGGACACATAACCCAGCCAGAAAAAGTCACACGCCTCAAGTTTATATATGGTATATATGCTTTTGGCCTGTTATGGAGAAGAAAGAGCTGAGCCAGAGCTCGTGATTTACCAAGCCATCCATGTTCTGACGCGTTCCTATTTTTATGAGAAATTAGGAACAAGATCCATGATACAAGTTGCTGAAATAAGGCATTCATTATCCATAGGGGGGGGGAGAGCTCAGGGTAGAGCCCACCCCAGCTACTGTGCATTGAAAGGATTAAGCTGAGGTGGTTTGGACACCAGCATGCTTCATGAAATATCTCCTTCTGGAGGTTTTTCAAGCACATTCCACTACTCGAGGCCCTGGGGCGGACCCAGAACTTGCTCAAGGGACTATATATGCTTTTCTGGGCTAGAAAAGCTTTAAATCTCCCCACATGAGCCAGAAAGTGTTGCTGGGTAGATGGGTATGTCTGTGTTTCCCTCCTGAACCTGTTTGTTTGTTTGTTAGTTTGTTTTTTCCTCTCCGAGAGCATTTAGTATTTAAGTCAGTGTGGTATTAATGGTCAAAGTTAGAAAAAGCTTCTTAGCTAAGATCTCAATCTGATGAGGTTGACTCCTTATGTAAATTCCCCTCTAATACACAACAAAGATTCACAAAACAGTTAAGGTTTGGAAACAAGGATGCATTCACAAGCAGAGAAATTTGGCCCACTTTAAGGAGACCAGAGTTCATTTGCTCTGTTACTTAATTTTTAGGTAGCTGTGAAGTTCTTTGATGTAATGTAGATAAAAGAACCTGGCAATGTGAGCCTCGATTTGATCGCAACAGCACCCTGGTGAGGTCCCAGCAGGAAAGCAAATGGACTATCCACTGAACCAAAAGGAGGAAGGGATGCATGATTTACAGACCTATGTGGTCAGAAAACTTTTAAACCCTCGCCCTGCGCCATGTGAGTTGTAGTAGCCCTTCTGCTGACCAACAGTGTGCAGCAACAGGTGTGGGAGGGGCAGCGCATCTTTCCTCCACAGGGCAAAGACAAAACTCATTTTAAACAGTAGGAACTGTGGGATGTCTAATTTTTAGACCCGTAAACTTATGAAACCTTTCAGTAGATACCGTATAAACACAAGGACAGATTGAGCTGAAAAAAGGCTAAACACAGACAAAAAAAATCAATTGTTTTGTTTTGTCTTGTTAATATTTCTATGTATTATATAAATGCTAATGTAGACCTGTTTGTAGGACCATAGAGGTAATAAAAATGTTAATTTTGTGGAAACCTGATTGTGGATGTTGAAAGAAGCAGTTGTACAGCTTGTAGAGGATACGGAGCGGCAAATAGACCCTGTTTTGTATATTGTCAAGAAAAAATATTAGGACCACAACTAAGTTTAATCAACAGTTTTTGCTGAGATCCTGCTGCACTTGGGAGAAACCAGCGGTTTTCTGAAAACGTGTCACCTTTCACTTCCAAAGGCCTTTAGCACAACTCGACAATGTGTGTCGAGTGCTCCGTACACATGTTTTAGTCGTCAATAGCTTGAACACAGCAATATTTTAGATCTCATATACAAATGGAATATTACTTCCACTTTGTTTATCTACTGAAGTCTTTGTTTTCCTGACGTCGTCTTTGTGCAGCTGTACAAGAAAAAGCCTGTTCTCCACCATCCTGTCCGCTCACCTCGCTCTTTGTTTAAACTGCCGTCCAGCTGTTTGGATGTGTCACAGGATTACAAATGCTACAGATTTTTCTCTCTCGCTCACAAACAGAAGTCTCTTTGTTCCGGTTTCGTTTCAAAGGCCCGTCTCTTTCAAACGGCTTATGGGTGATGGTGGTGCAGGGGGGGCAAAAGGCCACCACTGAAACCTGGCTTGGATCCTCTATTGTGGCTCTTTCTGGTTGTAATAAATAATAAAAAATATACATATAAAAAGCCTTTTGTTCACATTGTACGCATTATATTTTTAAAAGAAAAATCTCGTGCGGCAAAAAGCATGAAAACACGATTAAGAGATCTTTTCGAGGGTAATTAAAAGATGCAACATTTGGACTCATTTCACCCTTCAGGTAAAAACTGCGGGAAGAACATCTTTTTTTCTTTTTTTAAATACTTCTTCAGATTAGCAGAAGCACAAATAGTGACCACAACTAACCTATAAAGGACCCGTGAATGAAAAAAGCGAAAAAGATTAATTTGAGGACCGTGCCCTTTCCGTTTGAGAAATTGTGTGCTCCTCCGTTGGGGAAGGCAGACATCGGATCGTGGGAGGATGAGGCGGAGCGTTAGGAAGGAGGCATCCACTGGAGACGCGCAGATTTGCAGCGTGCGTCAAAGCACAAAGAGCCATAGATTAATTAAACTTCCCCTGTTACAGAGGTGTATGTGTGTGTATGCGTGTGTGGTGCATGCGTGCGTGCGTGCGTGCGTGCGTGCGTGCGTATGTGTGTGTGCAAGGTGGGCATGAGTCAGAGCGGTGATGAGTAGGAGGGAAAACACGTTAATTGCCCTCCTCATCAGATCCAAAATACAGGAAGATATAATTTTATATAACAAACACCCGACCTTCTGTGGGGACAAAAACAGAAGAAGAAAAAACTGCTAGAGGAGCAGCAGAAACTGCGAATCCCTTCTGCATCCCCGCTGGCATGTGCACTCTTAGGTGGTGAGGTGTTTACTTTTAGCACCTGTGTTTTACTTTGACTGGGCCGTTACATCGCCCACTAATCTGCTTTGATCTAAACCTTTCAGTTGTAGCACTGGACATAGCCTGGGTTGCCCTGCTGGGAAGTGAACCTCCATCTGTTAATGTTGCTAATGTCTAAAATGTACCTAGCTAACAGAGCAGTCTTTGTTTTCCGAGGGTCCTCTAATGATTAGCCGTGTCTAGTCGATGCTATGCATAGCTGTTTCCATCATGTCAAGAACTGAAGATAAGCCCTAAGAGTCGGCTTGTTGTCACCGCGTGTTCGTTGGGAAAAACATTCACGAGACAATTCCTGCCAACAGCTAGGATTGCAAGGTCAAAACCTCTAAAAGCGTGTCGTCTTTCTCTTTTCGTTTCTCCGTGTTTGTGCTTCTGTTCTGTATGTTTTGATTAAGCTCCAGACTGATTGCAGCAGAGAGATCCATAAACACACAATCTTTTGCCTTGCTCTGCTATCCGCGGCTGCGGCGGCTGCTGATCGGAGCCGTCGTCAAACCGAACGAGGGCCATTAATGATCAAATTAGAGATAGACAGCCGGAGGTGACGGTCACCGTCGAGGTCGTCCGTGCTGCAGCAACAGTGCGTGTTACACGCAGCGCCGTTGCTCAAGTTGAAAGGGCAAAATGTGACTCATAGATAACCTTTCAGTATCTCCTGTAGGCCCTGTTTGCGTTCCGACCCATTACCTGAAATAGGTTTACAAATCTTATATGAGCAGCCCGCTTTATGATGGCCTTTCAGACTGTGTGGATCACTAAGATTGCAGTATCAATGTGGATTGAGGAGTGTTTTCTCCTCGATAGCCACTTATCACATTTATAGCGTCCTCACATTACGGCTGTACGTCTGACTAAAACCTCCCACGGATGCTTCTGCGAGCAAAGTTAACTACTGATGGGGCCTTTCTGATAAAATGGCCGCATGGCACACAGTGCTCTGGAAAAGTATTTATAACCATGGCTATTCTTTAATGCTTTAACCACAATCTTCAATATATTTGTGATAAACCAATACAAAGTAATGCATAATTTTGGAGTGGAAGGAAAATAATTTCTAATTAGTTTCTTTTTTCTTTTACAAAGTAAAGGAGCAGTAAGTAAGAAATTTACTGTAAGATTAACCAAAATCATTCTCATTTGTCACCCGGGATGGAAGCAACATTCCCTATAAACAATCGGTCTTCTCCATTAACAATGTCTTAGTCGATTTTTTTTCTCCTTTCAAACCTAGAGGTACGGTTTAGAATGACTCTGGTGCAGTATCTGTCCCGTGTTTACTACCTGGTTCCTGAGGCAATCATGAGAGGTCCCAGCATTTATGACAAAAATATTTGAACAACAGCTTACTTTGGCTGAATAATTTTTACTCGTCCTCTTGAATTTAATTAAATGTAAGAAGTTTGGCAATATCCAAGGGACATTTGCCCTTTTGGGTCAATCCTTTGCAGAATCTCCTTTTGCTGTAATTATAGCTGCAAGTCTTTTGGGGAATGGCGCCACCAGCTTTGCAGTAGACATTGACATTT
Organism: Fundulus diaphanus; assembly: GCA_037039145.1. Taxonomy (NCBI): domain Eukaryota; kingdom Metazoa; phylum Chordata; class Actinopteri; order Cyprinodontiformes; family Fundulidae; genus Fundulus; species Fundulus diaphanus. The sequence goes on along the minus strand of CM073127.1, from coordinate 20,723,460 downwards.
TTGCTAATTTTACTTTGTAAATTAGCTTTAGTCACATAAGGATCTTTGAACATCTGTGAAAACCAATTTGCTAAAAATCAATCTCAATCGGATTTAGGTCTGGACTTTGACTAGGCCATTCTAAGCAATGACTATACTTTGATTTTAACTTAACTTTTCTATTGTAGCTGTGTGTTTGGCGTCATTGTCTTTAGCAGCTATGCTCCATTCATCTCCCCATCAAATCTGACACTTTCCGTGTCGCAGCTTAAGAAATGCGTCCCCACATCATGCCATGTGGTGTCAGTATCCCTGACCTTTACATGATGTTCCTTGGTCGTCATGATGCAGTTTGTTCTCTTACGAACTTCTAAGACCTTCAGAGATTAGTTGTATGTCTACTGAGATGCATTATAATTACAGATGGAGTTAATGTACCAACTAGGAGACATCTGAAGGCAATTGATTGCACTGGATTTTATTTCGGGGTATTAGAGTAAATGGGGTTCCACACAAACACACACACCACACCTCAGTTTTTAAAGCGTTCTGAAATCGTGTGTTCTTTTCCTTCCACCTAACACTTGTTCACTACTTTGTGTTTGTCTATATTATAAAAGCCCAGTAAAATTAACTAAGGTTTGTGATCGTTGTACGACAAAATGTGGAAAAGTTAAAGGGGAATGAAAAACTTTTTCAAGGCACTGTATGGTTAAAAGAAGTTAAAAAAAATTCTTGGAGCATTGATGGATGAATACATTTGTGGCACATTTTATGAATTTCTCAGCACCTGTGTGAGCCGATTCAAAGTGGCCGTTTTCAAAGTTGTCGCATCTGTTTGCGGACCAGTCTCCCCTCAAGACCTGAGGCAGCCACTACAGTTTTACCTGACGAGTGTTCTGGGCCCCATGTGCAGAATTAAGGCAAGAGAGGAGCGTTTAATTGGCTGAGGCAAACACAAGAGGTTGCCCCATTGAAAAGGTGCAATGAAAAGATCTGGAGCAGAGACAGACAGCAGACGGCCCCGGAGACAGAGGCAACAGAAGGAAGAAAGGAAAGGATCTGAGTAAAAAAAAGAAGAATGAAACCTTAGTACCTGAGGGGCGGGCCGAGTCCTTTGGCTGCCGGTGCCAGAATGTGTTTTTACGAGCCTGCGGTCAGGCAGAAATAAAAGCCAGCCGAGTGAGTGAATGGCACCACACACAAACGCACACATGCACGAACGATTCGGCAGCCTCTCAGACATTACATTTTGCTTTTATAATGTCACACTCAGTCAGTGTCTCCAGCCCCCATATTGCTGTGTGGCTAAACAAGACGCCCCCCCCCCCCCCCACCCCCGTAGGTGCAGAGGTAAGGCTGCGTATTAGAAAAACATCTGTCTTCCTTTAAAGCCAAGTCAATTCTAGTCAAATTGTACTCACTGTATAATGTCACAAGTCACAAATTTGACTCAAGGGGCTTCAGGGGTTTTACAGCATCCTTTAACCTCAGCAAGGAAGAAGTAGTCATTATTTTACAGTCAATTGCTCTACTGGTTGACTTTCTGGAGGGATTTAGTCTGTCTTTGTCTCTTGTAGCCAATTCCTTCAAGCCTTTCCTTTGTTTTTATCACAAACTTTGAACCTAAGTTTTATGTCTTCATGTATAATAGAGTACATGCCATATGTTTTCACCATAGCCAATGAAAAAATTAGATGAGAGGAGCTAAAATATTATAGTTTTTTTTTTTATTAGATGAGATTCATGCCAGGTATTGGTAACACATACAAAAAACCCACAAAAACAGCCTCACCGCTTGACGTTTTCACCTCCAGACAACATTGACGGTGTATTTGGGTGTTGTGTAGTGCTGTTTAAAGATGACGTGTGCAACTGCACACAAAGGTTGTTGTGGAGCTCTGAGTGACGGGTCCTTGGGTCTTGGACAACTCACCAGAATGTTCCCCTGACCTCTTGAACACCTGGTCGTGACTGGTTTATGGCGAAATTATGCTCTTTGCCCTCCAGGCTTAACTGTGCTTACTGGGGAATTCAGGAGTTAAGAAATACGTCTTTAAGCTCTTTGAATCGTCTTGTTATTGAAAAAGGCTTCATAAAGTCACTTGCCTTGCCTTTAACCAATGCCATCAGTACAACAATTCTCAAATTTTTACCCTGTATGGCATGCTGAGTGATCCCTTGGTGATTAGAAACTTTTCTAAGCCATCATTTAGGACTAAATCAGCTGATATTAATTTGCACTGATAGAGGGAAGAAAGCTTTTCTGAATACACACATATTTTAGTAATTTTTTTTGCCTTTTGCTCCTCAGTTTGTTTATTTTTTGAATATTTATTCCCTCGTCAAGCCACTCTACTACCTATTAATTAATGGACAAAGCCGTTTAGATTTTTTTCATATGTTTGGGTTACTTAGCATGTCACTGACATCTGGTGTGAATTTTGCATCAATGGGCCTGTTATAAATATATATGAAGGAGAGAGCGTTGACATTTCAATACTCCCCCCCACACCCGCTATATTTAATCTTCCAGTCTTTGCATGTAGAGCAAAAACATAAGAAGATACCAGTGATGATTCATTTAGCCGGGGTGAACATATTTGAGCCTTGCAGAAATAAGAGGAAATATTTGAATTGACTTCTTCAGGTGTTGTGACCTCATTTAGCAAAGGGAGATGGGGGCGGCAGATTAATATTTTGAGTCTATTTTATTTTAAAATAAAAGCCTCCTGATAGAGGGCTAAGGTCCTTCCCTCTTGTGCAGCAAAAGACTGGTGCCAAGTGTCATTGCCACAGAAGTATTGAAGAAGTGATTGCTGGAGAGAAAGGACATGTTTTTTTTTTTTGTTCAACACCTTCCAGAGAAGGAGGTGCAGTGGGGTCGACTGTCGCTCCGCGTTGATTTTAGCCTGCTAGGTTTTAACGGCAGAAATACCGCAGTGACATCAATGCTGGTGCGCGGACGTTTTGCGAAAGGGCAGATTGGCTCGGTTCTTTTCATGTTGTGAACGTTGTCGTGCAGCGACCTCAGTCACACTCACACAAACATTGACCAACAAAATTAAAGCAATCTTCCAATTTTCAGGCTTCCTCTCCATCACTCTCAAGTTTTCCAACTCGTCTCTATCCCGCGGAAAAGCGCGTACGCTGGGGATGTGTCTGTCCTTATTAGGACGTTGCACACTGACTACCGTTCATTAAGGGCGGTCTATACCCAAAAACGTCCTTATGAGGGGATGCACGAACACAGCTGATTGGTTTATTGTGCTCACAGCTGAAGGCGGACATCATTTCCTGTCTTTACTGTAGCTGTGTGGCATTGAGCTGCCCGTCAACTAGCCGATCAGTATTTATACACACATCCACACGCACGGGTGTTTGTCATTGTTCTGCAGAGGTTCAGAGGTCGGTGTGTGTGTGTGTGTGAGGGGACATTTTCAGCAGCATATTTCCCAAAGGTTGTCACAAAGCTCGATTCGATGTACGGAGGGTGAAACAGAGCTCTGTCAGCAAGATTGTGTACACCGGGATGTTGATTGCGTTATAATGGAAGCTACTGGAGTCTGGAGAAGTTTGGAGCTTGATTTGGGTGTTTTCCAGGTCTGGATAGGTATGGAAGAAGAAGCAGTTTGTAAAACGTTTCAGTTTCCAGGTCCACTCATCCTTTCTGTTCACTGCCTCAATATTTAAAGCCCGACCGCTGTAGGAATATCTGTTGGTCTTCACTGTCAGATCTTGTCTTTCTAACTTAGTAACTTAATAAGTTACTAAGTGCTCTGGAGATCAGATTCTGGGTAGTATGTTCATTGCACAGAAGTTGGTCTGACTTTAACCCTCCCTGGCAAAAAAAAGACTTTTTTCATGACTTTAGCTAGGCAAACAGGTGAACGTCTCACTCTGGAAATGTACTGCAGTGATTTTGCTGTCAGACAGCCTTTAACCGTAGCTGACTCTATGAGTTTTCGGATTCTTTTACAACATAAATCTTGTGGTTGGTGAGATGTCACTCTTCTCTTTACTCTGAGGGTCAGCAATATTTCCAATCCAAAGAGACTTTTTTTTTACTTTCTCTGCAAAAAATTAAATAAAAAATTGTCTTGAGCTGTAAAATATATTGACATTTTGTTTCAATAAGGATATCTTGTAGTTTTAGAAATATCTGCTTTTTAAATGTTGTTTTAATGCTAAATAATAAAAGAAAAACATTTTCTAACAATTGGTAAAAGAAGAACAGAATTTAAAAGAACCAAATGTGTCTCTGACCAAATGCTGATTAAAGTCAGCAGAGTAAAGGACCTCACAGTCTGAATATTTAACAAAATGATGGTTTGGGCTGCAGAACCTGTTGGATTTTCCAAAAAAAATCAACATTTTTCATTTGCGAGACTTTATAACTACCTTTATAAAAGAATTCCAGTTAATGGGCGGTGTAAATTTCTGAACAATCAGGTGTCAGTAGAAAAACTATTGATTGAGGATTTTAGTTATATTTCCAGGGGGAAAAAATCAAAAGTTCATAAAGAAAACATGAAATTAATCTAAAAGATCAAACAAGTAGTCTGTGGGTTTGTTTCTCTCTCAGACTGTTTTGTATGATGAGAACAGAAGGTTAATTGTATAATCTGACCCAATCTGTATAATATGATTGAACTTGATTTTGTAAAGTGCCTTGAGATGACATGTTTCATGATTTGGCGCTATATAAATAAAATTGAATTGAATTGAATTGAATTGAATTATTGTAAGAAAATTTCTGGACTTTGCTTATTCCCAGTCTTAACATTTCCTGTCTTTTTAAGGTTGCATCATGAAAACCCCCCAATTTTTAGAGGCACGCAGAACAAACTTCAAGGTGTTGGAAAGGTAGCAGAGCGTGTCGGGTGAACACGTCATCTGCTTTCAGGCATGTGTTCTCTCTCCTGACGCCGTCTTTAAGGAAATATAGTTCAGGCCATCTTGGGGCTGAATCGTTGGAAACAAATCACTCATACTTCACTTAGCGGGTGGCGGAGAAAGCTCCCGATATTTCCTGTAAATTATAGCGAATCGGGGGATTGAAGTAACAGAAAGTACTAAGTACATGAGTAACTGTACTTTCTGTGCTACCGTGGTCCTGTTAAAGTACACGAGAGTGCTTGTGAGAGCCACAGTTGGTTCCTGTTGACGTCATCGTTGGGTTACATTTGATAAGGGAGACAATTACGCCCCTGTCTGCCATGAAGTGCACGCCGTGTGTGTCTCTGTGTGTGACAGGGTAATGACGATGTGAGCTAGTTTCAAACGTATCATCATTGACCAGGAATTTGTTTCTGGAGACGCTTGTGCCGACATATTGATTACCGCCATGGCAACATAAGTACATAGAGGCAAAACAGGACCTCACAGTCACGGCGCGCACCGAGGTCGTGCGAGCGCGCCTTGGAGAGAGAGGTGTTTTATTGCTGCCGACTGCTCAGTTTTCAAAGAGTTGGTGGGGGGGGGGGGGGGATTGAGAGGCATCCTGGGTGGGCCCCAAAGAGACACTTTGGAGATCGAGACGGCACTTCAGAAAACACCCAGCCTTCACAAAATGGAGGGAGGAGAGAGGGGAGTCAATAGAGGGTGAGGGTAAGACGGGATATCACATGTTAAGCGGAGTTGGATGATCTGAAGTATGTGTGTGTGTGTGTGTGTGTGTGTGTGTGTGTGTGTGTGTGTGTGTGTGTGTGTGTGTGTGTGTGTGTGTGTGTGTGTGGCCGCAGTGCAAGTACAGTTTGATTTGACTTTTTGCCAGCTTGAGTCGAGGTGTGATTCCCTCAGCTCCAGCGGATTCGGTGCCTTGCAAAAATATTCACACCCGTTTAGCTCTTTCAGATTTCGTAACATCACACAATCACAACATTGACTGTCTTTTATTCAGATTTCATGTGAGGCACCAGCGCAAAGTTTTACACAGTTGCGAAGGGGAATGATAAGGATAGATGGTCTTCAAACTTTTCAAAATAAGATAAATGAGTCTAATTGTATTTGAGTCAAGCTGAGTAGAAATCCAGCTGTTCTGTGAAAGCTTCACAGTTTTTTTTTTTTTTTTGGAGAACGTTAGAGAGGAACAGCTGGGATAAAGTGGGGTTAGCTTTTAAAACAAGTCGAGCTTTGAACACCTCACATAGACCCGTTTAATGTCATCTAAAAAAGCAAAGGCAACTTGACAGGTCGAGCAAGGGCAGCGCTGGTCAGAGAAACAGCCGATAGGTCCTCCATAACGCCTAAGGAGCTGCAATGACCCACCGCTCAGGTGGGAGGTTCCTGTTTGACAGGAAAACTACTAGCTGTGCATTTCAAAAATCTGGCAAGAAAACAAAAAACAAAGTGAAATAATTTAAATGTAAGCAGTCCGGTTTGATGTTTTCCACAAGCTTTGTGAGGGACACCACAACCCTGTGGAATAAGATGTCCAGGCCAAATGAGACCAAAATGCAACTTCCTGGCCTGCATGCAAAAAGGTGTTGGAAAACCAACGCTTCACTATCACCACAGTGAGGAAGTTGTTTTTTTTCTCTTCAGCAGGGTCAGCGAATCTGATCAGAGGTGATGGGGAAGATGGGTGGAGCTGAATGGAGGGCAATCCTGGGAGAAAACTCGACTGAGGCTGCAAACGGGGGTAGAGGTTCACCTTCTAGCAGCAACCCTGCAGCCAGAACGCCAATGGCTTGATTTAGGTTCAAGCATGCTCATGTGTTGGAATGGCCTGGTCAAAATCCAGGCCTAAATCTGTGTCAGGACTTGCGTGTTGATGTTAACAGACGCTCTCCACCCAGTCTGACTGAGCTTGAGTCATTTTGCAAAGAGGGATGCCAGAGAATTTGACCGTAGATGTAGATTGTGTAAAGCAGCCTTAATTGCAGTCAAACGTTGTTCAACAAAGCATCGACTCAGGGGGTTTGAAGGCAAATGCTCACCACCCTTTTCCGATTTTTATTGATAAAAGAGTTTTAAAAGTCCACATCTCCTCCTTTTCACCTCAACAGTAGAAGACATTAAGGGTTCCGGTTGTAACGTGACTTACATAGAGTTGTTTAATCCATCCATTCGTGTTTCGTTCACTCCGGCTGAAGGTAGGACGTGTTGCTCCCCATCAGTCACACACGAGCTTCATACTCATTTTCACATTGGCCTCTGAGGGGCTTCCAACCATTAGCTGTGTCCCGGGCTGGGAGCGGGGGGTGGGGGGAAGTGTTGCTGGGAGTGTTGGGTGTACCCAGCAGGGAAGGCAGGCAAGGCTGGGCACAGCTGTCCCCAGAGGAGGAAGCCTCTTTCTCATATCTCTGCCCACATGGCTTCCCGGAATACTCGTCTCTGAAAATGTTAGTCATCTGAAGGAAATAGGCTGTTTACTCCTGGATGACGGGATAAATGGAGGCAAAAGCCAGAAATATATGAAAAAACATTTTTATTACTCTTTTTTTTTTTCCGTTTAAGATCCAGAAATTATGGCACTGTGGGATTCCAACGCTCAAAAAGCACAATTGTGCTAACAATAATAGCACTGTTTATTCCCAAACATGGCTCCTAGTTTTGGCTCAAAGCTAACAAAGAGCATCCCTGCGTTCTCTCATCTTACGATCAGATCTTAATGCTTTCACTTCGTCTCATTGTCTCTTTTGGTCTATTTTGTAATATCTCTTTGTAGCTTAGGATCATCTTGTATCATCATATTCATTCAATTATCATCTGTGATCTGTTATATTGTTCTACCTCTTCCTCTGTTTGAGAGACTCGATTAAAGGGCCTGTTTTCTATTGATTTTCTTCCATGAAGGCTGTGAGCACAGAGAAGAAAATTAACCGTGTAGAAAACAATCAAAATGAGCTGGCGAGGAGATGAGCAATATCCAGTATTTAAATTTGTGTGAGAGCTTTGATCATTTTTGCTTGCCTGATGTCGTTTGCCGTATGAAGAAGATATTAACACTCCTATAATCTTTAATAACGTGTCAGAGTAACTTTTCCGAGTGAGCTTGTATTCATTTGGCGAACTGTTTTTGTCTCCTCAGCTGACGGCGGACCAGCTGGTGATGCTGTTGGAGCTGCTGCTGGAAGAGTCGGAGCTGAGCGTGTCATCAATGCGTGCTCTGCAAAAAACCTACAGTCTGCAGAAACAAGATGCTGAGGTGAGACACCACGGGCGCACAAGCTCAGACAAGCGAGCCAGCATAAGCAAGTTCGCCGAGCTCGTTTCCACGAATCAAAAAAAGTAGAGCGTCCTGCAAAAGTACGCAGACACCTTGAAGTTTTTCCACATTTTTGTCGTGTTACAGCCACGGTCCTGTTTTCTTGGAATTTTATGTGATAAACACGAAGTTGTACATAATTATAAATGATACATGCTGTCGACAATTTCTGAATAAATTGAAAATGTCGATGCATCTTTTTATTCAGCCTCCCCAAGCCGAGACTTTGTAGAACTGCTTTTTGCTGCAGTTACACCAGATTTCTTTGGGGGAGGTCTGCCAGCTTTGCACGCTTGGAGGACATATCTTTTTTGTAAAAGAGCTCAAGCTCAGTCAGATTGGATGGAGAGCATCAGTGAGCTCAAGTCTTCTGACAGAGCCTCCATTAAACTTAGGTCTAGACTTTGACTAGGCCGTTCTAACACACGGATTTACCTTGATTTAAACAAAAAACACCTCTTAACATTGTATTTTAGCTCTGGCTGTTTAGGAATGACGGCGTCCTTGGAGGTGACGCAGAAGAAAATTTTCACAGCATGACGCTGCCACTACCATGTTTCATGATGGAGATTTTTACATGGGGGAAAAAAAATCCACAATTTTGATGTCTCCTTTGTGTTGGTGCTTACAAAAGTCATTGAAATTGCTGGATGTGGCGTGACAAAATGGGGAAGAAGTTCAACTGAGATGAAAACTTTTGTGAGGCAATATATGTTTCTCCTCTATGGAGGGAAATGTGTTTCAATATGATCAAAAGCAAAAAATGTGCTGTAAGATACTAACTTTTAAAAACTTCTCAGTCATTTAAAGGTTTTAAGATTAATTTAAACTGTGTATGCAAAAGCTGAACCTGCCTTTTTACGGTTTGCTGTTTTATTTAGCTTATTTTTGAGTTTCACAGATTTCTTTCTGTTCAAAACACTTTTTACAGCTTGCGTTTAGAGCTGAGCGATATGTACCAAAGATAATATCTCAATATTTTTAGGCTAAATGTTGATATCCGATATTTACCTCAATATGTTTTTCTTTTCATAAAGTAATCATAAAAAGGCATCAATCAATCAAAGTTTTATTCGACATGTCTCACAGGCAATTTTCTTTTTAACAAACAGTTAACAAACATATTAGAACCGGCTGGAAAAATTACCTAATGGAATACATAAAAGTATAAATCTAACGGTTCATAGACCATCTTGATATAAACGATACAGACTCATCTTATATCTCTTTTTTAAAAATCTTGATATTTTTAAAATATCAATCCCAGCCCTACTTGTTTTCTCTACATTTTTTGTCTCCAACAAACTAGATGTGTGCTTATGTGTGTTGAAACTAGATGTGTGCTTATGAAACAGTATGTGTGTTTTTGACTGTATTCTTGTGTGCAACAACCTCGGGTTTGTTTTGCAGTACAGCGCTGCTGTCCAGTAGAGGCGTTTGAAAACACAGCCGCAGGGAAGACCTGTAAACCGTACTCGCTAACCTCCATCGTTAACACGAGGCCCGTGTTGAAAAGAAAAAACTTGATACATATTTAAGTTTTTACAACTTCCTATTAACTATACGAGCTGTTTTGTTGAGGCTGCAGCGGGCATAATGGGACTCAGATGTTTTGCTGTGGAGAGTCACTTGAAAGGTTACCAAACTGAATCCTGATGAGTAAAAGATGCATTCAAGTATTTGCATTTAAAAACTCCCATTCTTGCTATTGTGTTATATCACATAAATCATGAACCTCAAAGTTTGTATTCTTTTTAATTTGCATAACTTCTCAGCGGCTGCTTATCGACCTTGTAGTGACGAATCGGAGGCCGAACTGTGTTTGGCCTTGGCTCCAGCTTTCAGCATCAGGAAGCTGAAGGCAGACTTCCTGGCAGATAAAACGCAGACTCTCCTGCACAATTTCCAGGGGAAAAAAAAAAAAAAAAAGCTCTCGCTATTTGCTAAAAATAAGCAGGGCCATTATGCATGTAGTGATGCAGAAAATAACACACTTGCACAAACATTCACACTTTCACACACCTGTCCGAAGGCAACGGCGCTAGATGAGGTTAGTGGTCTCGTTCTGCAGAGGTTAATCACTTTCATCTCTCTCATAAATGTGGTCATTTATTTCTCTCTCGTTTTGGAGCTCGTCTTCTTCACTCTTTCTCGTAGCACATTTTCTTTAGATAATAGATATCTGATCTGTGTAAAACTCTCAGTTTAATACAGAACTGTGGGCAGTTTACACCACAGATGATGGGAGCTTTTTACAGTTAATGAACGTTGGGTGATTTACAGTGCTTTGTAAAAAAATATTCACTTGCTTGGCATTTTTCATGCTTCGTTGCCTCACATCATGAAATGAAAATGGGTTGTTTGAGAATTTGCACCATTTCATTTCATTTATAGAAGATGCCTACAACTTTGAAGATGCCACTGGGATTTTTGCTCATTCCTCAAGGCTAAACTGCTCCAGCTCCTTCACGCTGGATGGTTTTTGCTTGTGAACAGCGATCTGCAAGTCTAACCGCAGATTATCATTTGGATTGAGGTCTGAACTTTGACTAGGTCATTACAACACATTTAAATTTCTCGGCTTAAACCACTTGAGTGTTGCTTTACCAGCATGCCTCGGGTCATTGTCCTGCTGGAAGGTGAATCTCCAGCAGGTTTGTTGTGGTACCATATGCTTTCTATTTGAAGATGAGAGATTGGATGTTGCTCCAGGGGAACATCAAATATTTGTGTTATATATATATATATATATATATATATATATATATATATATATATATATATATATATATATAAATAAAACCCCACCCTGACTTGTACTTCTCAACAACTTTGTCCCTGACCTGTTTGGAGACTCCTTTGTCTTCTTCACTGGGTGTGATACCTTTTGCTTAGAGGTGCTGCAGCCTCTGGGGCCTTTCAGAAAAGGTGTGTTAATACTGACAGATCATGCGAGATCCAATAAATAATTTTCTACTGGTGTTTTGACGCCTTGAACAGCCCATATGACACCTTATCTTATGATAATTTCACACCAGATTAATTACAAACCTTGAATTTTTCACAATTTCAATGGATTGTGAAAAGAAGTGTTTTGAATGTGTGTAGCATGCTGTTACATATTGTTTCACCTCATGTTTTTGTGTTAACTTAAACAAATCCCAGCAGATTACAGAGCGGCAGTGCAATGAAAGCGATGAGCGCTTACCTTTGAGTTAAAAACGCTGGCCTGGAGCATCCCTGTGAGTGTGAAATTGTGGACAAAAGCGAAAGGCCTACTGTCATTGTGCGTGCAGCCAGACGGCTTTGTGTTGGCTGTTAGTGGCCATGAATATTTGTGCAGGTGGGCCTGTGAGCTGCGGGCATGTGTTTGCATGTGTGAGCGTGGGTGCATGACTTTGGCCCACTTCCTTTCCTATGAACCTTGTGTGATTTAAGATTCTGAGTGACTCTATCTGTGCTAATGTGGTCAAGTAAACGTATGTTAAAGGCTAATCATTCTGTTTTTAACCCTGGAAAAAGACATGAAATTTCTTCCAGGCCATAGAGGCATCAGTGTGCAAACTACATACAAAAACAGTTCTTTGAGCTGTAAAAAAGCTAACCGGCTCAAACATTTAGACTGGATTCCATTTTTCTTGTGCTGTTTCTACCCCTTAATCTTGAGGTTTTCCTTGGCCTGTTACTTCACATGATGAAGAGTAGTGGTTAAAATACTCAAGAGTAAAGTTAGACACCCTTTTAAATAAACTGAAAAGCCATCAAATGCAGATCCCTTTCACATAAACAGTTGCAATATTGAGTGCCAATCTGTAGGATTTGGTTATCAAGGTTGCAGCGAACAGAGTAAGTGACACTGTTTCTTTTTTCTCTTTCCCTACTTAACCATAGCTGACCATCTAAAACTGAAAGTTCAATGCTTTACACATGCTTTTAAGGGCATCTTAGTGGTCAAATAAACTATAAGACCCAAAAATGTTTTTTTTCCTGTACCTTTTAGTCACCCGTGCCTATTTTCAATAAGGCTTTCCACTGTGAGGTCAATAGTGGGACCATTCACTATTGTCCTAAAACCCAAATTCTCATCATGATCAGACATTTTTTACTATAACAATAAAACGATGCGCTAAAGGCCCTAATTATAATTCAGTTTTACGGAGTAAACACTGTGAAATGATCACAGAGATATGGCTGAAATGTCATGATTTAATCTTCCCCTTAAAAGCAATAGAGTACAGAGTACTGTGTTAAGGAAATCCTTTACAAATTATTAAAGTTACACCTTTTCGTGGAGTTTTCAGTATAGTTTGTGTGATACTTCTGGTGCTGTAAATCTTCTTTTTTTGATTTTGGGATGGAAGCCTCTCACTCACTTTTAGCAGCTACTCGACATTGCTGTTTGTTCCTAATGACGCTGAACTGTACTAAGTATCTTTTTCCCTGCGTTCAACCTATAAGTCAAATAGACAATTATATTTTTGTTCCCCATGGTTGTAACAAGTTACATGATAAAAAAAAGTTGCTATGTTTTCTAGGATGGGCTTCTTCAGGGTAGCAGGTTTGCTTTTGCTTGAGGTTGGTGGTGGAGCAGAAGAGGGGCTTAGCCCAGAGAATAATTCATACAAGGACCACGGCCACATATTTACAATTTGCCAACTGGAATTTGCTTTACTTTTAACATGAAGTTATTATGACTGGGAATCCTATCTAACCTAAAACTAAACCCTTCTTTTCTTGTGTCCACATTTATTCAGCAATGGTCTGGCAACATGGGCGTATACCCGAGCTTGCATCGGGAAAAAATGTGGATATCAATAGGAGCAGAGCCTGTCCAGACAGTAAATTATCACAAAGGTTTCTCACTATATTTTAAAAACGTCATTGTGAATAGAAACTTTAAGATGCTTTCAAACGTTTGACAAGCAAGGAATGGTGTCTCTGAGTTGTGTCATTCTCAATGCTGAATCATTAGCCACAAGTTCTATATTGGCATCAATTATCTACACATTAGAAGGGTTGCTATGTTAAAATAATGTTAATGAACTCCAAGGCTCATGAAAAAGATCAATTATGTAGAACACAGAGATATACAACTTTATAAATATGAAAAAGCAAAATACTGTATTTCCTGGTTGAAAAATGATGTTAAGTTGTGGATTTCTATATCTCATAACCTTTCATTTGCACCTTGACTGTCAAAAATATAGTGCAGGATAGCATTTAATGTGTGTCAACATTTCTCCACACAGACAATGGGACATCCTATCCCTTGACATGATTGTTCAAAATGTAGCTGCCAGGCTGGCTGATAAAGGGCAAGTGGTATAAAAAAAATGAGAGTAAACCACTGATAGGTGAAGATGATCAATCATCATGTTACAGTGAAACATTAGTCATAGGAAAGTTAATTTGACTTGTACTCCCTACCCTTACCAATGCTGCCGACAAAGCAAACCTTCCTGAAGCGACCACTCATCCAACAGATAGCAGTCAGCTGCATCTCCAGAGGATCAATGTGCATGCACAAATGCTGAAAGTCTTGTTGACATTAAAAGCCAGCTCGCACACTATTAAACAAACAATTTTATGCTAAACGTGGTGCATGTAGATGGTAAGGAGAGCAAATGAAGGCAAAAGGTAGTCGGTATTTAAGCATGTACGTTGGATACTGAAGCAACAGTTTTAGCACCTGCATGTGATAAAACCGGTGGTATAGAGTGAAGTCAAGAGCAGTGGTGCAGTAATAAATGAAGGAATGTCACTGCGTAATTGCATGTACTGTCAGGAAGAGGGGCCCTGTGAGAGGAAACATAATAAAAAAAAATGGTAAAAAAAGAGGTGCACCAAGCAGCTGCTCTGCCCCAGGGCTCTCCCCAGGAATGTAACCGAGTATAGTGAGCAGCTGCTGGGGCTGCATAGGCCAGGAGGGCAGAATTGGCACTAGAGGGTAAACATAATGTGCACACTTGTGCACACTCTTGCGAAGACAGGAAAAAACATTTCCTGAGGGAAATGAAAGCAGATTTTTAACTTTATCTGTTTTTTTCTTTTTTTTAGGTGATGATTTTTTTTCTTATAATTACAATTTTTAAAAACTGCTTAAACTAACCTTTTTGGGTCGTAAATGGAGCATTGCTCGGTCTCTATTCGGACACTGCAGAGATGAAAAGGGGAAAATGGAGCCTTCGAAGGTTGCAAGAAGCTCCTGTTTTGAGAGTGAAAGCTTAAAAAAGGGCTTCAGATGCATTGCTTTTGTTCTTTTTGTAATTTATTTTCTGTACTTAGTCTTTTCTCAAAGCTTGAGCTTTTGAGATCAAATCAATGACCAGAAATCCCACACTTGGTCACTGAACTCACCAAAACGACTTGTTGATTACTCTGAGTCTGTGGAGACGGTTGTGAGGAAGACTGAAAACACTCACAAAAAAAGACAGTCATGGGGAAACAGCCAGGATTTAAAAGAAGCAATGATGCTATAAATGATTTTTCATCGAAAAATTCTATCATAGCTCTGTATCTTTTATCGCTCTCTGTCTGCCACACACACACACACAAACACGTGCACACTCATATCAGATGATGACAGATGATGGTTGAGGCAGGCACAGAGCTGGTCTCTGATCTCTCCTGTAACCGCAGCAACAGAGCTCCTATTGATCCTGCAGGAAAAAGGCCAGGCATTAGCTTTCTCTCTCTCTCTCTCTCTCTCTCTCTCTCTCTCTCTCTCTCTCTCTCTCTCTCTCTCTCTCTCTCACACACACTCTCACACACACACACACACACACACACACACACACATACATACAGTTGAAACACAAATATACCTTCAGAGAATCAAATTGATGTTACCAGCATGGATATTATTTCCTTTTTTTCACAGAAGCTACGCTAATTCCAGATTAATCTCTTGCAATTTGTTAAGAAATGTTGACATCAACATTATTGTGATTTTCAAAGGTGATGTGGGATTAATTACCAAATTGTACAAAATCTAGTGAAGTCAATATTGTTTATGGTACATTTAATACAGCAATCACAAACTCTTTGTGTTAAAATAAAACTGTAACTACAGAATCTAAAACATGAATGGAGCATTCATTCTATTAAAAATAGTGAAATAAAGTTATTTTTATTGTATATAATTAAGTAAAATATATAAATGTGTGAGCCCAACTAAGACAGTGTGAAAGAAGATAATGTTTTGAGGAAAGAACGTTTTGATGTAAATGTTTTTGGCAGATATGAATAATTGTGTATCATCAGCATAGCAATGACAAGATATGTTGTTTCACAAATTGGCTAGGTGAGATGGCAACAAAGACGGGTCTCTTTTTTTTCTTCTTTCAAGATGCTTCAACTCTTCACAGTTCAACCAATGAAGCTTGCCTCATCCTGTGACAATGGATGCTTACAAACTAAATTGGTACAGTTGGGGAATCACTTGTGACTCCACTTCTCATCTAATAGAATTACTTCTAATGGTGGCATTCCCCCAACCACCACCCGCCCCGGGTCCATATAAATAGGTGATTGGCCCACTTTAAAATGATTAGACATGCTATTGGAATCATATGTACAGCAGGAGACTGAGATTTGAGCCTTGTGGAACACCATGATAATGAGTTATGTTAAAAATAGTTCTACTAGCGAGAAAGGGGGGAAAACGTTAGCTTTAAGCACAGAAAATGTTTAAGAAGCTAAAGAGTTGTCTCAGTCACTGAAAGTGGTCCTTGTGAGCTTTGAATAAGCACGACTTAAAACAAAGAAACAGTAAAACTGCTGTGTCTATCTAAAGATCTAACACATTTTTTTTAATATTTACCATATTCTGAATGAATATAAAAGTTTGTTTTGTGTGTGAAATTTAAAATTTCTCTAAAATGTAATTATTATTTTTTTCCTCTCTTGTTTGCAGGTCCGACATCGCTGGTGCGAGCTGGTGGTCAAACATGCTTACTCTCAGGCTTACTGTGACGTTGAGCACTTTCTGGTTCATGATCAGGTAAAACGTCCGCATCAGTCCCGTATCCCACAATAATTTCTGTCGTACATGAAAAACGCAGATTCAGAACAGACCGTGTGTGTTTCAGGCGATGGGTGTGTATCTTTATGGGGAGCTGATGGTTCAGGAAGATCCAGAGCAGCAAGCCATGGCTCGTCGCTGTCTCGCGTTAGTTCAGGAGGAAATGGACCAATCAGCACGCAGCGTGGTGGAGGAGATGATTCTGTGACAGTGGAGGTGAAGTGCCATTTTTGTTGAGCATATTTTTAGTCTTGGTAGTCCCTGCAGGGTTACTGTCATTCTAGATGTGAACAGTAACTTCTGCTGCTTCTTTCTTTTAAAACGGTTGGCAGCCCGAAGCCTTTTGAGCAGAAACTCTGCTCACTTTGACTAACGTGTTGAAAATCCAGAAACTTAATTGAAATGTGACGGGTATAATGAATCTCAGAGAGCTCCAGATACTTTTCTAAACATTTCTGAGTTGCATAAGTCGGGCTAATTATTGTCCATCATCTGAACTTTCAAGAGTTTCTGTGTACTGAGACTTGGTCATATTTGACCCGGTACTGTGCAGTGGCGCCTGTAAACGAAAGCTTCGTGTTGAATTGATCTTCGTCCCATCGATCCGAGCGGAGAGTCTACATGTGAGTCTGCTGGCTGCCTTTGCTGCACATTCCCTTCTGACCCGAAAGTGAGCTCATAGGCTCTTGTGGCTTCACGGCAGCGCCATTACCATATTTGTCAGAGAAGGAATTTGGGAATTTCTTCCTCAAACAAACTGTGCAGGAAGACAGAAAAGCAGAGAAAAATGGGTCAGTGAGCATGTTCCGAAGGGCTCAGGATGGTCTCAACTCAATGTCGAGCGATTTGCACACGGTCCAGCCTGGAATTCCTCCACTGGGTGTTGTTAATATGTATAATCATAGCTGTCAACTAGTGGCCTCCTGGCTTATCCTGAGCAGTGAGAGGATTCTTGCTCTGACACTAAATGAAAAGATGAAAAATTGTCGTTTGGAGAGTAACAAAAGGGACAAAGAGAAAGAAAAGAAAAACTGCGGTGCAAACGGATCATCTTAAATAATGACGGCAAAAAGTTAAAAGGATCCGTGTCAGGCAATTATCTATGATTTCATAGTTCGAAAACTTAAAAGTAAATTCACCTTTTATTGCAGTAGCATAATTTCACACAGGTTTATAAAAATCCTACTTTTAATGAGTACACTTATTCATTAAGGAAAAAATTGCCACTATATGGAACTCCTCAGAATCTGTCTTAATCAAAAGTAAGTGTAGAATTTCTTATTTTTCTTTCTTTTATAGGTGTTTGGCACTTCTCATCAGTAATTCATATCTTTCTGTTTCTGGGATATAAATTTGCCCATTTCTCTTTGCCAGAAGCATCCATATTTGTCCTGCCACCATGCACACTGAGGCTGATGATGAGGGAGGTATAGTGCTGGATGATATGGACAAAACTTGTATTACTATTTCTTATTTTTGTTCGATACAGTATAATTACCATATCAATATAAACACAATAAAAGCCTCAGAAAGACTTCCAAGAATGCCCACAACAGATGCCTGTACAAACTTATGAAAATTGTTTTACCGTGTTTATAAACTCCAATATAACATTTTAGAAATGTTTGCTTTAAAAGATAAAACACATAAAACTACATAAAATCCAGAACCTGGAGTTCAGTGACAACTGTTGTAATCATAGAGTGTAATGTATTTCGAAATATCGGAAAGGTCATATCACCGTTATTGAATAAAGATATATTGCAAAATATATAGATATTGAACTATTGTCCACTCCTAGGGATGTATTAAAGAAAATTGTTCAAAGTTGTGAGAGAACTGAAGCAATGACTGCAACGTCACCAAGTCTGCATGACAAGCTTTAACAGTATATAAACTCCTATGACTTTTCAGTACTACCATCACAAACATGTGGAGAAGGCTAAACTCTATTGGGACTTTTGACTGGAACCATGTGGGCAGATGTAACCAACATTGACCTTCACAGTTCAGCTTGGTCTGCTATATAACAAAGGATAAATCTGTGTAAAAGCACCTCATGGTCACTGAGCATAAAAGAGGACTCCGGATGAGCTACAGCAAGGGTATCCAGCTTCGTTCCTCGAGGGCCATGGTCCTGCAATTTCTAGATGCATCTCTGTTCCAAAACACCTGAATCAAGTGAATGGCTCATTACCAGTCCTGCGCAACACAATGATGAAATGCGGAGGAGATAAGGCAGCCATTTGATCCGGGCATGTTGGAGCAGGGATGCATCTAAAGGTTGCAGGATAGTGGCTCTCAAGGACTGGTGTTAGAGAGCCCTGCTCTAGAGAGATGATACAAAAGAGATCCCGGAATACAATAAGTACCGTCCAATCGGCAAAAGGTGGCTGTCCAAAGTATTAACAGCAGTCAATGTGCTACTAGTGATTTTTTTAAAGCAATAATGTGTTAAAATTATTGCAAAGTTGAGCGTGCTCAGATCAAACATTGGATTTTTAGAAATGCTTCAGCCTGAGATTATGCTGCTTTTATAGAAGATTAGTTTTGCCTGGCACCCCCCAGAGATGAGTTCTCTCCCCACTCCTCTTCTCTCTGTACACAAAAGAGTACACCTCAGTCTGTTATGTTATGTTATATATGTTATTGGTCTGACCCAGGGCAATGACTGGGCAGCACATGACAGGAGGTGGGCCAGTTGGTCCACTGGTGCTATCAAAACCACCTGGAGCTTAACCCGCTCAAGAGTGGAGATGATGGTAGTCTTCCAAAGAACACCCTCACACTCTCTCCCCTCAACATTATCAGCAACAACTTGTCTGTTGGGGATCCCTAATGGGTTCCTAGGAACCACTCTTTCTCAGGACCTGAGATGGTCCTCACACAAAGACACTGTTTGGAAGGAGACCCAGCAGAGACTGTACTTCCTGCAGCAACTTGATTAGCACAACCTTCTACAGGAGCTGCTGGTCTCCTCCCACACTGCCATCATTTATTCTGTCAGAGAGGATCGTCTGAGCTGGTCTTCCCTCCGCCCAGGACTTGTACAGGTCTAGGGTCAGGAAAGGGCCACTAACATCTCTGAAGTGTCCATACATCCTGCACACAAACTGTTTTAAATTCTACCTTCAGGTTGGTGCTACAGAGCGCTAGTTGCTAAAAACAGCCGCCACAGAGACAGTTTCATCCCTCAGTCTGTCTCTCTGATGAACACAATGAACACCTCACAGCCTGCAGCTACATGCTGTAAAGCAAAAATAATCACATTTGCCCTATCATAATCTGTCATTCTTTTTTTCTTTATATATACATATTTAAATGGCTGTACATACACATACATATATGTACTGTTCCTTTTATCCTTTATATTGTTTCCTCTAAAAAAATATACATATATATATATGTAAATATATAGTCACACTTAATGTCTATGTGCTCTGAGTGTTGGAAAACAAAGTCTAATTTCTTGTTTGTGCACACATACTAGGCCAATAAAGCTAATTCAGAATTAGTTTAAGGCTTTTTACACATCTTTACTAGGTAGAGACAATAAATGTGTCTGACACTGTATTTGGACCTAGAAATCGGGACTTGTCAGGACTTCAGGATAAGTATTATACTTGAAAATGTCACATAAAGGAATGTATATAATTGACGCATTGTTGCTATAAATCTGTCAGTGTCATGAAACAAGGTTTGTGATCTCGGGTCTTTAATTCATGATCATAAATTAATCCCACCAAAGTTGTTATTAGCAGGTGCAGTCATTGATCTTTGTCTAAACTGATTTACTGCTAATGCTGTAGACTATAATTCGCAGCTCCCTTAAATCAAATAGAGCTGTGTTCCTATTTCACCTCCCTCCAGTTAATAACACTCCAGGAAGCATCTGTGACCTTGGTTAACTTGGACTTTGTCAGGAGGTGCAGCTAAAAAACTCGTTCAACATCAGCCTCACTGCCTTAAATCCGCTTCGTCAAGCTGCCACAAGACGGGCTTTTATCTTCAGACACAAACAGGCTTTTTTTTCTCCTGCATTTGCTCTGGATGTGAAAGGCTTTCTCTACAAGGGTTTGGCATCTGGCTCAGTCCTGATAAATCTTGCTTACACAGATACACTGCCACAAACATTCCCACATCTTTCTGCCATCCGCCTCCTCCTGTCACCTCAGAAGAAGGAGCATTTAGAGATTAATACCCCCACTTTTACTATAGCTTCCCATTGGACTGACCCAAGCAAGCCCCCGTAAACATCAGTGGATCCCACTGGTCATCTGAGATCTCACTCCAATTAAAATGATGGATGAACAGACCTCCTTGCTGCCTTTTCATATCTCTGTAGGGAGGTGGATTTATGTTCCTCTGCTCAGTTTGTGATCCTAAATCGTCTTTTTTTTTAACTTGACAGGGTTTCTACAGTCTGGAAAAGTCTGGAACTTGATTTCAGTGTTTTCCAGGTCTGAATAAGTATGAAAAAGGAAAATAAAAGTGTTAAGAAATATTTGGATTTCTAGACTTTATTACGAGTTCCATTATTTAATTTAGTGTCCTTCCTTCCTTCCTTCTTTCTTTGGCTCTTATTGCATTTGCTGTTATGCCCCCATTCTTCCCTATGTCTTTCCTTTCTTTCCTCTATCTCTCTGTTCTTTCATTCATTCTTCCTTCCTTGTGCTCTTCCTTTTGTACTCTTGTCCTTTCTAACGCTCATTCTCGTGCCCTTGTTTTTCTTTTCTCCTTGGTTTCTTAATTCCTCTGTTTCTTCCTTATGTCAGACTTTACTTCCTGTGTCCCTCCTTTATGTCCTTTTCTGTATGCCACCTCCTGTTCTCTCATTGCCCTTCGTCTCCTTCTTTCAATGTTCCTTTCGCTGGTCCTCGCTGTCTGTCTTCCCCTCCCTTTGTTCACAAGGTTTGTTTGCATGTTTCATTTGTGCCAACGGCAGAAAAATCTGGGATAAGTTCATTGTGACTGAGTTCTTCATGCTTTTAAAAAAAGACTGTAATGGCCAGATAACTGGGGAGTTGAGGGTGGTAAAGTTGATTTTTTACATAGAAAATGTGTAGTAACCCTGACTCGAACGGTCCTCCTTGTACCCCCCCCCCTCCCACACACACATTCCCAATCACAGTGGATTATGTTGATTTTGCTGAGGCAGGCTGAGTGGGTTTTAACTGAAAACAACATGTCTATCAAAGGGTGCTCCCTCCTCCACTGTGATTTTAAACCTGAAAAGCACAACTCTTAGTAGGGTAGTAGGGTTGTCTTTACGTATCTTTTTTTCCCCCACTCCTTCCTGGCCAGCCCTCCAGTAATTTTCCTCCCTCCGGTACATGCCTTTGGAATCCCTCTTGATCCGCTTAATGAGGGGCATATCGCCGGGTCAGCCGAGCGTGACGAATAGGAGACGGGAAGAAGGGTAACCAAGGAAATAGCGGGTGGGAGCGAGCGATCCGCAGTTGTGGTCTTTCACGGCTCAGTTCTGATGGCAGACGTGAGGGTAGGGAAACAGGAGGCCAGAGAAGAGAAAGTTTTCACTTTCAGGGTGTTAGCGGTGAACTGGAGCTGGATTCACGAGGGGAAAACAAAAGAGACAGAGAGAAGATCTTGTTCTTTCATGTCTGGGCTGTGAGGGTTCCTGGCGTGCTGATTTGTGGCTTATGATAAAATCACATTGCCAGGGATTACCACACAGTCCTGACCCCGCCGGCTGCTCTGGCAACCGGATCTCCTTCAATACGCAAACATCTTGATGCTCTCACACACATAAAGAGACCAAAACTATAGAGGGCCTGATTATTTAAGGGTTTGTATGATTACGTTTGAGGAGACGGTGATTTGAAAGGATGATGATGGGGACTCATCAGCTCGATGGTTTGACCACACGTCAGTCACCTCGGCCACTTTCTCCATCCTCTCTCCTGCCAGATACAGAGCTTAGCTGATTGGTGAACAGTGATTTATTTCCTCTTTGTTCACAGTGGCTAAGTTCTGCAGCTGAGGAGAGCATGACCCAGACAGGGAGACAATGGGAAGAAATGTGTGTTGGGACAGTGGAGCCGTGTTTTTTTCCACTTCTCCATCAGTGTCTTTATCTTCTGCTTCTTTGTTGCTTTTGCGGATTCTATTGGATCATTTACCACCTGTATCTTTCGATCTCTCATCCCAATCATCATTTTCCAGAGCCTGCGTGTAAAACATCCCCTCACACATCTTCACCTCCGCCTCCATTTTAATCCATATATCCAGGATGATTTTGCACACGATGCCTTCATCATGCTGGGTAGTCCTGACGAAGGTGAGAGCCAAGCACCTCAGTGGGTCTACTCGCTGTGTACTAATGAGGCCTGGTGAGACTCTGACTCTGCTTACCCATGCTGACATAGATTTAATCAAACACGCAGCAGCGACCACAATCTGACTCGTCACCGCTGCCCTTTTTCTGCACAACACTCTCTCTTCACAGCTCTCTGTTTGTCAAGGTGTAAAAGTTAGACCTTCCAGCAAAATACAGCAGTGCTTCACAATGATGCAATAAAACCTGAACTTAAGTTGCAGTGCCTTGCAGAAGCATGCACAATCTTTTTTTTTTTTTTTTTTTTTTTTTACATGTTATGAAGTAACAACCACAAACTTCAGTGTACGGTTAGGATTGTATATCAGGCTCAATTTCTTCATGAAGTCCATTAAAAATCACTTTTGTTGGATCAAATTGCTGTCCTGCAACCTGAAACAAATCAAAACTGATATATTAACAAAACAAACAACAAATGAGATGTAAAATACAGTTAGATAAAAACAAAGTTAAAACTTTTTAACAAGATTATTGAAAATATAAATTACACGATAGATCAATACAAAGTAGTGCGCAATTGTGAAGGGATGTGGCACATGGTTTTCATTTTATTTTTTACAAAACACTGCAACAAAGCTAAATATGGTTTAAATTTAATGTATGACTAGAGCAGGTTTACACATAGGCAGACTGAAATTCATGCCAGTTCTTCTTTACAATTCAAATTGTCAATTGATGTGACGCCAACTGCAAGAAGTGTACTCTAAGGCATGCCAGCCCCAATAACAAAGACATAGCAGCAGTGAAAGTGAATCTCACAGCATTAACAGAAGCATTTTTGCCTTATCTACCAACATTACAGCAAAACGACAAGACAAGTTGTAACGAGTAAAAAAAACGAGTTGTAAATCAAGTCAGTGAAGCTATTGCAAGATAACCACAGACAAATCGACGTTAAAACCTAAGTTTAAATACCCAACTTTAAATATATATGTAACATAAAACAGTTACTGCAGACTGCAGTAGATGTCTATGCTGCCACCGAGCTATCCATGGCAAGTATTTTCAGTGAAATTCTGAATTAGGAGTTCAAATTTTACTTTACACTACCTACTAAACGCTTTTTGCAAAATCAGTCCTGTTAACTGGTCATAGCTTTCAAAGATTCAGCATATTCCAGCAGAAGTTGCATTAGCTTTTAACTTAATCATTAAGCATACAATAGTTATGAACAAAAATTTAGTTGCCTTCTTACAGACGAACATGCGGTAGTTCTCCGTCAATCACTGTTGTGTTCAGCTGCTCAGGTCGGCCACATATCCATCTTTTACATTTTTCTAGACTCCTTTTAGGTTTTGTGAAAGGAATAAACTGTATTCCACCCTCTAAACATTTGGGATAACACACATCTGAATTGTACTTTTCCCACTGACAACATTTAACCATTTTTACCTATGTTTATTTTTTATGAAATCCTTCTGGTAGCAATGCGTCCATATTGTAAAATCCCGACAGTGGCACCTTGGATGCGGGAGCTGTGTAATAGTAGCAGCAGGTCAAGATATGAGACAAGTTGGACTACAAACCTCAACATTAACATTTAATGCAGCTCTAAACAAGATGGTTTTTAACCTTGATTTGAATGAACTCAGAGTTTCAGCACCTTTACACTCCTCTGGAAGTTTGTTCCAGATAAGTGGAGCCTAAGAACTAAATGCCACTTCTCCGTGTTTAGTTCTGGTCCTGTGTATGCAGAGTAGATTTTAGCCAGAAGACCTTACTGGTCTGGAGGGTTGATACACTGGCCTGTGATGTATTTAGGTGATAAGCCATTCAGTGAACAGAAGTATTTTAAAGTCTATTCTCTGAGATACAGAGAGCCAGTGTAAGGACTTTAGAACTTGGGTGATGTGCTCTACTTTCTTAGTCTTAGTGAGGATGTGGGCAGCAGCATTTTGGATCAGCTGCAACTGTCTGATCGACTTTTTAGGCAGACCTGTAAAAACATCATTGCAGTAATCAGTTCGACTAAAGATAAACGCATGGATTAGTTTTTCCAGATACTGCTCAGACATTAGTCCTTTAATCCTGGAAATGTTCTTTGGGTGATAAAAGGCCGACCTTGTAATTGTATTACAATGCCTTCGAAGGTTCAGGTCTGAGTCCATCACTACACCCAGATTTCGGGCCTGATCAGTGGTTTCTAGCTGAAGCAGCTGAAGCTGTGTGCTAACTTTTGATCTCTCCTCTATTGGTCCAAAAATTATTACTTCAGTTTTGTTTTTATTCAATTGAAGATAATTTTGGCACAGCCTTGATTTCTTCTAAGCATTTACTTAGTGCTTGAATGGGTTCATAGTCACCTGGTGGCATGGTGATGTAGAGCTGTTTGTCGTCTGCATAGTTATGGTAACTGATGTTTTTAATGATCTCAGCTAGATGGAGCATGTAAATATTGAATGGGAGGGGACCCAGGATGGACCCTTGGGGAACCGCACGTGATTTTTGTGGTGTCTGATGTAAAGTTACCTGCTGACCCAAAAAAGTCCCTGTCCTTTAAGTAGGATTTAAACCAGTTGAGTGCTGTACCAGAAAGGCCGACCCAGTTTCCCAGGCACTCTAACGGAATGATCAACTGTGTCAAATGCTGCATTGAGGTCCAATAACACAGTCTGGATTTATACGGATGTCATTAAACACCTTGACAAGGGCGGTCTCTGTACTATGGTGAGCACAGAAACCTCACTAAAAAAACGTCAAAGTGACTGGTCATTGTTAAGAAGGTATTAAACTGTTGAAACAAAGCTTTTTCAAAGGGGAAGTTTGAGGTGGGCCTGTAGTTTTGCAGTGGTAGTTTGTCCAAATTGTTCTTTTTTCAACAGCAGTTTGATAATTGCTGTTTTTAGGGCCTGGGGGAAAACACCTGACCAAAGGGATGTGTTTATTATCTGAGTCAAATTAGACGTCATGACAGGTAAAACTTTCTTAAAGAAGGCTGTGGGTAGAACATGGAGACAGCAGGAGGAGAAACTTAGCTGGTGAACCATTTCTTCTAAGCTTTTGTAGCTTATATGTCAGAAGTGGGACATTTTGTCAAAGTCAGTTCTACTTGGAGACAACTTTGGTACTGAACTTTATATGGTGGTAAAGACTATATCTCTACAGATCAGGTCTGAGCTGCAACTGTCTGAATTTACAGGGGAATCTGAGTGAAACTGTTTCTTGGCCTGTTGCAGTTCATTTTTACTGCCTTATAACCTCACAGTGACATCACAAGATTCACAAGATTTAAGGTTTTATGGTGGTTCACAACCCCACGGCGAAAGCAAGTGAACGGGTTCTCCAACTTTGCAATCAAACTGGGAAATGTGTGTTAACATTAACAAATCACTCAAAAAAAAAAAAAAAAAAAAAAAAAAGATCCTTTTGATGCTTAAAGAAACAGAAGGTTTCTGACCTATAAGGAAGGCATCCCGGACTGATATGTATTGATTTCTGATTTTATCTCAGCCTGAGGCAGTCTGGATACAGAGAGCGGGAAAAGCAGACAAGTTCTGACACATTTCCACACAGAACGGAAAAGCAAGGCGTCAAAGATGAATCTCGTGATAACAATTTCAAGGTTCTTAGGCGGACATCATTCTAACTTTACTGGATCTATTAAGTGTATTTATTTTTTTACACTAGATTTAATCTGCATTACGTAAGTGTCTTTTGTTTAGTGTCAGTCATCAAGACCATGTTAAAAAACAAAACAAAAAAAAAACAAGAATTTTCAGTTTGGTCATGCCAAATGCTTTGATTCAAGCATCACAGATCGTACCGAGTGAAATACTCCTAAATCAGCCCGGAAAAAGACTTAAAAAATAATAAATAAATAAAAACAAAGGTTCTGTGCAAGAAGATGCATGTTTCTTCTGAAAACATCCTGATCAATTACCGTCTTCACATATTCACATAAAGAGGAGATCACAATGAGTTGGAAGAGATGCTCATGAGTTTGTATGTTCTAACTAATCTTAAAAAAAAAAAGTATCCTTCCAGCTAAGAGCGCTTATCTGCTGACTGCCAAGCTGTCGATATCTGCAGCTGGAACGTGTGCTAAAGAGTGTAAAACACTAACTTGAAGCATTAAGTTCAGCTGTGGCGCGTGTGTGCGGTCTGCGAGGAACCCTGCGTGTAACGGGCTAATTGTAATGCAAGTCTCTATCACTCTGCTCCTTGAGCTAAGCAGTGACAGATGGCTGAAAATGAATTTCAAACTGGTCAGTCTTGGTTCCTTTTTTTTTTTTTTTATCTTCTGCTAGAATATATATGGAGCGAGGAGGTATTATAGCGCTCTACATCCGCGGCGACAAAATGACGACTAAACGAGGACAGATGTGTGAATTAGAAATGAGGGCCATGTGGAGCTTGCCATTTTTAGACCTATATTTAGGGCCTGTTAAAAGAGTAATGACCATCAAAGGCCTGTGAAAAAAAAGAGAGGAATTGCCATCAGGGCCTGTATCTAAAGGGTGATTTATTACTCTCTAATGGGAAGGGAAATGGTTCTCTGCACATCAAAGGATCAAGCAACGCTGTATAAAGCCTCCGAAAATAAACTGATCTGCCCCGCAAAAAGCCCACATCTTCTCCTCATGTGTGTTTAAACTGATTGTCTCTTTTATGTCAAGTGCATTTCAAAAAGCCGAAATGTATTGGATTGCATTTCAAAGAGCAGATTGGAAAATTCTTTAGTCTGAAATGAGGTGGTATGTGGACATCAGAGGTGGTGGGGAGGTGTGGACCTTTTTTGGTTTACACAGGGTCCTGCACAACTGGCCGTGCCTCCTTCTAATTTTTTTTCACATTACAACTACGGCCCTCTGTATATTTCACGAGGATTTTATTTAACAAATCAACACAGAGCGCTGAACGTTTGTAAATTGGAATAAAAAGTCGTTTCCGTGCTGCCCTTTCACCCTGACGCCTCTAAATAAAACCTAGTGCAGAAGTTCAGAAGTCACCTGATTAGTCCTATCAGCATAAATCCGGCTGTTATGTGAAGGTGTCAGGGGAAAACCACCAGCCTCATGGGGAACATGGCAGACAGGTCAGGTACAGGCCAATCCTGGAAGGAAACCTGTCTGAGGCCATAAAAGACTCGACACTGGGATGGAGGTTTACCTTCTAGCTGGACAGTAACCTTTCACAAAGCATTTGCATCGCAAACCCGAAAACTCGAGGTGCCTCTGAGCTGGTTCTGGTTATTCATAAATCACAAGTGGAGACAAGGGTAGCTGTGAGCTTTTAAACATGATGCCGGCAGTGCAGAGCAGGAGTTAGCTGCTTGGATAATATGTCAGACATCCCTCCACGTCGTTCCTTTCAATATGATAAAGGCAGATTAAATCAGTTTGGCAATATTATTGCTGGGCAGTCAAGTACTTCAATTATGTTCCACAATTTCTTGCAAAAAACGATCTTGTTCGCGCTTTGAAGTCCTGCGGTCATAGCTGGTCATAGCTGCTGCAGCCATCCAACAATTTGGACGGCTGCAGAAATCTGACAGTCTTGAATTAATTCATGAAAATCGTGTGTCTCGGAGGTTTGTGCTGCTCTTGTGTCATCGAAGGGAAAATGGGGGGAAAAAAAGAAGCCTTACTGGCCACGATTATGAGCACAATCAAGAAATTTGACTTCAGGTAAAGCCATCGAAGGAAATTGCAGGAGGGTCTCCCTTACTCTCGGAAAACATTAGAGATTATAAGGAGAAAACAAAGAGAGCAGCGCAACGCAACTTGATCAGCTATTTGCCAGTTCTGACTCAAATGGTAATCATTAGCCTCAAGTGACATGTCTTTGGAGTGGCGAATTGTACCAATATTACTATCAATAGGATTATTATTATACCAGGTTGATAATTATTTCAGTATACTTTATACTAAATAAGGTTCCTTCTCTACATTTCACTGCACCTTTCTCAAGCCTCTGTAAAAATAGCTCATTTGAAATCTGTTTATTGTTCCCAAAAATATGAATGGAATTTCCAGCCTTGGTTACAGCGCTCACAGCATACAGACATTATTATTATCAATATATGAACAAGAGTATGAACATGTTTCATCAGACTGAGAGCCTGGGGGGGGGAAACTGTCTCTGTGGCGGCCGGTTTTTGCAAATAGCGCTCTCTAGCGCCGCCCTAAAGGTGAAAGTCTGAATAGTTTGATGAAGTATGAACGCGACAGACTGAATGACGGCAGTGTAGAAGACCAGCAGCTCCGGTGGAAGGTTGTATTTCTCTGGTTATCGCAGGAAGTCCAGTCTCTGCTGGGCCTTCTTCTGAACAGTGTCCATGTGTGAGGACCAGCTCAGGTCCTGAGAAAGGCTGGTTGCTAGCCCCACCTGCTGCTGCCGGTCAGTCAGGGAGCTGGTGGTCCGCTGACAGGTGGAGGTGAACTTCTGCCGGAAGAAGTCTGGGCTGACATCTTGCGACGTACAGCATCCTGCCGTACCGCCCCCGGGTGGTCCAGGTGGTGCAGGATGAACTTAGTCCCAAGTTGACGGCATCACCTGCCGACCTGTTTGTGCAGGAAGCAAAGTGCTGGAGGTCCAGCAGGGGGCCTGTGATCTCCTTCAGATGCTCCAACAACAGTCGCTCAAAGGATTTCATGACTGCAGATGTCAGGGCAGCAGTTCTGCAGCCACTGAAACAACTGTATCTGTTCACAGCGAGCTTTGGATGAGAAAGAAACTTGGGCTGGGATTCCTGTGCCTACTGAGCTGATAATCAGTCCTACAGAACCACTGGCTCAGTTCAGCAGGAACAGGAGTCCAGTCCACCGACAACTGGACCAGAAACCCGTCCCAACAGGCACATCACAATCAAACAGCTGCCCTCTTATTTAATTGAACTATTAAGGCTATTGTATGAAGCAATTATCAGAAAATAAGGTAAAGTTTTGTTCAATAAATAAACCAACTGATCTGTAAATCACGTATTTGTTTGTATCGTTAATCTTAAACAACTACAAACTTGGCAGACGTTTTGCTGAGAGACAGAGGATTTAGACTCGCTAGTTCTAGATTTGATGAACTGGGGAAAAATAACTCCACTTTGGCATTTTTTGTGCAAGAATTTACTATTTTCAGCAGTTTTCATAACAGCTTTCTGTACTTGTGTGTTTTGCTTAGCTGTACAGCTCAGAGTGACGTTGGGCATTTCTTAGGATAGCACCACACAGTTAGAGGATGCAGAAAAAAGAAATCAGAGCAACACTGAGCCAGAGCTACTTTCTATGAAAAATAAAACAGAGTATAGCGTTAATGGCAGCAAAGGTTTGCCATGGGCTCTTTCCAGAAAACACAGTGAACACAACACCACAGAACCAGCTGTACTTTCTATAGAAAAGGAACAGAGTAGACATTGTTAAGGGGAGTAAATATCTCTGTCCATTAAAGTGACTCAACTAAATACAGAATCGTGGAATCCTCCATTATCTACACGTGTGTCTGAATAACCACGTGTTCTTGTAGGATACAAGATTAACAGCCATATTTTGGACTGTGGGAGGAAGCTGGAGTACCTGGAAAGAACGTGCAAACATGCAGAATCAGCGCATGTCGGGATTCGAACCCAGGACCCTTTTTTCTGCAATTCAACAGTGCCGAGAACTGCACCACCATCCAACCTGTCTCCATAATAACAGAGACAGAAATCCTCAGATTAAAAAAAAGAGACTTATGTAATGCTAATGCACCTTATGTACATGTTAAAACTTCCTCATCAGCAATAACGATGAAGAGAAAGAAGACTAAAGTACAGTTTGATGCATTCAGCCACAGATTATTATGGACGCTTATGGATTAATCACCGCAGGTTGGATATAATATATAATGTTCCAATTGCGTGTTTTGCTTATATTTTTTTTAGGTTACAGACTGTGGACGGAGACAGGAGTTTGATCTGGAGGACGTACGGGGACGCAGCGCCCAGCCCGTCGTTCTCTGGGAGTCTGCAGAAACACCAGAAGGCTGCCTTTGTCCTCTACAGCCAACTGGAGCGCTGCAGGCAACGCATTCGACTACAAGACGACCCAAGCTGTTCATAGCGGAACAATAAAATCCACCATTCTCCTATTTCTTTTTTTTCATGTTAATGAAGGAATAGGCCTTTCCCCAGATAAAGGCTCAGCGATGTTTAACACTGAGAGCTCGGGTTGATCCCGTCGCCGTAGGTGTGTTTAGGGTTGAGTTCACGTATGTTTAGTCTAAAATCACGATCTGCTTCTCCGGAGTTTAGACTGGAAATTCTTTCAGGAGGAGTAAATTTCACAAACTTTTCTGACTTCACTCTCATCTGCAAGACTGAATAGCAGGCAGCTCAGGGCTCTTCTTTTTTCTGCGTTGGTTTTCATGAAAACTAGTCGGATAGAAATGTTTTTTTAAATGGTAAAATAAATATTTTCACAAAAACTAACGAGTTGCTTCTTGTGTTTTCAGTTCACAGATTGAAACCTACACCAGCTAACCTCTTCGTTACAATTAGTTTTATACACAGAGGGCTGTAATAATGTAATAATGGCAACTGCACGATAAAACCAAAATACATCAACATAAAAAACCACAAATAATGTCACAGGAAACGTAGCCAAGCAGGTTCAACATTTCTAGGTTATACTTAATGTTGCTTGATGATCCAATGAAGCAGGCGGTTCACTCAGTGGTGTTTTTTTCATCTCTTGATTTGTGTGTCAGTGTAAAAATGAGTGCAGGTGTTCATTGTACCAGAAGAAGCACAGACCTTACAGCAATCAGAAAATGTATTTATCCCTAAAGTAGAATGAAAGGAGCTTCCATAGTCACTCAGCTTTATTCAGGGATCAGGATAAAACCTAATGTAAGAAAAGCAGTGCTGCTTTTTAAAAAGCTGCAGCAATCTATACATGAGACGTCACCCAAATTTGTGGGACAACTTGAAAATAAAAATATTTCAAATATTGCTCCACAAATAAGGCAACGACCTGCTCACCCTGGCAAGGTTTCAGTCTGGTCCAGACAGATTATAGCTTTTCAGATTAAAGAAAAAAAATACTAAAACAGAAACAGTTTGTTAATCCTAACAAACTATTTATTCTGTCAGAATTTGATTTCCAAATCTTGTGTGTTCCAGTTTTCCGTTTGAAAAGTGAACTTGGACATATCTGTTAAAAGGTGCTTCTAAATGAAAGTTAAATATTACAACTTTATCCAACAAGGGAACAAAAAAGGTCCCTGTTCCTGCCACTACCCCTGCAGTTCTGAGAAGGTGAATGAGCTGGACGCAACAACCACAACTCAAGCTAAACTTAACTGAATCAAACAAAATAGTTGAAATATTGGGCTGTGATACAGATTAATCTCTTATCTTGAAGCATACCTTTTTCTAGGTATAAACCCTTACATTTGAATACATTTTTCCCCAATCAAAACTAAATATCAAGGAAAATGAATTATTCTTCTAAAAATAAAAACATGTCCGGTGCATCGCACAGGAGCTTATGCGCCACAGTGTGTGCTTACAGCAGCGAACTCGGTTTATTATGAATGCAGTTTTTCCACCATTACACAGAAGGAAACCACAGAAATTGAGATGCACAAACAGAACTGTTTACAATTTATAAGATACAGCAAATCACTCCATTGCATAGCAGGTTTGCAAAGGCAAAGCACAAAAAACTGATGATGTTGGGCGTTCCTTTGTGTCTGACCTATTTCTTGCATTCAGCCTGTGGAGTGTGATGGATTGGTATTGAAGAAAGCCGGCGAGGCGGCGGACTCTGACGCGAACGCGCAGCTGCTGGGATCAATGGTGTGCTCAGCGGTCCTCGTGGGCCATGCGGCCGTCATACGTGTGTGTTTGCAACGCTGGCCTGTAATCTGCCCTGGCTGCGTTGTTAGCGGCAGCCCTCCACCGTCTGCAGACAACCCGTCGGTCTGTCAGAGCGCATCTGGCTTACATTTGTGTCATTGTGTTGCGAAGTTCCTCGATCCTGAGACGAACTCTGTCGTTTGCGACGCAGCCTCGGTCATTTAGTCTGAGGCGCAGCGAGCCCAGAACACGTGTCGACTCATCCCACAGACCAGACTGATCCACCACCTGGACTCACACACACACACACACACATAATCAACAAGTCATCGACAATGAGCGGCTGAAGAGGGGAGAAAAAAAAGAGAGAAAAGATCTGGTCTCATCAAACTGCTGTATGAATAAGGAGGGATTTCATTTTGACAGGAATATTTCTGAAAACCCACAATTACCTCTGAGTAACCCAGAAAGCACCTTTTCCCTCTGCCAGTTCCTTCCTTAAAGTTACGAGCATGTTTTTATGCGCCAATGATTCATAGCTTCCTTTAAAGTGGTTTAACAATTAATTTGAAAAGAAATCTTAAAATAGTTGGGTATAAGGAGCGGGTGGAAAATGAATTTAAGAAGGAGCCAGTTTCCAAAGGCTTTTGGAAAGCCTGAAGAAATATCGTTGAAAACCAATTTAAGTAATTTGAAAAAGGTCTGGTCCCTTGGAAGCAAGATATATCAAAATTTAGTGTACTGCAACCATTAAATAACCAAGATGATGGTTAAGATTTTATTTTATGCAGATGGTCTTTTTCTTTCATCCCTGGTTACTGCTTAGGCACACAAGGAACCGCACCTTAAACCAGTTTCTGATTGAATAAAGGAGAACAGTCCATTTTAAGTTTCAACCTTATCAACCCCTTATAATAAGTACATGATAAGATGAAAGAGAAAAATAACAGTTCCTTATGTTAGAAAACTGAGATATTCAATTTAACTAACCTTTTTTAAGAAGTACTTGTTTCCCCTCAAGCTCTTTATTTTATCTGCATGCAAGAACCAAATGTTTTTTTTTTAAACCAAACATTTATGTGCTTAATTTCTACGATGATGTTAATCTTTTCAAAAGCCTTTCTAAAGTTCAAGCTGGCCATTCAAGACAGGGGAAAAGGAAATGGGGGGGGGGGGGGGGGGGGGGGGGGGGAGAAAAATAACTCCATTAAGAGTTTATACGTTTTTGATCATTTTCAAGTATTTGTGACTATTTTTCAGGTTCAATAAAAATAAGTACTGTTGGTTTTGGTACTAGAAGTTCATAAAAAGGTTGTGGCAAAGTGTAATAGTACCTGATGAACTGTTAGAAATCACATTATTACAAGGATAAAGAGCTTAAATCCGACGTCTTCACATAGCCCAAAGTTTTTATCAGCGCTTGTGAACCTTCAGCTATATTGAGCCCTACCACCAAACCTGCTCATCACATCAACAGGGAACGTTTTAATAGATTATGGCGCTCTGCTTTCTTCTACCATCTGTTAAACATGTCATGAAATGCATGTTTGACAGACAGTGCTTTGCAAAACTATTCACACCCCTTACTTTTTTTTCTTCATTTTGTCACATAACCAGAGGCAACGTATTTTATACGGCTTTTAAAACGACAAACAGAGCAGCATTGTGTACCTGTGAAGCTGGTTTTGAACATAAAAACTGAAACGTGTTAGGATCTTTCTTGCCATAGTGCCATGCTTTGATCTAAACCCACACCCCTGTAGCTCTGGCTCGGTGTTCAGGGACGTTTTTTTCCCGTTGGAAGGCGAAACTCCGCCCCCGTCGCAAGTCTTTTGCAGCCTCCGACAGCTCAGTGTGGAGACGCTGTGGTCGGGGTGATGTGCCGTGTTAGTTCTCAGCGACACGTATCATTTTGCAAGCTTCCCAAAACATTCAGCGTTGGTCTCCTCTGACTGTAGCACCACGGTGTACACGTTTGCTGAGTGCCTTACATTACCGCCGCTTCTTCGCTCTTCCATAAAGGCCCGTTTTCTGGAGTGTATGACTAATAGGAACCGCAAAGTTAGCATGGGGGCTTTGGCAGCTTCTGTGGTTAATGCTCGCCTTGCCTGCCCCGTCAGATTAGTTGGAGACTGGGCAATAATCTTTCCATTTTCTAATGATGGATTGAACAGCGTTCTGTGAGTTGGCCAAAGCTTGGGATATTGTTTTAGCACCCAACCCTGTTTTAAACTTCTCCTTGGGCATCATGATGAGGTTTGTTCGCTAATGTTGAAACAAACGTGTATCGGAGGCCTTCACAGAACAGCTGGATAACACACGGGTTGACCGCTGGATTTTACTTAAAGGCACCAGAGTAAAGTGGGTTTAATATAACATATTCACATATAAGTGTATTTATTTAAAATTAAGTCTGGAAAGAACGAGTTCTTATTCCCTACATAATTGGGAGCTACTTTGTGTCGGCCTATCAGATGAAATCCCCATAAAATACACCAGATTTGTGTTAAAATGTTAAAAATGAAAAAATTGCAGGTTGTAAAGAGGTTATAAGGAACATCATTTCCCCACCTTCTGTATCATCTCTGTTGACGTGCTCAGTGGCAGTTGACCGAAAACAGCAAAGTTAACCATGAGGTTAAGGGTCAGCGGCGGGGCGAGTGACGGCTGCCGCGGTTTTGCCGACAGCAGACTGATGAACGACTGCAGGCGGTCAGCAGGACGAGGGTGACCTGCGACGGAGAAAAGACTGCACAGGTGGTCCCACGCCGCCTTGGCCTGCACCTGGGGATGAGGAGTTCATGGGACCGACTGTAACCTTCCCGCAAACAAAGATCAACACACTCAGAATTCAGAAGAGAGTGAGGAGGGCAGCTTAATGCGAGATGAGCACGTCTTGGTGATTGCGGTGAGACGGCTGAGCGTCTCTGAGGGCTGTGAAGGGAGGCGGACAAACAGGAGACACCAAGACAAACCTCGGGCCAGCCGGCCAGACGCTCAGAGAAATCAATACTACATTCCCATTTTCACCCAGTTCCCCTCGCTCTTCTGTACCTCCTTCTCTTCAGTTCTCCAATGCCTCTCACGTGGGAGAGGGGAGGGAGGGAGGGAGGGCGGTGTTGTCATCCATTATTTATTCTTTAATGTGTCTCCCTTCTCTGTATCGGCTCTTTGGCTTTCAGGAACACCACACCTGTCTGGAGCAAAATAACAGACCTTCCACACTGTTGCCCTGCTGAGTTACGACGCTGCGCAGACATGATGAGACTTCATTCACACAAGAGTCCGTTCGGCTCACAAAACAAATGTCCGCCCCTTATAACTCTGTTGTTCTTCACAGTTTAGCTCCAGCGGCGCAACGCAACGCGGCTGCAGTTCAGAGTACCTCATAACTCCTCGCTGAAGGGGAACACGGAGGTCTGCGTCACATTTCAGAGCGTCTTCATCAAGTGGTAAACTGACGTGCAAAGAGGACAATGACAAAGGAATACAGTGCCTTGCAAAAGTATTCATTTCCTCGAACTTTTCTGCATATTGTTGACTTGCAAATCAAACATCTATGTATTTAAGGGGGATTTTTGTGATAAATCTCATAAAGTAGAGAATTTATGTGAAGTGGAAGCAGAAAAGTTAACTTGGGCGGCATGTGTGAAAATAAGCGATTACCACGATTTTTCTCAATTGGAGTCAGGCCTGGACTTTGACTAGGCCATTTCAACTAAACCCCTCCATTTAAAGTTGTGGCAGTAGGTTAAGGGTCGCTGACCTGCTGGCTGGTGGACATTCTCCATTGTCTCACGTCTTTTGCTGCCCCCTTCAAGCACTGCTCTACCCATCTTCACACAAACAATGCCCAATGATGCTGCCATCGCCACATTACAATGCAGGGCATAGAGACATCAACTACATTTGTCCGAGGGCCAGAATCTTTCTCGGCAGACAATGAGGGCCAGATGCTTTCGTAAAATAAAATAAATTAACAAAATCTTTATATATATATATATATATATATATATATATATCAGCAAATACTCTGGGGGCCGGATTGAGAGCTCTGGTGGGCCGAAGGTGGCCCGTGGGCCGCCAGTTGATGTTCACTGGTTTAGGGTGATGTGCAGTGCCACACTTATTTGCTGATATTACAGATGAAAGCAACATTAGCACTTCATCACGAAGAACAAAAACACATGAAAGCTGAGAGTTTATTTCCACGGTGGTGGACCGGACCCCCACCATCCAACACGGACCCCCACCATCCAACACAAACGAGGATAAAACCACTGATATAGGTTAAAACCTATATCAGGTTAAAACCTATATCAGTGGCACATAAAAAAAATGTATGTACGGTTCAGTAAAATAGAAACTGCTCTTATCTGTAAGACTTTGTAGGACTCAACATCTGCTGAACTTCCCTGAGTGGAGCTGAATTTTCAGATAAATTAAGCATTTTTCCACCGTTCATTACGGTAATTTATAGGAGAGGTCACGAAGTAAGTGTGAGCGTGGCTATAATTTGAGGATGATCATAATGAATTAAATATTTAACCATCCGTTATGCATTCCTCTATTAGGAACGTTTTTCTCACAGGTTCTGTATGTGGCGCCTGTTTTGGAGCCAACTGCAAACAGGAACTTCTTAAGCTTTCTTTCAACAGTGGCTTTCTTCTTCACATTTTTCCATAAAATGCCCCATTTGGGATGCGTCCTGTCAACCAGTTCTCTGGATGAGCGGCGGTCCAGAGCCGCTCCTCTGACTAACGCTCTCCTCGCCCGGCCTGTAAGTTTGGGTGGACATCCGTGTCTCGGCAGGTTTCCAGTTGAGCCAAATTCTCTTCCTTTTTAGAAGATTCTTAGAAACCCCTGAACCCTTCACAGAACGGCTGGATTTACACTGAGATCAAATTACACCCTGGTGGACTCTGCTTACAAATTCGGTGACTTCTGAAAGTTTGCACTAAAATGTAATTGAGGCTATCAGAGTTCAAGGGGTGGAAAACATACATTGGCAAGTTTGCCTGTATAGCACATTTCACAGTGAGTGTTTTCCATGATGACATGATACGACGATTTATGTCTCACACTTTTCAGATTTTCATTTCTACACAAGTTTGAAAACATCACCTGCATCACTTTCTGTCCACGTCAGAACTGGGAGCTACTTTGTGTTGGTTTATCACACAAAACCCAGATGAAACACGTTGAAATCTGTGGCTGTGACGCGAGACCTTTTGCAAGGCACTGGAGAGGCCTTTTATGAGAAAATGCTCACCAGCTGGGAAGCTCTGTGGTGCCACCTGTTGGTGGGGTGATGATAAAAGGTGAGTAACCAGAGGAGGGGAGCACAGTCCTCAGGCCCCGATGTGACCAGCAGCTGGGCCGCCACCTGCACCCAGTGGCCGCACTGAACCAGCAGGAGCCACGCCTCGAACACTTTGTGGTGCCCTCTGCAGGACAGGAGGAAGAGCAACAAGCACAGGCAAACAGCTCCTTAAATATTTCTTGGATATTTTGGGAGAAAAAAAAATAGTTTTATGGCAGAGAAAACTCCCTGTAATTATTTGATGGTGAAAATCAGCAACAGTTCTTATTGTCAACTTGAAATGCATGAGAAAAGTGAGTTAATGTCTGTTTGAAAACCAAGCGTCAGAGTGGAATAAGACAAAGGTGCGAGGCAAACAGAGCAGTAAACGGCTCACAACTCTGGTGGCTTGGGTGGTCTGGTTTAACACCCTGGCACTGAACCCATCCAAGGCTCGGTTTTTCCACTGGGATCTCCCACTAGCACACAAACTCACCGTTAAAAAGTACCAGTGATAATTGTTAGGCCAACTGTTTTCGCACAAGCTCATGCCCTAAGGCTAAGATCAAACTTAAATGCGACGCGGGGTTAAATAAAATATTAGATTTGTGATGACAGAAGTTAGTAAAGTCATAAACGGACCTCACCATCAGTGTTTCCCAGCAGTGCCCGTCCCACCCACAGTGACTGATAGATAATGAGTTATCACACAGATTTACACAGCTCTGACCAAATGATCCCGACATTTACTGACTTTGTGTTGCTTTAACTCAAATAATATTTATAAAAATAAGATGAGCATTATAAAAAAAATCATAGATAATGCTTTTAAACTTTAAATGTGTCACAGGAATAAAGTGGTTGACTGAAATGTTATAGACGGGCAATCAAAGAGGCCACTGGCGGATTATGATTCAGATATTATGCTTGTTTAAACCTCCCATAAACATAATTTAAAATAAGACACTACGTAAATTAAACATTTACTCATTTTCGAGCCCTTTAGGATTTAATTGAACCATTAATTTCTTTTGGGGCAAAATTGAGTCTGAACTTATTGTGAATTTTCTTTATTGCATGAAGGGAAAAGGTTATACTTAAAGGCCTAAAATAAATTCATAGGTCTCCGTTAAAACTTGGTTAAATGTCCATGAATGTCCAGGTTGCACCTTCACCTCATGTGGCAATCAACAAAGTTCTGATATATTTCCACCTTAGACCACTTTTCTTGCCAAAATTCGAAGCGTATATTTCAACGTGTTGGTTTCCTGGCACAGACCCGCCTTCTGGTCATAGTTCACAAACATTCAGTGGAGTTGGTGTTAACGTTGGGCTGCTTTCTCCAGGTTTGATGTGTTTGTAATCCTTCAAATGTTGACACGCCCAAATGAGTCCAACTGTAAAGGGAGTGGGCCCGAATCTTCCAACAAGGATTCAGAAACCGGAACCTTTAAGACTCCCGTGAACTGGGAACGGCTGCAACTCCTGCGCTACTGTTCTCAATGAAGCAAGTTTAGCATCAACACAGACTCGGAGGTTGCCGACCACAAAAGAAGCTCTAACTTGTGAATTCACACCTTGAACTTTGACTGAAATTTGCAGCTGCCCATTTTGGCAAACCAAATGCCCTCCGGAGATGTTTTACAGCCAGATGACAGACAGATTGAGCTATTTGGCCACGAGAATAAGAAGTAAGTTTGGTCGTGGGGAAGCTTTTTAAAGCTAAGAACAGAAGCATGGAAGTGGCAGCATCATGCTGTGGGGTTTGTTTTACTACCAGTGGCACTAGTGGGCAGCACAAGGTGAACAGAATAACGACAAAACGACAAAAAAATTAATCAACTTTTGGATCGGATAAAGCCGGGTCGCAATAAACTTTCAAGTGGCCTTCCTCAACCTCAGTCACCTCTAAAAATGAACAATTCAAAAGCCTGAAATATATGAGAAGCCTTAAAAAAGTGGCCTCATCTCTCAAATCTAAACCCTGAAAATGATAACAGTAAAAAAAATAAATAAAAAAAAATCACAGGAAATCAAAGCCATCTCCACAGCAGCTGAATATAAATGGCTGCCTGCTCTGCAACAAATCTTTGTTATATTTATTGGTGTTCTGAATGTTTATGATGACTTGAAAAATCAGCTGTTACGATAATCCTAAATGTCATGAGGAAATGATTGAGACTGAGGAGATGCGAAGCCAATCTGAACACAGAAACGCTGCGGCAGACGAGGCAAAGCTGAGAGAGACGCGAAGATTGAAGACTAAAGACGGTTCTCTCAGATTTCCTCCAACACCATCATTAGTGTTTTCCTCCTCACCCCCCCCCCCCCCCCCTCTCCCACTTGGCTCCAACATACCAACAGCAGCAGCCCTCTGCAGGGCCTTGGCAGCAGTACTTCACCACCGCTGCCGCGCTTAGAGACTTCTGAATGGAGCTTCAGACTCTAGCGGCGGCGGGGATAATGGGCCCCGTTCAAAACCGCATCTAGAGCCTATCAAGTCAGCCGTCTCCATGTTAACGACATCATCTGTTTTGCTTTTTTAATCTGTGTTTTCCCTATCTTCCTTTTCTAAAAGTGAGCTCATCCAAGACCTTTTTTTTTTTCTTTTTCCACAACAATGTGGTATGTGTTATTTAATGTGTGCACCTTCTCCCTGCTCGCTGCTTCTTGTATTGAACTACTTCTCTCTCTCTCTCTCAGACCCCACAACGTTTGTTTTTTTCCAAAGTGCTCTTCCCCCCCAAAGCTAATGGTCTTTAATGAATGCTTGGAGGAGCCACACGGTGCTCCAGGACCGCTCGACTATGATGCAACGGGAAAATTACTGACTAACCACCATCTCAGTGGCAGCTAATGGAAATAAGAACACTGCACAGATGTTCAGCTTGGATCTGGAGGCAGACGAGCATTAGCATGATTTCTCTGCGCGTCTCTCTTCCTCACCTAATGTTTCTACTGTCCTCTTCCTCCTCCTCAACCAGTTGCTGTATTAAGCTGCTGACCCACATCAGGTGATCTTTCAAAGCCTCCTGAGGCATTTCTGAAAAAACAAGACAACAAAAAAGCATTCAGCTGACAGCAATTACTATTTTTGATTATTACCTATTTTAGTGTAAAATTGTGATTTTTCATACTCAAATTCTTTTAAGCACAAGAGGGAGCGCCCCTTTTCTATATTCTAACCATAGAGCATTGTAAGGAACTGTGGTTTTGTTGCTCCCCTAAATAAATTATATGACTAGGAGTAATTTTTTGATTAGATCAGGGATGAGAATAGAAAGGAAATACCTTTATTGTCCCACAATAGGCAAATTCGGGCGTGGCAGTGGCAAAAACACACAGAGAAAAGACACCAGCCTTACACACTAGATTACATAATTATTTTTTATTTTATTTAAAAAGCTAGATTTAAAGCTTTAAAGCAGAAGAGAATAGTAATTTATCTCCAATTACAATACAACCTACAACCTGTTTATAGCTGCAAAAATGTATAAAGGAAGGGATTAAATAGCAAAGGTTTGGTTTGAAATGGGGGTATGAAGTGGGAAAGGAGATATTAATGATGTCAATGTTGTTGTGTTTAACTTGTTTCATTGTTCTGGGTAAAGTTTATCTACACTGCAACTTTCACAAAGAACAATCCAAAACGTAGTTCACAAAGATTGCACAAAAAACGAAAAAAAATATGAAAAGTGACAAAAAAACTACAAAAATTAGGAACTAAAAACTAATAAAGTAGCTAAAATATCTGCAGTTAAAGCACATTTGATCAAAAATTTCATCAGCCCGTTTTGTCGTGTTTGTTATTACAAAAGTAGAAGAAAGATATCGAGCTGTTTATGGCGAGGATAGAGTTAGTCAGATATTGTGGAAAAATACTTCCCTTTTAACAAGGAACTTCTTTACTAAAACCCAGAGATGGTGACATTTCAGGTCAACGAAAACTTTACCAGGTATCTGAGGTTCCAGCTCGGGCTGCCCATTAAAAAAAAGCAGCTCTGTGCGCATTTCCGACTCGTTCACAGGATGCCTGAACATCGGTTATTTTTACCTTTCTACAGTACCATTTCTATTCACTCCCTGGTGACATATTAGCCGTCAGCGCGCACACACGGAGTAATAATTAACTGTGATTTCTGGCTGGGCTTCAGTGTGTCCCTAAATGGCTGCATTCATGTAACTAATTCCTGCCTACGGACCAGTCTGGGCGTACGCTGATAAGCAGCACTACTCTCCTCAGCCGTACACATTCCCCCACATGGAGCTGGTAATACTCTGACGCGTGCTCGGTGCAGTCCGGCCAACATCTGCATGGGCCTCTTTGTGTGATCATGAACAAGCCCATGAGCTGGCAACGCAAGATATTAAAACCTGTGAATCGGTTATCCAGACGTGATGACACCTCGCATCATTTCAACTTTGACAGAAAAAAAAAAAACATTTAGCGGTTTGTGTATAACCTTGTTAATGAGTACGAAGACACAAAACGTACTCATTCGTTTTTGTTGGAGAAAAACGGCTTACACGCTGTTAAATAACACCTTATTACACTAATACCCCCGCTGGAGACTTTAGTGCATTTTTTCCAGGAGTTAAGGCAGACAAACGCGGTGAGAACGTATGAGCACACTGACCTGAAGGCATGGTGAGGAGAGGAACCAGCAGACTTGGAGGAGACTGTGGGAAGAAGGCTTTCAAAGATGCTGATGTCTGAAACGGAGAGAAAAGATTCTTCTCTGAGAAGGGGAAGAAAAAAAAAAAGAGGCTTTACATCAATTCCTGCACCCTTGCTCTCCAAATGACACCCTGAGAAGTAGGCTGTGTGATAATGGCGACATTGTTGAAGCATATGTGTAATGTAGCATGTAATAGATGTTTAGCGCTGTGTGACGATAACAACTGAAACAGAGGTCCATACACACACTTTGGCCTTGCCATCTGCTCCTGAGAGCGCACATACATTTAAAAAAAAAAAAAAAAAAAAAATCCAGATTTTTATCTTGAAAAGGCACAATATGCATTTGGGTTGCTCATAGTCAATAGGATCGCTTGAACTAAATCAAGCGCCTCTACTTTTAGTCGACACAAAATCTTTTATGAATAAACTTCCATGCATTTGTGCTTGCTGCAGATAATGCGCCTGTTTCACTCAAATAATTCAGGCCTTTAGGTT
Source organism: Fundulus diaphanus (assembly GCA_037039145.1). NCBI lineage: Eukaryota > Metazoa > Chordata > Actinopteri > Cyprinodontiformes > Fundulidae > Fundulus > Fundulus diaphanus. The sequence continues at coordinate 20,680,641 of CM073127.1, read as the reverse complement.
CCCAAAGGGGGCTGCACAGTGGCGCAGTGGGTAGCGCTGTTGCCTTGCAGCAAGAAGGTCCTGGGTTCGAGTACACCCCTGGGTCTTTCTGCATGGAGTTTGCATGTTCTCCCTGTGCATGCGTGGGTTCTCTCCGGGTACTCCGGCTTCCTCCCACAGTCCAAAAAACATGACTGTTAGGTTAATTGGCTTCTCCAAATTGTCCTTAGGTATGAATGGTTGTTTGTCCTGTTTGTCTCTCTGTGTTGCCCTGCGACAGACTGGCGACCTGTCCAGGGTGTACCCCGCCTGAGTGTTCTTGCTGAAGTTAGATGCACGTTCTGTCACAATTTCCTTTTGATGAATTAACGTTTAGACACGTAAATCTGAATAATGGCGTGCAAACGTGTTCGTGTGCAGACGACCAGATCACTTTTAATCTTTAATGTCTAAACGGATCTAATGTAAACCAGGCAAGCTCAAAAAGAATAAATGAACCTGATCATGTTTAGGTTACATGGAAATCTAAATCATCCTTATTGTCAATCCTCTTAATTGTTATAATTTAAGTAAAAAGTGTGAGAGAAACATTTCTTTTTGATACTGAGGAACCATGAATGAACCGAGACTTATTTTTGGGGCGACCGTGGTGCAGGAGCTAGGTGTTCGCCCTGTAACCAGCGGGTTGCCGGTTTCAATCCCCGCTCAGACTTGACAATGTGAACACCCAGGATTTTTTATTTGTAAAAACCCTAATAAAGAGATAATTAAATGTTTTGGTCATTCTAGAGGGGAAGGTTTATACATATCTAAGTCTTTAGCTATATTTATTTTATTTTGAGCAATTATTGTGAAGGTTTACTGTAAAAGAAAAGAAAGAACAAAAAGCTTTTTTTTTGGACAAAAAAGGCATTTAGACTAGCCAATTAATAAAAAAAATTATCTAAATGGAAAATAGTGCTTATTTGGGTTATTGATTACGGTATCTTCCACAAACCACAGCAACGATAATGTTGGTTTCCGCATTGGCACAAAAAGGTTATTTCACAGCCTTTTTTTTAATCATCTGCAACGCCTTAGCTGGGCTCTATTTCAACATCCATACCAGGTGAACTTGCCAAATCAGGGTAGTTATTATTCTATTTTAAATACATGTTATTTAAAGTGTCATTTTTATTACATTTACCCAATTAAAAAAAATTAATAAAACAGTCTTGGCATCTAATTCAGACCCATTTTAAATCTTTGTTTTTTTGGCTTTTAATCAACTTAAATTTAAAGTGAGTTTCTTTTTAAATGATAGCATTGAACTGAAACCAAAACTACTGATGCCATAAAAGTTAAACTTGAATTATGAGGCAGCAATTCAACGGACAAGGTTATCATTTAGATGCTTATCACCACAAAAATACAGGGTATTCAGAAATTCAGCCTTTCAGTGCCTGGAAAAGGTAATAAGATGTAAAAAAATAAATAAATAAAAACTCATCTCAATGTTACTTACAACCTCATCCACTCCGAGAAGGGAAAAAAAAAAGATAATTCCACAAATTTTCAAGCTTTAAAGCTACATTACCAGCCCTGTACTTTTGAATAAAGGTAAAGAGGGATAAACTGGATTCACGTAGCAGATAGTATGCCTATCTACCTAAAAAACGTCTACTGCCTGCCTCCTGACATTCATGTCGCAAGTGCAGGTTTCAGATGCTTTGCTACAGTCATCCAGGATTTCTAATCGGTCGATAAAACGACAGAAGTGCACTTAGGGCTGCAAGTTTGGACAAAAGTACATAATGGCGCACCAGAGCAGCACGTTCTCCAATCACTGCAGGCAATTTATCTGGGCAAAGGTGTTACGTGTAAATTAATCATTTGAATTCGCTGTCCCTCGAGTAGAGGTGTCAGCTGCGGGGTGTGTGGTGTGAGTAGTGGGGTCCTCAGCTGGAGATGAAGCGATAATGACGGCGAAGATTCATCAACAGTGGATTTTCCTGCCAAGTGGAGGAAATTGTTCTCCGCCTTAGGTGTGCAAAGAAGGCTGGGGTGTAAAATAAAAATAAGCTGGCTTTTAGTTTAAAAGTCATCTTCACTTACATTCTGAATTTTGTTGAAAATCTTGTCCCTCAAAAGTACTAAATATAAAAGATGCTTCACTTTAGTTATGAAAAAGAGCTTAAACTGCAGCATCCTCTCAAAAACAGTTCTTGTTAGAGGCTGTATGTCGTTAGAGCTGTTGAAAGTAGTTACTGGAAAAATACCAGATGATTCCTACAGACACTATGTTATACACACACACATATGGACAAAGGGATTGCAGAACGGGGAGGCGCGAGGAGCGTTGCATCATGCAGCTTGAAGGAGAAGCACAGCGTGAACATAAAACGCGTCGAGCTAACAGCAGCTAGCGCGTTAGCTTATTTACACCGGGAGGTTTTCTCCCAGGCAGGAACTGTAATGTCGCTCTCAAACATCGAGGCATTTCAAACAAACAAACAATCAAAAAAACAAACAATGCTTAGACCGGCCGGGGAGGAGTACATACGGTGGGGGAAACCCTGATATCACATTTACTAAACATTTACTTTGGCAGAAAGATCTAGCTCTATAGATATAGTTGATGCAGTGTCCGGCTAAAGGTAGAACATCTCCATATTTTATGACAGTGCACTATATTTTATTGGGGTTTTGTGTGACAGACAAACATAAAGCAGTACAATGGGTGCTGTGAGGACGCGTTTGCCGCCTAACGGCAGTGAAGCGTTGCTTGGTGGTGGAGCGTTGGTTGGGCCACACTTTAAGGGTTTGTATTTGTAAATATGTAGATGTAGATTAGCCCACTTTACTCTGATACCGCAGGTATGGTCCACGTATGTGTAAGTTTGGCCCAGTATATATACAGCTGTTCTATAAAGGCCTCTGAAGTTTGTTGGAGAACATTGAGGAACAAAAGCCAAGCAACACAGCAGACAGCTCAGTGTTTGGAGAAGTATAGAGTTATAATAAGTTATGGACATCTCACGTAGCACCGTTCCATATCGTTTAGAAAAGCTTCAAACCCACCAAGACATGGATCCACCTAAGCTCACCGTCTGGCATGGAGGGTAATTATTAGAGAATCAGCCCAGATCAATCACAGTAACCTGGTAGATGAAAGAGGAACTGACAAAAGGCATGCACGCCACAGTATCTTAGTGTAAGAGTTTAAAGAAGAAAGTCTTACATCATCCGGTTTAGTATTTTCTACAGAAAACAAGTGGAACAAGCTGCACTGTTTAGAGGGGACTACACTTTCACTTTTTGGCACAGATTCAATATTCATTGGGTGGGGGAAAATTACACGGCACATCACCTTGATGCATCTTGGAATGTGGTGGTGGCAACATCAGGCTGTGGGGAAGTTTGCAGTCAGGACAGGCCAGCAGGTGAGATTTGATGGAAAGCTATACGGAACTAAACAATGCAGTCCTGAAAGAAAACCCCTGAGCCTCCAAAAGACTTAAAATGAGGGCAGAGGTTCACTTTGAAGCAGAAAAACAACATTAAAATGAAAAATAAATAAATAAATAAATAATAGAAATACGCTTTACTGTCTCTGAGTGGGGAGATTCAGATGTATCAGCAGCAAAGTGACAGGCAAGTGGAACCTTGCATACACATAAAAATAGTAAAAAACAAAGCAAGCTCATATTTACAACAGAAGAAAAAAAAACTCCACAGCAATCAAAACTATCATACAGTCCGACTGAATCGGATAATATAAAAAATGTACCAAGTGTGCACTATCTAGTAGATCTACTTAAATTATCAAAGTATATTCTCTAATTAAAAATTTGTGGCGAGACGTGAAAACTGATGTTCTGCATGTAATCTGACTGAGTCTTTGCTATTTTACAGAGAGGAATGAGCAACAACATCTCAGTCTGTCTCTGTGCAAAGCTGGCAGAGACATACCCCCAAAACTCTAGCTGAGAGAATTTCAGTGAAAGGAAATTAAACATTGTATTGGAAAGGCCGGGTAATGGACTGAACGCAAATGTGTGGCACACTTTTTCGATTTGAATCTGTTAAAAGATTACATCAAGAATAATTTTCCTTCCGCTTCATTGTGTTTGCGACATGAAACAATTTGGAAGTACAAGGAATATGAATACTTTTGAATGGCGCTCCCACCAAATTTAGATATTTCTATTTAAAATGCATGTACACAGAGAGCAAAGTGGAACCAAAGTAAAATTCCTTGATTGTGAGCAGAAACTCTACCATCAAAGCTCATTCTGGACCTATTAGTTTATAAGCCCTAAAGCAATATTGATTCCTTTCCTTTATACTTTTTCACGTTTCAATTTTCTTAAATCTACTTATTTGTCACTATAAAAAATATGGGGAACACCAACACCTTATGAATAAATAACTATGAGACCTTTTTAAAGAGGGAGTAACCACCAGCCATACCTGAGGCTGCAGATGTGACAGCTCCCTCAAGAAGCACTTGGTGAAGGTTTGGAAAACATGTTTAACACACTCGTTTCTTTCAGCCTGCTTCAGAACAGTCCTGGGGAAGAAGACAAAACAAAACAAAACAAAAAATCCACACATATTATTCAGAGATAAACGTAACACAGTTGAACCATTTTTTTTTTTTTTTATTCAAATTAAATCCATGGAACTTACCTGAAGATGTCGTTTGTAACCAGGAATATTGAACAGTGCTGAGCACAGGCTTTAGGCTAAAACACATTAAAACGCAAACCTTACAATATGCAAATCCACATATGTTAAAACATACTTATACAAATTCAGAAGGTTCATAAAATATGAAAAATAATAGTATTTTTTAACAGGAGTGTTTAGCCACCGGGTGGCACTGTTGGACTATCAAAAAAAACAACAACATTTAAAATAACAGCTTCTCTATTCTCACTTTCTCCTCATTAAACACTCGGTTTCCCACTCTGTCAGGCCTCCCTAACACACCCACACGCTCATCTCGTATCCTCATCTCCTCCTAATCCACACTAATCATGTGTTTCAGATTTAACACATTCTAAAACGCCCCAGCGCAAACATTTAACAGCTGTACTGTGCATTTCGCCGAGTCCCTAATTATCCGGCCCTCAATGCGCATCTCGTGTAGGGCCATGTGGTTCGCATGTCGTATACCTCACAGGCTTTACCCCAGCGGAGCAATACAGTAAGAAGAGAAGCATGTATGGCTCGGTTGGTGTGTTTTTTTCTGCTTGATTTACTGGCAGCCAGAGAAACAGCTATTTGTGTCAATGGTTTAGGATTTCTTAAGAGTTAGGACTTAATTTGATGCATGTAAGATATACAAGACTGTATGACCTTAACTCGTACAGCGTACCTGTCAAATTTATTAAAGAAATACATAAATGGTTCCACCAAGTGTTCATATAGTGTAATTACATCCTCAAAATACTCCATACAAGTTTTTGACTTCTAAGAAGACCTACTAATTATTCACCCTGGCATAAGGCTGTATATCCTCGTGTGAAGTATCATGGGCTCCAACGGCTGCTTTTTAAGCATCGTCCTCCATACCTTACGACTAACACTTCAAGGAGAGTCAATTACAGCACACAACAAACATCCTGTTTTTTTTTTGTTTTTTTGTAGCAGTCTGGGCCAGGAAGTGAGTGTTTATTGTTATTGGGCCCTCTCCGTGGATCAGAAGGGGGTAGGAAAAGCCAAAATGAGGAATGCGAGCACATTTTTATGTTTCCTATTTTCGTAGTTTAAACAAGTGAGAGAAAGGCGGGCACGAAAGGAGACAGAGACAACCCGGTCTGCTCTGATTTCGCTTTTGTGCAGAAGAATCCCACACCAGAGACCCAGAATGAATTTAGCTGTAACTCTAATCAACATCATCACTCGTGATGAAAAGGAACAACTCGCCCTTCAGCAGTCAAAAGCCTCTTTGTTACTAGTAATTTCTTACCATTCAGAGAGGCAGAATCAAAAACTTAATCTGGATATCTCCAATATACTTGGAAATATTCACAACATATTGCAATAGATCAAATAGTCATTGGGACTATGTGGTATTTACAAAATTACGAGATAGAAATTTATTTTGGATATCAGTAATTGGAAAAATAGCACAAAACAATTTCATAGCAAAAAATCTGTAATGGTATTTATGATATTGGCAGTCAGTGGCAATGGAAGGCTACTTTAGATGCACCAAGAAACAGGTTGGTGATGGGATCTGGATTGTTTTCAGCTTGATCAGCCTGACCCGTGACCAGATGGTTAAAAATTCAAAAATCAAATGTTTTTCAGAGAATATGCCATACCTACTGTGTTGGTATGGCATATAAAAAAGTATTTGCCCCCTTACAGATTTCTTCTGTTGTGAATTTTTCTGATTTATTTGATCTGTAGAATAGATAAATAACTTAAACAGATACTATCTGACAATATGAAGTAGGCTGAAAGATCTCAATGAACAACATGTTATGCTCTGATCTAAAAAAAATAAAAATAAAATAAAGTCACTGTCATTTATCAGTCTGGACAGGGTTACAAAGCCATTTCTAAGAAATGGAAAGACTACCAAAATTACATCAAGACGCAAAGATGACTAATCCAAGACGCCACAAAGAACTAAAGAATTAAACACAGGAGAACTCACTTACGTTAATGTCTTGATAAATAAATAAACAAATAAACAAAATGGTAGGGTTTAAGATGGCCTAGTTAAGTCTGGGCATAAATCTGGTTGAGATGCTGTGGCGTTACTTTAAATAGGCCACTCATGCTTGAACCGCCCCCCAAAATGTGGTGGAATAAAAACAATTCTGCAAAGAAGAGGGGGTCAAACAGTCCCCAAAAGGACATAAAACACAGATTGGAAGTGTTTAATGAAGGTTGTTACTGCCAAGGACAACCGGATATTAGGTTAAAGCAGCAATTACTTATTCACATATGGCCAGGTCGGTTTGGATAGCTGTTTCTCCTAGTCAATGAAATCTTCGCTTGAAAACTTTATTTCGTATTTATACAGGTTATAATTGTCTGAGAAATTAGAAATGTGCTTAGTAGGGCTGTCAGTTTTAACTAGTTATTAAGGCGTTAACTTTGTTAGACCATAATGCCGACAATTCTTTGTTTTGTCACGCGTTAATCGCGTTAATGTTTTTTCCCTGCAGCGCTCTCCGGACTGTGTTTTTTTTTTACCCTTGCCGCTATCCGTAGTTCCAAGAATGGTAGAGACTGTAGCAAAACAGACCCGCAGCTCACTGTTGCCAAGTCCACTTATTTCATGCAACTTTGGGCTTCTTTTTTCTAAAGTCGCTTGTAAATTTCATGAGTTGCGGGTTGCAGTTTTTTGGGCTCTGAAAGGGAAGTTGTTTATTTGGGCTCTAAAATAAGTGGCGCTGCTGCACTACAGACAGAGTGAGTATAACCAGCTGAAATATCCCTCCGCCTCATCACGTGCCGGAGCGCATCCTGACATAGGAGCCGAGGGAGTAAAGGCAGAGGGAGAAACTCTGCCCTTATTTTCTGCAGTTTACGGTTACAATAACCGGTGATAACTGCTGAAAGTAGATTATGCGGTGCAGATCACCATTTTGAGCAGAGATTGGTTCTGAAGATGAGTTTTTTACGCGCTGATAACATTGCAGAAACCCAACCAATAAACTATACTTTAATGCGTATTAATTTGCCGTTTCTGTATTTGACAAACTAAGGCTGTAAACTGTATGAATGTGGATATAAACAGCATGCAAAAATATATGAAGAAATTATTGTTGTTGGTGTAAAAGCTCAGGATTAGATGTGTGTGTGAGAGAGTGAAAAAATTAATAAAACTTGTGACTTTATTAAAATGTAAAATTAGTATTATTTTACATGTATATGCGTAATACCATGTCTATTTCTTTATTTTTTTACCATGCCTCTTTGTTAAAGAGGCAAAAAAAATATTTCGGCATGAAATATTTATTTATTTACACATTTGTTTACCCATTGTGTAAACATCAGAGGGTTATGATTATTGATTTAGCCATTATTGGCCAGAGTTTACCAATTTATGGCACCAGGATGTTTTCATTCCTATTCTGAAAAGTGCTTGAAAATACTTATATCATTTATTGCAAATTGCATATTAAAATGCCCAAATAGGGTTTTACACTTTCAGAAATAAAAAGATAAAATATGCGATTAATCTCGAGTTAACTATTGAAATTATGCGATTAATCGCGATTAATATTTTTAATCGTTTGACAGCACTAGTGTTTAGTTAACTAATGTGTTTAGTTATATTTGTGTCTGAGAAATTAGAAATGTGTTTAGTTAACTAAAACCCTTGAACATGAGAGGAAAAAAATGGGCAAATTCTTTTTCACTGCCCTTTATACAGTCACTGGTCCTCTTTTTGTTCTCTACTTGCTTTGGATGTTTATAAAACTAAAGTTCCGACGTAACAGTTGCTCCAAACTCAAAACGACAGGAACAAGCAGATTTATCCGACAGGTTTAATTTCTGTATACGTAATGGTAGTAACCCAAATGAATAGGTACTGGTGTATTTTAATCTCTCTTAATTTGTGAGAACTACCCGTAAACACAAAAAGTGTGCAGTTTCCCCTGAGATATACACAGCTTAAGTGGACCATCACTGTTGGACAAAAAGAGCAGCAGAGCTTGATTAGTTCAACAGGCAGGTAAGTTCTTCTTTCCCACTTAAAGTTGACTGACATTTGTAACTGCCAAAACACGCAATCAGCAACGTGGCTAAACAAGATGCCAGCGATAACCTTTGTGTGAATAATGGATATGTACAGAAGTTTGGCAAAAACAATATGCAGAAAGTGTGCTTTATGTAAAAATTTGGCCAGATTTAGATTTTGCATCAGTATACCTATGTTAGTGCAGCAAATGTGACAAATGTAATTACTTACATTACACTTGATTACAGTATTCTTGTTATCAATAACTAAAAAGTTAATCTGAAAAACAACTTGCATCTGTGGTGTAAAGCCAGCCTCTCTTTGGGTAACAAACTGTAAATACTTCATCACTGCTTTGAAGAGATGAGGATCAGTGATGGCTATCCTAAGATAAAAAAAAAAAAAAAAAAGCACCAGGCTATATGTAGTGAGTCGCACTGAACTGTTCAAGCGATAGTGAGTATGATATCACACGGCCAAATGATGTGAGATGTGGTCCAGAGCTCGCCAAATTATGTGAGATTCAAGCAGAACAAAAGCCAAATAGATCTGACAGGCAAAGCACTCAATAATGATGACCCACCAGAAAAATTAAATAAATGAAACACAATGGAACATTCCTTAGATCCCCACTTATTAAATCTACACTGCTTTGGTTTCAGTTTACAGTGCTTCAAAGAGGAGCTGAATGCACATGGATGTGTGCAATGATTTCTCATGTGAGACTCTTTAATTTGAGGCAGATGAGTCACGCTGTTTACAAAAAATAAATAAAATAACGTAACAAGAGTAATATATCAGCAGCTTATCGAAGGGGTCAAAGGTTGCATCATCAGACAGCAGAGAAAGTGTAGAAAAATGCTTCACAAAATGCAACAAAAGGCACAAAAGGAAACAAAAAAAATTTACAAGACAACATACTAGTAGAAATGTCTCTCCAACTCTGTTAATATTAAACAAAACATAAGTTATAACTCCTCAACAGTTTCATATTGATTATTTTCTTATTTTCATGACCTTTCAAGGTGCCACCTACAGTTTAAGGTGTATGGTATAATGATGTGAAGTATTCCTAGTCTCTACCTGATCACATGTAGAATGTTATGCATCAGCCCGCGTTGTTTTAAGATTTTTGGGTTTTATACTTTTTGCCGTTACTATAGTTACGTCTAAAAGATTTGATTGTAGCCATACAATGAATGACAAATAAACATCTAATTCTACACTGAATATAACATCTTTGCATAAAAAGGTGCTTCAGAAAACATATCTAACTCGAGCAGCAAAACATCTAAAATAGGGATCGTCAATTCCAGTCCTCGAGGTCTGGTGTCCTGCCACTTTTATGCACGTCTGTGCTTCAACACACCTGAGTCAAATAATCATCTCATTAGCATAATTATGAAGAACTTGATAGCATATTGAGGAGGTAATTCAGCCATTTGATTGAGGTGTGTTGGACCAGCGACACATCTAAAAGTTCAAGGACATCGGACCTCGAGGACGGGAATTGAAGACCCCCGATCTAAAACATCAGCTGGTGGTCGGCGCACACAGATTTAGTTAACCAGCTAATGTTAGCTTGTTATGTCTGTGTTACTTTAAAAAAAACAGAATGACTACAATGTATATTTAAAAAAAATCTACTCCTAAATAAGATGGTTGTATGCTTGATTTCTGCCCAAGCCTACTTTTCAAAATAAAATAACAGATATTACAAATCACAATATTATAACCAATCATGTTTGCTGCATTTGGAATAATTGTTGCTTTTCTATTTTAGATAAAAACTAAATCAATAACGTTACACATTTTGTGTTCAAAAAATGTCTGTAAAACATTTAAGATGCCTAAAACTATCTTTGAAAAAACATTGTATTCAATCTAGTCAGTATAATATTGCTTAACACCTTTTATTAATAATTTTCAAAATGGAAAACATAAAAGGTTTGTTAAACTATGTTGTTTTGTCACAATCAAAAAACTTTGCAGAATTTTGTTTTTAAAAAAAAGCTTCATTTTGAATTCTGTCTTACTAAGACCAAATGATAATCTGTACTAATTGGTCAAAAGCGGAGGAATACACAAAAGAGCGTCAACCACTGCTTGTGTCACACTCCACTATCCACGCGTCAGGAAATGTGCTAAATGTGGCTGTGGAAAAAGTGTGAATCTGTTACAAAAGGACTGAAAAAGAGCCGAAGTTCATAGTCCGACGTCAGAAAGCAACCTTCTCTAGGTAAGACATCGTAATTTTGCAGACTGTTTACTTTTAGAAAAAGTTACATATATATGGTGAAGAAAATAACTAAACTCCAAAGCCCTCTTTAATTCATTGAAAATATAAAGCAAGATTTGTAATCTGCCAGGACTGTGATTTTACATGGTTTTCTAATACAAAAAGAAAGAAAAGAGAACCCACCAACAACGAGTTTGTTACTTGCTCCTCGATCTCATTTGGTGTCGATCCTGCAGCAGTAGCAGACTCCTGCAGACGGAGCACAGCCTCCTCCAGGCTGGGCAGGCTGTGATACCACAGAGAAACGACAGCCTGTTCCTCCAGTGGCAGGACACGTCTGGAAATTTGTTTTTTAAGAATTAGCACTAACAAATTACCATCATGTTTTAAAATCTATAAAATGTCATAATTAGCATACAGGTGTCAACAAGCTATCCAGGAAATCTAGACCTTGCAACAAACTAATAATAAACAAAGGCATCTGGAATTTTCTAATTGCATATTTATCTAGTAGATATAAAAAGAAAGGACACTGACCAATTTTATGATTTCAGAAAAATATGAACCGATTTTTTTATTTCAAATCAACAAACAAATCTGATAATTTCATCAGTTTCTAAACAATTAAGTGTAACTAAAACAAGGCTTGATTTGACATTATGGGGATGATTCCTTTGTTCCAGATATTTTAATGTCTTGAAAAATAAAGATTTTAATTAATTGACATATTTCAGATTTATAGGCTTGTTTAAAATGGCCGACAGCCATATTTAAACAGGAATATTTAACATTATTTATCTAAAATGCAAACATATTAATTACTACAAATATTAATCAACAAAAATACCTTTTAAAGTTTCAGTAAAATATAACAAAATATACAATTTCTGGCAAGGAATAAATTAGGACACGCTCAAATTAACTCCTACTTACAATGGCTAAAATTACAGACAGCCAATGGGTTTTTAACAGCATTACTCTGTATTTTGAAGGTTTTTCCATGTTTAAACAAGGTGAGACCCAAGTAGCTGTCTGAGGCCTTCAAGAGATGATTGCAGCAGCTTATGAATGTGGTAAGGGGTTGGAAAAAGTCTCAAAACAATTTGAAATCAGTTATTGCATTGCGTGGAGAATAGAGCCCTAGCAGATGACATTCTGAAACTTGACAGAAGACCGCAAGATGCTCCAACAATCCTTGCTACTGTTGATATGACCCGCAACTATTTCAGAATGAGACTTCACAACTTTAGCTTTCTCGGTAGGTGTGTACAGAGGAACCCTTTGCTGTTCAAGAAAAACATGGTCAGACGGAAGAGCACGTAGGCAAAGAGCGGAGCTTCTGGAATAACTCTCTTTGGACAGGAGTCTAAAACTGAAGTATATGGACACCAGAACAGAGGACATGTTTGGAAGTTCAGGGATGCTTCACTGCAGCAGAACCAGGCCAGGTCATCATCAAAGAATCCACCATAAAGTATACAGTTTATTAGAGGAAACTTAAGAAAAAAACAAGAGACCATCTGTGAAAAAAAACTAATGCCAAAGCAGAAGTGGGCCTTCAACATGACAGACACCAAAAGCTTAGTAGAAAATTCGCCGGGGAGAGGCTGAGGATTAAAAAAATACCCTGAGCCCAGATCTTGATCCTTTTGAGGCATTTTTAGGTGACCTGACACCGGCTGTGCATGCACGAAACCTCTCAAACATCTTATAGCTGAAAGTGAGAAGTGGGTCAAACTTTCTACAGACTGACGTCAGAGACTGGCAGATGACTAGAAGAATTTCACTGCCTTTATTTCAACCAGAAGAGGTAAGACCAGCTATTAGGCATTAGAGTGTTCAAATATCTTCCTCATAAACACAATGTGTTAAGCACAATTAATTATTTTCCAGTGATTCCAGTGATTTTTGTTTTTCTGACATTTATAGCATTTCAAACAATCTGGCAGCTTTTCCAGTAATGAAGATTTTACATCATTCTTAGAACTACAACACTGCAATTATTCTTGATAGCACAATATATATTTAGCATATATTACTAAAACACGGAAGCACACCTTAAAAATACTTTAAGCAGTACCTTGAGTAGGCAGAGTGTAGGGCATCGAGGAAGTTTTCACTCAGACCATCTCTGAAACAAGTCACTGGCTGTTGAAGCAAAGCGCCAATAAGAGGCGATGCTTCAGGACATGTGATGAGAGGCACACAAGCCTCTGATGCAGCCCGGATACGGCCACATGAACACCTGTGTGGAGTTGTTGGAAAATGAAATAAATAACTTGTAATACTACAGAGACCAAACAGTAACAGGTGATGATTAGAGTTAACGTTTACTGAGACTTGTGTGGAAATGCATAACTTTGTTTTTCATTCAGAAAACGACTTCTTAATTGCCCTAAAGACAGTCGCTAATCTTTGCTGTCGAGATGTCCTTTAAGTCATATTTTCATTGCACAAATCTATAGTGCTTATTTGCTGTTTATTGCAAGTATTGATAGAGAACAGATCCTAACTTGAATTAATATCAATTTATTACATTTATAAAGTATTATAACAATCACACAAAACATAAATTGTGGTAGCTTTTGACAAAAGCTTACAATTGTGGGAATATGATGCACTGCTGCTGAGTGAAGCAATTTTAACAGATACTTGAAGGTAATCTTTTTCTAAACATGAAACTATCAAGATTTAGAAAATGTCTTGCAATTTCACAATAAGTCAAGACAACAGAAAACAATGTATGCTTAAGTAGATTTTGTTTAAATGTGAATATTTACCCCTGAGTTCTGCTGCTCTGAGAGCACTGATTATTTCCGATGTTTTCTTGCATTATTGTCACCATCTGAAATGTTTAAAAAAAACGAAGTCGAAGGAAATAAAAATGCAACGCAAGCATGCTTTTAAACAGAAGAAGTAACACAAAATACCCTTTTGAGCACTTTTAGGTGGTATTCTTTGCTTGGCACACCTAAATGCTTCATCAGTGCAAAGGCAGCACCATCCTCTTCCTCTGTAGCCAGCTGACACAGGACTTTCTGTGGCAGAGCAGATGAAACCATTTGCAGCAGAGGTTTGGAACTTTGTGAATGTAGCAAAAGCAATTTACCAAAACCCAAAGTTTCATTACAGCAAAGCTAATATGTTACTGGAAAATCAGATGACTCACATCATTTGAAACACATGAGCGGAGAAAAGGTATTCCTGTAAGTGAGCATGTATGTATGGACAGCATATGAGGAGCTGCAGAAATTAGCATTCTTTGTAACAGAAAGCCCTTGGTGTTTTACAAGAATATTTTAGGGGGGCCTCATGATAGTCTTAATACACAAGACTAATAAATCTACCCCATACTCATCTGTGAACAATGTTGATTTTAATGAAGGAAAGCAATCTACTCAGTTCATGTTAAGAAGGTATGGAAGTGGCCAATGGCAACCTAATTTATACAGTAATCTAAAGAACAAATGCTGCAAAGCAATGATATTAAAACAAAACAGCACGATAAAATAATAACTCATTCAATTCAAAATGTAATATATAAAACTAAGTACCGTATTTTTCGGACCATAAGGCGCACCGGATTATAAGGCGCATTAAATACTCTTCCCAAGTGTGAGTAGTGGAGTAATTGGACTACACTGCCCTGTTTCTAACAAAATAAACGTAACTTTTATACTGAATTAACATACTAGGTTTATTATTGCTAGCGCGTACTCTGGGCGTGGGCTGCCTTACATGAATGCACTTCTAGTTTAGACATTACAGTCAGGCAGTCTTGTAGACAGCTCAGGGGTCCAATCAGGTAGTGACACAGTGTATCGTAATGCTTCGAATATCCATTGAGTGGAGCGGCTTCTTTGCCAACCAAAGTCGTAATTACACATCGTAACAGATTTTTGAGCGCATTGTACTAAATAAAATCGCTCAGTAAGCACAACGGTAATCATATCCAGGAGGGAAATCCCCCCGAGATCTCTCTCCCCAGCGACATCCCCAAAGTCATTCTGGGGATCCCAAGGCATTCCCTGGCCAGACGAGAAAGATATTCCCTCCAGTAAGTTCTCGTTTTTTCTAGCAAGGTCTCCTCCCCAGTGGGTAGGGCAGCATGATATTAATAAAAGTTGCGATATGTGAAAATATTAGTAAATGTTGCGATGACAATGTAGCTTGCGATAAATACTGAAAAAGCGTTACTGTCTTTCTGCTTTAAAATCATAGCAAACATAGACCCTCTATCCAGATACTAAAAACAAAAGCAACCATTTCAAAGGTTTTAATAAAAAGGGTTCCTCTGTCCAACTTGTGGCAATGCAACAACTTAGCTGTAGTTTTGTATCAACTTTTCCCACCTCTTTGCCTTCTCAAACTTTATCTTGCAGTTAACAACAAATGTCACCAAACATATTAGGGACACTGAGAGCCCGAATGCAGGACACTTAATAATTAGCTAACACTTCTTGCTCTCCAGGTGATTCTTTGCGATATCTATATGGCGATGACGATAAATTTGCGATATATTGCCCAGCCCTACCAGTGGGACGTGCCAAGAAAACCCTCAAAGGGAGGTGCACAGGGGATATCCTGATCAGATGTCCGAACCACCTCAACTGACTCCTTACGATGCAGAGAAGCAGTAGCTCTACTTTGAGCTGCTTCCTTTCTTGGCCAGGTTGCTTTTCCAAAAACTAGCTTTGATCTCAATGAGTCCTTTACTGGTTGAACACGATTTACATAAATAAGAAACATGTATGTTGTGAAACAACAACATTTTGCGACAAGCTGCCTTGATTAAAGGCCAACACAATTAGTATAACTACTGATATAATGAACATTGCAAAGAAATTTGGAGTTTCCTTTTTAGGCTTTAATTCAGATGTTTACATGTAACCAAAAAAACAATAAATCAAAGACACTTTCAAGCCTTTTGAAAGGACCCTTTCAATATAACCACAGAAAGTTGACAAATGCAAGCTCCCTTAAACACCGAATACCCAAAATCTGACATCTTGAGTAAGCACCAAAACAGATACACGGATCACTAAGAGAAAAAAATATTAACTGCTTTGAAACGCCAGGGTAAAAGTAAGATAAAAAAGAAAACATGTTGTGAGATGTTCAATGTGCATAAAAAGAGAGATTCAAGGAAACTTAAAGAGGTGCTGCAGAGCTGTTGGTGCAGCCCTGTGGTTTCTTTGGCCTTGCTCTGCAGCACGCTAAGATGCTTACCCTCCACAGTCTCACAAAAACCACCCCAATCACTACCATCTGAGAGCCCTCAAACCCGGCACATTTAGTACATACAAAACCAATCACACTCAACCCACAGTTGGTAAAAAGGCACAGTGGGGACAGCGGATGAGAAGTAAAGAAGGATTGGTTAGGGTATCAGACACTGAAAAGCCCTGTGATGGCCGCATTTTGAATGGGGAAAAAAGTGTGTGGTCACCAGAGGAATGGGACAAGGAACAGAAAGATAGATGGGTGGCAAATACTTTAGGTCAAAAGACATCTTTCTCACACAGAAAAAAGCAACTTGAATCGGTTTTGGGGAAAAGTTACTGCCATAGAAATGATCCCTCCATAAATCTAAAATTAAAACAGAGGATGTAAGAAAAAAAACAACAACGCATGAGGCAAAGGCTTGGGTTGTTTTTGATGGGTGTCTGTTAACAATTACTACACCATGATTGAAAAAGCAATGACAGACTTAAGTATAGCCTCAGATGGTCAAAACAGCAGAGACAAAAAAAGGGAAGATTAAATCTGCGGGAAGAGCACAAATAAAGAATTTGGATTTCTAAAAGCACTGATTTAGAACCAACGCGACCTCAAACTTGGTGCAATAAATCTAAATGCCCATCCAGTATTTGTACAGCACCCACTAACAATGGAGGGGCTATATAGAGTTAGCCCACATATCCTCCAAAAAAATGAATGTTAAGTGCTAGTTATGTTCAGAAAAAAATAATCCAGCCTGGTTGTATATTTCTTTTTATGCACAGTTAACACAGATTTCATACTCCAGAAACGTTTTCATGTTTTGTCTGTTACGACCACAGACTTCAATGGATTCTGAGTGATATTTCAACACAAAGTGAGCACAACTGAAGTTGAAGGCAGTTTTTTTTTTTACTTTTTTTTAGATCTTTTTTTATATCAATGTTATTAAAATTAGGGAACAAGCCAATTTTTATTTCATTAATAGCATTAGCAAGCTCATATACCTTAACCGACTTTAATGAATGTTTTCGAACGTTGGCAAGTGACATCTACTTTTACATCCAGGTTACCTGACCACATGGCCTTCTTATGGCATCTTCTGAGCTTAGCAAAAGTTATTGAGGATGTGATTTTAGCCATTATACAATTCTTATTAAAAAAAATTTATAACATTTTGAGACATTTAAAAGAATATTAAGACCTTGCATAAATGTAAAGTATGTGACCTGTTGTTGGAGTACTACTTACCTAATATAAGGAAATTGTAACAATCAGGGGTCTCGTTTATAAAGCTTGCATGAGCACAAAACGGGACAAAATCCTGCATACATCACATCCCACACATAGGCAGAGATCTATTAAAGGAGAAGTCCGGTCAAAATCAGAATTCAAACTGCTGAAAGTACTTTAAATATAAAACTACTACATACTGTGCAAAAAAATATAGGTTTTTTTAATTAATAATAATTCTCATTTAATCATGTTTATGTGGAGGAATCCATCTTGGTCAAGAATAGTACTGTCACCTCCCATTTTTTGACGTCACTCGGCGGACCCGCTGTTGAGCAAGTTGTCACGGCGCACTATTTTCCAAGATCAAACTCAGTCGGGTCCTACAGTATATATCTATACACGTGTGTGTGTGTGTGTGTGTGTGCGCGCTCCGCGCAGCACGGCTTTGCCGGCGCTGCAGCAGAGCGCGCACACACACACACACACACACAGCGGAGGAGAGATCGCTGAAGTGAATTAAGTTAGCTGATTATTATAGTATAAGTATTAAAATATAAGAGCATTCCAGCACATGCTGGGCTGAGCACGGCTTTGCACCGGCGCTGCAGCTGAGCGCGCGCACACACACACACACACACACACACACACACACACACACACACAGCGGAGGAGATCGTTGAAGTGACTGTGTTGAAATAAGCAATGTTTTTTCCTCTTTTACCAGTTGTGTTGGAACATCCGATGGCCATGCACGTGGGCATTGTTGCTTCAGCAATAGCTCTTGGGAATGTCAGCGGTGAAGTCCTCTGGAAATCCGAAATAATTATTGATGATCGCAGCTGTGTAGAACGGCTCCTATTGACTTTGCATGGAAAGCGGAGAGAAATACTGTCGCCGCTTCCGCTCTTCCACGTCGCAGGATGTGATGTCAAACGCCCCTTACTGCCCATATTTGGGCAGTCATGTCAGCCTCCATACACAGTGATTCTGACGACAATTTATGTTTTTATTTTCTTATTGATTAAAGATAAGTTCATTAAATAACCACAAATGTATTAGTTTTAGTTATAGCTAATGATACCCTGATTTTTCCTTGTTGACCGGACTTCCCCTTTAAAAAAAAACTTGACTTCAGAATCTGCAGCACCTCAAGCAAACTCCCATTGACACGCACGTTCGTTTTGGAGAAAGGGGGAACTTGGTAATGCAGTTTGTAAAGTGGTAAATTGCAGCCACTCTGCATCATGATTTGTCTCAAACATTCAATTTCTCACCATATTAGGCTTTAATCATAGATCGACTTCATCATAAGCATTCAAAACCGCAGCTACATTAATTCTTGCATTGGTAGGCCATACCCTATACATAACGACCTTCCAAATTAATAAAAAAAAGGGCCATAAGACAATTTAAATCTATAGTTGGTAATCCAGTTCAGAAACACTTTTTGTTATACTGGGTAAAATTGCCCTTCCATCCTGAAATTAGTAAATACATTATTTATTCACAAAAAGGAGGTTGAGAAAAAAGATTTTAAAAAAAAGTCGATCCCTGTGGGAACTGCAGGCCAGTAAATACTCTAACCAATCACTGCTCGTCGCACTGAAAGGCAGGGATTTGACAGAATTTTGTTGCTGCTCTCACTCACCTCCGTCTCTCAAGTTCCAGGAGTATCACCTTATCTATAGGCTGTCCCACATGGCAATCATTCTGACGCTCTCACGTAACGCCAGTGTGCGTGCACATTCCAAGTTAGTTTCCACTTGCTGGCTGCGCATGTGCATTTCTAGTGTTTATCCAGTTAGATTAGCAGTTAGGTTAGCAGTTAGCTTCAGTGTAAGCCATTTATTGTAGCTCCGCTCCTCATACTGTATATGTATTGAACATGGCTGAGAGTTGCAAGAAGCAAACCACGTTCATGTTTATGAAAAGAAGAAGGCCGAGAACAGTCTCTCCAGCATGTCCTGGGTCTTCCTCTGGGTCTCCTCCCGGTGGGATTTGCCTGGAACACCTCACGAGGGAGGCGTCCAAGACGCATCCTAACCAGATGCCCGAGCCACCTCAACTGGCTCCTCTCGATGTGGAGAAGCAGCGGCTCTACTCTGAGTCCCCTCTGAATGACTGAGCTTCTCACCCTATCTCTAAGGGAGAGCCCAAACACCCTACAGAGAAAAGTCATTTTGGCCGGTTGTTTCCGCAATCTCGTTCTTTTGGTCACGACCCAAATCTCATGACCATAGATGAGGGTGAGAACGTAGATCTACAGGTAAATCGAGAGCTTCGCCTTTTAACTCAGCTCTCTGTTCACAACAGACTGGTACAGCCCATGCTTCAAGGCAGACGCAGCGACAATCCGCTTATCGACCTCCCATTCCATCTTTCACTCATTTGTGAACAAGACCCAGAGATACTTAAACTCTTCCAATTGGGGCAGGACATCCTCCCCGATCCGGAGAAGGCACTCTACCCTTTTCCAGCTCAAGACCATGGCCTCAGATTTGGGGGCATTGATCAATGGCGTTTAGTGTTTGCTACTGCTTTGAACATTAGCCAATGTTAGCAATGACGCTGCTAACATCACTTTACTTCTCAGAAAGTGCACCTGTTCTGTTCTCCACTGCCTCGGCAATGCCAGCTCTAGGCATGACTGAGTCAGCACCTTGAGCCAGCAGCTTGAGCTGATAACATTCAGGTCCACTGTGCTCCACTAAGCCTTTCTCAACCTCCGGTGAAGAGGGGGTAAAAAAAAATCCTCCACCTCAAAAGACCGATCCGTGGTGGAACCACCAGTGTCGCCTTGGTCACGCCTTGTTTCAACATGTCACTTTCCCTCATCCTGACCACAGCCCCGTTTTAACCCCCACCGATCATTCCCACAAGTAGCCGTACCCACGACGGTCTCTTGGCTCTGCCCACCTTGATGCCATTTTTTAGAATTTGTCTGGGATGGAGTTATGCTTTTACATTCGGGTGAGTCTACATTCATGACAGTTTTCTATCATTACATTCCTCTCCTCGATGATCAAAGTTTGTGTAACACAAATTTTCACATAAATTGTGACCAGGTCTGAGGCAATTACTTTAATTGTTGCAAACATTTATATACCGTGGTGACACTCATGGGTAATGCTGCATGGTGCATCCGGCACTGCTGGACGACATTGCAAATGGGAGAATTAGGAGGGAACACAGTTTTTCAGGGATCAAAGATTTCCTGGCCCATGATGATGACTGGCTAATACGTCGCTTCTAAACCGTTTCCCAAACTGCAGAGCGCATAGGAGGCACGTTTTAATACCGCTCACGCCATCGGCTTTCTTAAATGCCAGTGGTGGAGTTTGATGCGTCGGTGGTGTTAACGCTGATTTTAAACCTTAAAACTACAACAACTCTATGGACACCCTCTCTGTAGCATTTATAACGTTATGCTAATCGATTCAACACTCATAACTGCACGAGCTACCTTCTCATTCCCTTAGATAACCCTCTACTCACCGGTCAGATTTTTTGTTGTTGTTGTTGGGTTTCCCTATCGCAAATTCTTCAAATCATCATTCACTACCCATTCACTGCTGCGTTGCCCATATTTTCTCCTCTGGACCTACCAATTTGATTTTAATGAACATTTTGGTTTTCTCATGGATAATGGTAAAAAACAAAACTAAGTGAATTTATACACAAGGGAAACAAACATCTTGTATCAAACTGAATCTATTGATGTTTTTGTTGTTTTTTTGCATTTCTGAATTTTGTTATTAATTATACCTTTCTATATTTAATTATAACAATAATTATATAATATATAGCCTATATTATTATTATATACCTCATATTTCTGGAAGAAGTATATAACTGGTAATTATTCAATATATATTTGAGACAAAGTATTTTGTCCAGGTTTTCTATTCACACACCATCCGTACAGCTCGTTGCTGTACCTACTTCTGTGGTCCTATTATTGGGCAGCAGTCACAACCTAGCCCTAAAGCGTTACACGTTGGTGGTGTGGCGGATGGGGGGAGTACCCTCATCCCTCCTGGCCTCCTCTTTCCTCAATCCGCATACAGAGCTTCCTCCAAGATGAGAGGAATTTTAACCACGTGTTGAAATTTCATCCGACATTTACGACAGCAATAAGATTCACATTTTAACAAACTATTTTAATGTGGACAACAAACCTCTGATTTACACATTTCTGGAACATTTTTCCACAGTTTCTTTACTCATTTCACAATGGTTGCCATTAACCGCGAAATAATGATCCGCTGGCTCATAAAAATGTACCTTAACATTCATGAGGCGCTTTGCATTGACCATTTACGGTTGAATCTGGGTGTGTAGAGGGCAGAACATGACTCGGAACCTTGCAACCTACAACAAGACGAACATGAAGAAAGAGGGAAATCACCCAGCTACTTTGAACCCTAAAGTTAATTTTATCACAATTAAAAATAATGAAATATAAAGAGGAAACGCCCCCATTTTTATTTTAACAGTACAAACTTAAAGAGAATAAATTAGCTACAAATACATAAAGTGGCTACAGTTTTTTCAGGGCATATTTGTGTCTCATAGCGTTTGCATAGCTAAAGATGGTATAGGTCAGAGATTAAGCTCTCGTTTAGGTGATTATTAGGCCATCTAAAATTAAGCCCCCGTGTCCTTTTTCCCTTACTCTCATCTCCCCAAAGATCCTGTCATGTTATTGCATTACTGTGAGGTCTTTTTACTTGTGCAGGATGTTGAGACACAGGCCAACTGAGTAATGACTATCAGCCGGGAGCTTTGTGGCTATACCCCAGAATTCATCAAACCCAATGTGAAAGCTCAGATGTGGAGCAGAGAGAGACAGGCAGCTGAGGCAAAGGCTGACAACAGAAAAGACAGATACTGTAGACACTATATGTATCAACTGAGCGAAACAAGGCTGCCTAGATATCCCAGCTAAGAAAGATACTTCATTAAATTCTCAAAATGATCTGAAGGCACATGAACAAAGCATTTGGGTGCCACATAACAGCAGACAATCAGTTTATTACAAAGGAAGTAAGAATGCAATGTTGGGGAGCGTGATCAGACAAGGATAACAAAAAACAGGCTTTGCTTCACATTCCAAGACAGCCAGCCCGGTGGAGACACAGAGACAAGTAAGACACATATCTGTCCTAAAACCATTCCTCTGCTCTGCCAGACAGACAAGCTAAGATGTGGTTAAAAGGTTTTGCTGTGCTTCTCGTCATTCGCATCATTGGTGGTAAATGGAAGACAAAAGAAGGAAAATGCAGAGAACCTGCATGGGAGCTTATTCCACAAAGTGTTATAGAATCTGCTAAAATCTCGTACTATGATTGTGAAGTGGTAATAAGATGATAAACGCTTTACAAGATCATAAAACTACCCCCCAAAAAATGTGGCCCACATTTGTATTCAGCCACATCTATTCTAATACCCCTGAATAAAATTTAGTGCTAGTGCTAGACAATAAACTGTGGCTCTACGCTTCTCCAGGAGTGATTGCTGCTTGTCGGGACTTTGATGCAATCAACTGGTTCCCTTATATAGGACATTTTTTGACCAATCTGTATAATCTGACCCAATCTGTATAATATGATTGAACTTGACTTTGTAAAGTGCCTTGAGATGACATGTTTCATGAATTGGCGCTATATAAATAAAATTGAATTGAATAATTCAATAATATATATTGATCGATAGAAGTACATTGATGATAGAAAAGGGTCAATAAAAAGTTCAATAAAATAAGTTTTCCTTTCTTTTGCATTCTACCCATGTAGGTTAATATTAAAGGAACCAAGCTCCGCCCCCTTCAAAGAGTTCAGTGAACCTGCGTTGATTGAGTTTGAATTCAGTGTTTGTGTGTTCTGTATCTAAAAATAGGTCGCTGAGCAACACCATAAAATGGTCAGGGCTGCACTTAAAATATATGTTTTGAATTTGTTGATAATTATCGATAAACATGATTTCTGTTTTATCTATATACTTGTTTTCCTCTATCATCCAGCACTATTTACTGCAACCAATTCCTCAAGTCATGGCCAACCAAGTAAACTGACCAGCAAGCCAAGCAGAGGATTAACCAGGGAAGCAATCAGAAGGTCCACGGCAACTCTGGAGGAGCTGCAGAGATGTTCACGTCATTTATCCTCAAAATCAAAACCAAGACCAAATTTTCCAATGACTAAAATAAATAAAATACATATCCAAAGAATACCACGTCATCTGTCTATAACACTGTAAGTCCTGTAACGCTATCCGCTCCTTCACTACATAGCACATAGACTCAAGATGGGAAATGGTTTAATACTAAAAGGAAACCATGTTCTAAATCTACATTTAAGCACTTTGTTTACAAGGCTACACGGTGAACAGGTTTCAATGTACGCTGTAGATTAAAACATAATATGTGTAGTGACTGAGTGAATGTTGAACGCTTGAATGACCAAACCAGGAAGTACTTTTATTCTGATAATTAGAAAGTGTCTCAGCTAGATTAACTGCCAGAAAATAAGCATGAAACAACGTGCATTTTTATGAATTGTAAATGTTTTTATTGTAAATAAATAAATAAAAATCATTGCATCATTTATCTTCCACTTCATAATTGTGGCCTACTTTGTGATCAATCACAGTCCAGTAAAACGCTTTCAAGTTTGTGGTTTTGACTTGACAAAACAAGAAAAAGTTGAAGAGTATGAATACTTTTGCAAGGCACTCTATATTCCACTCAGGTTATCAGAACATAATTGCACCCTCACTAAAATCTGAAGCTCTTCTAAATATTCTCCCTGTCCTACCTTGAACACTTGTGGACATATGGCTAGCTTATCCTATACAAAACACGTGTCCACACATAGAACTGCAAGGACACAGATGCAGACAACACAGCACTCGCATGCACTCGGCTTCCCCTCCAACAGGTCAAAGACCATCTGGCAAAATTCAAGGTTTACTTTCTAGGTACTGTTTTAATTAGCAAGATGTTTTATTAGATGGGAAATTAATCAAAAGAATACAAACACACAGTTAATCTGGCAAAAATGTGAAGGTTTCACATTGTTTATCATGAGCCATCTGTGTGAACCCTCTCAGAGTTGAAAATGGCAGAAGCTTTTCTTCCCTCTCTTCTCATTCCCTCCCCTCTGCGCTCACGTACAGAACACACAGAGAGCTTTGCTGGCTAACAGTAATATAAAGGCGGATTCTTCAATGATGACAAGAGGCCGTGAAACAGTCACTTTTAATTTGACTTTAAAATGTGAAACATAGTTGGAGGCTATGCAGACTAAGACCAAGAGAGACACAATCTACTTCATTCATTATATGCGATTGGATGGGAAAGACAGAGGGATGGAAAGCACACCCCTATTAAAATAAATGAGACAGAAAATCTCTTTAGCGGTCCAAAGACTGTCAAAAAAGAATTATTCAAAAGATTTTTTTTTTGTTAAAAATGTTTTATTGCCAAGTAATCTTTATGTCAAGTCTTCCAGAACACAAACAATAAAATGACCCGGTCCAGTGTAATGAAAATTGCCATATGAAAAAGATCTGGAAGAATATACAGTTACGCGCAATTCACCACAAGTAATGCAATATCTATAAAGGCTAAACAGTCGAGAGATTTTGTCACCATCTTTTCCAGCTTTACCTTTTCTCTTTGTGTGTAGCTTGTGAACAGGTTCTTAAAAGTGTAATTCTCTTAAACCTTTACACAAGATTGAAAGTTTGACATATTGTAAATAATTAGATTTTTGTTCTTAAACAGAAATAACCCGGTGCCTTCCAAAAATGTTACTGCGGTAATAAAAAAGGTATCGAGTTTTTTTCTTAGCATCAGTATCGAGTTTGAAATTTTAGTAGCCAGACAACTTTATTGCATAATAATTTCATTCTTTGCAGAGCTAGATGAGCGTTGTGAAAAGGAATCATTCACAAGTCTGAGTTGATCACACTGAGGTTCTAATGCCTAAACTTGTGTTTTTAAGTAACTATTTTAAAAATGTTACTTAAAATTTTAAGAGCTGCAGCGTGTACTTTCTTCCTGCTCATTACTATATACAACACTAGGACTTCTCTTAAATACCTTTTGCCTGGGAACTGCAGTCTGAAAAACTGACAACTTCAACCTGCCAATATATGTACAATTTGTAGATATGCATGGCCCCAAGTTTATTGTACAACTTAGGATACGTTAATACTGCAGGTCAATGACGCAATTTTGATGAAATCAGATCTTTTTGATGTGGCCGTTCATACTACTAGAAAATATGGGTATCATCATACTGCTGTCTGAATGGTTTAAGAACGCAAAGCGACCTGCATCCGCAGATAACAGAAGGAGACGTCACACAGCAGCGCACCGTTTGCGGAAGTAATGGTGAATGTAATTATTTCTAGAAGTGTTCAATAAAGTTTTGCTAAAAAAAAAAAAAAAACTAAAAAAATATTTAAAAAACGCAGATACCGGCCAGCATCTCTCCTTGTTATTATTAGAAAGCTGCTGAGCAATGAGAGCTGACAATATTAAGACCACATCATAGTGAGACTAAATAAGGTAAGAAGAAAGCAGCACAGCTATTAACAATGGTCTTTTATGGAGCGCTAACCAGGGCAAACCCGGTCCATTCCCAAATACCCCGACGACCACTGAACCATCCATCCAGAGATGGAGCCAACACAATTTGAACGAGCCAGCCAAACAGAGCCTACCCCCCCACCAAGCCGCAGGTGCCCAGAGAAGCTGGTCATGCCCCAAACTGGCTTTAGACCCTGTATGTCTCAACTGCACCCTTCGCCAGGCCCTACTTATGTGCATCATGAAAATGTGATAAAGGAAAGAGTCTAAGGCTATGTTCATGCTGCAGGAAAATGTGACCCAAATCCAATCTTTTTGCCCATACAGTGAGGAAAAGAAGTATTTGAACCCCCTGCAACTTTGCAAGTTCTCCCACTTAGAAATCATGGAAGGGTCTGAAATTAGGTGCATATCCCCTGTAAGAGACATAGTCAAAAAAATAAATAAATAAATAAAAAATCCAGAAATCGGGCGTAGCGGGTAGTGCGACCCATGTTTGGAGGCCTTTAGTCCTCGACGCGGTCGACCCGGGTTCGAATCCGACCCACGGTCCTTTGCCGCATGTCTCTCCCCTTCTTCCATCCCCTTCCTGTCAGTCTACTGTACTGTGAATAAAAGCGAGCCACTAGAGCCGCAAAAAAAATCTTAAAAAATAAATAAAAAATAAAAATCCAGAAATCACAATGTATGATTTTTTTAGTATGGTTTTTTAATATATTTTTTTGTGTTAATGCTGCAAATAAGTGTTTGAAACCCTACAGACATTCTGGCCCTCAATAGACCCCTTGCATCTGACGTCACAGTCACGTGATCGGGGGTGCGCGCCTCCATCTTGGTGGGCACGCTAGCCTGACAGCCCGTCTACTACATGACAAAACGGGTGATTTAGAGCGTACTTTTAGTTAGTTTATTTTTGGAATCTAAGCAATGCTTACGAATTGTTGTGCTCCCGGTTGCACAGAGAGGCATTCCAAATCGTTGGATGTACGTTTCTGTTTCTGCTGCTTCAGACAGCGGCGGCTGCGGCGGCTGCTGTAGCGATCGTTACACTGGCCGGAGAAGCCGCTGTTGCTGCTGTAGCCGCCGCTGTTGCTGCTGTAGCCGCCGCTGTCTGGAGCAGCAGCCGCTTCCTGCTGCTCCAGACAGCGGCGGCTCTCCGGCCAGTGTAACGATCGCCACCTCCCCTCCGCCCGTTCACGGGCGCTAGTACTTCTGTGTTTACGCTGCAATGTCGCCGACACCCCCACCCATTTTAACAAGACAAAAACACCAAAATAATCCGTAGTGAACTATGTTTTTTTTAACCTACCGGGCGGGTCTTCCTCTCTGCTTTGTGCTGTTGCACAAACATGTCTGAACATCCATCCATCCATTTTCTGACCCGCTAAATCCCTCATGGCTTTGCGGGCGTTTGCTGGAGCCTTTTTCCTAATATAAAATAATTGCAGCCGTCCAGTGGTTTCATGGCTTTCGTGCTCTCTTGTCCGTACTGGCCTGCGTGTTTATAAGGTAGCGTATATTTCGCGGTACGAAACCCTTGGCCAGCATTTCACAGACTCGCTCCGTCCCTTCAGGCTTTTGCTGTGTGGATCTGGCAATCTGATACCATCAACCATCAACTTACTCTTAAAACGATCTTGTGATACGTTATCTAAAGAAGAAAAATACCTGGAGAACTCGTCATTTCGTCAAATGGCGTGCCAACCATTATGGCCGCCACGCAAGGGGTTCTGGGTAACGGAGTCACGTGGTTGCAAGGGGTCTATACACCTAAGATGAAAGGGTGTTCAAATACTTATTTTCCTCACTGTATGTGACCCATATCCGTCTTTTTCACGGCAGTGTGAATGGCCCAATTCAAATCTTTTCACTCCCCCAAAAAATCTGATTTGGGCCACTTCCATAAGTGATACTAATTTGGATACGTAGTCTGAGCGGTCATGTCACATTTTATCCATTTTTACACATCCACACACAGTAGTAGCAATTAGGGTAGTTCTCGGCTATGGTCTTGGCTTGTGTCTCGGGTCATCTGCTCTCCTCCACCCTGGTGAAGGGGATCACCTCCCGGGTCTGGGGTACTGGACATGGACGTATAGGATGTGTGTGGTGAGTGTAAGTGTGTGTCCAGTGTCCATTCTTATGTAATGTTAGATTGAGTGTATGGTTATGAGCGTTTGCGTGTGTGGGCTTTAGGTTGGGATAGGGGAGGCAGCTATCCATGTGTTGGTCCTCTTTGGGCTCCCGCGCTCTGGGGGCCCTTTTGGACGTCATCCACTAATTAATATTTTTCTTATGGAGAAACCTTACAAATACAAGCGCACTCTCACATCCAGGTGCTTACACATACGTCTATACAGATAAACTCTATAATTAGCTTTGGCTGCCACTAAATACATCTTGTATTAAATAACTGCATATTTTCCATACTGTTATCATGGCAGTTGGTTGTTTGTACCTGTGATACTTTTTCTGTTTGTTTTCTTGCTCTTTCTATATCTCTTTCTGCGGGTGTAGAAGCAGACTCTGAGGATGTTATCTTGAACACCTTTTTCCTCTGCTCTATTTTTGTCACCTTTTGTCCTGTTTAATGTTTTGCCTCATATTTCTCTCTTCCTTTCTTTCCCTTTTACCTTTCAGTTTTGGTGTCCATCAAATTTGTCCCAAAATAAGGCCAATAAAATCTTTTGCACGAGTATCAAGCAGAGCACTACAGCAAAAGCAGTAATGCTCCACTTGTGAAAGTAAAATCTGTTAGGGTTTCTTTGGCACTAAGAAAACAATTATGAGTGCTACACAGTCAGACAGATTTTTACTTAATCTTGCAGTTTACAACCCAAATGCACGAAAGACTTATTTATTCTCATTTTAGGTTAAGTTTTAGTATAAAAATTGTCTATGATGGCCTTCTGAGTGAAATCGGCTTTCAAAAAACAAACTTTTTATGTAATATTTGTGAGATAGTTTATGAAGTACTTTCATTTTAATACTTGTTCTACAGCTGCTAAGTGTAACAATATTTGCACATTTTAGAAAATTAGCCAACTGAAGAAGAGAAGCAGAAGAAGAGGCCTATATTGTCATTGTAAAACATAAGGAAATTCAATTTGGCTGCACCTCTTACCTTCTAGCGACCACAATGTCCATAATAAATATGTAAGTGCAATTAAAAATGTTATAGCTTGTTTAAAAACTTTATAAATTGTCAGTATTAAAACTAGTACGAAAGTTTTAATTCAGTTCAACCAACTGAATATTGATTATTGAAACTCCTGCATTATTCTGATACTAAAATATATTAATGAATAATTTCACCTGCATTCTGATTTAACAGAAACATTTTAGAAAGCCCGGTTCCTACCCGTATCCACTGGTTGGCTTCTCTTTCCACTGCATTACTTGGACGCTCTGAGTACAGTGCCCAGAGACACTGAAAGAGAAGTCCTCTACTTTCACCTGCAGGGCAAACATAACATCACTCATTTTGTCAGGCTCATTTCTATATTTCTTGTTTCTGTCTGTTATTAGGCTTTGAAAAAGCCCAAAAAAAAGTAATATCCAAAATGTACATTCACCTTCTGCAGTGACATGAGGGTTCCAGCACAGCCGGCCTAAAAACTGGCCTAATAGGGGAAGCCTTTTGATAGTCTCCGCTGTAGAGCTCTAAGAAAAACAGAATAAAAAAAGAAATTAAAGAAATAACACATGTTACATATAAGCAGTTTTAAACAACTGCATCTATGTGAAAAAAAACGTAAGGCCTGTGGATTTAAAGAGCATCAATATATGACGGTGAAAGACTAACTTGACTAATTTGAGAAGATGAGATCACTACTAATGGGAATCATAATGGTGGGTCAAGCAGAGTTTAAATAGAACCTAAATATCCCAACTATTGTCTGCAACAACACCATTTCTATGGGTTACGCTGCCCTCACATTTGGCCTCCCATTTGCTGAATAGTCTATGGTAAATGCTTTGTGTGTGTGTGTATGTTGCTGATGCAACAGAAAAGGAATGCTCATTTACAATAGAAACTGTTGCATGCTCCACGAGTGAAAGAATGCCTATAAGAATAAGCCATCACAAAAGAAAGCAATTACGAGCGAACTACTGGGGCACAATTGGCATCAAAGCCTCGCCAGCACTGTCTCTAATTATGACCATGTATGTTGTTGTGATTACAACCAGACATTCTTTGACAGAAGTGACTGATTACATACTGGCCAAGGAGCCTAATGGAATATGTTTATAGATGACAGTAAAGGAATTGGTGAAGTAAGACCCAATCAGAGAAAGACCCTTTGTGAATGTTGCATCTGTGCCTAGCATGTATTTAAAACTTGCTTTGTAACAAAGCAATCATGCAGACAAATGCTCTAAAGGCTACAGTGAGACAAGTTGGACAACAATACTGTATTGGGGAAACAATACGAGAATCCATTTCATATAAGCTTCCGTTATTTTAAAGGTATAGGTGGCACTACATTTGA
Organism: Fundulus diaphanus; assembly: GCA_037039145.1. Classification (NCBI taxonomy): domain Eukaryota; kingdom Metazoa; phylum Chordata; class Actinopteri; order Cyprinodontiformes; family Fundulidae; genus Fundulus; species Fundulus diaphanus. The sequence continues at coordinate 20,650,186 of CM073127.1, read as the reverse complement.
GCAGATAATTCAATAATATATATTGATCGATAGACATGTGATGCAATAGAAAAAAAAAAGGGTCAGTAAAAAGTTCAATAGAACAACAGTTTCTTTTTGCATTCTAGCCTATGTTAAAAGTAATTTTATCTTCCAAACCAATCACAAACGCAGGCCCAGGAACACTCTGCCCCCTTCAAAGAGTTCAGAGACTACGCGTTCTTTATTCTTTTTTAAAAACTTGTTTTAAAGTATATATAGAAACAAACCCCATGAATCTACGGCTAACATTTCTACAGTGGCTGTAAGTGAATGACTGGGTGGACTGATAGATGGATGACCAGATTCAGCACAAGCAATAACTTCGGGAAATCCAAAAAAGATTTCCCTACTTTATTTTCTTTTTCTATCAGTCCAGACCTGAAAAATTATAATTCCAAATCTTTCTGACTGGGTTAACTACACATTGTTATCAGCTTGAAACCCATATAAAAAAACAATGTTCTGAATCAGAGTGGAGCACCAACCACTGCTGATGTGAAACTAGCCTAAGCATATTTCTACATTAAACCTAAAAACAAAGAAATACATACCTCAGCTACAAGAAAAATCATTACCCATCTAAAATGTCCACTGCTGTGTGACTTCATTGTAAAAAAGGAGGCATCAGTTTATGCAGATTTTGTCCGTACATCGTCACCTGTTCTAAACATGTAAAGAACCTGGAAATTAGCAATAAGATTATTTCACATAACGGGCCATAAGCCACATGAAAGCTGTAAAGTTATCAAAGGATGAAAATCACTGCCAAGATGCAGGCTATCCTCAGCTGCTTTTTTATGAGCCTATTGCCAGGAAAAAAAGATTTCAATGGAATTAAGCTATATCATACCGTTTCTTTCCATGTGCTCCATAACCCTGCACATACTGACCCGTCTGCATTACACAAAGCCAAAAACATACTGACATAAATAGACACAAGAAAATAAATACTGATTTTAACAATTAACTAAATATTTCAGTGAAACATTTGGTGTGGAGAACTCGAAATATAACTTCTAAGAGCAATCTGATTACGAAAACAAACAGAAAATCTTGAAGATTTTGCTCGAAAATTAGAAGTAAAGCTGAGGAAGAAAAAAAAGCTTATGAAACGTGAGTTGGTGAGCTGTAAGAAGAAGGGAAAAAAGATCCGACCAGAAAAATCCAGGAATCTCAAAGTACTGCGGCCCTCCTGTTCTCGGCCCTCTTCCCAGATTTTGCTGGACCTGATACGGGGATACATTAGGTTAGCGCTCAAGGTCCCAGTGGGGCTGTTACCTGACTAACTAAACATTGCAGTGCTGCCAGGCAGACACACATGGCCCCAGCATCACACAGAACAGCTTCTGTTAGCAGGACCCTTCCAGTGCATGAACTACCGTTTGAGCCTTGGCATGTTTAATAGTCCTATTTGTGTATTAATTAACTCAAAGCTGCATTAATCAAATGGCTGCAGCTCTGCCTAATAGGTGAAGATTTCAAACTCAAGTCAGTGTGACGTAAACCTGTAAAACCTCTTATTACAATCTTGCGTATTTGTCTTGCATTTCAATGGCATCCAAAACTACACAGTTGGGTAAATAACCCTCCACCATGGTATTTCGAGGCGTCTTGTATTGTAGCTTATACAACTTGATCGGCAACAAAGCCAGGCCTCCTCACTTTATTAGATGTGTCAAAACAATTCTGTGGCTTGAGCGTTAGAAATTGGAGGGATAGATGTATTAGTAATATTTACCACTGCTGTGGAATGGACAATGATTTGATAATAAATTCACTTAACATCATGCAGACTGTCTGTCGCCACTGATGAAGATGAAATCACCTCGGCATGCTGCGTGGTTCCAACAGCGGGGTGTTCGTACCTATTTTCAGCTCAATTCAGCTAATACTTATTTGACCACTTGGGGGACTCAAAGATAACAAGTAAAGATAACAAGTAAAGATTTATAGTAAAGCTTGTAATAGCAAAGTAACTGGTAATAGCATTTAGAAAATACAGCACAGGAATACTTTCAGCAAATCTTACCAAGAACATACACTAATCAGGCATAATATGACCACTGATCACTGTGGTGAAGTGAAATACACTGATTATCTCTTCGTCCTGGGTGGAATAATTGAACGGGTTGATGATTTAGAAGTAGGAAAAATGGCAAGTGTAAAGATTGGACCAAATTTGACTGATATGGGCTCAAAGCATCTTAAAACATTCTCAGTCTACAGCGGTCAGTATCCATCAAAAGCGGTCTAAGGAAGGGACAGTGTTGAACAGTGTTGTGACAGGGCCATGGTCGGCCAAGGGTCACTGAGGCACACGGGAAGTGAAGGCTGGCATGTCTGGTCTCATCCAACAGACGTGCTACTGCAGCTCAAATTGCTGCTTCTGGTAGAAAGCTGTCGGAAAAACAATGCGTCAGTTTGTTGCCTTTGGGGCTTCATGACCACAGACAGTTCGGTGGCAATGTTGACCCTGTCCTACCGGTAATGCACCAAAAGTGGGAAAATGGGGGTCCCACCTTCACCGTGGAGCAATGAAAGAAGGTAGCTCTGATTGGTTGTTTCCTACCGGGAGTGGTGTATTTCTGCAAATGACGCTGGGAGGAGTCAGAGGAGCTTGATTTTTTTTTTTTTCGGACTATCTCATGTTTTCCTTTCAGGACATATACCTCTTTTCCACTAGTACCAACCAAGTAGGCAGATGAAAGCTTTGATGTGCACACAGGACAAAACTGTTCTGCATAAGAGAAAGGCAACACACTGTGTAGTTGAACAACTGTGCAGATGGCAGACAGATTTTGATCATCTCATCATAAAACACACCACTTGTATTGTCAGTTCATCACCAGCTTTTAGATATTTTTATTAATTTTCACTACATTCCTGCCTAAATCACCTCCCATTTTCTCCTTCTGTTTAGGTAAGAGGAAGAGGACTCCCAGTAAGGACCTTTCATTGATCCTCACTGAGATCCAGAAAGAAGATGCACTGCAACGGGCCCAGCATGAAGAACACATGGAGCATTTGTTACATGACGCTAAGGAGGTTAGGGAACATGAGGAGTCCGTGAAAAATATAATCACCAGATTAACGAAATACAACAACAAAAAATGTATAGCTGCACCACTACATTGTATCAGAGCACACAGTGATAATGGCTTTTCTCAAAAAGAAAACCCAACCTAAATAACCACAATATTAGGTTTTATTCTAGATATCTGTTTAACCGTCAGTCTTTTATAAGATAAAATTTACATAAACACTGGAGACATGGTAGAGTCACACAACTTTATTGGGAAGATTCAGACAATGTTACATGCTGCAATTAAAGGTGATTCTTTTCATGCCGTTCTGCACGTACTTCATCAGAGCATGCCGCACGTCGCTGCCCTGTTCCTCAGCACCCTGTGGAACTGTGACCTTAGGCTGCAACCGCCACAGCAGGTTTATCCCAGCAGCTTTCAGGACTCTCACACAGGTTATGCACAGCACATCAGTCCTATGGCTTCTACCAGCCGGGCATCATAGTTCGTCCTTTTCAGGAGGACTGACTGTCTGCTGCGCTGTTCTTGTAATATCGCCAGCTAAAACACACACACACAGCATACATATTACATTATATCCTGACACTTTAACACTTTCTATACATGCATATCTTGTATATTGTTACAGATCAACATAGCAAACTAGAACTAGCATTAACTTACCGTTACACATCAGGGACGCTAATCATTTCGTCTTCGATCCATGGCTTCCAGAAGCCTTTTCTTGGTCTTCTTCATCTGCTGTAAAGCTCTCTCAGTTCTCTCCAGTCATTCTCTTCTCTGTCAACTCTTTATTTCCCTGTTGTCGACCTACTCTAAATCTGATAAAAAATATAGACTGACCCAGCTCACCTCTTAGCTATGTGTACATGTCCTCCGTTGCTACGTTTTGTTATAATGTCGCATAAACATTTCGTCATGTCGCCTTTCTGCGTCTCAGCGCCACCTTGCTGCGGCCACCCTGCTCAAAGTTGCGGCATATTCAGTTGTAATAAAAATCCAACCCGTACCAAAACTAAATTTAGGCAGACCCCATGCGAAGCGAAACCAAGCGGCACTATAGAAAAGGGGCAATAGTGACAGTTTTAACAAATATGTAAAAAATACCTTTTTCACAAAAGTTAGCTACTGCAACTTTTGTAAAAAGGTATTTTGGTGCTGGATACCACAGCACACCTCCAGGTGTGGACCCCATGCATAGATGGGTCAGGGCTGGTTTGGCAGCAAAAGGGAGGGGCCAAAGAACCATTAGGCACATGGTCATGATCTTATCCCTGATAGTATTGTCAAAGTCGTCTCTGCTACTTTAAAATGTTCAAAAATCCCCATCTGTAAGACTTAAAAATCGACCAATAAATGCATTTGCTCACCACATTGTTGATTTGTATGAGAAGCTGCTGGATTAAATCCTTCAGCCTGCTCGAATGTAGGGAGATGTCTTTCCAGGTGTGTGGAGAGTCAGCGTGGCCCCAAGCAATTACTTTTTCAAGCCAGGAGGACAACTCCTCAGCATTTGGCAAGGACTCATCCGTTTGCTGGACCTGCAGCTCAGTCATTTGGCTCTTTCCCACAGGCGATTTGACTTATGAACTAAACGAAATCCTAGGAAAGACCAAAAATAAATGCACTGTCAAAGTGAAGAATTACAAAGAAAGTATCATGTAATTAGAATTTTATCATTACTATTGTGTGGGTATTGAGACAAAACAATGGCAGCATCTTTACATATGGGTGTAAAATATGCAGCATAATAACAAATAACTAATGTCATGCTCCTTTCTGAGAAACTTGAGATTCTGATACTAAGTAATAAAATAGCAAAGAGTCTGAAAGTGGGATGCTATTTTAAATTTGCTGCTCAATGACAAGCGTGAAAAGCATCCAAACTCTTAACTTGGAAATGATTTGCACCATCAAATTTTTTTTTAAACTCAGGGATTATTATTTTTTAAATTTTGACCGTGAAAAAATAAACTTTAATTATAAGATTGGGTTTTCGCCAAACAATAATTAAAAACAAATGCATTACATTAGAATCTGCTTATGTGGCCTACATCACCCCACAACCTCCTGGGAGAGCAAGGGTGTGGCTAATAGAATAAGTGGGATGAATAAAAAGTAGGAAATAAACTGTTATGATCTAGTTATTCTGCCCTCTTATTACCGCAATTTAATTATCTAATTTCTCAGAACCAGGCAATAAAATCCTCTTCTACGCATTCAAGACTGCCTACTGAGAAAGAAGCAGTACATTCTTCACTTTTTAGGAAGATGAAAAAAAAATATGGGGGGGCAGGCCTCGAGGGTGTGTGTGAGGATGTGTTTCGTGTCTGGATATAGCTCGGGAATTGTGCATGTGTGCATGTTTTTTTGTGTTTTCCCATAATGACAGGTCTATGGTGGACACCACAGGCTGGTATTTTATGATCACCTCGTAACACACGATTTGTTTAATGTCCTGCCATCAGCTCCGCTGGAAAGCCCCTACGGCATGCTGATGATGAATATATAAATACTCGGTTTTCAGGGAGGAGAAAGAAAAAAAAAAAGCCAAACCAAATGAGGAACAAACGCCTCTTGTTGACTTGTCTCTTAGGGGCTCCATTTTCAGAAAATCTGAGGCTGAACTTAAAAGAAAAACAACCTTAATGGAGTCTCGTCAAGATCTCTATCCTGTAGACAGTTAAAAGTACACGCAGGCACATACAGAATAAGGTGCCGTTACAAAAAGCTTCTGAATCGCAGGTAAAAAAATAAATAAATGTACAAACGGACTGAGCAGCAGCGGCTCTGGAATTAGCTGAGCACGTTTTGGAGGAGGAACGAGATGTGACTGGTCAAATATTATCTTTGAGGACGTGTTAAACTAAGTTTGTGGACTTTGGCTTTTGCCGAGTTTGCTGATGTAATTATGAGATTGTTGACATTATTTCAGCATAACCAAATCAGTTAAGCATCACTTTCTGCAAATTTACCTCCATATGCTTTCCTTATGTTAAACACAGTTTCAAAAGATGAGAACTGTACACATATGGTTCTGACCGAGTCCCACTAGTCAGCGAGCCAGAGACGTGCGTGTCCAAGCGAGACCTCATTCCCAAGACTCAAAATGTCAGGAGCAACATAGTCATTATTTCTGCAAACATACAATTCACATGAGTTAACTGACATAATATATAAAATAACAAAAGTTACATGATGAGAGTAAAAATTTTATTTCATATAAAAATGTTGCCAACTTTCCCATCTATTAAGGCTTTTTGGAATTTTATTATATATATATATATATAAAAAAACTTAGCTTCATTCAGTATCTCGCAAGCAATTTTCAAGCCAGCCGCAGGAATCATGCACCATCGCGATTTAATACTTTTTCTGAGGGAAATTTCCAGAGCGCCTAGTCTGTTTTTTGTCCCGTGTTGAATGCCAAATACAAAAGTTCACTGTGAATTTACGATAGATTTTTCTGCAATGGCTTTGAACCTGGAGACTGAAAGGATCAGAGACTGGATGGGCATCCGGATGGAAAGGCAAATAAATGGATGAATGGACAGATGGAAAGCCAAACAGTTGGAGGACCAAAGAGTAGACCGGTACAATATAGAAAATTAAAATCATTATTGCTATATCCGGGTGTGCAATATTGTTGCAACGGACTGCTTGGATGCAATATGTCAAGTGTCACTTGGTCATGCTCTGCATATCTATAAGATAGGAAGCTCATCAAATGGATTCAGACTTCCCTTACTGCCCACACTAGGTGTATTTCCCTAGTGGCTGAGATGCTACCGGTAATGTAGAGTGGTGGAGACATTAAAAATGGAAGGATTATTATCTTTATTGCAACATACATTCCAATCAAATTTGTTCTCTGCATTTAACCCATCCGCTTGGGGAGCAGTGGGCTGCCTCTGTGCGGCGCCCGGGCAGCAATCCGAGGTTAAGGGTCTTGCTCAGGGACCCAGAGTAGCAGTCTGTGGGAGTTGAACCCATAACCTCCGGGACACAAGCACAATGCTCTAACCACTCCCCCTTATTATCACAATGTTCAGCAATATTATCGTAATTAAATATTCTCCTGAAATTGTGCCGGCCTAACAAAGAGCTGGGAGCACAAAGACAGGGATGGATGCATGGACATATGAATGGATTGACAGAACGGAGAGAAGGACAGAGGGATGGATAGACAGACAGATCTACTTACATGTACTCTAATGTCTTTTTGATACTCAATTACATATCTTATTTCCATACTCATCTACATGTAGAAATGATCTAAATACACTCCCAAACGTTTCCAGGCGGTCTGGAAACCCCAAAACATGTAAATAATTGAAGTAAAATATCAACTCCAGTTGTCTATGTTGCTCAAGACCTGATCTTAACATTTAAGGCTTCCTTAAACAGGCAGCAGTTGAGGGAAGGTTCATTAACACACGCAAAAAAAGGTATTAAAAGGATTCCCAATGATGGTAATAAAAAAGCTAACTACTTCCCTTCTAGTGTACTCAAACCTCGATGCTTCTAGTTAAGCGTGTCTGCGTGCAGTATCAACATCCGACCACAGGATGTCCCCATTTCATCCTCCACAGCAGACGGTATCATACAGGAAAACTGTCAATAAAAACACAACTCAACCTCAAACTACAGCTGTTGTCGATGTAAACATAAAAAAGGGGCACAACTAAACTCCTTAGGACTCTCTTTCATGAATAGCTTTCTATCAACAGCCACACACACTCGACAGTCTTTACTGACGACTGCAGTTGTTTCAAACGTCAACTTACTTTCAAATCATACGCGTAGGAGGCAAGTCGACATATTTCCAAAACAGAAATCGATCATACTAAAACGTTCTTTACGACCTCAAATGACAAAAAAAAGATGTATTTCTTGCCGCGAACTGAACAAACTGAACTTCCCTCTTCTCTGGAGAGTTCCGGGTAGAAGAAGATCCTATTGGCTGAAAGCTTTAACGTAAGCGAACGTCCTCCTCGAGGATCCTGCTGGGAAATGAAGTCTTAAAGCTGACTATATACGATCATTTCATTTGCAATGATTGGTAAATAATGTATTTGACACTTGCTCTTAAATATCTACAGATCTAAATTTCATAGATTACTTAAATATGTAAGATTATATATATATATATATATATATATATATATATATATATATATATATATATATATATATATATATATATATATATATATATATATATATATATATACACATAAGTGTGTGTGCGCCATTTGTTTACTTCTCTTGACATTTTAGGTTTAAATATCAAAAGGATGACCCAGAGATTTTTACAGGTCCCAGGGTGCGTCCTATTGGGAAAAAATACAAACTCTGACTGGGTCTCAGCACACATGGCTCGGAGTGACAAATCACCTTGAAGCTTTCGGCAGAACCCAAGCAGTCTGCAGCACACTGTGAAAGGAAACGACTGTTTAAAAATACGGGATGCCCTTTGTGTTGGCTTGAGCTGCACACATGTGCAACACCAGGGCCTGCATGAGAAAGAGATTATGCCCATGTAGTTTTAGAACTGCATGTACTCACACAAATTGTTCTGCTGAACGCAGCGCTTATGTATGTTTCTGTGTGCAGTCAAAAGTTTCATACTTCATGCCTTAGCTACTTAAATTCTGCACAATGTACCGTCACAGGCATGGTCTGTGCTGTATTTGTGCTTAGTTTGAATAAGTTTCATGGATAAAAATTCATTAAAATCCACCTACTGAATTATTCAGCAAAAGCATCAGTGGAAGTCATAAATGTCCACTATCCTGCCAGGGAAAATGAGGGTCTTCAAGGGCTAAATTACTCTGCATCTAAAGGTGTTTAGTCCATTCAGTTACGGTGTGTAGTTTAATGATATAAATCCCACATATTCATATTACTGATGTCCCGATGAAGCCAGTATTTGTGTTAGTGGGGCTATGATTGCTCTGACATGCAGTCACAGCTATGCAGTTACCCAAAAAAGACTGTAAAAAATATTTTGTTTACACTTCTATTGTTCTCACAATAAATAACACTAAATATCATGATCACATCTTAAGTCCATATCGCTCATCCCAATTTGAGAATACTTTAAAATGGGTGAGAATGAAGAAAAACTGTGACGAATGCTTTTAACAATGTTTCAATGTTACAAGCTTTCATTAAAGTTGAAAGCAACAGCTTTTTTTGTTAGGATACATTTAAAGTGCCTTGGGAAAGTATTCATATGCATAGCACGCTTAATATTTTGTCACGTTGCATGAATAAACTTCAGTATATTCTGTTGTGATTTTATGCAATAGACCAGCACAAAGCTGTACATAATTATGAAATGGAAAGAAAGAGATGCATGCTGTTATTTTTTTAATTATTTTATTTTTTTACAAATCATTATCGGAAATATGTGGCATGCATTTGTATTCAGTCCCTCTGGGATGACACTTTTGGAACCACCTAAAGTCTAAAAACTCTTGGGGCATATCTTTGCACATATGGAGACTGAAGTTATTGCTGATTCCTGTTTGCAAACTAGCTCAAGCTAAGTAATATTTGATGGAGAGTACATGTAAACATTATTTCTCAAGATAATCAATTGTATTTAGGTTAGGACATTGACTACAACTGAGTTGTAGCTCTGACCTGATATTTAGGGCTGTTGTACTGCTGGAAGGTGAATCTTTCTGTCAACTCTGACTAGCTTCCCTGAGGAAAAGCATCCACCTCTAACACAGAGAATGATGTGATTAGGATTAGGATGTGATTAGGATTAGGAACCAAAATGGATGGATAAATATACCTCTAACTGTTTTCCATCATCTAAATTTGATCTTTATGGAATATGATTGTGTCAGAATGGGTCGTGATTAGAATAAGTCAGTTTTGAACAACAAAGCAACTTTAAGTCACTCACAGTGCCACATCTTGGTGTGTGAAACTGACAGGTAACAAAAACACAATATTATGTTCACCAAAGCTAAAAGGTTATTAAGATAGGTGTTTGGCATCGAACAGGAATTGCTAGAAAATGCATTGTGGGTAAATACCATGCTTAAACTTCCCATCTTTGACAATAAACAACCTTAGCTAAACCCTTAGGCAGACAAATATAAACGTCTTTCCACTCTTGACATGTAAATGATAATAACAAAAAACGAAAAACTTGGTGTCTCCTCTTTGACCAGCGACAAAATAAAAACAGCAGAATTATTCTAGTTTTTTATTTGCTGTTTTAAAGGCATAAAAACAAGTCACAAGCAATTTACCTTCAAACAAACACTTAAGCTTGCAGTGCACCAAAGGGGAGCAGAATGTTGCAATGGATACCAGACAATCTTATTTCCATAATATATATTATTTTATTGAAATAATTTAAGTCGATGAGTTTCTGTTAGTTGGACCATTTCTCTATATATTCAGTTATCCCTGTGTTATACCAACTCACTCACCTTGCTCACCCCTCATAAAATTCCTGAAATTAGATTATGGTTTGTAAATGGAGAAAGACATCTGGATTAAAGATGCTTAAAAGTGGTGGCCACATATTTTTATCCTCAATCCCTGAAATTACAGTTGATTGTACAAGAGATGCACAGAAAAAAAAAGGATAAAATGAAAAGTGCCAAGTGCTTTAAAGGGAAATACAGATCCTGGAAGCCTCCTCTGCCTTATATTAGCTGGTGTGGGCAGCGCCCAAAAATGTGTGCAAAATTCTGCCTTGAGGAAAACACTTCTTACATTTCATCTTATATCTGAGGACAAAATTCACGTGGCCAAGTAATGAAAACGCAAACATCTACCTGCCATATCGTATTTCATATTCTAAGAGCAAAGAAATGTTGTCACGGGGATTCACTTTTTATGTTCCAGGCATCCGTCTTTATTGCTGAGGGAGGAAGCTGAGGATTGGTGGAGAAAAGACAAGAGATGCTGTGACCAATGTGAAACAGCACTGCATGCATAAGACTGTACAGCGTGCACCAAACCTGTACTGTTACTACAGACACCCTCTGCATACTGATGACTCCACTTTTACATTTCCAAATGTTTTTATCAGATAATCTCCCAAGTATTGGCATCTTTATTTCAGTCAGAAATGTGTTTTTTTTTTTAAAGGTATACTATGCAACCGGGGTTGATTTTCCAGCGAGGCTCCCCCCAGAGGGCGAAAGTAAAAGTGCACTGTCGTAAAGATGCTCAGCTGTTCTGGTTTCTCCGTCAAGCCAGGCGCGGTTGTTTTGAGCTTAGCAGACAGGCGAACGCAACGAAAAGTCGAAAAAACGGCAGTACAAACAATGACTAACACAGTGAAGGTATGAACATCAAGCTTCCCGCCTCGCCAAGCCGCGGCCGCAGCCGCCGCCGCCTCGCCAAGCCGCCGCCGCCGCCGCCGCCGCCGCCGCCGCCGCCGCCGCCGCCGCCGCCGCCGCCGCCGCATCGCCAGTTTTATTATTATTATTATTATTTTTTTTTTTATGTTGGCGAGACGCTACCGCCGCCGCCTCGCCTCACCGCGGCCGCCGCCTCGCCGCGGCCGCCGCCGCGGTAACGTCTTGCCAACATAAAAAAAAAAACGATAATAATAATAATTATAATAATAATAATAATAATAATAAAACTCGATATGCTTGCATGTTTATTTGACGTTAACACGCGGTTCTTTGTTGTTGCTTTCGCGCGTGCATATAGTGAATGGCAGGGCAAAAACACATGGAGTTCTCGCCGTAAAGCGAGACTTCTGTGTGTGCGGGCCGAGGGCTCTTGCAATTGCAAGTGCGGTATTTCCCCCACAGACCCCCAGGGCGGCCGAGAAAACCTTTGTTCGACCTGAAATGACTAATTTAATCATCCAAAACGGTATGGAACACATTCATTAACTGAAAAATGTTGCATAGTATGCCTTTAAACTGTCCAGCCCATGGTGCTTACAGCTGTTTTTGGTGTACTGCATTGTAATCAGTGGTCTCTCTGCTCTGTTTGGAAATCAACAACTAAGAGGAGGAGCAGCTGAGAATAAACGTTTGCAATTAGCAATGTGGAATGTCAAAAGTTCCAAAATTCAGCAAATAAATAAAATGTTAAATGATTTTATTAGTATTATGTATAGGTATTTTTATTTTAGAAAGCACACATAATCATTTAACTCTTTAATCACTGCACCTCACAGTGAATTTATTTCATCAGTCAGGTCTACCTAAAGGTGCATCAGTGGGCCGTGAAAACACTAACAAGCCACAGATTGTGGACAGTTTTAATTACTTCAGAGTTGAAATGTTGGAGACGTATATTCAGTCATATTGAGTAATTTACAATATTATTGAGAAGTTAATTTATTTAGGTTACAAAATTCACTAAATGGAATTTATATATATATATATATATTTATATATATATATATATGGGGGCTGCACAGTGGCACAGTGGGTAGCGCTGTTGCCTTGCAGCAAGAAGGTCCTGGGTTCGAGTACACCCCTGGGTCTTTCTGCATGGAGTTTGCATGTTCTCCCTGTGCATGCGTGGGTTCTCTCCGGGTACTCCGGCTTCCTCCCACAGTCCAAAAACATGACTGTTAGGTTAATTGGCTTCTCCAAATTGTCCTTAGGGTGTGAGTCTGTGTGTGAATGGTTGTTTGTCCTGTTTGTCTCTCTGTGTTGCCCTGCGACAGACTGGCGACCTGTCCAGGGTGTACCCCGCCTCCCGCCCAGTGAACGCTGGATATAGGCCCCAGCAACCCCCGCGACCCCATGAGGGATAAAGCGGTTTGGAAAATGGATGGATGGATGGATGGATATATATATATATATATATATATATATATATATATATATAGAGAGAGAGAGAGAGAGAGAGAGGTATTTATCTGTGTTAATTATGATAACATTCTACTTACAGGTAATGAAAACACAACAAATAAGATTAGAATATTACATCAGACCGATTACACACGGGCCGGGGCGGCCCGGCTATGTAAACAAGAGACTGGAGAACAACAGGGAGCTGCAATGTGATGTCATGCCACAGTCCATCTGAAATATTACCTTTAGTTTTTCACATTTAAATTTTGCTTATTGCTTCTTTAATACAGAGATGCAGGCTCAATGAAAAGTTTGTTTATTACCTGCTTAAAGGTTTGTTGCCATATCCACAACAGTGCAGAAAATGTGTCTCTCCTCCTCTCCGTTCATTGTGTCATCGGCTTGTGCAGGTTCCACTGTTCCAGCTCAAAAAGACTAATCGGAAAAGGTTAAAGAGGACCTGGTTCCCTGCTTTTTATCTGTTTCCTGCATAAATAATATTTGACGCTCTCACTTAATCTTTTTTGTGTTGCCAACAAGTAACCCTTTATTTGACATATGCCTCCTTTTCTTACAAGAAAACCATCCATATGATGTGTACAACAGCAGTCTATCGGACAAACTAACCTACACTGCAATGCATGATTATTACATGTCATTATCGATATACCACATAGTACTCACTTGCTGTTTTAAAGAGAAGAATTGCTGTAAGGATTTTTTTATTATCAGAATGTATTTTAACCCCTCAATGCCTGAATCTATATCTAAATGTACAAACACATTATTACTTGTGTTTTTGCTTTCAGTCAGATGTTAAATTAAATAATTAATTTGAAGATTGAACCTGCCATTATTTTAAACTTTGGTATGATGCTAATTAGCAAAAGTTGACCCTTAGGGAATAAAACAAACTTTTTAACATTGATTTCTTTACTGGTGTTGCTATTGCTTAAGCAGGACCTTGAAACTGAATTAAAAAATATGTTTCTGAACATATGTTACTTTTTTGTCATTGAAGTGTTCTAAATACTGCTAAAGGCCATACAATTTAGAAAGTCCCATGAGCTCATGGCCCCCCTTTTTAAAATGAGTGTTACAAATTCAATTTCAACATGTGTTTTTGAACAACCATTACTTTTTGTACACAGTGTTTCAAATACAGCTAAATATTGAAAAATTCCTTTATTATACTGTTCCCGAAGCTTTAATCCCATATTTCACAAAATTTATTAATTAATCTTTAATCGTACATCGTATGTTTTACTAAGGTACTCCTTAGATTATAATTATATCCAAATTATACATATTACCAATTAACATGAGTAATAGTAATTTCTATTCCTTAATTGCCTAGGTTCAAAGGTTGCCTAACCTTCAAATCGAAAATTAGAACAAACCTTTAGAATTTTTGTCACATGTTGTGTAGAACAGTTGTACAAGACATTAGTAAACCTATTTTTTATTGCACAACCTACATCCAGGTTAAGACTATTTACTGAGTTAATCAGCCAAATTCCATGCTGTCTCCCCGTTGTGAACTTCTGCTTCCATCAACCAGGTGTATGCAACCCCTGAACACTAGGTAGTATCAAAGCACTTCTAACAGTATCCTTATTATGAGAGGCAGAAGAACCAATATCTGTTGTATTAATACACCACCTTGGCTGCGTTCACAACAAAACAGGTATGAAGCTAATTAGCACTTGTCCAATTAAGAAAAATATGTTACAAAATAATGGAAAGACCACTTATAATTTGAGCATGCTTGATAATATTGGTATTTATGTCTGCAAAATAGCATTATTTACACCTTGAATGTTCTTCAAGATATGATGACTTTCAATTTTATAACTTAGAATAATAGCAACTTATAAATTAACTTATTAACATTTAAATTTCTATATAAAGTGTGATCATGTGTTTAGTTAATTATTCCCAGACTAAAACAATTATTTATTTAAAATAAAACTTAATTTGTGATATTATATAAAGGAGCCATGACAACAAATTTAATTTTTCTGAGGTTTTGAGGGTATAATATGATTTGCTGTGCACTGGAGAGGCCATGTGAATTTCAAAAGTGTGTACCAAGGGACCTGCTCAGGGTCTGTCAGCTTTGTCTGTTTGCTCAAAAATGGTCAGATCAGAAAACAGGTTATCTTTCTATGTAATCCATATCTTCCAATCAGAACACTATCAAGCAAACAGCCACGGAGTGTGAATATCCAATATTCAACTTCAAACTAACTTCACAGCGGTGATAAAAAGGAGAGCTGATATGTCCGAGGGTGAAAAAAATCAATGGAAGTTTTCACGTACTCCTGAAGGACGAGAGAAACACACAGGAGTGGCTGAAGTAAATTTATGGTGATTGGACTTTACTTTACTTTACTAAGTTTATTTCATTTCTAAATGCCGTCAAATGTAAGGACGGAGTGTTTGTCACAGAAAAATCTGGCTGACTGACAAGGTAAACTGCTGCCAGCTGTATGATTTTCATGCCGCAGTGGGGGGAGCCAGCTCTGCCCTGTGGTGAACCTGAGCTGGCAGCCAGTGGTAAGCGCCGCTGCACCATCATCTGTTGGCTTTGTATTTTGGTCCCACTTTGTTGAATCACAGCGCCAGGTTACAACCTTTGGTTAGCTTGGCCTCGCCTGTCTGACATCCTAAAACATAAATACTTCCACCAGCCATAATAAGGGATTTGTGGCGGTTTGTTGCGGGGAGAAGAGAGAGATGGGGATGGAGGGGGAAGAGGTGTGAGGGCGTGTTTGACCGGTTTTCCAAATATGGTCATAGCCAACCAGAGTGAAGTCAACGAGGTAGAGCCTCATATCATTACTGTACTCGACCCTTTTACTGAGGAGGGACATTTGGCTTGGAAAAACAATAAGCTGATGTTATTTTTTAAATGAAATTCTTTGGAGGATTTTCATATGTAGCAATATTAACTACATTAAATGGTTTATACAGTGATGTCATGGCACCTTTAATCTATATACTGAATTGTGGCACTTTTGGACTTCCATAATTCTTTGGCAGCTGTCACATTTATATATTTATAATGTGTTTTTTCAGTAGCAATTGATGCTTGATTGATTAATATTAAACCTTTTCATTGAATTTGTTGTAAGTACCAAGCAAAAACCTGCCCTGTATCTGATTCTTTGTTTAACTACAACCATTTTTCTAGTTTAACGAACCTGTAAGAGTAATGAAGACTCAATCTGACATGAAAATCATTCACCAACTAACAGGAACTTGTCCAAATGTTCACTTTATTCCCCGAGTTCAACAACCTGATACCGGCGCTTCTTATCCATTTTTACCATGACATATTTTCCTCTCACACGCACACACAAAGAGTGAATGCAAGGGAGAGAATGAGGGACAGAGAGTGAGACACCTGCTTTCTATTAGTCCAGTAGATTGCAGGGAAATTGAGTGGGAGTGTTAAACACAAACACATCCATCTATCTGCCCCTCTGTCTGCAATAATTACACACTTCCTGCTCTAAAATGCTTCTCCGATAGCTTTTACTCCAATCGCTTCTTTGTTTTACCTAGTGTGTGCACATGTAGGTAGGCAACTGAATATGTTTCTCTGGGAGTTTCAAAACTAGTCACCAAAGGCTGCTGACAGACTTTGATTAAATATATAACACATAGACAAATATAAAAGAAATCACTGTTCAGGTAAGTAACCCGAGGAAGACAATCAAGCACTTTTAGTCAAGGTAAATAATTAACATATGATTTTTAGTGTTTTCTTTTTATGTTGAAAATACATAAGGCCCCTTTAAAATGACAAAAGTTAACCAAATTACTTGACGCATAAAATGTTGAGGAATGTACAACTATAATTAGACAACAACAAAAAAATACATGCAACATAGCAAAGTATTAAACATGTTTAAACACAATACAAGCTAAAAACGAAGACATAATATGTCATAACTCAGCTTAGTTTAAGTAATGAGCAATAACAATTAGTTTTTAAAGAGGTTTTAAAAGTATCAAGTCTAGGCGATGTCCTAAAATAACAGGGTGGCTGTTTCAAAGTTTGGTGGAGTTACAGCAAAAGCTCAATCTCCTCTGTGTTTAAATCTGCTTCTCTGTCTGATCTCAGCGACATTCTGGGAGGGCAGAAAGTTAGGAGAACAGGCATGGACATGCTAATCCATTTAATGATTTAAAAACAAACAACAAACATTTAAATTGCCAAAGTAAAGGTTGTGACAGTGTACGGGTGTGAAAGAAAGGACGGCCTGGAAAATTTGGTCAGAGTCAGAAAATGAGAGAAACGTCTTGACCTAAAAAAAGAAAGCAAACAGTTTTGACAACTGCATTTATCTGTTAAGCGAAGGGAAATGGGTTGTCAAAAATAACACCCAGGCTTTTTCAGAAAGGGTTATGGGGTTTTACAAAAAAAAAAGTTTCTTGAGCTTTACATCTGAAAGAACCACAAGGCTTTTGTAACAATGTGATTTGACACATGGAACTAAAGCAGAGATATTTGGCCATGATGCACAGCACCATGATTGGTAAAAACCAGGCACAGCATATCAACTCATGTCAGCTGTCGAGCATGGTGGTGGATTGATGGTAATTTGGGCTTGTTTTGAATTTACAGGACCTGGAGTTTGCAGTCATTCAGTTGGCCATGAAATCTCCCATATATAAATATAGTCAGATGTGAGACCCTTTGTCAGCTTGCTGAAGAGTGGTTGAAACTGGATCATGCAACAGAACAATGGTCCCAAGCGCAGATGTTAATCTATTACCTTAAAAAGCAAATAATTATGGTTTTGCAATGACCCGGTCCAGACTTCAACCTGATAGAAACACTGTTTTTTGGAAGCTTAGGAAAGCTTCCAAAAAAAAAGAAAACAGACTGAATTAATGCTGGTTTTCTAGAATAAATAAGGCATGTTTTATTTAGGGGTCCGTGTAATTATCCTCAGGGTAAACTAGCCCACATGCAAAACCCTGTGTAGTAGCAAACTAGCAAAACAACTCACTCTGAACATGATAACACATGATGTTGGCAGTATTATGCTCTGGGGATGCTCCTCTTCAGTAGGGATGGGGAAGTTGGTCAGAATTGATTGGATGATGGATGGAGCAAGATCCAGGGCTATCCTGGAAGAAAGCCTGTCCGAGGCGGCAAAAGGCTAAAGATTGTGGCAGAGGTTCAGCTTCCAGCAGGACGACAACCCTAAACATTCAACCAGAGCTACAGTATGATACAATGGTTTAGGTCAAGGCACATTCATGTGTTAGGATGGCCAAGTCAAAGTCCACATTTAGATTCAACAGAGTAGCTGTAGCAATACTGAAATCTTGCTGTTTACTTCTTCCACAGAGATTTAGTTATTTTATCTATGAAGAATGTGATGGTTTATCACATAAATTACCCATAAATTACCCATAAAATACACTGAATCTTTACTTGTAACTTATTCTGGGTGTAAGAATTTAAAGAACTTTAAAGAACTGACACAATATGGTAAAGAAAACTACTTCACAATTTGAGTCATACAGAAACTGTCAACTTCCAATTAGTGTTGAACCTTGTTTTCAGCATAAGTTTACAAAAGCGCAGGTCAGAGTTATTATTATTCATCAGCGCAGCACTGTATATTTTCTGTTAGTTTGTCTCCACACACGGGTGAAGTCTCCCTCTGGGGGTCTTCTGAGCTTTTCTCCATGTCCTGTTTCTCATCAGGTGTCTGTCATGGTGCCAGAATCAATAAGCACAGATGGAAGGGGGAAAGAAGGGAAAAAAAAAAACATTTCTCCTCTACTCGCCTCTTTGTGAATGGGCAGATCATTAGCAAATTCCAAAGTGACTACCATCATCACCCTGGAAAAGACCCTCCTCAAATATAAGGCTCTTTCTTAAAAAATTGTCAGCCTTGAATTGATATGTTATGGCCCCTGGTTTGAAAAATGCAAAGTGTGGCAAGTGACAATCGTTGGTTCTACTTTGACATTGGAAAATTGCAAATTTGCTCAACAATCTCGGTCACACATGAATATATTTAGTTGTAGGTTTCTTCCTCTCCTGTCCAGTTCCCCCCTACATGGTGTTTAGGATGACGCATCTGTTTCCATACAGTGCGGTATGTTTTGCTGGCAAAGACAAACAGCACAGTTTAAACAAGGAGTTGGGTGGCGGGGGCGCTCATCTGGTTTTCTTTGTGTGTGTGTGTGTGTGTGTGTGTGTGTGTGTGTGTGTGTGTGTGTGTGTGTGTGTGTGTGTGTGTGTGTGTGTGTGTGTGTGTGTGTGTGTGTGTGTGTGTGTGTGTGTGTGCGTGCCCACCAGGACTACATTAAACAAAAGACAGAAAGCGTGACAGCATCCAACCTCAGTTTGTCTTCCTCAGTGTAAACGGCCATACATCATGCTAACATCTCACATGTGCTCGGAGCGTTCGCACCCACAGCAGTAATGAAGAGAAAGGGAACAGAGCGAGCTGGATAAAGGCAAAGTAGACAGAGACAAAAAGGGGTGAAGTCAGATGGAAGCAGAACAGAAGTGAAGGAGTGTAGAAAGCTGAGGGCAGGATAAATGTTTCCAGTGTAAACCGAATGAGGGGGAGATTGTGTGACATTGGCTTGGCACCACTCTGAAGCGCTTGTCTGTAACGCAAAAAAAAGAAAAAAAGGAGGGGGCAGGGTGGGTTTTCCACCTCAACAGAATAAATGATGCGAAGGGAAATGGGAGTAAACAACATCAGTCATTATAATTATTCTCATACGGCTACTCCCTCCACAATCCAGCACCCACCCACCCTACTCTTTTCACCCCTTTTCCTCCCCCAATTTTCCATCTGTCTTAAATTCCAGTCTTTTCTCTGACCTTTCCTTATGGCTTGATTACACTTTTTGCTTAATTCCCTGCAATTCATTGGCCGTTTCTGTACATCCCCACTTCTTTCCTGGAGGGTTGAAAATCAAAGCCTTCTATCTCTGACTCGAGCTGAGAGGTGCAGCGCTTCGCAAAAGCATTCAGCATAATTAAACATTCCCACATTTGGTCTCATCGGTGTACTTCACGGGGTTCCCAAGTGACAGACCAACGCAAGGTATCCCATAATCATGAAGATGGATGAAAATCACACATTTTTAAAAAGAATGAACAAATGAAATCTATGAAGAGATGCCTGCTTGTTTGACGAAGAGAGCATTTATCAAAGAAGCAGCCAAGAAACTTGATGTAGCTCTGCAGGAAGTGCAGAGATCTATAGTTTGGGAATAATCTATTGGCACAACTGTCGTGCATCACGCAAAAGTAGCCCCTTACAGGAAAGTGGCAAGTAGAAAGCAATTGTTGACAGAAAGCCATAAGAAATTGAATTTAATGTTTTCCACAAGCCTCCTAGGGGATGCGGCAAACAAGTGGAAGAAGGTGCTCTGGTCAGATGAGACCAAATTTGAAACTTGCAGTCTACACCCAAAACCCTTTGCGTGGCAGAAAACTAACACTCCACATCCCAGCTAAGCAGAGTCCACACCATGAAATATGGTGGTGGCAGCTTCATGCTGTGGGGATGCTTTTCTACAGCAGGAACAAGGATTTGAGGAAGAGATGGATGGGGCTGCCAAAGATTTGGACTTGGGGCAGAAGATCACCTCCAAGCAGGACAACAACACAAACAAACACATCCAGTGTCGTCGTGAAATGGTCCAGTCAAAACTAGAGCTAAATCCAATGAAGAATCTGTGGCAAGGCTTGAGAAAGGATGTTTAGAAATGCTCTCCAGATGTGCAAAGCTGGTACAGACATAATCCACAAGCCTTTTATTCTCGCAAAAAGCTGTTCTTCAAAATATTAATCCAGGGAAGCTTAATATAAATGCCACATACTAATGAAAATACAGGGGTTTTGTGGCGGTATTTTGGGAAAAGGTGATAAAGTTTACATGGTTTTAATACTTTTGTGACTTTATGGAAAGATGACAGCCAGCGAAATTCTTTGATTTGATTAATGTTTAACATTCACTTTCCTAGAGGAAGGCAGTGAGAATATTCAAATTGCTGGCTCTGTAGCTGACTGTCTCGCGTACTTTGATGTTTGTGAATGCTCTGCGGTGTACAGTGAATCATGTCTGCTCTTTCTTAAAGTTGGACGTGCTTCCCTTGCTCTCCCAGATCTGAATGGCGCTTTGCCTCCCAAGTTTTATTCTATTTTTCAAACAGTTCTTGGAAAGCTGAAGGGATGTATTTAAAAACTGTGTTTGGCAAATGCTCTATGAACATTTACAGTCATTGAGAAAGAAAAACAAGATTTCTTAACAAACATTTCTACAAGGCTATCTTGAGAATATCTGATCTGCAGACTTTTGAAAGAGAGGATTCGTTTCATATACAATGTACAACATTAGAAATACATACAGCCCACTCTGTATTGACTCTCCAGTTAAAGATACAAATACTTCAATGAATTACTCTTCTATTGCAGCAGCATAATCTCATGCTGAAACAATATAGCAGTTTTCTAACATTGAGATTTAAAGATATTTTCAAGTGGGTTGTCCTCCTGCTCAGTGTGTGCGAGATAAGCTTGTTACCTCCTCCAACTGTGTCTGTAACCAGCTTTTTCAAAATCACACCTCAGTTGCAAACTTCTTTTCTTGTTTTATTTTATGGCCCTAGTGGCCTTTGTTTGACGGTAAGACATAGGAAATGGGATTGACAGAGAGGCAGCAAAGGTCCATGGACCAGGACTTGGACTCGGTTCAGTTGGGCGAAAGACCAAGTGCTCTATCTCTGCTCCACCGTGATGCCCACGCTCCTTTAACTTTTTAAGAATGCTATTTTTAAGAGCTAGGTTTCCTTCCAATGTTGCAAAACTGCTCTTTGTGTAAAGTCCTATCATTGTTTATATATATATTTTACCTGTATGTGTATCTGCATGTTCCCATTTACCTGAAAACACACCGCTTCTCCATGCGTCACGATGAGAAAATGTCAAGAAATGATTTAAGATATGAGGGAGAACTGTGAACCCGCACAATCCTTGAGTACAGTTCCCAGATTCCAGAAGAAACCACGTTCAACTGTTCAAATCATTCTTTAATCAATTAAACAGCATAGGAATGTTCAGCAATCATCCTGTTCAGAAAAGAGGTTCTGTGTCCCAAAGAGGAACCTGTTGTGATGCGAAATTTTCATTTCATGCTCTGAACAGGTTATTGGGCACAAATGCATCTTTCAAATGGACAAGGATCTTAATCATTTGGCCAAATTATTTACAAACTGGGTTAACAAAGTCAATGTTTGGAGTGACCAATACAAAGCCCTGGTCTATTTCCTGAAATTAAAAGGTGTGTGTGAGCAAGGCGGCATACAGACCTGAGTCGGTTACACCAGTTCTGTCAGGAAGATTGGGGCAAAAGTCGTGCCAACTATTGTGCTAAGCCTGTGAACAGATACTCAAAACATTTGAAACAACTCATATGGTTTAAAATTCAGATGTACACCAAGTAAACTTATAAATGTGAAGTTTTAAAAACATCCTCTTAAAATAATCTTTGCCTTGATTCTGGCATTTGGCGAATAGAAACATTTCTTGTAATCCTAAATGACCAAAGAAGAAAACAAGGAAATCTTAGTCTGATTTACTATCCAGCAGTGAAATGTCTGTGTCCTTTTATGTAGTGTATGTAAAACGTCCAATTGCGACCGTGCATTTAAATACAAATTACATTACAAATAGATTTCACAAATTAGAATACAAAGGATAAACTCAGTATTGGCTGAAACACACAGTTCTTGTTCTCAAGGCAGTCCTTGTCTGCAACTTAAGTCGGCTATTTACGAACCTCCCACGGCTTTGACGTCAATCATGCTAAAAGTACTTGTTATTAAGTACGCTGCAGTGCACAGACTTACAGGCACAGAAGCAAAAGCAGGTTCATGGTTGAACGCTTTTCAAGGTGTCTCTAAGGCCCCCAAAGGTAAAAGCCGTATTAGTTTGGATCTGGAGTCATATCAACACACCATGTGATGTTTCCTGCAGATTTATTCTTAAACTCCCCTGTTCATAAAGAATGCACAAACCAGGCCCTGGATTTGGCAGCAGCGGTCGCGCATGCATGTGTACGTCCCGTGCAGTCATGTCAACAGAGCAATCATTCATATGGAGGAGAGTATACACTTGGAGGGCTTAGCTCTGCCGGCATGTGATGATGGACAAGCCTTTCAGGGAATAAGTGAGCAATGGAGGGGGTGTGGGGTGGGGGGTGTGGATGGATGGATGGAAAAGAGGGAGCCAAACACAAAACCCAGGAAATCCCTTTCTATAATTGCATTTACAAATGTAGAATGCAGATAAGAAAGCAAAGAAAGCAAAAAGTCACAAAAAAGGAGATAAGCCTAGCTGAATGTCCGCTCTGTTGTCAACCAAGCTGGGCAAACAGCCATGGTTAACACTCAACTAGTCCAGAAGGGAATAAACTTCCTAATTGCCTGCACTTTTGTGCTCCCCCCCCCCCCCCCCCCCCCTTGCCAACCCCCTTTCTGTTGGCTTAAAGGACAGGTACCGGAAACACTTATTCATTAACAACCTTGAGCTTGTTAGCTTCAGTGAAGCACTCTTCAGAATGGGAGGGGAGCGCCAGAGTGTGTGTGTGCGTGTAGAGATGTTTGTGAGGAAACAAGAGGTAAGGGGGGTTACAGGGTGAGGCAGGGCTGATTGGAGGGGGTGTGCGTTGGTTTGGTGACCTGGGGTCCTTGAACAGATGAGGGGAGTGCTGGTGAAAGAGATCTTAACAACATTACAACTCAATGAACCATGTCTCTTAGAAGCAAGCTTTGGGTGGGCACATTCATTTTTAGGACGTCCTGTGCTTCTGGAAGAATATAAAGTGTCTCGCTTAACCATGAATAACCCGCAAAGCCATTTCACATTTTGTACAATGTGTTTGTTAAAAGCCATACATTCCCAGCTGTTTGGTGGAAGGAATCAGAGGTTTGCTCGAAAACATTGACGCACAAACAGCAACATGAAGACCTACCGCAAGAACACAGCAGACAGACCAGGGATAAAGTAGTGGAGAAATTTATTTAATATCCAATGCTTCTCATGCACCGCCATTCAAGGCATTGCACAACTGCAAACCTACCAAGACATGGCCATCCACCTAAACTGACAAGCTAGGCAAGAGGAGCATTAATCATGGTAACTCTCGAAGAACTGCAGATCTGGCCTTTATGGAGGGGTGAAAAGAAAAAAAAAGCCATTGCTGACAGAAAATCAGAAAAAGTCTAAACTGCAGTTGGACACGAGTCGCATTAAAGATCCCGGAAAACTTAGGGGGTCAGAGAAGTTGAGACCAAAGTTTAGCTCCCTGGTCTCTACGGGAAACACTAGGTGCACACGTCAACTTGAACACACCTTTTAAACTGCAAAACATTAGATGATGATAGCATCACCATGCTATGGGAATGCTTTGCTTCAGGGACAGAGAAGCTGGTTAGAGTTAATGTTGCAGCTCAATACAGGGCAATTTTTGAAGAAGATCTCTTAGAGGTTGCAAAAAAACTTGTAGGTCAGGACAATGAGCATCAAAATACAGCCAGAGCTACAAAGGAGCTGTTTAGATCAAAACATATTCATGTGCTGGATCGGCCTAGTCAAAGTCTGCCTTCGGATGCTTTCCATCCAATCTGATTGAATTTGCACTATTTTGCAAAAGGAGACTGGCTTAATATTTCTGCCTTCAGATGTGCAAAGCTGGTAGAGAAATGCTCCAAAAGACTTGGAGCTGTAGTTGCAACTAATGTCAGGTCTACAAAGCATTCATTCAGGGGGCTGACTGCAAATTCAAGCCACACTAAAACCTTTTACAATCCACTTTACAAAAAAAGCACTTCACTTTGAGTTGATCTATCATATAAAATCCCAATAAAATACATAGAAATTTATGGTACAACATGACAAAATGTTTGCTAGGCTCTCTAGGTACTAGAAAGAAAAAGAAGCACTTAAACCTCTTTCTCCTTCATATCACCTACAGCCATCTGTATTTGTATCCTGACTGCCACATGACAAACTCTGCATTGGCCTCCTACCTTTGCTCCGTACTTTCATAAAACTACAGCATAAAATAGTCAAGTCTTGTTAGGGAGGTTCAAAACACGATGCACAACATCCGAGCACTGAGGCCTGCAAGCACGTGCGGCCGTTTCTAGGACACAAAGCAGAATTCAGTGCTTTTATTGGCTTTAAAAGATAATTATATGCCTCCTGCTTTACCCCCTGAAGTTGATCCAGGGTCACTTGTTTTCTCCATGCCAGCAATTTTCACAAACTCACTGATATCTGCGTGTTGACCGTGATGCTTTGTTGCAGTTCAGCTAAAGCTTTCTCACTAGAACCGCTTCTTTGCCACCCATGCAGCTGACAAAAGCCCTCCTTGCTGCACCATCGGCGCAGTGAGCTCAGGACCACATGCCCTTTTTCATTACTCTGAACAGGCCAGCTGTATTGTAACTACAACCAATTTCCTTGCAGTCTATAAACCTGTCAATCAAAATCATACGGAATAAGGAGTGGAGGAGGGAGCTGCAGGGGCGGAGCAGGGTGGGCTTTGAGGGAGGGCTGCAGGGGCAGGGGACCAGATGTCAAGAGGATAGAGATAGAAAGGGGGGGGGGGGGGGGGGGGGTCAGTGAACAAACAGTCAGACCAAAGGTTTCCTTTTAAATTTCCATTTATTAAAGTTATGAACAAAAGAGACAAATAAGTTATATTTTCATTTGTTAGAATTCTATCAGTGTTTGAACATTAATATTTAGAGAGCTAGTACAAAATTCCTACTTTCATGGCTAGCTTCTGATGAACCCATAGCTGTCTCTCTCCAAGGGACCGGAACATAATACTGAAGGGGAGGCGGCCATGTTGGCTCACACAACAGTTAGCAATGAAAGTGTGCACCTTAAGGCTTTTCTTTTTTTTTCTCCTTTCTTTCTTATGGTATAACATTACATATAAACTCTTTAGAAATATACGTCTGTCAAATACCTTGACAACTAATATGTACACTACAAAAATAAATTCTCATATAAATAAATTATATGGCATACATTTATCTTTGTAACTGAAAACAGCATAAATCCACGCCAACCGTGATACCCAAATAAATGGCAGTCTGAAAAAGTCTTATTTTTTTTCCTTTTAGAATCCTCTAAGAGCTATGATGAGATCTGTTGTGTACAAAACAATGTTATATAATCTTTCTTCCTATTTAACATTAGTAAGCACTTTATACAGATCAACTCCATTATTATAAAAAACATTACTGTAATAGTGTTTTTTTTCAATAGACATAAAAATCCCTGCATTTTGTTATCCACTGGCATTTTAACAATAAAAAAACAGATTTTTTTTTTACAAAAATATAAATATCGAAATTGAACAAAACAAACTACAAACAGAGAAATTAATAAAATAGTTGCCAGCTATGATTCTCTCCGCTGCTGCCAATGTGACAAATGGGAGGGGAAAAAACAAAAATAGAACAAAGACAAAACTAAAAACAGCAAAGAAAGTAACCTATCTCAGGCAAGCAGCTGATGTACAGTGGCTCTCAAAATTGTACACACCCCTGTTAAAAAGGCCTGTTTTTTTGTGATGTAAAAAATAACTTTAATAAGTAAATTCAAAACCTTTCCCTTTTTAAAGTGACATATTTTTGCAATTCAGAGGAAAACACATTTTCTAAAGGAAAAAAAAAAAGCTGCAACAACATGTTTGCATAAATGTGCACAGCTTTAAACTAATACTTTCCTGAAGCCAGGTTTGAATCAGATTTAGCACCCAGTCTTCTTCCGTTCACACTCGCCATCAATTAAAGTGGATTTCTTTGCACATTTGCTTTGTTTAGCTAAATCCACAGTTTGCAGAGAGAATCCAAATGTTCTCCTTGTTCAAAGGTAGCACTCAGGAGAAGGCTATAAAGAAATTCTACAGCATGAATATAAACTCTGACACAGAGAAGGCAGTCACCAGTAGTTGGAGGAAACTACGGGACAGCAGGGAAATTACAATAACTGGACATGTCTCCAAAACTAATGAAAAGAGGAGGGTTAATTAGAAGCTGCCAAGACGCCCATTGGCAACACTGGAGGAGGTGCAGGAATTAACAATCTGCTGTATTCTCATTAAGTCTGAACCAAAGAGTATGCTTGAAAATAGAGGCCTTTCCAGGCATGGTCAAAATCTCTTGAAACCTAGTGGGAGTGTGTGTTATAGCCTGATGAAACCCAAACTTTTGGGCTAACATTCAAGATTATATATTTGGCTCATCACAGACAGAACCCCATATACCATGAAACATGGTGGTGGCAGCACCATGCTCTGGGGTTAGATTCCTGAAGGCTTTTTTAAAAATCAAGGTATACACAATTGGGAAAAGTTCCAAACAGAAGTCAGTTTTGGCCGCTAACCTTCGATTGCCTTCTGGAAAGCTAATTTCACTTTCCTCTGATCCGAATCAACAAAACAACGACTACATAAGAAAAAAGAGAAAGCAATGGTAAAGGCCTTGCTAACGTTCAGAACTAAATCCAACAGACTATCTGTGGGATTGCATGAAAGGGATAAAAATGCGTATTTGACATGATACTTTTGGGGAACCTTTCCTAAGCAAAGCACAAAACAATTATCAGGTCAAGTAATGGGGATGCTGACAGACTCCTGCCAAAGAAGACTGAATACTAGCAATGAATCAAAGGTGCTTTGACAAAGTATTGCCAGGTTCCTACACCGTGTTCCTCCACTACATACAGATTAGTTTCCTAGCTGAAATGTGCACGCTATATGTCACATTACATGAGAAACAAGTTTTGAAATCATTTATCGTGGTCTACTCTTTTTTCTAATATATATATATATATATATTACATAAACCTGACATTTCAACAGAGTTGTGTAGGGCTTTGAGAACCATCACAGCTCAGTGAACAGGAGGAGAAAAGACCTACAAGTGTTTGAGAGTGTAAGAAAAGGTTGCTGTAGAGGGAGACCAAAGGGGCCCACAGAGGTTACTGCTACGCCTGCTGGCACCAACACATGCAGGCATAAACCGGCCGTAGCCGGTGAAGAGAGGGGCCGGTGGGGTACACAAAAACTGACCCGACCTGTCCTCCCCCACCTTCCACCCCCATAAGGCTCAGGCTTGTGCAATTTAGCAGCTGAGGGGAGACGTCCAATTAGTGTCATGGCCTTATGTTGTGGATGTTTAAGAGCTGAGGTCAGTGGGGACAGCTGTGGCCAAACTAGGACCAGTTGTCTGTACTGTCATTAAAAAGAGGGGGCCCATGGATGCAGGCAGAGGACCGGAGTAGTGAAGCAAACCACCACACACAAACATAAAGCAAAATATGAGGCCTTATTGGTCTTAGCCCTTTCGCAGGCTTCATGGTCTAGCTTATTGGATGAACAGAAAGAGCTACTTCAAGATAAAGAGATATATTCCTGTGAATGAAACGCAGTCAAGTGCCATTTTGAGTCGGGTCATACAGTATTACAGTCTGAGCTTTAGCTTATCCACAAGACAAAGCCACTTTATAAAGGTGCAGAGGTAGCACCTTGTTTTTTTTTATTTTTTGTTTTTTTGACCCTGTTCTAGAATAAGTAATGTGAAGGTCCCTGTAAAAGGTAAGACTTAATTTCTGAG
Organism: Fundulus diaphanus; assembly: GCA_037039145.1. NCBI lineage: Eukaryota > Metazoa > Chordata > Actinopteri > Cyprinodontiformes > Fundulidae > Fundulus > Fundulus diaphanus. The sequence continues at coordinate 20,621,628 of CM073127.1, read as the reverse complement.
GTGGGTTCTGAGACTCCTCGGAACCTGTTTGAGCCTGCCAGGTTTTTTTTTTTTTCAAATCATAAAACCTCTACAGTAAAATACAACCAGCTTAACAGACAGTGATACAAAGCTGAGTGCAGAAACAGGTTTCAAGAACATAACTAAAAACAAACAAACAAACAAAAAAAAGAAAAAAAAACTTAAAATGTCTTCATACCAACTCATTTTAAATAGCACGCATAGCGTGTCGAGTTAAAACAGTAATTCTTTCATGTCTACCACAGGTTTGTGATAAAAAAAAAAATTAATAGTTTTACAAAAGTACCTTTATACAATAATAAAAAACACACACAAACAGATATACCATAGCTTTGTTGGATGATTCTGACAGTTTCCCTCATGTTTTAAATGAGTGTAAATGTTAGTCTGAACTGAGGATGTACCTGGTGAATGGAGCTCTTTCACATTACACAACCCGACACACACCACACACACACACACACACACACACACACACACACACACTCATATACTGAGACAGTTCACGTGTTCTGTTTGAAGAGAGACTTGCATAGTGTTAAAATGTACATTAGTATTAAAAGTGTAACATTCTGAGCAGCATCTGTGAATGCTGACAGGTATGTTTGTCCTACATTGAGCTTCCTATTGGCACAGATCCACAGATAGGTGAACAGAAACAAGAGTACATACACACACACAAACACAAACACACACACCTACAACATACACAATAACAGCCCCAATCTATTAACAAGGAGTTTTACAGCTCCTAAAAATATACCTACTATTTGTTTATATTTACATATGTATACATCTTTTAAATATAGATAGAAATATCTAAAACAACAATCCACTGTGTTACAGTAACATTGAGCACCATTATGGCAACACTGGCAAGCTTTTACGCTACATGGGGTCAGAGGTGGGGCCGTGCCAAGCTGGGTCAACTGCTTAGTAAGACAGGGGAGTCCATCTTTGGCCATAGTGCTTCTCTCCTCCAGATCTGCAATACAACATTGGGAGAATATTGTAAGTGAATTAAGATGAACGGTCAGGTGTACACTGAGACACTAAATAAGGTAATTTTACTGTTATGAGAGATGCACAGAGAAATAGGGTGGTGACTGGAATTGGATAATTTTACCTCGATCAGGCCCCGACTGGTCGTCGGCTGCTCAAAAACAGAAATCTAGACCTTATTTTTTTGATTCTGTAAAATACTCCATACCTAATCTCTGATAAGTTCACTGTAACAACAACACTCCTCAGTGGGGAAGTCGTTAATGAGAGGACTCAGCCCTTTTCAGCCTTAACACACTGTTTATAAGCGAAGTCCAACAGCTCTAAGAAGTTTCTAGAAAGGAAAATGAAGTTTCTACAGAGACATGTGGGCTGTTCCTCCAGGCTGCTACCTTTAAACAAAGATTTATTAGATAACAGAAGGCTGAATGTAATACAGCAAAGTTAGTGTGTTTCATCCTGTGGAGGAGTCAAATTCCATCCATCACGGGACACGGATTAGGAAATCATGACAAATCTAAAAATAAGGATCTTCGAACTTTAGTTGTTTTGGATTTCCAACTGTGAAATTTGAATCTCACATTAGGAAAGAGTGTAAAACTCCATTTAAAAGTAAAAACAATCACAACTGCTTTTGTCTAGGAAGATCAAGACCATCTGTAAAACCTGCCAAATTATATTCACATGCTCTGATTTTGTCACAACATTGAGTTTTAAAGCCCTAAAGCGTTCAGGTCAAAATGCAGTTAGGTGGCGTTATCAAAGACTGTAATTTTCTCAGCTCTAACAATTTCTTTCAATTTGATTCAACAAAACTGACTTGATTTAAACAGTGATTCTCCAAAATGTTAAACATGTTCAGGATAACCAGCTTTTATTTAAAAGCTACACAGATTAGGAACATTCTACACCATTCTTACACCTTTCAGCTTCAATTTTATAAGCCCTCATTGACACTTTTATATATTTTTTCTCAATCATAGATTGACTTTGCCACAATCTTGCTCAATTAGTACTCCAATTTGATGATGTAATGCATATTTTGTTCATACATATTTTTTTTTAGTCTTCTTTATTCAGTAACATCTTCCACGCTAAGGAGTGTTGTCGTTAGCTCAGCTTCATAGCACTAAGGTATTGCGTGTTCACTAAATGGACTTAAGCAGACTGATTACTCTCCATTTTTCTGTGCATTTCTAGTAATATGATTTGATTCTCTGTCTGCGATTAAATCAAGAAAGGCCTCTGCACCTGCTGAAGTCTCACCTCAGCTCGCCCGTCTGCTACGGTCCCTCTCAGCTGCCTCTACTTCCAAATCTTGGAGCTCCACGGCCTCCACCTTGGCCTCCCTAGTCCCTGTGTGGGTGTACAGAGGCACGTGGGGGTCCTGGAATGCTGGCTCTGGCTCCTCGGGCCCCGATGGGCAGTAACTGTTTGTTGTGGCATATTCTGGGAAGGAAGAAACTGGACCCTGGGTGGAGAATGGGGCGGGGTGAACGGCTACAGTGACCGAGGCCGACGCCGTCACCGTGGTGATGGGCTGACAAAAAGGAGCGTTGTTGGGGTGTTGGTGCGGGAGGTGGTGATGATGCTGCTGGTGATGACGAGGCTGTGAGTTGTGAGAAGAGTGGCCGCTGTGGCCCGCTGAGTGTTCTCTGTAGCTGCGAGGGCCGTGATGGCCCCCAGCCTCAGTAGCAGTTTCAAAAGCGTCCATGCGCGGGGGGGCCGGGGGCGAGGCCTGCCAGTGCTGCTGGCTCCTGAGGTCCCTGCTGCAGTTTCGCTGAGTAATGCCATGCTGAAGCCCGGAATCACAACCCTGAGAGGGAACAAACTGTAGTGAATGACAATAAGATTCATTTATTCGCTTTAAGAATATGAGAGATGCAACGAAAAATACATTTGTAATAGTTCCTCACCGAAGACACAGTATAGGCAGGGGGGTCAGGCTGCTGTCTGGGTGAACGCCGTTGTCCTGACCCCATCCTTCTTTCCTCCTCTGTCCTGGCCGCTCTGCCCCTGTTGGTATGAAGGTGGTAGTGCTGCTCCTCGGTTTGAGCTTGTCCTCTGTGCGTGTAAAGGTTGTGGTTCTGCATCTCTTGGCTCATTCCAGACACCGTGGCATTAGAGCTGTACTCAGAGTCTGACGAGTCCGTGGCACCACCCGAGTTCGTGATGGGTCCGGAGGTTTGGTGAGGACGGACCGAGAAATGGACTACTCGGGGAGGGGCCTCTGGGCAAGGGGTAGGCAACCGACTTCGGCCATCAGCTGGTGAAACCTAACCAATGAGAGGATGGAAACGAATCAGGCAATCAGTTTTTGGAAATCATTTAGTCACTTTCTGTGAATAAAATCACAATTTTAGTAGAGGTGTAACAAGACCTCATGGCAAAACATCTCCAAATATTCCTCATCAACATTAAGTCTGTCCTCCAAAGCATCATCCAATCAGTGTTAGCCCTTGGCTAAACTATCATTATGAGCTCCAGATAAGGAGGGAGTACTTGACAGAGTCAACCAACCAAATTGGCAGCATTCTGCTACATTAGCCGATGAAGCCCTTGACACTTGAAAATAAAGGGACTGACTGACCATTAGCTGCCAACCAAGCTAGAATTACTTTGGAAATGGGATGGTGGCATGGTATGGGAACAACTGAACTATTTAAGGCTAAAGTATCTTGATCTATTAACACAGTCACAATAGGGAAAACAGACTTTAAGCTGCTTCAGTCAAGAAATGAGCAGAGACTTTTACTCTAAGATGAAAATAGTGACTGATCCATGTCATATTCTCTACCAGCTGCTGACTTCCAGTGCCTCTTCAACATCATCAGGCTGTATGATTTGGCCAAAAATCTAAATTGCGACATATTTTGAGCATAACTGCGTTTTTAATTTAAATTTTTCTCTGCATTAACCACAAGCAACAAAATGGTCTGTAGATAAAGATGTTTGTAAACAAGGACTATTTAAAACAAGAAATTCAACAGTTTTTATTAATCAGAATATTATGCAAGAGAGTAGCTTTTAATTGAGCTGGACATCAGTCCTTGTTGAACAAATAGTGCAAAGTCCACAACAAACAAGTCTATGTATTAAATAGTTTGACCAGTATTTAATGCTATGGTGAGATTCATGAAGGTTTCTGGTAAAAAGGTATGATTATATAAACTCTAAAACAAGTAATACAATTACATAATTTCACTGCTGCAACTCTCTTCCCCTCCATGTGGAGGCAAACCCACTTTAACCATATTACCAATACCTACCCATTAATTGTTACATAGCGAAAAATTTCAGACCTCTGCAATTTGGAAATTGCCTTTTTTAACTGCAATTATATTGCAAATGCAATTAATTGTCCAGCCCTATTTTGTGGGCGTGCAATGTGTAAAACTGCTAATGTCTTCATGGGCCTTGCATTATGCACTGGTCCAAAATCATACTGGAACCAACTGATTCCACAAAGCTGGGAGCAAGAACCTGCCCAAAAATGTCTTGGTATGCTATCCTACACCATAATCTCTTCTATACCAAACTTTTAACAGTTGACAGAAAATTAAATGCCATTCTCTTGGCAACTGCCAAACTAAGACTCATTCATTGGATTGCCAGACAGAGAGCCATAATTTGTTCCTTTTAAAGAACACATTTCCCCTGCTCTAGAGTCCAGGGGCAGTGTGCTTTACAACACTGTTTCTGACGTTCTGCATTGCACTTAGCGATGTAAGGCTTGGCTGTAGCCATTTGGCATCTGAAACCCATTGAATGAAGGTCTTCATCCACCGTCCTGAGCTAATCTAAACGCCACATGAAGTTTAGAAGACTGCGGCGACCGACTCTGGAAAAAACTGGCCACCTTCGCCACGTACCCCGGCATCCTCTGACCACTGTGGGATTTAACCACCTCTTGGGTGAATTGGCGTCATTCACAATCAAGTCACACTGTTTATACCATTGATAATACCACTACCAGCCGTGGGATATTTAGTAGCGAGGAAATTTCCTGACGCTGGATTTTATACACCCATTACCAGGGAAGTGAGTGGAAATTAATGATTTGGATGTGTGAAAGAATATTTTGGTAATGTATTGTATTGGGCTTATGGCTAAAAATGGCTACATTTTTAGTAATGAAAACAATTGTCCTGGTTGACTAAGATGCCATTCTGAATGCGGTTTCGTTTTCTGAAATCATACCTCTGGATAGGGTCCAAAGTACGAGAGTAATACTGGGAGAAGGACCAGTCCGTTCAGTACTCCTAGAACTGTCAGGATGGCTAACACTGCAAAGAAATACCTGCAACACGAAACACATATGCAAAGGGTTAAAAGGGGTAAATAAAAACGCCAACCTTTCTCAAATGGTGAAAACAGCAATCACCATTTATTTGGCTACCTAAAACATTTTCTAAAAATACAGTAAAACAAGCAAGAGACCAAAACACATTACACTGCCCCCCAAAAAAATAAAGAAGCATCGGCACAGGATCTGACCAACAAAGACATACATGAAGTAACAGAGAAAATACCTGCGAAGGCCACAGATGTTTACATGTGGGGAGACATACGCAGGTTGAGCTGGTACACATGCCCAAAATAACGCTTCCACAAAGACACCAGCCACTCCCCAAAGAAAACACGCACGTATGAACCCCCCCCCCCCCCACAAACAGCCGAGGCATGCACTGCGGTTCCGAGGAGCAGAACAGAAAGGTACCTTGTGTGTGTGTGTGTGTGTCTAAGTCCTGCCAAAGAGGGTTTAGTCTTAAAGAAGCCACATAGAGAAAAGAAAGGGGAAGCATAATTAGCTAGGGCTGGTTAATTCAAAGGCAGGGGAAGAGAGTGTGCGTGTGCGTGTGTGTGTGTGGTGGTGATATTGGGGGGTGAGGGCACTCTCTCTCTGGTGTGTGGCATATAAGCAAACATGGGGAAAACAAAGCAGAGAGGAATGTGAGTGGAGGGGGTAAAGGAGGTTGAAGAGGAAGGACATTGGGGTATAAAATGGGGTGGGGGCACAAAAGGACAGGGGCCTTTCTTTCCTCTGGTTTAAAAAAAAAAAAGAAAACGAGAGAGAGAGAGAGAGAGAGAGAGAGAGAGAGAGAGAGAGAGAGAGAGAGAGAGAGAGAGAGAGAGAGAGAGAGAGAGAGAGAGAGAGGCAAACAAATGAAGTGAAGGGTATAGAATTTAAACAATTTAGTCTAGGATGAAGAGAAGAGAACCCTGAGAGCACCACCCTTCCCTGGCCTCTCTCCCTCACTCTTTTTTATTTTTCTCTCCATCCTCTTCACTCCCTTCCTTCAAGCTAAGCTCCTGTGAAATTCCCGGCCACTCCACAATCCCCTCCGTCTAATTAAATCTGTATGTATCAGGTAAGACCCCACACTCTCTGCTCTAAACCTTGCGCTCGCCAAAACCAAGCCTCCAACATTAGGAAGAGCTCTCCTTTCCATTGGCCATGCCAAAGGACGCTCTTAGGACACCTAGATGGACAACAGCTAAGCCATCTGCGCAACTTTTGATCAAGGGTAGATTACCTGAGATCCTGGTAGGTTTGTGTGATATGCAGATGAAGCTGTAATGTTTTGCTGCAATACACAATGTCTAATTCCATACCTGTGATCTTTTAGACAGGTTTGCTAACTTTTAATTTAAACAAACTTTGCATGGAATAGCTGCTCAGCTATGGCATTTGCTCTAGGTTTCTCAATATATTGTGCAGCTCTAATATACTTGCTGTATACTTGTTAGATATATTTAAAATATATTTCAGTTAACAGAGAAAAAACTCAAAGGTTGTTTATAATGTTGATGTACTAGTTGTATGCATTTTATTGATTTATGTCATAAAAGGGTAGACATTATCATGTAAAAATTTCATACTTTCCCTAACTATTTTTTTTTTCAGATTTCTCAGTCATTTAAAAATATAACATACAAACATCCACTGTGAATTTAACCCTCCTGTTGTCCTCATTTTCTGTATACACCCCGTGTCCTCCGGGTCAAAATGACCCGTCTTCACTAAACCCCCAATATAAGCAGCTTAATTGAATTTTAAACACCAAATTTCATCTTGTATATTGTAGTTCACCACAAAATGTGTGAATACTTGAGTTTTCCCTCTCCACTTGAATTTCTATAGCTTAAGAAAATGAACAAAATGATGTCAATACGTCGTCCTCCTCTCGCCTCCTCTTCTCTCCCCTTTTGTTCCCCAATGGAACCATTTGCTCATCCACTGTCACATCAGGCCCTGGATTGTAGAGGTAGGGCAACCGCTCCACCCACTTGTCCCATACCTCTCTTATGGCTGCAAGTTTGTCTGTCACACGTCTTGCTGGTCTTGATTCACGGTCATCAAATCGTATCAGTCTTGAGTAGGTGTGAAAGAGTTTGAGTGGCATTATGGCTCGGAAAATTGGCCTTCCACTCTCTGCATCCCATAGACTAGCTGCAGCCTCACCTCGGTACCTGTATACACCTGCTAGGATTAGCAGCCCTAAATAGGCCTGGAGGTCAATCTCATCCATCTTTTTCCAGCTGTCTCCATATTTGCGAAAACCCTCCAGATTTGTCATCTCCAGGATTATTTTTTCTATTGCTGGTGTGACAAACAGGTAGAATATAGAAACAATATCATGGGCATGAGAAACGGCATACCTTGTGGGTCCTGGGGTCATCTTTACAATGTTTTGTTCTGCATGCCTGCCGTGTTGGTCATATGCTGCTGAGGACCATGGTATTTTGCCATTTTTTGAAAGGAAAGTCTCACTTTCAGCTTCAGGGTTTTCTTCTTCTTCTGAAGATGATTCATCATGCTCTCGGTTGTATTCCTCTCCATCTTCTTCTTCGGATACATCCTCTACTTCCTCTTCTGAATCAGAGTTGTCTTGCTGGACATGTGAGAAAATCACCTCTAAAGCCTCTTCAGTGTTGTAACGCACACTCATGGCTTCAGCACAGACAATTCAGGGTCCTGTTATGCAGGACCTTTATAACCTCTGGAAATAACAGGTGGTCTTATGAAGTCTGCGAGAACACCACCTGATTTGCCTTGTTTACTTCTGCTACTGATTGATCTGAGACACAACTAAAACTTTGTAACATTCTGTGGTTTGTAAATAACTCTGTGACCTTGATTTCAACTCTATTTGCCTCACGGGTCATTTTGACCCGAAGACCATCTTTGTACCTTTTTTTGTACAGCTTATATGGAAATGTGAATAAAAGCAACATTTAACTTTTTCTATTGTTTTGGCCAATATAGGAAAAGTCTTAAAATCTCAAGTTAAAAAAAATAACATTTAGTGGATTTTTTGGGGGGTTTTAACACAGTGGCGGGTCATTTTGACCCGAGGACAACAGGAGGGTTAAAGCAGATATTTTCAATAACTGGGTGGTTTTAAATATGGCACCAGAAAAAAATATAACGAAAAAAATGCAGTTCAAAGTCTTCAGCTGATCCAAAATGCTGCAGCAAGAGTTCTGATGAAAATCAACAAGAGGGATCATATTTCTCCAATTTTAGCTTCCCTTCATTGGCTTCCTGTTAAATCAAGAATAGAATTTAAAATTCTTCTTCTAACGTATAAAGACCTTAATAATCAAGCTCCATCATATATCAGAGCTCTGATTACCCCGTATGTTCCTAACAAAGCACTTCGCTCTCAGACTGCAGGTCTGCTGGTGGTTCCTAGAGTCTCTAAAAGTAGAATGGGAGGCAGATCCTTTAGCTATCAGGCTCCTCTCCTGTGGAACCAACTCCCAGTTTTGGTCCGTGAAGCAGACACCCTGTCTACTTTTAAGACTAATCTTAAAACCTTCCTTTTTGACAAAGCTTATAGTTAGAGTGGCTCATGTTACCCTGAGCTACCTCTATAGTTATGCTGCTATAGGCTTAGGCTACTGGAGGACATCAGGGCCTATTTTTCTCACTCTACTGATTTCTACTGTTCTCCAGATTTGCATTACATTACATTGAAATGACTGTTGTCATTTCAATGTAATGAAACCCACCTTCATCTCTTTCTAGTAAAACCCTGACCACACACATGCTTTTACAGTTCCAAAGCATCCATCTTCTACTTTTAGTACACATCACAGCCGTTCTCGCAAATCAATCTAAAACACCAGCGCTAGTAAAAGCCACTGGAATCACATTTACTGTACATCTGAATGCGTGCAGCCCACATACCGGGCAAAGTGTCCCGCCGTGCTGTTTAGAGTGAAAACATTCACAGGGCTGACGGAGAAAGTCGGGGAAACATTTCTTTCGTCGCAGGCAGAAAAATACGAGCCGGGCCTTGTTGTTATTGCACTGTCTTGGGGCGCTGCTTTGTTTGCTCTGACAACAGCAGGACCTTTAAATGGAGGCCCCCAGACCGAGGCAGAAACCAGAGCGCAGCACACCGCTGGAGGTGAGGAGCGAAGGTCCGTTGGCCTCCAGAGTTTGTGTGTTTGGTTACGAGTGTGTATGCGTGGACGTGCAGACGTGCCATCATTGACCCCAATGATTACAGGGTCAGGGAAGATGCTGGTGTGTGCATGTGCGTGTCTATATGTAGGGAACTGTGTGCAATTGTTGGCATGCACATACATGAGCACAGTTTGTGTAATTGCAGATCAGATGGAGTTCAGTGCTCACAGTTCTTAAAGAAGCAGGTCAACAAAATGTGTATGTTTAAGCGCAAAGAGTGCATTGAGCATATTCGTTTAGAGGACAAATCCCATAATAGTCCACTGAGAATGCACAGAACTAATTTTAATGCCCCAACCCACTGCTCTGGGTACTATTATTGCAAAAATAAATAAATAATAATAAAAAAAACCTAGAAGATGTATTTGCTCTCTTTTTCCTCCATCAACGATGTTCGGCTTCTTTTAAAAAAAAAAAAGGTCTTTCTCCTTCTTCTGACCTTAAAATCCATCGTTCAATGGTTTTATTCAAAATGTCATGGGTGAAGGACAAGCAGGGAGCTTAGAGAACGCAATAACAAGGAAAGACAGGAAATGAGCATGGAAAAAGATGGAGTTAAGAGTATTTTCTTTGAATCTTTGGGGAAGATTTCCATTCAAGAACAGACATAAAAAAGGTAAAACCGAGCATGCATTGCAGATACGCGTGTAAAACAAAAAGACTAATGGAGGAGGACGGAGAAAGAGAGAGGCCTTCACGCATGAATGGTGTCTCGGGTACATTCCTGCAACATACAGGTTTAGACACGGTCTCAACAGACTATGGACGCCACACAACTGCCATACGATAACCTTTAAGTGCAAGTCTTGTTTTTGCACTCACCTGACGATAAAGTCGAACTCTGAGCCTGCAAGCATTAGGACGCCCAGTAGCGTAGAGAAGGCTCCATCCAGCACTGGAGCAAACATGTGCTCCAGTGCCAGCACTGCCCGTCTGTGACGATCCCCTATAGCTGTCAGGAATGCCTAAAATAAAGACAAACATACAACTTAAATCTATTTTTTTTTCAGTTAGGGTCACTAAGTTAAGGGGGGATAAAAAAATTATTTTAAACATATATTGTCAGTAATATACATTGCTTTGAAAAGGGACTTGTCCCCTTACAGATTTCATCTAGTTTGCTTTTTGTTTTTTTGCTGATTACATGAATAAAACAACAACACACTTAGAGCCCTTATCCACAAACAGAGATAACATAAATCAGTGGCAGACCTTCACAGGTGTGTCTGGACTCTTGAAATTACTCTAAGAGTGCAAAGAGAACTCAACTAGGAGGTCAGTAATAAGAACGAGACTGTGCAAAACATGACTTCCAACGGAGAGGTCCATAACCCAATTCTCTGCTGACCGAACACAAGACAAGGGCCCATCTACCATTAACCAAGAAACATACTGATGATCCGCACGATTTTGTGGAAAATATTCTGTGGGGTGACTGGACAAAAATGTAACCTTATCTGGGAAGTATGCCTCCTATAATATCAGCCTGAAAACTAACAGGATATTTGAAAATAGACCATCATACAGACAGTCGTATACGGCCTTTGTAGCGTCACCATTCTGAACTATTTTCTGCTTTGGGACCTGGAGGATTTGGTGTAATGGGTGAATCCACCTATAGAAGAAACTCCCAAATGAAAACAAAACCTTCAATGAGAACTTCAATGAGAAAAAAAAGCATTTTTGTACTGTGTCTCATCAACATGGAGTACTCTACATCAGGATCTAAAACTAGAAAAAAAAACTATGCACTTTGACTCCTCTGAGACAATTTTAATTTACTTTAAGAAAAAAAGAGAATTATTCTTATATAACTATTGTATTATTTATTTAATTGAGTCGAATTTTTTAATAACTTGTACTGTTACTGTATTTCTAAAATTGTATTGGTTTTTTTTTGTTTTACAAAACAAGTCTCTTAAAAATGAGATCATGGATCTCAATAAGAACACCTGCATAAATAAAGGTTGAATAAAAAAATTAAGATGTCCAGCCATCAGTCCATGGCCTCAAGCTCTAAGTGCACTATTGGAATCCCACCAGCAAGAACATCTCTGATTCACTAATAACAAAAACAACGACATAGTTAAAGTTTGGACTTAAATCTAACTGAGATGCTGCAGCACAATCTTAATTGGTCAAAAACCACTCAACACAGCTTAGTAAAAAAAAAATTGTAAAGCAGAATAGGGCAAAATTTTATTTGATCTCAAACACTATGCAGATGATGCTGTTGTATGGAACAGGCAACTATGAGAGCATCAAGAAAAGCAAAACATTAATAATTTCAGAATGAAAATTGAAAAGAGTATTTTTTTTAAAGGCCTACCAGAGCCACATGGACGGTGAACTCCACTCCAATACCCACTGAGGCGATGAGAATGACCACAGGAACAGCACTCAGCTTGATTGCCATCAGTCCCATGAAGCCAAACAGCTCCACAGTCATCAGAGAGAGCACAAGCACCTGAGGATGAAAAAAGGTTTTCTGTCAGACAAGAAGGGGAATTTCCGTAAAAACATATACTAAAGATAAGGTAAACAGGTTCTGTGTTTGTCCAAAATTTCTAAATACAACTCATGTGGGGTTAAGTTGCTTACATAAATATATCAAAATTGGATTGAAGGATGGATGGTTGGGAAACAGCTGTGATATTTTATTTTCCTGAACAACTTAACTGGAGATGTATTATATTTAGTATTTTTTTATGACAAACAGTAGCATCCACACGATTATGATACAAAGGGGGTAAGATGATGTCACCTATTGCACTCTTATAAAACACATTTGCTGAGACACAGAACTAAATGCACTGCGAATTATTATTTCAGACATGAGCTGTGTGACTCTAGACTCGGTTCCTACATGTTTTACATGTTGAAGTCCAGGACATTTACTCACTCAATCTTACACAGTGCTCAGCACTTCTTTTGACTGATTTGTAAAGTAAAGGTTTACAGGTTCACAATGGATTTATGGCAGATATTTTTGCACTAACCTTACTACAAATGTGGAATAAGCAAAACCATTAGGGAGAAAGAAAAGAAGAATGCCTGGGCAGACAAAGACAGACATTGCTCTAGAAGCAACAAAAATGGATGGATAGATGGAGGGCTAGAAGGACAGAAATGGATAGATTGGAGGGTGGATGGATGGATGAATGGATAAACAGATTTTGGATGAATGGATGGGTTGATAAAACATATAAACTGACAAATGAATAGCGGGTGACTGGATTGGTGTTTAACCGGAAGGATTGACAAACAGATCATGGACGACAGATGGATGGATGGTTTTATAGAACAGAGAACTCACTGTGCAAAAACAGATTTTCACAACCATCCAAACCTGGGAAAATGACCAAATCAACTGGGTAGAAACCTTGAAATTAACAGCCGATTCAACCTCGGACTGCACACAACAAATAATGAGACATAAGAATGTGTGCCTTGTAGATAATTTTGAGTAGTAACTATACATGTGTGTGAAATGTGCGTGAATGGGCAGGAGAGCGGATCTTCCCAGGCAAAGCAGGACAGGGCAGGAGCTAAGAGTAAATACCATCATCAGCTGACAGGTGTCAGGTTACATGGGGCCTAAATCCTTTGAAGAGGCCTTGTGTGGGCAGGGGATGTAGCTCAATGAATGGTATTTTCTTTTGTGGCTGTGGCACAATCGAAAATGTATTCCTATGAAGGCAATCTGATAACATAACTGATGGGCAAAAACTGCTAAGAAAACATTACGTCAAGATCAAATTCAGGGCTCATTTTGAATCTTAAGATTGATCAGATTTGTACTATTTATTATAAAAATAAATCTATCAGTATAAACAGCTCGGATTCTTTATTTAAATTTCTCATAAAGAAATCTAAAATGACGATAAGAAAATACAGAATGCAGAAGTCATAATTAATGTTGTAAAGTTTATATAGAGGCCAACATCAAGTTGATCAAATACAATCTGTGTACTGAGACAACGGCGTCTCAAGCAACTAGCTAGAAGCTTTTGATGTTGCTAGTAAAGCCTGACAGATGAACATGAACTCCCCTCCTCCCTTGTTTGAATGCCTCAGGTGGCCCAGCAACTGCCTGTTGTAAACTACAACCCAGCAGTGAGAAAAACCAGATTGCTCAGTGTATGCGTTTCTGTTTGAATTAAGTACATGCGACTTTGCACATTCATACAGCATGGATGATCCTATAAACACGCCCTGTGTGCTTGCCTGTGTCCATGGAAACTCCTTGGGTGAGACAATTAGTAAAAGACTTGCACATAGGATGGGAAGAAACGAGTCAAAGACTGCTTTTTATGGGGTCAGAGTGGGAGCTAGCTGCTGGAGAAACTTTGTGTTCTCTCAACATTTATTTCAGCATTGATGTCTGGGAGTGTCGGACTAGACTAAACACACTGGCCCTGACAAAACAGCACAAGATAAACACTGGTGACGGGGGCTACGATAACACACAGCATCCCCTTCTTTCTGAGCTTTTTTATCATAACATTCTCGAAGCAGTTTATTTTTTCCTTTCATTTTTGCTGTTGTTTTTATTATAAAAAAAAAAAAAACAAGATTAGAAGATACATCAAGCAAATTGTCTGAAATTGACCAGTCCTGGCCAGTGGCTGGACGGTCGAAAAAAAAAGAATGCAGTCTTTTTTCTAGCCATATGTGCGCAATATCTAAGTGCTGACAGGCTACGGTAACAACAACACTGTTTGGTGTGGAAGCTATTGCTCAAGTTATCAGAACCTGTTAGGAGTTTAAAGGTGCATAGCCACGTTGTTTGACTTTTTTTTCATTTAAACGTCAGTAGCTCATTCTGGTTGCATACAAAGTTTTTATGAAAGATTATCACATACTGCTGGCTTATTAGTTGTTATTTTGGTGTTTTATGCTTTCTTTTTGCTCAATTTGTTAGTAAATAAAGCCCTTCGTGTTTATTTATGATTTTAACGGAAGTACTTACTGCGCATCTGCAGCAGGGGTTAAAACAAAGAAGCAGCTAACGGCTATTAGCATCTCCAAGCAAAACGATGAAGAAAGGTCCAAGATCCAGTGACAAAAGTACAAAAAGTATATGATTCAAAAGGGGGAAAAGACTGGAATGTTGCTGGGAATACAGTATGAACGTTGGTGTTCAATGAAGCAGACGCTAAACCTGTCGATTGCTCAGATGTGACCGCAGAGTTGATTGACTTGAGTGAATGTTCTGATATGAGGCTGTTAAAGTTTTTGTAAATAGTTTTATTTAATTAATAATGGATGGTCTTCAATCACGGCAAGCTGCCGCTTAATTGCGAGGAATTGCAGAGGGTCAGGCTCAGTCGGGCATTATTTACAATTGATTTATAAATTATGATAACCGGCATTATGATAGTTCTGCGATACTGTCGTTAGATGGCGCCACATCTGTTTATATTTGTTCATCGCGCCCGAGAACAAATAATTTTTCGGCTCAAAAAGGACCATCAAAACACTATCAAGATGGAGGCTTGGTGTATATAACCTTATCTTATAATGATTAAGCAGGTTTTCGTCTTTTTTTATAAGCATATAACATGGCTATAGACCAGAGGTCATGGATTAGCAGACCACAGTCCGGATCCGGACCCACCTGCTGGCTAATCCGGACCCAACCTGATTTAAAACATTTATAAATTACTGCATGTTGTCCAACGACAGTGTCTAACTCAGGGGTTAAAGTTCTCCGTCGCTGCGACGGATTTCCGTCATTTGGAAATTGAGCGCAAAAAGTTCCGTCTAGACTTTTCTTTCAAGGTTTTACACTGAAGCTGCTCTCAACCAATCAAACCTGGCAGAGCCGGGACATTAGCCAATCAGAAAGAGAGCAGGGCGGGTCTTTGCAAAGCGGACATTAACAGTGTGAGGTTTATCGGTGTTTAATCATTTTAACCTTTGGAAGAACATCTCAAACTGACCACAGATGACATGAATGAAAGTAGCGGTGGTCAAAGGTTTTCTTTGGATTTATGACAACGCTGACAACGACTTCCCTCGGTAAGCGTTTCTGTCGCTGGTCCAGCAGTTGATTAATGAATTATTTCCACCTGTGGCCATGTCGTCTGTCACCGTTTATTCCCTCGCTGATAAACGCGGCGACCAACCAGGGATCTCCTCGTGATTCGCTATTATGTTTTATTTAAACACAAAGAAGAGTAACGCGCTAGCTCAGGCTAATTTAGCATGACCCTTGAAGAAGAGCAGTTGGAATGTGAAACAATGTGCCGCATTTGACTGGGTCCGATTCGGAAAAAGTAAAACAAAAAAAAAACCTGTGCTGTTCTGAAGCAAAGAAGGCAGAGCTTCATCGGCTGTCGGTATGCAGCAGTGTTCACCTGATGAGCAGCTGCGCTCCAGGACACTAAATAAAATGATAAGGATTTTGATGCTTACAGATTCTTAAGAAAACTACATCAAAAAGATAAAACAAATAAACTGCAGCTACAACATGGACTGGAGAACGGGTTCTAACTGGGTGAGGCCAGAGAAAGGCGATTCTCAGAGAGTTTTTAATGAAGTTAAAGTGGAGCGCGGACACAGGGTTCATCCTGGACAGGTCTCCAGTCACTGGGCTAAAATATAACCATATTATTAAACTTCAAAAAAGTTAAATCATGCCTTTTTATAAACTGTAATGATTAATTGGTGAACAATAACAGGCAAAGCAGAGACTGATTATTGTCATGTGCAATCTGTGTCAAATTAAAATGTATTATGTCATGATAGTGTTGGTGATGTGTCCTGCATTTCTAAGGCTGTGTTTGGCCTTGTATGATCATAGGATTAATTTATATTGAATGTGACAGGGAGCCAGTGGAGTTGATGTACAGGTGTGAAGTAGATGATGTAATGATGAAGCTGCTGTCCTCTGAATCAGCTGCAGTTTATGGAGGGTTTCTGGAGGACAGAGAAGAAAGGGAGCTGGGATTGTAAAGTGGACTGTGGACCAGTTTGTCAAAAGTGTGAAGGAAGAACTTGATGCTGCAGAGATGAAAGTAACCCAGATGATGATGTGGATGTGGAAAGTGATGGAGAGGCTGTCCAGGATGACACAAAGACTCTAAAGCTGAAAGGTGGCAGAGATACAGGAATTTTCAATGGATATTTTAAAAGTACCAGATTTGATTGACTTTGCACAATAAGCAACTAATGCGGCATGATGTCCACGGCTCAGGGGAAAAATTGGGCTGCACGTGATCCAAATTAGCCAATGAGCTGTGTCAGTCAGGTTTGCTGCTGCTGGCTACTTTTTAGAAAAAAAAAGCAAAATCAAAATCGAAAAGCATTTTAAAAGATTTTAAAATAGAAAAATGTTCTATTTTTATGTCATTTTTTTGTTTAAAAAGTCAATGTATAAGGTGGATGCATAAACATTTTATTTCAGTGTTAAATACTATGTGAAGTAACGGATTGTAATTAAAAATGTGTTCGGACCTTTACTGGTTGTTGATTTTTGTTATTCGGACCCCGCTGATTTTTAATTAGTGACCCCTGCTATAGACCTTTAAAAAATAAGCCAGAGGAAGCACAAAGATGCAAGAAGCTATTTAAAATGGAAAAAAATAATTTCCTGCATGTTTTCAGCTCATTCAGGAGAGAGCAACACCTAAGCGGATAACAGGAAGACTACATGAAGTACAGCCTTCTTGCCCTGTCCTAATTGCTTACATCCTCTGCTGTCAGGAACATGCTGAATTTGGAAACATTGGCAGCCCTTTGAAAATCTCAGGTTTATAGTAAAGATCAACATTCTCTAAGGCTAGGGTCAGCAACCTTTATGAATCTAGGGACCCATTTTGCTCATTTGAACTTATTAAATGATATATGTCTAGTGTTGCAATACCTAATTAATAATTAGAAATAATGATACTTAATCAGGATATCCAAATGCATCTTATGCAATTTTGGTTTGTTTTATCTTGAAATGAAAGAAAGACAATTATTCCATTTGAATTTTTAGGTTTTTGAGAAATCAAACATGTACATGTTTTAGGAGGCAAAAAGCCCTTTCATAAGCAGAAGAAGGTCAAGTGAGTCCTTTCTATATTTATGGAAGATCGCCTGCGTTATAATACACAATAAACAATAAAGTAAATATGTCAGTAAGTGGTGGTATGTCTTCTCAGATGAGCTGGTAAAATAAGCCTTTCCTATTTTCTTTATATACAAAATCAATGCGCATTACTATGACATTTTTGTCCAAAGATGTTGAAACCTGCCATGGATGGACAGAGGATCCAGTGACTGTGGATCCTTGCTTAAGGGGATAAGCACAACAATGCTTTTTAAAGCAAAACCAGCTGCACTACTTGCACCAACTGCTAAAGACATTTTTTAAATGTCAACATCATAATGATTTTGTCTTAGATTAAAAATAGTAAAAACCTTTTTTACAGTGACTACTCTGCTCCTAATCTAAATAATCAACCACCACCCATGGCATGAAGGCTATTGAAAATATGTATATATTTTTTAAAGAGAAATCAACATTGGCTAAATTTGGTACAAATTCGGTCAAAGGCAGTACTGATTGGTGCATCCATAAGACACATGATAAAAGCACTTTTTTTTGGAATATTTTGCTTTGTAGTATTTTTGTTTTCAACACTTACTATGATGCCAGCAGTCCACGGGTTGAGCAGAAACAGGGCACAGACCAGAAAGGTGCAGGCAAGCACAACACTGATGGAAAGAAGAAGCCAGTGGCGCAGACTGACGTACTGCTCCCAGAAGAGGAAAGGGTAGCCGTTGGGGTAGGAGGGCAGGCCTTGTCGGCTGTAGTTGTTGCAGATTGCCCGCACGCTCTCGATGGCCTCCACAAACTGTGGGGTCTCCCGGAGCCCGTTGAGGTAGAAGGGGAACTGTGCATATTCGATGGGCTCGGCAGCAGGAACTGGATGGAGAAGTAGTGAGAGAAAGGTTCATTAATTGTGGACGCTTTTGCAAAGATCTTGGTTTTAATTTAGCTAAACTATGTTGTTTTGCACCAGGTTTCACTTTTGGAAGACTAATTTATTTTGAAGATCGGTTAAATTCAAACTTTAAGGACCTGAATGCTAAATAATAGTATGGGGAAATAGGGACAATTTAACAGTGGAAACAATAACATTACTGTTTAATAAATCTGCAGAAATAATTGAAGACGGTTCATCTAAACCAGCAATATTGTGTTCTATTTTCAAGGAGAAGTTACGTCTGTAGGCAAATGTGTTTGTGTGCATGTGGGGGTGGGGTGTAGAGGTGCGTTAAACAGAGCTCCATTGACTCGAACCTGGCCAGTCTGAGGCCAAGACTGCCTAATGAGGGCCTATCAGTTCCAGACACAGCAGACTGTCAGAACTGAGGCTGATTCACAGTAATTACAATGTCAGGATCATTGCCATTACCACACCCTAAACACAGCACCACCACATAAAGAATAATATAAATGCACAAACACGTATAGCTGCCTGTCACTCTGCACTGAAGTCATACTTGGTGCTGAAAAACAGAGTTTTTATTCAGATTCATGCTGTCAAGTCTTTGCTGCACATGGCAGCTATAAAGGATTTCTCAGCAACTCCGCGTCTATACGCACTGCCTTGCAAAAGTGTTCATACAGCCACTGTACGTTTTTCACGTTTAAACTGTAAAGCGGAAGGACAACAATACCTTGGTTTTAATTTTTGGGAGGGATTTCTTTTTTTCTCAGATCAGAGTAAATATGGGATAAATAAAGTGTGTATTCAGCTCCCTTTACACTAATGACCGAAACTAAACTCAAATATTCAATCATTCATCCAGAAATGGAATAAAGTATAGACCAACTATGAACCTAAAAAGACACAACCGTCCACCTAAACTCAAAGGAGACGATTAATCAGAGAAGCAGCAAAGAGGCCCGTTTGAACTCTGGAGGAGCTGCAGAGATTATTTTCCTTGAGAGATACTCGCAAAGTTAAAAACTCTATGCAACCGCCAGTACTTTACAGTATGCTTTTTTATGGAATGCTTGTTATTGACTTATTGAACTATATACTTATGTGTGTAAATTAGACGGCTTATATGCAAAGCGCTAAGTGCTCACATCCACAAACACATCCCTACAGTGAAACAGGGTATCGGCAGCATAAAGATTGGGAAAAACCTTTCTTTGGCAGGAAAAGAAAAACAGGAAACCTGGTCACAGTTGATGGATTAACCTAAATACAGCGTAATTGTGGATAAAAACCCATTAGAGGCACCAAAACACCTGAGACTGGAGCAGAAGTTTGCCGTCCAGAAGCACAGCACTGAACACAAAGCCAGAGCTACAAGGCATGTGGTAAAATGGCCCAGTCAAAGTTTAGACCTAAACCCAATTCAGATTCTGGGTCAAGACTAGAAATTGCTATTAAAGCAAGAAATTCAAAACGCTTATGAACAGTTGGCAGAATAAATCTGCATTAGGGGCTCACGCAGTAAAGAACTTAATTCTCCTTAAATAATAACATTTCCCCAGTCAGAAACTTCCAACAAGTTACCCAGCCGCTCATCATCCCTTCCCATTTCCCCTAAACTCAAAAGAGAGCATAGTTTTATGGTAGTCAGTCTGTTTGTGGTATAGAAATGAGAGCAGGGTGTGTGTCATGGTTAGGGTCACTAAGTTTTAATAAAGTGTGTGTGAGTGTGCTTGCAAGAGCCCAAGGGTGGTCAGGATTATACCATTGAACCACAGGCACAACACTGAGTTGTGTCCCAGCCCTCAGCTCTGGAACCTGAGCTCGCATAAGCGCACACTCTGCACCGGTCCAGCAAAGTCTATTACCTCATTCTAAGCTTAGAGGCAAACACAAAGCAATAAGTCAGACCACAAGAGGTAAACAACTCAGTTCGGAACCAGCAAAAGCCGAGGCTGAGACGCCGTTGCGTTGCACTACAAGGTCGCCCCTGTGTGTCGACTTACTGCTGAGACGCGTTTCGGGCATGGAGTCAGTCCGATCGTGGAGCCACTCAGGAGGGTGTGGACGGATGTTGGCCTGTGAGGCAGCATATGCGACGGGATCATTGCTGACCCAGGCGGTTAGGTAGATGTAAAAAGCCCCAGGGTTGATGATCCCATCTGCATCCACGAGTCTCTGTCGAGTCAGCTGCAAAAACCCACAGAAAGGGACGGATTAATGACAGAATCTACACACCCAGGAGTATACACTGCTGAGGTCTTTCATTAAAACATGTAAAACACACACTCGCAGGTCGTTTTCATTTGTGTTGGGCTGAAATCTGTCGAGTCTGAGCTGGAATAATTAACACACAGAGGGGGGGGAAAAAACTGATTTTAACATTAAATAAAGACGGTGGTGCTTTGCAGCTGTTTTGCCATGGTTCCGTGGACATCAGCCATGTTTTACCATAACATTTTACAGGTGAGACGACCGCAGAAATGTTTCCCTTTACACATGGATGAGTGCAAGAGAACGAAACACCATTCAAAGTCGGAGGCAAATATTAGCCCCCGCTCTCTCTCTCCTTTTCCGACCAAAGAAAAATCAACAAGTCTAACACTGGTTACCTTCTCTGAAAATTCCTGTACTTCTGATCACGGCTTCCCAGAATGATCATGCCACATTAAAACATGGAAAATGTTGAATCAGCTTCTTCCCTTGTATACAGCAGATACTGGCTGGTCTACCTCAGGCCATATGTCCTGACCGCTCTGAATAAACGTCTAAAAGTAGCTTTGCAGCACTCTTATGCCGACAGGTTCTGGCTGCTACAGAGGAATTAAAACTCAGTCTGTGAACTTCTCGTGTTTAATACAGACATAAAAATCAGTTACTACTGCAATTTGTTTTACATAGCTTGTGTAAAAGGTTCGTCTAGACAAAAAATCTATTATTTTGCCATTAGACGTGTGCAGTGTCACGTCCCTATCCCAATAAACAACAATACTTTTAACGTCAAGTCCAAGACAGCATTGTGTTTTAAACACCTCCCATATTTTCTGTCTTGGCCATTTCTTTTCTAAACTGACAAATGTATTCAAGTAAAAAATGTCTGACATGTATACAAGCCTCCAAATTGTGTAAGTAAAACTTATATAGCACCTTTCAACATGTAAGGATCATCATCACATGGGGTTTCACAAGGCATGTTGAACAAAAACAGATTTTAAAATGTATTTTAACTGCCTTTTAAAGGAAACCACAGAACGCTGATCTCAGAGCACAAGAAAGAGTGCTCCAGGGTCTTTGGCCACTGAATAAAAAAAAAAGCCTGTTTCCTTTTGTTTCGGCTTGGTGGGGGGGGGACTATCAGCAGACCCTGATCACAGGACCTAAGGGACCTGCTGGGGACGCATGGATGCAATAGTGCCTGCTCATGAAGAGCTCTCCAAATCAAAACAAGAGTCTTGAAATGCACTTTAAAATTAACCGGGAGCCAATGTAGTAACAGAGTTACATGTAAGAATTTGGATCATGTCTGTGAATGTTAAAATAAAATGCTGCTGGCTCAAAGAACCTGCAGCTTCGACTGACAGGGTCACGTTTGAAACATTTAAAATTGTGAAAACTTACTAACTTAGTTTTGATTCAAGATGACAAAATGTTGTAAAACAAGAGTTTCTGTTGATTTTGAGTGAAAATCGCTACTGTGTTTGTGTTGTTTGTTGAACCTTTGCGTGAATTAATTGGACAGAACAATCAGATGAAGGGAATCAAGGTGGCAATGTTTGCTGACGATATGTTGGTTTTTCAAGAGGAACCACAGACATCCTTGAAAAGTTGATATCACAAATAAAGGAGTTGCGGAAGTTGTTAGGTTATAGGGCTAGCAAAGTAAAAACCCAGGTAGTCCTACAGACATTAAACCTTTTCTCAACTAAAAACTTGCTGGAGAAGTAAAACCTTAAATGGGAGACAAATTTCTTGAATTGTTCAATACATATAGTAAATGCCTTTTAGAAGCTATCACAAACAAACTATGGTCCACTGTTGGGTTTAAAAATCAAGTCATATTTGCACAGATGGAATAACATCTCCTTTCTTAATCTTGAATCACAAGTATGAGCCATTGAACATACTTTACTGCTTTTTATAACTATTTCAATGTCTACCCACCGAGCCAAGTGGAAAGCAATTTGAGGAAACAGCCTACATTTGGTGATTTGGTTCTATGAGAGTTAGGAATCATGCAATAAAAGCATTTTTCTCTTTAAACATTTCCAACTTCATCAAGTGCTTGAATTTGGTACACTTGTCCAACATTAGCATGTTAGCGTTGTTACAATTAGCAAATTTACATACATGTTTGTGAGGTAACACCCAGATCAATAAAACTGGTGCCCAAAATCTGCTTAAATAAAAGTACTCGTGCAAAATGATGACTTTTTGTAATGCTTCTTTAAGAGGATAGTCAGACAATCTAGCATTAATCCATTACTGACCAGAAATATGTGGAAGATTTTTAAGTCGTTTCATTATTAGATTTTTTTTGTAGTTTTATTTAAATGGTTGCAGCTCTTGTTTGAAAATAGCTGTGTTCAGATCATGAATAGCTCTCTCACTTAAGGCGGCTAATGTGTGGCCTAGCATCGCTACCTCTTAAGGAGGTAAAACTATTACTGTATCGTTCCGCCACTCTGCCTTCTAGGAGCCATAAATCTATCTTTCACATAGGCTGGGAGAGCTTACAGGGGTTGAGTTGGACTCAAAAGGTTACATACATGAAGAAAGGATTTAAATTTTTTTCTCCCTTCACTCTTTGTGGTGGTGGGGTTTTTTTTGGGGGGGGGGGGGGGGGGTAGGTGGTGTAGCAAGAGAAAAATTGCTTGAGTTAGCGTAACAATAAAAAAATTGGCTGGAGTCCCTGGGCGCGTCTGTGTGCAGTTAACCTGGTTGTTAACACTGAAGGAAATGCCACCCAGCAAATGGAGTAGAGCTATAAAAATAACACAACATCTGTACAAATGTTGCTCACACTTGGTTCTCCTGACCCCTATGGGTACCCAGAATGCCTGGCGCCATAGATTCAACCGGCCCTAAAGAGAAAAAAGCTCTTGATAGTGTTAGCTCGGCCTTTCCTTCAGACTTTCAGTCTTTCCACCTCCTCCTTTGTCTCTGTTCTCACCTCCGTCTGCATTCACTCACCGAAATCTCACCTTCCTGTCACCCCGTTTTCAAATCAAGCACACCAGGAATGAATAATCACCAGGTAAAATGATAACCCAGAGGGGAGAAATAAAAAAAAGAAAACTCCTCTGCAAAGGTCCGTGAAGTGGCTTATCAAAATAAAGCATTTGATAACGGTTCCTCCTTTTAGACACAGCAAACAGCTCCTGTGAAATGCTCACAAAGAGCTGGCCCGAAGAAGCCACGTGTTTCAGCTTGGCTCAATGAAGGAGCAAAGAACAGAGGGCAAAAGTTTATGAAGGTAAGCCAGAGAGAGGGAGCAAGAGTGAGAACTGAAATCCAGAGGATATGGATTGAATTTAACAGCAGAGTAAGCAACAACTGCATGTCTTCAAGCTGTCAAGGAAAGCCCAGGCGGCTCTGCTGGTGGCCCCTCGGGATTCAGAATAAGTATGCTTCCATCACAAGCAAAGGAAAGGATGCCACAGGGCTGCACACCAGGGCTGCTTCTGCTTCCTGTCAGCTAGAGGAAGCAAATCTGCCATAACCCAAACCCTGCCAGATCACTCTGACAACAACACTCTTCAGTGTGGACAAGTTTACTGAGTAGTGAGAAGTGTAAAAACAAGGTCAGAGGAAGCACAAGGGATGTACGGTAAGTTGTATTTTCTACAACATGCCGAGACATGTCTGCGGTTCATTCAAGCAGCGAGAGATCAAAAGAGAGCAGGACTATTAGCAGGTAATAAGAAGGGTAATCCAAAAACAGAGTGCTCTCCTTTATCCTTTTGAGCTCTCCTGTCTCTTGTGGAATGTCCTGGATTTCGAAGTGTTGGCACCCTTTTGGAGAGTCTAGAGTTAAGGCAAGGGGATCAACATCTTTATTTCTCTTTTGGTAATACACATGGATACTGCTACTTTACAGTTAGCAAAGATAGTCGCTAATATAAGAAGTACAGTTTTAACAGTGTCTAAAACTTGCAGTGACTGCTCAGTGATATGCAGTGGGGCCCTCCCACAGGTTTCAGCTCTGAATAGCGTGATAGAGGCCACCAGTGTCACAAAAACATTCAGAAAAAAAATCCATAATCTAAACGTTCTTGACTGAAGTTCATGATAAACTATAGGAATGGGCTAAAATTGGTATTGGTAGGTTTGCTTTCCAAAAACCTGAGGGTTGTAAATCCGCCACAGAATTCTGGTCGGCGTTTCTTTAAACAGACGCTGCAGTGTAGATTATATTTGACACAAATGAGCTCAGTGTTGAAAGGAAATTACCTTGTTTTGGGTCTGAGGTTAGCAGGAGTGCTGGCCAAGAATTTTGCTTTTATACTTCTTCACGTTCTTATCTCTGTTTTCCCTTTTCTTGCCAAAGAACGCAGCAACAAATCTACATCTCTTGTGTTTTCAAAAAAGCGCTAACAAAAAAAACAAAAACTTTAAAGTAAAAACACATACAATTCTCTGTTTTCTTGTTCAAGTTGTGCAAATTTCCTCAACTACACAAACTAGATGTCTCCCCTCATTTCCTCTAATCCCCCCCCCCCTCACTTCGTCTCATTATCGGCACATTGGTATCTTTCTGTTGACATATATGAGACTTGATTTGATCTTTTGCAAATTTCCTTTCTGGACCTCCTTCTGAGATCTAAGCTGCTCACTGGGTTGACTTTAGTCCCAGTTGGATAGCAAAATCTCACACAATGCCAGACTGGAGACAAGGCTCGCTTCCACAACTGAACTGGAAATTGTTGAATGATTAAGATAACATAATTTTTTTCTATACTTTTCTAACACACGCTTTCAAGTCAAGGTGAGGTGCAAATCTCAACCTAGTGCTGTGTAAGCAGAACCTTCCAGGAACAATGTAATGACCTCGTCGTTGCGCTGCCAGCACTAATAATGATGTGCAGTGGGTGCTGAAGTCAGACCACCAGACAGCAGAACGCAGCCTCTCTGTCCAACTGGTGTGCAAAGTCTTTGAAAACAGAGGGAGCTGATAACACGTAAGCAAGGAGCCGCTTACTGTTCGCGGCTCTCACACATCCAGAGACTGAGAAAATGATTCGAAGGCACAGTTGTTTTTTAGAGGCAGACCAAAGAGCCAGCAAGACTTTTAAATTCCTGAGCTCAGTAAGGTTCTCAAAATATGAAGGGACTAACTCTTACAGGGGATGTGTCTCCTGAGGACCTAATTACATCAAACCTGATGTAGGAAGTAGGTTTGAGGACCAGCTTGGTAAGATCTGCAGGCTCTAAACCTGAGGCTTGTTTAGTCCAGAAAATCTTCTGGAATATTGATCTGGTCAGTTCAGAAGTAGAGGGGGTTGTTGATCCAAAATGCGAGCAGGTTCACTGTGAGCTGATGTCAGAGACGCAAAGCGTTTGGAGAAGCTGAGGGGAAGGTTACACTGCCTGCAACATTGTTCAGCATGATCGGTTTGGCGGTGGGTCAGTGTTGGTCGGGGGAGGCAGATACAGAGGGATGCACAGACGTGTACAGGGTAAATGATGGCGCCCTGACTGCCATTAGGTATCTGGATGAGATCCTTGAATCCATTGTAATACCATTCGATAGTGCAGTAGAACGTGGGTTCCTCCTGAATACATGATAATACCAGACCTCATGTGTCAAGAGTATACAAGCAGCTCCTGGAGGAGGAAGGAATTGATACCATGGACTGGCCTCCAACCTGTGCAGTACTTCGTGTGATCCGTGGCATGGAGGTGAACATGCCATGCAGCATAGATGGAGTACAGCATCATTGCAGGATGGTATGTGACGTTGCTGACATGTTAAGAAGGCCCAGGTTGCTTTAATTGCAACCTTCAGCTCATCTGGATTGTTGAGCCTGGTCTCTCATCTTCCTCTTGACAATACTTAAAGAGACCCATGGTAGTGTGGGTCAAGATCAGCTAGCTGGGCATATCAGGCACAGCAATCTTGGCAATGTGACTAAGTCCTGCTGGAGAAGGAAATGAGCATCTCTGAAAGGTCTGTCACCTGGGGGAAGCATGAAGTGCTCTAAGACGTCATGAGCGGACTTTGGACTTGATTTAAACATAAGTGGACCAACAGCAGCAGATGACATGTCTTACCAAATTATCACTGATTGTGGAAACTTCAACCTGGACCTAATTTCAGCTCAGAGTCTGTACAATGAATATGCCTGGATGCAGGCAGCTTCTTTAGCAGTGACCCTTTGTAGCTTACCCCTTTTGTGGAGGGTGTCACTGACTGTCTAAATGGTCTACTGTGAAGTCAGCAGTCTTCCCCGTTATTATATAAGTCAGAGGTGCCCAATTCCAGTCCTCAAAAGCTGCTGTTTTGCAAATTTTAGATGCATGCCTTCTTCACTCAGCTAAGGCTTATTATCAAGCCACTGCAGAGCTTAGTGACACGATCTTAGTGACAAGAGGGAATTCAACCATTTGACTCAGGTGTTTTGGAGAACGATTGCATCTGAAAGGATGGCCGTGGCTCTATAGTCGTCTACGGTTCGATTCTAGCCTCCTCCTGTCAGCTGTTGTAGTACGGCATATTGCCGTATAAATGTGTGTGAGCTTTTTTAGTGTGATAAAGGTGAATGTGGCTCTAGTGTATAGTGTATATAAGTTCAGTCCACTTAAAAGCTGCAGGACAGTTGCTCCAGAGGATTTAAATCGGGCATTCTTGGTGTTGGCCACAGCATGGCCATAACAGAACATTTCTGTATTATATATCCCTCTTTACTGGTCTCAAGTCATATTATAACTGTGAATTTTGCGTTTTCATTAGCTTTATAGAATAATCTATAAAACAAACAGAAACAGACGCTTGAAATAGATTACTGTGTGACGAGCCTTACAATGAGTTTTTGTAACAAATGACTAAAATAAATACACGGTTGAATTTAAATCTCGCAGATAATGTTGATATGGCACTTGCGATATTTATATGGCACCCAATGACTCAGCAATGAGGCCCGTCACACATTAGTTCATGTGACCAACCGGAATGGGTTTATTAAATCCCCCCCACACACACACCTGGCTGAAGTTGATGGGTTTGTCCCTGCGTCCTGTCTGCACCAACAGCTTGTAAGCCAGGACGCCATCATCAGAACCATTCTTGTAGCTGCTGACGGTGATCCGCCCGGCCTCCCAGTCCTTGTCGAACGCCTGCTGGAGTCCTGTCGGGGGAAACCACAACGAAACAGATTGGTTAGATTAGGATGTTTTAAAAGGTTACATGCTCTGTTATCTTCAGTCTTCCTCTACGAGACAATTACAAAGCCTAAGTTCACAGGAAAATGGAACACATAATAACCCGGCGCGGTAAAACAGAACATGACACAACTCTGCAACTTAACCTTAACCTCCATAATAAGCGTCATTGATTTCATATAACTCCATTCCCAACCACAACCCGAGACTTCAAAAGCCCGAAATCTGCTGGTTTTAATTCCTGGTGATCGTTTAGGCGATATATCAGTAACATGTGCCTCCTTTTCTATACTTCACCCCTAATCCATATGTGTATCACTCCCCTCCCGTCTACTCTTCCCCCTCAAGGCCCATGCTGTGGTCCGTCTGTGGGAGATGTTGTTTTGGGTCTCTTTCCTTGGCCTGTCTGGCTCCAATTTGTCCCACCATTGCGGAGAGGAAAATCAGACACAGCTCTCCCTCGCTCGGCCCCCCCACACACACTCTGTGTGGTTCTCCAGCCGGTTCATCCACAGACTCCCACAAGATGCCGCTGCGTAATTCATATTGGTGTATCTGTGTTGTTGATCTTGTTTTTTTTTTTTTTTGCAATGACTGCACATTAAAAAAAAGAAAACAAGCCTTAATAAAAGTTGAGTAAATATATTTCACTGGGTACATGGTTTTTATGCCAAATCTTTCACTATTCTTCAAGACTCAACTCTCCAGAGTTCTTGGTCCTCTTTATCCAATTTATTAAGAATTTATGTAAACGCAAAAGTTTACACTGAATTTCTGAGAGATTTCTCTACATTGGCCCAGATTCAATTAGGGAACCTGGGAAAGCTACAGACTGTAAGGAAAAGGAATGAATGTTGGCTAAACAGAAGGACAAACGAACAGAAGATTGAATTGACGGGCGGATGAAACATGGATAAAACACTGGATGGATGGTTGGATGGATGGGACTAACGGGAAAAGGCTCAGGGAATCAGGTTTGGAAGTAGAAACCTGGAAAACCTCAAACTCAAATTGCAAACTCTCTTTTTCAGGAACACTTGATTTCAGTGGGTTTCAGTTTACCTTTAAACACAATTTTCAAGCTAGTGTTAAATGTTCTCCACCTTCTCCATCAACCCTCCCTCATGAAAAACACAAGTGATTTTAATCAGCCGCTGTCAGTGTCCGTTTTGCAATACTTCCTCCTTTTGAACCCCAGCCTAACGTCTTGTTTGCTGTGGATTCATGTCAAACAAAGAGGAAAATGGTGATCTCAAATCTCTTTCACAAGAAACTAAATTACCGCCATGCCTCAGCTATCCTTAAGACGTTAAATGGACCGTAAGCAAAAGTGTGAGTAACCTGGCGGGTTGGAAACAAATTTCTGAGTTAACTGAAACCGTCATAGAGAGGAGTCCGCTTAACATCTGGCCACAGTCCTGATTAGGAATTGGGCTAAGTTTCACCTTGCAGCCAGTCCCTGAAGTAGTGGAGCCACATGCGAGGCAGCTGGCCCTTGTCCTCCTTCAACACGTAGGGAACGGTGTGGAACCTTTGGTGCAGCTGGTGCAACAGCAGCTGGCTCTGGGTGTAGTCGGCCCGCTGCGTCACCACGTACATGTTGTAGAAGGAGAAGAACTTGAACTGAGCGCCGATGAAGTCGTACTCGCTGGTCTCTCTGGGTACGATGTCCGTCAGCTCCAGGCCGTCCCGCACCTGGGTGGTCCCGTACAAACTGATTCCCAGCAGGCCCAGGAACAGCATAATCACAACCACCTGGAATCAGAGGGGTGGACCGGTCAAAAGCACCGCATCTTGTGTATTGTGTGAGCCACTAAGTAGCAGAAATGTAAAAGACTGATGCACAACCACGAGTAAATAATCAAGCAGGGCGTAACGAACGCAACTTTTGACATACCAGGTCAAAATGCAGTGTCTTGCAAAAGTATTACCATTTTGTGATGAACATACCTGAAAGTACTTAATTGGTATTTTATGTCATAGACCAACTCAAAGTAGCCCCAAATCCTAAAGGATAACTAAAACGACGCTAGTTTTTTTAAGATTTCTTTACTAATAATTTGTGCATTTGTGATCAGCCCCTTTTACTCCAATGCTCCTAAATAAAATACAGCACATTCAAAATTCGCACAGTCCACAAGAGTGTAATTTAATCTCAGTATAAACACAGCTGATCTGTTAACAGCATCATAAGGAATGAACGCAGCAGGCAGGCCATAGATAAGAAGAAGTTAGGTGGTAAAGTTGTGTCATAAAACAATATGCATATATATATATATATATATCCCAAACTCTGACTGACTATCTCACAGAGGTATGGCACAACTACAACCTATCAAGACATAGCCATCCACCTAAACTGAAAAGCGAGACAAAAAAAATCATTAATCAACTTTGGAGGAGCTGCAGAGCTCAGGTTGCACAATGCTTCGGCGTGACAAGTATTCGTGGTGCACTCCATCTGGCGCTTACATGAACAAAAGTAATCGGAATAAAGGGCCGATCGGAATAAAAATGCGTCATGTAAACACACCAATCAGAATATTGTGTTCAGATTAAGTTCAACTGGAATGAAATTGTAATCCAAATGAGAGGGGTGGTTTACGGCGATTGATAATCCGATTGACGTGCATGTAAACGCTTCTCAGTATCAAGTTATTTTGATTGTGGCAAACTGGCCTGAGTGCGCATGTGCGTCCAACGTAAACGTGACGCATTTCTGCTTTGAGTGGTGGAAATATGTCAGGAGGAAAAACTGTCTCTGCTCCCTATGCAACCTTTCTGTTAGAAAAATTAAAAGGGCTCAAAATGATTATTTATTCAATAACGTTTCAACCATAATTAGAACCTGGTGCAAGTCCAGCCTGGGCGCTTGGAAGACAAATGAACTCGTACAATACTGCTTTGTTTGCTACTTTTTGTTGCTCTGCAAAGACCAAAATACTTCTTTTTCTGTGTTTTTTTTAAGGGAAATGTTATAACTGCGCATGTCAGAGTCCCATCTGCTGAGCTTGGGCTGTTCTGCAAAGAAGATGAGGCTGTAACGCCAGAAAGGATGCTGACTCTGGAGGGCTGGACACAAACATGCCGCAATTTGGGGATTTTTATACGTGAAACATGGGGGGAACCATGTATCTTTTTTCTTCTACTTCACAAAAATGCTCTGTGTTGGCCAATCACATAAAACCACTCCACAGCCCAATACGGTCTGTGGTTGCAATGTGACAAAATAGAAAATAGAAAAAAGGTGTATGAATACTTCACTGTCCCGGTGAAACCCTTTGTCAAGCAGAGGCCAACCAGCTGTACTTTAGCTGAGAAGAGTGGCCACCCAGACTGAGGTCAGACTGTGTTAAATGTGTTAGTGACTCACGTAGGACGTGACCACAACCTCCACCCCCGATTTCCTCCTCATGCTCTACTCGCTCTGACTAACCCTCACACTCAAATTATCACCCCAGCGAGTCAGGGGAAAAAAATACACCTTTACCCCACACAGAGGCATTCATTCTCCCTTTATTCTAATTTTCTAAAAAAAGACATGGGTTAAGGAGCTATTCTGACCTTGGTGGTGGGTCGCAGAAGGAACGGAGCATAGTGCTTCTCAGCGAAAGAGGCCATGGTCCAGCGGGAGCAGGAGGGCTCGAGGCATCGCAGGCCCATCGAGGCCTCTCCCATCTGAGACAGGAGGTCCCGGGTGGAGCTGTTGTTCTCCGGGCCCTGGCTGGTCGTGGAGGCTGAATCGCCCTGAGGAACCGTGCAGCCGCTGGACGTGGCCGCAGGATAATGATGAGCGAAGGCGGCGGAGCCTGTGGCGCCCCCATTACCTCGGCCCCCATTGCCACCGCGCCCGCTCCCGCCGCCGCCGCCGCCGTTGATGTTGTTGTTGTTGTTATTGTAATAGTCGCCGTTGGGGTTGCCCCTCGTCGGAACCGGGTTGATCGGCTGCACCGAGATCTGCGACCTGGGCTCGGCCGTGGTGTAGAAGGCTTGGGTGCGGGGGTCGTACTCCGTCCTGAGCTGCACCGTTGACTGCATGGTGATCTGGGTCTGCTGGGCGAAGCTGTGGCTGCTGTAGCTCGGGGGAGGCGTGTGATAGGAAGGCGGAGGCGTGCGGTACAGCGGCGGAGGGCTGTAGCGTCCCGCATCTGCTCCGTCCAGGTACGCCTGGGGCTCGATCTGAATCACTCGATTGGCACATGGGCTGGAGAGGTGAAGCAAAAAGAAAAGAAAAAAAAAAAGAGAAGAAACTGTGAACAGTTAGTTGTGAGACAAAAAAAAATATTAAATGACCTTCATGGGGAGTCAGACACACTGCTAGAACCTTCAGTGTTGTAAAATAAACCCCCCGCGTTACATCTGTTAGAAATATTTTTCAGCCTTTCGGGCATTTTGGATCTTCCTCTGCCAACAGGATGAAATATAGAGGTAGGATCCAACAATGGAATTTAATAGCACAAGTACACATCTGCACAAATCGCGGAGCCAACAAGCATGCCCGGGCTGGCGGGAAGACCGGTAGAGTCTAATAAAGACGGCGACAGGTAAACACTCACTGAATCAGCCGAGCAGCCAGACAGACAGAAACGACTTTAGCTCTAATTAGGTTCTGACTTAAGAGGGATTATTGTTTGGATAATGCTATCCTGAAGCCATTTCTCAAAAGATAAAAGCACAGAGAGGAAAAAAAAAAACATGAAAGGAAATAACAGGAAAGCAATCATTTTAATCAGATATGATCTCACCTGTGGAAGCAGCAGAAGATGTCAAAGCGCCTTTCTTCTCGTCGGTAGAGATCCATGCTGAGGATGGCGGGGAAGATGAGCAAAACCATGGCGAAGTTGAACACGACAACCACTGCGGCCTGCAGGAAACACAGAGAAGGCGGCATTTTATATCCTAATAGCTGGTAGAGTAAAGTAGACATAGAAACAGCAGCAAAGATACAGTCGTTTAAAAAAAAAAAAAGCATTCATGCCCTGTGACCTTTACACATATTAACAACTTCAACCGGGAGTTTTATTGTAAAGAAGGAAAATGATGCGTTCCTCTTGTAAATAAAAAAGTGAAAAGTGCGTCAGTCACGTGTATTTAAGCTCATTTACTCTGAAACCTCTAAATAAAATCTAAGGCAATCAAACGCCTTTTGAAGAGCCTTGTAAATCAGAGATGCTCACAAGTCATTTTTCTCCAGGTTATTTCTAAGATGTCCAGAGACTGAAGTAATCTGATGTAAACCATCCAGTCTGCCTGTACCACCGTGTTCCTGTAGGTTCTGAGGTTAAACCCTGTATTGTTATTATCATATGAACATTTCCCAATTAACCTGTTATTCAGCATGCAAACAAATTCATGAGATGCTTTGAATAATTTTGAAACTTGATAAAGCTTAATATTTAGCTCATTAAAAATCTAAATATGCATTTATGCTCAAAGAAAAGTAATAAAAAGAGATTGAAGACCTGTGCCTGTTATTTCATCTCTGACCCTGCTGTGTGTGTTTATGCACTTGGTGCTATTTTTTTAGTACTACAGTCTAATCTTTTTTGATGCCACTGATCTTACCAACGCAAATCATGCCAGGCATTAAACACTGCCTCCACTTCTATCTGGGAACCCAGCTCAAATTTACCAAACCCTGGCCCCAATCTATGAAGCGACAAAGCAACACAAAGCAGCCCAAAACTGCCCAAAGCTGCAGCCTCCCGCACTGTTTCCATCCAGCTTTTGGCCGCTTTGGCGCTTTATAACGTGGATGCGCCGATTTCTGGTAGGTTGGGACTGGGAAATGCCGAAATGTTGATTAATAAAGCTTTTATCCTGTCTTTGATGGATTTTCTCCATGTACCTGAGACGTGGCTTAGAGTCGGTGACGCCAGCGCTTTTACAGAACTTTTAGCAGATGATTACTGCTTTTTAAATTTCCCATGAATGTCGGGGAGCGGAGGAGAGCTAGTTACTGTTTTTAAGAAGCCCTATAAATGCAGACCACTGCCTTTACCAGCATCACCTAGCTTTGAACTGAGTGTGTTTGTGCTGGGTCGCTCTCAATCAGTGCTCTGTGCTGTGGTTTACAGGCCTCACTAACACAATAAGGACTTTTCAAATGACTTCTCTGATGTGTTGGCCAAAATATGATCATACCGTACTCGTTGTTGGGGACTTCAATATTTAAGAGTGCTGTCCTGATAAACCAATCGAAAATGCCTTTTTAAAACTTACTGACTTTCAATCTGGTGCAATCTGTGCCGTTGCCCACATCTTTGTCCCGACACAAAAGATAATGGCATCAACGCTGGACCTTGTTCTTACTCACAGTTTACCTGGTTTTAACTTAGACCTCTGTGATGTAGACTGGCCGGATCATAAACCCGTCTTGTGTGAAGTTTCTATTCGCTTTACCAAATATAATCCTGGTCAGTTCTTGTTGTTTTAAATGAGAACTGCGGCCTTCCTGGGTCCATATATGACACTGATGAGGAGTTTAGGTTATGGTCTTGATCAACCTGCCAAACCATTTTAGATTCTGTTCCCCCATTCAGGATACGGCAAGTAAAAGCCCAATTTGAAAACTGGCGTCAAAAAAATAAAAAATAAAAAAAAATAAAAAAAGGAGAGCCAAACATAAATGGAAGAAGGATGAACTTCAATTGTCTTGTTGAATATTAAAATATGATTATCAGAAAATGATGCACGTAGAAAACACTTTTCTGTTTTTATTCAAGCAAATTGTGTTAAGCCTCATGTTTAATTTGCAACTCATGCTCCACAGACGGATTGTTTCAAATCCTCTCAGGAAATTTTTGAAAGACGCCTGCACTTTTTTTTTATGAGAAAGTAGCATATCTGAGAGCTCAGATCTCCCATTCATTTTACATCCCTTCTATCCCTGTCCTCTGCTCCGCTGTGTTTGACAAGTTTAATCTAGTTTCTATGCTTTGCTTCCTAAAGGCTGTTGCTCACCTGAAGGTTCTCCATACGATGCTTTCCCCCTTGTTTTTATAAAAGAGGTTTGCCTCTTTATAAAACCAGCATAATTTTTAGATTAAATAATTAATTGTAGTTTGCCTCTGTGATATGAATATCATCCTGAAGTCACTATGGCCTCACGCCACTCGGACATGTGAGCACGGGCCCGCTGATTGCAAGGCCAAATGCTGCGTAGCTACTGTGCGGGATGTTGATTGTCTAGGATAGACTCTTTGTTTGGTCTCATGCCAAGGCCACTATCGAGTATTAGGGAGAGCCGAAAGCGAGGAGGGGCGGTGACGGGGCACATGCAGACTGCAGCGGGACCGTGGGGTGCGATTACTTTCCATCTATGTCATCTCTGCTCTGTTTCTCAATAAAAGTGCTGGAACTTCATCACCGGCGTCTCCTTATTCAGTAACTCTAGGAAGTCAGTTATTGTTTAGAACTCCGACCACAGCCTCTGGTGTTTTACTAGTAACTTTTAAGCAAGCCCATAATTCAGCGTCTACTTAAGAAACCTGCTCTTGATGCTGATATTCTTTAACCCGACTCTCGCCAGATGGATGTAGTGCCGCCGAGCTCCACACGGCGCCACACATCGCCACCATTGGATGGAGCTCTGCGGGACTACATCCATCTGGCGAGAGTCGGGTTAAATATCATCAAGAGCAGGTTTCTTAAGTAGACGCTGAATTATTGGCTTGCTTAAAATTTACTCGAAACTGAAAAGGTAGTTTACGAGCACTCGATTACCGTTTTAGAAAAAAAGATTTTAGAGGTCTTTGAATCTGGTTTTAAAGCTTTACATAGTACCAAATATGCCCTTTCAAGAGTGCTCAACGTGTTTTTGGCAACTGACTCAGTTGAAATGTATCTTTGTGCTTTTAGATTTAACTGCAGCCTTTGACATAATGGATTCTAAAATTTTAATTTCTAATTTAGAGCAGTGCAAGCATGCCAGGACTATTGCATTGTAGCGGTTAAAATCTTATTTGGCAGAGCGAGCTTTCTCTGTCAAACTTTGTGATGTTGTATCCTCTGTTGCTTCTCTTCAACGTGGTGTCCTACATGGCTCAGTTTTAGACCTCTTTCTTTTCTCTCTATAGCTGCTAATAGTAAAATCAGTAAAAAATAAAAATTACAAAAAAAATCTTCATAGTCACTGTTGCCATTAAAACAGCTTTGGAAGCTCTTCCCAACAACAAAGTGCAGCGGTCGGCCTATATAAGGTAATAAAAGGCAACGTTTGTGCAGTTACCATTATGCTCCATTTTCAGGAAACGTGGGGTTTCATTCCACTGACATGAGAACGACTCTCAGATTCGTCTCCCTCTTAACAAGACAAAGGGTTTCTCAGTAAACTCGCTGTCCTGATGACGCTAAGGCCTGTTTTTTTACACTTTATCGAGAAAAAAACCCATCAGAAATTATAGTTTTTGCTGGCACTTCTGAGACCTCTACCACAGATGTTGGTTCACTGGAACAGTAGGTTAGACTGATCGTCACTAATCTGGAAGGTAAATGGATGCAGATCTTAAACTTGCCCTATTTTCATTCAAGGCACTTAGACAGAAAAAAATAACAAATTTATCAAGACCACTTTGAAACAGTAGTCCATGCATGTGTTACAGCTAGGCTGGATTACTGTAACACACTTTACTTTGGGGTCAATAATACGTCCATTATGCATCTGCAGGTTGTCCAAAATACGTTTAACCGGCACAAGAAAGTTTAAGTACATTACCCCCATTTAAATTAGGGTGAAACAGTTAATTGCATTAATCAGGATTAATCGATTATAGAAGTTATCAACTGACTTAAAAATCCAATAATTGTCAACTGGAGTATACAGACTCTAAAACATGCCATTTGCCAATAGAACAACCCATCTTAGAGCAGTAATTAAGCCAAAACTGCACCAACAAATGCATATATTTTGCTTTTAAGATGAAAAACCTTCTTTATCTGTAAATCTGCTCTATCCAGAACTCCTCAAGTGGCATACTTTTAGCTTTACCTGGTTCTAATTCAGTTAAACAAATCTCTTAATAAGCACCCTCTGACAGCCATTTATTAGTTTTTTAATTGAAAAAAAATAACACAGGATGGAGAGGGAAACTGGCAAGAGTAAGTGAAAAGATGTCAGAAGCTACATGTGGGGCAACACTGTAAGAAAAAACTTGTTAAAAGCTGCGGGAGACAAGAGCAGGACGCTAAAACATACAACCAGAGCTACGACTGAAGGGTGCAGATCAAAGCTTACCCATGTGTCAAAATAGCCTAGTCAATGTTTTAGACCTAAATCCTGAGCCAATCTTTGTATTGGTCTCTCATGTAAATTTCATTTAAGTATGTGGTTTTAATATGACAAAAGGGGAAAAACCTTAAGTGACATGAATACCTTTACAAAGCACAGTAAGTATTTATTCCGCCTTTACGATCCAACACACGAAGCCCAAAAGTGCAAAAACAACAATGATAATAAATTGCCTGAGAAAAAAGAAAAGAAAAGAAAAAAAAAAAAGACCGGGATACCTCAAATGCAGATAAAAATAAAACTCTCAAACGTCAAAGGGAAAAACTGCCTTTCAACACATTTTTAAGTCTCTTTCAAGACAGAAACAGAGACTGTGCAGGGAGAGACAAAAACAGGGAGAAAAGACAAGGCATGTGTGTATGTGTAAAAGAAGCCAGTACAATGTTGTGGTTAAGTATTTGAAGGTGGTGCACTGGAGCAGAGGCGCAGGCTTGGGGCCCTGCCCAGAACACAATCTGGATATTGCGTAGTTGCCAGACCACTGTACACACACACACACACACACACACACACACACACACATATGTGCACAAACGCACACAATCGCATGTCTGTGCCAGACCACCCAAGAAGCCAGAGGCCCGCAGGCTCTGAGGTGATGAGCAGGCACTGCGGCTGCACAGACAACGCTCACACAAAAATGCACACACACACACACATCTCGGGCTCAAAAACTGCACAGCCTGCTACTTAAACCACACCTTAACACCAGCCAGACACACACGTTAAAACACACTTTCCTGCCCGGTCAGTGGGAGAGGAATCATGTCAACGTTTTTGTTGCAGCTTTTAATTGATACTGAAGGGAGGAAGTGAAGCATCTCAGGAGAGGATAGGTGATAAAATCAATCAACCACAGGAAGCATTTAATGCTGATAACACAGAGGGAGAGTAAAACAGATCTTTTCCGGTAAAAAAAAAAAACAAAAACAAAAAAACTATCAGCTCCACTCCGTGAAGTTCGTCCTCTACCATACACAAAACCACAAGTATAAAGTATGCAAGGCATGCAAATGTGTGTGTGTGGCACGCAAGCGTGCAAAATGAGGCAGCATGGATTAGACCCATGGGGTAAATGGATCATGTTTGACAGACTTGCTGTACTAAAGCCATCTATCCACACATGCTAATATCGTACTCAATGTGGCGACATCTTACCTCACTCTGCTGAGTGTGTACGTGTGTGAGAAACGGAGTTGGAGCCCGAGAGGAGGGGAGCCAAGAAAGACGAGCATTTTGGTCAACTTCGGCCGTAAAATCTGTCACTTACGTAACCGGGAATAATTGAGCACATATGTAGCTTTTCTCTCCCTCTCAAAAAGAATTCCGTTTGAATGTTAGTCTTTTTTTTTTTTTGACTGCAATGTCGACATTTCTATATGAAAAAACTATAAATGACTGAATGAATTTCTGTCTGAAAAACTTTGTTTTGAACGAAAGGTATTCCATTGAATACATTTCCCCTGTTTTCCAAACCTGCATCATGACCTTTTACAATATTACCATCTATTCATTATCTTCAGCCTCGAGTACATTTGTGTCCCCCCCACACTTCCCGTATGTGTGCCCTCTGTCCACTGCACCATCTTCAGTCGCTACAACCGTTTATTCTGTTATTAACATGCGGCAAAGTGTTTTTCCGAGCCATCTTTAGACGCACTGTGAAGGTCCGGTGGGACCAACGGGAGACCCGCCGCAGAAAAAACAAAAAAATCTATGCACTTTGTAAAAAAACAACAACATTTTTTTCCAAACTGTGTAAACTAAGTAATGATGTTGAATGCCGATATTAGCTAAAGGATACTGGAGTTCGTCCTGTAACCAGCGGGTTGCCATGTTAAGCTAGCTTACAAGCATACTATTGTTGTTAGGATACGCTTCATGTTCAGTGTTGTCATTGGTAACTTCAATGATCTGGCTACTTACAACGTAGATGTTTGAGGGTCATTGTGTCAGCTCAACCAGAGTCTGGCAGCTAAAACTTTAGATTTTGTTAGTATGAAGTTTAAAGAAAAAAAGTCCGTCCCTTGGTGCTGTCTTTTAGTGATTTTGTGGTTCTTTAGCCACTAAGGAGAGATGCGAAAGGATG
This sequence comes from Fundulus diaphanus, assembly GCA_037039145.1. Classification (NCBI taxonomy): domain Eukaryota; kingdom Metazoa; phylum Chordata; class Actinopteri; order Cyprinodontiformes; family Fundulidae; genus Fundulus; species Fundulus diaphanus. The sequence continues at coordinate 20,582,425 of CM073127.1, read as the reverse complement.
ATAAATCACTCAATAGACCTCTGAAAAATGTTTCCCTCCTCCGTCGTCCCTCAAGTGGAACCCCTAACCTCATCTCCAGGGCAGACTCCAGCCACCCTCAATGTGATGCCAATTTTTGTAACTTGTATCTGACCTGAACTTGGTTAAAAGGAGTTTAAAGAGAAATCAGAGATGTTAACAGCTTTTTTAAACAAAACTGCTTTCTTCGACCTGTCTGCAGTTCCTTCAGGCTGTGAGACAGCGAGAGAGAGTAAAGCTTTTGGTCGGAAACAGGAAATCTGAACGTATTACAGCAAGCTTGTCTATTTTATTATTTTGCATTTCCAGCCAATTGAATTCAAAATTTCTGGTGACATTGGACCCTGATCTTTTACTAATCATAAATGTCATAACCATGCTAATGTCTAGACCACTACATCTTAAAATCCTTACTCTGTATATTTTTTTATTTTTTTTTTACAAATTTATAAATTTTCTCAAAATTGTGTTTGATACAAAACTACCACTTCTATCAAAGAACTTGCAGCACAGTCTTAGAGCCCATAAAAAATACTGGTATCTGTCAAAATCAGAATAAGCAGATCAGGATTCAAAGCTTGAGCCAGATCAGTGCATCTCTACTTCTCATACCTTCTTAGTGTATAGTTCTTAAAGAGAAATTTTAATTGGACAGTCTGACAAAAAACACACACACACACAAATCTGACAAAAAAAATCCCATCATAGGATCTGTAGCGCAATTTTTTTTAAAAGGAAGTGAACTTCAGTGTCATAAGCCAGGTTTGATATAAAGGCATGTTTTCTTCAGGCGTACAGACCGCTTGTGGGCGACGGTGGCACAAGAGTTAGGGAGTTCGTCCTGTAACTGGTGGGCTGCTGGTTCAATCCCCTGCTCTGACCATCTCAGGTGTTGTGTCCTTGGGCAAGACACTTCACCCACATTGCCTGCTGGCAGTAGCTGTCTACCCTAGGGCAGCTGTGGCTACTAACATAGCTCACCACCGTCAGAATGTGAATGACTGACTGTAGCGAAAGTGCTTTGGGGTCGTCGGACTTGATAAAGTGCTGTACAAGTACAAGCCATTTACCATTTGTATCTTTCCTGATTCAACCACTTAACCATATAAAAATCAATAAAAAAATAAACGGTACCAACTTTGCTTGACAAAGTCATTCCAAGTCCTTCATCTCCTTTAGACGCTTTGCCACAACATATTTTTTGTGCCATGAGATCTCTTAGAACAAAAATACAACACTTCTATGACAAAAGCTACTAACACAGACATAGTACAGCAACAATTCATAATAGACACATCATGGTGACACTACTGGCTTACAGCCAGCATTAAGCTACACAAACAGCAAGCTCCTATGTGTCTTTCAAACATGTTTTCAATTACATGTTTCAATTACTTTGACTCTGCTGCTGGAAAGATTATGCCTTTCAAAAAGCAATCATCAGTAGTTTCATCTCTTTTTCACGTTGTATCGCCGTGACTGAGAACGCTCAAATGTATTCACAAGACTGTGATTATTGGAGCCCTTTTGTTAGACACTGCTCTGGTGACGTCTATAATTACTGACAGATGTTATAGAAGTCAGAGCTCCCCTCTGGTTCTCCCAGTGTTTGTGTGGGAACACACACACACACACACACACACACCAGACAGTCTGTTGCTTTTCAAACCTCCCACACAGACAATACGAGTCTCTGCTTAACTCTTGCACACAGAAAACCAACACGGGGCTATCCAAGAACACCCATTCGCACACGCAATCGGATTCAGTTACACGGACCTCGGCCACAATCTGGACAGAGACCGGGACCACCGCTTGACAGCCTCAACTGAAGGAGGGAGAAGGGCGGGTGCATTTAAGGAAAAACACACAAATGCCTTCAGTTTGATGAATGAAATCAATAAAGCGACAAGTCTGGCGAAATCTGGAGGCAACGATTGCAGGAACACGACTTTCGGTTGCAGCAAACTCCCAGGCACACATTCTCACATTCGCTGCTCCGAGCCTACCTGCAAAGAAAAAGCTCGAAGCGCTGGGATGGGGATGAGGGCCGCCATGAAGAAGGCCGTGACGTTGCTGATGGAGGTGAGAGCCACGCTGGCCCCCGTCCTCTTCAGACACTCCCCCGTACGGTCCTGACGGGAGACAGAAAGAGCAAAGCTATTAAACGTCTGATCAGCTCTCAGCCAGCGGCAGACATGCAATGCACCAGATTATGAACAATTATAGTAAAACCATCATGACTGACAGTGATTGCAATGGTTTGTGAAGCCCTGAAGTGCTTGGAAAATTCTCCCGGGCCTGTCTGTCTCACTTTAAGGTGCGAAAAGAAAAGCAGAAACTGAAATGTTCTTTTCTCACAGAAAACAAGGAGAGATGCGCACACACAAACAGCTCTGGACGGTTTAATGGTTATTCCATGAAGGTCTGTGGACGTGTCGGACCACACAGGGAACATCTACAGACATGTCCATCTGTGTGTGTGTGTGTCAGACAGCAGAGATCAAGTTCACCTCTGTTTAATTTTCATCTCTGCCACACAAAGGAAGCTGGAGGTGGGGCGGAGAGATGGAAGCGGTTGGAAAACAAAAAACAAGCAAATACATGTCTGGAGTTGACTTTTCAAAATGCAAACAATTGCGTTCCATATGAAGATAGAGAGATAACTCTGTGAGTTCAAATCTGTGCTTCGAATCGCTGCAAGCATACACGGTATATTTCGTTTGGAGCGAAAAATACACAATGCATGCACCTTCACACTAATATGATGACAAAAGAGCAAAGGAACACAGACGGCAAAAAAGGGAAGAGGTTGCTTGATTAGCTACGAGAAGAAAAAAAATGCTATGAAGCGTTGCTTAGATAAATGGGCTAAGTGTGTGGCACATGAGCTGCGTGATGTTACTTCACAGGCACAGACAGGCTTTCACACATTCCTCCGCGGAGGAGATAAGACATGAAAGGAGGAGGACCAGCGTAACTGTGGATGCTTGCCTCACCTCAAACGGTATCCTCTTGTTCTGTCCGGTCTCACTGAAGGCATGGGCGAGGAGGAAGACGTCATCCACTCCGACTCCCAGAGCCAGGAAGGGAAGAACCTGCAGAGGGCCGGCAACAAAACGGCGTGAAGTCCTGAGGATCTTTCTCGGGTTTTATGCAACCGGTAGTAAGAGCTTAATCCTGAGTGATAATGTCTTTTTAAAGGTTCACAGTGATAACCATGCTGTCCGATCTCAAAATAAACTTTAATAAGAGGACTGACGGATTTTTCATTATAAAGCATAGAAAAAAACCCTGAATATATTATTTTATTTGCTTATTTTTATCTTTAAAAAATTTACATTTTATTATTGCCCACAGAGAAGTAAATTTTCCACAAAAAAGAACATTTGCTGATGTTTTTTTTTTTTAAAGTAGCCTTGAATACATTTATATTCAAGGCTACTAAAAAAATAATTTATAATCAGAAGAAAATAATCTGATTATAATCAGATTATTTTCTTCTGTTTGAATTAGTAAAACTATAAATGTATTCAAGGCTACTTTAAAAAAAACATCAGCAAATGTTCTATTTTGTGGAAAATTTACTTCTCTGTGGGCAATAATTTGTTTTCTTTAAACTACAATGACCATAAGACAAATTTTTATTTTTTGGAAATAACAAGAATAACGTCAAAATATTAGGTTCGCAAAAATAAAGAACATTATGAGCATAAAGTCACACAGGCTAGTTTGGGAATCCATGTTCTAGATCAATAAAAACAGAAAAAGTTAGGAAACTTTCTTTCATTGGGTCAAACATCTGAGACTGAAGATGAGAATTTGTTCTTTACTACTTTGTCTCTTTCAAATACTGCATGTTTAATTTATTGCTGAGAAGGTTACAAGAAAAATAATTCACCATAAAAAGGATTTTGTATTTTTAATTGGAAAGAAAATTAATTCAGAGGATTTTCACCATGGCAAATTTTGCCTTGTGATGCAAAAAGTCTGGCCACCACTGTCCTAAAGCACAATCTGAAAATCCTCATAGATTTAACGGAGCTCGTGGCTCCACTGCTTTGGTGAGTGAAGTTTATGGCCTTCACTCACTGTGACATTTAAACAAACTAGAAAAGTCAGGAAAACGTAACACATAACCTCAGAAACCAGGCCTGGACCAGGTCCTCTCTCTGTTTTCCCCAGTGGATAATAACTGGACCCAACTAACCGACGGCTTAAGGGAAGCTACCCGGGATCGTGTGTGTGAGTTACCTGGGTGGTGGCAGCATTGAAGGAGATTCCCAGGAGAGAACAGAGGCCCAGACCAGCCGCCACAGACAGCGTCACCAGCAGGACGCCGGCCAGCCCCACGGCACCCTGAGACTTGGCACAGTCCCACCGCAGCATGGTCAGACACGCATAGGCCAGCTGGGCACAGACGGGAAAACGATCAGCCACTTTCTCCCTGCTTTTACCCGATAGCTATGAGATTTATTTGAGTAAAAAAAAAAAAAGAGGTTTTGCTTTTAGTTATGACCGAGCTCTTACCATCAGGAGGTATCCGCTGGCCACACGGATGACGCTGATGTCAGAAAAAGACTTGAGAATATCCTCCAGAGTGGTGGTGGTGAAGGTTAAGACCTTCTGGGATGAATTCGCTGCCACACTATGCAGAACTGCCTGAAGGAAAAATAGATGAAACAGACGGATTCAGGCAGAAATTAATGTAGACGTACAAGAGCTCAGGAAATTAATCTAAAGCCGCAGTTTTGTCACAAGTTTATGGGCTCCATTTATTAGTTTTAAGCTCACAGTCCGTTAAAAGTGTTGTGATCAAACAATGATGCCTCAAAATAAATAGAGTAAAAAGTGACATGAGTATCTGAAATGATTCCTTTTTCTAGCTTTTCCCACCACAATCCTTCTGGTTTTGTTTTGGGTTTGTTTTTAATATATGCAGTTCTCACTAATTTCTCAGTACGAAATTCAATACCAGACAAATTTTTTTCAGATTGTCTTTATTGCAGCTTTAATAATACTCTGGATATCAGAGTACAAATGCATAAACATAATTTAAATCTAAAAGTTCCATAAATTACATTTATTTTTATTTTTTTAAAAGTGGCATTTCACTGCTTTTGTTGCATTTGGACTAAGATCAACTTTAATTGAAATCTGGAGGACTGGAGAATCATAAAAAGCATAGTTTGTGAACTTTGGCACCTTGATTTTGTTGGTAAAAGTGAAATAAATATTATTATTAACAGTTTGTTTAGCATTTAGAGCTAGTGTAAGAACAACAGGTCCAGTTTCACAGTAATTTAAAATGGCCCCTGTATAATTTTTGAATGTACGCGCGTTGAGTCAGTAAACCAAAAAGTTATATATTGATGGATGAAATCTTACAATTAAAAAAGTAACCTGGAAAACGAAAGAAAGCCTGAAACTCCAGGTACAGCTCAGGGGGGAGATGCCGGCTGACACACACTGGGTAACACACACACACACACACACACACACACACACACACACACACACACACACACACACCACATGTGAACTTGTACTTGCTGAAATACATGCCTATTTTCACCGACACCTAAAACGTCACAACACACGGTGACAATAGCTGTCATTTTTCACTAACTGATTCATTTTACAGTCAATTATTCCCAAGCTAAAAGATCAATACCACACACACACACACACACACACACACACACACACACACACACACCATTGAGTGGAACAAGAGAGTTGGGGCCCCCCAAAACAAAGAGCAGATGATGTCACACATGGGCCACCAATGGGGCCACAGCTGGGAAAGTGATTGTGTGTGAGCTCTGGCTCGCTGCGCGTGTGTCTGTGTGAGAGTTAAGCTGAAGAAAAGAAGAGATAGCCAGCACTCTCTTAATGTATCCCAGACTCTTTCGCTCCATCGCTGCTTTCCGCTGAGCAGTGAGAAGCTTCATCCCTTCTGCCGCACACCAGCAAAGGTTTGACTATCTATCAGGGACCCAGGCTTTAGGCGAGGCCTTTCCGTGTACACCTGCATCCGGCTCGTGATTTACTGTGTGCTTGTAGAGGATTTAAGGAAGATTTCTTTTCTCTTTTCTTTTTTCCACCCCCCCCCTATTTCTGAGCCTTCAGCCCTCACCTCAGAGTATCTCCTCTGCCAGGCTTCCAGTATAGCTGCGGCCTTTTCTTCGTTCCAGTTGATGTGGGAAACCTCATCCCAGTCCCGAAAGTGCTCGAACATCTGCTTGGGGGTCATCAGCTGGAACATGGTCTGTAAAGCCTGGGCACTGGAGAGCACACAGGGAAGAATATGTAGAGGATGAAGGACAGGGAAGAAAAAAAATGGAGGCCAGACATGCAGGTGCATAGCTAAAAAAAAAAAAAAATACCATCATCATAACAGTGACATGACAAAAACGACTCACTGGATTGAGCAAGTTAAAAACAATTTTTTGGAGATGTTTTCAACACAACAATCGGCCTCTGGGTTTAATTTAAACAAGTAATAAGCATCAAGCAAATGCAGATGATGCATTTTGGACAAAGCCTTGACACGAGGTGGATGTAGGCTTTAAAACGTGACTCTTTTCAGAGCAACAAACCAAGCAATCAGAACAAGAAGACGGTCCCAGAAAAAAGATCCTCTCATAAATACATTAACTAGATTATACATTTCAGTTTTAATGTAGGGCTTCTAAAATCAGAGACAGAACTCACTTAAAATGCTTTAAAAAAAATCCAACATATTTATCATTGATCTCTGAAATCTTCACACAATGGACATCCGTTCCTGTATTGTGTAAAATGAAGTTACCGCATCTCATTAACACTAAAAACGAACAATCCTGCCAGGTACGAAAATTCTTTCTTAGTTATTAAATAACAATTTGGATTTAATTTCTTGGCTTGCATGAACAGCCATTTCTTGAAAACAGGCAGTCATTCAAATGCATCGGGCATGTTTTAAACAGCCAGCCAGCTCATTATATCAGGCTTTGTGGGGTTTTGTTGTAAATACGTATAAGATGCAGGTTTTAAAAACTTATTTGCTCTGTTCACCACAATTCCAGATGCTAAACGAACCCCTGCGATCTCAGTTCACAACGTGCCTGATGGAGCTTACATTTAGAGAAGGACCGCTCTGCCCAGCTGGTTTATGGTGTTTTTCGTGGCAAGGACATAAATCTGTTTCAGGCGAATTAACACATCTCAGACACCATCACTACACACAACTAACGAATCGATGTAAGCTAGACAAAATTAAACAGGGATACTACATATTTATAATGTCACAATGAAATAATTTTTCACACTATACTTTTCCTTGTTCCCTTTTACTGTGGAAATAACAATTACCACAAAACTTCACCATGGATTTATAGCAGATGTCTCGGATGGATGGATGGATAGATGGATGGATAGATGCATGCATGCATGGATGGACAGCCAGTCTAATGGACAGATGGATGGACAGAAATATATATGGTGGTGCAGAGGGATGGACCGATGCATGGACATATGGATGGATGGATGTGTTAACAGATGGACAGCTGGATGAATGGCTGGATGCACAGTTGAGTGGATGGGTGTTAGATAACATTTTTAAATGAGGTGGGCAATACATCGTGGAAATACAAAAACTATTTTCAAGAATCAACTTTTTCCATACCTATCCTACCAAGACCTAGAAAAAAAAAAATCACTCCACATCTTTTAAGTGGGACGGACAAAACACTTTGGTCACAGCATTCTCCATCTGAAACGCCCTCCGCAGGGTACCTGATCACAAGAGCCATGATATCAAGCATAATGAATAGTGCCCAGCCTTAATGAGCACATTAGCAAGCCAATAAAGTAATGTACGTGATTAGTTATTAACAAATGAGACTCGACTAGAGGGCAACTTGTGAACAGGGCTCGAGTCAGTCTGTGTATTTTCACATCATCAATACGCAACGAAACAAAGCGGCAGACATTAGCTTGTCATTCCCTTCATGAATGTGATCTTTGTGGTATGGTGATAATCACGGTAATGGTGGCAGTTAGTAAACAAGATGTAGAAAGCGAGTGCCAACAACAGCAACACACACATACACACACACACACACACACACACACACACACACACACACACACACACACACATACACACACACACACACAATGTGCAGGAACACACCAGGACTGTAATGACCCAACCTTGCCAGGAAAACACAACCACAAAACACAAAGAATGCACCCAACTACTCCGCGAGCAGCATGTGTGTGAACGTGCATATGTGCTTTTCCACTTACGTGATGGTGCCATAAACACTCCCATTTAGCATACAAGTCCAGAATGTGCAAACACAAATCTGTAATAGTTTCTCTAATGCAAAATAAACCATTTATTGCTAATAAGATTTTAATTTGTTGTGTCAATTCGGTTTTCTAGTGTTGTGACTTGATCACAAAACTGCACACCACACATTTCGCAAGCTTTGACCTGATGCTTGAGCTGGAATTAAGTCTGTGAACCCCAAATTGCTGTGTATTTGAACAGACTAGCGGAGCAATAGATCACTCTGTGCCTGTGTGTACAAGAGAGTCAGAGGGAGGTTAGTGTCCAAGCGGAGCAGCCAGAGCTGAGCAGCAACAGCTGGAGCTCTCAGGATTTCACTGGAATCTGCTAATGACGGCAAGATTTATCGCATGCGGCACACATGCACGCTCAGAAAGCGCAAGAGAACAAAAAACATGCAGCGTCTCCAGAATAAGCTTCACAAGAATCCATGCGGTGTTCCTATGAAGCTGCGCATGTGTCAGCATGGGTAGGTTACCTGAGTAGGGGTCCGCTGCCATTCTTTGTGGTGCCCCCCACGATGAGTTCCTCCTGCCAGTGCATGTACTTCCTGGAGAGACCGTGGCAGCCACCGCTCAGAACCCGCGCCACGTTGAACGGCTGTGGTGATTAAAAAGCAGCAGGTAAGAAAGTTAACGTCAATGTGAACCAGTAAAGATGCAAAGAGAAATCAGCTACTTACTGGCCTGGGCAAAAAAAAACAACAACCTCAATAGCCGGATCTTTTTCTCATCGGCGAACTCACCATAACGCAGCAGTTGCACTAATCGTAACGTTGTTTGGTGTGGAAGTTTTGCACGTTTCAGTAAGTTAGAATTGAGTTAAAGTTAAATGAAAGTTTGTTGATTTAAATTCAAGACTGTTGGCTCTGGTATGCAACTTGTGTGTTTAACCACTAGTTCACTAAACTTCAATATTACATGTAGGTATACAGCAATGCTACACTGTCCCATGGGGAAGGAGCTGGTAGTGAATAACATCAAAAGGACATTTTTATTCTACTGGCTGAAAAAAAGCCAGCTCCAGGAACCTAATTCTTAAACAGGTTTTCAGTGAAAGCTGAAAGGGTGAGGATAGACTCTTCTTGACTTGGCTCCTTGCATCCACTGCATCATGGTGTATGTAGCTTTGTCACAGTGTAATAATAATACCCAAATTGTTCAGCCTACATTACAAATCACACAACAAACAAGTGCAGCCAGCTTAATTCTTAAGGAAAAAAAAGTTCATGGCAAAAGCAAGGAAGGACTACACCTTCAAAATGCACATCACAATGTAACCTAGAAGTAAAGCTAGAAGTTTTCAAGACCTTGCAGTAACTCTGTTTTAGCCACCTGAAAAGTATGCCAAGTCCAATTCAGCAAGCACCAGATCTCTTTTATAGTAACCTAAATAAACAACCAACATCTCTGCATTGAATTCCTTTTCCTTTTAAATAGTTGCTGGCTTCATTTTAACTTTAAGTTTTCTTCCTTCAATAACATCTTCCACACCCAAATGTGTTTTGGTTGACCCGTGCTGTTGGTACTGAGCTGTAGCGCATTGACGGGTCAAAAAAGTGTTTTTTGGTTTCCAACAGGCTGATGGCTAGAATCAGCTGACTTTCAGGTAGACAGGCCTCGACTGGTGACTGGGAGGTCAGAAACCCAAAAGTCTGATCTTTTTCCAATCAGTGAATGCACCACACCTCACCGCTAACAGACAGATCGCACTAACTACAACCATCTTCGGAAGGCTTGACATTAGCTATTTTCAGCATCAGTGAGTACTTAAAGCCAGATGCTGAACAACGTTTAAAAAGGAAACTATTTAAAAGGAAGCTATTTTCTATGGGAACAGGTTGGCCGTTCATTCAAGCTGCTAAAACAAAGAGAGAGGATTTGAATCATTTTGCTCTTTCATCATTTTGTACTTTTGTGGTTTTGCTTGTTTGGCATCACACGATTTTGATTTTAAAAAGCAGAGTCCTCTGCCACAAAATGGCAATCCATACCTGCCTTAAGTTTCCTTTCCGTTTCCTTAAATTTACAAAGGAGCAAATTTACCAACTGGAGCAGATGTCAGAAAGGCAGAAAATATTAAAGCAAAGTTGTTCTTTTTTGTGGTTTTCAATTAGATATAACCCCTGTAAAAAGAGTTCAGGTAAGGGTCTACATTCTGAAGGGATGCTAGCGGTTAACAATGCTAACTACATTAATCAGGAAAATGACCAATATAAAGAAAGTCCCTTAAGTATTCGGTCTTAAATTTGTAAAACCATATTTTATTGCAACTATTCTGGAACCAACAGACGTTTTGTATTCTGTCAATTTTGAATCAAAATACAAAATTGGAACAAGCTAAAATCTGTATTGGCAGGTCAAAACTTTGCAAAAAAAATAAAAAAAATAAATTGTGATCCGCCACTAGTTTCTGATTGGTGCATTTCTAATGTTGCACAGGCATGCAGAAATTTCTCCACATTTATGCATACAGTCGTGTACCGACCTTAGTTGAATTCTTATTGGGTGCTGTGTCAGGGCAGTCGGGGTCAGCAGGGTTAAGACAGGGTCTATCCATGTAGCCGTGCCCGATGTCCGCCTTTTCCAACATGTCCTCAAAGCTTTCTACAGGAATGTTTGCTTTTCGTAACTTTTCAAGGAATTCCTTGGGGTCAAAATCAGTCCATTGCTTAGGAACCTCGCCTCTGCAAAGTTCAAAAAACAAATGTTAGCATATCATCTCTCAACCCATGTATGCATGAAACTTCTTTTATTAGCATGATAAAAAGGGAAAAGCTAAAGCATCATTTTTTCCTGTTTGTCAAATGTTACAGCAAACTAAATGCAAATGCTGCTTTACAACAACAGCAAAACTAAACCGATTCCGTGCTCGGTGACGGTTTCCCATCATGCAGCAACTAATTTCCTGCTCCGTCCCTTGTTTCTCCATGCTCTCCTTTCCTCACACATTCCAATCCTTCTTTCTCTGAATCCCTCATTCAGTCTACATTGTACATGCCTAACCAGGCTTGTGTTATTATTCCCAACCTTCCAACCAGAACATAGTAAAAACCCTTATTTACTATCTTAAACCAATGGACAACACACACAAGAGGGATGAATACATCCACCGATGGTGGCAACCCAAAGCGGTAGGCTTTCACACGCTCACAGGACACATGGATGCACCATTGGCGAAGCCACACACTTACTGCATGCAGAGGTAAAGGTCTGCTGAGTGTTACTGTAGCAGCAGGCTATTAGCAACCAAACGGCCAGACAATGGCGTGAGGCCCAGGGCTGGAGAGAAACCATTGCCAGCGATACGCATGCCAGAGACCACTACAATAGAGCCTTCAGAGGGGACGAGTTCAGAACACACATGCACACACACTTGCTCTTCTGTGGTGTCTCTTTGGATGTGCTGAGTCTGTCAAAGTAGCCTCTTCTAAAGGGGTAACTACAATATGCAGACAAAAGCATGGTGGTGCAGTTTAAGCACATGCTAACACTATAAACCAGTGCAGATGAGCTCAGTTCTCTGACTTGTCCCCAAACCTAGTTTTGGTCAGTTTGCCAACTGACCTGACAAAGAGAAAAGCCATTATCTGTGCCTCATCAGGTTTTTCCTCAGTCATCCATAACCCTTGCAAGGATGTGGTCAAACAGGTGACATGGTGCAATGCCAGGCGGAGATCTTCTTAAATGATTGGGAATCGTTTATAATCAGAGGACATATTGTACTTACGGGAGATAGACCATTCCAGAGTGAAGTTTAGCTCCTTCCCAGAAACAGTCCAAAGGGGTGATGATAAGGCAGGGGTGAAGCTGTTCTATTATCTGATTGGTTAAACACAAAGCAGGATTTTACACAAGATGATAGCTGAAAAATACAGACAATATTTTCATATAACCTGGAGAGTAAACGCTAGAAAACTGATGATTGTCTCACCTGATTCATATAATGTGTTTCTGTGACTAATTCTCCTGATTTGTAACATAAATGTTCCAATTTCCATTGCCTGGGGAAAAAAAGAAAAGAAATCAGAACATATGGGTGTAACAATGAATTCAGGAAAGATTATACATGGTTTCACAAGAATGCAGCAAAAATCTTGCAATATTTTGTGAAAACTAAGAATCCCATTATTTATGTTTTTTGCAAATAAATTAAAGGTTTTACGAAACACAAACTGTGTTTTAAATGGACTGAATTTATATAGCGCTTTTCCAGTCATACTGACCACCCAAACGCTGCACACTAGAGCCACATTCACCCAATCGTACTCACTCGCACACACATTCATACATTGATATGCAGCTTGGTAGGTAACTTGGGATTAAGTGCTTTGCCTAGGGGCACATCAACATGTGACAAGGGGAAGCTGGAATTGAACCCACAACCTTCCAATTGCAAGACGACTACTCAACCCATTATTCCTGATTCCCGATTTAACTAACCCATATATTGAGGTTTTTATGTTTGTTACATTCTAAGAAGGTCTTAATGCAAACAGACAACTTTCTGTTTAAATGGCCCTGGCATCACTGTCTAGTTAGAAACTCAAAAATCTGATTTTTTTTTATCTGTAAACGCACCACCTTAAATGCAACCAGGTTGTACTGAGAGTGAAGCCAGCATCAGTGAAGTGGCCAACATGAATTCAGAGATCTAAGAAGATATTTAAAACTTAAAGTTTCTACCACATGGCTGCAAGGGAGCGAGAGAGAGCAGAACGTTCAGCAGGTAACAGGAGTGCAGAATGTATTAAACCAATTTTACACTGTTTTTTATCCTTTTAAACTTCTAACCCCTGGGGACTGATAACCATTTGTCACTTATCTGTCAACATGTCTTTCTTTTTTTTAACTGAGCTTTCAAAATGCTCCCACAAGAACTATTTGTTGAGGTGGAGGAAGATTTTCCCCTGCTTTTGTACCAGAATGCTGCCAGCCAATTTGACAAAAAAAGTCTTAAATAGTCAATTGTCAACACAATATCTTAACTCGACATCTACTTCCTTTCATACTTTCCCTCTCTGAAATAAATAAGACTCCCAGACATACGTACAGGGGAGTTCAGCACAAAGCAACAACTTTCACAGTTTGGGCTCATAATAGCTCAAATTCATGCAACTAAAAGAAACTTTGAGCAAAAACGTCATGGAGTTTTAACAACACAGGATTTAATGTGGTGCATTCCTATTACACACATATATGATAAGCACATTAAAGGATTGTTACCTATTGTAAAGGTAAACATGAACTCTGCTGGCTCTGAGAGCTGACTCCAGGTGCTGCAAAAGGGCATCAACCGTTAGGACGTTGCCTCCCTCCTCCCGCGGCGTCTGGATCATCAGCTGAGGGTTAAACATGGACTCTTCCCCCATCTTCTGTCGTGTGTACTTCAGTTCCTGGTTAACACGCCCACCAACTGGAAGGAAAAAGAAAAAGAAAATCATTCCACTGCATTTTCTTACCTTAATGTGCAAATGTCTAAACATCCAGCAAGTATGTAACTGAAATCTCTTGAAATTTCTATGTCAACAAATGTAGTTCTTTAAGCCTCGAGACTCTTTTTCATATAATGTTACCGTAGATACAACTGAAACCATGTCTGTGAGACAAGTAAAAATATTTTTACAAAATATGAAAAAAATAAAACCCCTTAGTCCACAAGGTCCACCAGAACGCACAGATCAAGCAGAACACCTTGACCTGAATGGGGCCACTCTGACCGGGCATGCCCATACACAGCGGTGCGGGATGCACTGTGCTTTCTGACGGCGTTCTCTCAAAACCAGAATCAACTTTTGGATCAGCGTGTGACCTTGAGGTCAGAGGAGAATTTGCAGACTGCTTTGTGATGATGGAAAGGTAGCTTATCAGCTACGCAAAGAAACCTGAAGCTAAAATGTGTTCATCAAAAATGGACGCTAACAGCTTTGAAAAAACAATGAGCTTGAGTTTCAGCTGGTAGTGTGGCCGCTACATTTCAACCAACGCTTTAAGCTGTTCTACGCTTTGTTTCTCGAGTGAAGCACGTTGAAACGAAGCTCCTGGGACATTGTCATCTAAAAAAATGATTGGTATTACAGTTGTTGCCATCGTAGTTTGTGCTCGGCTTGTCCGACCAGCTGGGAAACTGGGCTGTCTCAGGGCAAATGTGACGTCATTTGAGAAACGTCCTATTGGGTTCCTCGGTACCTAATGAGCATCATTAAAGCACCACAGCCTACCTGAGTATTGTTGCTGTCGAGGCCAATCTCTTCATGTACAAAGGGTACCCATTTATAAATAGCTACTTCCCGAAAGATAATGAATCCTGTCACAACTTCAAAGCATCTCAAACTTGTTTGTTGGTCATGACAACGAGTTTAATGGAATCCAAAGTCCTCCATAGTCACCAGATTTCAATCGAATACACCACCTTTAGGAAGTAATAGAACAAGATATACAAATCATGGATGTGTTGCTGACAAACCTGCAACTGTGTGATGCCATAATATCAAAATGAACCAAAATCTGTACAAAAAAAAGGTTCTGTTTGGCATGGGTTCAACAAGGTTGTCACTGCCAACACAGCTGGGACAGTTTTGAGGACGAATGGAGGCCTTTCCAGGTGCTAACAAGGTGTACCTAATAATATGGCCAGGCAGTGACTGCATATGCCACTCCCTAACAGGTGCTGCTTGAAGAAGAAAACCCTGTAATCCCCACCAAACATGAGTGAACATAATTTCAGCATATATCATGGATATATTTCTGACTCCTAAAGGTTTTTCATGACATATCAAGCAGCAAGGGCAACAATACAAGGGCGGATACGTTCGACGGTAACACCGTCATGAAATACATGCAAATGCAAACCCCACCACACTGCAGGTCCAGAAATAACTTCTTAAAAAGTGTTTGCACAGCAAGGAGCACCGCGATGTGTTCAAACATCTGACTCAAAAGTAATCATCTGTTCGTGATGAAATAAAGCCACGTTAGAACATTATGGGGTCTGTATCTTCAATAGAAGTTGTTTTGAGTCCAGCCGAATAACTTCACCCCTACAGTTCAACCAACTCAGGTTTCCTGCCCAAAATGTATGTATATGTCAGCAGTGTCAAACCAAGCAGCTTGCATGTTTATATGACATTAAGTTTGTGTTTGATAGAGAGGCTCTCGTTCTAATTATCATTTTTTATTTTATTTTTTTGCTTCCAGTATTGCAGCAGGACTAAGCCCTGTGTCTGCGTTAGCGCAAGCTGCAAAAGCAGTTTTTCAGGCTATGTATTTAACTGCCATGCTCCACCCAGACCTAATGGAAAGTCGCAAAGTCTCTCTCACAGATGGATAGGCATGAAAAATGTGGACATATGCAAATCGAAGTGGAAATTTGACCAAAGATCTAAAAGCTACGCAAAAGTAGTAGTGTTAAAATTTCAAACAGGATCCTGAAGCAAATTTCTATTTTAAAATGTTGTATTTTTACAACATTTCAATCAATTTCCATGTACATTTTGTGTCAGCACAAATATTTTGCGTACATCTGCAATGCTTGGATGACAGACTTACTATTTGCATCCTCAAAAAGCAAACACTGTGACAAATAACAAAACGAGACAGCGGTACATTTTCCAACAATGTTTACAGTCCTCGCATGTTTTGGGTATTTTGAAGTGGGATTTCGCAAACCATTAAGACACATCTGGTACATAAATTGCAGTTTCCAACAATAGCTTGCTGAAAACCAAGCAATTTTGGTATGCAATCAAAACAGACTTTGTTGTCATAAAGACACGTAATAACTGATCTGGCTAGATGCTAGTGTCATTGCCCATTTGGAAGACCTGTTTGCACCCAAGCTTCAACTTGCTGACAGATGTTTCTAGATGTTGCATGAATATTTTCACCTAATGTTATTTCCTTCTGATGCCTTCACTGTGGAGAGGTGTAGCAGTCCCTCCAGCAGCAAAACATCCGTTCTCATTATTGCAAGCTTCAACCTTTCTGTTCTTCAAATGAATCTTTCATGACACCACAGGTGCATTCGCAAACAGTAATCTGGCTTTATATACGTTGGTTTTTGGAGTTATTCCTTCTTCCTCACAGAGTGGCCTTTCAATCCGTGTCGGTACAAGGCTTGTTTTACTGCGGACAGTGTCACTACCTTACTAGCCTCATCCAGCTGGAAGTCGTTCCAGGGCTGATACTCAAATTTTTCCACCAAAACACGTTAATCTCTGTGGCACAGAGCCCGCCCCTTCCTGGACGACAGGATGTCTAAACATTCCCATGCTGTTTACGCTTGAATCTCACTGATTGAACCGGTGAATGCTGCACCTTCAAGCATCTGGAAACTGTCCTGAAGGATGAACCAGATTTTTGGAGGTCCACAATTCTCTTCCTGATAAACTTCCAATATCCTTCAGGATCTTGAAGTCTTCCTTGTGCATCTGCTTCACCTTGGAAGTGAAAGATCTAGCCCAGTCTTGAAATTCCAGGATGTTTTTCGCCCTCCTGATTGGGGAGATTTTGAGGCTGATTTGTGGGATTATTCCATGATGTCACTAAATGAAGTAGTCTGGTTGAGGTGTTGCATTCAAATAAATCCATCGGTACTCCTCCAGATAGAAGGGATACACCATGTAAAATCCACTTTTTTAGCCCTTAAATACATTTTTGTTGTGTTCTTAGAGTCTCTAGAAGTACAGAAAAGTTGAGTGTAGTCTGTCCAGGTACTGCGTAGATAGCTTTATATTCTGTGTGGGTCATATTTTTCAATCTGTTCAGTTTTCTGTGTTTTCTGTTGCGCTTTTTAAACAATAATGTCACAGTATTTGCTGCACAGAAGCTAAACAAGGACATCGATTCTCGGCTTACCAATTTTGCGAATCCAACCTTTTTATTTCTCACGGCAATTTATAGTCTAAGCTCATGAATTCTCGCGGTATTTTTGCGTTCACAAACACACGAGAATCCATCTTGTACCGCTACGGCTTCAACCGTTTGTGTTCGAACCAAAAACGGTTCGGGCCAATCACGTTGCAGTACTATGGTTTAAAGCGGGACATATCGGTGCTACGAAAGCAAGAGCTGGAAGACATGGCAGCGCAGGAGGATGCAGCTGCTGTCACATCTGTTTTGTAAGAATCCACAATTTCATCTTTGAAAGAAATACAGCAAGAAGTGCCTTGACTAGCTTACCTTCTTGTTGTTACTCATGACACCGTGATTGGCTAAAACCAACCTTCGGCCAATTAGCATGGAGAGTTCTGCTGAATGTCCCGCCTTTCCCCAAACAGATTCAATGGCAGCAGACCCAGACATATAATGCGCAGAACTAAAGTGCTCCAAATTATCAATCTGGCTTGCCAGGTTACTATTTTCCAAAGGCATGAGTAATCTTTGAGCATTTAAACTCAAATGTAAAAAACAATAACTAAAAAAACATTCTGTGAAAGATTCATTTATTTGTTATTTATGGCAATAAACAAACAGATGTTTTTGTAATCCTAACTAACCTAAAAATAGGAAATAAATTAATTTCAGACAGTGGCTTTCTGATATTATATATCATTTTTCACAGTATAAATAATTGGTTTCATTGCATTTTAAATGGGAGTTAATAGCACCAAAAAGAGAAACAAATTATTTTAGCCATATGAAAAAATTGAAGAAATAAAACAAGAATAAAGTTCACAAAACTGGCACCTTTTAAGCAGTCTAGGAACCCTTTTAATACAGAGTCTGTGTCTCTGTGCAACTGCCATTTCAGTGTGCCAGACGTAGGAGCAGAGGATTTGTGCCCTTCTATCATCAGAGACTAAACACTCAGTGAAAGCTCGAGCAATTCATAGTCATCTTCTTTCACTCTCCTGAACACACAAACACACTCACACACATCCACAATATGTGAAAAATGCCCAGCAAGAGTGTTGGCTGTGTGAAAATTCTGTAACATTTTATTATGCCTTAATCCAATTTCAACAATTCGACTCAATTCCTGCAACAGCAGGCACGGACTGAATGTTTTTACTCCATTGTAATGGCATTAAAGTTGAACATAAGCATGCCTGTTCTGCTGGGCCGGACCACCCAGTCAGACCAATGGAACTGGGAGGGAGGGGGCCATGTCTTGGGGCATTAGGAAAACACACTTGATTTCTTTTTTGCTGGACCCAAACAGCATTCCCATCTGATCCTGTCTGAAAGCATGTTTATAATACTCATCATTAATAGCAGGCCGAGCCTAACTGGAGCGACATGCTTTCCAGCGCTGGTCGAGCTCCACGGCTACGTTACACCAGCAACTGCTTTCAAAGGCGCATGCATGGAACTGATTAAGACCCGATGTGCACTAACAAGTCAACTTGTCCGATGCGTTCAGCCCTCAGACGCGAAGCCAGCCTCAGGCTCGGTGCAAGTGCACTGCCAGAAGGAAGAAAGATAACACTCACGCGACCAAGGCGGCACATCTCTTTTCAACCTGCCTCTACGTGTGCGAGGACACGAAGAAAGGTCTAATTGGAAAAAGATGGAAGGGCCGTGCTTAGAAAGAGCTCACTGTCTGGCCGGAACGCTTTCCAAGTTGTGGACAGCCACCCAAAAAACCCTCGAGTTTACAGCGAGCGAGCAGCGAAGGACAAGTCAAAGGAATGTAGTCTTCCTCTACAGGAAACGGCACATTACAGCCTCAGGGTTCAAGAATTCCTCACTTCACAAGGTTGCAAAGTTTTGGGGTCAACACTCACACAGCCGTGGGGTGAAATTAACACCCCAGCTGGACCAGGAAAAAGTGCGAGTGTGTGTGCACAGCGCTGCGTACGTGCAAACATGTGCATCTGAGTGTGTGTGTGTGTGTGTGTAAACGAACAGCTGTGTTTCTTCAATGACACATATTCCCATATTCCTCCTCCAAGGAAAACTGGGTGACCCCAGCTTGTGTTGATAACTTGAAGGTGTTCAGCTCCAAGCTCAGCTGCTGTGACCAAAACAAAGTGTCACTGACCTTTAAATTTTTGCTTTAGCAGCACTACTTTTCCCCCTGCCGTGTTTTTTTTTCCTTTTTTAACATGAAAATACACTGCTGCTTCAATGCCCTGGGTTGTTATATGGCCTGCAGCGAGTGGCACCTCTAGCCTCAAAAAGAAACCTCCAGTATCCTCCAGATCTTATCTCAACATACTGTTTATATAGTCAAAGTTCTCCATGTTTCTATCTCTGCTGGGACGAAACTTCTAGGCATCTCTATTGTCCCTTCATGCTGCTACTTTTACTAGACAGTAAGACTTCAGCAAACAACATGACGCTAAATATATTTCATAAATGTAGGTCTATTTTATCTGCCAATACAAAATGCTATAGACATTTATAAAATTTATCTTTGGACATTTTGGTAAAATGCTGCATAACCCAGACTTCTCTTTCACACAAACATGGCGTGACACCCTCCGCTTATCACTAGCCATGTTTACATTTTGAGCGTACTTTTAAAATGTCGCAAAAAAGAAAATGCGACTGAGACACGTATCCATCTACTGGTTTGTAGCAAATTAACCAGACGACACAAAGCGTGATGTCGTCATACGTTGACGTTACGCTGTAATAAACAGGAGGTAGAAGTTGCAAACTAGTACAAACCACAGATCAGTAATGGAGCGAGGTTTTAAAGGTATACTATGCAACCGGGGTTGATTTTCCAGCGAGGCTCCCCCCAGAGGGCGAAAGTAAAAGTGCACTGTCGTAAAGATGCTCAGCTGTTCTCCTGGTTTCTCCGTCAAGCCAGGCGCGGTTGTTTTGAGCTTAGCAGACAGGCGAACGCAGTACAAACAATGACTAACACAGTGAAAGTATGAACATGCACACAGAGAGAGAGTAACCATTCCAATGTTACTTACAATCGCATCAGCAGAAACGTGAGGTCCGCGTCAGCCTTGCAGCCTTCTTTTTCTTTTAGCTCTCGCCATTCAGAAAAAGCTTGCCCGATGTTCACCCGTGTACGACTCCTCTCTCTGTCCAGAGCCCTTTTCCTCTTTCTTGCCTGCTCCGACATGGGCTTTTGCTGTTTTCTCGCTGGTTCCGCCATGATAACTGCACAAATATCGCCACTGCGCTAGCAACGAGCATGCGTTTCACTGGGGGCGTGTAGCAGTTCTCGCCGTAAAGCAAGACCGACTCTCGCGATGCACGAGACTTCTGAGCCTGTGGGTGCGGGCCGAGGGCTCCAGCAATTGCAAGTGTGGTATTTCCCCTACAGACCACCAGGGCGGCCGAGAAAACCTTTTTTCGACCTGAAATGACCTCATTTAATCCTCCAAAACGGTATGGAACACATTAATTACCTGAAAAATGTTGCATAGTGTGCCTTTAAGAAATCTTTTGGTATTTCCATTTTTCACGGATGAGACTAAGAAATACTCGAGTCTCTTTGTCAGTCCACAATGTATGTGTTGTTGCTTCAAACCCTGTTTTCGAGTGTTATGGGGATATCTGGAAAGACGCCGGCAGCAGAGACAGCTGATCTGTCATGTGAGGTAAATGTTCGCTACGTCAGAATTTATTTGACAAATGTGTTTCCATCTCCTCTTTAACGCATTTACTCTTTTTCGGAAGTCAAAAACCACCTCAAGCGAGCGTGAAAACGTTTTTGTGAAATTTTGTAAAAAAAAAAATTCTAAAGTTGCAGTTTCCATCAACATCATCAATTTTCAAATGCTATACTTCAAATGCGAAACCTTTATGGAAACACAACTAATAACAAAACCTGTCACCTGCGATCGTCCCCGTATGGTTCAGCTTTCTGACAGAGTTCATTGAATGTGCCAACAACACCTAAAAAAAACGCCCCAAGATCAAGAAAAACTTGCGACAAACCACAAGCAGAAGACGAACAAAACAAGGACACAGCCAAAATATGAACACCTGAATGTCTCTGAAGACCTTCGAGGTTTTTTCCAAACCAATAACCTGCTTGGTAGAAATATATATCCCATCTGGTCTTTGAGATCAGTTTCCCAATAATCATGCAACTTAAATCAGACTTTGTCCTTTGTCACTCCTGCCATTTACATCATACAGGTGGATCTGCCAAAATCAAAGGGCCATGTGTGCCTTCATATCGTGAAGCTGGGGTTAAGGAACAAAAGGGGTGTGGCTTATAACTTCCAGCACTCACCTGGGGAAATCCAACACATGGTGCGTGCAGGCTTTCCAAATGCATTCAAGCATTGTTGTTGTAGGCCAACCTTAGCATTTTTTTCTCTGCATCATATTCCGGCTGAATCCCATCTCGGATGGACACTGGAGTATGATACGACACCTCTGCTCAAACCAGCAGACTCTGCTGCAGATGGTGTCTTTGATTTGTACTCTATCACATGTTTTACAATCCTGGATTAAACGTTATGTTTTATAGTTAATATGGGTTTATTACTACCTCCTAAGCTTGATCAGGGATGTAATATCGGTGGGTCGACTTCCACCCTCCCCCCATTCTATGTTGGGACCTTTCAGTTAATTGTGAGGTGTAATAAAGAAGTTGGGATCATGGAAAGAAAGGAAAACCTGACAGAGGCTAAAGTGCTGCTGGAGAAAGGGATGCCTGCATCCCCCACCCACCCCGACTTGATGTCAGAAAAGTTGAAGACAGTGGATGTGCAATCTGTAATAAGCACCCATAAATGTCTTTCTCTTAAGAAAAATAGTTCAAAACCAAAATGACGACATTCTAAATAGTCTAGTTTTGTTGAATAAAATGGTTCCCCAATTGTGATATCTAGTTATTTTCTAAAAGGTCAAAGGTGAAAGATCAAGCACAAAGCCATTATATGCATTGAAATGCCACCTAGTGACCAAAGTTGGATACTGCATCAAACTGAATGTTAGGTTTGTCCCTTGTGGGGTACTGTATGTTGCTTGTTAAATATTTACTTGATTATAACAATACACATCTTTGCATGTTTTAGATAATCATGAAATAATGCTTCTCTCAACCGTCTTAGTTTGTAGACAGTGAAAATTTGAAGGATAACTTGAAAACTTTACCCATTTTAGTTTTCATTTACACTGATGCCATAGATATTAACAGAAGTTTAAGAAATATGATATGATACAGCTGCACTGTTTTGGTTCCTGATGAAAGGTAAATCACAAAATAGGTTGCTCAATATATAAATCTGGAATAACCGATTTATCAAGCAAACAAGTTTCCGGTCAAGATTTTCTACGTTGCTGAGAAACACTGAGAGGAGAAGAGAAGAGGCTTGTGTGTGCCCCTGTAGCAGAGCCCTCAGTGTGGGTATTGAACATGTTGCATAACATTAACCCCTGGGCTCCCCTATTCTCCAAGTGAAGGAATGGGGGGCAGTGGGCTATGAAAGGAGAGGACGTAGGTTTCTAAGGAACTGACATCACCCCCTTCGTCCTTTCAATTCTGGACTCCCTCCTCTCATTCCTACTCTCATTCTCTCTCTCTTTGCTTTATTCAGCTCTACCCTGTGATTGGCCAGATCATGATGGCAATCAGCCCGGCCCCTCTGTCAAAGCCAGCCCAGCCCCCTTTTCTCCTTGCCAACTTTCTCTTTCTTCCATGCAGGACACACAACAGGACAGCCCCATCCCACAAACATATCTCAGGCAGACAACGGAAGTAGCTCACACTTTCAAGGAAAACAAGAGCTACTGAGTCCTTCAGCTAAAGTGTGTGCGACGCAGTTATTGGAGCAATCTCAGATATGATGGAAGAGGGGATGGCACTGTCTCTTAATTGATTAAACATATTCACCTATCTGCTTTAAACAGGCAGAGTTTGTTTCAATCTACTGACATTGGAACATCCGAGATGTATTGGTGTAATTCAGTGTACATGCATGTTGCCAAACACACCTCAGTCGCTGTGTGTGCACACGTGTGCATATGTATGGAGGATGGATTAGCTGGATTAGGCCCCATCCCAGCAAGAACCCCCTGTGGTGCGGAGAAGGCCCCCCTCCAAAACCACGTCACCTTTCTCCAAACTGCAAAACAGACGCCCAATACCAAAAGCTCCAGCTAGCGCTCAAGGGAAGAAAAGATTTAAAAAAAAAAAAGCTAAAAAGCTACTTTCATTTATGATTTCTGCATTGTGAGCAAACAGAAAAAGGACAGTGGGTGCATGTACATTTAAATTTCAACAGCAGAAAAGACGCAGATTATTGCTGCTGGTAGATCATATTTGCATTGCCCTACTGTATGTAAACCAGACTTTTGGCAGGTGCAGTTTAATGACAGTGCTGTCACCAAAGAACTAACAATCAAACGATGAAACAAAATCTGGCTTTACTTTTACAGATTTGAAACTACTGAGGGGAATTGAAAGTAAAAACATGTTCAATCATTTTCATATACAACACTTCTTGATGTAGCTTTGTCATTGCAAACCCACAGGGTTCGAGTTTCTAGTAACGTGTCTTCGGGTCTACATCACCACAAGGCATGGCATAAACAGAATTATAAAATGCTTCGGTCGTACGCTTACGTTCACTTTACAAATGAACAGATCACGTTCGTTTATAATGCTGGATAAAACACCTGTGCTTTTCTCAGTTATGCCGCTGGTATAAGACGGGTTAAACCTGAACTAAGGCTACGTTCACACTGCAGGTCTTATTGCTCAATTCAGATTTTTTGCTGAAATTGGATTTTTTTGAGGTGGCCGTTCATACTACTATTAAATGCGTCCGTCATCGTACTGCTGTCTGAACGCCTCAAGACCGCAAATCAACCTGCATGCGCAGATAACAGAAGGAGACGTCACAGAGCAGCGCACTGCAGAAGTAATGGTGAATGTTTCTAGAAGTGTTCAATTAAGTTTTGTTTAAAAAAAAAAAAACCTGTGGATACCAGCCGGCATCTCTCCTTGTTATTATTAGAAAGCTGTTGAGCAATGGGAGCTGATGATATTAAGACCCCACAGAAAGACAAAGAAAGGTAAGAAGAAAGCAGCACAGCTATTAACAATGGATGTGTAGAGACAGGAGACGTGGAAGACGGATAAAACGCGACACGACCGTTCAGACAGCGGACGCTTTGAAAAAAATCCAATACGTGTCCGAATTAGCGCTACATATGGAAGCGGCACAAATCGGATTTCATTTGGGGTGAAAAGATCGGAATTAAGCAGATCACACTGCCGTGAAAAAGACGGATATGGGTCGCATATGGGCAAAAAGATTGGATTTGGGTTGCATTTCCGTGCAGTGTGAACGTAGCCTAAGAAGCTGTTATAACTGGAAATCACCCAAAACGTAAGTTGGTGAGCAGAAGCCGGACAATTTTTAGCTTGATCTGCGCCAACGACAAGACTCTCTCAAAACTCGGTTAACTTTTTCATCATCACTTGGGTCGTTAAAATGAAGTCCAAGAAAGTCCAGAGATGTGAGAAGCATGTGGTTCATTCAGGCTGCGAGACTTTCTGCAGACAGTCGCTCTAGTTCAGCACCAAGAGCCGGAATAAAATCCAGCAGCATTGCACAAGAGCCGCACAACAAAATATCACACAATTTTAATAATTCAAATGCTTTATAACATAAATCTAAACTGTTTTTAACAGTCAATATCCAATTTCCATATTTCTTAATGGATTAGTTGAAACTACAGCAGAAGCCACAAAATGTCCTCAGGATCACATAAGTTCCTGATTCCAAGCAAAGCTACAACCTTAGTCATGACTCAATGGATTCCAATTTAATGGGTAGATCTCAGTAGATGAGCAGTAGAGGCTGTGAATGTTTCTTTTTTTTTTCAGATTTTTTTTCTCTGTGTGTTTTAAGAGGGGGCGGGGTTA
Source organism: Fundulus diaphanus (assembly GCA_037039145.1). Taxonomy (NCBI): domain Eukaryota; kingdom Metazoa; phylum Chordata; class Actinopteri; order Cyprinodontiformes; family Fundulidae; genus Fundulus; species Fundulus diaphanus. The sequence continues at coordinate 20,557,269 of CM073127.1, read as the reverse complement.
CGATGTACCAGTGTTCTTTGCCAACAAAAGAAAACGACTTGCGTTACGAAGGGACGGAGCTTTCTGGTTTAACTGTGCTCCCCCTAGTGAACTGCAATAGAGATAGCTGAACAGCAGACGTGTGTAAAGTGTCCTTGTGGGCTAAAGAAAGCAAATGCAGGTAGAAGATAACTTTTTTGGAATTAAAATGCCCGACAAGCTGCGAGCCCCACAGGACAGAGTGAAGAGCTGCATGCAGTGGCTTTACCACTTCTGTTCTAGTACTTTTGAGGTTTAAATCTCTGTCCCCATGTAAGATGCTGAAACTATTAACAAAACGGTTCATTATTAAGTCATTTGCATACTATAGAGGTGTCCATTTATTCTTGCATCCAGCTACGCATTCTGCCAATTATTTGTCTGTCCATCTTTCAATAAAACCATAATTTTATCCACATTTTATCCCCTCCTCTGTCCATGTTTTTGTCCAACACCTATCCGTTGTTTGCCACCAGCGTGGGCACAAGAGTTAGGGAGGTCGCCCTGTAACCCGTGAGTTACCGGGTCCTCCGCTACAACCGTCTCTGTCGCCGTGTCCTTGGGCAGGACACTTCACCCGCATTGCCTGCTGACGGTGGTCAGAGGTTCCGGTGGCGTCAATGTATGGCAGCCTCGTTTCTGTCAGTCTGCCCCAGGGCAGCTGTGGCTACACCACCGTCACCACCTTGTGAATGGGTGAACGACTGTAGTGTAAAACGCTTTGGGGTCGTTGTGCGCTATACAAGTACAAGCCATTTACCGTTTATCTATCCATGTCTTCATCATCCATTATTAATCCCTTCATCCATATTCTTCCATCTATCATCCATCCATTTCTTCATCCATCCATTTACGGTATTCATTTGTCCATCCATCCATCTGCCTATGCACGCTTCGACACATCTACCCATGAACCAACCCGCCCATCCATCCATCCATCCATCCATCCATCCATCCATCCATCCATCCAAAATCATTTTACTACGAATTTCAATACCTCTGCTGTCAACATAAACACAATATCAAAAGAAACCAAATCAATTGCTACGTTGTTGCAGCAGTAGAGTGAATTAAAAGCTCCACACCAGCTGTAGCAGTCCTGTGGAAGCAGCATACATACTAGTTCAGAATGCAGGTGTGCACACAGCCACAAACATGTGATGAAAGGCCTTACTGAGAGCGGAGACCCTATCTGACCCATGACAGCCCCCCTCCCCTCCTTTACTCGCATGCTCTTTCCCCCCTTTTCTCTCATTCCTTCTCCTTTAACCCTGCCGTGGATTTTCACGTAAGTCAAAAAGGAGATTTTGAGAATAACAGAAAAAGAGAGATCCAAATACAACAAAAGCGTGGAGTAGAAAGCTGAGATGTACCCAAAAAATGTGACACTCCAGCTGCCAACCGCTGCAACGACCCCCACCCCACCCCACCGGAGCATTACCATATGTATGGCTACCCTTGCCCCCGATTATGCTAATCACCTGTCCGGCCCCTGCATCTCCTAAAATGGGTGTATTTAGCAGTCGGCTGGCTCCCAATGCGGCTTCTCCTGGGCCCGAGGTGTACATTCACACAGTCTTCAATGGGCAGATTCTTCCACGTTGTTGCCTTCATTCAAATCCCCAATCTCCTCTACCCCCCCACCCCTCAGCCCCACCCTCAAAAGGTCCTTTTCAACACCAGTGAATTCACAGGGCAGCAGAAAGAGTAGAAGGAGGATGTGGAAGAACACGGAGACAGTAAAATTGTTTTTCTTATATTTTACTGTGGTTGTACATGCATGTGTGCAATGCGTGTTGCAATTAAAACGGGATGCACCGATGTAACTAGACGCAGTAATAGATGCAAATGTAACTGCAAGGTGTTAAAATAGTTCGTTCTCAGCAGTTAAACTACATGAAATAAAACCCCGCGGTGGGGGGAAAGCTCATCTCCTGTCAATGCCTGTAAATTTGAAATCAGGTAAGCATTAACCGCCCCCCACCCCTCCTGGATTTACAATCTTGTGACTGGCCCACCGCCCAGCCATAACAGACCGTGACATGAGCCTGAGCAGCCAATCTGAGCCAGCCATCTCTTTGTCATTTCCTGTAAAGATGGCCCATGATTGCAGGTATCCCAAAATCACACATTCTTGAGTACGGACCAGAAGGCAGAGGCAGAAACACACGGAGAGCGAGAGGAAGAACAAAAATGATACTGTAAGCGATTCTATAACCCATATCCCCGTGTGCCAGTTTGCACCATAAACCAGTACAGTGGATTATTTGTGAACAGCCTCAAGGTTTTTTTTTTTTTTATACTTTCCTTCAAATGAGCCAGGATGCTTCCCTGTAAACGTTTTATGTGGATTTTCTGAAGCTCTTTCTTTTCTTTGGGCATAAGTTGCTTTTTCACAATTTTTATTTATGACCAGCAATGTCTACTTTAATTGCAACTTGGTTCTTGCTTCTTTATGACGCCAATAATCAATCTAACGTGTAGCTTGCATAAATTACCTATGTTAGCCATTGCATCCATTTATAAACCCGGCAGCTTGCTGGTGTTCGACTAGCACGCTTTTTTTTGCCTCTGTTTAAAACCATTACAAGTGTTTGGGGATTGCCTTTAATGCTGAATGATGGTCACACAACTTTAGCTGCTGTAAAATAATAGGAGAAGAAAGACTTTTAAAACAATGGCATTAATGGCCCATTTTGAGATGATAATTTTATGGTAAAATGTGCAGAGCATTTCCACTATAATCATGTTTGCCTGAGTTTCTTTGTGGTAATCCTCTTGCTGGCTGCCTGAAGCCTTGGGTATACATTCATGGGGGGTGGGTGTTCTTGTATATGCAGCATTATTTATGTCACCCAAAAGTATTTCAGTTCAAGTTGTGGACTTCGACTCTACCCAGACTTTTCCTTTTCCTTTCCAGGCCTTGGAGGTTTCACTGGTATGTTTTTGGTCATCGTCACGCTGCAGGGTCCAGCTCTACTTCCGTCAATGTTTTTTTGATGCACTGCAGAATTTATTGTGGATTCTATGATGGTGTGGTGATCCTACTGAAGTATCCCCAAACCACGACACTTCTAACTCTGTGCTTCACTAGCTATGTTTAAATGGATATACAAGTAATCGAAATAAAGAGCAGATCAGAATGTGTGCCATCTAACGCTGATTGTTAATTCAAACAGCATCCATTTAAACACTTATTCCCTATGTCTCTCATCCATTAATGTAGGAAGACCAACAGTATGTGTTGCTAAGCCTGTAGCTTTATTAGCGAGTGCAGTAACGTCTCAACCGTTCTTTGAACCTGGCACGGGTCCATTCTGGACGCTCAGAAGACACAGATACAAACTGATTTTTGTATATGACTGTTAAATGAAGTAAATAAATAAATAAAAATACAACATGTATGTTTTTTTTTCCGAACATGACAGAGTGCTTGTATTCTGAGTGAAGCCTGGTGCATGCAAGCGTACGTCATGATCGGATTCATTGATTTTGTGCCCACATAAACAATGTATTTGGAGTATTTTTTCCTTTCTCAATCCGAACACATTTCAATCTGATCAAGGAATTTTGCGCACGTAAACATAGCTACAGCTGGTATGAGGTCATTTTCTAGGAATGCTGTATTTGGTGACTGACAAACATATCCTCGGTTCCGGCCTGTAAATAAATCAGTTCTAGGCCAATCTATCCACATAATGTCCAGAAGCTGTGGTCTTTGCCTACATTCTCTGTGACAAATTTCAGTCTGCCCTACATGTCTGTCTCTTGGAGATCAAAGTGTCCTCCTTGAGCTCCACCCTAGGAAGGACAAATTAACCTAACAGACCTAATTTTGAACTGTGGGAGGAAGCCAGAGTACCTGGAGAGTACCCATGCATGCACAGTAAGAATATGCAAACTCCATGCAGAAAGATGTCAAGCTGGGATTCAAACAGAGGACCTTCTTGCAGCAAGGCGACAGTGCTACCAACTGCACCACTGTGTAGCACCATTTCAAACCAATAAACAAAATACTTTAAGTTATTCCACATCAGTTTATTTAAAAATAGCCATAAAAATTCTAAATCTGACATATGTATCTATTTGAACCGTATTGTTTCCTGTAGACTATTTATTACACCCTGGTTCCAATAAGTTTAGCTCTGATCTCAGTTTTGCCATTTAACATAACAGATTATCAAGTTTATTCAAACCAAAATAACTAATTGGCCTCCTTTTGGTGAAATTATGTATTGGGGTAACATAGCATTTTTGGGTACAACACAGCCAAAACTGCAAAAGGTACAAGATGGTAAATGAAAATCTAATCGAATCAAAATTTGCTCAGTAAATTTTATTTTATTTTATTCTATTTTATTGTGTCAAATGCAGACTCAAACCCGGGGCTCCGAACACTTCAATCATCTGGGACAGACGAGGTTTTCTCTCTTGCCGTGCCTCGCATGCGCTTGTGTGGCGCTCGCCGCCACTGCCAGATTCTATGACGACGCGCTGCAGGAATTGCAATGAACTATAAAGCTATGTATGTAACTGCGGTGAGCCAGAGGGGCTGCAAAAAAAAAATTTCCAGCGACCAGCATTCGTGCATGCACGTACGCAAAGACACACACATTGGATGTGTTTGCAATAAAAGTCTCCGAGCTGCAGTCTGAGATGCATCAATCCACACGGCTAACTCTCCGAGTGTACGGTAGGTAGTGCAGCCAAAACACAAACACACTACCACTACTATACTCCTTTGCCTCTACTCCAGCATGCACACACACACACACACACACACACACACACACACACACACACACACACACACACACAAATGTGCTCCCTCTCCTGTTTTGTACTTTCTCCACCCTCTTGGCAGTCGGCACTGTGAGGGAGGGAAGAGAGGAAGGGAGAGGGAGGGTAGGGAAGGAGGGAGGCCAGACCACCCTGCTCTCATGGCAGGGCTGAGTGTTTACATTGCCGTGGCTCACTCTGTAATACATCTGGCATTCTGAGGCCACTCTCTCCAGCAAGGGAGGGGTGGGGGCAGAAGAAGGGGGGTGGGGGGGGAGTCGGGGGGGAGAGACGCCCGGGTAAAAGAGAGAAACCTTTCTAGCAGCGGGGAAAAGAGAGGAATAGAGGAGTGAAAGATGGAGGTAAAGGTTGGGGGATACGAGGTGGCGGAGGTAACTTTCTCCAGAGTCTCCTGTGGTCGATCATTCGCGGGGGCTCTGGTTTTTGAATAAGAGCGTCTGAAAGAATGCAGAATGTAAACAGAGCGCTTGGAGGCATCTCAGGAAGTTGTTTGTGAATGGGAGTGCACTCTCCCTTGCAACATGCATGCACGCACACACACACACGCGGATAATTTAACAACTCTAAATGCTGATGCGCTGTAACTTTCAGCCAGGTAGGGCTTTCAGAAACAAGGCCGCTTTCAACTGCCAGGGAGCCAACTTGAGGAAAAAATAAATCCCTGCAAAATTCCGCGAACGGGACCAGAGGCGCGACGATTCTCCGAGCAAAGTCCCTCACCAGCTTGCCTGCGATTCTCATCAAATCCTAAAGTTTAACACAACACGGGCAGGAATGTTATTCCTTATACCGAGGGTTTAAACCTGTTTGCGGCCAACTGGTAAACACACAGTTAGTACGAGTGTCTGAGCGGGCGACTGAAGAACTACTGTGCGAGGGCGAAACAGATGAAACGAGGACGATGGGCGCCTACAGCGACTTCCAAGCGAACTGGGGGGAAAATATTGGGTGTGGGCGCACTTTTGTGTTTTCAGCGCTTGCGGTTCTTGAATGAGAGCTGCCGAAGAAAAGTACTAGAGGGGGGGGGGGGGGGGGATTGTAAAGGCACGATAGGAAGATAAAAAGGAGAGGGGGGAGGAAAAACAATAGTACAGAAGAGGGACGTCTAATTAGCCTGACCTTGTCAACCACCTCATCATCCACAGCACCAGAACCTCAAAGCCTCTCTGCATGCAACGGCAGTGTTAGCGTATGTGTGTGCGCACATGCATCCATGCATGTATCACTGCTTTCATGCACATCAAAAGCTGAATAATTCAATCATGCAAAAACCACAATCGTCTCAGCTGAAGACGCTGCATTCTGGGGGCACTCCCCCTCCTCTTCATCTTGCTCCACAAGGACGTTTTCTGCAAGCACTTAACATTAAAACTGCAGCCTTTCTCACTGCCATTCCCAAGAACAAACAACCACCAACTTGGTCGGCTCTGCTGTTAATCACAGTACATACGAAAGCACAAAGAGAAGGAAGAGGCCATGTCCTGATTGGTTGAAAACAACAACAACAACAACAAAAAAGGTTATGATTTTTTTTTTACTTCCAATTTTTCCACCGAACTTAACCATTGCGTAACTGGTTTTTACCCTTCTCTGTTAAGTGTGTTGTTTAAAATTATGAAATACTCATCTCACATGTGATTGCAATTTTCAGCCCGTTTCTACCGTTTGTGGTTCTGATCCCAATTTGGGTCAGTCAGCAATCAGGAAAGACCATCATTTATGGCCCCTGCTCAAATCAAAAATCTACCATCAACAACTTCATGCTGGTAGATTATAAAAAGGGAAAAAAAAAAAAAATTAAAAGATTATATTTATTGGAGTAGCACAGCCACTGGCTGTCAAAGAGGGTATGAATCGTCTTAAAAGGTGGCCATGACTGGACGTACGTCAGTACGAAGCTCCTTGAGGCAGACGGCTCCCTCTCACACCTGGGACAGAGAGACCAAAACGGCAAATGTACAAAATAGGGAAATGTTTACGGTACCGTTGCTCAGCAAAATACCCATTTCAATTACACCCAATAAGCCACTTCATTAGTGCAATGGATCTGAATGTTCTTAAAACGCACACATCGAGTCAGCCAACCACATGACAGCCACTCCATGCTTTTAGGCATTAGTAACTTTAAACATGGCATGGTTGTTGCTGCTGAAGAGGCAGGCACAAGTATTTCATAGACTGCTGATCTCCTGGGATTTTCACATAAAACCGTCTCTCAGGTTCAAGGAAAGCAGTCTGAAAAAAAGAAAAGAAAAAAAAGCCACTTGTCTGGATGAGAATACCTTGGTGATGTCAGTAGTCGGAGTAGAATTGAAAGACTTGCTTGAGACGAAGAAAAGCCAACAGCAGCTCTAATAACCACTCGTCACAATCAAGCTTTCTGACAGCGGCAGATTGGAAAGATGTTGCTTGATCCGACGAGTCTCGATTTCGGCTACAACACTCAAAACGGTACGATCAGAGTTTGGCATAATGAACATGAAAGCATGAATCCATCCTGTCTTGGTTAGCGGTTTCAGGCTAGTGCTGGTGATGTTATGGTGTGGCGGATACTGTCCTCCCACACTCTGGAGCCCTTCGCACCAACAGGGCATCGTTTAAAAACAACAGTTAACCCGAGTATTGTTGCTGACTGCAGTCTTTGGGAACCGCAGTGATCCACCGCGTCGCAAACGTCAAATCGTGTCAAACTCGTTCCTTGAACATGACAGGGAGATCACTGTGCTCCAATGGCCTCCACAGTCATCAGATTGCAAACCAATGAAGCGATGCGGCAGAACAGGAGATTTTGATCGTTGATGTTCAGCCTGCAGCAATGCCGTCGTGTTGCTCTGGACGAACATGCTAGGAACGTTTCCAGCACCTTGTTGAATCTATGCCACAAAGAATTAAGGCAGCTCTGAAGGTCCAACCTGGTGCAAATAAGGTGTGCATCATCAATTGTCACGTGACTGTCTTTCCTCTGGTTTAAAGCACTGGGCACGCACACCTTAAGATCAACAAAGAAATCAGCTTTGAAACCCTGTAATCTGGGAAACTGTATTTTGTTTTCAGTTAGGGTCCTCACAAACATCAGTTCAAAGATTATACCTCAGATGTACTGCCCTCTGCTGGACAGTCCTTTTCACGCACACACACGCACAAAAAAAAGTCAAATAAAATGCAGTTACCCCTTCCCTTCTAACAGTCTGATTCAAGTGATGGACTCATGTACATCGGGCACACACGTGTGCACACAAGCACATCTACTCAGGACACAAACAGTGCCATGGTGACAGCTGCGACCTCTACTGCTGTGTTTCTTGCAACTCCCGCCCTGCAACCCCCCCCCCCCCCTGCTGCGACTCTTCACTCGGCACCCAGGCCACAGGGTGAGTATCAGGTGAGGTTTTAAATAGCAGGGCCTCAACAAGATGACCTCAGGGTCTCCGGAGTCCATGCCCTTGGCCCCTGGCCTCTGCACTTATGCACCCAAAGAAAGTGCTGCGGGACCCCGGGGCCTCTTGTCAGCCTGTAGCCATGAGACTACAATCCATGACTCTATACCGCTCCCCCCCCCCACACACACTATAAATCAGGGGAACGTGAAGTTGTTTCAGCTTCAATTGGGACATGTCTGTGACTCTAAACTCTAAAACTCTAAACTTCACCAGCTCAACAACTCATCTGCTTCATCTAAGCCCAGAACTTTCCCCCCTTTCCCAGAACCTCTCTTTGCCAATCAGAAGAGCAACATCCCCTTTCTCAATGTGAAAGGAGCAAGGGGGGAGGGTGGGGGGGGGAGGTAATACAGGAAGACCAATGTTTATGAGATACTGTTTTAATTAGAGGCAGGCAGTGTCTTATTTTCTTTACAATTTGGCCTGGGCTCGCCTTAACCTGAGATACCAGGCGATACCTTAAATTTCTATTTGCAGCCAGGAAGAACAATAAAGGGTTTATGTCCTCAAATCCACGTCTCTGTTCCCTGACAGTTAATCACCGCACTGATTTGAAACCAAGGGTGCATCTTAAGTTGAACACTCGCCATAAGGCATTTTCTCCAAAAGCTGACTCGAAACCATGTTTGTGTGTGGGGGGAGATCAAGATAGGACATCACAATACTACAACTTCCTGTTGGAGCTAATCATTTCCTGTGAGTGGCATAGTGAAAATAAACACAGGGCTTCTCAACAGTGTGGGTGCAATCTGACCTAAATCCCCCTTTTCGAGGAAGAACAGAGGACTCAAAATATTACAGCTATCGAGACGTATACCGGTTGCTGGTATACTGAGGTTTTTAAAAGTTAAGCTTTCAAAACCTCAAACAATTCCTACATTTTGAAATCCTTTTAATGGGATGTGAGATCACATTATGCAATTTTGTTTTCATTTTGTGTGTAAAAACACAATATATCATAAAAATATATCATTGTAAAAAATTATGCTGTGAAACATTCATACCAGACCCCTCCCTAAGAAACTTCAATATCTGCTGGGTTCAGCCTCTACACTCAGGACTGACATCTTTTATTTTATTTTAGTTTGTTTGCTTTTGCGCCGCTCTTTGAACCCTCCCCCCCCCCGCTGACAAACCACGCAGTAGCACAGTACTTGTGCATCTGTTGCTGCGCACTGTTGGTCAGCTGGCTGAAAGAAGGCCAGTGTACTTATCCCGCAATTACAAGAAAGCAAAAGTTGGCTGCTTTGAAATATTTTTGGATGTAGAAAAACACAGTCACGTTGTGAAAACTAAAGGAGCACCACCCATCACTCTTATTTAGGTAACACTTTTTAAACGCATCACTGTTAAGCAGCCTGCTGCAGGTGAGGCCAACTACTGAACTAATTGTCGGCTTGTTAGATTCCCAGTGTAACTCTATAAAGAGCAGAACAGCTAAAAATATGTCAATAAGGCATATTTTGTACAGTACAAATATTATTGTACTTGTAGTGCTATACCTAATGGGTTTGTGTAATGTGCCTCTCTGTGAATGCTTTAGATGATATGTAACTGTAACAGTCAGCACATTGTATTTTTGCAGTTGTAGGAATAACTGCTGGTTTTATGTATGAAATAAATGCAGATAGATAAATTTTTGTTTTAGTTATTTTTTAAATGCGTTGCTGCCTTGAGAATCCCATGCCTACAACTAATTCCCTGTTTAAAAAAAAAAAAAAAAAGCGACCCTTACATGCATTCTCAGAGGTCAGGGTGTAGGAGACAATCACCCCTTTGCACGGGCATGTGTCTCGCTCCCAATTGCTCTCTGTCACTTTGTCTAATAAACAGAACTTCCTGTGTCTGAGCATTTATAAACAGTGCAGAGTGAGCGCAGTGAGAGAAGACAATCCCTGCTAAGGCTTCTGCACGTGACAGCGTGTAGGATAAACACACGAGACAAGTGCGGTATGCATGTTGATGGTGGGCGGCTGGGGGGTGGGGGACTCTGGCCGCGACCAGAGAACGGGCGAGGACGGACCCCATCCGAGATCACGCAGAGCTCCAACAAGAGCCGGCTGTATCGTACCGTATGCAAGTCTGCGGGCCACACAGCAGGGTCGTCCGCGGGTCGCCTGCGGAGGGCAGTTCCAGATGAAACATAAACAGCTGCTCTGTCCTCTCCTCCTCTCACCTCTTTTTCTTCTCGGATGATGGGCCAGTTCCCCCAGCGCAGGGCTCGGCGGTCCAGGCAGAACTAATCTATCCCTCAGCTGTGCAGTCTAATCTAAACAAACAGATCTCTCCCTACCAGCATCTGGAACCCCTCATGCACCGGGACCAAGGAAACCACCAAAGCACTGTCTTCTTTGACAGTGTATGTGTGTGAGGAGGTTCCTTTTACCAATCAAAGCGTGTTGACATTTTACCCATGTTTCCTACACACCACTTTACTGCAAGTGCCTGTTTCCCATGAAATCAGCTTGATTTTGTGACATGATAGACCAGACTGTAGAAAAACTGCTGGAAGAAGACTAAAAAAATCGAATTGCTACTGAATTATTTTAATTTGATATAAGAAAGATGTGACTAACCATGCAACATGACCACATTATAAGGATAGACAATTATAGTATCACCTATCAGCACTGGGGATAAACAATCTCATTCTTATCATAATAAATTTGATGTTACCAACACCAGAAACTGTTGCGTTCATTAGATTTTGAAAACATCATTGGATGCCGCCACATTGGAGCTACTTGGTTGCCCCAAAACCATGCAACAGTTGCAATGAAGGAGGCCATTAGGAAATGCATATGCGTTGTTCCATGGAAAAGTGTTATTGTTTAAGGCGCTGACAGTGTGTAGGGATTTATTTATGGGTAAATACATTTAAAATTTTCAGAAAATAGTACCAGATTATTCAACTAAATACAAGCACAAAACTAAAATGTTTTACGTCTTTTCACCAATTTGCATCCCCATCTTGTCCGGTTATTTTCACTTCATACGCATAAACAGATTTGTATCCATGTACTTAACCACTGAGAGAGTCAGTTTGTTTCTCTCGTCTTTTACATGAATGAGCTTAAATAACTATAAAATCTCATTAAGAAATTATTAGAAAATTAGATTATAAAAAAGTATTATACCCTCTTTCTATTTATTGTGGTTCTGATTAAGGCAGGTAATATGGGCTCAAAATGTTATCATATTTTGGCCATTTACTATGATAGTGATTAAACTGATAATAGTCTGATATTCAATTATCAATTACTATCTTTTCAGGCTATACATGTTTCAGAAACTGAGCTATTATGGATGTGCTACAATGGCGCTGGGGTAGTGAGCACGACCCATAAATGTGGCTGACCCGGATTTATTCCAACCTGAGGTCCTTTGCCACATGTCTTCCCCCTATCTCAAACCCCCTTTTCCGTCAGTCTACTGTATGAAAATTGAGCCACTAGTGCGGTAAAAAACCCAGAAAAACAGTACAAAAAAAATGAACTGAGCCTACCAACCCAGCTATGCTAACAGATTGCAAACATCCTCGGTTAGAGTTTATCGTTATCATTTAAAGGAGCTATAAGTAATATTGACCCCTTGTGGGTCAAATTGGTGCAATAGCTTGCCAATCACAACAATCTACTATGCTATAGTTAAACGGTGTGTTGCTGTTGTGAATTTTTACTTCCACAGGATAGGTATATGATGTTGTATTCTGTTCCATTTCTGGTCGGCTTCTCTTACTGGCTTCCATGCATGCAGGCTGCTGCTCTTTTGCCAAGATAAAATACCAAATGCTGCGCTCTGTTTTGGGATCCTTGGGAACTTTCATATGATTGGATGAGGAACCAGGAAGTAAACACGGGCTACACTCTGAACCGAAGTAGTTCCGGAGCGTACCTCTAGGTCTGAAAGGAGAAAAGCGTGACTAAGACATTGTTGATGGAGAGGACCGATCATTTATGTATGTTACGTCCATCCCAGGTGACAAATGATAATTATTTAGGTTGATTTTACAGTAAATATTTTACTTATAGTAGAAAGTTGGGATGATTTTAGAAAGGTTTTTTTACAGGACTCTCACACCTTGGTTAACACTAAATTCAAGGTCCTTTCAATGACTTTCCAAGACCAATATCTCAAATTCAAGTACCATGTACGGCATCATTTACCTACTGCTACCACTGGATATGTTATAAATAAACTATTTTAATACAATGCAAATTCCTTGAAGTGCTTCAGCAAATGTGTTGCAAAATGGTCCATTTCTTGAAGCCTCATATAAGCTTAAAATGCTCACTAAGGTCTTCTAATGGTGAATAAATAAATATTTGACAGGAAAAAAAATATGTCTACTCTACATGTCAATTGTATGAAATGATAGACTAGAAAATAATGCTCTAAACACATTAGCACACTGTTAATTGAATCCTGCTTATGTGAGGTAGTCTCGCTGAAAATTCTTATGATAAAGGTAAAGATGCAATAACCAAAAAATGTGCTTTTGTAACTCATTTTGAGAAACCTGACCAAAGTGCTCCCAAACAGGTGAAAACGTCCTCTTCTTGACATCCCCATTGTTAGAATAATGCACAAGTGCAGTCCACAGCAAAAACACCCTATTTAACAAGCCCAATGGTCTCCAACCACTCTCAAAAACCAGTCGTATTTTTCGCGGGCCAAAAATCAAACCAATTTTGGAGCACTAGCTCTGTAAACGAAGCTTCAAACGTCACGTATGGCACAAGCCTCGACAGGGGGCTTTGGCTGGAAGCTAACTATAATAGAAGCGGTACAATAACAAACGCAAAACAATGAAGACAGAGATTGTTATTTGAAATTTTTAAATAACCCTTCACACCTGAGATTTAAGCTATTGAAAGACCAGTTTGAAAAGCAGTGTGTCCAAGCACACTTTTATTTTAGCCTTCAGTGAAATTACAGCTGTCGATCTTTATGTTCACAAATTCTCAAACTGATTTATAATTCAAAATGTAGATGTCACCGCTAACTGAACTAGTTTCATTCCTTAAGACACATTCAATACTATGCAGTTTTTGAATAAAGCCTACTAACGTCATGATGACTCTAGGACACCATTAATACTTACAATTGTAAATGCAGGCTTAGGTATAGACAATATAATAACACACTAAACCTCTATTATTAATTAGCCATTTATTCTTTATTCTAGCCATACAACCTGATTTTTACATTTTCCAGGCATGGCATTACGTACCGACTCGATGAATCAATGTGACCAGCAATTCACCAATTCACCAGTAAGAAGATGGTACGCACCAATACATGTGCCGTTATGCACATGTTAACTACATGTAACCCCAAAAAACATTCAAGGTCTTTCAAGGACAGGTGTTTTTTTTTAATGGATGTTTTCACAATGGTTCCAGGGCCTTGAAGGTATTTTTTCAAATTCACACATTTTCGAGGATTTCAAGGACCCGAAGGAACCCTGTTTTTAAATACTTGGTTGTCGAAGAATATTTTACATTTTTGAACTGACATGGCAGCATTTTTGCATCAAAAACAAACGAGGTATGAAACCACCAAAAACTGAAAAAAACACTCAATTACAAACAGGCAAAGTTTTTTTCCCACTACCAACGTTCAAATAATAACATTTGAACTATCCAGCATCAAATCTACCTTTAATTCCCACCATTAAATTCAAAACATAGACCCCAAAGACCTTATCATATACAAACAGATCAGCTTCTCACTACTGAAATCTCGAAAAGCACATTATCTGTGCCAGAAAGGATCAATAGCCGTGCAATAATCTCATTTAAAAGCCTTAGCAGTGACTTTCAATTTCTTTTCTATCATTTTTTGGTTTAAAGAAAACATATATGTCCCATTTACATTCAAACCATACAACATGTCACCCTGAGCGTAGAGGCTGAACCAACAACAGGGGGAAGCTGGTCATCTGGTCACATTTATTTTGAGTATTTCATATCAGTCAACTGGACTATCAACACCCACTTTGACAATGGATGAATGAAAGCCATTTCCTTTAATTAGCTCACAGTCTACAATAAGGAAATATCATTAAATGACTCCAGTGAATAGCATCCACTGGTTGGAGGTAGCTCAGTCAACAAGCCCAAAATGGTCTAGAAGGAAAGCGAGATTTGAGCATTATTGAAACAATTTATCTGTACAATTTCTGAAAAACAGCGTGAGCGCATGAGTAAAAAATATTCTTCACAGACTGACTCCGAGTCAAGCAAATGTATTTTTGTTTTTTGCCTATAAACCATTCGAATGCCAAACAGAGAGAACGTATTTTTCCTAAGAGGTCAAAGACATTTTCTATTAATCTGCCACGATATTCCGTATATCCTGCAACGCCCTCTCGCCGCGGTCCTCCCCGAACTGTGGTTTTGGCATGTGAAAATTGTGTGAAAACAGTGTGATCCTCCTGAGTACAATCAGGAATGTGTGCTCGAAGGGGCTGCTCTCCGCACAGGCCGTGATCAAAGTCCGCCTGCGTAATGTATTAGAAGACCACTGTCTGTCAGACCCCTGCAGCAGCACGCAAGGACGGGTTAGGGCCGCCAGCCCAGGAGAAGAGGGATCCATCCGCTTTCATGCTTAAACTTAAAAACCTTGGATTATTCTTGTTTTTAAAGCGGGGGAAGTAAGAATAGTATAAAGGTACACCAATGTGTGCATAAAAAGGAATGTTTTGTTTATTCAGATACAGTTCTGCTTCTTCATTCATGAGCAGCACAGCCAACTTTAGCCATATGTTCAGGAATGTAGATCAAAGAGGGGAGGAAAGAAAAGCTCAGCCTCTTCCCTTTACCCCCAAAGCACCACCCATGCACGCACTCTCCTTCCCCTCTTATAAATTCCTTCATTTGTTTAAATTGTTTATAGGTAAAGAAAAAAAAGAGAGAGAGAGAAAAGAAGAGGAATGAGTGACACTTCCACCAAAGCTCCTGTCCCTGCTCCGCTTTTTCCCTCCAGCCAGAAACAAATCTTTTTGGAAAGTTGAGAGCTGTCCAAAACAGGACCACACACACAGCCTCTGAGCCTTCAACTGCTGGGGGCAGGCTCACACACACTAACACACACACACTCACAAAATGGCGGCTTTAACAAAAATTTCCTCAACTCCAAAGGCAGCTTATGAGCCTAATTACAACCTTCTTCACGGGTGACGTTATTGTTACCTCCCGCACATCCAACGCAGTTCGGCTTGGCCACTTTCCGGGACACAAACTCACACACGCATGAAATAGGAGCAACTTAAGAACAATAACCAAACATCGCCTTACCTTCAACCCAGAGCTTCTCCACGTCCGTTTCCAGATTAGCTGCCCTTAAACCCACAGCAAAAGCTCCGAATATCATGAGGCCCACAACCAAAAACTTTCCACAGTTCTTTTGTATGTAACAGCCCAGCCTGAATAAAAATCTCTGGAACTTCGCTCTCAGCCACAGAGGTGCCTTCCTCCCAGTCGCCTTCCCCTGTGATAAGACAAGAAGGTTGAGGTTATTGCCAAGGAAAGCACAAACATACTGCACTTACCTGAGCAGATATATAAAAAAAGGATTATTTATAAATGCGAAGTTAAGGTTTTTACACACATCTGAGAGGAGTTGGTGTTGGGATGCAACAATCAGGCCTTTTCTAGCCAATACTGATTCTTTTAGAAGATATATGAAGGAAAACGTGCAGCAAGTTTAAAAAAGAAAAAAAGGAGGATATTTTAGTATCTGGCCTTCCAGTCACCGACTGGAGGCGATCGAGGAAAGCGCCGGCACATATTCTGATCTCTGGTCCATTGATCGGTGCATCCCCAGACGTTAAGACTCGCTTTAACACTGCACATGAACAACTTTCCAAACTATAAATCCCTTTACCGCCCCATCCTGGAACATCTGGTCTTAGCTGTAATACAGGGTGAGCGCTGTCATTTCACAGCTGCGGGCTATGGTTACAGTGAAACTGAAAAGATTGAAGCTGGCTCGCAGCTGCTCCTCTAAAGTAGATGGAGGTGAATAACAGGAGGTAACTGTCAGGTAGATGTATTATTTAAATATTTAAATTAAATGAATGTCTATGTTTTACTGATAGTCTACTGTAAGCAAATGGTCGTACCACTCCAACAAATAACGTCTACTAGCGTGACTACACTTAAGTTGATTTTGTATAACAACAACAAAACTGATTTGCCATTATTTTGTTAAATGTGAACAAAATGACTTGTTTACTGGGGCAAAATAGAAGTAGAGCTCAGAGATGGCATCAAGGCATGGCCCTAGGAATATCAATTCTTCCCAAATATTACATCCAAGGATTCATCTGTGATTCCAGTATTGCGCACGTTGACACTGCAATGACAACTGCGATTCAACGCGTGGTGCGGCTCTTCTGTCGACCTAATAACCGTCATTACTGGGCCTTACAACCTGGATTTTGGATTGTGTGTGTGTGTGTGTGGGGGGGGGGGGGGGGGGGGTGGCTTATTCCCTTAGGTGACTTGTCTTCAAAAGCCAAACTCAAAAGGGGCAGACACTTGCATTTTTTTTATACCTTGAGAGGTTGATGCTTTGGTGCTAAATCCACTGCACCAAATCCATTGTGTGCTAAAGGGAAGCGGTCTATGAACTGTCCCTGGGGTGGCTTTCACTTCCACCATTGCACGCTCCACACATCAATAAGCGATATTAAAGACCCTGAAGAGTGCGTGTGGTTTAAACCCACAGATACCACACACACACACACACACGGAGGGAGACAACTCCTCTCCCTGTGGAGCTGGCTGTGTGTTCCGGTCTGCACAGGGAGTGCAGAAGCCATCAAAAGAGAGAGAGAGAGAGAGAGAGAGAGAGAGAGAGAGAGAGAGAGAGAGAGAGAGAGAGAGAGAGAGAGAGAGAGAGAGAGAGAGAGAGAGAGAGAGAGAGAGAGAGAGAGAGAGAGTGTGTGTGTGTGTTTGGAGGGGGGGGGGGTAGATAATGTTTGTAAATGGAAGAGGGCAGTGTGACGTGATTTTTCAGGGGACTCACCCGTGTTGATATACCTGTCAAATAAACAAACAAATGTATGTCCGTCTTTCCGCTCTTTAGCAGGATAACGTAGCCCTCGCTCTACACTGTCTTTGCCATGTGCGCTATTAGTTTGGAGGCATCAATCCCAGCGTTAATCAATATAACAAGCGGCTTGTTTCACATGCATTTTGCAACAAAACAGCCCCCCCCCCCCCCTCCAACCCCTGCTTCCCAGCACGTCTTGTTACCTAGTAGCGGCTGGACATAAAGTTTGGCAACTTGCCCCCCCTCCCCTCCAAGTAAATACAATGAAACGGGCACCGCGCAGCTCTCCGGCGGTGAAACATGAGACATATAAGCACCTCCGATATCTGCTCCAGAGCGAAGCCCGCATCGCAGTAGCTCGGCCGCTGCAGATACTCCAAATCCAGCGGCGCGCCGCGGGTATAGTCCCCCCTGTTCCTCCGCGTTATCCTCGGCCGATCGGGGTCTCCGTTTTCCTGCTCGGAGGGCGCATTAGCAGCCGAGGCCATGTTGCGGGGACTGCGAGGTGGTTACCGTTTCCCACTTTATAGTATTCCCCCGAAAGCGTGCAGCGATATCCCGAGGCGACAGAGTTTCACTCGTGGAGACCTCACACCCGTGAAGTGGGACTTCATGCTCCTGTTGGAGACGGCGAGTCAAAGTCTGCGCCTTCCATCCCAACATTTCGCGATCCGGAGGTCTCCGCCGCTCTCACCGCTTTCACCTTGTCTCTTAGGGGAAAAAAAGGAGTGAAAAAGGAACGAAAAGGAAAAAAGGAAAAAAATAAAACAGCAAGTTTCTCTCAAACAGCCAGGCGCGCGAAGGGATCCCCACACACAAGGGGTCGGGTAGGAAAGCTCGATGGTCGCAGCATTCTGCTGAGGTCTATGCGGTCTTCCCCTGGGCCGCGCGTCACGGCCAGCTCTGAGACTCAATAGAAGAGGGAGAAAAAGACCTCCGTTTGGAGGCAGAGAAAGGAGGAGGGGTGAGAAAAAAAAACACCCTAGATCCCGCCTCTGGGGCTGTCAGATCGCAGGACTTTCTTGCATCTGATTGGTTCCAGGAGGGCAAAAATTACTCAGCAAACACGACTATTATTAGCTGCTTAGCAACAGCTCACTAAAGTAGAGAGACCACCCAGGTGGACGAACCTCGTGTGCGCATCTCCCGACTTCAGGGGGGTGGGGACTGCGGGGTACTGCGAGAGCGGAACCGCTTCGGCGAGGTCGGGTTTCTGGTCTGTTTTGCAGGAGGAGGAAAAGCGTTTCCACTGGAGGAGACCTCAAGTTAAAGAAGTCAGAAGTGGAGTTTTGTTTTTTAACTCTCCACCCTCTCGCTCCCTTCACCATCATGGTTGTTGAGCCTCAGATTACAGTGGCTCAAGGGAGGTCCCTCTGGTCATGGTTCTTATGTGGTACAAGTGCCGCTGGTTGTGCTTAAACCTTCCTTGTGTTTTAGCAAAAGTCAAGACAAAAGGGTTTCATCCGGTTTGATAGAGGTGGTGTGGCTCTCACCCCAGGGCGGCATGGCCTGGTAGTGTCATGGAGAAAAAGAGAGAGAAAAAGAAAAACAGAAATTTAGTGATAAAAAAAGAAAAAGTTCATTCACACAAAAGTTTCCTGTTGTCCATTTGCATTCAGAGGGGTGGTCTTATAGCGGATCCAGTTTGTACTCTGAAGCTTCTAGTCGTATATATTTCCAAACTTCCCAATAAAATGAACTATAGCTAAAGTAATACACCTGGGTAAAAAGCTATATGACAAATAGTGTATTTATAGCATATATATATATATAAAGTCAGGTGTGACCTCATTTCCAGATCAGAGGTCATTACATCTTGGCAATGTGGGCCATTGCCCAGGGCGGCATAGAAGGAGAGTACAAGAATCCAGATTAGTCAACTATACATCCTATTTAACTCTCAGTTTCAGTAGAAACTAAATGTCACTTTGAAAATGTTTAACAATTAAGTTTTATTGTCAGAATGCGTTTCACTGGGCGAGTGGATGAGGGTTGTGTTGAGTTGCAGTAGTAGGGAGTTTCCGAGGGAGCTTTTCATGGTAAATTGCCTCTATTTGCTTTTACAGTGACCAGTCCACATCAGATCCCACCTCACATGTTCAGTTTGAAAGCTTCTCTTCATTTTTTGCTTTTGTGCAGAAGTCTGGAGTCTTTTTTTGGCAAACACTGACTGATATTTGAAAATATTCATAATTTCTTGCACCTTGACTGAGACACCAGTTTCATTTGTAGAAAAATAGCCTCAGACCATGATGCTGCCAAGATCACGCCTCACTGTGGTTATGGTGTTATTTTGGTAATGTGCAGTTTTGTCCGTGTGCCACATCAACATACCTCCTGGAATTATGACCATAAGGCTTAACCTTGGTTTCATCCGGCCACAACACATTTTCCCACATCCTCATGGGAGACTTCATATTTATTTTTCCAAAGTTTAGCCAGGCATGGTTGTTGTTGTTTATTGTTTGATTTTGTTAGTAAGAAAAAAGGTTCAGAATCTTGCCATATTGCCTCATGCCCAAGATAAATGAGGATTACGGATTATAGTTGTCACGTGTACTACACAACTGCCAGACATTTCTTCAGCTCTTCTGAGGTTGCTGTCGGCCCCTCAGCTGGCAGCATCCCTGACCAGTTTTCTTCTTGCCTTTTCAATTTTTGGGTGACGTCCCTATTTTTTGCTATGTCCCTGTTGATGATGTCACAAACCTTCGGTGCATCTAAAGCCTTGGAAATTGACTTGACGCCACCTGTCAATCGTTGCTGGAGGCTCGTCAGCAACTGACCAATCAGCGATCAGAATCTGTCCCTAAGTGAAACAGCCCCATACCTGCAGGAGCTGCACAGCCTTTACCTCTGACAACATTGTCGGGATTTTGCATTGTGAACGCATTGCGGTCAGAGGGATTTTGTGAAAAGACACCTGTAAAAATGGTTAAATGTTGTCAGCGGGGAAACTGCTACTCAGAAACGTGTTATCTTGAACTTTTATTGGGTGGAATACAGTTTATTTCTTTCCAAAAACCTAAAAGGAGACTAAAAAATGTAAATGGTGGAAAAAGGCATGCAGTCGACCGTCTGTACAAACCACAAGCAAATGTTCAATTTTGTTTGTAATTGTATTGTTAGCTTAATGGTTAAAATAAAGTGTAATGCTTGATGCTAGTTCTGCTGTTTGATGTGTTTTTGGATATGTATATATTGACTCAGATTTTGCACAAATCTATTTTCTAGGTAGTGTAATGTGAACTTGCAATTTTAGTAATGTCATTTTTTTTCTCGCCCCTATTTTCTCACTGCAGGAACCATGGCCAAATCACACGAAAGCACAACAAAATCTATCCCAAAAACACCTCTGCTATGGCGGTAGGACATGTTGGATAGACTCTGGACTGAAGGTAGAGTCCAGGGAGGACTTGTGGAAGGATGCTAAGCATTTCTTATTGGTTGAAATTCCTAGACATTTATTAAAGTCATCTCCCACCTTGAACTCATCTGTAGTTCGTATTTTGTGTTAACTTTAATCATGGCAGGTTTTCTGTATTTTTGTTTGTCTGTAGTTTTTTTTTTTTTTTTTGGAAACACATCTGCACCCACCCACCTATGGCGCATTTGTCTGTGTTTCACAGAGTCGACAATGAAATACATTGAGAAAATCCCCCTACTCAAAGTGCAAATCTTTTATTAAAGGAAGAGCAGACTTCTAACTTCCAGAACGTACCTGGATTCTCACCTGCTTCCACAGTCATCCCTTGCAGCACCCGTCTTCTCAGCCAAAATTCGGATGGCCTGCTCCCCTTTGCTCGCTGGCTCTCAAGTCCTGAAAAAAAAAGAAGTCTCTGAGAAATCACAAGACACAACAAGCCATCTGCCACATCCAAACCACTCATCTCTGGATCCATTTAGACTTCTCTCAATTACTTATTTTTTTATTTCTGAGAACCGTTTCTCGTCTTTTTCCATTTTCTACTTGAAAAAACATTAAAGATGAGTGTTCTCTAAGGAGGTTTCAATGTACTGTGTGTGCAAAGATGTGATCAGGAGCCAGTTGTAATAAAGCAGATTATGCTTTTTTTTTTATATTGCAGCTGTCAAAGTTTTATCTTTGAGGTCACCGCGGAGAGAACATTGACAACAACTACATCAAAATGTACTGGCATACAGTTAAAGCAAAGCAGTGCTGAGTCAAAAAAATCCTCCTAAACAATTGGGGAAAAGATAAGTATACTGTATGTTGAAAGTTTAGCCCACATCTCTCAAACTTTGAAATAAACACTTTGGACAGTGGGATAGATGAGCTACAGCTGTAACCGATTGTCTGTACCGGAACAACAACACCACACCTGACTTTCTGAGCTCAGCAGAAGCTCGCCTGGCCGCCAGCCGCGCTCATACCAGCTTTAGTCCAGGTGTGGAGAGCTTTCAGAGGAAATCCATGTTATCCGCCCATCAGTGGAGAGGAAAATGTGTCCGTTATGATGGGATAAAAAGAGCTGAAAGATGTATAGTAGTTCATCCTCATTCATTGCACTCTGTGTCACTCCCACCTACATGTCTGTTTTCTCTCTTTGATCAGTCCCTTTTTTCATGTGCTATAGGAATCTGCTCAGAAGGGTGTGATCCATGCATCAGATAAAATTATCATTTTTTTGTATATCCAGTGAGATTAAGTTATGGGAAATAAAGTAATTTAAACTAATGGGCTGAGAGGAGCTGCACGGTGGCACAATTCACAGTCCTGGGTTCGAACTCTGGACTGGGGTCTTGCATGATCTCCCTGTGGATGCATGGGCTCTCTTTGGGTACTCCTGTTTCCTCCCACACTATATATATATATATATATATATATATATATATATATATATATATTTATATATATATATTCCCCTTAGGTGTAAGTGTGTGTGTGCATGGTTGTTTGCCATGTGTCCAGGTGTACCCCGCCTCTTGGCCAATGACCACTGAGATAAGCAGGTATGGACAGTGATTGGATAAACTGATTGAAAATGTTATGAATAGACTTTCTAAAATAGAAATTAGAAATCATGACGTGGCGTCATCTTGATAATGAAATGAGCCAGTTGATATTCTGGATTTAAGGAGGGTATTGAGGAAGAAAAAAAATGTTAGGGAGCACCTGACATAACACAGAAATATTTGATAACTTAATTATTCAAATATTTGATAGCTGCAGCCCTACTTGAGCGTAGCTCTTATTTTTCTGTGTCGCACAAATATTGCATTTGTCCAAGTTGGCTCGATATGCTGCATCAAAGATTTGGGCAATGGTAAGTTGACCCAGACCTGTACTGCTGGCAGGACTTTCAGATGCACTCAATTTGTCTCTATGAAGCCAGAGGATATTAAGGAGCTGTCATGGTAAAATATCATCGACCTGTAGAGCCATCTCTGTAATGCTACAGTAGTTCTTCAGAGCGTTACTGTATGAATATACAGCCGAATAGATTATGTGTTCAAATGTATGTCGCCTGTGCTAACTGCACCGCCATACACTGGTACGCTGCCTCATTTGTAGGCATTTCCCAAAAAAAAAATAAAAAAATGTCTCTCTGCCCATCTGAGAAGAGCTTGCCTCCAGGGACCTCAGTGGTGTTTATCAATCACTTTGGCATTTTGCATTATAGTTTCAGGCTGCATTTCTGGATTATATTTCTGGTTGAATTTATCTAGTCATGGCGTCATTGTTTGTCTCCTATTTATCTGCTTGTTATAAAACCCTCCAGTCGTGTTACTTAACTGTATATCATATAGTAATTATTTATGTGTCTTTACTAACATTTGGATGCTCAGGTTTCATCAAATAAAAGACACTGAATGTCTTAAATAGTAAAAAAATAGTTGGCAAGTGAAAACTCTGGGATTTGTTTTCTCTGTATTCAGAGCGCTGCTCAGAGGTTTTCACACAGTTAAAAAAGTAAAAAAGTGTGCCCATAGTTAGAGGTGCACACATGACCCAAATTCCTGGATTTTAATGATCTGAATGCTAAAAACAAAATCAACATCAATTATTTTGCAAAATAAACTGGCATTCAAAATGAAGTTTTGCTCAGTTTATCACAGAGCAGTCTATTTATTTCCATTTTTGGTTGTCACTTATAATCTTCCCATGTTTTGTTTTGTCCCACAGTCCACAATCATCCAAGTTTGGACGATGACTGAATTGAATGCAAATCAATTTATCTTTTTAACCCTATCAGCATTCAGAGTTTTCATTGCAAAACTTTGCACTGTAGTACAACCTATGCTGCTCATTAAGATTTCACTGGGCTCGGATGTCATTCATGCAGGCTGGGACCGGGAAAATGCTTTACAGCAAAAACTAAGCTATGCTACAATGCCCCCTAATGCCGCTGAACTGAAGTTTGTCTTTGTGAAGCAAGACCTGACTGGAAAAAAAGAAACATTCCTCCTGCACCATATCTGTGGCTAGACGTGTACATGTTGTTTTCCTGGCAGCACAACACCGCAGGGCTCAATAAAAGTGCCGTGGGTCATTGTGGAAAACGGTCCTCCTCTTTGAGCTCTGTAGTGTAAAGGCTGTAAAGATATGCCAGTAAAATTTCTCTGGGAGATTATATTGCCAGCATCTGTGTGAACTAATGAAACACGTATGCGCATATGATGCCAACACCTTTGAACAAACATCAGCATCCTTCCTGTTCTTCTCATTCACAGACACGGGCTAACATGAATGAAACTAATCAATTAACAATGAGACTTCTTAAAATCTCAGTGTGACAAAACAACCTACTGAATAGACAAACAGGTTCTTTATCATCTTCTGTCATCAATTAACATAGAAGCTGGCTGAGCAAACTGCACAAAAAGTATAATTTAGTCATAAGTTGTTTTGTCACATCACATGATTGGAGCCCTGGACGAGCCCCTCCTTATGCCTCCTTATACATTACCAAACACCCCAAACAATAGCCTGTCTGCAACAAAAAAACAAGCAAACTCTTATGTTAGTTAATGGAAACAATAAAAACAAAATAATATTCATTTGATAGTAATGTTACTAGAGGGATGAATGAATAGATAGATTGATTCTGACAATAGTTGTACATTCTGAGCATTGTAGGATCAAGTTCCTTATATGTGGAATACCTGGCAAATAAAGCTGATTCTGATACTTGTTCTGATGCTGAGTTTGGGAAAATAAATGGAAACACACATTATGGGTGTTTGACACTTCAGTAGTGAAATATTCTCCTGTTGTTTTCTATTAAGCACCAGTGGTGTCTCGGCTGACGCTCCGAGACGTGGCGGCCTACGATCTATGACCTTAGTCCGGTAATCTGTCCTGTCACAGAGGACTACAGCTCTGTTAAACCCTCTTCTCTGGAGGCAAGCGTCGACATCCTGGAGGATAGAGCTCAGTCCCTAAGGGTGGAGTTCTGGGATAGGGCTGGATGAAAATTTAATAACAATATGAAAGAAAAAAAGAAATAAATCTTTATTTGTCATTGCCATTGTACATTCCAATGAAATTTGTCTTCTGCACTTAACCCATCCCTCAGGGAACAGTGGGCAGCTATCACAGCACCCGGGGAGCAATCTGGGGCTAAGGGTCTTGCTCAGGGACCCACAGTGGCAGTCTGCAGTGATCAAACCAGGTACTTGCAACCTTCTCAGACTGCAAGCACGTTGCTCTAACCACTTGGTCACCACCCCCAGAAAAGAACATACACAGTTCAGAAACTCAAGTTTTAACCCAGGACCTTCCTGCTGCAAGGTAACAGTGCTCCCACCTGCGCCACTGTGTAGTTCCAATATGTATTGATCGATAAACGTGTTGTTCAGTAGAAAAAAAGGGGTCAATTAAAAGTTCAATAAAAGAACAGTTCTCCTTCCTTTTGCATTCTACCCAATCATGTAGGTTAATAGCACAGTCATTACACCCTCCCAACCAATTCAATTCAATTCAATTTTATGTATATAGCGCCAATTCATGAAACATGTCATCTCAAGGCACTTTCCAAAGTCAAATTCATTCAGATTATACAGATTGGGTCAGATTATACAGGTTGGTCAAACAAATTCCTATATAAAGGGACCCAGTTGATTGCATCAAAGTCTTAACAAGCAGCATTCACTCCTCCTGAAGAAGCCTAGAGACACAAGGAAAGTCGTATGCATTTTCCATGGCTTTGCAGCAATCCCTCATACCAAGCAAGGATGAAGCGACAGTGGAAAGAAAAACTCCCCATTAACGGGAAGGAAAATCCTCAAGCAGAACCAGGCTCAGTGTGAACGGTCATCTGCCTCGACCGACTGGGAGTTAGAGAAGACAGAGCAGAGACACAACAAGACAGACAAAAAAGCACAGAAGCACACATTGATCCAGTAATCTGTTCTACATTAGATGGTAATAGTGGGTGATCTGTCTTCCCTGGATGATGTCACAGTTTACAGTACGCCAGACTAGGTGTACCTACTATGAAGAAAAAAAGAGAGAGAACAAAAAGTTAAAAGCTGAAATGACGACAAGCAATGCAAAACTGGAGAACAGTAGAACTTAGTAGAGTTAGAAAAATAGACCCTGATGTCCTCCAGTAGCCTAAGCCTATAGCAGCATAACTATAGAGATAGCTCAAGGTAACATAAGCCTCTCTAACTATAAGCTTTGTCAAAAAGGAAATTTTAAGATTAGTCTTAAAAGTAGACAGGGTGTCTGCCTCACGGACCAAAACTGGGAGTTGGTTCCACAGGAGAGGAGCCTGATAGCTAAAGGATCTGCCTCCCATTCTACTTTTAGAGACTCTAGGAACCACCAGTAGACCTGCAGTCTGAGAACGAAGTGCTCTGTTAGGAACATACGGAGTAATCAGAGCTCTGATATATGATGGAGCTTGATTATTAAGGGCTTTATACGTTAGAAGAAGAATTTTAAATTCTATTCTTGATTTAACAGGAAGTCAATGAAGGGAAGCTAAAATTGGAGAAATAGGATCCCTCTTTTTGATTTTCATCAGAACTCTTGCTGCAGCATTTTGGATCAGCTGAAGACTTTGAATTGCATTTTGTGGACTTCCTGATAGTAAAGAATTACAATAGTCCAGCCTTAAAGAAACTAGTTTTTCAGCATCACCCCTGGACAGAATATTTCTAATTTTGGCGATATTCCTGAGGTGAAAAAAGGAAACTCTGGAAACCTGTTTAATATAGGATTTAAATGACATGTCTTAGTCAAAAATAACACCAAGATTTTTTACTTTATCACCAGTGGCCAAGTTAATGCCATCCAGATTAAGTGATTGATTAAGAAGTTTATTTTTTGAGGACTCTGGTCCAAAGATTATAACTTCTGTCTTGTCAAAATTTAAGTGCAGGAAATTTAAAGTCATCCAGCTTTTGATGTCATCAAGACATGACTGTAGTCGAAGTAATTGATTGGATTCATCAGGATTTATGGATAAAATAAACAGTGGAAATGAATCCCATGCTGTCTGATAATTTTGGCAATCGGAAGCATATACATAGTAAAGAGAATTGGTCCAAGGACTGAACCCTGTGGTACTCCACAAGTGACCCTAGAGTATGAAGAAGATTTATTATTAACATGAACAAACTGGAATCTATCCGACAGATAAGATTTAAACCAGCCTGATGCTTTCCCCTTAATCCCTACAGTATGTTCAAGTCTTTGTAGGAGAATATTGTGATCAACTTTATCAAATGCAGCACTGAGATCTAACAGGACAAGTACAGACACAAGTCCATTTTCTAAGGCCATGGTAATATCATGTGATATGTGACCTTCACCAGAGCTGTTTCAGTGCTATGATGAGCTCTGAAGCCTGACTGAAACTCTTCAAGTAGGTCATTACTTTGTAAATGTTTACATAGTTGATTAGCAACTACTTTCTCAAGAATTTTAGATAGGAAAAGAGGATTAGATATAGGTCTGTAATTTACTAACTCATCTTGATCAAGAGATGGTTTCTTAAGTAAAGGTTTAATAACAGCTACTTTAAAAGCCCGTGGTACATATCCATTTACTAAGGATAGATTAATCATGCCTAAATCTGCAATCACAAACGCAGACAAGGAAAGCTCCTTCACCAAGCTTCAAAGAGTTCAAAGAGCATAAGTTCTGTTTTTCTTTTTTTAGGAATTACAGTTTGGTAAAAAAGTTGAATAAAGTGTTGTCTTTGAATTCAGTGTTCTTTATTTAAAAATAGGTCATTAAGCAACAACATAAAATGGTCAGGGCTGCACTTTAAAACATGTATTTTGAATTTTTTGATAATTATCGATTTCGATCAACATGATTTCTATTTTATCAATATGCTGTTTTTCTATATCGTCCAGCCCTGTATATCTCTCTGCATTACAATGGCCTCCAATGACAAAAAGGCTCGCTTTTCCTGTGAGGGAGATGCCACCCCACACTGCCTTCCCCAAAAACTGTTTGGCACTGGCCGAGAGGTTTTAGCAAGTTTTTTTATGGTTGCAACCCACACACTCAGCGCCGCTGCTCTACCCACAAATGTATTTCCCTTACAAATGTGGCACCATTCAATGGCAAATAAACTGGGTTTCCAACAGCATAGCACTTGTTCCCAAGAAGCAGCGTTAGCTAAAGGAGCACAAATGTTCTTCCTTTTCCTGCTCAGATTAGTATGAGAAGTTGGTAATATATTTGCAACTACAATGAGACTTTTTTAATATTTAGTTTCTGAAACTTTGAAGGTTCTGAAACTTTTCTTGTACACGATTTCTGATTGGCATCCATTGTTTATCCGTAGCCACATGGAGGAAGGAGATGACGTACTTCATTAAGGAGCACGGCATTGATCCAGGGATGACTTCATCTGCCTATCACCCTCTTTGACTTGTGGCGGGGCCCTTCACGCACTACAAGGCTGGTTCGCTGGCTAGCGGCCATGAGGAAAAGCGGAAAAAACCCTTGCTGAGTTCATTCGCCTATTTATGATCTGCAGGTGGATTACAGTTCAAAGCAGAAATGTGGCAACAAAATAATATCCTAACTTCAAAAGCTGATTCGGATCTTTTTTCTTTTTACCTGGTTCACCATCACGGTTGATCCAGCAATATATATAAAAAGAAGTTCTGATGGTGTTTGACAGGAATAATTTTAAAATTTTACTCATTTGCTCCTGCTACTGGACCAACACTGTTCAAAATGGCTATTTTACTAAATTCATGAATTAAACTGTATGGATACCGGTGTGGTGGTGGAGGTTGATCAGTCTCTCGTCACCTATCTCAAGCCAGAAATAAAGTTAAAAAAAGAGTCAGAAAGGTGGAAAACAGAAAAAAAGCGTGCAAGGGAATGCAAACAAAGCACACATCTTTATTGAAAACAAATGCGCTCAATTAAGTAAGAATGTCCTCTCTCCCTCTTTCTGTCTCTCCCATATCCCAACAACAAAACAAAACAACGAACAGAAAGGGGAAAAAAAGAGTGAGGGATCCTTTGTGCTAAAAGTATCATGTCATATTTTTCAATCATTGAAAGGAGCACACTGTTTTGTGTCATGTTAAACAGGAAAATACTGAATGACTAGGTAGGCATGCAGAGCAATGTGAAAACAGCCATTAAACAAATTCATCTTTTCTTGCTGTAGTATAAGCTTTAAAAATAAACTAAAAAAGTGGTGTTAGCACTGTTTGCTTATTTATTCTTGTTATTTTATTTAAGTTTTATTTATACAGGTATTCTCACTGAGGCGTTTGTATATTCTCCCCCTGCATCCGTGTGTTCTCTCTGGGTTCTCCAGCTTCCTCCTACCGTCCAAAAACATTGGTTGATTAGGTTGATTCATCACTTGAAAAAACGCTGCGATTCACTGGTGACCTATAGTGGGTTTACTTTGCCTCTTGTCCAGTGACTGTTGGGCAAATCCCTCCAGCAACTTTGGAAGAATAAGTGGACATAGGATATAGGACATGGATAGATAGATTGATAGATCAGTGGAGAAAATACGTAAGTTAATTTAGATGGTATTTACATGACATATGCGTCTCAAGATTGTTTGACACCCCTGCCCTAAATATTGCATAACCCCCTTTTGTCAACAACACAGAACTTGTGTAAAAGCTTCAAAGCTCTATAATGCAGTTGTTTAATTTAAACATTGTCCAGAAAGTAAAGGAATGCTTAGAAAACACATCAGAAAAAAATCATTCTAGATATCCATACTGACATGAAATGGGTAAGAAAGACATATAAATCTTAACATAATTAAGCTCAGATCCCCTCAGCATCAATTCAAAAGCTTTAAAGATCTCAAGTCTCAATTTCTTGTGGTTTTGCAACATATTCCATACAAATGGTGAAGAATAAACAAAAAGCTTGCCCTTTTTACCTATTTCAGTTTGGGCAAATGAAACTGAAAGCAACAGAAAGTCACATGAATTTAAAAGCGTAAGGAACAGTACTTTTCTGTGCACGAAAAAAGGCATTGACCAGACCCTCCAGAACGGGAGTGGAAGCATCAGCCTGAAACTCTGGATTAAAAGTGGTGACGCCGTCGTCTGTGGTGGAAGAAGCAGCAGGAGGCACTAAGACATGAAATGAAGAATACTGGAGCAGTGGTTGATGCGGGGAACCTTACTGACCCAGGCAGAGGAAGTGTTGGGGTCATCCTCAACTTCCTTTAGATAGTTTGATCATTTTTCTCTCTGTGCTTTGAGGACCTCACTAAACCACCCAATAGGGAGTAGCAACAGATGGCGTGTACACAGGGCAGGGACTTCATCAATGCAAACTTATGAACCAAACTTTACTGGGAATTCCTCATTCATGGGAAATAATTGCAATCCCCAATCTCTATCACAAGTGTGGTTGAGCAGGTTACCCACACCCCTCAGTGAAGGTTAAGTCACTTATTGGTCCCCTCAGTGGGGTGAGTGTGCGGCCCCGGACATCTAAGGGCATCACCTACCTGTTATTTCTCAATCTTGTGTTGCTGAAAACCACGTAGCTAGTTGCCATGCCGGAGTCTCGTTTGCTATCCAGACAAATCAATCCACCAACTGAGAAAGAAATCTAGAAATTTCTTGCAAATCTCGATCTGTTACCAAGGTGCATGGCAGAGGGACATCATTAGGTGCTGGTTAGGCTCAGGGTTGAGAAATCAATTTGATCTCAACAAATTTCTGTTTGTGGCCAACGACAGAAATGACACACTAGAGCTCGGGAAAAATTAGTCTTGGTTGCAAGAAAACCTCACTATCAGCGCATTTCTATACTAAAACTTCCCACTACCTGCAGCGGTATGGCCAAGCTATAAAACCTCCCGTGCTCCTCAGCTAGTTCAGCTTGTGGGGGCTGAGCACCTCTGAAGGCCTGCGGGGTTGTTTATATTTGAGCTCATGATTGTCTTCAATCATGCACTGAACTGTTTGACAGGTCGCAGCACTTCCTGGCCTCTGTTTACCTCTCCGAAATTCTGAGAGGCTTTGTGTGCACAATCAGAGCAGCTCTGCGAAGATCCAACAGGCCTATTTCACTTTCCCCCCCTGAGCAGAAACACAGGGATGTAGACCAAACATACAGTAAATGCTTATGTTTGACTGCCTCAATCAGCAAAGGTAAACTCTCTGGTGGAAAATGCAGGGCAGGTTTGCAACACATGTTTGATTTTCAAAATTGTTCACCTGATTTAAGCCTGTTGATGACTTACAGAACGTGTTTTTGCATTTTAAATGTTGTTCCATCTCATAAATGAATTTGCAATGTTTCCAGTTGGCATGTTTGGGTATTTTGATTCAAAAGTAGAAACTTTTAGGAACTCTCAAGTCTTATTAGCCTAATTTTGATTTAACGCAGAAGTTCCCTCATTGTTTGGCCGACATTTATGCCGAGATCTGGAATAGACAAAGTTACTGCTGGCAGGTATTTAGACAAGCCAGCGGTCTGGACCTTGGAGCTGGCCTGTGAAGCTGTAATTTTTGGAAACAAGCTCAGCCTCCAATGTTAACAGGAAACTTGTGCTGCCCTGAATGTATACGCATGGCCTCAACAAATAAACAGTATAATACAATATCAATTCTATGACTCCATCGCAATCTGAGGTCCAAGAGAGGAAAAAAGAAACTAACTGAATCTCTGAGAAGTATGAAGAGCAGCCAGATAGATGGAGTGTGCCTCTGAACAAATTCATTTGTATAGGTTAAGAGAAACAGTAAAATCTCAGTCAAACTCCAAAACAAATAGCTACAGGAACTTCCCTCAGATTATTTTTTATTTTCCATTTTTTTGTAGTTTTAAATTGCCTATCATGTCTCCCTTTTATTGGTTTGCTGTTTCATGAAATGGGTTGTCTTGGAATTTGTCAATGAGACACTGGTGACAATAGATGAAACGGTAACTGGCCTGTTCTTGTATAACACTTCAGGTCCCCTAAAGCGCTTTACACTTCATTCAGTCACTCACATGCCAACGTTACATTGTAGCTACACAATTCGGACACCAACAGCAGGTAAAGTGGGCGAAGTGCCCAAGGACACAACAACTAAGGTTGTCGGAGCGGGGGATCGGGGAACCCACCAGCTACAGGACGAACTCTTAGTTCCTGTGCCACTGTTGCCCCTTAAAGGAAGTGAAGTGAGTACTTCTTTCAGGCACGGGAATGGGTTCCAGGATGCCACTGAGGAGGAGAGGTGAGTAATTATTTGAGGAAATGACATTGGAATCTGTGGCGAGTTCTTTGACTATGAATGAAGGCTTACTTGTCAACAGAGAGGGTGAGGATGCAGGGCAGGAGGTGAGGATATCAAGAAATAAACCACCTTTTAGCTCATTATTTTAAACTATTTCAATTTAGTACTGACATTTCTTCCTAAATAATTGTATATATAAATTTGTTGAAACTCCAGGTACCCACTTCTGTTCCTATACTGAACTACTTTCTTCGTAATTCTCTCATAGTCTTTGTTGTATACCTTATTTCTGAAAATCAATGATAGCACTGAAAAATAATTTAAACTCCTGGGCTTGATGGGTGCCAGTATCATTCCCTGAGAAGGTAAAAAATAATTAATGTCTGATTGATAAACCAACTTGATTGAAAAATACACAAGACTTGATTTGTTGATTACACAATGGTACATATTACCACCACATCTCTCTTCCAGAGAAACCCAGTACTTTGGTAATCAGTTTATTATTAGTATTCTTTTTCAGCCATAATTCATTTAATATTAGCTTAAAGATTGTTTTTTTAAAAGGTACTTTTAATCTGATAAACAAGCTTCTTAGAATTGTATATTCTAATTTATTGAATACGGCTGTAGTTGTTCTGTTACCAGATTCTCACAACTGAGCTGTAATCCCCTTGGCCTCTTGTACTTCACTCAGGAGTATCAGAGTAAAACAAATGCACACAACACCTATTTGTAAAGGATTTTGAAACCCCCGTGTATTTTGTGTTCCACATTATTTTGTGTTGGTCTATCACATGAAATCTGAATAAAATACTATAAAGTTTGTCGGTTGTACTGTTCCACACCGTCTTAACTCCTGCACATTTAGGCTGCACACCCTCACCTTGGTGGAAGGTTTGCTGACTTTTGTTAAAGTGATGGTGGGTGTCTGCTGGAGGCCTGCTGGAAAAAGTGACACATTTAAAGGTAAACACTTAATAAGCTGTCCAGACCGCCGTTTTACTCGCCCAGACCTCCTGTTCGGTCACGTCTGAACCACAGCGGTAACTGTTACCTCCCTCGGTGGAATTCACACTCGTAAACAAGCAGCATCATCCTTTATTAGCAGAAATTCTTCCAAGACTTGCAGGTCGTAGATCTTTAAATCCCTGCAACTAACTTACAAACATCAATAAAACAATATTGATGCCCTGTTGAAAAAAAAAAAGACTTCAAACAAAATCCCAGATTGGTGTGTGTCTCTGGCTGCTTCATTTCAACAGTAAATGTTTACAGTTTTAACACAGGCATTAATGAGGATGAAGGGGTATTTAGAGTGTTTGGAATACCTGAGCTCCTCTGAGGTGTGTCTAATAGCTTAATTAACTCGCAATTAGAGGATTTTTTGGTAAGTTTCCATAAAACAAACAAGCTGCATTTCAGGGATTTAAATTGAATCCAATAACAGTCAGATGGAGTCTCTAAAGGGCTGGAAAGGTTGATTATAAGCTGAACATTTTGGGTGTTCCAAAATGTTCTGAGAGACAAACCTCAAACATTCAGGACTGAAAAACAAAATGACAAATTTTCTCTGGCACGCTCGCAATACTTGGTGGACTGTGATAGAATTTTATTGATAGCTCTTTTGAGATACATTCGCTCTCATTACAGGGATTTGAGTGGCTATAAAGGCTTCGGGTGTGATGCTGTTTGCGTAGTGTAACTCATGTTTCCTGAAAGAATGTAATTTTTTGGGCCAACTTCCTTCTGGGGTTACAATGTTTCACTTCCTCGTCCTCTCCCTCCACTGTGGCTGTGGCAAGGACCTGTTGGCAACCAAACCATCACAAACTCTGATCATTTCTGCATTTGCAACGATATTATAGCGGTGAAATATGTTTTAACCGCTTTATATGTTTATTTATTCGTGAGTTGGTGGCAACCATTTATTTTTGTTTCTAAGTGGTTTTAAATTGCTGATGTTGCCACAATTCAGAACTCCACAGCACTAATTGCTAATTTTAGCCTGCTGCTTGTGTTTGGAGTCTGACCAAAGAAATGATTTTTCTGGTTTTGTTCTTGTTTAAGTCATTTCATGAGCTAATTTGTAGGTAATAATTGTAAGAGTGAAGCTTTTGAGCTATTTTTGATACTTTAGTTTGTGTTTGTCATTTTCTTGAAAACTTTTCCTGTTATGTGCTAAAACAATGGCTTGTTTTGTACATGGGAACTCAATTAAAATTAAAGTAGCTACATATGATTGTTGCGCAACACTTTTCAACTTTATTTATGCTTGAGTATTTGGATAAATACTTTATCATGTTGAGTACTTTTGTAAGATACAATTGAGCTTACTGAGCTATTTAATGGTTAAGGGCTGCACAGTGTCACAGTGGGTAGCACTGCTGCCTTCCAGCAAGAAGGTCCTGGGTTCGAGTCCACCCTTGATCTTTCTGCATGGAGTCTGCATGTTCTCCCTGTGCATGTGTTGTTTCTCTCTGGGTATTCTGGCTTCCTCCCACAGTTCAAAATGTGACTGTTAGGTTAATTGGCCTCTCTAAATTCTCCTTAGGTGTGAGTGTGTGCGAGAATGGTTGTTTGTCCTTTCTGTCTCTGTGTTGCCCTGCGACAGACTGGCTACCAGTTCAGGGTGTACCCTGCCTCTCACCCATTGACAGCTGGAGATAGGTACCAGCACCCCTCAGGACCCCAGCAGGGATAAGTGATCCGGAAAATGGATGGATGGATCCAAAACAGATGAAGCTGGCAGAACAAACCAGAAGTAACACGAGAAACCAGTGACAAGGACATGAAACTAAAATGATTAAACACTAAGAGGAGAGGGAGCGAAAGCCTGAGGACCAATCAGAAAATAATGAATTCACCCTGAAAGAACTGAAGGTAGATGTTGGAGGGGGGAGAGTACACAAGAATCTAACAAAATGATCACAGTATGAACTATGAACATAATCCACGAAGAATAAACTAAATTAGCTTTTATCCAGGAAACTAACAAGTCCAAAATAACACAAATACCAAGGCATCGTGACACAGCAGCCGTGTGGAGAAGATGCTCTGGCAAATTAGAACCTTTTGGCCACATACAAAATACCACCGTGGAACATAAGGGTGGCAGCATCACAACGAGGGAAGGCTTTTCTTCATCAGAGTCAGGAAATATGAAACGCCTAGTCAAAGTCCAGATCTAAATCTAATATTAAACATATAGCAAGACTTGAAAACTGATGTTTACAGATGCTCTCCGCCTTATTTAAACTGTTTTGCAAAGAAAAAATTTGACAAAATGTAGATTCTTTTCACTTTGGGGGATGGAATTAAAAAAGTGCAGCAAAGTGTTAAGGTTCTTGTTTGTAAAAGACATATTTTCCTTCCATTTAACAATACTGCACTTCCTTGTGGTGTAATTTCACCCAAATATTGATAAAGCAAATTGAAGTTTGTGGGTATACCGTGAAAGGATAATATAAATGTCAAACTTATGAATAGGTGATAATGATGAAAGGCGATGAAGCAGGATACAATTTGCTGACATTACTGAAAAGAATGCATTAAGATGTAAACAGAGCTGGATGACTGTTTTTATTGACATTGTTTTAATTGTAGCATTGCTTTCCCAGAAACTGCCAAGGGTTGTTATGTATAAACAGAAAGTAGTGCTGACAGATTATCCGGAGTCAGCTCTGTTCAAAGCTCCTGGAGCACCAGAAAAAGAAAATGTGTCTGCTCAGTTCAATGGGAGCCTTGTTTGCGATTTTAACGGCAAAATTAAGTGTGGACTTCTGTTACCACCATCTCTTGATATGCATGAGACAAAAAAATCAAGAAATAATTGACTGAGAGTTAACTACATTTTAGGAAGTTTCAACTTTATACTAAGTCGTAACATTGGGCGATCACAAATTGTATTCAGAGCTGTATTCACACATCACAGTGAGAACATGGCTGATTTGGCTCTGGGAACATCAGATAAACACATAGTCATCTGTCCTCTCGCCGCCATACTGGTGTGCAGGACAGAAATGTCAAACAACGAGAAAGAAAGTCAACATGTTCTTGCATACAGAGAAAAAGAATGCTTTGGTTTTTGATAAAAGGCAGATTGAAAGTATTCTTGGTTTTAGCCTCATGGAGGGACACAATGAGAGACAGAGAGGATTTCGATCCGAACGTGTAGAGAAATAAAGTTTGGGGACTTCGGTTTCTGAATCCAAACTACTTATTTTGCAACATCCGTCCTCACGTCCGAACATTTTAACGGCGACCTGACCCTGTGGAGCTGCACAGCATATGGAAACAGGCTGTAAAGACACACAAGTTTTAACAAAAACTCATTTTACCCATCAAAACATCTGGACACAAAGTATAGTTATTAATAAGGGTGCAAATTTGCTTGTAATTATAAATATTGTTATGACTGAATAATAACAGAAATTTGCTAAAACAAGAAAAAGATGGGAATGTAGCCTGATTGTCAATGCAGTGAGGGAAGTTAGAAATAAAACTGAACAAGGACAGTTTCTTGTAGGTTCCTGCATACAAGTACAGTGAAATATTTTAATTCACTGC
Organism: Fundulus diaphanus; assembly: GCA_037039145.1. Classification (NCBI taxonomy): domain Eukaryota; kingdom Metazoa; phylum Chordata; class Actinopteri; order Cyprinodontiformes; family Fundulidae; genus Fundulus; species Fundulus diaphanus. The sequence continues at coordinate 20,520,724 of CM073127.1, read as the reverse complement.
TGAACCAGAGACTTGCTCAATGGTCCAAAATTTTGTTTTCAGATTAAAGTAAATTATGAATTTGATTTGGAAGTTCACAGTCAATGCAGCCATCTACCAAGACGTTTTAGAGTCGCCATGCTTCCTTTTGCTGACAAGCTTTGTGGAGATGCTTACTTCATTTTTCAGCAGGACTTGGCACCTGCCCACCATGCCAAAGATACTGAAAGCTGGCTCAGTGACCAATGTTACTGTATTTGATAGACCAGAAAACTGGCCTGACTAGAACCCCATAGAAAATCAATGGGGTTCTAGTCTGAGAAAGATAAAAGACGCCATAATGCGGATGACCTGAAGGCAGCTATTAAAGAACCTGGCTCCCATTACACCTACGCAGAGCCACAGCCTGATCTTCTCTATGGCACACTGCATTGATGCAGTAATTCAAAAACCTAGTATTGAGTGCATAGAAATAAACATAATTTTCAGAAGCCTGACATTTTGGTGTAAAATATCCTTTCTCATTGTATGTTATCTTGTTTTCCATAATCATCTTGAAGCTTGAAATCACTTCACTCTGTGTAACGAATACTGATGTGAGTTTCACTTTTTAAACCTGGGACAAAAAACTAAAATTATTGTAACATTATTTTGTTTTAGATGTACCTGTATATGAATGTTTCTCTGAACAAGAATTACAAGTACATTTAAATAAATTAACTGAGCTTGATAGCCAGAAAATATATAAAACCAACAATGTTGGGTACCTCTAACAATATACATTAATCTAAGGCAGGAAATTTGGCTTTCAAGCTGCCTGACCTTTTAGAAATGTTCACGCTCCAGTACTGAAAATGCAGGAGGGGCAATGCAATGTTCACTGCAGAAACTGCTGGGTTAAAATTAAACTGATTTGGGCCATTATGCTAACCCACTCCTCGGTCAAATTTACACCAATCCAGCCCTGGGTTGATTCATACCAGAAGGGTTTGGTCTGAATATGTATTTCGGGCTTGATTTTAAATCCAATAATAATAACTTCAAGTGACTGATGTGATGTGATGATCCCATGAGTTAACGTTTTATTTGTCTCTTCAGGTGTCAGTTTTGTGTATTTCTGTGCATTCTCAGTCATTATTCATGTTTGATTTAGTTATTTTTTATTGTATTGTTTACACATTATCCAGGAGTACTTTTTACTTTGAATTAAAAGTAAGGAGTTAATTACAGTAGTGGCTACTTTAGTGGCATCATCTAGGATTGGCCAACATATTTGATGTGTATTGATGTTTTCATTTGATAAAATTTAAAGTTTGTTACTGCTCTCACAACCGTTGACCGTTTCGATGTGTTTGTGACGTATTTATGTTTTCGTGATGTAAAGCACTTTGAACCACCTTGCTGTTGAAATATGCTATACAGATAAACGTGGCCTGACTGGGAGAGAAACACAGCCAAGTAGATAAGTCCTGAGCCAGTTTCCAGGTCTATAGGATGAAAGTGAGCACATAGAGTCAGTCGCTTCAACACCTCAGCCAATAGCTATGTCTAGGAGAGTTACAGTGTTTAACACTTAAAAAGACAGGTACCTTGTGTATTATCTAAAGAAGGGGAGCATAAAGTTGTTTAGGGCAGTAACTCTGTTGATGCCCCCCTCCAGGATGGTGTCACAACTAAACAGAACACCAGGCCAGATGACGCATTTGATCTTTCTACCGACACAGATTTCAGCTATTGTAGTAATATTGGCGTTTTTAGAATGACCCAAAATGCCAGCCTTCAGCGAGTGGTGGTCTAGTGGTTAGAGCACAGAGCTTCTGTCCCAGAGGTTCTGAGTTCAACTCCCACAAGCTGCCATTCTGGGTCCCTGAGCAAGACCCTTAACCCCCAATTGCTCCCCAGGCGCCGCACAGTGGCAGCCCACTGCTCCCCAAGGGGATGGGTTAAGATGCAGAAGTGAATTTCTCCATTGTGAGATCAATAAAGTTCAATTAATTAATTAATTATTAATTACAATATAAAATCCTCCATAGAACGCATCAATCCAGACAAACTATTTTCTAAAAGAATTTTTTTTTTTTGTGACAAACTAAGACATGTCCAAACAACTTGGGAGATTTTCTTAATGACTATCTACATGATCTCTGGCTCTGCAAAGTCCTGTCAACATGCCTAGAGCGCAAACTTCCAATCTGCCTCATAAACCACCTGTTGATATAGAAACAAATGCATCCCACACAAAAGACGCAGTAATCAAGAGATGTCGGATGGTCCGTATTTTATATGATTTTGAATTAAAGTTATCTTTAAGTGAAGTTTTGCATGACTTTAAAGGTAATCCATCATGTTTTTTTCCTGAGTTGTCTGTCTGAGACACATAGACACACATCAATAAGCCACACATGACAAGGTTGACAATTAAAAGCATGCTTGTGTCTGCACCAGCCTGAGGGGGAATGAAAACACACTTATTATTACGGTACTCACACACACAGACAAGTCTGACCAATGTCTGACATGCAACCTAATCACTTACTCATGCACACATGAATCACAGCACTGACAACAGATTATAGGCCACATCTCAGCCACACACGCTGACTGCATGACTCCACTGACCCTTGACATCAAGTGAGGAAGGTTGTTGTCATATGATGTCGATCCATTTTTTTGAGTTTGAGGTAATTTCCTGCTCCAGTCAGTAAAGAACCAATTGAATTGAACTGTCTGCCTTTAAATTACCCACTATAGAGTGGAAAGTATAGTGAGGTATTTCATTGCCAGGGAATAACAACAGGGAGCAAAATTGTATTTTTTTTTTAAAAAAAGTAGTGCAAAATATTTATACCCTCTGAACTATTTCACATTCGGTCGATCACAAACTTTAATACAATACTGCAGGTTTATGTGATATACACCATCATTAGTGTGTTAAGAAAATACTTCCAGTCTGTTCAACATTTTTACAAATAAATATCTAAAAAGATGTGATTATATTCAGCCCTCCGAGGTAATGCGTTGACGTATCATCTTTCACAATAACTACAGCGGCAGTTTTTTGGGGGGGGGCAAACATCAGCACTGCCACACTGATGTCAGAAATCATGCGATTCCGGCAAAGGCTGTACTTGTGAGCCAAAATCTCCTTTTGTTTGCAGTTCAAGTCAAAATAAGAGTATTTAGATCTGAGGGAGAGAGAAGCAAAGGAATAAGCCTGAAAGTGAAGAATCCGCTCCAAGCTGCATCAGTAAATACGACAAACACAATCAGCATCACAGGAGCCACATCTGGGTCTGGTAGCTCTGGCCCTCAACTCTGATTGAGGGATCCACAAGGTTTGCTTGTTACCCCACTGTTGTTTTGTTGCTCGCCACATCAGAGGAAACATGGATTGTATGTTTAAACCAGTGTGTACATACAGGGGGCATGATCACCTGTCAAAATAAAGCTGGTAAATACACATTGCAATGAAAATGTGTCACTAATACGCATGGATGTGGGTCAAAAAGGGCCCGCCTACTATAACCTGCATTTTAATGTAATGTTTTGTTCGTTTTTCATGTGGTTTCCTAAATAATTTTAATCTAGACTGCTAAATAGTTGTTAAAATTAAAATGGAAGGGGCACCACGTTTTGCTTTGTTAGTACCCAATCGAGCATCATCATTGGCCACAAATATATCTTGCAGCATCATACAAAGCACCAATAACTTATGCTGCTATTTCCTGTTAAATCCAGACAGGCTAAAAAGCAAAAAATCTGTAACACTCAGTAAAGAGAAAGAGGACGGCACATATGCTAAACATTTTACAGTTAACAAAAAAATCCAAGTGAACATATGATAGGATTTCTGGCTTGCGTTTATGACTCATAGTGATGTCATAGCTTATATACAGAACAGAGTTACAGCTCTAGAGAGTTGAGCATATGCTGGAAGAAGGAAGTCTCACAAAGGCCCCAGAAAAGGACGTTTTACATCTTGGAAACCAAACCATATCTATGTTTAACAGAGTATCATAAACATTTGTCAGATGAGTGAGTGGAAAAATTATGTTACTTTGTTAAACACACACAGGAAGGCACATTTGCATGATCAATGATCACTTGCAATAGGTAAGCTTGTGCTTCAAATTAAGTTTACAAATGATCCTCCTTTCCATCTTATTTTACTAAGAAAAATCATCAAGACAAAAACATAGAAACGATTGTTCCTGTCCTTCAATTTTCTGAATTGTTGGCAGGAGTGGGACTTGGGAGCTGCCTAATGAATGAAGGAAATTAACAATAACAAAACGCAAAAATGGCACCAAACCAGGAGCACAAAAAGAGAAATGGGGTAAGAGGGAGCAATGGAATCCAGAGGAGAATATACTGAGGGACCAGTGGAGAATGACATTGAATGCAGATGAGCTAATCAGGATATATGTGGAACAACTGGTGCAGAAGGAGATTGAGGAAGAGAAACTAGAGACTAAAGCCACTCTGACATACAAAGAAACTATCTCTACAAGGGGCAAATCTTACAGTTATGCTAACAAGTCCTGATTTAATAAAAACAAGTCCTGATTTGCAGCTTAAAAACTACTCTTATTATTACTGTGTAGTTGGTAAGTACATTAGTACATTAAGCTTGTTGAATAGAAAGTAAGCCAGATTTACAGACCCATTCAATAAATTAGAATATTACTAAAAATGCAGTATAGATGAAGTCTGTTTGTAATAGAGTAATTACACACAGAATTTTCCATCCGTAATTTTTGTTATTTACGATGATTCTTCACATACAGCTAATGAAAACATGACATTTAAGATTAAAATATTAGCTCAGACCAATAAAAATTTTGATATGAAAATGTGGGCTTAGTTAAAAATATGTTTAATACCTGCTTAAAGGTTATTTTGAAAAGGTACTTTTAATCTGATAAACGAGTCACATCAGAAGGTACATTCTAATTTAATAACTAAGAATGTATATGCCACTTTTCACAGATAAAAATCACATACAGAGCTTAATCATTCACTCAGAACTATAAAATGAAGCATGTATTTTTCAGATCAACTCTTTTTTTCCCTTTTTTTTTATACACGTTTTACAACAAATTTGTCCAGTATGCAAAATGCCAATGTTGTACAAATTGTGAAAACCGAACAGATATCATTTTTCATGATTAAAAATGATATTTAGGGTGCTGACAGCCAATACCAAGTGACACACTGATATTTTATGTCTTAAAATATAAAATATATATATATTTTTAAAAGAATTTCTATGGATATTTTAAAAATAGTTTATTAAAGCATTTTCCTTTAAACAAATACAACCCTTCCTACACAGCGAAACAATCCATGTAAACAGTAAATTAAATGGAAAAAAATATTTACATAGAATTTACATAGTATTTTCACATAGTAGAATTTACATAGTAGAATAAATGCTACACAGTGATGATACATCCAATATATATATTGTGCACTGCCATCACTGCATTTTATCTGGTTTGTCATGGGTTCCATTGCAGTCAGAATGATGAGTAGCTGTAGGCCTTTGAGAAGATACCTTTGTCTTTTCTGTGCATTCACGTCCATACGCACAGTTTTTCTGAAAATGTGGTCCCAGAATGTGTCGGTGAGACATGGCTCAATTTTTTTCTGTACAGCTGCCTGGTGAAAAGAACGGAGTTTGACAGAGTGGCTGATACATTTGAAAATATCGTAGTAATCTCCACCCACAGGGCCAAACATGACTCGGTTTGTTTGCTTTTTCCACATCAAAAAGCCCTTCATTCATCTGTGCTTACACACAAACTTAGGCAAACATTCTCATTCTTGGGCAGACTTCTGTCTTTCCCTTCGTTTTTGTACTTTGCTTCTTTTTTACTGAACCCAATAAGGACAGAGTCAACAAGGACGAAACAAGCCTGGAGGTCTTTAGACCACACACAGAGCAGTGCACGGCTCAGTTTCTTTGTCTACTTTCTTTTCCACCTTCCCACCTCATATCTCATTCTGCTTGTTTTAAATTGTCACTTGGCCAGAATCTGTTTTGTTTTTCCTCATATTTTTCTAGTCCTGTCCCCAAATGTCACTCCCTCTCACAGTCCAGCGAGCTTGAAACAGAGTTGAAATTGTTTGGCTGCCATTGCTTATCTCTATCTCCACTCTATGGAAACACAGTCTGCTCCTCTGTTTGAAAATACGGACGTGAACTACAAAAAGGGGAACGAGTTAGTATGATATTTGTGTGTATAAGACCACCCAACAAGCAGACAAAGAAACTGGGACTCAAAGCTTTATTTTTCAACGCCTGCACTGTTCCCAGGACCTGAGAGCTGAACGATTAATCCCTCACTGTCACTAGTATGTGTATTTATGACAAAACTTGGGCCGGTTTTGGGTCCAACATCCAGGTGAAAGATCTGATATGCAAACAAAACTTGTCTCCATGCACAAAAACACATTTTAAGTAGTGTCGGTTTGGGAGATCTGTTTCACTGTTTCTGATTGACAGACCAAAGTACATGAGGCTCCTTGAAAAGGTCAAGGTCTATACAAGGGCATAAGCCTTTGAATAAGATGTCACATGTTGGTACCTTTTTGAAATTCTATATCTTGTTGAAGGAAAATAGATAAACAGAATATTTATTATTTTTGTTTTGATCTTCTGTATATTTTGTGTGAGATCATCAATATATGACTTGAAGATATGAGAAAACGTTTAAAAAAAATCTTCATGTATCCCATCCATCTGAAAAACTAAGACTGATCAGAGCCATCCTAAGGTGGAGGGACTTAATTCTTCTACCAATATCTCAAGATCAAAACCAAGAGTTGTAACAAAAATTGCTTTGTTCTTTCTTCAACACAACATGCAGGACCCAGTATCTATATTGCTGTAGATTACTAACCCTCATGAACAGTGTTGGGCACGTTACTTTGAAAAAGTAATTAGTTATAGTTACTAGTTACTTCTCCCAAAAAGTAACTGAGTTACTAACTGAGTTACTCCACTATAAAAGTAACTAGTTACCAGTAAAAGTAACTATTGCGTTACTTTTTCGTTTCTGGCTTTTTCATTTATTTTTTTACAAATTTTTTGCAGCCATGTCCATTCAATGCACCCCCCCCCCCCCCACACACACACACACACACACACACACACACACACACACATACTCCCCCTTTTGTGTTGAACAGTGAAGTGTGGTGAAAGCAGCTTTAATTCTCCATCACATAACTTTCATATCGTGCATGCATTGACTTTTTCAACAATTTTCTCTTGCGGTTTTCAGCAGCAACGGCATTGTTTCTTATGGTTTAATATTGTCCATATGCCTTCTTTAAATATTTCTAATTCTACTCACAGGACATGCGCAATTCCAAACTTATTTCCTGTCATTGCCATGGTGAATCACGTTATTTGCGTTCCAGTGATCGGGATTTTTTTCATGCTCACGTTCAAAGGTCGGTCGGGCGCTGTGTTTAGTTACCTGACTAATATCATCTGTTCTGAAAACGGACATGCTGAGAATGACAAAGGGAGGAAGAGCTGCTCAGAGTTGCAGCTTTCTACTCAGTGTAGATCAGCTGTTTTTTCTGAAACGACGCTCAGAACAGAGACGCACAGCGCAACCTGCCCAACCATAAAGGCGTCTGCCCAACCCATCAATCAGCGGTGCGCTCCGATCAGCACCTGGCGCTCACTGAGCCGGGCCGTGGCACACCATGACACCAGAGTTGCAAAATGATTTAAAAAACTTGGTTTATTATTATTTTGTTTACAGTTCAGCTTGGATTGTATTTACTGTGCAGCATAGCCTTGCTGTGCGCGCTGAATCCAGATGCTGTGCGCGAATGCACACGCGCGCAGTTTAGAAGGAACATAAACACTTTGGCACGTCAGTCAGTTCGAAACAGTTCCTGTATCGGTCACGTAGCGCATACGCGCATCGACACAGGTTTTGCTCTACGAGCTCGACTCCTGCGCCAACGCATCGGTGTTGCCGGACCCATGTTCTTGTCCTTTTCGCTGTTTAACTCAAAATAATGTGCGTACCTCCAAGAATCAAACGCTGTCTTCTCGGCCATCTTGCCGGGGTACAAACACAAGTAGCTTACACACACAGGTGCGCGCGCACACACACACACACACACACACACAGAGGCAAGGAGCAGGGTACAGACGCAAGCAGCCACATCTGACTAAATGCAGAAAAGCAGGGACTTCACTTTCCTTATCGAGGGAAATTCTTAAAGTAACGGAGTAACGAGTGCTTATTTTGGAAAATAACGGAGTTACTGATTACTGAATTTGCAAAACTAACACGTTAGATTACTCGTTACTGAAAAAAACGAATAAGAGTACTCTAACGCGTTACTTATAACACGTTACCCCCAACACTGCTCATGAAAAATATATCCAGAAATTTTTACTTCTCTACCTGAGTCAGAGACTGACTGGAGGGGCCAATTCACCCTTTTCCAGTTTGAAACCATGGCCTCAGACTTGGACTCATTTCACACTCACCTATCAACTTCTCCAGTGAACAGTGAATTTTAGCACACATTGGAAGAACTGTGGTACAGCTCCTCAATCAATGCTTTTAACACACATTAAGGCGTCGGGCTGAGGTCAGCAGAGATATGACAGATTATTGCGCTTCAACCTTTGATATGTGTATCAGAGGTTCTGATGTTTCTAAATAGAAAGGTTTGAAAATGATCACTGAGTGTTGCACCTTGGAGCTCTCTCCTTTGGTTACTCATCAGTAGAAGAAAGTCCATTCCCTTTCCAGGAGTTGTATTTCCAGAGCCATAGCTACATGTGGAGGTGAGTCCATCTAGTATTAACCAGCTCCAGCTCCTGGTCTGCCGAGGAGGTCAATTTCACATCCCAAAATTCAGATCATGAGCAGCACACCTTGAAATGCATCATCTACTGTGGGCCAATATTCTATGAAAGCCACGGAGTGTCAAAAATGTGACAATGTCAACATTTCCTCCGTGTATTTGGTAGCTACTCCTAATAGCTAACAGTTACGGTCATCGTGCAAAATGTTTTTTGGCAGTGTTGCAAAGTCACTTGTAAATTCCGTTAGTCGTGTTTTTCTTTTGGGCTTGTTTCTGAATCTGCAGTCACTTATTTGGGCTCTTAAAAGCGACTGTAAACACAAGTAAAGAGACCCCCTCGCACTGCCACCCTACAGACCGCGTGAACTGGCCCGTCTGATATCACTTTGCCCCTCTGTATACACACGTACTCCCTGAGAGGGAGATGGAGACAAACAAACTAAGCATCTCTGCCAGGAGGACAGAGAAGCTGCTGGACTACGCTGCCCTGTTTCTAACATAACGCAAAAAATAAACTTCACTATTGTATTGAATTAACTTACCTGTCCAGCAGAAAACCTGTAGCCTCCCCTTACGAATTGTCTCCACTCCACCTTGTAATAATAGCTACACCGATGTAGACTCTCGATTTCTCCTGGTTATTACTTTTTTACTTTTCTTGGTTACTTTCTCTTCCCTCTTGCTGGGCATAGATTTCAGTAGAAAATGACATTTAGAATGATCTACGGTCGTCTTTGCTTGTTTTCTACTCCTCTTCATATAGGAGACGTGTGGGGAAAACGTGTGAGGCTGACAAGTTTGTCCCCTTTTGGCTGCTGAAATTGGAAATGACAACACAATATGGTGCCTCCCAGTGGGTGTACCGAAGTCTATGTATTTATAAACTACTAATTCTAATTTATGAGAATGCTTTCATTGTTGATGTGATGTTATTTCAATCTGAAAAACTCACACGGAAAGAAGAGACAATTAGAAGAATTTGTTGATACAATATTTTAAGACTTTGGCGCTCAGACCTCGGCAGGAAACATTCTATACTTCAATATGCATAAGCAGGTGTATGAGAATAGGGATGTTCCCTCCCATGCCTGAAACTGGTGGTGGTGTGGAGATAGATAAATTGGTTTAGTCCATAGAGGCTGGTTTGCGAGATGATCTGCTTGAACTGAATTGGTGGGATCCAGTAGACTGCGTAAGATGATACGAATGCTTCACCCGGGGACCCAAAAGATAGATGTCCAACTTGGAAAAAACACAGGTTTGCATGAACTGTCCATGATGAGCAAGCTTGAAGCGACTGTGGAGAGGAAAAACTCCCCTTTGGGAAGAAACCTCTGGCAGAACCAGGCTCAACATGGCGGTCTTCTGCCGGACCAATTGAGATGTGACAGGGAATTCAGTAAGAGTCCGGGAGGAATTACACTTTGATAGGAACGAGGTTGTAGGAGCACCATAGGAAAGCCAGATGGAGCTGTGCTACGATGGTGGAGAAGGGGATGGAGGTGGGTTGAATCAAGTCATCAGAGTCCAGATCAGACATTGCGCAGCGACTGCTTGCTTGCTGGGTAGAAGCTGAGATGGATTTAAAGTTCTTTTAAGATGGATCCAGGACGCTGATTGGCTTCGTGGAGGAGCAGTTCAAAGCTGATTGGCTTGCGTCGGAGGCGAATGAGTCTCTGATTGGATGGAGGTAGGCAATGAGTTTCTTCAGTCTGAATTTCCACTTTAAGCTCCATTAGACTTTGCCAGAATATGTATTTATAAAAGTAATACTTGATTTTTGCAAATTAAAAGCCAAATTAGTTACACACTGTCCCTTTAAAACATTGATAGGGACTAAGAGAAAAGCATTAAAAAGTAAAAGCTTTGTTCAGCAGTTTTTAAAGATAAGAAAGTCTTACTCCTTAGAAAGAAAATGTAAGAAATTAAGAATTGCTCAAGACCTTTTCAGCATTGTATGACAATATAAAGTGTCTGGTTACTGCATAAAAAAGCATGTCAGTGTGATAAGATGTTGTGTTTTTATATAAGTGGAAAGAGTTTATCAAGGCTTCTAGGAGGACGTCTAAAGGCATGAATGGCCTTGACTGGGTTCTTCTGACATGCCAGTTGATGATATGGATAACGAGGCCACTGTGTCGCGTTGGGTGGCACAAAGTGGAAGTTGAGGATTTACATGGTCTCCAGACCACACACAGACCAAACAGAAAGGGAGGGATGTGAGACAAAAGAACAACAAAATAAATATATGAAAGTAACTCAAAAATGAAAATAGACCCATTTTGTGAAGTACTAAATAGATTTTAAAGTCAGGTAAGTCACTTAGAATTACATGGAGAAGCAGCATTCAGTTCGTATGCTCCACTTATCTGGAACAAACTTCCAGAAAACCGTAAAAGTGTTGAAAGGCTGAGTTCTTTTAAATCAAGATTAAAAACACATTTGTTTAGGATTGCCTTTGACTGTTCTAGTTAAACCATTAACTGAAACATCATTAGTTTAAGTTTTCAAAATTATTAACATTTGCTTTTAGTTTCCATTTTCCTATGTTTTATTTAGGTTAAATTTTTATAAATTTTATTCCAACTTGCTTTTATTCTGTTTTTATTTTCCTATGTTTTAATCATGTAAAGCACTTTGCATTGTCTTTGTACTGAAATGTGCTATACAATTAAATTTGTCTCGACTTGCCTGACCTTTTGATGCTGTAATATTTGGATCCCTATTCTGGTATCTCATCCCATATCTATTGCTTGACAAAAATCCTGTTTATCACCACCACTTTTTCAACTTTATAAGTGATTGATTGAATTATTTTCTGACCTCACAAAGAACTAATAAAAAAGTAATTAAAAAACAATTTGTGGTAATTGCATTGTCCCATAAATAGCAAAAGAGAAAACCAGAAAATATTTCTCCAGAACCTTTAACAGTGTGATAAACTGAAACTGTTTGCCTGATGTTATCAGTTCAAGAAGGTTATTGAAGGGGTGTCTCTCTCTCTCTCTCTCTCTCTCTCTCTCTCTCTCTCTCTCTCTCTCTCTCTCTCTCTCTCTCTCTCTCTCTCTCTCTCTCTCTCTCTCCAGAGTCAGTAGCGGTCTCTGGCACCGGAGGAACCAGGCAACCGACTGGGGCAGCTGCACGGTCGGCTGCTGCTCTGCAAAAGCGTTGTCTATTATCTATCATATCACTGTGTGAGGAATTTGCGTCACTTGCAACTGCAGGCGCCCTGCCGTGAGAAGATGCTGCAGCCCTGCAAACTGCACAGAGGCTGACAGGCTGTGGGCTTATGAGATGAGGAAAGGCCATGGGGAGGAGCAGTTCACCTTTGGGGACCGGGCAACGGGGGTGCGGGGATCCTCTCTGCAGGGCAATGGTCTAACTAGAGTTAGAGTTAGTGGCTAAAGTCAGTCACACCAAGGGGTGGCCAGGGTGGCCAGGCCAGGCCAGGGGGTTGCTTGGAGGGGTTTTCACCCGGGGAGTAATTCGATGTAGAACCGTCACTCTCAAACAGATTCTGGACAGAGGCTGGGGAGTATCCAATGACATTTTTAGATTCCCTGACTATCCTCTCTTGTCTGCCATGTTACAAGTAAACACCACATTGAGAACCAGCACAACAAAGTATTACCAGCTAGAGCTCTGCTGAATATCGGGAAGATGCTAGTAGGGAGTGATGTTTGCTTCAGTTCAGAAAGTGCAGTCTCTGCTCTACTGGTTTCATACGCCCAGTCTCTCCTGCATTGTTGCTGATGTGACGCAGAGTGTTGTCATGCCAGGATGGCCAGAAGTTGATGTCAAGCACAAGGTTGGTGTTCTCTGCACCATTCTTCTATTTCTGAGAACTTTGAACTGTGGTACAAGAACCACAGCGATACAGTAGTCCTCCAGTCTCTACACGCGCTTTATCCACAAAGGCTGGTGCCCTCAGTCACAGGGCAACATAAAGATCCATGGCCAGACAACCCTGCCTGCAAACACTCCTACCTGAGTGGAATATAGGAGGGGCATGTGAAAGTTTTTAGACAGTGGGATTAAACCAGAACACCCAGAGAGAATCCAGACGTGCACTGGGAGAACAGTTAAACTCAAATGCAAAAAGACCCACATCAGGACATGAACCCATGGAACCTTCTGATGAAAGGCAACAGGTCGAACCACTGCACCACAAGGAGAATATCAACATACAGTAATGTTCAATAAATTAGAATATTATTGAAAAGTTCATTTATTTCAGTAACCTTAAATCTCTAAGTGAAACCCATTATGTGACTTAATTAGACAAATACTGATGCTGTCAAGCATTTATTTCTGTTAAAATTGATGATGTTTTTTGCACTTACCACTGATGAAAACAAAACATGCGAGGTCAGAATATTGCATCAGACAATTAGAAAATGTTTTTTAAGACATGAATGTAAGCACAAAAAATGAATGCCTGATTAAAAGTTGGTATTTTCAAAAGATACCTTTACACTGACAAACAAGTCTCGTTGGAAAGCTTATTCTAATTTATTGAATATGACTGTATTGCCAGCAGTGTTGGGCAAGTTACTTTGAAAAAGTAATTAGTTATAGTTACTAGTTACTTCTCCCAAAAAGTAACTGAGTTACTAACTGAGTTACTCCACTATAAAAGTAACTAGTTACTAGTAAAAGTAACTATTGCGTTACTTTTTCGTTTCTGGCTTTTTTATTTATTTTTTTTACAAATTTTTTGCTGACATGTCCATTCAATGCACCCCCCCCCCCCCCACACACACACACACACACACATACTCCCCCTTTTGTGTTGAACAGTGAAGTGTGGTGAAAGCAGCTTTAATTCTCCATCACATAACTTTCATATCGCGCATGCATTGACTTTTTCAACAATTTTCTCTTGCGGTTTTCAGCAGCAACGGCATTGTTTCTTAGAGTTTAATATTGTCCATATGCCTTCTTTAAATATTTCTAATTCTACTCGCAGGACATGCGAGTTAACTTATTTCCTGTCATTGCCATGGTGAATCACGTTATTTGCGTTCCAGTGATCGGGATTTTTTTCATGCTCACGTTATCCATAAGGGCCAGTGGGCCAGTGCCCAGGGGCACCAACCATGGGGGGGCACCACATGACACATGCTTTAAAAATATATTTTTCATAAATTGTTATATCATTTACTTGAAATTGTTGAAAGACCATGCATTATTCGTTTTGTGAACACTGATGTCACAATAATAATAAATGATAAATAAATCAAGATTTTTTTTATTTCAACATTTTAAAATGAGATATTTGAATATTTTATTTAACTGATTGCATTTATTTAATTTATTCGAACATGAACATGATACAAATATAAAAATAAAATAGTGCACAGTAACAAGAAGTGCATAAGAAAGAAGAGAAAATACAGATTTTTGTTTCAGTTAACATATCATGCTCAAAATGGGGTAGGAAGAAGTGAGAACTTATAAACTCCTACCCCTAAACACTTGAGACTTTAGAGTCCTACTGTCATTAAAAAAAAAAAAAAATCTAAATCAAAGTGGCAGTTTGAAGTAACAGTTACTAATATTTACCTATACATTTTCCCATTTTATGCTGGTTTATCTTTCTAAACCCTTACACCAAGTTATTATCTTCAATACACACCTTATTGCTTTCTGTCCCCATGTGTATATCTATTGAAAATTACCTCTTTGTACCTTCTTTTGAATTGTGTTAAACTATTGCTTTGTTTTAAATCTTCATGTAACTTATTCCATAACTTTACACCTTTAATTGAAATACAGAAGCTTTTCCTTGTTGTTCTAAAATTGTGGATCTTGAAGATTGAGTGACCCCTTAAGTTATACCCTCCTTCTCTTTCAGAAAACGTGCTCTGTATGTGCTCAGGTAACAACTTTTTTGATACCTTGAACATAAATTGAGCCATTTTAAATTCTACAAGGTCGTCAAATTTGAGAATTCTGGATATTATGAAGAGCGGGTTTGTATGCTCATAATAACCGACATTATGGATGATTCTAATAGCTCGTTTCTGTAGGACGGTTACCGGATGTAAAGAGCTCTTGTAATTAACTCCCCACACTTCACAGCAATATGATAAATATGGTAAAATCAGAGAGTTATATAGAGTATGAAGTGATTTAGCATTCAGTACATGTCTAGCTCTGGCCAATATGGATATACTTCTACTGAGTTTACTCTGTAAATGTTGAATATGAGGTTTCCAACTGATTTTGTCATCTATTATTAAACCGAGGAACTTATTAGCAAAAACCCTTTCTAGAGTTACGTCCTCTATTTGAAGTTGAATTTCAATATTTTTATAACAGTTCCCAAAGACCATGAATTTCGTCTTGTCCAAATTTAGGGATAATTTGTTATGGTCAAACCATATCTTTAACTTACTAATCTCTGAAGTGACTGTTGAGAGAAGATGCTCTAAATTATCTCCTGAGGCTAGAATATTTGTGTCATCAGCGAATAAGATAAATTTTAATACATTGGACACTTTACTGATATCATTTATATAAAGATTAAATAAAACTGGTCCCAATACTGATCCTTGTGGTACTCCACAGACAGTCTCCTGCCAATCAGATTCCACATCTCCCAATTTCACAAATTGTTTCCGGCTCTTTAAATAACTCCTCATCCAGTCAGAGACTACTCCCCTAATTCCATAGCGTTCTAATTTTTTAAGTAGGATTTCATGATTTATTGTATCAAAAGCTTTCTTTAAATCTATAAATATCCCTACTGCCAGTTTCTTACTATCTATTGCGTTGGTTATTTCTTCTATTAAGTCAGTTACGGCCAGCGATGTTGACCGGTTTGCTCTGAATCCATATTGACTGCTGATAAGTAGCGAATGTTTTTCTATGAATTGTTCCAGTCTTTTCTTAAAGAGTTTTTCCAGGATTTTAGAAAATTGTGGGAGAAGAGAAACAGGCCTGTAGTTAGTGAAGAGATGTTTGTTGCCAGTTTTATACATTGGTTTGACCTTCGCTATTTTCATTTTGTTGGGAAATGATCCTGTTTGAAATGATAAATTGCAAATATAAGTTAGTGGTTTAGAGATTCCTTTAATTACTATTTTAATAGTTTTCATGTCCAGATCATCACAGTCAGTGGAAGTCTTATTTGTACAGTTATTCACAATGTTTATGATTTCTTCTTCTAATACAGGGTTGAGATATAAGGAGCTGGGATTATTCTCAATTAGATATTGCTGAGTTGCAGTTTTTGTAGTCGGTATTTTTTCTGCTAATTGAGGTCCTATATTAACAAAAAATCTATTAAATTTATTGACGACACTTTTCAAATCAGTTATATTCTAATATTATAGTAATATTGCTCACTGCTCATATGCCTACATGTAGTTGTGTAAGTTAGTAAATAGTAAAGAAATCCCCTTGATTATGTCTGATGTTTTTGACCGGAGGACAGCACGGGTAAGGGGGGGGGGGGGGGGGCGGCTTTGAGGTATAGTGCCCAGGGGCACCACATTGTCTTAATACGGGCCTGGCTGAGAATGACAAAGGGAGGAAGAGCTGCTCAGAGTTGCAGCTTTCTACTCAGTATAGATCAGCCGTTTTTTATGAAACGACTGTGCAGCATAGCTTTGCTGTGCGCGCTGAATCCAGATGCTGTGTATGGCAAGCCGTAAAGGCCAATAATCGCCCGTACAATAACGCGCGGTTCCAACCCGTATTTTACGCGAGCGCGCGTTTTTTACGCCACCGCGCGTTCTGGCTGGAAACGCGCGGTGGCGTAAAAAACGCGCGCTCGCGTAAAATACGTGCGGTGGCGTTAATAACGTTTGGTGGCGTTTTTTGCATATTATATTATCAGGAGGTTGTCTTTTATGTGCTCAGCCACTAGAGTTAAAGGTGTTTTACCCAATAAGAGCACTGCAGCACCAGACACAACCAGGAGATCCCTGATCGTTGGGGAAAGGCAGAAAGAAGATGCACCTTCCTTTCTGATCCTGTCTAAATCCTGCTTAGTTCAATAATAAAGTCTGATATTACACAAAACTCACTCTGCTTGTTCTCTCTACTTATGCCCTTGGTGCAGAAGATAAATGAAATCTTTAACAGAAATGTTATTAATTCTGAAAATATTATCATGTAAATAAAAATACAAAGCATACAGAAAATGCAGCTTTATTAAGTGACCTGGTTTATTTTATTTAGCTTTTAATTTCTTTTCAACAGTTTCATGTTTAAAATGACAAAAGAAATATGAAAAAGCTTATGGTCGTCAAGTTGTAGTTACTCTCATATGACAGCAGATGGCAGTGAAAGCCCAAATTCATGAGATTAAATGTCAATTTTTAAACGTCTGTCTACCACTTTTTTGTGATTAGAATCATCAGTGGTCGGTCTAAACATATTAAATTTACAAGAATGCAAAGTGAGCATGAAACTATAACATTTTCCAGGGAATAAACAGTATTATGTGATGCTATGCTTCATTTTTTTTGTCTGTATGTACTGTTTTATTATCTTTGTGTCTTTCTTTAAATGCCTCAGTACTACTTTTTGTATTATAACCTAATTTTACAGACTGTAAGTTAGTCTAACAAAGTTCCCTAATCCTTCACACACCCCAGGTCATCAAGATCTTCCCTCCTGTGTTCCTCCAACCAGCTCTGCTGCTCCTCACCTATCGAACACTTCCTTGAGGCCATTTTTGTCCAGATTACACCTTAATTACACTTGTATGCTTACTTTACACACTTTATTTGGATGATGAAATTATAGATTCAATGTTTCAATTTGTCCAAATAACTTTATTTTGTTTCCAGTGGTTTCAATGAGAATTTCAGTTCTGCCTCCTTTATATCCATTTTATACATCATAAACATAGCATTCATTAACTTGTTTATGAACTGATTTATTGTAGTGGAGAGCAAGGCTATGGCTTAAAACCGGTCGGACTTCAAATGTACAAAGCAAGTTGCTGAGTGAACAAAGATAAATCTTGAGTGGACTAATTACTGTTTTCCTAACACACTCCAGGTCCTTCACATCATGTGTTCTACCAACCAGCTTTCTTAAGGCCATTTTTGTTCAGGTGGCAATCGAAAGCTTCATTTATTTTTTTCACCAATATGATTGTTACAATTTGTCAAAAAAAGTATTAGATTTAGTCCATTTAACGTATTTAATGTATTACTATGCAAGAAGGATCTGTGTCTATCATCACAGTGTTGCTCCAAAATCAGACTGATGCAAACTTGCAAAGCATGTTGCTGTGTGAGCAAAAATAAATCTGCACTGCTCTACACTTGATGTTTTTTTCTTGCTTTGGTGCTCATAACATGTGGATCAGCCTCAGTTATATTGTAGAGTATGCTTAATTTGCACACATGCTTCAATTTTACTCCTTAGCGGGATATGTTGCATCTCAAACAATGGGCCATCTTTAAGTGCACAGCAATTTGTATAGTATGGTTCAATGAGTCCATAATATAAAGCCTTAAACTGGTTTACAGTATACATCTAAGAGAACCATAAGAAAGGTCAGAAAACGGATAACCTTTGAAACTTTTATTATCACCAGGGTTTTTTTTTTTATCAGACTTTTCAGAAGCCATGTGAGCCCTTGATGGACATTTCCATCATGGCTTTAAATTGCTCCTCACACTCTACTCCTCTTGGAAGGAAAAGGGTGATGCTGCAGGTAGAGGAGTATGGCAGGCGTTGCTCTCCTGGATCCTGGTCAAAAAATTCAACTGATGGGTTTGGTGAAAACCCAAGCGGGGGAATGGTATCCGCCCCTGACACAAACACAAGTATTTGCTCAAAGGAGATGTCTACTTCTCCATCTGTAGAAGGATAGGGAGAGGTCACTCACCATTGATTCAAATGCAAATTAAGGACAGTTGTGTAAAATTACCTAGCAACCAGCCACCAATCCCACCAGAAAATGGTCTGCTCTTCAGCCTCCCTGCGGTTGCTTCCAGGTGGACTCCATTTTATAGTGAAGAGAGACTGCATGCAGCTTCTCCCAAGTTTCTCACCTACGTTTGTAAACACAGGGAGAAACTGCATGCAGTGTCTTTCCACCACCTGCCAGAAATCACCACATGAGTTGAACCCACTTATATATTGTTTCACCATGCTGGCCAATCTGTAAATTAAAAAAAATATGTAAAAACACACTTGTCTTTTCATTTTTTAATTATAACAACCAAACAAACAAAAATCTCCTTCAATACTTTTATTGCATTTGTAGGTGTTACCTGTGGAAAACATAGTGCTCAACAACTGCTGAACGCAGGGATAGCGTCACATAATACTGTTTATTCCCTGGAAAATGTTATAGTTTCATGCTCACTTTGCATTCTTGTAAATTTAATATGTTTAGACCGGCCACTGATGATTCTAATCACAAAAAAGTGGTAGACAGATGTTTAAAAATTGACTTCAAACATTTTATCTCATGAATTTGGGCTTTCACTGCCATCTATTGTCATATGAGAGTAACTACAACTTGACGACCATAAACTCTTTCATATTTCTTTTGTCATTTTAAACATGAAACTACCAAAGCACAAGCCAAGTGTTAGAACTAAATGTTGAAAAGAAATTAAAAGCTAAATAAAATAAACCAGGTCACTTAATAAAGCTGCATTTTCTGTATGCTTTGTATTTTTATTCACATAATATTTTCAGAATTAATAACATTTCTGTTAAAGATTTCATCTATCTTCTGCACCAAGGGCATAAGTAGGGAGAACAAGCAGAGTGAGTTTTTTGTAATATCAGACTTTATTATTGAACTAAGCAGGATTTAGACAGGATCAGAAAGGAAGGTGCATCTTCTTTTTGCCTTTCCCCAACGATCAGGGATCTCCTGGTTGTGTCTGGTGCTGCAGTGTTCTTATTGGGTAAAACACATTTAAATCTAGTGGCTGAGCACATAAAAGACAACCTCCTGATGATATAATATGCAAAAAACGCCATCAAACGTTATTAACGCCACCGCACGTATTTTACGCGAGCGCGCGTTTTTTACGCCACCGCGCGTTTCCAGCCAGAACGCGCGGTGGCGTAAAAAACGCGCGCTCGCGTAAAATACGGGTTGGAACCGCGCGTTATTGTACGGGCGATTATTGGCCTTTACGGCTTGCCATAGGTGCGTGCGCACACACACACACACACAGAGGCAAGGAGGAGCAGGGTACAGACGCAAGCAGCCGCATCTGACTAAATGCAGAAAAGCAGGGACTTCACTTTCCTTATCGAGGGAAAAGAGGGAAATTCTTAAAGTAACGGAGTAACGAGTGCTTATTTTGGAAAATAACGGAGTTACTGATTACTGAATTCGCAAAACTAACGCGTTAGATTACTCGTTACTGAAAAAAACTAATAAGAGTACTCTAACGCGTTACTTATAACGCGTTACCCCCAACACTGATTGCCAGTATGTGGATCCAATAAGCACCACCTGTTGTATCGGTTCTTGATGTATTTCTCTGCATTTTTTACCTTCAAAGAATGTTTTGTTTTGCTACCGCTGTGATTTTGGAGATTTAAAATGCTGGTTTAAAAGGCCGAAGACTCAGTTTGTGGAGGAGGACAAGATCTTTTCCTAGTTGTTGGATATGCTTCAAAACATGCAAGAAAAGCAAATCATTCATAAGTAGAAAAAAAAGTTTGCTAAATTGTGTCGAGGAATCCTCTGGGGTTTTTTTCTGAACTATATCAGGTCATTAAAAATTGCATATTAGGAACCATGCCATCTCATAAGTTATTAAGTGTAATGAGCCCACAGAATCTGGAGACGCGGTAATTCAGCCGACACAGAAATAAAAGTTTTAAAAGGTTTATTGAATGAATTGGTGTTGCTGGAACAGGAACTGACAAGAGCGCACACTGGGAAAGAGCAGGGTTAGTGGCTGAGAACAACTCAGTGAAAATGTTACAACACTGGGTAAAAGCCACTAATCTTCTCCAATGCGAATCAAGAAGTGAGCTTGAGGGACAGAGGCAGAAGGGGAATCCAATGTCTGGGCTTAGGTCATACACAGTAGAACAGTTGACTTAGCTGAGGTTTCCAGTAGGGCTGAGGTGAAAGGCAAATCCGGTATCCAAGCGATTGAATCGGTAATAAGAGGCACACTCCAGGCAGAGGTTTCCAGACCGGGGCAGAGACAAGTGACGAATCCGGGATCCAGGCTTTGGGTCATTCATGAGAGGCAGAATTATCCAGGCAGGGGCAGAGGCAGGCAGGCTAGGTGGAGAGACGGTTCAGGAAGTCGATGCCCAGATGCAGAAGCCAACAGGAGAATCTGACAAGGGCAAAACAGGCAGGAGAAATCATAGGAACAAGACAGATCAATCACAGGAGGTCAATACGAGGAACTCTGGATGGTTTACTCACACTAATGGCTTTCAAGAATCTGGCAGTTACACACTGGGTGAGGTTGGAACATATAGTGCTCATCCCAGGTACAGCGACTCCATTTAATTGGAGTCACCACTGGTATAAATGCTCAGACCTTGATTACCTGTGCAGTGCGGGTGCAGGAACAGATAGCAGGGAATTACATCATGAGACAGGAGTTTCACAGGCAGGAACAGACAGAATCATTACACTAAATTAGAATAATAAATATTCCTTTTGGATAATTCTTCTCAATAAATTCTACATGACGTTTACAGTAACTGCAAATTATTTTCTTGAGAAGGTAAAAAAAAAGTCCTCTGCTATGTGCTGTGAAATGGATGTTTGGTTGAATTTCAAAATCCTCTGCTTGGAAGGTTCTACGCAAATGCTGTGGTTGCACTGACAGGTTTTGACTGACAATATCAAGCAATATAGAAAAAAGTTCTATAAATTCTGATACAAATTTGCTAATAAATACAGCTTTACAAATCCCTTGAAGTATTTTTAGTGCCTTTCATGGTTATCCGTTGTATAGTTTTCCAGCAATAACCTATGTATGAAGAGAGGCCACAAAGCAGAAAGAGATGTGTGGTAAATGGTCCGTAAGCATGGCTTGGCCTGGTCCTGAGAGCCCCTCTGGACCCAAAGTGGTGAATGAGTTCATGCTACATGCATGGGCGCATGGCCTAGCTCTCAGCAGGACGGCTGCCCATTGAATATGATCCCATATAATACTTAGACAAATATGCAAAAACATAAGGGTGTGACACACACAGTCATGAGAAAAAAATTAGGACACCACATTAGTTATTGATTCTTGAAGAAGAAATCGTCACGCATAAATGCCTAAACCGTTTTCTATTTTTTACATTTATCGTAGTTATTTTCAGGTAATAATCAAAAATTAACAGTGTTTACAAATCAAACAAAATACATCAATATAAATGTGCTTCCTAACTGAGGTAAAAGTTATGAAACCTTACCATGACGTTTTCCCCTATTTGGCTGAAATCATGGTTCTTGTCGCCATCTACCAGTCTTCAACTTCGGTCTGTGGCTCGCCTAACCCACTGCCCTCTGCAGCTGTGAGATCTTTAGGTTTCTTGCATGTTCAACCCATCAAGTTTTAGGTCACCGTACAGGATCTCAATGAACTAGAGATCTGAACTTTGACTCGGCCCAGCACTTTCCATTTCTTTTAAATTTTTCTTGTCATTTTTGTGGCACTGCTGGCCTTTAATGAAAGTAGTCTGACAGGAAGGGTGCTGAGAGAAAGGCAAAGATCAAAGGGTCGGAGTTGAACCCGGGACGGCCGCATGGAGGACTAAAGGCCTCCGTATATAGGTTGCACAGGCTATCCTTGTGCCTCCGGTGTGTTCTGTAAGACCCTTGTACAGACAATAAATATGGAAAACCGAGGAAGGTTTAAATGGCTTATTAACAAAACAGGGAAATAAATGTTTCTTCTGGGTTTGGGAAAGGCATCCAAGATAGCATGGCTGTTGAGATGGTGAAGATCAAGGAGGGATGTAAGTACATCTACAGGAAATGAGGTTGGAAGATTGTGACAAGTGGTGTGGGTTAGTAATAATCCTTTGCTTCCAGATGAAGGTGGTGATCAGTGCAGAGCATTGAAGAGTGGATAGGCGGGTGACTCTGGTGGTGGAGTATGAAGGC
The DNA here is from genome assembly GCA_037039145.1 of Fundulus diaphanus. Classification (NCBI taxonomy): domain Eukaryota; kingdom Metazoa; phylum Chordata; class Actinopteri; order Cyprinodontiformes; family Fundulidae; genus Fundulus; species Fundulus diaphanus. The sequence goes on along the minus strand of CM073127.1, from coordinate 20,497,827 downwards.
GTTTCTAAAGCTGGTCCATGTCATAATCTCGGCACTAGTGCTGATTTGATTATCATCTGACACACCTGTTCAGCTTCGCCCCGTCTCTCATCAACTCTCATCAGATCCACCTGCAGCTCTCACTATATAACCAGCCCTCAGACCAGTCACTAGTGCCAGATTATTACAAGCCAGTCTAATCCAGCATCCTGAATCCTATCTGCCTGCCTGCCTGCCTGTTACCTGACCAGTTTCTGCCTCCTGCTTCTCAGAGCCTGCCTTTTCCCTGTCTGACCTGATTATATGAGCTACGTGGATTCCTGACCTGACTCTGCTCAAGGATTCTGATTTGGACTGTCTGTGGACTTCTGATCACCTGGCTCTGACTCTGGACCTCCTCTCGGACTTCGGACTCTGGTTATTCCACCTGACCATCCTGCCTGACTCTGCCATCATGGTTCTGACCCTTTGCCTGCCTTTCGACCATCGAGCTCCTGCCAGTCCCATGAGTAAAACCCTGAGAGCTTCCCTGACCTAACTCCACAAATAAACTGTTTTCTTATCTATATCTGATTTGTTGTCTGGCTGAATTCTGGGTCCTCTGTTTCTGTTCATTACAGTCCAGGAGAGCAGAAGGAGGAATGGTGAGGATATTAATTCAATTCAGTTTATTTATATACCACCATTCACAACACGTAATTTCAAGATACTTTACAAATTAACAAAGAATTTCCAGCATACGTCCTTCCCAGAGCTCTGAGAACTAGAAAGTAGTGCACTAAGGTCCTGGAGAGCACCAGGGACTGGAAACCAGGATATCTGCCAAAGGAGGACACCCTGAAAGATAGTCAGAAAGCCACACCCTCTGATTTCACCTTCCATTATTTTCATTACAGATTGTAGTAATTTTCACTCGTGTATTGTATACATGTATGCACTGTATGATTATCGACTTCTCTTTGGGATGTCGTATGTGGTTTAGCATTTGCAGTGGGCTGAATGGAGACAGCATTCCTTGTACAACCAAACCCTGAGCTCCTGAGATCTGAATGCAAAGAAGCAGTCGAGTGATCTGATTTTCACACAAACAAATGCACAGAGTTTTCGGAAATCAAGAAAAGCATCTCCTAACCATAACAGCTTTAACCTCCAAGCCTCATAGTTGGTTGGAAGTTCTTTTCTTTAAATGATGTATTTGGTTTATGCCATACATGTATTGTGTTCTGATGTCCAGTTAATCCACTTTTAGACTCTTCTGTCCAAAGAACATTATAGCAGAAGTCCTGGTCTTTCTCTGGAGAAAACTGCAGTTTTTTTTTTTTTTCCCAGTGTCCTGTCTAGCAATGTGGCAATAGGAATTGATGTCTCAATGCCAGATAGAGCTCGACAGATTTTGCTTTTACAAGTGGAGCAAACAGCTTTCGCCATAGTGCTCCACTTGATTTATGCTTGTAAATAGCTTTATTATGATTCCTGCAAGGAGAATTTCAAATTATATGGACATGACAATGGGAGAGTAAAGGAAGAACAAAAAGTGAAAGAAAAGAAAAAAAAGAGTAGAGGTGAAAGAAAGAGGAGATAAAAGGGAGAGAATGATAAAACCTTCTTTGTCTGCTCCATCACCTGGAAATAGACACAAAAAGAACAGCACAACCAACAGACATAAAGCAACAGCTACACTCGAATAACACCTAGATGCCATTGCTAAATCATATATATTATTATGTAAGCTGACATGTGTAATGTGATATTTGAAAAAAGAAAGTGAAAAAACATAAATAAATAAATTATAAGATTACTGTATATAAGTGAACACTTAATACCTGGGACCCAGCACCTGTGGGCGATGTGAAAGTGCACTAGTTTAGGTGAAGATTATCCAGAAATAGCTTGATAGTGATTGTGGAGAACCGAAGACCCACCTTCCCCGAGCACAGTGGCAGGCGTCAGGGGACCCGTAACCCCGGACTCCCAAGGGGGCCCCTAAAGCAGGTCGCCCAGGAGGGACAGACACAGGATATCTGCAACCCCCCCCCCCCCCCCCCCCCCCAAGGAAGGAGCAGAGACGACCCCGAGGAAATCCCCCAGCCACCGCAATGCCGATGCCCTCAAGAGCCGCGGGGACGAGCCCGTGGGCTCCGCCGGCAGCCAGCCCCGCTGAAGTGGTCCCGGCCATGGGCCCTGAGGGCCAGAGGCCCCAGGGGCGCCCCGCCCCCGCGACGAGGGCCCCGGCCGCCCCCCGGGGGGCCAGGCCCCGCGAAGAGGCCGCCGGGAGTTTGGCTTTTATGTTTTTTTCTTCTTAGAGAATAAAGGAACTGTCTTTATTGCCCCCCCACCCCTGCCCCTATAACGTATAAGGGTTATAAATAGTTTTGCAAAGCACCAGATTTACTAGCAAACCAAATTCTGCCAGTCACAACAGCAAGGCTCTTGCCTCCGTGTCTCCTTCTGCTGGGTTGAGCTACAAGAGATACTATGTTGTACTCACTGAGCCCAGTTATGAATTGGTGAGTGGAGGGGTGTGTAATTGCATGCTTAAATGCCTGAGAATTGAACATCCAGTTCTGCTGAGCTGGTGCTTTCTGTGTGGCCTCATTGTTGAGACGTGCAATCATGCAGTTCTATGAGTCCCAGTGAGCGTTCACGTTGGGTTAGAGGTGGTTCTGAAGAGCAGAATTGGCAGTTCTTTGTCTAGTAGCCAGATATTTTATTGTAAGATAAAACACTTTGTGCGTGTCCTCCAAGCCTGGCAGAGGAACTGTGGTTAATGCCAGATTAGAGTAAATCCACAGTCATCACAGGGTCTTCCTTCTTTTTGTCCTGACCCGTGGTTTAACATTCTTGTTGACAGCCAAATAATCAGCTGTTATAAAAGGGCATATGGAGCCTCTGATGGCAAGACAGAAACTACAAAAAGAAACCAAGGATTGTACTGCATGCATTAAATAGTTGTACACAAACATGCACAGATGCCACTGTCATTTATACTTTCTGGTTGATGTGCTTGATTTGACCAAAGAGGACAAACAAAAGACCACTCTATGTAGCTGGAGTGTAATGAGAGGCAGTTTGATGGTAAATACAGAGCCTGCAGAGTTTTCCATTTCAGTGCAGGACAACAGAGACCAGCCATCAAATTCGGGTCATCTGAGACTTTTACGTACAAGTGGAGTTATGCGACGTTTGAAAAGTTTAGTCATTGGCATTTTGGAGAGATATGTTTGAGAGCAAGAGCAGCTCAAAAGGACTCCATATAACATTAGAAAAACTGCTCCCCATGATTCTCAAAGTTCTTTCTTACATTCAAATTTTATTGGGCTAGACAGAGTCATTCATGGCTGCATCGGATGGCTCATCATGAGCATTTAAAAACAACAGCAACAAAAAAACACAGCATGTCAACATAAAATGCGCTGAATGAAAACTTTTTTAACAACTTTTTACTGTCAAATATTTATTAATATTTCAAAGACTAAACCTGAGAAAGCTTAAAATAAAAATGAATCACCTGTTGAAAGTTTCCTCCACATATAAAAGCTACACTGTCTGAACTGTTTTAAATCCTCTATGGTATTTACTTACCTTTAATGAGGAAATGCATACTGTTTATGCTAATGCACAATCTAAAAATATGACAAAGCCATCCTAAGTAATTTTCCAGTGGCGCTTTCCCTACACGACCTTTTGAAAATAGCATGTGTCATAAATACTCGTTCTCCATGAAAAGCACGTGTGTGATGTTGTCAAGGAGTGAGACTTTGGTGCAGACAACAAGAGACAGATTGAAAGTTTAATTGGTCGATGTATACCAATGTGAGATGATTATTCCATGTTAAAGGCTGTGGTGCAGGGTGGTACTAGTAGGAGAGGTTAGAAGTGGCTAGTAACTGAGATGATTTAGATTGACTTTATAATGAACTAAAACATTACTGGCAGGGAAAAATATGGTGTTCCAGGAGGAGGTAAGTAGGCACGGCAGTTGAGTTCTGCATAAGACTGGTCAGTTGTAGTGTTTTTTTGGGATTGTCTCTTTGTCCTGTTTATAGGTTGGAGTGTGTACAAGCAGGTGAGTGAGCGATGGAAAATCTAGGTTCCTGTTTTCAGGAACCTAGATTGTTCCAAGCTGTTGTTCCAAACACAAGCAGGGAGCAAAGAAGCAGACCACTGGAGCAGTCCAGGAACAGAAAATCAACAAGTGAATGTAGCTTACTGGAGGAGAGACAAAGATTTATGTCAGAAGCGAAAGATTGTCAGAAGCAGTGAGTGTAACAATCTGGCATCTACCTCACGAAACTTGCTTCTTCTTAAACTCCTCCTGTTTGGTCTTGGTGAGCTCCAGCTGGAGGACACACCTGTCTGTCACACCCTGCTCCAAAGAGAGTCAGTAAGAGAGATATACATACACCAACCTGCGTAAAGCTGCACACAGTTTTGCAGATATGACAGAAGGTCAGACTAAAGTTTGCCAGAAAGAATGTAGGCAGGCCAGGACCTCCTCAGAACAGACAATTTGGCTGTCATGAGGGGAGTGTTGGCCTAGTGGTTAGAGCAGCGCGCTTGCACTCAGAGAAGGATGCAAGTACCCGGTTCGATCCCCAGCACCTGCACTCTGGGTCCCTGAGCAAGACCCTTAAACCCAGATTGCTCCCCGGGCGCCACACATGGCAGCCCACTGCTCCCCAAGGGTGATGGGTTAAAAGCAGAGAACAAATTTCATTGTAATGTATGTTTCAATGACAATAAAGATGATATTACTATTACTAATCCAGCATTCCAGGACTCAAAATTCAAACACACTGCGGAGCACAGAGTTGTAAATGTTGTTCGGGGATCCTTCGCTGAAGCCTCACCAGACGAGCTCACCATCATAGAATCCACCATTAACTCTGCTGTGTTTCTGTTAGGTCCACAGATCTGTGTGGTGGTGCTGATGTTTTTCGTCTCTCGCTTCCTCCAGGGTGAGACGGGCAGGCTGCAGCACAGGTGCTCTTCAGCTGCACTGATGAGTTGGAGCAGGAGACAGAGAGATAATCTGGCCAGCCAGATTGATAATGTGTAGCATTTGTTCTGCACATTATCAATCTGGGACTTCTTCCGTCGAATCCATTTGGAGAAAGGAGGGACATTTAGCAGAACTTTCCTAGCTGTATGGGGCGAAGAGACACCTAGTGCCCGCCTACCAAAGGTTAGTTTTAGCCAATCACAGAATCAAATGGAAACTGTAAGTAGCAGACATCATGAGAAACCACAAGAAGGTAAGCTAGTCAAGGCACTTCTTGCTGTTCTTCTTTCAAAGATGAAATTGTGGATTCCGACAAAACAGATGTGATAGCAGTCGCTACGCTTGCATTCCTCCTGCGCTGCCATGTTTATGTTGGTCCCGCCGTGGGCTCATCAGCTATTGCTTTCGTCACACCGGTATGTCCGACCATAAACTACAACATTGCAATGTGATTGGCCCAAACTGTTTTTGGTTTGGACACAAATGGTTGAAGCTGGAGCAGTACAAGATGAATTCTTGAGCATTTGTGAATGCACAAATACAGCGATAATTCATCTGGCAGGCAAGGTTAACAGAGAGGTGTGAGAGCGTTTGCTCACTCTGAGCAATACTTTAGCAGATCTTGTTCTGAGAATCGTGCCTCTCACCCTTGCTTCTTTTCTAGACTCCATGTTCTCTGTTCCTTGGACCAGTTGAATTGGTTGACAGTTCCTTCAGTCATTAGGTTTATTTAAATAAAAAATTCTGCAGCCTTTTAGAGCAGTGGAAACAGAAACCATATAATTTACCTGGGATTCCTTTTACCCAAGTAAAAAAAAAACAAATAGGTATTTAAATCCCAGGACTTTTGACAGAAAAGGGGCTCATGTAAAAAAAAAAATGCAGCTTAATAGGACCCTGAAAAATAATGATGGCCTAAAATATACCAGTAAATCCACCAAGGAGTTGCTGTAAGCTATGAAATGTAAAGTCTTGGGTCAGGTTAAAGCCCAGATCGTGATTTTGAGGATATGTTATGGGATAACTTGACCAAACTGGAAACCCCTTAAAGATCTCACAGCCAAATTTGAGGAGGGGTGAAACTTTCCTCATACCAATGTCAGAGACTGGAAGATGGATACAAGAGGAATATCAGAAATATTTCAGCAGATGGGGCAGTACTACATTCCTTAACATATGCATATTTCACAGGGGCTCCTAATATTTTCACCTGAGCATATTTGTTTTATATTTTAATGATGTCAAATTAATTATTTAATTATTTTCTAAAGTAACATGTGTTTTCCCTTGTTTTACATAATTAATTTGATTAATTTCACTTAAGTCTGGTTTCTTCCACAACATCTGCATAACAAATGGTAACCTGTTTCATATTTGTGTCTTAAAATGTCTTAAAAGAGATCTGCAGTGCTTCTTTTTGTCAAATGATAAGTTTAACAGCTAACGCTTCCTTTTATGACAGAAAACTAAACCCATTAGGGCCCACTTAGCAGCGTCAGTCAAGAAAGTAAAGGAGTTGTTTGTGAAAATGTACAGTATATATATATAAGAACTTCTTATCTACAGTCAAAGATTTATTACTCCCATTTATTTAACGTCAGAGGTTTTGGATTTCTTTGTGAGAACATCTGCAGCAGCTGCCATGTTAATTTTCCAGTGTTGAGAAAGCACAAACAAAAAGCACTATTTTTGTATGGTAGTGTACCATGACATGAAGCGGACCTAAACGTACCTCATCTGCAGCGCCCCAGACAGGGTTTGGAGAAAGTGAAATTGAGGATGGAGAATTGAGACATTGTTGTTTTTGTGTTTCCAAGTCTATTCAGCTTGGAAAAAGGATGTAACTGAACCCAAAGTAACCCATCCCATTTGACTTCTTAGGTCAACCTCTTGGTGATTTTCTGTCATAGTATTGGCAATTTGGCCCAATATGATAGTGGGGTCATATACATAATGATAAATTTTCACAGGACAGTTTTTTTTTCTCTGTGTATAAAGCTTTTTTTTTCCCTAAAAGTAGTGTGCAAAACAACTTGACATTCAACTTGACATTCAAAATTATGCATCCCAACATATAATGGTAGCACATGTACATGCTGTGGCTCCGCTCTCTCCTGACAACACAACATCTTTGTATAAGTCGCAGTATTTTTGTATGTCTTCGTCGTCGTCTTCGTCGTATTGTGTTATTCAACATCTGAGGCAAACTTACAGCCGGGAGTTTCTTCTTGACATTAGCAGAAACACACCTTTTAACCCAAACCTAACGTACGAGGATATACTACGAGGCTGCGGTCTGCTCCAGAGGCCTGGACCAGGCCCGACCCCCACTCCTGCACCTCGCCCAGGGTGGAGGTGCCAGAGGCGGCCTGAGAGGAAACAGAAGAGGGGCAAGCACGGAGGTATTCGAGCCAGGCCAGGCTACCTGCTGATCCCAACAATCGTGCTGGCCAACGTTTCGCTCATTCCCGGAGGACGAGAGAATCACAGAAGAGTGGCTGAAGTTCAATTGTGGGGACTTTACTAAAGACTCTTTCCTGTTATGGAATTCAAGTTGGGGTTTTTGAACAAACAGATAAAACATACATATAAATAACATACCCAACTTTTAGTTTTACTGAGGAGGGAAATTTGGACCGACAAAACAACAAGCTGACGTTATTTTTTTAATGAAATTCTTTGGAGATTTTACAAATGCAGCCATATCAGCTACATGAAATGGTTTATACAGTGATGTCATGGCATCTTTAAAGGGGACATATCATGCTTATTAATGCCTTCCTTTTCACATTTAAATCATTCAGTTGTGGTCTATATAAAAGCTTTGGTCTGAATTTCTTGTTATTCTAGCTCCACGGCCCCTGTTTTGCCCCTGATCTAAGGTGTCTCCAAGAGCAAAGTCGTTTTAGTGCAGTCTCTAAATGCAGATGAGGCACTTCACACCACGCCCCCCTCTAGGTCACAGAATGTTCCAGTCCATTTTTGTAATATGCTGGGGTACAGTGTAATGAACTGTATGGATTAATACACCCAACAACCAAACATTTTTTTTAACCACTTGTAGCTTTGGCATCCTTCAGTCCGGACTATAAAATTGTGCCGTAAAATAAAAATGGATAATTCACAACATTGGTACGGTAGAAGTCCATAACCTTGTTTAGAAGCTCCTCAGACAATACTGTCACCTAAGTGTTCAAAAAGACGTAATAGAGAACAGAGAAAACTGTATGGAGAAGGTATTCTGCCACAAGTGTTCAGTGTGGCTGAGGCTACAGACAACATTCCATCTTTTGCTCTACCAAATTCTGGAGGTAGTCACTGATAAATCTTGCTCTTTAGAAGCAAACTTGGTCACAAAGTAATATAGCATTTGGTCTTCAAGAGTAAAATATCACACTGTTTCCACAAAGCTGTCACTTTATTAGTGCAGCTATTAGCATAAAGTCCTATGTTTTCTTCACAATTTGTCCCAATCTTCCAACTGCTGCAGGCAGAATCAAAACTCAAAATAAGGTTTCTCCCCATTTTCAGGTTTCTGAGCACTTCAGGTGCCTGATTGTCCGCACCTTAGGTACCAGATGGCTACAAATGTTGCAGAATTTAAGGGGAAAAAACAAGCTTTTAAATGAGATGTATTGCCAAGAACAAACACAGGCTGCATCCGAAAAGATGTAATTGGTAAGGACCCTTTGCCAAACAGAAAGTGACTCAGCGTTCACATGATTAGCACTGTCTGAACAGTGCAGTCAAGGAAGGAGGTAGGAAAAGGAGCCTGTATACTTCCTATCATAGCATATCCTAGCATAGGAAGCTCGCGATGTCCCTCACTGGCGCTAAAGAGCCAAAAGGAAACCCACAATCCTTTGCGTGACTTGACGTATAAACACAGCCCACCTCAGGGTAATGAGTGAAAATGAGAGAAGAACGCGCACAATAGTTCTTTTTCGAAAGGTTGCAGGCCTGGATTTGACTCGCATCGGCCATTTGCATTTCTGTTGCGCAAAGACGTATGAGTTAAAGGCTGTCCAAAATTGACACAGCAGCCCAAGGCTCCTTTCCTCCTGACTATAGAGTTCTTACTGTTGACCCCATGAAAGGTCAAAGAACAGGAGATAAGAACAGGAACAGGAGCTAGGGCCTATAATTAGAACACTCCGGACACAGCCACAGTTTTATATGATTGACGTGAAGCAATTTTGGGCCATTTTGTTTCCAACCAAACCTGCTGTAATAATTAGAAAATTTTCTAGAGTAGTTGACTATTCTCAGAAAAACTATATTTTGTATTATTTTATATATTTCTTTTATATTTATTTTATACAAGCTATATCAGTGAATGTATATGTTTATGATTAGCTTTGTTTGCAAGTAATTATGCTCAGTAGAGATATGTGAAAAATCTAGCACATAGAGAATAAATCAACATAGTGAATCAAACAGTGGGTACTTGGAACGGCACAGCAAGGTGCTTTGGTTACATGATTTATGCAAATTATTTCATAGTTTTATTTTATTATTTTACATTCGGTTCCATTCAGCTTTATTGTCCTGAACAAGTAAAAAATTGAACACCGGAAATAGTACAATCACGCTATTCCTCTTAAATATTATCATGTATAAATATTTAAAATATATATACATTAATGTTGCAGAGCACGTTCACCTCTGGTAACGAAATATAAAATAGTAGAATTAACAATTAATAGTAGTTTAAAATCACTTTGAAAGGAATCTGCGTATAACTTTACACAGATAAAAGCAACTATTTGCTTAACAAGGAGGAACAGGATTCGGAGCACTTTCACAAAATCTATACATCAATAAAAATAAATGTTTAAGTATAATTGAGACTGGAAACACAAATTTTTTGGCAACAAATTAGAATTACCCACATTGTACTTGCCATATATATTTTTTTATGTTATTTGAAATGTGTCGAAAGTGCGCTGACGTTTGCAAAAATAAATAAACACTGAAAGCTGCAGTTGAGTGGCTCCTGCTGCCTCTTCTGTTGCCTCCTTTAATTTATCATGTAAATCTAAATAAGATGAGAACAAAATAAGGGCAGCAGATTCAGATATGAGAAGACCCGTTTCACTGAGTTATCGTTTTTAGTTTAACTGTGACGTTTTTAGGTGCCGGTAATGTTTGCTAAGCTAACAAAGCTAGCTTCTTCGAGAGTAGTTTGGATGTATCCTGATGGCTTCAACTTCAGCTGCTGAGAAAGGTCTACAGGGTATTTATACTCTAATTTGTTTGTTGTTTATTTTTTTACGCGACCTTAACGCAGTTTTAAGTTTTTGAAGATGATCTTAAAGCTTATGTGTGATAACTAATGACATCGTTACTAAAAACTATCAATAATCATAAGATAATATAGACTAGAGTTGGTAAAATTACATGATTTTTTAATATATATAAAAACTTCTTGTATTTACAGACTCCAAATCTGTAATAAATGTGTGATACTCAGATTTAAATAGTTTCAAAATTATCCTTTTATATTTTAACATACAGAACAAAATTCACAGATTACAAAATGAATTCTTGATTGGACAATCAAGAACAGGGTAGAGATGAGAATATATATTCTTTTAGATTTTGAGCTCAAATTTATAGTAGAGGACCTGAACGCTGGGGAGGTAATGCACTCATTTTAATCAGGCGTTCTGGAGCAGGGACATATCTAAAACATGCAAGATCAAGGATGTCTGAGCACCAGGGTTGTGAACCACTGCTCTGCAGATCAAAAAGCAGTGATGATTCCTCTGAGATTAACTTCTAAGTTTACGTTTCATACATTTTAAACTAAAGCTTCTGTAAAGAATTTCATATGGAGAAAAAAACAAACAAAAGAATAATGACACAACTCGGCTACTGAACTAAAAGCCACCTCCAGTGGACTTAGGACTCTGTTGTTTCTCCACATTTTCTGTGAGGATCTTTGACATTTCCACATTATCAAGACACATAAATGTGCATCTCGTTTGCCCATATTCTAATTGTGATGTCCACCCATTCATCCATCCATCCATCTGTTTTTCTACCCATCCATCCATTCACTCAACCTCTCATTCATTCAGTGTATGTTTGCGGGTTTGTTATTAAAGCCTAATTGCAGTATAAATAATTATTGTAAAATTTCAGAAAACTTTTGTACTATCAACAACTCTGGAAATTACTGAAAATGTGCAGGAATCTTGTATTTAAACCCTAATTGATTTCAGTAATTAATTGAAAAAAGGGAAACTTGTACAGATTTATTACATGCAGTAATATACATATTTCAAGCATTGAAATTATTTCTGTCGATTTTGATGATTATGGCTTACAGCTAACGAGAGCCCAAAATTTCCATTTCTCAGAAAACTGAATTTAGAACATTGAATTAGACCAGGTGTTTGCACCTCTGGACCTCAAGTGCCGCTGTCCTGGGACTTTGGATGCATCCCTGTTCCAACACCCCTGAATCAATAGGCTGAATAACCTCCTTGGCATGTCAGTAGGTTTTACAAAGGCCTGAAGATTAAGTACTTACCCATTTTGTTTTACCCCTTGCATGTGTTTCAATTCAACAATGACATGTAGGGAAAACTGCTAAATTTACAGTTTTCAACCAAACAGCCTTTTACACCCAAAGCCAAATACGATCATTGCTATAGAATTTGGCTGTTCACAAAGTGCTGTCTGCAAGAATATTAATGGAAAGTTGAGTGGAAGGAAAAAGTGGGGGCACAAGCAGCAGGGATAACCGCCTTGAGAGGATTGTGAAGCAAAGTCCATTCCATTTTTTAACATATTTAACAGAAATACACATTTGAAATGAGTCACTGTGTGTGTAATTTCTCTGAATGAGTTTCAGTTTTTGAACTGAATTGCATCCAAATTTATTATCATGCCTGTGTATATACATTTATTCCACGATGCAGCGTGGCAGGAAGGTGACTGTTGCCTGGCTCCGAGTTCCCGTGACGGCATCCTGAGAGAGGCCACCGTACAGAGACTGACCTCTACCACACAGACTAACGATACAGCATGGGTGATATTCAGGACGGATCCGGGAGAGCAGGAGCAGGAAGCCATATCTGTCACGAAACTTATGAGACCTGGCTTAAAGGAATTTATACAGGAGAAACCTGTGTTCCCTGGCAGCAACCCCGACCCGATCCTCTGCATCCCTTTAGACCTGAGCTATGAAGACCGGGTCCCTTATACCATCAACAGATACTTAAGGGATTACCAGAGGGAAGGTATCAGGTTCATTTACAACAACTACATCAGCTCGACTGGTTGTATTCTAGGAGATGACATGGGCCTTGGAAAAACTGTGCAGGTACAAAACATAGGCTGCAGAGTTAGAATGTGAAATGACTGAATGAGGATTTTTTTTAATTATTATTTATTTACATGTTGTCGTGTGGCTTTGTCGCTGTTAATCCCATCGTCTCTTTTTTTCTTTTTACTATAGGTTATAGGTTTTCTTGCTGCTGTGCTGCACAAAACCGGGACATGGCAGGACGTAGAGAACAGCAGGCCTCAGTTTCTGCAAACTCAGATGCCCGCCAATCAAAGTAATCCCAGTAAAGTGCGTATTGAAATATAGAACTATATTAGGTCGTCTCTCAAAGCGCATTCAGTCATGTGCCGCAGATTATAGTATTATTTTGTCATCAAGCTGATTAAAGTGTCGTCTGATCCCATCCAGGTGTTTCTGATTGTGGCCCCACTGACGGTGCTTTATAACTGGAAGGATGAACTGGATACGTGGGGTTACTTCCAGTGTGTGGTGGTCCACGGGCTGAGGAAGGAGGAGGAGCTTGCTCGCATCAAGAACGGCCGCATCGAGATCGCTCTCACCACCTACGAGACTCTCCGGCTCTGTCTGGATCAGTTTAACAAGTAATGGAAATTACAGTGCTAGACCCCTTTTACTGCTAAATGACTTGGATTGGATTGTGTGCAGCAGTCTCAAACACACTACATTTGGCCGTTGATTAAGGATGCTGGACGTGCAAAGGTTGGTTAGGTGTTAACCAGCAGCCCTTAATAGCTGGAGCTCCTGCAAAGGTAAAAAAGAGACGCTAAAACTGTGTCTGACAAGGACGTAATTTATACACATAGAAACATAGCAACCTGAAAATAATATTTATTTATACTGTACTGTGCAAAAGTCTTGGGTCATCTTTTTTTTGCCATTTTTTTAATGTTTTGTCCCCAGGGAGCCGAACTTTCTTGTAACCTTCAAAGTGGTCCTGAGCCACAGTTCTTTGGGTTTACTAGAGAAATATAAAACAAAAATCATACCTATAACCCGTTTGCCAAGAATTAACTTTTTTTTTTGTCAAAATAGCTAATTCTCAGAGACAGACCCAATCAGGTCATTTCCAAAGAGGTAAAAGGTGAAAACAAGGTGTGGCAGCCCCCTCAAGCTTCGAACAAAGTTTGGCGTAGCCTCCACGTGTGATTTAAGTTGCTTTATTTTAATATGCATCTTCCATCACCATAAATCTATCTAGATCACTGTGAAAACTTAACATAGATACAGTAGAAAACACTTATTTGTACATAAAACAGACACGGGCTTCATAATATTACAATGAAACACAAAACAACTCCTACTGGCTACAGCATCCCGTGAGGTAAAATAAAAAAAATAAAAACCACAAGATACAAAACAAACACATCTATAAGTAATTTACACAATTTAAATGCTTTGTAACTAGTTTGACACACAAAATAACACCCAACGGTCTATTACACAGGAGATACTATAGATCTGACCTGACACATCCATTGGGTTCTGTGTCAGGTCTTTGCTTTTTCTTAAAGACTGTGTGTCTGACTAATGTCTGAAAGACATGCCTTTAAATTAGGTAAAAAGCAACAAAAGGCCAAGAAAAAACTATAATAGATCTCCAGAAAGGCCAAAAACCTGATTAACCCAGATTTTAGTTTAGTGAAGTACAGTAAGTGCCCTGTGATAGACTGGTGACCTGTCCAGGGTGTACCCCGCCTCTCGCCCATTGACAGCTGGAGATAGGCACCAGCACCCGTCGCGATCCCACAAGGGATAGATGTGTTAGAAAATGGATGGATGGATGGAGTAAGTGCCTTATTGCAAGATGAAATTTAAAGGCATTTTACAAACTGGTCCAAGTCTCAAACATGGATCCCTTTGACACCCCACATGTCCTAGCATGTGGGGTGTTCCCCGAGGACAAATGGGCACGGAACCTGTTGAAAGTGACGTGTAGCAAAAAAGAAAGTGCGGTGAGGGAAACTCAAAGAATAATAAACAGCTCACCTCTGTATCATAGTGTAGGAAATCTAGAGAGCCCCGTTCGCGCCGTCTCCCCTCCTTTAACCATCACCTTTTCATTTAGTTAGGGTTTTTCTCTGTTAAAATTAGTCTACAAAGTATCGCCATTGTTCTTCCCCGTCGTCCATGTTTATTTACTTTGAATTCACGTTTGATCTTGAGAGGCTTTGCAAGATTTCCCGTCTGACATTTGAATGATCCCGAGTGAAATCTGTTCGGTATGTGGTGTCTTGTGCTTGCCGTCTGACCGGACACCACGCTCTGTACGAGCAAAGCTGTTATAGCTACGATTGTTTTATCATTACTTGTGGGGTCGCTCAAGATTTGAAAATCGTCCGGCTGTTTTAAGATCTTGCCGTGTGAACCAGCCTTTATCGGCCGGTCACTCGGATCAGCTGACCAGCGGTTGCTGGAGGAACCGAGGACACGGCTGAACCTCAGGGAGGATCGGGCTTTTGCAAATTTGAAAAGCCTCTTCACTAACCATTTTACATCTGCTCTTAAGACCCACCTTGTCTCTTTGGCTTTTGACCTGGCATAAGTTGGTAATTATTTTTTATTTTCTTCCTGTTTACATTGTTGTTCGATTTGCTACTTTGACTTTGATTTTATTTCTGCCGGTAATTATTTTATTTGTTAGAAATTGTAATGTTTTATTTATTTATTTTAAGCGTTCAGCACTGTGGTCAGTGCCTGTTGTTTTAAAAGTGCTTTATAAATAAAGTTAACGCGGTCATATTGCCATTCAGAGCCGTTGGCATTTGCGTCAGACAGACAGACCGTACCGGCTGCAGATGTGGGATACTCTAAAGATGTCAGGCAGAGTTTTCTCACCTTTAGAGTTGCTGGCATGGAAAAGTAAAAAGGTTGTTCACGATTTGCACAGCATTAAGTAGAGGTTATATTCCACTTTAGTGTAAGGCAGTGGACGTGTGGGGAGATCAGGCTCAGACATAGACACAATAAATGATTCTGTGTGTTTTTTTATGTTTTTAGTATCTTTATAAGCTGTAAACATAACTCAAATATATGGTCTACCAAAGAAATGTAATATCTATGCCCTCTTCCACAGAATCGACTGGGCGGCAGTGGTTGTTGATGAGGCCCACAAGATAAAAAACCCAAACTCCCAGATCACACAGGCCATGAAGGAGCTGCGATGTAAAGTGAGAGCTGTATTGGTGCCTATTCTGAGAAAAACTTCAAGTATTTCATTTGCAATGGGTTTAGTTTCGGCATAAATGACTAATGATAATTTGCCGATTTAGAAAAATATTAAGCAAGGGCAGGCTTATGCTAAATGTTTTCAGGCTAAGAGACCATAGCCGTATTTGGCTGTGCGTTTCCAACTAAGCTGGTAATTTCTGCGATTCTTCTGCCATCAGAACAGAATCGGTCTCACTGGGACCATCTTGCAGAACAACCTGGAAGAGCTGTGGTGTGTCATGGATTGGTGGGTTAAAGGGATTTTACATTATAGTGTGCAGTCATGTAATACAATCCTTTTTGTTGTTTGGCCATATTTCAATGACTATTATTGTTACAAATTTTCTTCTATTTAGGGCTATACCAGGGTGTCTTGGCAGCTTGGGGCATTTCAAGAACCAGTTCTCAGATCCCATCGAACAGGGGCAGAGGCACAGCGTAACCAAGCGTGCCCTGGCCACAGGGAGGAAGACCGTCAGAGCCCTGGTGAGGAAGATTGCTCCGTTTTTCCTGAGGCGGACTAAAGCACTCATCAAGGAGCAGCTGCCGAAGAAGGACGACAGGGTAAAAGGGTGGAGTAGACCTTAAAGTTACTCAGACCTCATGAACGCCCGTGTCAGTAGATCATGTTGCTTTAACGGCAGCTCTCTGGTGGGTCTCGTCCCAGGTGGTGTACTGCTCTCTGACGGACTTTCAGCAGACGGTGTATGAGGCGGTGCTGGACACCGAGGATGTGACGCTGCTGCTGAGATCTTCAGAGAAATGCGATTGCCAAAGCGGGCGCACCCGAAGGAGCTGCTGCTATGGAGTTAGTTCTTTTTATTTAACCAAACTTAGAGTAATTATTATCTTTTCCCCTATTCTTTCAATCGATTGCACGCTGTCTTGTAAGTAAGTAAAATGTTATTTCTAGGGCACCTTTCACAGACGTTGACGTCACAAAGTGCTTCACAGGAGCGAAAACGATTTAAAAACACAAAACATGCTTAAGCAAATGCCTGTCTAAATAAGAATGTCATTAGGTGTTTTTTTTAAAAGAGACCGTGGATTCTGTTCAGCGAAGAAACAACGGGAGAGCGTCCCAAAGTCTCTGATTAATGAGTCTGCAGGTAAAACAGTTCTTAAACGCAGCCGCTAAACCACCGTCACGACGCGCTTCACGCGGGGTCCCGAGCACGAAGCGGTGTCCTGGGCAGAGTTCCCTCAGGTGAACATGCGCGCGGGCCAGGCTGCAGGTGAGATGACATTACTGTGACCGAGTGTCACAGGTAGAGGCTGAAGAAATCGTAAAACGCCGTCTTTATCGAACCTGGACGCCAGCTCTGGATCCCCGCTTGCGCTTCCTGCGTCTGGGTTTAGCCAGCAGGCAATCGGGAGGAGGAGGAGGAGGAGGAGGAAAACTCCCTCTGAAACTTTTACAGCTGTCACAGCAGTCCATCGACTCTTTGGTTGAAATTAGTGCGCCTCGATCGTAGAGATGGGCAGCAGATAGGCCAACATTATACAAGTCCGTAAAAATAAGAAATATTAAAAGTATTCAAAAAAACGCAGATGGTAAAAAAACGCAGGAGAGGTACTGAAGAAAAGCCGGCGCAGCCAAACATAGGCGCCATCATGACACGGTGCTTTCCAAAAAAAGCTGCGTTTACTAATGTTCACTTGTCTTGTCTTAGACGTCTATAACATTACAAACTCCCACAGAATTACTCTGCCCTTAATTCAATAATTTGAATTGATCAATCATTTTAAATTAGGTAAATTTGATTTTAATTAAACCTCAAATATTCATTTTGTGGCCTAAATGAAGTTTTACCCAATTCATTAATGGCATTTATATGTCACAGAAAACCTCTGAGGGTGTTGATGTAAAGAAACTCTACTTCACCTACTTGGCCATACTGCGGAAGGTTGCCAACCACGCAGCCCTCCTTAAACCTACTTCAGGCACCAGCAAGAACCAGGTAAAAACCTTGTGATTCTGAATCAGATTTGTTATTAATATTGATATTGATTACTGCAGCATCTATCTCCCGGACTGATTCCTTGTTTATTTATTTAGTATTTGGTTTATAAAAAGCGTTCATCGATATTTTACAGGAAAGGTATGTGAGCTCCGTTTGCGCGAAGGTTTTCCAGAGGTTCCCCGACTTTGTGCAGAGATGCAAAAATGAAGCCTTTGAAGCTCTGTCAGACCCGATGTACAGTGGAAAAATGAAGGTAGAGCACTAAAGTAAAAAAAAACGTTCTTCGCAGAATGTTTCCGTGCTGCTGATGAACAAGTTGACATTTTCTTTTAGGTGTTGCAGAAGCTTCTGAAGAACTATCTGCAGAAGAGAGACAAAGTCCTCATCTTTTCTCTGTCAACCAAGGTGAAAACTGTTTTTGAGTGCATGTGTTGATTCATTTGGCCTCACCCAGTTAAACCTAAGACTTTTGTTACCAATACGACATCATAAATACAGTGTTTTGCAAAAATATTCACGTTTTGCCACGTTGCAACCACAAACCTTAATGTATTCTCCATGATAAACTAACACAACGTACAGCATAATTGGGAAATGAAAGCAAAATGATAAATGATTTATATATGTATATGTTTTGTTACATATAGAAATCTGAAAAGCCTCAGTATAAATCCAGCTGCTCTGTGAACAACTCAGAGGTGTTTTAGCGTGCATCAGCGAACAAACGGCATCATGAAGACCAAGGAACACAGCAGACGGCTCTGGGAGACGTAGAGTTTAAAGCAGAGTTATGTTATGAAACAATATTGGAATAAAGTTTGTTTGAGTTCTTAAAGACTGAGAGTTTAGACTGGGGCGGTTCACCTTCGAGCGGAACAATGACCCTAAAAACACAGACGAGCCACAGAGGAAGGGTTTGGACCAAAGCACATTGATGTTGTAGAATAGCCTCTGTCAAAGTCCAGACCCAAAAAAAAAATAGGTCCAGGTTAGCAAATCTGTGAGATGATTTGAAAATTAAGGATTCATGATGGTCTCGTTCTAATCTGACAGACCTTGGGCTTTTGTAAAGAAGAAAAGGCAACAATCAGATGCGCAAAGATGGTGGAGGCATAACCAAAAGATTTTCCCCAGAACACTCCACACTTTTCAGATCTTTTTTGCTTCCACATCATAATTATGTGCTACTTCTTGTTGGTCACATAAAATTCCTATACAACAGATTGTTTGTGGACATGGGAAAAAATTTTTTTATTTTTTTTGTGAACCAAAATGCATCTTTGAGATCTTGTGTTGTTCCACAGCGTTGCATCTGCTGTGAGATCGCAACTGGTGTACAGTAATAAAAAGCTGGAATAATGGTTTTCTCATGACGTGTTGGGGATTTATAGACATACCTTTGGGGCTTCGGCGCCAATTAAATAGTTCTGGATAACTAGACTCAAGCCGACGGCTGCTGTCACCTGAAACCATCTAATAATATTTGTGGCCTCTGTGAGGTCATATTTTTATGACCCGTGTTTTGCTTTTTTGGGGGGGGGGGGGGAAGAGTTCATAAAGGTTACAGTATTGGATTACCCCTATAGTTTATGTATAAATATACAGTCTGACCTCCTCATGCTATCTTTTGAATATTGCTTTACATAAGATTTATTTGTCTAGTGTCTTGGTTTTATCCCATGCAAACTCTTTAGCTTTTTAATGGGTTGCATTCACATGTGAAGTTACTTCTTTTTGTCCTTTTTAATCTTCTTATATTAACCCCTGAATACCCTTTCAGCTCTTGGATATCCTGGAGAGTTACTGCATGGCAGAGGGA
Source organism: Fundulus diaphanus (assembly GCA_037039145.1). Lineage (NCBI taxonomy): Eukaryota > Metazoa > Chordata > Actinopteri > Cyprinodontiformes > Fundulidae > Fundulus > Fundulus diaphanus. The sequence continues at coordinate 20,478,538 of CM073127.1, read as the reverse complement.
CTGGACTTTAGTCGATTGGATGGAACCACCAAATCCAGAGAAAGAGTCCAGATCGTGAAAGACTTCAACAGCTCGTCTCACATCAATCTCTGCCTGGTTTCTACCATGTTAGTTGAAAAAAGTACAAGAACTGATAAGAATTTCAAACGTGTTGTGATATAAGTAAAATTTAGTGTTCTTGTTTTATTTCTAACAATAAGTGGTCATTTTGAAGGAAGATCTTTATAAGAATGCCAACCTGGGTGACATAGCAAAGTGTGTCTTAGTTTATTATAATGAAGATGTTCAACTTTAAAGTTCCTTTTCAACTGTGTTCTGGCTTGTAGCTCTCATTAGTTGTTTCATTTTATGAGAAATATTTAAAAATCCCTAACCAACAAAAAAAGAAGCAATCCAAATATTACAGCAGAGTGATGGGTTTACATTTAGAAGACTAAACTCTGGTATCAGAGCTTAACACAATGCCCCCCCCCCCCCCCCCCCCCAAGAAAAAAGATAGCAGTAGGATGGTCTCCAGCTTACTTTGAGTTCATAAAGTTGAAAAAGATTTATGTTGTGATTGATCCACTGAGGAGGAGGAAGTCAGAGGAACTCTTGTCTAGACTGGAAAAGCTTAGAGACTTAACAAACCGGCACCCTACAGAGGGATTTATAAATGCTCTGTGGGGAGCCTAGTCCTCGTTGTCATTCACAACACGTGGGAATAACCACCTTCGACAAATAGCTGTCATTTAAAACAACATTTCTGTCAGCATTCAGTTTGGATGTAATTTCTGCCCTCGTTCTGAGTCAGCATTGTGACTCCGAAGCGCGCAGGCGTCAGCCGTCCCATTTTTCCTGAACGCTTTAGGTTAGGGAGCCTCAGGTTTTGTTCACATAATCAGTGCTTGGATTACTAAAGCATTGCTCTTAAGTGATAAAACTTTATGCCAACAAACAGCAGCTGCTGTGGCATCTGTGCTCTGGTAGTTTGCCCCCCTGCTCGAGTCGATCTGTCGGAGCCGTGGTATGGACTGTTGTTCACTCATCCCTCAACTCTGGGTTGTCGCTCGCTTTATCCCTGATGTTCCAATTGTTTTTGACGGGCGAGGTGAAACCTGTCCTCCCTTACCGGTTTTACTCTCCCAGGGCTTCCCGCATGTCCTGCAATAGATGGTCTTTGTTGCAAATGTGCTGTGAACATAATTGCTTTCTGTGTCGTCAGCAAGCGGACACACATCCATTTGACACATTCTTACACGTATAAAAGGCCCTTTAATCTGTTATAAGTGTAGGGACATAGAGAATTGCTCGCTTCAGCACATACATTGATATCTTGTCCTTGTAAGTTCACTGTCAATATAGGTAGAAGCTTCGTGCCTTTTTTTTTTAGGGCATGTGAGGCTCTCAGAAAAGTGGCTTCCAACTTTACTTATCTGCTTAAAAACAAAATTGGAAACACTAAGTGTGATGTATTTAGTTTCAGAGTTTTTTTTTTAGGTGTTCTTGACCTAAAATAAATTTGCTCTCTCCTAATATTTCTTCCTTTAAGGGCGGGTGGTCTCGGTCTGAACTTTGTAGGCGCTAACGTTGTTGTGCTGTTTGACCCCACCTGGAACCCAGCTAATGATCTCCAGGCCATTGACAGGTAGTTTCCGTCCAGGGTTAATGCTTAAATATTATATCCTGTTACAGGTTTTGCTTTCCTGACCTAGCAGACAATATCCTTTATAAGCATTTGTTTTATTCAGAATCTAAAAAAAAGTTATATATTATTATTTTTTTTATAATCATTGCATTTATTTAATGCTACTGATGCATGTTTGTCTCTGCAGGGCGTATCGTATCGGCCAGTGCAGGGATGTTACTGTTCTCAGGTTAATCTCCCTTGGGACTGTAGAGGAGGTTATCTACCTGAGACAAGTATACAAACAGGTACCAAAGAGTTGTAATGTGTTTTTTAAGCGATCAACCTCTAAAAGAGCTGAGATCTTGGGTAAATAGTGTATACAAACAGAATGCAACGGTTTTTCAAATGACTGAAGTTTAAAAATTGATTTTTTTTCTTTACATGGATATCCACTGTATCTATCTAATATTTAGTATTTTATATTGTTTAGAATATAAAATACTAAAGAGAATATAAAATACTTTAGAAAGGTCAATTTTCAAATACAATTTAAAAGAGTTGAAGTGTCTAAACACTGGTGATGTTCAAAGTTGTTAAAAATGTTTGGATGTCTAAGAAAATGTGTTCTTTTGTTGAAACTTTAAAGGGGACATATCATGCTTTTCAGTTCTTCCTTTTTCACACTGAAATTGCTCAATTGTGGTCTATCTAAAGTGGAACTGCAATGCTTTGGTCTGAATTGCTCATTAATTTACCGCCACGTTTCCCCTTCTGCTCCTGTTCTGAGGCGTGTCTGAGAGCAATCCGTTTTGGTGCTGTGTCTTTAAATCTAAAGGAGGCACTTCATGCTGTGCCGCCTCCAGGTCACGGAGCATTCCACTCCACCACATTCAGCCATTTTTGTAGTATCCTGGGGGACGGTTTCTCGAACATTGAAACATTTTGACTTATCCACTTGTTGCTTTGTATGTGCACGTGAGTAGCTGGCCACTCCCTGCCCGTAAAATGCCACAAAATGGCTGAGAGCACGCCCATTGGATCAAAATGTTCTCTTACTAACAGCATTATAAAGTAATGAGGTACCTCTTCACTTGACATGTTCCTCTGAAAGGTAATGCTGTTCTGCTGTGTTTTTATCCTTTGCAAATAGGCTCATACGAGCCGATGGGTGAGAAGGGGAAATGTATGCCGAGTGCTGGAGCGGATATAAAGACAGGCGTGGCTTAATACACGTCTTGTTTTGGTCTGCAGACAGTTTTCAAGCTCCACTTAGTGGTAAAAAATCGCTTATTGCTCCTTTAAATAACGATTAAAAATAATATGCATTTGTTTTATGTGTGATTTGACTTAAAAAGAGCACAGTGGTGAGGCTGAATCTGTGCACAGTGGTGAGGCTGAATCTGTAAAAAAAGCAACAAAAACAACTAAAAAAAAAAACAGGAAGGACTTCACCAATCTGTGTGAACAGCAACACTTTAAGAGTAATAACCAATTTAGAGAGAATGTAACTTGGGCTTTGCTCACAGCTTGGTCCGCTACCTTTCGGTATATAGCAAGTACTGTGGAGAAAGGCAGATCTAGTCAGACTCTTTTGGTCAAACATGCTTCTTGATCAGATTTAAAACGTGATGTGAATGCAACTCATTTAGGTTTCAAAACTGGTTTTAGAGTGTGATGGATTTGCTAATTATTGTTGCTGGGTTGATTTCAGTTAGATAAAATTTTCTTTGAATTCACTTTACAAAAGGATATTATTGTGATTTCAACTGCATTCAGATGCCGGCTGCTTCTATTTAAATTTTGCCAGTATTTATTCATTTATTTACTAAATAATGCTAAGATGTCATAATTTTTGTATCTTTTTAAGCCCGTCTTTATTGCATGATGTCAAACGCACATTAGTTTCTCTTTTTTCAACATTTAATATCTGTACGGCACTGTATGATTTTTGTGTGTTTCCCTCCAAACAGCAACTGCAGTGTTCCGTAGTTGGTAAAGAGAGCGCCCGGCGGTATTTTGAGGCAGTGCAGGGAAATTGTGTCTATAAAGGCGAACTGTTTGGGCTCAAAAATCTCTTCAGGCTGCAGACAGAAGGAACGTGTCTCACCCGCAGGATTTTAGAGGTAAAGCAGTCGACATGTCGTTTACTGTTTGAACGCGGATGAGGTTGGTTTCCGGGGCTGCTTACACCAGCCTTATAGTCACGCTGTGTGTGTTTATATGAATTTAGCCTTTGTTTTTGTTTTAGTCATACTTTGCTTCAAATGCGCCAAACTTTCTTAGATATCTATAAAGTGCTGTACACAAACATTTCTTTCCAAAGGTCTGTCTAAGGATTTTCTTCAAGCACCGGCTGCTGTTTTCCTCCTAATTAATTCTGTGCTAGTTATTTTGGTAAATGGTCTTTTTAATCCCAAATCTAGATCTAGGAAAAGAAACACCGAACACGAAGCAGTTTCAACTACATCAACTACACCGTGCATTTTTTTTGGGGAAATACTGCCGCTTTAATAATTGTGAGGAGAGGATTCCTTATTCATGTGTGGCGACACCACTGCTTCATCTCTTGGGTCATAAAGTTTCTCAAACCAAGAACATGCTTTTAAAGCTGGTTCTAAGGACTAAAAGTGAAGGATAAGAGTGGCCAATATTCACACAAATCGTTCAAATCCATCCAGAAGTGCTTTACATTTTTTGGTCTGGATTTACAGTTTCAGTTTGGCTCATTTAAAGCAAAAATAAAATAGTAGTAGCTTAAGATTTTTTCACAAAGACTGTCAGTAAATTAAAAGCCTCACTGTTAACTTGTGATTTGCCTGGTGACGCATGTGTCATCCCGTCAGCGAGAGGGACGAGTGGAGGCCGGTGTCATAACAACGCAAACACACAAAGAAGACGAGGAAGAGAACGAGACCAGCAGAAAAGAGGTGAGTAACTGTGTCATTCCCAGGCCTGTTCGTCTTTTTCCTGTTTTCTTTCCCTAAAGGCCCACTCGCCCTCCTATTCCCATGTGAAAGAGGACATTCTTCAAACGGGAACATTCATCTACCAATCAAACCAAACCACAGTTTCTATCATAGCTGTAAAAAAAAATACATAAATAAAAGAAATGCATCTAAGGGCTAGAGAATACCTAAAGCTTCTGGAAAAGTTTGCAAATGGGTCGATGTAGTTTCTTGTCTGGATAAGTATGGAAAAAGAAACTAAAATGTGGATAAATGTTTGTATTTTCCATGCCTTATTCCCTGTCGTTTTAAATGTCGTCACTGTGGATTCTTCCTTTTATCCAGTTGTGTATCTATCTGTCCATACATTTGTCCTTCTTTTGTCCTTTTATCCATCCATCCATCCATCCATCCATCCATCCATCCATCTGGCTTCCCATCTCAACCACCCTAAAAATATGTGCCATAAATTTATGGTGAACTTTTGTACCTAAAAAGTACCAAAACATCCAGGAAACTTGACTCTGGATTAGTGTGAAAATCTGGACCTTAGGAACATGTAGGAACGCTCTACTGCAGTCGTGTCCAAAGTTTTTGCCAGGAGGGCCCAAAGTTGACCAAACTAAGGGGCCAAAAAAGGGATTGAAAAACAAATTTCTTGTTCTTTTCTTTATTTTGTCTGTTCAATAATAAGATTGTATTAAACAATTGCTTTTTATTGAAAATGGATCTTTAAATCTTTGTAGATCCAAAACACAAAGAGTGTCTTTCATGAGTTTGGGGTCGATCTCTCTGTTGTATTGTGGGGTAGCTCAGCAACAATAATGGGATATGAGTCACTCTCACTGTATTGATAAGTGAGGGGGGGGGTAAACATCTGGTAAAAGCTGCCAGATGTTTGTGCTTATATTTAAATTTTTTTTGGTTGGACCTAACATTTTTTTTTATATATGATTTATTTGTCTGAAAATGTTGCACTAAGTAATATTAAAGTGTTCATCTGCCGGTGCTTGGAAGCCATATTTGCTCCTTTCCAGAATTGTAGGGGGCCGCCCAAAGTTATTCGAAGGGGTGCAAATGGCCACCGGGCTGCACTTTGGACACCTGTGCTCTACAGCGTTCTGTAAAGCTCACAGGATCTGTGCTCCGATGGCGCAGGGGTAGTGAGCACGACCCTTAGTCCTCGACGCGGCTGATCCGGGTTCGATTCCAGCCTGAGGTCCTCTCCCGCATGTCTTCCCTCCTCTCTCAAGCCCTCTTTCCTGTCAGCCTACTTTGTACAAATGAGCCACTAGTGCTACAAAAAAAACAGAAAAACAATATTTAAAAATAAAGCTCTCAGGATGGATGTATTCAGTACTCGAGTGAGTGAAGTACCATAGGGTGGCTTGGGCTCTCATAACTTACCAATCAACTCTTTGATTTCTTGTCACTGAAGTCTCAAATGTTTCTGATTGTGTTTGAAGCGGCTGGATTTAATCAGTCCTTTGACCTCATCGTGGCGTTCTTTACATGCCTCTTGTTTCGTTTTCTTCCTACTGCGTCATCGTGTGGGGCTCGTGTCACATTGATGTTTACTTTGATTTGTTATTGGAAAACATCTGTTTTAAATTCACTTGGTAAATCTCACTGGGGGTGGTTCACTTCAAGATGACACAATATGAAGAAATTTTACACTTTGGTCACATTTTTATTGCTAAATATTATTGGTCTTAATTTACCTTTTCCTGGATGTGCTTTTCTTAAACTGAATTTTTACCGTTTCAGGAACGTGGAGACTTACCGACGGAGGGCAAACTACCAAAAGATGGAGCACCAGAGGAGAACATTTATGTCTCGAAAATCCCAAAGGGCGTGCTAGATTTCAGCAGTGGGAGCGAGAGTGATGAGGAGCTGCAGGGGCTAAAGAGAAAGGCTTCAAACTCGAGCGCAGGTCACGGCAACAGGAGTGGGAAAGCTGCTCCTGGACCCGTTCGGATGAGTCTCCTCCAGCACGGCTTCTCCAGACTCCTTGAAACAGTGAAGGACAGACAAGAGCTGAGGGAAGGGGACTGCAGTTCCTCTGCCGAAGGTAGTCCCTTTGAGGAGGATGCAGGAGATCAAAAGATAGAGGATGGCTCCGCAGACATCTGCACAACTTCCTGTAAAGGAAATGGTGCTGCTTGCCTCCCAGAATCTGAACCCAAAGCAAAGGACAAATCCGTCGGCTCAGACAGAAAAGACAGAGACGATGGAAACAACATTATATCGTTAAAAGAGGGAGATTATGCTGTGAGACGGCGACAGGGCCTGAAAGGACGGATGAACAAACAAATTGCTGTGGACGACGAGAGCGATGGAGACTTCTCACCGGAAAACAAGAGGGCTAAAAAACTCAAAACTCCAGTTCCCAAAGTGGACCTCTTTGAGACGTGCTCAGAGGAATCTGAGGATTTAGACCTAGAGGCAAAAGCAGGTTCCAAAAGTCGCGCTTCAAACTTGTGTGACAAAGAAGGATATGGAGGCAGAGGAAAGCCGGGCCACAGCAGGAGAAGGCAAAGTGCCAATGCGAGGGATAAGGCAAGAGCCAAGCACACTGAACAGATAGAAGCTTTTACATCTTCAGAGGACGAACACACGGCTCCTGAAACCGATGCAACGGAGCGACGAGCAGGAAGGCCGGGCGCTGTTTCATTTACAAGCCTGAGAAGTCCAACCACCCCAGCATCTGAGAAAAAGAAGCCAACCATTGACAGTGTGCTCGGTTAGAGTGTTTTTTCTTTAACTGTAAGTATGAATGATGAGCAATCATAATTCTGATATTAATCCTCTCCATTTTTGTGTGCAGGGGGCGTGCAGGAGGTGGCGTATATGCACTCTAACCAGCGGGTGGTGGGTGGAAGCAAAGCGGAAGAGCTCATCAGCAGAGCTGCTGTCCGGGACGTGTTCGAACGCAAAATGTACTCGCAGCTTCCGGCCAACAACCTGCTAGGTACGCAGGAGGTAGGTAGAAATGGACCCCAGGTCCAGAGATCTTTCAGACACAAAGTTAAGACTGTTTGTCTGCCACTTCCTCACGCCACCATCCACCTTACTCCTCCATGACGTGGCGCATTACAGCAGTTCTGCAGGCAACTCCCCATCGGGCATTTTTACACGTCGACAGGCATTCTGTTGTAAAGGAAAAACGGGGGAAATCATGTGAGAACGTCAACTTTTACAGCCTAAACAAAGACATGACAATGCAGCTATGTCAGTCCCTTCATCTGTCAGGCTTTGGGGGAATGACCTGAAGAAATGGTTTTTAGTTGCATGTCCAGTATTATCTGCCTTGTCAACTCAAACGCTACAGACAAGAATGGATCGAAAAAAATGTAGTTTGATTCTGGGTTGCGGACAGCTCGTTATTTGTGAATTGGACTTTCTGTTGTTGGTTGATAATGCGGCCAGGGAGGTGAAGGCGGGGATTTCAGCACCTATAAGCATAAAGCGACGCAACTATGTTACTCGTTATTTCTGAAACCTAAAACCAAACAGGATTTTTTTCTTCTTTTCAGAAGTTGCCGTTTCTTCTTTGGTTATCTTTGATGCGTTATTTTACAAGTGAAAAGAGATCGACTCCAGGGCTTTACAATCAGATGTGTCCCCCATCCTCACCTTGATTCCCCAACGTTGGGATTCAATGGAAAATAACTCGTTTATTGTAGGAGTAATCTATCTAGCTATTATAGGGTACGTTGTCCCTTTTTTCTCAACTGAAATGCAAAGTTTTGTTTATCTTTTTGTTTGAAGAGTACAAATAAAGTTAAATCCCTTTCTTTTCCAGAGATTCAGTAAAAAAATAGAAATATTTCAATTCCGTCCAGTTTATTTATTTAATACAGCGAATTTCGTCTCGCATCACTTTGCAAAATAAAAACATCCAATTTACAGTCATATTCAATAAATTGGAATATTATTGAAAAGTTCATTCATTTCAGTCACTCGATTCACTAAGGGAAGCACGTTATATAGATTAACACAGACTGATCATGTTTTAAAGCCTTTATTTCTGTTAATCTTGATTTCATTAGCCTTCAGCTAATAAAAATTCATAAGATAAGATTAGATTATCGCATCAGACCAATAAAAAAAGCAAAGGTTTTCATCCAGAAATGGGGGTTTAATAAAAAGTATGTTTAATACCAGCTTAAAGGTTGTTTCTTTAAAGTGTTCTCCAGCAGAATGCGGCTCTGTGAGAGACAGAGCAGAACACACAGAATAAAAAACACCATTAAATGAGTCTCTGTTTGATGGTTCCAGAGCCTCCCAGCAAGTTCACCAGACAGCCAGCCTAACCTCGGCGCCGGTCCGCTGCAGAGGCCCAAAGTGGATCATCCAGTGACCTTCTCGAGCAAGAGCGTCCACCACATCGACAGTACCGTAGTCATTGTTGGAAATACTCCCGCAGCCATATGCAGGTATTTTAAAACGCGGTTGCAGTTATCATACAGAAAAAAAGGGGAAGTAATGAAGACAAGCAAGAAGGGTGTGTGGATAAAAGAAGATTTATGAAAAAAACATGAGCCATAAATGACGGCTGCAGTCATTTCAAAGGGAGATGTAAATGGGATGAGAAGAATGAGAGCAAAAAAAGAAATAAGTCAAGGGAAGAGGTGTGAAGAAGCCGAATAATGAGGAGGAAATTAAAAGGAGAGGAGTTCCTGGCAGGGAAGGGAAGAGGGCCAAAAACCCACCATAGAAACTCTGTTGAATGGCCCCACCTGGACCATAATAACTGTGTGTATATACAGAAAAAGGCCACCTCTGAGGTTTCCCCTCTTCCTCTTTCCCAGCATCATGCCAAAGATTACCCAGTTATGATCAGGCCCAACACTGAAGGAGTTTCCCCCTTCGCAACCGCAGCCCTCCTGAGACTGACCAAAAAATGATCGCCTTCGGTCTTCCAAACCCGCACATTCTAGCAAGCATTTATGCACACACACCCACACCCACACGGCCCCGCTCTGCTGCATCACTTCCCCTCCCAAGCCCTCGTATACAGACACACAGACACCTTTATGGCTCCAGCCTCCCTCCCCAAGGGCGTCAGGCTGTGTCTCTGCCCAGATGCTCACCAGGGAGCGAAAACACACACTGCCTTGCGTTGATATCGCCTCAATTAACCTTGCAGTTTAATGATTTGAATCCATATGCACCTTGGGTTTTACTGCCTTTGCTTTTATTTATTGTATTTCCAATGAAAAGCCACTAATTCCTATAAGGCTCAGACCGGTCGCTATAAAGGAGTTCCGTCCCAGAGTCCGGTTAGAGCAGCGGGTTTTTTTTAACGACTGCCCAGGAGCTCGGTAAAAGCAGCTATAAGCCCATTGCTGTCTGGATATTAGCCTGAATACTGGATCAATGTGTGCTTCTGTGCTTGTTTGTCTCTCTTGTTGTGTCTCTGCTCTGTCTTCTGTAACCCCCAGTCGGTCGAGGCAGATGACCGTTCATACTGGGCCTGGTTCTGCTGGAGGTTTTTCATTCCCATTAAAGGGGAGTTTTTCTTTCCACTGTCGCTTCATGCTTGCTCAGTATGAGGGATTGCTGCAAAGCCATGGACAATGCAGACGACTCTCCCTGTAGCTCTACGCTTCCCAAGGAGTGAATGCTGCTTGTCGGGACTTTGATGCAATCAACTGGTTCCCTTATATAGGAAATTTCTGACCAATCTGTATAATCTGATTGATTTGACTTTGTAAAGTGCCTCGAGATGACATGTTTCATGAATTGGCGCTATATAAATAAAATTGAATTGAATCTTAGCAGTACTTTTGATCTTAGGTTCGACCTTGCAGACCTGCAGACTATATGAGGGATAAGTATGACGACTGCAAAAAAACCTGAAATATGGGGTGTGCAGATGTCTTCAGTCAATATTTGACTGCAACTACAGCTGCACATCCGTTGGGGTATGCCTCTAGATGTTTTGTTATGTAAAGACTAATGAAATGAGCGTTCACATCATGCCATGACTTTGACTCGGCAATTGTAACGCCGGGGTTAATCTAAACAATTTTTCATCCATCATTCTAAACCATGGCATTGTAGCGCTAGCTGTTCGTTACGCATCTTCATTTCAACTCTGACCACCTTCCCTTTCCCTGCTGACGAAAAGGCAAGAACCCTCCCAGCATGACTCTACCATCGCCATGTTTTAACCCTGGGGATGGTGCGTTCAGGGTGATGCGTAGCGGTTTTGTGTTCCGCATGTTGGCCAAAAGGTTCAACTTTGCTCTCATCTGACCAGAACTCCTACTGCCACATGTTTGCAGTTTGCCTCAAACATGGTGATTGAGAGACACTGCAAACAGGACATGTCATGGCTGAGATCCACACTTTTCAGATTCTTGTGTTTTAATTACTTTGCAAACCATGTTTGTTAGGGATTTATATTTTAAGCAGTTTTGTTGTGGGTTAAAGTGGCCCTGGCTATAAAAAGATCTGCATCACGGCGACCAACACTGAGCAATTATAAGACGGTGAGCCAAAAATGATAAAAATGTTACATTTGTCAGTTTTAACAAAACAAAAAAAACCTCAGAATTTGCCATCTGCAGTTAAAAAGGTGTTGATCACCAGAAAAAGTCAAGTTAAAGCATTTGTAGCTGGGGGAGGTTGTTTTTCCACATTATGATATGGAAGTAGCCTGAATTTCCACAACAAAACTGATCATTTTCTGATCATTTCCCTTAATGACTTTCTTTCTTTATGAAGGACTTTAAGGCAAGGCAAGGCAAATTTATTTGTATAGCACATTTCAGTACAGAGACAATGCAAAGTGCTTTACATGATTAAAATGTAGGGAAAATGAAACAGAATAAAAGCAAGTAGGAATAAAATGTAGAAACAAAATAGAACATGGGAGAATATAAACTAAAAGCAAACATTAAAAACAGGTGGACTACAAAGTTGAACTAATGATGTTTCAGTAAAACAGTTTAACTAGAACAGTCGATGGCAATCCTAAACAAATGTGTTTTTAATCTTGATTTAAAGAAACTCAGGCTTTCTGCACTTTTACAGTTTTCTGGAAGTTTGTTCCAGATAAGTGGAGCATAGGAACTAAATGCTGCTTCTCCGTGTTTGGTTCTGGTTCTAGGTATGCAGAGAAGGCTGGAGCCAGATGACCTGAGTGGTCTGGATGGTGGATACACTGATAACAAGTCTGTGATGTATTTAGGTGCTAAGCCATTCAGGGATTTATAGACTAAGAAGTATTTTAAAGTTTATTCTGTTCTTAAAGCAACGTGGCAGGATTTTCTTTCTGTACACGTGGTGTCTACCAACGCTTTAAAGCACAACAAGGGAGCATTTCTCCTTAAAAAGTAAATTTTATCTGACTTTCCTGAACGCTAAAAAATGTGACCCTTGTTCATTGCCTGTTTGTCAGTTTTTGCCTTCATTATGCGTAATGTGAACCGGAGTACGCAAAGAGAAATTTCGCTGCGGTGACAAATGAAATATTCTATTCTATTCAATTTAAATCTACCTTAACATACTTAAAATTGGCTTAAAAATGTCCGTCTTTGTCTCCTTTTTTTTTTTTTTTTTTTTTGTAAAGGCAGCAGCTGGAGGACATGGCCCAACATTTCAAGTTTGCTTCAGTCCATCAGTTTGCCATCGAGGTCCTGAGAGGAAAGTCGTCTCAAAGACTCGGCTGGCTCCGTCAGTTCTACACGTCGCTGAGCCGCTCTGATGTGGCCGAGACGGTCAGAGAGAAGTTCCCCGACCCCGCAGGGCAGCCCTCCTCTCCTGCAACGGCTACCTCCCTATCAGCCACAAAAACGTCTGACAAAACCCAAGGAATGAAATCTTCAAGAGCCAGAGGAACAAGGAAACACAGTCAGCCTCGAAGAACTAACCCCAAATCCCCACAAAAAAATGCTTCACCGCCACAGATTGGATCTGGCATCCTAAAAAACGATGTTCTTGAACCACCAAAAAAGCCGAAGATATGCGAGAAGAATCTGCCGGGTCGTCTACGGGATGTTCAAAGGTTTGTGTCAGAGGAGCAGGAAGAGATGGTCTGCAGAGCCAGCGGACATTCAGGGAAACAGACGAGTAGTGTTTCTACTGCTGGAGCCTGCAGAGCTGGTGGTGGTGGTCTTGCCTCGGATCGGGCCAGCAGCCTTGGTCTGGGGTCCGGGGAGGCTGCCGCTGGTTTCCTGAACCACACAGACAGAGACGCCCCTTCTTCGTCTGACCTCAGGCGTTGCAGCTCCGCCGCGGTATCCAAACCCGCAGCTCAAGACCGGGAACGAGAGCAGAGATCCTCACCGAAGACGACTGAAGCGATGCAAGACAGCTCTGGGCCTCCTCCTACCGCGTGCAATAGCTCCTTCCTCAAAGATCTTATAGGAGACGTGTCGATTCTTGATGATTTGCTTAAACCTAAAGGCAAGAATGTGCGACAGAAACACACCCCAGAAACACCTCCTGTACCTTCGGTGACGCTAAACCAGACCCCCCTCGCGTCTTCCTCACAAAATCTGCCTCCGGGTGCTGCTTCCACCCCGACAACACAAACGGCCGCGCCGGTGCAGACGCCAAAGAGCGCCCGCAAAGACATCTGGGACATCCTCAGCGAGGGCAACGAGGAGCGCATCAACAGGTTGACGGACCCGGAGGAGGTCCAGAAGGTTTGCATCAACGCCGGCTTTGCAGCCAGAGGGTTTTCTGGGCAGAAGGAGAGCAGAAATCTCTGGAAAACAAATGACAGATTTCTGTGGAAGAAATGATACGTTAAAGCCTTTTAGTATAACTTTTCACTTTTATTATTTTTAGCAGGTGTCAACTGGCAATGTTGATCGTTGCCCAAATAAGCAGTTATTTTTTTAGAACTCTGATTCAGAATGTGTGCATATTTCATAGCGTTGACCACACAATTTGTTTCTGGATCCAGTGTGGTTGCATCTGATTGGTGAGGCGCGACATAAAAAATATTTTAACTGGGTTTGGTTTGCATGCACTAATACTAAGACTGTATCCATAAGGATTGTTTTGCTGTTGCAAAGCTGGACTTTAGTGTTTCATAGAATAAAATGAAATGTGTCTTTATCGAGCCCAATTTGTCTTTCTTGCAAGCACGGAAAAGCGTAGTGGGCTTCTTTCAGCCAGCTTAGCGGCAGTGCACATCTACAGATGAGGTAGAACCGATAATAGGGCTGCACGATTTTGCCAAAAATCGAAATTGCGATATATTTTAAACATAATTGCGATTTATTTTTGACTTTTCTCTGCATTAACAACAAGCAACAAAACTGGCCTGTAGATAAAGATGTTTGTAAACAAGGACTATTTAAAACAAGAAATGTAGCTTTTTATTAATCAGAATATTGTTATTCAAGAGAACAGTTTGTTGAGTTGTTGAACAGTTTGAGCAGTACTTAATTCTATTCCTGAAAGTTTCTGGTAAAAAGTATGATTGTTTAAACTCTAAAAGAAATAATAAAATTAGATTATCTCACTGCTGCAACTCTCTTCCCTTCCATGTGGTACAAACCCCCTTTAAACATATTACCGACGCCTAAAGGACACGTCTTATCCGGTAATTGTTATATAGCCAAAAATTGCAGACCTCTGCTATTTGGAAATTGCGTTGTTGTTGTTGTTTTTTTTTTTAAATGTGCGATTATATTGCAAATTCGAATATTTGACCAGCACTAACGATACAGTTGCCCTTTTTGCTCCGTTCAGCGAGAGGAAACTCCAGTCGCGCCGGCACTTTCTCTGCCATCCCATCAAAAGGACTTTTAAACTGCAGGAACGGGCTGACAGACAGTTTTAAGCGTGCAACCTTTAAAACTTTAGCACAACTTATTACCATTAACAGTCTTTTTGTTTTTGTACTTTTGACCTGTCTAGTGGTGTAACTGCGCCCGACTGTAAGTTAAGTTAAACGACTTCTAAACGTAAAACCAAATCCCTGCATGTGTGCGGCCCTCAGTCGTTTCAGACTACCCTGATTCCTGCCCAAATATCTGTTATTTGTCAGTCTCACTCCACCCCTCGCAGCCCTCCTCTCCATAATGAAAGTATACTTCTAGTGTGCTGCGAACGGCCCGGTTCCCTTGCAGTCCTCTGCTCTGTAATCCGAGTTGTCAGCCGTGCCTCAAAAAGGCCCCTGAAGTGTGGCAGCTTCTGTTCTGTTGACGAAATAACATTAAGCAGTTAAAGTTAGAAGTTCCTGTTCACTCTCCGTGTATTTTTTTTTATTTATTTGTTACTTTAGTCAACTAGTTCTAACTCCTGTTGAAGCACTCCAGTAACACCAAAGCAAAAAGCGGCCAATTTGTGCGCTTTCGTGAGCGAACCGTCACCCTCGGCTGTGTTTGACCCCTTTCAGCTGCCGTGCTGAGGCGAACAGATGCCCCCAAAAGAAGAGCTGCGCTCTCTGGGTGGTGTTTAGCAGAAATGATGAGAAAGTGCTAAAAGCCATCGGTAAACAAGAGAAAAGGCTGCGTGTCTCAACAGGACGTGCAGGTTGTTAAAAAGTGTGTGTGCGCTGCTGGGTGGTAGATCATCACAGCGTGCCGGAGTATGCAGAGGCCGCACCACGCCGTGCGCTGGAGGAAAGCAACAACAACACTTTTCTTTTCCAGAGTCCCAACCCGCTTCCTCTTGTTTGCTTCTCGCTTTGGTTCATCTCAGGATTTGTCGATCTTTGAGGTTTTTTTGTTTTTTTTGTTTTTGCAGTTAGCCTGGTTCAACTGCAGTATATTTTTTTTGTGATAACTTTATCAGATTGCTGTCGGCAGTTTATGCCTAAGCAAGCAACGCTCCTGTTGTATCTGATCGTCAAAGCCATCTGTAGGATCTGAACTAAGACGTTTTGCCGTGGAGCGTCTAGTGATTTATGTTTTTTCCCATTGCAAGAATACTGTTAATACGGCCCCAAAAAAAGGTTCTCCCACACGCAGAGCCTCTAATGTCTTTGTTTAGACAATGGAGAGAAACCTCTTCATAATGTTTCTGTCTGAAGGCTTTCTGCCCGGTATTTTGTTGCACGACGGAACATTAAATGGAGGTTAATTCGTAGATGTCAGGCTGTGGTTCGATTTAACAGGTAAAAGTTTCTGTGCATTGATCCTTCTTGACCCGGGCCACCAGTCGTCTTTGGTTCAGGTTTCATTTGCTGTCCAACTAATAAGACCGGATCATTTATTAAGGACTAATTTCTTTTTTTAAATCCCAATAGTATATATTTGCAATACTATCAAAGATACACAAGACAATCAATCTTCTTCAGGTTATAACTTAGTAAATGTGCTGAGACATAGTTTTTTTTCCTAACAGCTATGTATTTATGTGCTTGGGGGGGGGGGGGGGCTTTAAGGGCACTTCTTGTCTTTTGTAAGACCTTTCCAAGACCCCCACCGATAAAAGATAAATAGTTATCGGGTGTTTCTGGAAGGGAAGTTTAAATGCACTCATCATAGCCATGAACTGAGCTTTTAATTATGAATTTTAACACCAGAGTGAGGAGAATGCTCACCAAGAAAAAGCCCCTTCTCCAACAGTGACACTCTAAAGCTAAACTAAAACTTGGCGCTGCCTGCACTGACAGGGTAAAATCTTTCTTGTATCAGGTTTTATGATCAGACGAGGCAAAGATTAAGCTTTTTTCAAGGCAATGACAGAACGTAGGCGTGAAGGATGCAAGGTGAGCGCACTGCCCCGGCTCACAGGCATGGCGGTGGAAACGTGGTGAGGGGAAAACCTCAGGATTACTTTAAGTACATGGAACCACCTCTGTTGACAATTTTATTTGAACACAATTTGTTTGGTGATTTGTATTGACCTTGATGAGGCCCACAGGTCCATCAGTACATTTGGATCCAAGTGTTGCGGAAGTTTTCTCCTCACCAAATCTTTGACCCTCTTCATGCGCCTTGGAGGTTGGTGAAGTTGTGCCAGAAACTTTTGGATCGCGGTAGTAACATTGTGCGCAGGGTCTGTTTAGCTTCCAGCGGTACTGCTGCATTACAGTAATGAAGGAGAGTTGCTTCCAAATTCTTTGACTTTACCCGCAAATCAGCTAGATGGTTGAAACTTGGGCACAGTTTCTAAGAACAATGATCCTCAGCAACAAGTCAAAACTGGTTCGAGATCTCAGGAAGCAGGTCAGCGTTAAGTCTGTAGAATGGTCCGAGCCTTAGCCGTACTCCAAATTTGATTATTCCGGTAAAGAACTATGTAATTGGAAGGAAAACAGCTGATTTGACTGAATTCAACCGTTTCTTAATCGTTCGTCTAACTGGAAATGTGCCCGAACCTTGTTGACAGTGGAAAAAAAAGCAGCTTGTATCTATTTGTTGGAGCCCATATGTATAATTTCTACCATGTTGAAAAAACAAAAAAAAAATGGATTCATGCATATGTACCAAATTCTCCTTAAAATTCGTTTAATCTACCAACCTATTGTATTATTGTTAGGAAACCTGCACATTTTGCTCAGGCCATCAGAAATAATGCATGTGGGAAGAAATATTAACTGACGTTTTACCACAAGAATTATGGGTAAAAACTTCGGGGCGTCTCGTGAAGCCAGCAGTTGCAGCGGAGGGGTGCAGAGCTCTCCTGCTTTTACGGTTACAGGCGGAGGAGGCCTCTAAATGTGAAAAGAATGAAATAAAAAAAAAACTCCTTTCCCCCTTCATTAGGAAATTACACACAATATGGCCCTCATTCCTATCCAGTTACCCAGGCAACTGTTAGCTGTAATTTGGGTTAATTCGCCGGCTCCTGGGTCCTTCCGTTCCCCATTGTGCCCCGTCGTAAAAGAGATATAACGCAGATGCATTCCCGAGTGTCGGATGCGCTAACTCACACAGTAAGGGAGGCTAATCCTCATTTCGTTTGGCTCCCATGCTATGTCGCCGCTGCAAATTGGAAATCCCAATTAGTTGCATTGAAATGTTTGCGCAACATCTGTATGGAGCTCTCGCCATTTAAATGCCAGCTGTTTAAAATTGTTTTAGAGGTTAAAAAAAAAAGAAAAAGAAAAAAGAACTCTGCTCAAAAAGACTTTCATTTCGGTGAGGAGCAGAGGGAGCCATGCTCTTCGGCTTCTATCAGACAAAAGGAGTGGAAAACTGTGTTTTACCGTGGGGTA
Organism: Fundulus diaphanus; assembly: GCA_037039145.1. Lineage (NCBI taxonomy): Eukaryota > Metazoa > Chordata > Actinopteri > Cyprinodontiformes > Fundulidae > Fundulus > Fundulus diaphanus. The sequence goes on along the minus strand of CM073127.1, from coordinate 20,460,849 downwards.
AATATTGAGAGAGTAGAGATATAAACGAAGTGAAGGACTGCCTGTGCCTCTGTTGCCCTGCCAAAGGCCTGTGCGTCACTTGATCCATTGTTTAGTGTAGAGAGGTCTCTGCGAGCAGGCGGCCGCCTCCCTGCTCCAGCTGCGGCTGCCGTACTGTTTACGTTTGCTGGGCCCTTCGCCTTGAAGTGAGGCTATCCAAGCAAAGCCCAGCCATGTGTGAGCGTTTGACCATTGGAAGAAAAAAAAAATCACCGGTGTGTTCCTTTCCAATCATTACTTTTACCGTTTCTCACCCTCAAGCTTCATTTGTCTGTCCCCTTTTAATCTCTTGTTTTGTTTGCTTTCCGTTGCAGCAAATCGTTGACGGCCCAAGGGTTGGGATAGTTCTCCTTTTACATAAAAACCTTGGTCCCGGATGGGGGGGGACGCCATGTTTAATATTTTTGCAGCTCTTTGCAAGACGCTTGTGCAATTCTCAGTTATACAGGGTCATGGCAACGGCAAGCAGGCTTAAATCGGAGGCAACCGGACCTCCGCTCAGTTCTTTCTGAAAACGTTTCGACACCTATCCAGGAGTCTTTGTCGATTCTGGAGGTTCGCACTTGAGCAACCTGCAGTTGGAGCGCTGCTGTTTTTAAACACATGGAGCCCCATCCTCCTAGGCACGTTCCAAGTCAGATGCAAATCAGATTCAGCAGTCCACTTGCACCTCAGGAGCAGGACACACTTTTGATGACATGGATGTCCAGATTTTGGACAGAGAGAACAGATGGTTTGAAAGAGGAGAGAAAGAAGCCGTCTTTGTCAAAAGAGGAAAGCCACAACTGAATAGAGGTGGAGAATTGAGCTATTAACTCCCCAGTGTGTACATATCGGTCTTAAAACGCCTTCCAAAGAGATTACATACACAGTCTCATCATGATTCAGGTGACCAAGTACTCCACTCACACCAAGCAATAGCCTCTAACAATCCAGGACAGTGACAGGTGGGTCATTGATGACGGATCTAGGAAGATGGGCCTCCATGTCCTTAAAAACAGCAGGGCACCAACTACTGGTTGCTCAAGTGTGAACCACCAGAATTGACAAAGACTCCTGAATAGGTGTTGAAACATTTTCAGAAGAATGCTGAGCGTAAGTCAATTTGCCTCCGATTTAAGCTTGTTTGCTGCTCTTCGTGAGATGATTGAACCTTAAGTGAGTGGGAACAGCATTTAGCCAAGTTATTTCATTAGAGAATGTCTGGAAAATTCTGTAAAAGTTTAGCTTTGACACATTTTGTAACAAAAAAAAGCCAGAAAGTTTGCTGTTCATTAGAATTTATGTTATACGTTGACAGGCAATTAAGCAAAAGAAAAAGGCCAAACATCAGACACCTTTAAATCTACCAAGTCATGAACATCAAATAAAATTGACCGCCCAGGAGAATAGAGCATTTAACAGACGAGCCAAGGATAACCCTGAAGGCGTTTCTCAAACCTGGCCTTCAGTAAGAAGCCCATCACCGAAAGAAAGTCAGAAGAAGTCCCGTTTGCAGTTTGCCACGAGCCTGGAAGGACACAGCAAAGATGTGGAAAAGGTGTTTTGGATCTGATGAAACCAAAATGGACCTGCAAAGCACTGTATGTGGCGGAAAACTGAAACACACCACCCCTGGAGTGGTACTTGGTGTGGGGAGGCCTTTCTTTAGTAGCAACAGGGAAGCTGGTCCGAGTCAAAGGGAGGAGGGAGACAGTTCTGGAAGAAAACCTGTTAGAACCTGCAAAAGAGCTGAGCCTTTGGTGGAGCATCATCTCCCAACGGGTCGATGATCCTAAACATGCAACCAGAGCTGCAATGAAATATTTTGGACTGAAAATTATATATATATATATATATATATATATATATATATATATATATATATATATATATATATATATATATATATATAAGGATGACCCAGTCAAAGTCCAGACCTAAATCTACTTGAGCATTAGAATCAAAATTAATGTTTAAAAATGCTTTTCATAAAATCTGATTGAGCTAGAGGTACTTTGTAAAGAATGGGTCAGAGTTTCTCTTTAGATTTAAACTTTGAGTAAAATCTTCTTTATGCTTTACAGTTATGCAATGTGTGTGTGTGTGTGTGTGGGGGGGGGGGGGGTATGACATAGAATCTCCATTAAATTCCTTATTAAATTTTCAAGGATGCAAATGTCTTAGAGCTTTGTATGAGTAGTTGGTGTTCCAACACTCAGTAATCCAATAATTGTGGCACTAATATGTTTACAAAAAGAAAAAATCATCAGTATCCATTATTGGCAGATACAACCGTACCACTGTTGGACTGGGGATCAGGCATAAAGGTGAACGGGTTCCAATCTCCGTCTAAAATATCTCGGTCAACCCGGATAATTTCGTGTGCGGCGGCTTTGCTGCGTCAAAGCGACTCTGTGTGTTTCCGAGGGTTAGTGGTCCTGACCTCGGCTCTTGGGTGGGCTTTACAGACCATGTGCTGACCTTGGACCATTGCTGGTCGCTTCTGTTTGCTGAAACAACACACAAGCGGTGTCAGCGTAGGAGACGGGAGTCGCACACACAGCATCGTCACAAGAAATCCTTCACTCCCTTCTGTAAAGCAAGTCAAACCTCGCTAGGCCTACTCACTGGATACAATAAAAGGGTCTTTAGAGACTTCATGGAACGTATAAGCCATGCTTACCCTCTCAAATGGAAGCCATCACGTCCTTTTACCCAGACTAAAATACATTTCCTATCTGCCACAGGGTTTTAGACGTGTTAAACTTGCTCTCATCTAATAATTTCATCCTCAAATAGGATCCCACTGATAGTAAAACCCACAAACAAGGGAGGTATCTTGATTGGCCATAACCTTTTTCTCATAGACAGTAGTAATATTGGTAATTAATCTCCCTCTTTGATCTTTGCAACGCTTTGAAACGAGACATCAAAGGGTCGCCATTATGTTGCTGGCACCCGATGAGTGAAGACCACCTAAGATGTGGAAACCCCCTGCTCTTGAGCAACCAGTGTAAACAACTTTTGATTTCAGCAATGGGTGACACAGGCAGGCCTCGGCGGCAGCTTTTATTGACTGATTAAAGATAAAACTCCTCCAGGAAATTCCTAAAGTAGACCTGGCTATTAATTTGAAGTGACAGCTTTAATTTTAACGATAGGTGCAATCTTGTTGCAATACTTTTTTCCCCCCGAAGCATTAAAGTCGTATACGTTTTTATTTTTGTAGTCGTCGTTACACTGAAACTGCCAGCAGATCAGGTTCAGTGTCGCTGTTACTTTATTTTACTGTCTTTGCATATTCTGCCCTCTGGTGGCGATTTGAAATATTACAAGAAGGACACGAGAAGTTGTCATATGAGACTTTAGAGACCCACTGTAAGATTTCAGATTAGAAATTGAGCGTCCAAATCATATTGTCAGACACCTCTGACAACATTTTAAGAAACTCTTTGAATAAAAGCTCTCTGACAGATAACACCACAAATAAATAGTTATCAAATGCTTAGATACGATAAATAATCTAGGATTAATTTTATTATTATTAGTTCAAAATTGAGAATGATGTGAATAAATGTGACTGAATCACAGACAGCAGTGTTAAAAAGCAATATAACCCTCAGCTAAGACCAGGGATACTACTGAGCAGATAATTAATCAAACAGAAACATGCAATTTAGAGGAGTTTGGGCAAAACATGAAGGGAAACAAAACAAAGGATGGTCTGAAAAAGGTGAAAAAATTAAATTTAAAAATCGACTGGAAAGTAAGGAGTATAATAAGGCCTTGATGATAGTAAAATCCACATAATGACATTGCAAACAGAATGATAAAATCTGAACCAGAACAAAGCTAACAGGACACGAGAGCGTAGACAAACATACTGGTCAGGTTCACCTTCAGAAAGTATTGATAAAGTATAGTTGTCTGTAGAGATTGCTGCGGGATGAAAATGTCAGCTCTAGCGTTTTCATAAACATCACGTTAAAGGTTTGGGGGTCAATTTAAACGTGAGAAAATTTCAGTCAAGTTATGCAAAATAAAGCCTCCGATGAGCTTCTCACTTGTAAATTAGTTTTTGGAATAGATGGGTATAGACATTTTACAATAATATGGCTTCATAATTCGCATTTTTTGTCGTACCTGGTCATGTCTGAGGTCTTGGTCTGTTAAAGCTCTGCAGATATCCACCCAACAAAGTGATGCCACAAAGTACGTCTTTATTAAGTGGCCTTTGATTTTTGATCACAGACATTGACAAATTCAGCTGAAAGTAGGAACACCCATCTGCATCTTGAGGCAGATAAGCTCTGGGCTTAGTTTGTTTGTAGGATGAAGAAGAGCACATAGTCAAAGTATATGTCGATAGCTTTGTCTAGGAGTGAGACAGAGCCTGGTGTATCATCTATGTGAGGAGAAATTCAGTTGTTGGCAGCAATAGATCAGCAGAGGTCCCCACAACAGAAAATAGGCGTCTTAACATGTTTATGTGCTGGAATAACTTGTGGTCAAACTACATGGGAAAGAGCTTCTTGGTGCCCCGGCTCTCCAGGCATCGGTGTATTCTTTGATATGCTGCAGGAGGCATTGAGCTGCCATGGTTCACCCCTTGATGTAAACTTTAGGAAAAACTCTTCAGTAGTGTGAGCTTTTCAGCAATTACCTTCTTCTTACCATTCATCCATAAAGGCCAAATATCAGAATCAGCTTTAATCACCAAGTTGGTTGAAATTTGACTCTGGTTTTCTTTGCTCTTAATAAAAACATTCTTGTACAAATATACAAAACAAGAACATTCAAAAAATATATATTTTTACTTGGTTTTACTACAACAGAATACTTGGTTGGATAGGTGCCACTAAGCATGGTTTTGATCTGGGCGCTGTTGACTGTTCAGTGTTCATCAGATTAACAGCCAGGGGCAAGAAAGTCTCTGTGGCGACTGGTTTCAGAAAAAGGCGTTCTGGAGCGCCAACCTGGAGGTAGAAGTTTAAACGGTTTGTGCGCAGTATGTGTGGGCTCTGCAGAGATATTGGCTGCCCTTTTCTAGACCTCTACAAGTTCTGGGTGCAGGGAAGGTCAGCCCTGATGATCCTCTCTGCAGACCTAATTGTTGCATTATAGACCTGTCCTGCTTTGTGACTGACAAACAGGACAGAATGAACAAATAATAGTGACTCTCAAACCCAAGATGCTCTGTTAAATGATCTCTTTTCATCGACTTCAGTTTCAGGAGTTTCAGGAGCTATTTACTAATCTGGGGTTTTCTGAAGTGGTAAATGGGGCAAAATACCAGCAAAGTGGGCTATCACATTAAAATACGTTGAAGTTTGTTTGACACTTAAAGAACATGGAAGATTTTAACATTTTAAGGGGCATGAATACTTTTTCGGGCCACAGCATACCAAACATCGGCGCTCATTTACTGGACACAACACAAACGCAAATAGAAATAAAATAGGCACCTTAGATTCCCTCAGCACATCTGCAAGTAAAAGTCGACATTTAAAGGCGTTTAATCACAAAACGAGACACGTCTCAAAGCTGCAGCAAAGCCCTGATATGTTTGGTGTGTTTTAATTAAAGAATATTGTATTCAGAATTTACGTTCACACAAACTTTTAATCTTCACTGCCCAGTCGTCGCTTTTATCGCCCTGTCCGACTGATGGATGGTTGCGCCTTAAGATCGTCTCGTTGAAGGTCATGCAGGACAAATAAAGGCGGTCCTCCTTTGAGTAGGTGACATTCAGTTTCAGCCTGAAACAGTCAGAGCAGCCGTAGAGGATCTCAGCTCGGGGTCACTCTGACCATCTCCTTTTCTTCTCCCGGCCCCTGCGCTATCTCTGATGGGGGAGGATCGTACATCTTGGCTGTCTAAACATGCTGTCCTCCTATGATTTTCGGCTTTTCTAGGTCAGACGTCCTCGAAGCACAAACGCCTGTGCGAACCTGTCCGTGCAGACAAATGAGGGGACGTCTCAGCAGTTTAGATCACTGCACATCATTTGCAGAAGCGGCAGGCCGTCAAAGTCGGGTCTTCCTGTTGTCTGTTGCCATCCTGGTCCAAACTCCGCCTTTACATGATGCGTCGTGCAGTTTTGTCTTTTTTGTGCCAGGTTAACACATTTAGGTGAGCAGTAAGACACCGGACTCATAAAGTATTCATGTTCTTTATGATTTCTGTTAACAGGATGTCAGTCAGTGTACAATCACATGAAAAAAAAGTTATGACACACAGGCACAGTCCTTTTCTTTTTCAACACATTTGGACGTATAGATAATATCAGATTTAACAATACTGAGCTATTACTGCAAAAAAAAAAAAAAAATAAAACCAAAGATAATACCTTTCAGATTTTCTGTACGATGTAAGTCTTTTTTTATCCACTTTTATTCCTGCTTAAAATGGCTAAAACTGGACGCAGGCACATCGCATCAGCGCACAAGATTAGAACGTTGTTACCCCGCGTTGTGAGGACTGTTTTGAATCTTTGAACTTCAGACATGACGATCCGTCTGAGGTCTTCAGAAAGAACGTCGTAGCAGCTTCTAGGTGTGGCAAGGCATCACACAGTTGAGTCTAAAACTGAATTATTTGGACACCAGAACAGAGGACGTGTTTGGATTTCACAAAATCCACCAGGAGGAGAACTCAAAGACTGTCAAACAAGGAGGTAGAAGTGTCGTTGTTTGGTGATGCTTTGCTGCAGCCGGATCTGGCATAGAGTCCACCACGAATTACACTGTGTATCAGAGGGTTTTTTTTAAGGGGGAAAAAAAGTAACACCAGCCGTGAAAATAAAATGAAATAAGCAAATTAAGTAAATCCACCAAGGACTGGCTGAGAATTTAGAAGTAGAGAGTCCTGGACCGAGTCGAAGCCCACATCTTAACCTCACCGAGAGGCTTTGGGGAGACTTGAAACAGGCTAAACGTGTAAGAAATCCCTCAGATGTATCACAGCTGAACGTGAGGAGCGGGACAACCGAGTCCAAGACTGGTAGACGGATACAGGAAGCATCTCTCTGAAACAATTTCAGCTAAAGAGGGTGAGACTTATTGGATGTCCTAAATTATTTATCCGCCAGAAAACACGTTTTCCGGCTATATACATTTTATTTCATTTATGTAGAAGGCAAATTGTTTTTGTTCAAGTTCAACTAAATGAAAAGAACATTTTCGAGAAGAAAAAAATTAGATCAGAGATAAATATGTTCACATTTCATGATAAAAAAACATAAGATATAAGGGAGAGTTCTTGTTTTTTCCTTGATTGTTAAGTTGACAATATTGTCAATACAAATGGGATGTAATTCTTCCCTGATCTCTCCTAATAAACAAGTGAAGAGCTGTATTTTATTATTATTTTTGTTTCTGAACATTTAATATGTGTAATATATCCTGTAGGTCGTGTCTGGTATATCAACCTGGCATCTATTTACTTGAATTGCAACATAGCAGATAAAACACATGAAAAAAAAAAACAGGTACAAAACAGAAACTATGAGGAAATGTAGTTCTAAACTATTTGTACAATAAAACAGTATAGCTGCGCATTAGTGTGGTTAGTTTCAGTTATTGAGGATTTTTGGCTCAACTGGTTAGAAAAACAATAAATCATAGGTATTGCAAAATTCTAACCATAAATATATACACATTTAAAATGAACCAAAAGCCTAATAATCAACTCCTTTCATAGTTCACCTCTCTCAGTTGCATAATCAAAACTGCAATCACAATCTTCACATTCTCCTATTTCTTCATACCATTTTTAGAGGTCGTTTTTGGTGCGGAAACGGATTCCTTTTGACCCGTTTTCTTTTTAACATAGTTCTGTAAGCCTTGCAGCACAAACTCGGCATGGAGGATCTTCAGGGGAATCGACTGCAGCAACCAGGCCTAGATGAACAACACAAACACACGCGTTAGGACCTCCTCAGTCTGCCGGCATGCAGTGCCTTCTACAAACTTTGACACTTTTTTTTTCAGAAATGTATACTTTAACACAAAATTCTGCATATTTTCTTGTGTTTTTATCTGATAGAAAGATACAAAGTAACAGGTAACTGGGAAGTGGAGGGAAAAAGATTAATGGATTTCAAAAATCTTTGATCATTTCAAAACTTCAAAAGAAGTACCTTTTGCTCCACTTTAAATTTATAATCTTTATGTGCGTGTTTCTGCCAACTTTGCATATCTACAGATTGAAGTTTAGCTATAGCTGAGCCAGAACATCTTGCCAGAGACCCAGCCGGGCCGTTCTAACAGATAAATAAATCATTCAATCACAGTTCTGGCTGATTGTGTTAGGGTTGCTGCCCCGCTGGAAGGTGAACCTCTTCACAAGTTACATTTCATTTAGCCCGATGCACGTTCTCATATCTGACCTGCTTGCCTGTCACTCTGAAGAAAACCACATCCACAACGCGATGCTGCCGCCATCATGTTCGGTTTTTTTTTTCTACCACACATTAAGCTACAGCTTTCCATACTACTTTTGATTTTGGTCTCATCTGACCAGAGCAACATCTTCTAAATCAGATGTCTGCAACCTTTACAATCCAAAGAGACATTTTTTTTTTTTTTTTTGCCCTCAGTCCAGCTAAATAAAACTTGTTCGGAGCCAAACATGTTACGTGACCTTAAACATGACCAAAAGTCTACTGGAAGAAATTTGTCGTAATTATTAAACAACTGTTATCTTAATTATAATTTTTAGGGTTTAAAATCAAGAAAAACTTAAGCAAATTGCAAAAAGAGGATGGAAACATTTTCCTCAATGGAATATAGATATCTGTGGAAAATTATGTAACAATAGCAGATTGTTTCCAACCTAATGACAAAAAAAAATTATCTAAAATATATTACAGGTTAGTTTCATTCTGTTGTGGAAATTCAATTCAATTATTCTATGAAACTGAAAAACTGAAAAACTCTAAAACATTTTATTATATAAATCTTTAAAAGCGTAAGTTAGTTCTTTATTATGCTGAGCCAAAGTTATTAGGAGCCATTGTGGAGGGTCCACAGAGCCACTAGCAGATCTGGAGCCACAGGTTGCAGACCCCTGTTCTAAATACTTGCTGCGTCGCCTACATGGCTTTTGGAAAATTCTAAACAGGGCCTCCTATTTCAACAATGGCTTTTATCGTGCCACTCCACCATACAGGCTGGGGCCGTTTCTCAATATGTGTACTTGAGCGTTCTCGTATGCTCGTGACACGTCATCAGCCTCAGCTCCAACACTGTTCCGATTGCTAAGAACACCAGATCGAGAACGGACCAAATCCCCGGATGTTGTTCTCGCCCCGCCCTCTTTATCGAGCCTGCATCAGGGCAGACTTGTGCGTTCTTTAGACTGACCGCTTTCCCAGAATGCATTTTTTTTTATATTAAAAACATTATTGTTTAAAAAAAAAATTCAATAAAATATGGTGTAGTGTACAAATAGTTTTGTATGTTAAAAAAAGGCTAAAGAACTTATAATTTATTTAACAAAATATTACCTCTCACATTCAATAATGAATACATTATTCATACAATTATTTCATTTTATGATCAATATAAGTAATCATTTATTATCATCTAAAGACTACTAGTAACAGGAGGTGAAATGCAGGTCCAGATGAGCTGTGTGTGGTGATGTCACGAGTACGCTTCTGTCCCAATACACAGAGATACGCTCTGCGTGATCCCGTTCTCCCCAAGTCCGTACTTCCTGTGTTCTTGCCAAGAACGGACTTGACGAGAACGCGAGTCTGTACTCGCATTCTTGTGAATTGAGAAAGGGACATAATTTGTGTAACGTGCCACTAACCATTATCGTCAGATTTTACCATCTAAAGGGTGGACCTCTGCAGCTCCTCCTGAGTTACCATGGCTGGCTCCTTTGAGTAACTCTCTCCTTTATCAGGTTTTAACTTTACGTGAACGGCACTTGTGCCACACTCTTTCCATTTTGGATGTTGGATGAAACAGTGTTTCAGTAAGAGGTGCAGAGCTTGGAATGCTGCTTTATAACCTACTTCTGCTTTTAACGTCTGCTCAACCTTCTGTCGGACCTGTCTGCAGTGTCCCTTGGTCTTCATGATGCTTTTTGTTCACTAATGCTCTCTAACATACATCCAAGGCCTTCACAGAACAGCTGGAATCAAACTGAGAAATAAATTGGACATTTGTTGACCAAATTTAGTAATAAGTTGGCTTCTGAAGGTAATTGGCTGCACCAAATCTTAACGAGGAGTGTCAGTGCAAAGGAGGCTGGTAACAACTTAATTACACTTTTAGATATAAAACAATTTAATGATAATATATCACTATTCTTCCACTTTGCAACTACGGACAACTTTATTTTGGCCTAATGGATAAAATCCTAATGACTTACATTGAAGTCTTTGTTTGAATGCAACAAAATGGGGAAAGTTCAAAGCGTTTGAATGTTGAAAGTAATTTGGCATCATGAGGAATTTGTGGAAGTTGGTTTTACCAGGAGCGTGTGACAGAGGCTGCCGTGGGTCTTGTCTCCGGCTCTGAGGTACTGCAGGGATTTTTGCACAAACTCTTCTGGCAGCAGAGTCACAGTGTTCGTTTGTTGGAAACCCGCCATCCGGGTGGAGACCCCAAACGGAGCCACTGCCTGAGAACAAATAAAACATTTTTATTTTAGGAATCTCTTACAGCTTTGTAGCAAACAGTTTCTCCTCATTGGTGATCCAAAGTCTTTCAGCTAAAGCCTGGAAGAGAACCGTAGTACCTGTATGAGAATCCCTCTGTCTTTGTACTCGGCTTGGAGACCTTGAGAAAATCTTTCCACAAAGATCTGCAGAAGCCAGAATTCATGTGAGAATTATGAATTATGATCCTATTAGAGGAACTGTAAAGTATTTTAGAAGGAGCAAATCACCTTTGATGCGGCATAAAGGGTGTATAGTGGAAAGGGAAATGAAGCAATGCCTGAAGCAACGTTGATAATTACCCCCTTTCTCCTAAGAGCCAAAACAATGTCAAATAAATTAACAACAGCAAACATATTTGTGGATAACTACACTATATTGAACTGCATGTTATAATATAACACTGTTAAACATTACATCTAATGAAGAAAACATGGGTAGGAGACCTGTTCTCCATGCCTGGGAGGATTATTTTGCACATCTGAAGACAAATGAAAACAAGTTCAGATATAAAAACAAGTTCAGATATGAAAACAAGTTCAGATTTGAGTAAAACGAGAGGAAGATAAGCATCTGAGGTCCATATCAGTGAAATAGCAGTACAAAGGATTTATCTTTTGAATTTCACAGTTGGGTTGGAATTTGTGGCTGAAACATGAAACAACAGAAACTCGCTTACCTTGCACAAAGTTTTCACATTGCAGTTTATCAGCTTTGTTATTGTCTGAAAACACACATGAACACTGGAGTCAGTGAGTTTGTCTTTAATGAATTCTGACTTTACTTTGACTGTCAGAGCATTGAATGCTGAAACAATCGTGTTACATTTTATTTTCAAAAGAATTTGACTTAGTATTTAAGGTTCTTTTGCAGTTGAATGCATCGCCATTTTGTCTGGTTTATCAGGCAAAATTTGTTTAAGCTATGCATCTCCATTTTGTGTTTTTAAAATATTTTTAGAAGAAGGAAATGTTTTATGAGAATGAAAACGCTAACTAAACTTAAGTAAAGTGATTGGATCATAAAGTTTAAAGTACAACACTTTTCTCTAAAATAAAAACCTCGGATTTCCCTTTCCACCTTATGTGGTTAAGAACATTTTCTTAACGTTTGTTTGCAGTTATTCTTCATACTAATTATCCACTCAGCTCAGTGAACTAGAAGTCACAGGTGTATCCTTTTTATTGCATATCATAATAATATTCTAGCATTTAGCAAATATAAACAACACTAATTGAGCTAAAACAGGAAATGTTTGGTCTGATTTATTGTAAGAGAAAGAGAACAAAACTGTTATCTCTTTTCATACAGTGTTATAAAGATCAAGGGTCACATTTATAAAACGTTGCGTGGAATCTATTCTAAAAGTGTGTATACGCTAAAAAAACAAATCTGATTTATAAAACCATGCACATGCACACCAGCACGACATTTTCCTTTATAGATCACAGCTGCACCTGAACGTTGGCGTACCTGGTTCCGCCTCAGGTTCTACTCTCTACACGCCCAAATTCAACAATAAATAGTCAATGCAAAGCACCTCCTGAATGTTAATGTGTATTTAGATGAGACAGCTTCTCGTTTTTTTTATAGTGAAATGGCAACCATGGAGAAAAAGCTAAGAAACTGTGAAAAAAAAACATATTTATTAAATCTGTAAAATCAGAGGTAAAAGCTGAGCACAGATATTGCCCACATTAAAATAGTTAAAAAGTCAACTTCAGTGCAGTTTCAAACGTCGGGTGACAGCCTCCGTGTTGAAACTCCTCTGAGGCTGTGTGTTCTGATCGCCACCTCGGGTGGGTGGGGGTAGTAGCCACTGTCCGCTGTAGGTTACAGAATCCAATGCTCGGAGTCTAAAGCGCCATATCGGCCAGTCGTCATCATTAGCCAGGAAATCTTTGATCCCTGAAATCGCGTTCCCTCTAAATTCTCCCTTTTGCAAGGTCTTCAGGCAGTGCCATTGCATCATCTTTACACACGAGTGTGTTTGATCATTTACAGCAATTAAAGTAACTGCCTCACATCTTGTCACAGTAATCTGTTAATCTGTGCTACACGTCACCCTGGAGATCATTGGGGAGAGAAATGTGATGGTAGAAAACCCAGATAAAATGTTGTGCAGACTTTTATTTCAGATTTAAATTGGTTTATTTTATTCATTTTGACTATACTTATGTATATGTGTCACCAGTGCAAGCAAGAATAACAGTGGGGATTTGACTGGATCTATGATTAAAGTCTGATATGGAGTGAAACTGAACATCTGAGAGGAATCATGATGCAGTTTGGCTGCAGTTCACCACTTTACCATCTGAATTCCCCCCCGTCTCCAAAATCAGCGTACGCATGAGTTACCATGAGGACCGCACATTTTCCTGTTTCCGCATTTTTCGTTCTTTTGTATAGATCCCAACTTTTGCGTAGGAAGTGATGTACACAGCAACAGGGACAAACCACAGCCTTGAGAGGATTGTGAAGCAAAGCAAGTTCAAGAGTTTATGGGGGATTCACAAGGTGTGGACTGTGGCTAGGGGTCCGTACATCAAGAGCCGACGCACACAGTCACATCCAGGACAAGGGCAACAATGAGTTTCCTCCTGTTAAGCCACTCCACTCACTCTTCACTTTGTATTACACTTCAGAATCAGTGACCCAGAATCTGGAAGAAGAGTGGAGACGCAGCTTATTTGAGGTTTTGTACAAAGTTTTCAATCAGTGATGATTTTGGGAGCCATGTCATCATCTGCTGCCGTTGGTCCACTGTGGTTTAGATTAGCAGTATGGGAAGCCCTTCGTGTTAGCTTTAAGGAGATGCTGATTTAATCTTTTTCAACAGGACTTTACAGCTGCCCACAGTGTTAAAATTACCAGCCCCTGCTTTAATGATACTCCACCTAAACTTAACAGATACCCTGTGGTATAACCACGAGGCAGATGAGACACCCCAGAAGCAACAACGTAGAGGAGCTGAAGGCCGTTATTAGAGCAGCCTGGGCCATGGGAAAAGATCATCTATAGCTTTATTTTTCTCTTGTACAGCTGGATTCATTCATGCCAGAAAGAAAGAGAACCCTCTTCAAATGCTGCATTTACATCTGTACATGCACGTGAAGGTCAGGAGGATAACCTCGTGGTCAAATTTGTGAAGAGCGACTGACCTTGTCCAGTCCCTCAGAGTCGAGAAACTTACAGGGGATGAAGCTGGGGAGCACCCCAACGTTGTTAACTGCGTTAGAGGGGTGCAAAGAAGACGTTGTTGAGAAAGACAGAAATATTCCTCAGTAATTATTTTACTTCTCATTCATCAACCCTTGCTTTGATAATCAAATATATGAAACATGAATGTCTGACCTAAAACCCCAACGTTGAGGAGTTTCATCTCTTCCTCTATTTCCCTGAAGACCTTCTCCTCACTGAAGTCTGCCACAATCACCTTCACCCTCTGCCCCGTGGTTGCACCTGTGGATACAGGAAATGCTGGCATTACCCTGAACAACAGGCACCTTCACAAATGATAAATTGCAATTAGTTGTGGATGCTTTACAGCCATAAAACAAGCAAACGTTATACCTATTTCCTTTGCCACCTCCTCCAGCGTTGCTTTAGTTCGACTCATGATAACAACATCCATCCCTCGCTCGGCAAGCTGGGAGTGTGACGGTGAATCAGGGAAACAGGCATCAGATAAACGGTAAACATCCTTTAGCTGTGATTTCAAATACAAAAAATGTTTATCACATTGTTTAAAAAGTCACTTACTGCAAATGCATAAGCTCTTCCTATACCTTCTGAGGCACCAGTCACCACTGAAAGAGAAGGAACAGAATCAGGCATTTATGTTCAATCAGCGGGCCCTGGTTGTTGCAGTTCGCATTTTTAACACTAGGGGCGCTGCCGTCACCCGCAGCAGCAGACATCCTGCTGCGCTGTCAGACGGATCTCAGCAGCGCCTTGTGCATGTATTTGTTTACACTCCGGCCCACTTTGTTCTTACACACTGTGCTAAAACAGCATGTTCCTAAACTGATTAAAAAAAAACTGAGAACAGACAGAAACTGCTTGTTTCCAAGTGCTCACATCACCACTGCGCTTTGACACTGAACCATGATAAAAATATTGAAACCTACTTCACTTCTCCAAAATGGGGTTAGAATAGTCTTTGCAGTTGTTGCCCTAAAGACTTTTTCACATTTTATTGTTACTGGAAACTAATAACTTTTGCACACACACGTATACATACATACATACATACACATATACATATATATATATATATATATATATATATATATATATATATATATGACAAGACTGATATGCAGGATATGTTTACTTGGTTGAAAATAGATCAAATCTGCAAAGAAGAGAGTAACATCAAATACCCAAAAACTGGATCAAAAACACAGGTCGAGTTTTTCCACACCTATGGGCACCACTGAGTAACCAGTTCAAAGACGCAGCTATTTTTTTAGGTTAATTAATTAAATTGTGAGGTTGATAGCCATTTCCCTCAGATTTTGGCAGCAGATAATACAGATATGGTAAAATAAATAAATAAACTAAACCTACTTTTTTCAATCTTGAATTTTATGTATTAATTCCAACATCAACTAATGCATGATGTCATTATTTATTTATTTGTTACCTTTATCTTTCATCAGCATTCCCATTTGTTTTGTTTTTTTCAACAAAAATAAGGTCAAATGGGAAAGCTGAGAAAAAAACTAAGTTATGATTTCACCATCCAGTGGGGGAATTTTGGCCAATTTTTCTTTACATCACTGAATCAGTCTATTGAGGATTGGAGGAAATAATTTCTGCACAGCTCTCATTAGGCTCCCCTTACGTCACTTAGGTTTGGTTGAGGTCTTGACTTTGACTGGGCCATTGCAAGTGTTTCGTGTTTCAGTTAATGGGTTATAAATGTGTTCTGTGTGGGACTGCGGTCCTGTTGATAGCCTAGTTTGGTTCAAGCTTTAGCTGTCAAACAGAAAACATCTGATCTGACTCTGGAATAGGTCAATATGCAAAAGATTTCCTGGTCAGCTAAATGACTGCAAGTCACCCAGATACGGTGTTGCTGCTAAACAAGCCCAAATAATCCCACCTCCACCACCGTGCCTGATAGTTGGTATGACATGTTTGTGCTGATTTGCTGTTTTTAGTTATCTCCATACATGGTCTTGTGATTCATTCAGATATGTTTGTGATGTTTTGTCTTGGCGGTTGTACTGAAACAGCAATTTCCCTCTGGGATTATTAAAGTATGTCTGATTCTGATCTGATTCTGATTCTGATTCATTCAGATAAAACTTTGCAGCATAAAGGGGAGTCTGCACCTTTTCGCCACTTTACACACACCAGTTTGTGCCTTTAATATGCACTGGATGGGTCCTGTTGAAGTGTGTTAAGAGGGGTACAACGGATTGCAGACTGCTGTGGATAGTGACACATCTGAATGGAACAAGTTAAGAAAGGGTCAATGGGTTTGACGCACGTCTAACCCAGCCGATTTGTGCTGCCCTTTGTTCATGCTGCCATTTTAATTTTAGAGAGAACAAGCTTGCTCCTATTAACCCTTTCAAACATGCCATATTTTTTAAGCCTGAGATGTAGTATTTTTGCATTTTCTCTTAGCTTTACACTGTCTGACCTCTGGATGAATTTACTGGGATGTCCACTCTTAAAAAAACTGCAGCTGCCTTAGGTGTTTTTCACGTGTTAAACATTACTCAAAGTGTCACTTTTTGCAAAAATGGCACCTTTGGCAAGCTCTTCTTCTCACCTACCTGTCTCAGATACATCCACAAACTAAAATTCACCTCTGTGATAAAGCCTGCTCAGTGGAAAAACAGCACCTTTCAATTATGTAACATAATAAATCAATTAAATGTAATCATGAAATTAACAATGTAATTCTTAACTTATTCATTCATCTCCAATTAATGAAGAATAATCCAACTGACTAAATATAGATATACAGGCTTTGAAATTGAATGTATATCTAGCTCTGTCTGCACTCTGATCATTTCTAAGTTTATTATGGTTGTTAAGCTCTTGCTATTTTCAGGTCAGGCTATTTTCTTGGGCTGGCTTGATTTCAGAGACGCTCTCCTCCTCCTCTTAATATTTAAACTTCTTGGTTTCATGGTTCAGTGCTCGTTTCTTCTGTTCCCTTCTGTTTTTTTCTGTTACCCTGATTCCACGTCCTACCCTCTTGTTAAATCTTTTAATATCACCATGCATACGCACCATGACATTTTTAGGGGGTACAGCTAAGAGATTACAGTTTTTTTTTATATTGTAATGTTGCATCAGTTCTTTGAGGCCTGCAGATATTTGTTTCGGCCACAGCATTTCATTCAAGAGGGGAAATGGACTTTGAGTCAGTTTGTTTTTTTCCTGGCTGTGTTGCAAGCTGGCAAATGATTTTAGGTCGTTTTAAAATATAGAGAAACTGCAAGGGCCCTTTGTGCTTCTTGAAGCAAGAGATGTGTGTTTTTGCAAACATGCTTGGTATAGTGGAAAGACATGAGAATTAAATATTGCAGTTTAATTCCTTTGTTTTTGTGATGCCAGTAATGCAACTTTGGGAAGTGAAGCTAAAGATGTCTATCTTCCAGTAAAGCTGTTGGATTTATGGTTTTATCTATATATTCAAATACACAGTGAAGACAAGCTTTGATTTTGTTTTGACTTTGCTTTTATATCCTTCTGAAAGCTCCCTGAAACCTCTCAAATGGGAAAAAAAAATTTTCAACTGAGGCTTGATGCAACACTCTCTTCCCCTGTAATGTTTTACACCAGAAATTTTTCTCTGATCATGGTTAAAATGCTGGTTGACAGACAGCTTAGATTATGTTTTTTTTTTCTCCTCACCGTTTCTACAACATGTTACTGTCAGCTCCACAAACCTTAAAGTGAGATGTTACCGTCAATAAATGTCTGTTTCCCTAACAACTGAGCTGTACCCTCGCAGATTAGCAGGGAAAAAAAAAAAAAAAAACCTGTGTCATCAGAACTGACAATAAACCCAACACACAGATGTTAGGTGGTTTCGGCAGAGGAGTTGACGTGTGTGTAACATGCAGTGGGTAGGCAGGCACGTCCAAATGCAAAAAAAAAAAAAAAGACTGAGCAGGAATGAGATCCGGTAAAAGCTAAACTAAATGTAAACATGACAAATGATGTCAGGATACACAGAGAGTGTCTGTTTACATTGACAGATCAAGAGACACTAGCATCTGTGTTTCCCAACCGTTGTCCTCAAGTACTCCTGTCCTGCACGGTTTAGCCGGCTCCTTGCTGCCACACACCTGACTTAAATGAATGGATGATTAAGAGGCCTCTGCAGCACTCAGATGGCATGCAGAGGAGGTTATGCAATCAGTCCTTTGAATCAGAATAGGTGGTACTTGAGAACCAGGGCACCGGTAGTGTGCAATCTCACACGGCCTTCATTCCATTAATTATGAGACCTTTGAAGGTATTTAGTTGCACCAGAACTTTCTAGGCTGTCATAACAATGAGGATGGATACATATCCACATAGAAACTTTCATTTTTTTATGTTATTTTTAATATGTATTGTTTTTATCATTTTGTGCAGATTCATCACATAAAATAAGTTTAAAAATTGTTTAAATTATAGGTTGGAATGTAACAAAACAGGTAAAAACGGCATCGGGAGGGGGGGGGGTAAATTTTGCAAGGCACTGTACTTTAGGGGGGCTTGTTTTTAGGAGCTGTAATTGGGCCCCTTAGTTCCAGTTAAAGGAATGCAAAATGATTCAGCAAACCAAGATATTATACACAATTTTATGCTCTCAACTGTGTGGGAACAGTTTAGTTATGGCACCTTCCTATTCCAACATGGCTGCATTAGTCATTAATGCACAAGCAAGTCTAGTTTGGAAGACCTTTACAGACTGCACAGAACACCTTAGGGAGGATTTAGAGCCGAGACTGTGAGCCAAGCCTTCTTGTCCAACAGCAATGTATGATCTCACAAATGTGCTTCTGAAAGAATGACCCTAAATGCTCATAAACACACTCTTAACATTGTGGGAAGCTTTCCAAAAAGACTTGCAGCTGTTAAAGCTGCAAAGAGTAGGCCAACATCATATTAAGCCCTATGGGCATAAAAAATAAAAATAAATAAATAAATGGGATTGCGCTCAATTTCTTCTCTGTGTGAAGACAGACACACAAAGCCTTATGAAAATTAAATGTATTGTTAGGTACAACTAGATCTAAATATACTTTTTTTCAAAGTATATTTAAATTCTACTTATATAAAATGGGATACAAACAGCACATTGACAATTTACACATTAACAAGTGACAATTTATTGAATTTAAGTGTTGCATGGACAGTAATCAGAGGCTTAATCAGGAGTGTGAGGCTTAGCTCATGCAAATGAGCTTCTTTGTCACTACTGCAACGAGCACATTTTCTAAATGAACTAGCAAGAGAGAGAGCAATACAGAAAGGAAGAAATACTATAATTTTTTTTTTTAATTGTTACCCACAGTGAGGCAATTATATAGTAAATTGTTTTAAAAGTGTGCCATGAACATGTGTGGTACTAAAATAAAAATAAAAGGAAGGAAAAGGGATTTAAAAATAATAGGCCTTAGGTCAGTGTTTTTCTATTGTCTAGTTCCCAGTAATTACTTCAGAATGCTGTCACCGTGAGGAATTTTTCCACGGTTCTCACATGTTGATTCACAATAGATGATTATGGTCCGTTAACAGACTTGCTCCAGGGCAACTCATCCCAGGGTACAGTTCATTGCCAGAGTTTCCACACCACAACTCTTCAAATTTTGCATTATTGTGAAGTTGAAAGAAAAGGGTGCATCGTTTTCTAAATGTTTTACCAATTAAAATCTGAAAGGTGAGGCGTGCATCTCTATCCTGCCCCTGTGCTCTGGTATCACAAAACAAAATACTGTGCCAGAAGTGATTCTGGCCACAAGCTATGTAGATGAACACTGAGAAATCACTGGTCAGATGAGAACACTATGGCACTTTCTGGCCTACATGCAAAACAAGTGTGTGGCTGTGAAAACAACACAGCAAATCCCGCTGAACAAGCCTTTCTAATGTTCTTGTTTTCTTTTATGGACTACTAAGTCCAATAAATCAATCAGCCAATCAATAATGCCCTGGATTTGCTTTTTTTTCCAGCAAAGACAGGGGAACTGGATAACACCTTATCCCTGTGGTAATATATGGTGGTGGCAGCATCAACCTTTCTTCCGCAGGGACAGAGTTGATGAGAATACGGCCAAATACAAGACAATCCTGGGAGTAAATCTCTTAGACTCTGCAGCAGTTGGCTGAAGGTTTAGCAAAGACCGCAAAGAACAGCCAGAATTACAAAAGGATGTGTAGATCAAAGCACACATAGCAAAATCCTAAACCTAAATGCAACTGAGAATCTGTGACTTGAAGGGTGACCCTTGAAATTCAAAGACTTACAGGATGACTTAGCTTGAGCAAAGAATAATGGCCATTTTTTTAGGTTTAAGGGGTCTGAATACAATTGCAAAGCATTGTACTGATAAATGAGTATTTGATGATCAGCCTATTATAGTTTATTTTATATCAAGACTACCCACTGGAAATCTTACACATACGGAGGTCGGCGTCAAGGCATAAAACAAGAGGGAACATGCAAAAGAATGTTTGCAGAAGACAGTGTACAGTGCACCTGGTCTCTTCTTCTTCATCTTCCAGCTTTTCCCTTTCAGGAGTTGCCACAGTGAGTTATCTGTCTTCATCTAACCCTATCTTCTGCATCTTCTTCTCTCACACCAACAACCTTCATGTCCGCTTCAATTCCAGCCATAAATCTCCTCTTTGGTCTTCCCATAGGTCTCATGCCTGGCAGTTCTAGCCACACCATCCTTCTACAATACTGATGTACTCATCATCCCTCCTCAGTACATGTCCAAACCATCTCAGTCTGGCCTCTCTGGCTTGTCCCTCTGATGTACTCAATACTGATCCTATCCATCCTCATCACTCCCAAAGTGAACCTCAACATCTCATCTTTGCTATCTCCAGCTCTGCCTCCCGTCTCTTCCTCAGTGCTATTGTCTCTAAATTATACATCGCTGGTCTCACCACTGTCTTGTACACCTTTTATTTAATTTCATCACACAACACACCTTACACTTTCTTCACCTCTTTTCCACACTCACCATTGCTCTGGACTTTAGACCCCCAGTACTTACAATCCTCCACCTTCTTTATTTCTGCTCCCTGCAACCTCACGGCTTCACTTTTATCCCTTTCATTCACACTCGTATTCTGTCTTGCTACGTCTAACCTTGAGAGAGAAGCAGGGCAAACCTGCATCTCTCTAGATTTTCCTCCACCTGTTCCCTTCTCTCACTGCAGATCACAATGTAATCTACCAACATCTTAGTCCATGGAGATTGCTGTCTAACCACATCTGTTCCGCTTCCACTTGAACTCCTCTGTGACACCACCAGCACACCTCACCACTGTCTTACAGCTCTCATAACCCTAGATTCCACATCCTCCGTTCTTGTACGGGTCCATTGTGCTCCAGACCGCCCCCATGAGTGCTTGAGTCCAGGAAAAGCAACGCCTACATCCATGGTTACTCCCTCTACTCCATTCATGCCTCCAAAGTTTCTTGGAGCCCGAGGAGAGCATGTCTGATCGTCATTACGAGCAGAATGCAAATCTATTTGGAGAAGATTACCATGTGTCAAATTAAATCTTGAAATGACAATTCAGCTTCCTTAATTGGTGAAAAAAGAGTGGCTTGCATCTAATATTTAAATAAATAACTTTTGTGAAAATTAAAAAACTTATTTAATTTGTGGTTAAAGATCTCTATTTATACTATTTAATAGAGCAATAAGCAAGATTACATTATTTTAGATAGGACTAAAAATAGTGACGAACTAAAGGTAATATTTCAGATGGAGTATGGTATGACGTAACACCACGTCTTTCTGCGTTTTTCTCCAGTCTCTTGTTCACATAGCCGGGCTGGCCCCCCTGTTGAACATCTGCCAGTCAGGGTTTAGCCCCTCCCCGCCCTAAAACACCACCATCAGAGCAGCGCAGCGTTGGAGCAAGATGGTGGACAGCACCCCCAGCAGATGAAAATGTTTTCTTGCTAACAGCATTATAAAGTTAAGAGTTACTTCACTAGAAATGTTCCTCTGAGAGGTGAAGCTGTTTTGCTGTGTTTTTATCCTTCAAAGATTTGTGCATAGGAGGCGACGGCTGAGGAGGGAAAGGAGGGGCCGGAGGCGCAGGTTGTCATAGATGTTGTTTTGGTCTACAGACAGTGCTCAGTGCTGGTGAAATATCGCTTATTGATCCTTTAACTTTGACAAACCGGATGTTGTTGGCATTCATTTTCATGTTTGCTATGATTGGAATTGTGGAGCTTGACCCAGCTGGAGCCCAAAGGACCTGAATGGAACAGAAAACTGGAGTTGTTCTGTAATTTGACGTTGAACAGTGCAGAGCAGGTCTGACCTCAGTCTAGCTTCTACTACTCTTTCCCATACCTTCATTGTATGACTTATCAACCTTATTCCTCTGTAGTAGCCACAACTCTGCACATCTACTTGGCTCTTGAAAACTGGTACCAGCAGACCTCTCCTCCATTCTTCAGCCATTTTCTTGCTTTCTAAGAAAGCAAGTCAAAACCTAGTCAAAACCTCTACTCTTGTCTGTCCTATACACTTCCATGCCCAATATGTCCACAGGTATGTCATCAGGACCATTCTTCATCCTTCTCAATACCGTTCTAACTTCATCACTATCAATCTTTGTTACTCCCTGACCCACAATGATCACTTCTGTCATAACTCAATTTTTAAAGGTCTCAGTGAAAAGCAAAGTTTGGTGAGTGATATTAATGGAAGAATAACTGAAACAGCCTAAGTCCAGATAAACCACATGAGGATGAAGGCACAGGAAGCAGGGGAAGCACGGAGCAATAATAAACTTTGAGGAACACAAACATGGAGCAGGCAACGGACGGAAGGGCGAGGAACAGAGAAACCGGTGGGTGTACTGAGGCAGGGGACAGAAATCCGGTGATCAGAGGGAATGGGTTGCAGCTGAGAGAGAGAGCGATCAGGAAAGGTGGAGCAGCTGGTAGTGACAGAGAACGAGCAGAAGCAGAAAGAAACCCGGGTATGTATCTGACAGAAATAATCTAAAAGTACAAAGAACACATAAGACAATACTGAACTATCAACAATGAACACAGAAGAGAATTAAATAAGGTAAAACCCAACAAGATGATAATCAAAATGAAACTGAAAACACAACACCAGTGGATCAAGACGGCTCCTTCTGCTCTTCTCTCTCTTTCCTCATTTATTAACTCTTATTTGCTCTCCACCTACTCCCCCTCTGCTCTGTTTTCAGGAAATATGGCATTTCATTTCACTGTTATGCTGATGATTGCCAGGTCTATTTTCCCTTGGCACAAAACAACACTACCCAGAAATTCACACACTGCCTTGAGGACATTAAAGCACGGCTTTCTCTGAACTTCCTTAGAAACAAAAACAAAAACTTCCAACAAAACAGAAGTTATGTTCTTTGGAACAAGTTGCTGTCCCTCCCCAAACGTAGATCTTGGCTCACCGTCATTTTTTTCTCAGGGACTGTGTCACCAATCTAGGGGTAAAGTTTGACTCTGGTTTTGAGAAACCGATCAGTTTTTTTTCAACTTCATCATATAGCAAAGCCCTGACTTGGAGAAACTAGTCCATGTTTTTATCACTGTTCGTCTTGACTACTGTAATGCACTGTATATACAGTAGGCATTAGCCAGACCTCTCTTGCCGGTCTGCAGCTTATGCAGAACTCTGCTGCTCGCTTAATAACTCAGACCCGTAGGCACGAGCATATTTCTCCCATCCTAGCCTTCCTTCACTGACTCCCTGTGCACTACAGAATTAATTTTAAGCTTTTGTTTTTTTTGTTCTTAAATGTTTGAACAACCTTGCTCCACTATATTTAAGTGAGCTGATTCAGCCTTACTGCCCCACCCCTTAGACCAGCTGATCAGCTGCTGTTGACAGTCCCTAAAACTAGGCTGAAGCTCAGAGGTGACCGAGCATTTGCTGTTCCTGCTCCTAATTTAGGGAATAACTTACCATTGAGTATCAGACATGCCTCCTCTTTTCCAGTTTTTAAATCGCTTTTAAAAACTCACTTTTATTTCCTGGCTTTTAATACACTGTGATCTTGTCGTGCATGGCATTTTAAAACACTCTTGCCGTGAACCGGGTTTTTAGCTTTTGATGTTGTGTGTGTATGTTTTTAACTTGTTTTTTAACCTTTGTGCTCTAGAAATAAAGCTGATTGATTGATTGATACTCTTTCCATCTTCCCTTAACACTCTTGGTACATTTCCATCTCAATCATTTTTTGCACTTACCTGTTAAACATCCTTCCCATCTTGATTTATACAGGTTGGCCTCACCAACCTGTATAAATCCTTTTTTCCCACCTTACTGTGCACTCTATGATTCAAGTCACTGCCCTGTGTGCTTCGTAGCTGCGGGCCCTAAGTTATGGAATGGCTTCTACAAATTGGGCAGGCTGCTTCACTTTCTTCTTTTAAATCCTTTTTTTTTATCCTTTTTGAAGAAAGATATTTTTTTCTGAGGCGTTCGGCACAGCATGTGTATTTTTTTCTTTTCCATTAGTTGTTGTCTAATATTGTCTTAAGTCTGTTTTACTGTATTTACTATTTCTACTTCTTTTCCAAATTTAATTTACCAAGGGAAATTTACTAAGCTGTGCCTTTACCAAGTGAATCACAAATCTCTACAAAACACGTTTGCAAGACATGCATGTGAGTTAACGTAAAAATCCAGATTAAATACATTAAATTTATTTATTTTTTAGAGACGTGCATCTATTTAATAGGAATGCAAACTTATGCAAATATGGCTTTAAGTTGTCAAGATGAGGCTGAATGCAGAGGTATGTACAGCCTAGAACATACTGTCCTCTGGGCTTTCTACTGTGCTGGAATGGAATGAGATTGTTCCTTAGAAAGAAAAATCAGCCCAGAATTCTGTCTTTCACAAGACTTTCTCCTCCACTGTGGGAAACTGCATAAACTCTCCAGAAGCTGCCAAAGTAAATCAGCCCATTTGGTTCAGCTGCTCTGGGATCAGCAGAAGGATTACGATGGAAACTAAGGTATGAAGGGTTAAGTTAAGGGGGCTCAGTTAGAGATTGCTGTTAAGTTCAGGTGAAAGTGACATATGAACTTTTTGTTTCATAATTGTTGCATCAGCTGTGGAGTGCAACAGAGCTTGTTTTATTATCATAGATTCCCCTGACAATAACCCCTGGATGTGCTTTGCATATTGTTTTCAAAATCTTTCTCTTATTCCAGTTAAAATCCCCCTTTTCTTGTGATTCTTTAACAAGTGAACTCAGACTGATGTTGCATTCCATTTGCAGTCGGAAATCCTGACTTCCGATCTGCAAAATAAACTGTAACGGCTTAATCACCATAGTCTGACTTTTCCCCTCGGAAAGTCGCAGAATTTTTTTAAGGCCGATTGTTTATTTTTCAAGACATAGTTTTAAGAGTGTGTCTAATGCAATGTTACATGTAGTGGCTGAAACTCTGAAGCAAACAAAAAAAGTGTTGTTTGCATGTGGAAAGTACACCTTTAAAGGAGGTTTATAAGAGGTACTATGAACAAAACAACAGCTTTCCTGGTTGTTGCCATATTGGAAACCTAACCTTGTGTATTTTTGTTTTTATTTTGGAATCCCGACTTCTCCGACTGTGCTAACTGAAACACATTTTACTCAGGTTTACCCATTCCCAGCTCCCATTTTCATTGTCCAAGGCAAATGGAATACAACGTAAATCATCTCTAAGAAGATTTAGGCCTGATACTATTTGTCAGCACTCAGTGTTCTCTGGGTATGTATACATATCTTTTGAAGCAAAGTCAGGACATGCATCTCAAGTTAGATATTGCACAAGTGCAGTCCTGTGTGACAGTGAGAAGTCTAAACAAGCCTGAGCCGCTTGAGCTTCTTTCTGCAACAATTCTGCACACAAACATTCCTGATCCTTAGGCAAAATCAATCACAGAGCTGTGATTGTTGAGCATCGCAAAACTCATTTTTGCTACAGTGCTCTTTTACCCTAGGCAACTGTATTCATATAGATAAATATAGTTGTCCAAATGGGGTGAAAACTTTCTCACCTGCCCATTCTCCCATAGAGGTGAAGAACGTTTTTGACAGAGGAAAACACCATTGAGGAAAAAGCATTCTACTGAAGAGCACCAGCTTCCCTCCGTAGTAGACCAGAACGGCTGCACCAAGCAAGGTGAGTATCAGCTCCAGGAAATCCATGTCTTTCTGATGCAGGCACTCAGGATTTAAGCCTTCCAGCGTCTGCGTATTGTGTCAGTGGATTTTTTTCAGCTGAGTATAAAAGACTGACAGAAGGAAGGGTAAACTCTGCCAGAAGACACTCCCACTTTAACAAACTGTTTGCGCTCAT
The DNA here is from genome assembly GCA_037039145.1 of Fundulus diaphanus. Lineage (NCBI taxonomy): Eukaryota > Metazoa > Chordata > Actinopteri > Cyprinodontiformes > Fundulidae > Fundulus > Fundulus diaphanus. The sequence continues at coordinate 20,434,588 of CM073127.1, read as the reverse complement.
GCACAGAGGCACATTGTGACACAGTTTAATTTGCATATCTATCTATCTATCTATCTATCTATCTATCTATCTATCTATCTATCTATCTATCTATCTATCTATCTATCTATCTATCTATCTATCTATCTATCTATCTATCTATCTATCTATCTATCTATCTATCTATCTATCTATCTATCTATCTATCTATCTATCCTCTCTATCCTCTCTATCCTCTCTATCCTCTCTATCCTCTCTATCTATCCTGTCTGTCTGTCTGTGTGTGTGTGTTTTAGAGCTCTATTAGATGGTTGTTAGTGTTTTACTCTCAGTGAGCAGCTCTGAAACAGACAGAGACTTGTCTCGGAGCCACTCCAGTTGGTTCCTGATTATTTTCTTTGGTACACCCATATGTTACACGATCATCTGTCAGCCCTGTTTTTATTCACCGGAGGCTTTTCTTTGGCGACTTACGCAAGGCCTTTGCCTTGCTTTCTATTCCAGAGTAGCTGGAATCATTGCTGAGATTGTTTTAGTAATCCAGTCACAAGCATGATTGAGTCAAAGACTATTTCAGTCACATTATTGTAAGAAAAAAAAAGCAATGCCTCAGTGTGCACTCCGAGCTAATGCACAGTAACATTTGCTCCAACTGAAGAAAATTTTACTGAGAAACACATGACATTTGGGCCCTGTCTAAAAGTGTTCTTCAATTTCAGTAAGATTTTCTCAGACAAATTTCCTGTGTGGGAACATTAAACACCAGAATACACTTCCCTGCATCTTATTCTGAAAGGTCAAACAAACAAGTCCTTAACATGCAGTCCTAAAAATCCATATCTGCCTTCATTTCTGTATATCAAATCAATTCATTTTAGCTTTTGAACCCAAAGTGTCTTGCAAAACTACGCCATCCCTTTAAACTTTTCCACATTTTTGTCATATTACAACCACAAACATTAGTGCATTTTATTGTGATTTTATATGATAAAATAATTAATGCATATTCTCACAGATGTGAGAAATGTGAATTCTCAATAAATACAGCTTTTTTATGAAGGCATCTCAATGGCTAAGGACCACACAGGTCGGGTATGGAGTTGCTTAGAGGTTCCAAGTAGGAAAGGTTTACAAAACAATATCCCAAAGTAATGATCCTGCAGGTCTGATCCTGTCTGGAGTGACAAGGATGTCACTCCCTGCTTAAATAGCCAGTGCTGCCATTTGTTCCGAGCAGTTAGACCTGCAGCGACTCTAATTAAGCAGAGTTGCTGTACCTGGAGAGATCACTATACTTACCTGCCTCTCCCAGTGTGTAACTGCCAGATCCTTGAAAGCCTTTGTGTGAGTAGACCATCCAGCATTCCTTGTTTGCCTGCCTGTTGTTACCAGTTTTCGTTCAGTGGATTTCTGCCTGTTTGCCTTGCCTTTGTCAGGCTCTCCAGTTGGTTTCTGTTTCTGGACACCGAGCCCTAAACGTCTCTCGAATTTGCTTGCCTGCCTATGGCCCTAGCTGATTCTGCTGCCTCCAGTTTACCGACTCAAGCATTGATCCCAGATTCCCCGACTGCTTTAGCCTCTGTCTGGTGACCTCTGCTCGGAGTGTGCTACCTGTGGCTGATTCTCTCGCCTGGATTTGTCTTCTGCCTGCTTTCCACAGAAAAGCCAATAGCTCGACAAATCTAGAAAAAGGTCCCAAAGAAAACGAGGTCAACCAAGACAAACTTAACTAAGACTTAAAAACTAAACTGACCTGCTCACAATGAACACATGGGGCAATGTATGCACAAAGGTTAGCCTACAACAAACAAGGAGGGAAGGAGAATGGAAGACACTAAGACAAACAACCATGCATAAACCTAAAATAATTATACTCAAGCAAACTCGTTATTATTACAACATAATATTGACACAAAAAATATAAGTAAACATCAAAGTAAACATCAAAGTCTTTCCAGTCTTTAACATTGAGAGGTCTTTGGTAGCTTCTCCAGAGTCAAGCCTCCTAGCTTCCAGCAGCCTGATGGATTCCTCCACTGCTGCATCATAAAAAGTCCTCTCCCCCAGCCAGTTCTTTATGGCTCAATCCGAATACCCTTATTGAGTAAGTGCATCAGTGGTTGCCATGATAAGTGCTGTCCGAATAGTGCTGTCAGTAAGGAAGGAGGTAGGAAAAGGAGCCTGTATGCTTTCTCTCAAGGCCAGTTTAGCATAGGAACCTTGCTATGTCCCTTACCGGCACTAAAGAGCTATAAGGAGTCCCACAATCCTTTGCGTTACAAGTGTAAGCACAGCTCACCTCACGGAAATCCACAATAATGGGCCAAGAGAAGAAAGAGCACACTTACTGTTGACCCCCTGAAAGGTCAAGGAACAGGAGCTAGGAGCTATTATTAAGGGTATTCGAATGGAGCCTAAATCTCAGCAAATAAAAATAAAAAAAATAACCAAATGTTTGCACCCATACTAGCAAACAACTGTTTAAACCAATATCACAGAATAAGTTAAACAATAATTAAATAGACTGATGTAAGAGAATATAAGGAAATAAATACTAACACTGAGAAATGGCTGGAGCAACCTCCACAATTTATATAAATGTGTTTATCATTTATAAAATGCACTATTAAATAAATACATGTGTAGCTACTTTATTAAATCTTTATTCATAATATGCTAAATTATTATGACACACTTTTTTCACTATTTATTTCCTTGTTTAATATTTCCTGGACTACAGCCCATGATGGAAATATTTTAAACTGTCCAAATAGACCCTAACACACATATCCATACACCTTTTAGCTGAGCCAGACCCGGCTGCAGAAACCAATTACAGGGGGGGCATTCCATTTTTTTAGGGTGGGACACTTTAAAAATATATATATATTTATATGCTTCAGGCTGAACAGTGGCTCTGTGACTACTCCTACAGTGCTGAGAAAGAAATTCTCAATAAAATCCCCAAATCTAAAAAAACGAACAAACAAAAAGCAATAGTGTAGTCAGTGTTGCCAAATTAGGCAGGTTTCCACCCAATTAGGCCTCTTTTGAACACATTGAGCTGGAACAAAAATAGTTTATGGGCAGGTTGTAAAAATTTGGGAAGCTTTTCACAACATTTGTTGGGCTTTTAGACAGAATTACTAACAAAATATATGAAAAAAAATAGTTGTCAATGTCTAGCAGAAAACTAAAACCATTTTAATAAAATGCCATCTCCTTCAACTCATTTTACTGGTCAATTTATTTTTTAAATAAGTCGAATCTGTCGAATCTGACATCATCAATGAATAATAGTTGTAATGAATAATATTGATTGTTATAATAAAACAAGAAAAGAATAATGGTTAATCAAGTGTCACTATGAAATTGTATTGGTCAATGTAAAAGCCCAAGAGGGGTTGAGTTCTACTGATCAACTTAAAAATATTTCATGGCTGTTTGAAAGAGAAATGTTTGATTGAGCTATTCTCTGTAAGAGAAATTAAGTTTATATTAAGGTAGATTTACAACTCATGTTGGGAAGCTATTGATAAAAGTTTTTTTTCCGGTTGATATATCATGATTGTAAAAATGATCTTGTGTGTTATTTGGTTGTCTTATTGTATATTTTGTGCGGAGCCCGTATGCACAGTTTTTTCTTTGCTTTAGCGCAGTCGTGTGCTAATTGCATTTTCTGATGTGTTTAATAGTTCTGTGCTTTTAACATGAGAGAGTTTGAGATTTGGGCTTGTTTTTTTCTTTTAAGTTGGACAGGTTTTATGCTGGGTTTGGTCTGGAAACTATCATTGAGATACAGCAGCCTGTAGTGCTGTGTTTTGACTCAAAAGTCAAGCATAAGCTACACGCTGATAAACATGAGCACTGGTGTCAGGCTGAACACTGACTGAAGTAAAAATTCATACTAGCAGAGGTTCTGTAATTACAGCAGCTAGGGAGCACAAGGATCAGAACAAAGCAGAGTTCCCTTATGCCTGCAAGTAACCCTTCAATTTGGCAGAATTTTACTGCTTGGTTCTGCTCCTTGTGCTCCTAGCTGTCCTAGCTAACCCTCCTAGCGTGAATGTTTACTCCAGTTTTGACTTCAATGCTGACGTTTCGGGGCGTCTCTCAAGGCTATGAAGGTATGACTTTAGTGCCCCGCCCCTCTCCAGCTGTGATTGGCTAGCATGTTTCCTTCAGTCCTTGATTTGATTGGTTGAATTGTATGATTGATACATTAAAGATAATACTAATAGGACAATGGCCACTCCGAGGTAAAAAAAAAAAAAAAAAAGACAGCTTCCAGTCCAGGGCGGGCACGGCTGGCTCAGCGGGCGGGCACGGCCCCCCAATGCCCGCCCATGCCGCCCATGCCGCTGGGTCTGAGCTGAGCTAAATAGCTGCACTTTACTCATGACGTTTTCACCAAACCCTCATATGTGGTGTGCAGTCATTCTGATCGAATAAATCAGAATATTATTGAAAAGGTAATTCATTTCAGTAACTCATTGAAAACACATTATATACATTAACTTTACACAGACTTATGTTTTGAAGCTTTTATTTCTATTAATCATGATGATTTTCAGCTTACAGTTAATGAAACCATGTCATTTCAAGATTTTAATTTAATATCAGTCCAATAAAAACCCTTTAATGCAAAATCTGGTTTTAATGTGAATGTTTAATTCCTGCTTAAAGGTTATTTTCAAAAGGTACTTTTAATCTGTCAAACTCCTTGGAACACATATTCTAATTTGTTGAATATGGCTAAGGGATTTGCAACCACGATGTCAAACTGTTTTTGTATACTTGTTGCTTCTGAAAGATAAATTTTTTAAACAAGGAAAGCAACAGATTTCTTCTTACTGTAGTTCTACAGCGGGCTGTTATCTTGTTTCAGTGTTTCTGCTCATGATCTGAACCGTTGTTTGGCGACATCCTCTGGCTGGGGGTATTATTGCTCAGCTTACATGGTCACAACAATTTGATTTGCAGAGGGTTGATACAAAACATATTTATTTCACATCTCTATGGTCGAGCGGACAGACAGTCAAGCTGTCTAGGACGTAAGGATAAGGTCAAATATTCCCGCTCTGGTACAACATCAGGCTGAGCAATAGATAAATACCAAATTACCAATAATTAATTATGACTGCCAAAGTAATCATACTTATAGTCTACATGCTTTTAACATTTAACAAATTCATGATTAAATCAATTATTTCCACGTTGAAATATTGGAATATTTAAGTTTTTATAACTATAATGTTTTTGCATCGTTTCATGTATAAATCTAAGGACTGAATATCCAATTTATAATTTTTTTATTGTATTTTTTTTTTTTTTTTTTTTTTACAAAATATTAAACTTTCACATTTCATTTTTTTGGAAAGTATGCTTTAAGTTTTTGCTTTATTTTTGTTGTTAAAATTATCTGGTAGCTATAGGATGATTGATTTAAACAATACTGGATTCTTACCTTTGTATGTATGTAGCCTAGGTATTATAAGATCTGGGAGAGGTATGAGGTGCTGCTTGTAAACTTGCAAAGTCAAAAATTAACAGCAATACTTTGGGTATTTTAGCCTGTCATACAAAAAAATGGAGGTTAATTTTTCCAATTATTTATTGACATTCAGACATCGATAGTAACATTTCCACATAATATTTAATTAGCAAGCTAAATATTACATTTTTAAACCAAAAACTTTACACCCCATAGAGAAGAATTAAGAGAAGATTATTTTTAGAACGGTTCTTTTAGTGAACATATTGATTTTTTATTGCTATTTCAGTGAGCAGAGCAACATATTTAGAATCCTGAAATGAACTGACAATCCCATGACTGCTCACGAGAAACCGCATACGTGACGTCATCAGCATGCGCCATCAGCGCAAACCGCGCCATCCTAACCAGCGTGTTTTTCATCGCTCATTACATTGAAGCCACTTGCAGAGCTCCTACAATCGCAAGCGTTGCAACCACACTTTCGCTTTTCTGTCGGCATTTTTCCAGGTGAGAGTTTGTTTGTCTATTTTTTACCCATTTTAGCGCCACATATTTGATTACGGGAGGTATAACAAGGGAACAGCAGCGACGTTGACGGCCGTTGGTTTCTGGTTGAAGAAGTTTAGCTTGCTAGTTAGCTCAAAGTTAGCTGTGATGTTTGGTGATGTGTTCGATGGGAAACTCATCCGTAGACGAGCTGTTATTGTATTATATGAATTAGTGACATGCACGCTGGTGAAGCTGTGATGACACAGTTAATGGAAGGCTTTCCTGAATCCTGATAACTCATGTCTTCAGTATGAGTTTTTAGAGCTACTTTGCGTCTCATCTGTGCTCTAATCGAAAATGACACTTTCACGAGCGCCCTTAGTGGCATATTGGTCGCGCTATTTGCAATAACATCCCTTATTAGAGGCCTCTGGTCGAATATAATCACAATGTAACGTAACAGAGCGAAGCAGCTAATGAGCATGACGTTCAACAAGGACCATGCCGTCTGCAGGAATCATAAAACGTTCAGCTGTCTCACGTCGGATCAACCCTTCGCGTTTTTTCCCGCAATGTTTACACTGTGGCCCAGAATTGATGAAAACAGTTCAGACCCAGACATTAAAGCAAAACACATTTGCAGACACCGCCTCAGAGAACATTTGGATTACATTACAGTAGACAGATGCTGCGTGATGTCTAACTTTAAAATAATCGGCAGCTTTTCAAAGCAAATACCAACAGCCATGCGTGCTTTGCTTCTATAAGCAGCAATGTTTGGCCAAGCCAATATAGTAAAGAAGTAAATGCCAGCGGAAACTCTTCCAAATGGCGAAATCTGTTAGTGGCAATGCAGTGTGGGATTGAATGGGATTTGACATCTACAAGCCTTTCCAAAAACGCATCAAGCGCAGTATTGCTCACCGTCGTGCTCTGATGATGGCTGTGATTCCATATATCGACCCGCTCTAGTTTTAGTACAATGTCTAGATGATTTTAAAAGTAATAACTGAGTGTTGGATGGTACACTTCCTCTCTTCTCTTTGGATTGTTTTAGCACCAAGAGCTCTGGCCCGTGCATCACTTTGCCACCGGTTTGATTTCATACAGCTTTGGCCAATCCTCCACCACAAACCTCTCTTCAGGCGATTAAGGAGCGTCTCAAAAGTACTGTGACAGGAATTGCTTTTTTTTTTTCTCCATTGTTGATTGTACTAATAAATATCGATTCATACTGAAAAGCTGTCTTGTTTAAAGTGCGCTCACAATATAAAAGTGCTAGAAAATAAACAGAGTGAGCATGGCGGCAAATGTAATGATCCTTATGCTTTGATTCTTGGGCCGTTCTGAAGCAGTTTGTCTGATTTTGTGAGCCCAGTCGCGCTTTGTGGTACTATATTCGTACTTGCATTGTAGAGTGCTGTTGCTCATCTGAGTGTTTGCTTGTTGAGCCACGATGTTTGTGGATTGGCGTGTCTAAATCACCTGAAATCCCTAGATACATCTTCAGAAATTAGGTCATTGAAATGTTTGTTTTATTATTATTATTATTATTATTGGTATTGTATAGCTGTATTACTAAAATACTGTTAAAAATGTAGTTTGCATTGGCTCATTGCTCCCAAAGTGATATATCTCAAGTGTTTGTTTCTGTTCATTTTGATCTTCTAGGCTTGGACCAAATGAAAATCCTTGATGTAGTTTCTCTGAAAAGCACTGGACCTCAAATAGCATGTATTTGGTGCCTCTCCACTATTCCTTTAGAGTCTAAAGTTCAATTTTATTTATATAGCGCCAATTCATGAAACATGTCATCTCAAGGCACTTTACAAAGTCAAATTCAATCATATTATACAGATTGGGTCAGATTATACAGATTGGTCAAAAATTTCCTATATAAGGGAACCAGTTGATTGCATCAAAGTCCCGACAAGCAGCATTCACTCCTGGAGAAGCGTAGAGCTACAGGGAGAGTCGTCTGCATTGTCCATGGCTTTGCAGCAATCCCTCATACTGAGCAAGCATGAAGCGAAAGTTTAGTGTTTAATTCTCAGATTAAAATTTAGTTTAATCTAAAAAGAGGACTTTGGACCACTGAGCAACAGTTCAAGCCTAGTTTTCCTAGGTTAGATGCTTCTGACATTGTCTCTAGTTCAGGGGTTTCTAGGCACAAGGGGTGTGACGACTATACACCACTGACTCCAGCAGCAGTCCACACCTTGTGAATCTCCACCAAACTCTTCAATAGACTTGCTTCATAATCCTTCTAAGGCAGCAGTTATCACTGTTGCTTGTGCACTTGCACTACCACGTTTCCCTTCACTCACAGCTAGCATCTTTAGCAATGACCTTTAGTAGTTTTTCTTCATTCTAAAGGTAATAATGACGGTCTGCTGGACAACTGTCAGTAGTCTTCAACTTGATTGTAAAAAAAAATAAAAATAAACTATTTCGGTATTAGATGGCCTTTTTAAATTCTTATTTCTATTGATGGAATTAGCTGAAGGTCATACTCATCCGTCCGTCCGTTTTCTTCCGCTTATCCGGGGTCGGGTCGCGGGAGTAGCAGCTTCAGTAGGGAGGCCCAGACGTCCCTCTCCCCAGCCACTTGGGCCAGCTCCTCCGGGGGAATCCCAAAGCGTTCCCAGGCCAGCCGGGAGACATAGTCCCTCCAGCGTGTCCTGGGTCTTCCCCTGGGCCTCCTCCCGGTGGGACGTGCCCGGAACACCTCACCAGGGAGGCGTCCAGGAGGCATCCTAACCAGATGCCTGAGCCACCTCAACTGGCTCCTCTCGACGTGGAGGAGCAGCGGCTCTACTCTGAGTCCTCCCCGGATGACTGAGCTCCTCAACCTATATCTAAGGGAGAGCCCAGACACACTACGGAGAAAACTCATTTCGGCCGCTTGTATCCGGGATCTCGTTCTTTCGGTCACGACCCAAAGCTCGTGACCATAGATGAGGGTAGGAACGTAGATCGACTGGTAAATCGAGAGCTTCGCCTTTTGGCTCAGCTCTCTCTTCACCACAACGGATCGGTACAGCGCCCGCTTCACAGCAGATGCCGCACCAATCCGCCTGTCGATCTCCCGCTCCATCTTCCCCTCATTAGTGAACAAGACCCCAAGATACTTGAACTCCTCCACTAGGGGCAGCACATCCTCCCCAACCCGGAGAAGGCACTCTAGCCTTTTCCGGTTCAAAACCATGGTCTCGGATATGGAGGCACTGATTTTCATCCCGGCCGCTTCGCACTCGCTCTAGTGAGAGCTATAGATCACACCCTGATGAAGCCAATAGGACCACGTCATCCGCGAATAGCAGAGACGCAATCCTAAGGCAACCAAAACGGATCCCCTCAACACCTTGGCTGCGCCTAGAAATTCTGTCCATAAAAGTTATGAACAGAATCGGTGACAAAGGGCAACCTTGGCGGAGTCCAACTCTCACCGGAAACGAGTCCGATTTACTGCCGGCAATGCGGACCAGACTGACACCGGTCGTATAGAGACCTGACAGCCCTTATTAAAGGGCCCGGTACTCCATACTCCCAGAGCACCCCCCACAGGATCCCTCGGGGGACACGGTCGAATGCCTTCTCCAGATCCACAAAGCACATGTAGACTGGTTGGGCAAACTCCCATGCCCCCTCCAGGATCCTGCTGAGGGTGTAGAGCTGGTCCAGTGTTCCACGGCCAGGACGAAAACCACACTGCTCTTCCTGAATCCGAGATTCGACTATCCGACGGACCCTCCTCTCCAGAACCCCTGAATAGACCTTACCAGGGAGGCTTAAGAGTGTGATTCCTCTGTAGTTGGAACACACCCTCCGGTCCCCCTTTTTAAATAGGGGGACCACCACCCCAGTCTGCCAATCCAGGGGAACTGCCCCCGATGTCCACGCAATGCTGCAGAGCCGCGTTAACCAACACAGCCCCACAACATCCAGAGCCTTAAGGTACTCAGGGTGAATCTCATCCACCCCCGGAGCCTTGCCACCGAGGAGCTTTTTAACAACCTCGGCAACCTCAGCACCAGAGATGGGAGAACCCGACCCAGAGTCCCCAGGCTCTGCTTCCGCAATGGAAGACGTGTTGGTGGTCATACTCATCAAAAAGTTAAAGAAATAAACTATTAAAAGTTATACATTTCAAACGCTGGTGAGGACCCTACTTATAGTCATGAGTAGGGGTGCAAGTTATTGATTAATGAGTTCATCTAAAGTTAATGGATCTTATCAGTCGACTAACAATTAAGGCTGCACAATTAATCACATTTGCAATATAATCGCAATTTAAAAAAAATGCAGTTTCAATTTGTAGAGGTCTGCAATTTATGGCTACGTAACCATTAATGGATAAGACATGTCCTTTAGGTGTCGGTAATGTTTAAAGTGAGTTTGGTCCACATGGAAGGGAAGAGAGTTGTAGCAGTGAGATAATCAAATTTTGTTATTTCTTTTAGAGTTTATATAATCATACTTTTTTTAGCAGAAACTTTCAAGAATCTCACCACAGCATTAAGTACCGGTCAAACTGTTTAATACATAGAATTGTTTGTTGGTTGCACTTTATGTTCAACAAGGATTGATGTCCAACTCAACAAGCTGTTCTCTTGAATCATAATATTCTAATGAATAAAAGTGAAAGTTGAATTTCTTGTTTTAAATAGTCCTTGTTTACAAGCATCTTTATCTACAGGTCATTTTGTTGCTTGTGGTTAATGCAGACTGAATAATATAAAATATAACAAAACAGGATTCTATTGGGTTACTCAATAGAAACAAGTAAGTTGAATAGGTCTTTCTGGGGATGCCCCAGAAAGAGCTGGAGGGTGTCGCTGCATGTCTGGGGCTCCCTGCTGGATCCGTTTTCTTCTGCAACCCGATCTCTGATGAGAGGAGGACGATGGATGGTTGAGATACATTTTAAAAGAATGAGGAGGGATTTCTTTTTTTGATTGCCCTCTAAATAGTTTTAATGTTGAGACTGACCGGAACAATGGGTTTGGTTTAATTGTTCAGTAATCAGTTTGCAAAAGCAGTAGTGGCTGGATTTCAGATTTTGGCAGGATCATTGAATACATGCTGAAATGTGACGTCCCTTCATGATTTTTTTTTCAGAAATCTGAATTAAATTATTTTAATTTAAATTTTAATACTGTCTTAAAGGCACCTTTCAAGTTTTCTGCATGGGAAATGAGTCCTAAGTTATAAATGCCTGCAATAACGTTAATGAGTAGAATCCTGTTGGTCTTAACATGAGCACACGTAGAGGAGAAAAGAGCTTTGGGGGGTGTTGCATCTTCTCATTCATGCTCTTCTATAACCTCTCAGCAGCCAAAAGGCGGTTGCCATATCACTGCTGTACTATTTCTGTGCTGAGGAAAAAGCCCCTTGTGTATTTACAATTCCTGAAGAGCTTTATAATGTGGGACTGAATGTTTCTTTCTGGTCTGTAGATGGCAGCCTTGCTCAACATTTTGACCCTTCCTTCTCCTGAGATCACAAGACACAACCAACATACAACCCATTAAAAAAAAACACCACGACAATCCATCACGTTTTTACAATGTTTCAGATGGTTGAAGCAGTCAGTTCCCCCTGACTAAACACATTATCCCTAAAAAATAAAAATAAAAACATGATCTGAGTGCAGCTATGGTTATGCAGCAGTTTATCTTGGTATCTGACAACTCCTTTTATCGGAGGCACGGGAGCGAATTAGCCAGGCTTGTTCCTTGAGACGGGGAAAAACTCCTTTGGACGTGTGAAACTAGGGTGCTTAAATAATATCTGGGGCATACAGCAAGCCTTTGCAGGGTAGAGATGACTCCAAATGTTTCTGTTATGTATGCTTTTCTTAAGATCTGTAGCTTTTTTTTTAACATATATACGCAGTTCGGGACGGGTTTCATCACCGCTTGATCTATAATGAAAGCGGGTCAAAGTCATTTAGTCAGAAAAAGTAAAAGCGACTGTTTCATGTTCTCAAGTTCTTTGTAGATGCACATCGACTCCTCCAGCTTTCTCTTGGTGTTGTAGGACTTAGTTTTTTTTTTAAACTGAACCAATTTTAATGTTCTTTCTTTCGTGCAAACCAGACGTTTTCACTATTCCTGTGTTTTGACTCTTGGTCCCGTCTCATGGTGCCCTGCAGATATATCCAGCTATGGATATGGACAGTGCCAGTTCAGTGGTGCTGCAGGCCTTGACCCAAGCGACCAGCCAGGACACAGCCGTGCTGAAGCCTGCAGAGGAGCAGCTCCGGCAATGGGAGACACAGCCGGGCTTCTATTCAGTCCTTCTGGTGAGTGACCATAGGAAACTCTAATAAAATCTGTGCGTCGACAAATTGACAGCATGATGAATGTGGTATGTGAAGCAGAAAACAGGCCGCCCTTAAGTTGGAATCTGAGGATCCGTGCACGAATCGAAGTGGAATATGTTTCATCATCGCTACATTTAACAATACCAGAACAATGGGTTGCACGTTCTTCGTTTTGCTTGATAATTCAGCCCGGCGGTTTCGCACAATAACTGTAATTACAGGAAGAAATTAAAATATATCTTTTTAAAGGAGCGAGCAGTGCAGCGCCGACAGCTGGGGATTCAATTGTGTTCAAGAATTACTCAGATCTCTGTTGAATGGTTTCATTAAGATTTAGTTGTTGATAGTTAGACCACAGATGGTGTTTGTAAAGAGGCAAAGGTGGTTAAAAAGCCAGCGCACTGTGCAATCCACCAGGAAGATTACTACCGTATTTTAGGGAAACTATTTGTTTACGTTTTTTTTCGCCAGGCTCAGATAAGATGTTTGGCGTTCATCTTGGCTCAGTGTGTGCTCTGTTTAGGTGAACACAAAGAATTAAGAACCAGTCATAGGGAAAATATTATCTTTTTTTTATATTTTGTTAGGAGTATATTACGTGTAATGGGAGTGAGGTAAGGAAACACCTCCCATTCAAAGCATATATATATATATATATATATATATATATATATATATATATATATATATATATATATATATATATATATACATACACATACATACATACATACAGTGTTGGGGAGTAACGGATTACATGTAACGACGTTACGTAATTTAATTACAAAAAAAGAGTAACTCGTTACAGTTACAATGAGAAAATATGTAATTCAGTTACAGTTACTTCCGAAAATATTAAGAATTACAAATTTAGTTACATTTTTTTAAAAAATATAAAGAAAAACCTTTGCGAAATATGTAATGATAGTTTTATTGCTTCGCGCTCTGTATCGCCGTTTCCCGCTACGGCTCCTTGTCTCTATCACTCTGATGATCCATCCTGTGCTGGTGGAGCCTTCTGAAAGAACAGCAAGCAAGCGGACGTTTCACGGTTTTATTTCAGCTCAAGCAGCGCATCAAAAATGACAGCCTTCAAGCTTGTTGACAGCCACCTGTTGTTATTCACACACAACAATAAACCGTGAGAGCCGACGTGTGTTGTGAAACTGCAAAACTTTGTTTTAAGCGGAAAATCAAACACGCGTCTACAGCTCAGCGTTCAGTGTTGCATTCGTGAGCGTCGGAAAGCTATGGTGCATTCAGGAGCATGGGACATTTCAGTTTTACAACGAAAAAGGCAGAAAACGGAACAGAACTTAACTCATACAGTGCAACATAAAGTGCAACCAACAAACAAGTCTATGTATTAAACAGTTTGACCGGTACTTAATGCTGTGGTGAGATTCTTGAAAGTTTCTGCTAAAAAAGTATGATTATATAAACTCTAAAAGAAATAACAAAATTTGACTATCTCACTGCTACAACTCTCTTCCCTTCCATGTGGACCAAACTCACTTTAAACATTACCGACACCTACAATAATGTATTTATCCAGAAACGGTGTGGGCTTTCTTACAATACTGAATGCTCTATAATTGTATTTCTGTTATTTTTGATTATGCACATCTGCTAGCTTTTTATTCTAAAAAATCTATAATATTACAGCAGCAAATTATCAAAGTTTTGCAAAGCCTGTTTAAAAGCTCCAAATGGGGCTTCAGATCATACAGCCACAATTGTGCTGTCATTGTTTTACAGGGCAGAATTTGCATTTGCTGACTCTTGTCCTTTAACTACTGATGGATATACAGGAATAGAGTCATACAAGTGTCAATTCCTCTGAGATAGCAGGGGATGCAATTTTTGGCAAGGAGTTGCCGAAAAATCCATCCTCCTTGTTTTAAACTTAAAAATCGTCACACACACATGAAACTTTTTCATTAAACGGATGCCTTCTCCATTATATTTATAAGTAACTGTCACAACAAACTTACATTTTCTTGTATTCTAAACAACTCACCTAGTGTATTTAAGTTTGTTCATATATTCATTTTTCATTTAAACAAAGATAAATGTTACTACAGTTGCACTTTTACTGTGGATAGAGGGGAAGGAAAGACTGGTCTTTGGGAAGAGTTCAATAAGGTGACCGCTGTAGGAAAGAAGTCGTTTCTGAACCTGCTTGTGTTGGTCTGCAAACTGCATAAATGGTAGAGCCTGGAGGAGGAGCAGAAAAGAGTATGGCCCGATGAGAGGAGTCTGAGAAAATCTTACATGCCTGGTGCTGGCATCTCTTCTTGTGGACATCCTGTGATTGCTTGTCTGCAGTTCCCTTTCAGCTTAGTGCTTTTTTAAGGTTCACATTCAGTTCTCAAAAATTAAATGTTGAACATGGGTCAATACTCATTAAAACCTTAAAGTAATCAAAAGTAATTAATTACATTACTTTTTAAAAGTAATCGAAAAAGTTACACTACAATTACATTTTAAACACAGTAAGTTAACTTGTAACTGTAACGGATTACATTTTTAAAGTAACTTACCCAACACTGTGTATATGTGTGTGTGTGTATGTGTATGTATATATATATATATATATATATATATATATATATATATATATATATATATATATATATATATATATATATATATATAATTAATTAATTAAAAAAAAAAAATTAATATTCACAGAAGCTGTGTGACATCAACTTCTCTTTGTCTAATTATGTTTTAGCAATGGTTTGTTGGGGGCGGGGGGATATTTAACGCTAACTTTTTTTAAATGCAGGCTGGATAAGTAATCCAGCCTGAAATTGTGAAATTTGAATTATTTTGCAGGTCTACAAGTTTGGAAAGATTTTTGCAGTGTGGCAGGAAGGATATTGATGAATCCTTTTCTATTTTTTTTTAACTGCATTAAAAAATGCCGCTGCAAGTTCTCAGTTATCTGGGTCATCTCGGTTATCGCAGGCAACTGGACTTTTGCTCAGTTCTTTCACAAAATGTTTCGACAACAAACAAATTTGAAAAATTTCACGAAAGTGGGCGGGTTTGAGAGGGGGGAGGGTGTTCAGGATGAGGGAAAGCAGCAGCTAGCTTAATTTGCATGAGCAGAGTTATGCTGGTAGTTACGCCACGGTTCGGTCTTTGAGGTGGAGGATTTTTATTTTACCCTCCTCATCACCGGAGGTTGAGGGAGCCCAGCGGGCCAGAGCCTTATTAGTTTGAGCGGCTGGCTCAAGGTGTTAACTCAACAATAGGGATGGATACCGAAACCCGGTATCTAAACGGCCCCGGGGCCACGTCAGACAGTTCCTCGCGGTCCGACAAGCTTTAACCGTATCGATCCTCTTAATGGTATTGTTATGGTCGCTCTCAATTTTTCAGGGAGACACCAACCAAAACATTGTTCTGCCGATCTTCTCCACCTTAAGAACTGCACACGCCGAGGGGACTGGTGGGAGGAGCTAAAGTTCTGCTCTCACATGTTCGCTTCGCTTACATTCATCAACACTGACTGTTGCCAATTTAGCAACTTTTCAGGCCACTCTAGTGACTTTTTTTATTCAAGAGACAAGCCATGGATCAACCGTTTTTTTTTTTTATTTAGTTTTTTTTCCTGTGTTGTTTGAGAGTTTGGCAACAAGTTAAAGCACCGATCGCTCTGAGTTTTCCGTCTCTTCAGCAAACCATCAGCTGTGTGTCCCTCCTGCTTTGAAAGCTCTAACAGGCGGTCAGTCAGTCAGCGTCGGCGTGCTGCTGCAGCAAACTGAGCTTGAAGTCTGTTTCCCCATTGAAAACGAGTCACGCATGAGCAAATCTTCCACTAGATTACAAAGCAGGATGTAACTATAATCTTACCTTAATCTTTATCGAGTAGTCGTATTTTTTTTTTCTCTGAAACTGTTGCACTTAAATGGATCCCTCCCTGTAACTGATTTACACAACCTCTCATTTATTCAGCTCATACATTGTGGGTGCCTCTGCTACCTTTTAGTTAAAATTGATAATATAAAAATGTATAAATGTAGTTTGTATTCATGTAAAAATATTATTTAATACTTGATATTATTTTATAGAGTCCTATTTCTTTTAGCATATTTAGTGTGTTTTAATAATTTTTTTGTCTTGTCAACGTAGATATTTCTCTCTCCTACAATATACTTTTTATTCAAGATTTTAGCATTTTTTATATATAGTTATTTATGTTTTTATTGCTCTATTTCTATTTAAAAAATGTATTTTGTACTAAATAGAAAAAAGGAGGTCCAAAGCACTCTTCTTCAAAAATATAAAAAGCCTTTATTTAACTGGCCAATTCATCATAGAACGTTTAAAAACATAAGGAGAAGCAACCCACGCGTAGCGGCACAAGCAGCCTTCTTCAGGGTGTGCTTCACAGACAAACGATTTCCCCTTTTGTAGGCAAATTTGAAACACCTGAGTGATATGGTTAATTACCACATGAAACATGCCAGAACAGTCCACTAGGTGGCTGGCTATAGATGTTCACATACAAAAAAGACAAAAAAGTGAAGACAAAAAATAATCTACTAGGCGGCTATACATCGTAAATATAAGCCTCCAGAGAGAGTACAAGGCAGGGCTGGGCGATAATTCAATAACAATATCTATCGATCGATAGACGTGTGGCGCGATAGGAAAAAATAGGGTCGATAAAAACTTCGATAGACAGTTTTACTTCCTTGCTACAGTCGGCACGCCGTCACTAAGCGCCGCCCTCTCAAACCACAACACACAACACGTGAATATGTCGCAGCAAGTAGCGGCGGAGGAAATTGTCCCAAAACAGGGTTTTACTAGTTCGCCAGCCTGATAGAAATAAACCACAGTGATTTGTAAAACTTCCAAGGAACCGGTAAAAGCAGAGTCTGGTAACGCAACCCACCAGTATTCATCACGTAAGCTCACACCCGCAGCAGCGCGGCCCCGCGAGCTTTAGCTGTGCGGCCCCGCGAGCTTTAGCTGTGCGGCCCCGCGAGCTTTAGCTGTGCGGCCCCGCGAGCTTTAGCTGTGCGGCCCCGCGAGCTTTAGCTGTGCGGCCCCGCGAGCTTTAGCTGTGCGGCCCCGCGTCGTCGTCTGGAACTTCTTCCAAAACAAAGCGGGTACAGCAGCTAAACTGGGCTCCCTTCTTTGTGATAAAATGACAAATCGTCCAAGCAGCATAAGGACATAACGCATGCAGTAACATGCTTCATAGTGATGGATATGTCTGCTGTTCTCTGCAGCTGAAAAACCTGCCACTCTTTGTTTAACCAACCAAAGTTGGTTAAACAAAGATTTAATTGGAATTCTGTGTTTGTGTTCTTTATTTAAATCCAATCATTTAGCAATATCATAAAATGTCCAGGCAGATTTGCACATAAAATATGGTTTTAAATATTTTCAATAATTATCGATATCGATCGATAAGCTTTTTTTCTATATCGCCCAGCCCTAGTACAAGGTATAGAAAAAGACGATTACCAGTTAAGCCTAAGCAAATACATACAGAAAAAAGATGATCACAAAAAAGGACTGAAATCTATTTCTTCATTCAACCCAGGGTAAACTGTGGCCTGTAAATTGTATATGTAGAATGTTTCTCTTTGTAAAAGTAATTTTAATCGGTCACCACCCCGAATGTTCCTTTTAATTGTTTTTAAACCCTCTACCATGAGGCCTTCTGGATTGCAGTTATGCACATTTTGGAAGTGTTTTGCCATAGGATAATCCAAATTAGCTTTTCTAATGGCGTTTTTGTGCTCACATACTGTCTTTAAGGCGTCTCTTGGTTCGACCAATGTAAAAGCATCCACATTTGCATGATAGCCTATATACCACAAAAGTAGTATTGCAATTAATGAATGTTTTTATATTATGCGTCTTGTTTGTCTTGAAATCACAAAATTGTTTGCATTCTTTAATGTTGGCACAATGATTGCAAGATCCACATCTGTAGGTACCTTTTAACTGTCTATGAAGCCAAGTAACCTGTTTTTTAGCAGGGAGATGACTTGGTACTAGCCTATCACGTAGTGTGGGAGCTCTCCTAAAGCTGATTTTTGGTGGTGCAGAGAACACTTCTCTGAGTACCAGGTCACTATCGATGAGATTCCAATTTGAGTGTATTATCCTTTTTATAGGATTAGCTAAAGAGCTGTATTTTGTAACAAAATAAGCCTGTTTTTTTTTTCTTCAGAGGTCCGCCTTTTCTTTTTCTGGAGTAGCTCTGATCTATGCATTTTGTACTTTTCGTTTCTTTTGTTCCCAATGTTTGAAAAATAAACCAGTCAGTGATCATTTTTTTAACCCTTTTGTTGGATTAAAAAATATCAATAATGGTACCGATAAAATACCGGGTCGATAAGGAGTATCGTTATGAGTAGTAGTATCGATAAATCCTTAACAATACCCATCCCTAGGTTTCAGGACAAGGCAGCAGCTGTCTGCCTGTGAGACAGCGCTGAGGGAAACAGGGAGGGCTCAGGGCAGCGCTGCTGCTGCCTCAAGACAGTAACTGCAGAATGATTGGCGCTTTCACAGGAAGTGATCAATAATACAGAAAAAGTCGCTAGACATGTTGCTAGTCGCTTTTTTGAAGAACGAAAAAAAGTCACTGGATGGCAATAGTGTTCACTACGAAGGCACAAGACGGAGCAGCTTTGATACACCACAGCAGAAGGGCTACTGATGTCAGTTTCTCCAAAAACATTTGACCCAATAGCAATACAGATTCCAAATTCAATGCATGACACAAGTTGAACCTTAGGAGGGCGCCACACTGACAGTTTTAGACACAAAAGCAGAATTTCAACAAATATTCCATAATTTGTCAAAATATTGCCCAGGATATGTAGACAGCACTAAAAGACAACCATGTCAACAGTTTATTAATGTTACATTAAGGGTGATGTCATTGCAGCTATTTTGGCTGCAGTGTATGGCTGTTTTCACATATTGCACTCCTGAGATATTTGTGGGGAATGCATAATGCACAGCTAGTTTAGCCTGAAATCTTTCCACATTTTACAACAGGGGTTTCTCCATTAGAGTATAGTTCTCAACCATTACGAGTGACACATGAGGCAGAGTGTGATGCAAAATCAAGCATGTTGAGAATTGGGAATTGAATCCCCAGGTACCTGTTTTTGTGTTTCTCTGAACAATTGTTATATTTTATCAAAATATAGTTTTGTTTTAAAATATGCATAAAAGTAAATGGAGTGCACCCAGCGGTTACAGCAATTTGGCTTTTACAATGGCCATTTGTCTCTTAAACATTATGGGGATTAAACATGAGACCGATGTATAATCCTCCCATTTGCTTTGTCCCTTGCTGTCTTTTTAATGCCCCAATATTTCACACATTAGATACAGTATAGATATGGAGACAGTAACCGTTGTCTATACAGAACGGGGAACCCCCACCCCTTATAAATCGTTAACGACTGCACATCTTCTGCTGTACACAATTTGTATAATAATGTGCCTCCTGTGTCCTCCACCGTGCTGCCACAATGGAATGCTTCTAGTTTCAGGCATCTCACATTAAGAATCTCTTCCCACTACACGTATCAATCCTTTGGGTTCACATTCAAGTGTTAAAAGCTCGCCTGAATAAAAAAAAGTCTTGAGCTTTGATTTAAAAAGGCTAAATTCACTTATATATCAAAGATCTAGTGGAAGCCGATTCCACAGTTGATGTAACTCCACAGTAAAAGCTCGGTCACCTCAGCAACTGTAGTTTTTCTTTTTTTGCTTTTGAACAGTAAGTACATGTTGATCGTTTGACCTCGAGGACTCGGTGTGAATAGAAAAGCTCAAACACTAATAAATAAGGGGGGGGCAAGGCCATTAAGAGCGTTAAAAACAAATAAAAGTTTGAAATGTATTCTAAAGTGGACGGAAAGCTAATGTAGAGAAAGTTGAACAGGTGTAAGGTGATCCCATCTGGGAGTGTGAGTTAAAAGTCGAGCCGCTGTGTTCTGAACAAGTTGGAGGCGACTAATGCCGGTACAAATTTCGGGCCATTGCAGACGAAATACTAGGACTTTAGGAAAATTGTGGAGAAATCTTGGGTGTGGCCCAAAATCTGTGGTCTTATGTCGTAATGTGAGACAGGTTCTAGGAGGGCCGTTGTGTTGGGACCAAAAATAACCTGTAATCAATATGCGACAGAGTCAGATAATCAGAATGAATGTAACAGCTACTATGGCCTACGTCTACAATATGAAAGTCGTCACAATATGAGAGGCTCCCGAATGGTGCTGCCCCGTAAATAAACAAAGGAATACATTTTGGATTTCTGAACCAATGCCTGTCGGGGATAGCCTGTCCTGTTTGCTTCGAGCAAACACACCTCCATCAGCTGTATTCATGTCAGAGTGCATGCCAGGCACAAACCGGCTGACAGCTTTCATTATTCTTCTCTTATTGTGGTAGCCTATACCATTACTGATAAATAATTTGGGCCCCCATGCATTTTTTCCTCCAGTTTGATTTAAAAAAAAAATATTTCTTTTTATGCTGGTAGTGGACTTTGATGCACTGAACTAAGAATTTTGCCATACACATTTATTTTTTAGTATTTATGAAAGGACATTGACATTTAATTAAACAGATTATTCCAAAGAGAACCGTTTAATTTATTACTGTGAAAACCTCCCGGTCAACATAAGCTAACGCTAGCTGTTATTAGCTTGACGCACACTACGGCGCCTGGTAGTGTTGCATCACGCAGCGCTCCTTGGGCTTCCAATTCCCCGTTCCGCCACCCTTCCAGACAGTTTTTCAGTTTCATAAAATGAACTTTTTTGCCCAGGAGAGAACAAGACACTTGTTCAAACTGTTCAAATACAGTCGAATCGGCAAAGGAAACCCGAAGCTCGAATTTACAATGAGCAGGCGTACCCGTAGCCTCTCTAAAGGATGCTACTTTTTCAATAAAGAAGGAAAGCAATTTCTCACAAGTGGTGACTGAGGCATTGAGTAGGGCAGAGGTTGGTGGATTTAAAACAGGAATACTTGTATTAAATAGCACCATGGGGCAATGGTTGTTGTTTGTGATTATATTGGACAAAATAGAGATTTTGCCTCCAAGGTATCTGGAAACTGAGGTTTGTTAATGACTTCCGTTCCGTCTTTCTGTATTGCCGCAGAAAGGCGGATGAGTTCATGTGCGGTACTGTTGTTCAGCCAAGGCTCAGCTTAGGGTTTGAAACTTTTGAATCTAACGGGCAAATTCAACAACATGCTTCAGAGCTTCAGGCAGTCCGAAGCTCATATCTGGACCTAACCCTTAAGGGATTCTTCTGATGGTTTTCTGAGAGTGGCTTTGAAGCATCCCCGACTTCTGATGAAGTGTTGTCTTCGGAGCTACAGATGATTCAACACTTACAAAAGATGTTTACAACAAAGTTGTAAACATCTTTTGTGTTTTGTGCAGCTGCTTGTGATGGCATGGTCCCAATTAAGCCAGGGCTCACGATGTGTCTCAACTATTTCTGGAGAGCAGTATCTACATGGATTGATCAAAAGGGAGCCAAACAAGCTAAATTCTAGCTCCACTGATTGGATCTGATAAAAGCCAAGTGACAGCGGACTGTTTTTCACTTGCATATTGGAAGTAAATAGTTACGCTGCGGAGCTCTGCTAATGGTCTGTGCTGTTCCCTTGATACGACAGATGGATGTTTTCTATCCGTACAAAAGCCCAAATGTTACTTAAACGGTACACTTTCCATTCTGAAAATATGAGGTCTGAGATTCCAATCTCTGATATTACTGTGGCTGGTTTTTATGGAGCTCCTGCCTTTGCTGTGCAAAACAAATAACTCTGAATACGCAGAGTACTCAGACATATTTTCAGGGTTTATTACCACAATTTACAGCTCAGACATGTCAGTACTTGCAGGGAGTAAAACCACACAAGTGTGTATGGCACGGACAGCCTTGGCTGTAGAGTTAAAATGGTCTGTGTTTTTTAAAAGGAGCTGTTGCATAACTGTTTTCTCCTGTGATATTTTGGTTGTGTTTCAGATATTCAGATACCCTTTTTTCCTCCGGTACAGCTTTGCTTATTGCACATTATTGAACTGGATCAGTTCTTGAGCGGTCTGGTATTGATTATAAGAACTATAATACTGTTACTGGTGGTGAATGTCCATATTCTTCTTCTCTGTTTCCCAGAATATTTTTAATAACCACACGCTGGATGTGAACGTGAGATGGCTTGCTGTTCTTTACTTCAAAAATGGCATTGACAGATACTGGAGGAGGGTGGCCCCTCAGTAAGTACCTGCATGTCTCAAAACCACAATCTCAATGTTCTATCTAAAGCTTCATCATCTCTGCAATGTGGCTCATCTTTATGCTTTTATTCCCCGTCTTATCCACTGATGTGCTATCTATATTCATCAGTCTTAATCTCCTTTTTCTGTCTTGTGAGGCTAAACTGTTCTTAGTTTTTAGTCCCCTTTTCCACATTTTCTCTTTATCCAGGCTTTTACCCATTATAGCTTGCATCTGCTTGACTTTTTCCAGCAGTCATCTTTCTTCATTTTCTTTTTCACTCTAATTATCCTTCTCATTGCGCTTTGATTTTATACTCAGTTTATGCGTTTGTGCCTCTTCTGTCTCATGCGAGTTTGGCTCTGGGGTATTTTTTGGCTAACTTTGCTTTTTTGGATACCTGATGTGCTTCCGTTGACTTAAAGTTAACATTTGCTCCTAAATTCACTTGGCTGTGAGTGACCATTAATAATCAGTGCTGCCTCGGAACTATGTGGCCTTTCTTTAAATATTTATAGTTATTGCTTTTGTTCCATTTTCATCACTTACCATAGTTTTTATATGTACCCCTGCCTGTAACAGTATTGTGTCTGCCTTTTTGTTCTATAGCCAATGAAGATATGATACTTTGTGTATACACCGGAGCATTGTTGCTATGCATTTTATAATCCAGTGAAAAAGTATTTACTCCCTTTCGGATTTCTTCTGTCTTTATTTCGTTTGTCTCAGTAAAATGTGTCAGATCGTCAAACAAATGTTGTGTAAATGCTAGGGGTGTAACAATACACAAAAACCAAGGTTCGGTACGTACTTCGGTTTTAAAGCCATGGTTTGCTTTGTTTTCGATTTGCTTCAATCAAGTGAAAGAAATAAAAAGTGGCTGCTATAGTGATTGGACATTTGTTTTTTTGTTAGCAAAGGATAAGTGGGTATAGCTGGTAGATTAATTATACAACAATAAAATAACCTGAAAATCAATGTTTAGGATTTTTTTTAAACAAGACTATGCGGATGCTTTAGAATATTTTTTTTTTTTTTTAAATTGCTTTGGAATACTTTTTATTTGGACAATTTGGTGTACAAGATGTACAAGCGAGAATCTCCTCTGGCCAGAGGGGTTCCTCAGGACAGTACCAGTGTGTGGTCGCATCTCATATGCAGTGTAGTGTTTTGGACTGATTGAATGCTGCAGTCAGCTGGTTTGGACCATGGCACCCGTGGTATTTACATTGCGCTTGACATTATTTCAGGTGAGTAATTAAGTGACGTGCAGAGCGACTTATGTCCCTTATTGCTGTTGAAAAATTCATATGTTGACGTCATGTTTTGGTTTGCTCTGCCTTTTTTTCTGCGCTGTATCATTATGTGGGACTTTGATTTTGTCAAATAGTAGAGTTTAATGATTCATGGGAGTCCTCTCCAGTTTGTTTTGGTGTCAGTTTTCATTGTGTTGCACACTTAGTTCCACACACCAACATTGTGCATGAAAAATGATCGTTGGATGGGTCTGAAATGTCGCTAAATATAGCGATAAATTGGCAGGAGTGACCAGATGCTTCTTCATAACAAAATTATTCTTGACGCACGGGTTGCAATTCGTGTCATAAATATTGCAGCGAGCGTAATCTGCAGCGCATTTTGAAAAGTGGAGCCATACTTTCCAGTATGTTCTATCAGCCATGCATTGTGGCAGACCAGCAGCTACTGACGTCATTACGCTCTTGTGCATGCAATGCTGTGTTCAGCATGGAAAATCGCCCACTCTTCCACTCTGTACCCCTGCCTGTAACAGTATTGACATCACAGTGTCAGTGATGCGTTCATGTACCGAAACATGGTACCTTTTGATTTTACATTAATCGGTACCCGTTAGTACCGACAGGATTCGGTCGGTGCCTATAAAAGTACTGAATTCGGTACCCGTCTCTAGTTACATGCCCTAGTATATACCAAATGCAGGAGAAAAACAAACTGTGGTCAGAAGTGGAAAATGTAATTAAAGTAAAACCCCTGAGAGCAGTAACTGCAATCAGTCTTTTACCTCGCTTGGATTACATAAGTTCATCTCTTCTTTGTAGAGTTGTTTTAATACAGCCACACTGGATGGTTTTTGAGTCCAAACATTGAGTAGTCCACTTAAAAGCTCTTATTTATTTAGTTAAGCATTCATAGGACGACGTGTTGTGCTTTGGACTATTGTCCCACTGTCCAATCAGGTTGTGCCTGAGCTTAAGGTCATGAAATGATGGCTGGACAGTCTCCTTTAGTATTCAGGATTTTTTTTGAAAAAGTCTTTTTTTTTTTTTTTTTTTGGAGAGCCGAATTCATGGATTGATTTACAATAATTTGTTCAGGTCTTGAAACTGACCCCAGACCATCACATGACATGTTTTT
The DNA here is from genome assembly GCA_037039145.1 of Fundulus diaphanus. Lineage (NCBI taxonomy): Eukaryota > Metazoa > Chordata > Actinopteri > Cyprinodontiformes > Fundulidae > Fundulus > Fundulus diaphanus. Next base: position 20,409,606 of record CM073127.1, on the reverse strand, counting down.
GTTTTGACATTCATTTTGATAAATGTTGCTGGTTTTATATCAGATGTATATCAGAACTGTAAACTGTAAGTACCTGCGGTACAGGAGCACTGCAGGGAACTGTTCTGGTGCCATTTATGTTCACCCTCTACACTGCAGACTTCTCCATCAGCTCTTCAGGTTGCCATCTACAGAGGTTCTCGGATGACTCTGACTGATCCTCATCTTTGATGAGACCGACTATTGCAGAGTACAGACAGTGGATCCAGAGCATTGTGGACTGGTGCCAGCAGAACCACTTCATGTTAAATGCAGGGAAAACAAAAGAGCTAGTGGTGGACTTTCACAGACACAGACCTACCTCACTAACTCAGGTGAACATGTTGAGATAGTAGACTCTGGGTGTTCACCTGAACAATAAACTAAACCTAGCTATTAACTGGCCAGCACAGAGGATTTCTATAAAACATCTAGCCATTAAAAAGCAAGTGGAGATAATGTCTTGCACTGCTGTCATACCACCTAATTTCGCAGTGCAGAACTGATGTTTTCACAATGGCATAACATTTTTGTTGGATATCACCCCATGCCAGTTCTATCACAGCAATAATGGTGGACCATTTCAGTGTAGTTATGCTGTTGTTGGCTGAGGAAATGCTTCAGATTTAAAGTATGACCCACCTTCTTATGCTTTTTATCTGGAAAGATTACTGAGTCAAGTTTATGCTTTGAAATCCTGCGACTGGCTGGATGTGTAAACCATACATCATCACTACCTCGACCCTATGAAAGCCAGCTAAAGTAGGTTGTTGATTACCTTGTTTGACGTGTCAGTGTAACAAATGGGGGCTGACCTCTACCCCTTCTGCCACACCCTCCCTTTCACAAAACAGATAGAGATGGTAAAAAAAAATTGCCTTCATCTCACCTTCAAGTGTTTTGTGAAAGGTGAAAAAGTCTAATGCTAAGCCATGCAGAAGCTCTGTCTGCACTCATGAAGATTCACTCACCTTAGTGCCTTGTATAGCTTGTAGTAGCTGGCATAACAGGTCGGGTTTCAGAACCAACACGCATACAGGATTTGGTGTTTTCACGAAAAGCCATATTTTATTACGTTTCGACCCATGTGCAAATCTTTGAGATGCCAAATACACGTGGAAAAATTAAAGAATAATGGGACGACAGCTATAATTTGCCAAGTAGTTTAGCAAACTTGTATTATATATTATGCAATTCACTTGTGACAGCAACATTTCTCTGAGTTCATTATAATGTGGTGATATGGCATACTTTTTGTTGTCTGTTTATAATTGTTTGGTCACTTTACTAGCCCATTTACCCTAAAATGGGATGAAAGCAAAATGTAGACTCTGATCGGTGTGGAACACCTAAAGGTCATTTTAAGACAGACTTCTTTTAAAGCAGTACCATGCTGTTTTAATGGATGCTTAATGTACTTTGGCATTTAGTTGCACAAATAAAAATAAAAGGGTGGAAAAAAATCTATGAAAATACATCTGAATGGCAGCAAATGTTGCTTCAGACCCTTTTAGGTTGGCTTCACAGATGTCAAATTATCCATACATTGTGCACTAATGCACACTAATACATCCCTGATTCTCCACTTTTGAACAGTTGGCTGATAAAAAACCTGAGGATTTCTTTTTTTCCTCAGAGGTTAAACCTGTTTACAGGGAGCATTTTAAATGGTAATATGTCCATACACAGGACAGTTTTCATTTAACTGTGGTCAATTAAATAAGCCTGAACTCTGAAAGGTGACAAGGTCTGTTCTTTAAGTTTTTATCAATCTGGTGAATGTTCTGTGAAATGGGTTTAAGTTGCTTATAAACTCTGGCAGTGGTGTTTCCTATAAAATTAGGTCTGTTTCATTGAAAGTCCAGAGGAGCAGGAATATTACGTTTACAGGTGCATCCTGATAACAAAGATTATTGTCCCAATACCCCAGACTTTTAGAGAAAAATAAAGCTTGTGCAACTCAGATGTAATATTTGATGTCCTGGTACTTGGACTATGCTCAAAGGTGTTATTTGTTAAAATATAGAGATGACAACATAATTTATTTTATAATACTTGATCCACTGGAGATAAATATGTTCTTTATTTATGGTTCTTTTACTTTCATTTTAGTAGTGAATGTTGAGGCGCTTTGACAAACAAAGCTAATAAGATGGCACAAATGTAAGCAGTACAGCAAATGCACAAGGGAAATAAAACATAAAGATGAAACGAAGAGCTTTCATAAAAGTTTAAAATTTGAATATGATTCATATTGCTTTCAACTTTCCTGCCATCCTCCAGCAGACTGTTCCCAGGGCTCAGCACATAAAAACTTCAAGCAACAAAAGTAGAAAGTTTTCTTATTATAAAAATAACCCAGCAGTGTTGAAAAAGTTAGGTAAACTTACTTTCTCATCACTATATTGGTTAAAGACTCAATTCATGTAGTAATAACTTTTTAAAATACCTGGAATACAATCCATCGAAGACAAATGTGTTGCAGTTTTTGTCTTTTGGAGACCATCTGAATAATAATTGAATTATTCTGGAAATCTGTTGCATTGGGGATATTGTCCGTCCGTCCGTTTTCTTCCGCTTATCCGGGGTCGGGTCGCGGGGGTAGCAGCTTCAGTAGGGAGGCCCAGACGTCCCTCTCCCCAGCCACCTGGGCCAGCTCCTCCGGGGGAATCCCAAGGCGTTCCCAGGCCAGCCGAGAGACATAGTCCCTCCAGCGTGTCCTGGGTCTTCCCCTGGGCCTCCTCCCGGTGGGACGTGCCCGGAACACCTCACCATGGAGGCGTCCAGGAGGCATCCTAACCAGATGCCCGAGCCACCTCAACTGGCTCCTCTCGACATGGAGGAGCAGCGGCTCTACTCTGAGTCCTCCCCGGATGACTGAGCTCCTCACGTTATCTCTAAGGGAGAACCCAGACACACTACGGAGAAAACTCATTTCAGCCGCTTGTATCTGGGATCTCGTTCTTTCGGTCACGACCCAAAGCTCGTGACCATAGATGAGGGTAGGAACGTAGATCGACTGGTGGCGAAGCTCTCGATTTACCACAATGGATCGGTACAGCGCCCGCTTCACAGCAGACGCCGCACCAATCCACCTGTCGATCTCCCGCTCCATCTTCCCCTCATTCGTGAACAAGACCCCAAGATACTTGAACTCCTCCACTAGGGGCAGCACATCCTCCCCAACCCGGAGAAGGCACTCTACCCTTTTCCGGTTCAAGACCATGGTCTCGGATTTGGAGGCACTGATTTTCATCCCGGCCGCTTCGCACTCTGCTGCGAACCGCTCTAGTGAGAGCTGTAGATCACGCCCTGATGAAGCCAATAGGACCACGTCGTCCGCGAATAGCAGAGACGCAATCCTAAGGCCACCAAAACGGATCCCCTCAACACCTTGGCTGCGCCCAGAAATTCTGTCCATAAAAATTATGAACAGAATCGGTGACAAAGGGCAACCTTGGCAGAGTCCAACTCTCACCGGAAACGAGTCCGACTTACTGCCGGCAATGCAGACCAGACTCTGACACCGGTCATACAGAGACCTGACAGCCCTTATTAAAGGGCCCGGTACTCCATACTCCCGGAGTATCCCCCACAGGATCCCTCTAGGGACACGGTCGAATGCCTTCTCCAGATCCACAAAGCACATGTAGACTGGTTGGGCAAACTCCCATGCCCCCTCAAGAATCCTGCTGAGGTTAAAGAGCTGGTCCAGTGTTCCACGGCCAGGACGAAAACCACACTGCTCTTCCTGAATCCGAGATTCGACTATCCGACGGACCCTCCTTTCCAGAAGCCCTGAATAGACCTTACCAGGGAGGCTTAAGAGTGTGATTCCTCTGTAGTTGGAACACACCCTCCGGCCCCCCTTTTTAAATAGGGGGACCACCACCCCAGTCTGCCAATCCAGGGGAACTGCCCCTGAAGCAGTGCAGTACCAACACTGTTTATAGTGGGGGTGGTGTGCTGCTGACCTCAACTCAGGACGTTGTGCGTCGGTGGGCGGAATACTTCGAAGACCTCCTTAATCCCACCAACACGTCTTCCATTGCGGAAGCAGAGCCTGAGGACTCTGGGTCGGGTTTTCCCATCTCTGGTGCTGAGGTTGCCGAGGTTGTTAAAAAGCTCCTCGGTGGCAAGGCCCCGGGGGTGGATGAGATTCACCCTGAGTACCTTAAGGCTCTGGATGTTGTGGGGCTGTGTTGGTTAACGCGGCTCTGCAGCATTGCGTGGACATCGGGGGGGGGGGGGGGGGGTATTGTTGGATTCCCATTTATGTTTTACTAAAAAGAGATGTTTTTTCTTTCTGGGTGTAGATGGTTGATGATGATGACAACCTTTGTGCTCAGTTCAACAGCTTTGGAACAGTTTTTCATCAAAGCTCTTATCTGTCTTACGTTTTTAACTTAGAAATTTACTCTGATTTAAAATCTACAGAGTAAATTCTAAACCGAGCCACTCCAAATCAGGAATGGACACATTTTGTATTGTTTATAGTAGTTATCAGGGAAGGTAATAATTATCATACAAGTTGAGGTTTATTTGCATAAAGATAGTGTTTGCAAATATCCAAAACTGACAATATACCGTTATGTTCTACATTTTCTACTGATGGTTCCTTAAGAGGATTATTAAAACTGAATATATTTAAAATATGATTGAAGGCAATTATAGTCTTCTTTTTAGTGGGACAAAACATTTGCTAGTGTAATTGGTGTACTGAAGATAATCGCTAAGTTTTAAATGTAGAGATGTTTTTGTGTCTGTGGGGCTTTGCCCGTATGACATGTACTGAGATTAGAGAATCCTTTTTTAATGGTTATTATCATGACTTTAATCCAGAGCTCTTGCTGTAAAAGCTAATACATTTTATCATTTCCCTTTTACACGTCTTAAATAAGCCCAGCTTTCCACTACAAGCTATTTTTACAGGCACATCTAAAAAATGTAATATTTTTGTCATTTGAGAAAGTGAAACAGTTTATAGAGATTCATTACACATAGAGTAAAACATTTCAAGTTTTTATTCCTTGTAATTTAGAGGATTATGACTAACGGGTTAAGAAAACCCCAGGAAGTTGAAACTAGTTAACCTATAGGTGGAAAAAACACTAGACACATGCTAAAGGTGAAAATCCCACACTTCAATGTACAAAGTCAGATACAGGTTGCTGAAATCTTTAACATACATTACAAATTTCTTTAATAATGGCCTTTTAATATAGAATGGAACTAAAGCTTGAAGAAACCCTTTTATTGTAATCACTATAAACCATGTTTATATATAAAATATTGTGATTTACATTGTAAGTCCAGACATCCCATCCCAAATCTGAAGCTCCTCTTACAGCGTAAATTGGCCAAACAATTTTCTTAGAAAAAAGGTTAATCATTTATCCCCCTTTTGCATTTTTTAAATTAAAATTGATATAGAAGATATTTCCAAAAATGTAATAGTGTTTTTTTTCCCCTAGCAGTATGTACCATAGTGACTTGCGTACAAAAGAAAACAGCTGGGAAGTGCCTGAATTTGCATAATTCAATCAATTGTTGCACATTTAAGTGATTTAGTTTGTTCCATGAGAGGTATTTAAATTGATGTGTTCCATATTGTCAGTTTCTGTAATTGATTTCCATGTATAGAAATGGAAATGAGAGGACAAGGGGTCTCTTGAGACATGTAATCACCCGTGTTAATGTGCCTGGTGTCCTGCTGGATATTGCAGCCTGCTGGATGGAGAGTACTTCATCTTCAGTAAGAATGTTGCAGGTTTAGTCTGGGCTTGGTTGTTTCTTACTCCTCCAGTCTTTATTTTTGGCTGATGTGCCTTCATGAAATGTTAATGAATTAAATTGTTGTGCAGCAAGATAATTATGAGAAAACACGAAACTCTGAACTTGCTCCGCTTTGTGCTTTTTCTCCTTGCCTGCCTTACGCCCTCTGAATCTTCGTCTGCTTCGTTCACAGTGCATTATCAGAAGAGGAGAAGACATCACTGCGCGCTGGTCTTATCACAAACTTCAATGAGCCCGTCAATCAGGTTAGTCGGGCGAATGGAATATACTGGAGGAAAAAAAAAAAGCAAAAAGGATTTTAACCTAGTTTTTTTTTTTTTTTTCTGCACAAAACTTCCTGCCCTGCAAGAAAACCAGTTTAAAGCCATTGCTCCTATCATAATGTAGTTTTATTTTACCGATTATGGGGGTTGAAAAGAATGTGTTCTGTTAATGGTCTGAGTGTTTATGGATGTTAAAATGCACGTTTAGAAGTCCCATAATCGATATGAAATTTATGACCTTATCTGATTTTCTTGGAAAACGTAATGACCTGGACTGGACTGGAAAATCAAACATGCATTAACACATATTAATCACCTGGTTGAATTGGTGCTATAGGCATTTAACATTGATGTGGCTGTCATTAAATTAATGCATTGCTTAGATAGTTGGTAACTTTTTTTTTTTCTGGTTCATTTTAAAAGCCAAACTAGGAATGTGTTTTAAACAGCCTCCTACTTTGGATACAGTGATTTTACTTTTTATTTTTCTTCCTTTCATTTTTCTAAATGTTTTTTTTTTATTTCTGCCGCTGCTTATTGTGTGGAGGGCCTATGTGCAACAAGCCAATACATTAATAAGCACACTTCAACTTGAGCCTAAAAAAGGAGTGTCAGCCCCACCCATTGACTTTAATGGACAATAAATTCACGATGCTGCAATAGCAATCAATAAAGTAAAAATATTTTTTTAATTATTATTTAACGGTTTGTAATTACTTGTTTCAATATATAATAAATTCAATATATAAATAAATTTTCATCTACTTAATCTATTTTAATCTACTATATGTATGCTTCGAAAAACACCCTGCAGCCCATTTTACCCATTTTTTTCTTTCTTTCATTTTTTGTGTTAGTCCAGAGACGGCCTGATTGGTGCATTTTTCTGTTATAACACACTGTTTTTGTGGTCTCTGTTAACTGCTTGTTTTCAAAATGGGCAGAGAAATACAATTATAATAGTTTTGATCAGTTCTTATTGTATATATGCCCAATAATTAAGCTCAATTCCCATTATTTTTATTTGCTCTGCCATAACCACCTTCTGTCTTGTTAATGCTTTGCCTCTGGTTATGTTCGCTCATCATTCTTCTTCTTCTCCCCAACAGATAGCAACCCAGATTGCAGTACTGATAGCCAAGGTGGCCCGGCTTGATTGCCCCAGGCAATGGCCGGAGCTTATTCCAATTCTGCTCGAATCCGTGAAGGGTCAAGATGGCCTGCTGCAGCACAGAGCACTTCTCACCTTCTATCATGTCACCAAAACACTGGCATCCAAACGTCTGGCGCAGGACAGACGTCTTTTTCAGGATGTAAGTCCAAATTAATTGTTACATTTTCTTTTTATTTAATTAGCTGCTTTTAATGCTTATTCTATTGGCTGTGTCCTTTCTTTTTCTCTTGATCACGGATAAATGCAATACTACTTGCATTGCACCAGAAGAAAAACTGTTTCTCTCTTGGGATGTTTTGTGTTCTCTCTTCTGTCTCGTTTATTTTTGTTGTTTCTTTTACCGGAACTTTGAAAGCAGATAAGATGTACAATTAGATTTTTTTCTCTCTTCCAGATTCATATGTTTCAGTTTGACATAATGTGACATCCTTTCTATATGCATATTTGTATCCAGGCATGAATATTTATTTGAAGTGTCTGATGCTTGTTGTTAGAACATAACTTATAACTAGACATGCTTTTCATAATCCAATACTTGAAAGAATACACTGTGTGAATAAAAAGAAACCTGTAAGGAGATTGGTTTTAGGCAAATTAAATTATGATAGAAACTGAGAGAAAAAGATGGGAACAACATAAGAGGAAAGATACAGATTATTTATTGGACATGAAGAGCTGTGAATGAGACAAAAAAAATTCCTTTGTGAGAGCGATGCATGGTGCCAAAACCCGTGTGAAATGTTGTCCCTTTTACAGACGACCTGAAACAACGTGGGCTCGGGGCCTTCCATGCTGTTTTAATGATATACGGGTTATCTTGGCGTTGAACAACCTACGCGATGGTCTCTCTTCTGTTAGTTGGGAGCAGGTGCTAAAGCTGGTGTGCTGCACTCCAGATTTCTGTCCCAGCATGATCTTCATATGGTAAATGTACCTTTTAGGCAGACATTTCAGTGTCTTCTGTGAGGGTAAAAAGTTTACATTCATTCATTAACTACAGGATGGGTATATCATTATGGACTTTTAGTCATGCAGTTTATTTTCCAGGTTGTTTAGTGATGCAACTTCTGTGGATTTTAAAAACAAGAATTTGGGTGCACAGGTTTGAGTTTAATGGGTATTTTCCTATTACCTGACAACAGCCAGATGTATGTCTCGTTCCGCCTAGCTACACTCACATACATCTGGGACACCGCCGATAGAGAATGATTTCTCCAACCAATTTTATGGTCTGGCCAATCAGGACGCAGGGCTGGAGTTTCATAGATGTGACGTAGTGGAGACGCGACCATGACGTGAGACTGTTTTGATAGCAATGGCGGCTCGTCGAGGAAGCAAGCGTTAGCATTAATGCTGCTATTTCTTCCGTGTTGTCCAATCTACCTAATATTGTTTCATTAAAAGAACATCAGAGAACGCCTCTGAAGGCTTTTGTTGGTGGAAACGATGTTTTCGCCCTGCTCCCGACCGGATTTGGCAAGTTTTGTTTTCCGGGGCCAGCGGACGTGCAGACGCGGACGCGCCCCGGAGCGGTTAGCGGTTAGCGCTAACTATGTTAGGAGGCCTTTAGTCCTCAACGCGGTCGGCCCGGAATCGACTCCGACCCGCGGCGCTTTGCCGCCTGTCTTCCCCCCTGTTGCTGTCAGCTCACTGTCAATAAAACGCATGCCACTAGAGCCGCAAACACATTATTATTTTTTTATTTTTTTTCCTGCGTCGCTATCATTAGCGTCACGGGTTAGCTTCGGTGTGAGTGGTTGAAATAGCACGTCAATAAAGATGACAGACAAGTGGCTTATCCAATCATATGCAAGAATTTTTGATAAGGCCCAGCCTTCTGTAAATGCAATTCCTATGGCGGAGTCCCAGATGTATGTGAGTGGAGCTAGGCGGAGCGACATGCAGCTGGCTGTTGTCAGGTTAATTTTCCTATAATCCACACAGAATTACACATACAGCCTCAAACACATAACACCCCAGTAAGTATTTGGTTAAATCTCCCTTCAGCAAGCTGCAGAGAATCTACACACTTTCTTTGGCCCCCAAAAAACATCATCTGGTATAATTCTAGCTGGATATTTGCCCACATTTACAATATCTGAACTGGAGTTAATGTAAACTAGCAGATTTCATGCACTAACCAGGCTTTTAAATATTCTCCATACAATTTGGAGGTTTGAATAATTTCAGAAGCTTATTGGCTGGTTTTATCCATTGTAAACCTATTTTTATGTGTGTTCAGGATCAATTTACTTTAATGTCCTGGTGAAGAACCTGCAGGTGAATTTGTTTCTAGTTTGTGCAAAGCAGCAGTATCATTGGCACCTCAACAGACTCTTGCCATGATGTTATTCGAGCCATGCTTGACAAAGACTGCAGTTTTCTTTTATTTAACGCCTCATGTTGACTCAAAGCATTCTTCTTGTCATTATTTTCTTTTCTAACCATAAAACCTTTCCGTAGAGGGCATTTGATTTGCCCTTGTGGGTATCTAAATCCTTTCATCGAACATGACTCTGTGGATTAAGGTGCTGGGGCTGCTTTCTCATTTACCATGCTCTGTATTCAGGTTTATATTGAGGCGATATAACTGTATAGAGACTCTAGTGTTTTGGTCTGCATGGTATCAGGAAAACACATAATTTGGATTCTGTTGCAGAATATTGCGATAACATTTTTCTGGCTGTACCCTACCACTCGTTGTCAGTTTCTGCATCTAGGCCATTGAAGACGTTGAGGGAAGTGAAAATCTTTCTAGCAGACCAAAGATGCTATTGGCATGGAGAAGGTTCTGAATGGCACATGCAGCATCGATTGGTAATATACTACCAAATATTGCGTCAAAGCTGTCCTTTCTGATTGCTATATTGGACACATTGAAACCTCAGGCTGGCGATTTGCCATATTGTGCAACACTATTGGTATTGTAGCAGCTTTTAGTTTGATGGGTTCAAGCTTGGGTGGTTCCAGGATCGTTCCTAGCCAACTTCATTTTAGTGGAATGTCCCAGTTTGGGTCAGATGGTCTAAACTTTGGACAAAATCTATAGCTTCAAAGGAGATGAGCAGATTCCAGACACAAAAAACCCCTGGGATCCGAAGGCGCAAATTACCCTACTTCTACACGGCAAAGCTATTGGTATAGCCCTGTGCCTGTATTCACAAAGATCCTTAGTCCTCTCAGAGAGCTGCTGTCTTAGCCTGAAAATCCCTATCTGGGAGTCTTGGCTTAAAAGTGATTCAGAGCGCTGCTGAGAGCAACTCTGGGTAAGGAGACAACAGGAATCTTTATCTTACTGAGGAGGTGTGGTTGACCCTGTTTCTAGGTGTGACGCTGTCTTTCAAGAGCTGTGATTGGTTGGTAGTAAAAGGAAAAAAAAAAAGCAACACAAATACACTCTTAGAGCTCAAAGGAGAGTACTTAACCAATTAGACTGGATGAAGAAATGTGAATAATTAATTTAGCAAAATAATCAACTGTCACCCAGCATCAAAATGTTTGAACGCACTTTATTTATATCCTCATCATTGTTTTGCTTATTTATTTTTACTCGCCAGTCATTTACTACTATATTAATGTGCACTCACCTGTCCACATTTTACTGGGGTTGCCTGCTTGCATAAAGTGATCGTATTTTGCAAAACGACCAACATAAAATGGAGGGAAAAAGGTGGAAAAACTGAACTGGACAGCAGCGCTGCGCAGCGCACAGCTCTGGAAGAGAATAGAGCAGTGTTGAAAAGTAAATTGGTCCTTGGATCGCGGCGCAAATACAAGGACATTGAAGCGTGTTGCCGCAGATCAATGCATCTTTTTCTCTGCTCGTCTTGGTGCTTTTACGCACCAGTGAGAAGTGCTCCATGAAGCGAGATGGCATCACACAAGCAAACTTCCAGATGACCATTTAGGCTACTGACATTATCATGCAATACAGAAAATACGTTATCACCTCTTTTATATAAGTTCCTTGTAAATTTCTCTTTTTCTTCATGATTATTCAATATTTTTCCCCATTATTTATTTATTTATTTATTTATTTATTTATCCTCAATAAAATTACGTTACTAGAGCCTCGCCTTTAACCGCTCTGGTCGCTGAAACGAATTAATTTCTCTCTATGGGGATGGTAAAGTTTATCTTATCTGCATTATGATTGTTAAAGAAGTTTATATGCTAATTTCCTCCACTATTTAGGTGGGCGGGTCAGCCAAAAAGCGCTCTCTGTTTCCTCCATCTTTTCTGCTTAAGATGCTCACGAAAAGTCCTCCTCACTACTAACATTGTGTCACCTTAGGACAGGGGTCGGCAACCTTTACCACTCAAAGAGCCATTTGGACCTGCTTCACACAGTAAAGAAAACACTGGGAGCCACAAAACCCTTTTGAAATTTTAAATGAAATAACGCTGCATATAACAGGGTTTTTTTGCAACAGAATGGACCCGCAGCAGAACCAACGCACCTCGGCGCTTGTTGTTGTTTTTTCCGCACGAAGTACAAAACTTCTACTTTTGTTTTATGGAAATCATCAACTCTGCTAATGTCAGAGTTTTTATTTTGAATAACGCTTGGTGCGAGTAAACCCACATCATGGTCGGGTTATTTGATTTTCAGCCCATATAAACGGTACATCCAGAATACTTTCTTTTCTTTTAATCCAAACACATTTTAATCACATCCGGAAAAGTTACGCACGTAAACGAGCTCCTGTCAATAACCAGCTAACAAGCTAACAGCTGCATTAGACTTTGGCCGCGCAGGAAAAACGCTCACAGTGCCGAGCCAAGCGCTGTTGGCGTTTCCTGACTTTGAAAATGAACAAACGTTAGATATAGAAACGACTTACCCTGCTGTTTAGCTCTCTTTACCCTCATTAATGACTCCATGTTATTTTAGGTCCTGTGTCACCGTGGTGTTCTTGTCATTTGTAGAATTTACTACAAATAAGCAGCATTTAAAAATACCGCCTCAACTACGCCTCGCTGTGTTTATTTCGTCTCTCTGCTGCCAGTCAGCTAGCAGTTCTTCTTCTCGAGTTTATTGGCGGTGAACAAACATCTTTTCAGTGTGCATTACTGCCACCAACTGGTGAGGAGTGTTCATCAGCTAACATTGACGACAGCCTGCATGAGGTAAACGGCTCTGCGACATAATTATTTTCAACAGCTGAGCCACATCAGAAGGATCAAAGAGCCATAACTGGCTCGCGAGCCATACGTTCCCGACCCCTGCCTTAGGAGCTCTGTTAAGGCCTAGGCTGCTTTGTGAATAACTTTTATCTTACCGAGGTAAAATTCTAAGAAAAATCTTAGAATTCGGGAAATTCTAAGATTTTTCCTAAAATGACGCCACTAAGAGCTACTTTTAGTCTTAGGAATCTTTGTGAATAAATGCACTGACCTCTACTCATTAGGGTTTGTAGACTATGCTTAAAAGCTGGGTTTCTGACCCAAAAACAAAAAAAAGACTGTCTACCAAGTTGTTTTTCTTCACTGGTTGGTTTATGTAGTCTGAATTTCACCCTGACATCATGAGGAGAGAAGTCAAACGTTTTGGTGTGGTGCAACACTAACCAAAACCTGAAATTTGGTTTGGGTCAAAACATTTTACTCATTTGTTGACGCCATATGTGTTCAGATGTGAAAGCTTGTACTACTAAAACTAAACTACTGTTCAGTGAAAATTTTACCACAAAGTTGTGTCTCAAACATTTTTGTGTGTAGGGATTAATATGCTGCGTGTGCGCTCTCTTCTTTTTGATCTTAAGGCCAAGACAAAACGGTTGATAGTGCACAGGATGATGGATCACTTGCGGACGGTTAGGGTGCTAACTGTACTTCTTTGCCAGATGCAAAGGCAATTAGATGTGAAAGAAATGAGGGAGCAGAGGAGGGATGTTGAGGCAAGGTGTGGGTGTGTAAAGCGTATGAGTGATGTGCCTAAGGTATAGGACTGACAGTGGGAGGAATAACCTCAGAAGCTAGGGGTTAATGCAGAATATTAAGTTGAAGGAAGAAACTGGGACACTTACCTGTGATTTTAGTCAGCATGTCTTTGTAAGTATTGAGAAGACGAAGGGAGCTCAGTCCTGCCTTTCAGGTTACGCTTCTCTTCCCTGTGGTTTGATTTCTTAATGTCAAACAGTTCTTCTTTCCACTGATAATTCTTTTTCAGGTTTGGCCTTCAACCAATTTTTCTATTCATCTTTTTATTTTCTGGTATCACTGGCAGGAGCTGCTGTCTTGGCACTTCAGTCCCAGGAGACATTTACTTAACATATGTCTGTACTGTGCAGCCCCTCTTCTGTTCATTTTAGCTTGTCACTATGTACCTGGAAGTTATATCCCACTTGGGGACATTTTTCTCTGTTTTCTTGAATTAAATGCTAAATCAGCAATTGAAGGTTCTATATTAGGCTTTTCTAAGCCTTCCAAAGTCAACTATATCTATCTATCTATATATATATATATATATATATATATGATGAAATATTAGTTTTTTTCTGGTGCTGTTTCTCCAACTTGGAAGAAAGATGCTTGCCTTCGCTGGCACGCCTCCCCTCCCCGTGTGCGTGTCGCCCATTTCATGATCTCGCCCTAGAGCCGCTGCAGCATGGTATCACCACTTCTGGCGATTAGGCTCTTATATAGGAAGGCTAAATGAAGTCAGAGAACTCTCACAGCCACAAACACATTTTTGCGACTTAGATACTAAGTCTTTAGCTAAAAAAGAGCAGTTGCTATCACTCTGCAGATTAGGTGCTAAATGAGCCACTTCGTCTAAACTTGTAGCAGAAATGATTGTGCGCTGCCTCACATCAATTAAATCAATATTTGTTTCAATAATTGTCACAATACAGCTTAAATTAAGTCTAGTTCCTAAGATGGTCTCCGTTTCAGTACAAACTTGAAAAATGAGTAATAAAACATTAATATAATTGTCAAACTAAACACTAAATTCCCTTTAAAATTGCAGGACTTTATGGATGAATGAGACTTTATCAATTTGCAATATGTTAATGTTCAAATCTCATTTGCAGTACAGTTCAAAAATGCAAATATGTTTGAGTAAGGTCACAAAACACTAAAAATCAAGGTCCCACTGTCTGCAATGTCTTCTCCACCTTAGAATAAATGCTTAGATAATGGCGACTCCACATGCTATATTCTCCTGTCCTTATTGAATTTTAAACCTTCCTTTGTCATCGTTTTTCTCAATCACTTATAATAGTTTCATTACCCAGCACTACTGGTCACCTGCTCCTTCTCTTGCCTTTTAGTAACAAAACCACGTCGTCGGTCTTCTTTCGCCTCGCCAGCTTGTAACAAGGGTTTTTAAGTTCAAATTGTTTACCACCATCTAGATTGGTGATATGAAGTCACAGGTAATGTTATATGGGATGTAGAAATGTATATTAATCCTTAGGCATTGCTGTTCTGATTGCCTAAATAAAGAACAGCATAGTTTTTATCGCATTACAATATTTAGACAGGAAAGTAAAATTATAATCCGTAACATGATCTAATTGGCTTTACCGAAGACAAAAATCTAATAATTATTCCTGTTGCTGCTAGAATGAGATACGATTTTGATTTATTAAAGCTATAATAATGATACATTAGATTTTGGGGGGTATAGACACACATGGATACTCAATTCTCAGGAATTACTCCTTGAATTTGGAATGATCACGCTGAACATACAATGTGATTCAAGGCCTTCATTTTTTACAATTTGTTTTTTAAAGTATAGTAGGTCCTGTTTATGTTTTTCCAACAGACATTGCAAAAAAACATTAAAAGTATATTTATAGTTTATAATCAAATATATACTAGGAAACTTTATATTCACCTAATGGTATTTTCGACCAGCAGTGTCCAGCAACAAGTGGCAGAAGGAGCTGTTTTTCTGACATCATAATGACTAAAAGTACTTTTAACTCATTAGAAAGGTAAAATGGAAAATTTCAACTTCTTTAAATCCTTAGTTTTTAGCTTCATTATGGAAACTGGTCTGTGTTTGATACAGAGCTATCCCAGGGACCTGGGTGGATAAGATATTTATGTACCATATTTTTCAGACTATAAGGCTCTCTTAAAATCCTTAAATCTTCTCAAAAATTTGTGGTGGGCCTTATAATCCGGTGCGCCTTATATATGATTACCGTTATGCTTAATGACCGATTTCATGGGGTAAAATGTGCTCAAAAATCTGTTAAAATGTGTAAGTATGACTTTGGTAAACAACAAAGCCGCTCTGCTCAATGGATATTTTTGAGTGCATTGTACCACATAATATCAGTCGGTAAGCACAAGTACAGTATTCAGATATAAGGCACTCTAGATTATAAGGCAAACTATACATTTTTGAGAAAATGTAAGGATTTTAAGTGCGCCTTATAGTCTGAAAATACGGTCCTTTTTGTTAGAATAACCAGAACAGTTATTTTGGCTACAGCTCTCATTTTTACTTTACACTCATTGTGAAAGCTTTCTTAGCTGACTCCAGTGCAACTAAGAAAAACACAAAGTGAGCTGTTTATATTCCTTTTGAACACACACAGCATGTAATAGAGCAGAAATCACAGCACAGGTGTTGTCTTTATATATTTGTTACTTTTGCCAGCTGACATCACATTTTTCAAATTAGTGCAACACAGGAGCTTAGAAAAGACTTGCAGGCAACTTTTGGTTAACTTGTGCTAAATGTAGTACTTCTCAATATTGCAGACTCATTTCAGTGTCTGATAACAGAAATGGGGAGAAAATATGCAAATGAAAAAAAAAAAAGAAGCTTTATGGGGAATTCAGCAGTTTTAAAATGCACTGTGTAAAGCGGCAGCACAGAAGCAACCAGATGTAAAAGGCTGACAACGGCTGTCACCAGGAAAAATGCAAATGGCATGCAATGGCAAAATGGATATGCTAATTAGCGCACATCATTCCAGAGGCTTTCGCTACTTTCCATTTAAGGTTGGCAACACTGTAGTGTTACATAAAAATGAAGCCCCTATTTTTTTGTAAATGAAGGAAAAGCCTCGTTCTTGGGACATTTTGGTTTTTTTTTGTTCACCTGTGGCTTTTGGCCTTTGAAGTTCCCTGCCAAAATACAGATGAATGTGTTTTATCTCTAGAAGTCTGAAACGCTTTCTGATTCTGGGAAAGTTCACCGGTCATCTTGGCTACTGTGAGAACCCTGACAACTCCTGTTTCCTCTTTCATCAGCAACGTGCTTCTACCCACATACTGCTCACTGGATGTTTATCTGCACGGAAACAAGGCTCAGAAATAGCGGTTGAGGCCCAGTATCCTATAGGATGAAAATTATTTTTTGCAACAGGTAAATAAAATGTTTGTGTGAGGTGAATAGGAAATCAGCATGAAGAAGGAAATGGTTTGCTTTTATCGTCATTTGGCTCTGATTTGTTTTTTTTAGCTGTATTCTGTGTTTTGAAACACACACATTTATACAGGAGTAGAGATAAATATGGTGTTCTTGGATGTTCAGTAATCCTGCAGTAATTTCCCAAATTCAATATTTTGAATTCAAATGGTGCTTTAATCAGCGTTTTCCTACCATGTAAAGAACAGCCTTATTTTTCACGTCTACCTGATAAATTATAGACTGTAACGATTAAAGCTTTCCGTGTGCAGCCATTAGAAAAGCATAGTAGGCGTTTTTCTTTGGGTTTTCTTTGGCAATAATTTGTAGCCTAGAGCTCTTATTTTCAACTCTCCTTTTTGTTCTTTCATAATATTTATCAGTGCAATATACCACCCGAGGCCTGCTGTTTTCTACCTCAGGAAATTGCATACATTTTTGAAAAGCCTCCTTCTCAACCATGATAATCGAGTCTCTTTTGTTGAGGTAAAAACACACCCTGTACGACTATTAAATAAAATGTTTTAGAACTCTCAACGTGTTTGAAGATTTCCATCTTTTATCATTTTATTATTTACAGCAGTGGCTCCAATTTTATGCACTATTTGACATTAGTTAGTGTTTTGCAAAAGTGTTGAACCCATATTTTTTGTAAGGGTTTTTATTATACGGTAAACGATTGTGGGACAGAATATCTGACTGCTTATTTTATGTGGTATGACCTTTTCCTAACTTCTGCAAAGTTTGGATTCATTCTCATTTCCATTTGTATGAAAAGAACAACACAGATTTGACCAAAAAATTATTTATTATTCAGTAAGATCTGTTCTTTTACTTTTTTTTTTTTTTAACTTTATTTAATTTTTTTTTAGAACAAAAATGTGTGTTTCCTTATTCTTACGGTCACCTCATCTTTCCTAACTTTGTTTCATAATGTGATGATTTGGGAGTTTATCCATCGCTGGACGGTTTACTCTATCGTAAATAAAAGTTTCTTTAACATCTGGATAATTACGTTCTTCTAGCCCATGTTTATTTATTTTGGTCCAAAATCAGGTTTTAAGGCAACTCACAAATGCACCTTGTTGCATGTCAGTTGATGCAATAAGATTTGAAACCAAGACTGGGTAGAGTGAAGAGAATAACGTGAGATCATTTTCTAGCTTGGGGTCATCTTATTTCAGCTTCTATAAATTGGATTAGTCTGGGATTTGAGGAATGGAAAGTGGGAATTTCTTGAGAAGTCTCTCTCTAAAGCGAAAATTTGCCAGTCTGGCAGTTTCTGTAACAAATATATCAAAGCCTGTGCTGCGGTGTAAAAATAAGGATTTCTTTTTTCAGACGGCCCTCATTGCCAGCACAGCCAGTGGATCTAAGTTTTCCCATCTAACTTGGTTTCTTTGGTTATTATTTACCTTTTTGCAAAGTTTTAAGTTTTCAGTGGGTTTTGTTTGCCTCCATATTGGAATAACTTCTTATTTATTAATGACATTTCACAGTTGAAGAAATCCTGATTTGTTTGTTAACTTCAGCGTTAACATAGAAACAGTTGAATGTTCAGTCACTGTTTGTATAGTAATAGATCTGTTTGCCAACCACTAAAGCATTAAAGACCTGTTTTATTTTGAGATTTAAAAATATTTTTTATCCAAAATTAACTGTAACAAGAATGAATTACAGCTCTTTAGGGTTTCGACTTTCCTTTGGACTGGTGCAGTAGAGTGTATCAATAACAGGATTAGTCTCTCTTACAGGTGCTGTTCACAAGCATGCTAATCTGTTATTCTCATACATAATTAACATGTTATTAATTTGCTTTGTGTTTCAGGGTGAGCTGAAATAACTGCCTAAACCCACAGTAATGCTTTGTGTTTGTGACTTACTTTTCTGTCATGATTGTTGGCAGCTGGCGTCAGGCATCTACAGCTTTGCGTGTTCCCTGTGGAGTCATCACACCGACTGCTTCCTGCAGCAAGTCTGTGCCAGAGATGAGTCTGCAGCTCTCAACTCGTTGGAGAGGACTCTGCTCTCTCTTAAAGGTAATGGCTTCAAACCTCGCACAAGACCAAATACGGTTCTGTGAGAAGGTATTTTCCCGCTTAAAGATTGGTTCTGTTTTTGCTTTTTTTGACACTTGCATTTTTCAGAAAGCCTAACAAATTTAATGTCTGGCAAGGACGACCTGAGTAAATACTGAGTTAATACAAGAAAAGGTGGAGTGGTGGTGTGGTGATTAGAATAGGCCGATTTCGTTCCCAGGTTCAAATCCCACATACTGCCATTCTGGGTGCGTGAGAAAGACCCTTATCCTCAGAATACTCCCTGAGGGCACCACATAGTGGCAGCCCACTGCTCCCTACAAGGGATGGATTAAATGCAGATTTTGTTGAAATTTATGAATTATTGTTGTTCACCTTCTTCAATCTGGAATTAACCGTGATTAACCAATTTTTTTGGGATCAGTTTTATAAGCAACTCCCATACCTGATATATGCCAAACCTGTAGAGTCAAGAAATCCCTTTGATAGAACCTGTCTGACAACATGAAGAATGCCTTGATCTAAAGAAAATCAAGAACACATGAAAATGCAAACTCATTGACGTCTACGAGTCTGGAAAGGGCTATAAAGCCGTTTCTGGCTGGCTTACCAAAACTACTTGAAGACTTAATAGTGTAAGGCGCAAATTCACAAGAGCAACATCTAAAGCGTTAAGGTCAGTGTTCGTAGTTCCATAACAAGAATGAAACCGGCCAAATTGCCCTCCATGAAGAGTTCCAAGTTAAAACATGCAGCTGACGAAAAATCTTTGATCCCCAAAACCTTTGAAAATCTTCTGTGAACTGGCAAGACAACAGTGGAACTTTTTGGAAAATGTGGCATAAACGGGGTCCTCACCGGGACTTTTTTCCCAGTGTAACGGTGGACGGCTGTCGGGGGTGCTCGCCTGCACGCAAACCCACATGAGTGTCGATGTGTCGGGAGGCTGGTGCGCACTGGTGTGTCGTTCCGTTCCCTGGTTGCATTCCCAAAGCGGAGCGTTGCGTAGTGCAGCTTGAAGGGGTGCTGTTCGTCAAGCTAATAAAAGCTAGCGTTAGCTAATGTGGTTCGGGAGGTTTATAGCTGCGCTGATGCACGTTCAAGAGCTTTACTGACCTTTGATGTTCTCAAACATCCATATAAAATGAGTGTAACGATTTAATTTCAGCGTGACTTTGACGACTTTCAGCGTAATGGAGAAATAAAGAGTCTTGCAGACTAGCTGCTTTGCTTCTTCACTACCAGCTGGCTTGCTGTAATTGAATGGACAGAGATCCAAAGGACACCAGTAAATCCACCTTTGAACGGTTTGGAAAAAACAAAATGAAAGGTTGCGGCATGACCTTAAAACAGGCTGTTGTTGCTCGAAGACCGCCCAGTGTAGCTGAATTAAAACAATTCAGCAAACAAGAGCTGAATTTCTTCAGTGATGTAAAATAATCATTACTGAATCTCAAACATTTGATGGCAATTTTTGCTGCCAACGCTGACACAAACTATTGCTCAGGCTTAGGGTACAAATACTTGTTCATCTAGGGTTAAGTTGCCTTAGATAGCTTTTTTCCAAGCTAAAAAAAAGCTTTTTTTTCCAATAATAAACGAAATCATGAAGTGAAAACAGCTCATTGTATTCACTCAGGTTATATTTGTCTGATATTAACATCTAATTGCTTTTAAACAGGTGTCACAGAACAGCAAAAATAGGAAATCTCTAAGGGGTTAAATACTTTTTAATAGTGTGATACACTTCCTAAGGGGTTGCAATAATCTATCGATAACCAATAAGAAAATCATGGCCTTAATTGGTGAACCACATGTCTAACAATGGAATTGGATTCAGATTATTTCAGGTAATTATGGAGCCTAATTATCAAGAAAAGTTGTGAACTGGGTTAAATAATATATTTGGTTAGTTTATGAAACACCAAATGTAAGAGGGGATGTTTTTTGACCTCGTTTATAATTGTTGAAAGCCCTGCGTGCTGATTTATTTTTATTTTTTCTGTCCGCCTCTTTCAGTGCTTCGCAAATTGACAGTCCATGGATTTCAAGATCCCCAGCAGAATATGGAAGTAATGGTGAGCTGCGAGTTACTTCAGTCTGTATGCTTTAGAACGCCTCACTTTTCTAAAGCTTATACTTTCTGTAAGTGTTTTGAGTTAAAAATAGCTCCAGTCACACCGTGCAAAATATGGATGGGCTAGGATGATTGAAAGTGCCTTAAGCCTTGTCTTGTTCAAAGAGTCAAAAGTTCGGTTTGTGCTTTTCTCCCACTCCCAGTGGGAAGAAAGTTCCACTCCATTAAACTGTTAATTCATTTTAGTTTAAATCGGGTTTATAATAATCCTCAGAATGTGCTTTGGTTTCCTCAGAGCTGTGAGCTAATGAATTCATTTTCAGAAAATATGACAGTCCTTTGAAATCTGAACTCAAGCTCCAAATTTGCATTTCCGTTTTTGTTTCTTTGATTGAATAATTGTTGCTAGAATGGTTAATATTAAACCTAGTAGGGAAGTAATATTGTGACACAAATTTTGTTTTTAAATGTAGTTTTTAAAGGGCCAGTTTTTAACAAATTTCGAGTATTGCTTTTCATAAATACATATTCTGCCAAAGTCTAATAACAATCGCATCAAAAACGAAAGGGTTCGCATAGCTTAAAATTAGTTGTTTATAAAAACAATAAATACAATGGAAGAAACCATTTTGCGTCGCAATTTTTAATTACAGTAGTAGAAAAAACAACCAAAGACGACGGTAGATCATTCTGCTCGCTGTTTCCTGTTTAAATGGATCCATACTCTTTGGCCAGTGAGGGGGAAGAGAAAGAAGTAATAACCGGGAGAAAACCAGCGTCTCTGTGTTTATATGAAGTTGAGTAATCGGAGCAGACAATATTAAGACCACATTGTAATAAGCCAAACAAAGGTTAGATTAAGAGCACAGCTATTAGCAATTGACTTTTGTGGAGCTGTGACTGTAGAGAAGACTGTGTGGATGTTTAGTGAGAGCCAGAACACTATAAAAACTAATCCTTGATTATGTGTTAATTATTCTTACTGATTGTGAATAAATCTTGAATTAGTTTAGTTTCCAAACTGCTCATGTTAGTCCTTCCTATTGTCTTAGTTTTATTATTCTGTTTTGATGGGACATTTGTCACAGGAGCTTGTTCAAGCGTATCTGAAGACTGATCATATTTTCAGCAGAACAAACAATTTAGGCTTTGTTGGTCTGTCCAGGCGTACAATCACTGCTAACTAGTTATCCTCCCTCACACAGACACAGCCCCTCATATATTGTATAGTATTGATTTGTTGAGTCTGCAGTGTGTTCAAATTGAAGTCTGCAAAACTACAAGCAGCGCAACCATCAGTCTTTGTTTGGCCCGGCTTCCTTGAACTCTACTTGCTGTTTCACGGCCCTCGGGCAGTAGTTTGTAGCATTTACCTTTGTATCTCCAGTATCAAGCTGTTCGTAAGAAGACTCTTCACACATGACTTAATAATTTCAGACAAGTGAAGGCTGTTTACCAATCACTGTAGGAGAGGCATTGATGGCGTACTTCACTACAAAAAACATTGACTCTGCCAATAATGACTTTGACATTTTTCACACAGGCCATAACGGCGGAATGTTTAGACAAGTTTTCCTTTCTTTTTTTAAGTCTATTAAATGCATTTTCAATGCTTGCTTTTTAAACCAGCACTGCACTAATGAAGCAAAAATGAATCAGAAACAAAAAGCCTTTTGTTTCGTTGTTTCATCCCTAAACGGGCACATTAATTAGAGCTAGGCCTGTGCAGGTTATCATATCTTTACTTGAATTTAATTTTCTTCCACAAAATACCTAAAATAACCCCAACTAGAACTGACCAAAAAACAATAATTATTAAAACCTCTTATTTTGTTCAAGTGCAATAAACCTAGTGTTTTTAAACTCGAGTGATCATGTTCTGTAGTAACGATTTCACCTCAGATCAATGACTCACCTCAGATGACTGTTGAGGATGCAGCAACAAGTCCGTCCACCTGATTGCATCAAGAGCCATTCTCATCTCATTGGTCCATAATGCTTTTGAGAAATATGTCTAGTTATTTCTTGGCTCAGTCTTGATGGCTCACCCTGCATTTCCTATTCGGCTGCACTTTGGTTTGGGTATTAATTTTATTATTAAGTGCTTGGATATGGAACCGATCATGATGATAGAATCTAAACACCAAAGTGTTGTGTAAAGCTACACATGCATTTCTTTTCTGTTGAATCCATGAGCTCCACGTTTGACAGCTCCCCAAATTTGTCTTTTAATAGACTAGGTAGCATTTACTAATCCTGTTCTAAACTCTACTTGTAACTTCTGCATTGCTGCAGGAGGAAAAACGAACGTTTTTTATTTGGATTTATCTTTGTTTAATTTTGTTTTATGCAAACTTTACAATGATCGTTCATTTTAATGATGTTGCTTTTTTTTTAAATGTCCTACTTTTCATGGCATCCTCTTGGCTTCCTCATCTTATCAGATAACCCAACAGGATCATAACTAATGGCCGTTGTAATCTGTGTTCTCGATCATCTCGCACCAAGTCATTTGTGCTTTAGTTGTGACCCTTCCTCCCCTACGCTAACACTGTTAGGAACTTTAGTTGCTAGGTGAAATGGGATTTCGGGATGTGTGATTAATGATGCTGCTACTGACCTCGTGGCTGAACATTAATGCCGAATTAAACAGATAGCCCCTCCATCTATCATCTAATTTCTCATGCTAAGCTGCTACAACACCAAGCTACGGGAAATTGATCCTCTTTCATACTGTGGAGCTCAGAGCTTTTATTTATATTCATAGGCTTAGAGGCAAGTGCGCCCACACGCGCATATACATGCAGTTTATGTGTTCGTGTATCTGCTTCCCAGCGATACATATTGAGCGATCTTGATTCAGCAGCTGAAATGTTAACAGATGAACCTTATCTCAGTCTGTCCTCCCTTCTTCCTTTTCAGGGTTTCCTGAATGCAGTGTTTGAAAGGCTAAAACAGTTCTTGGAATGCTGTGAGTACTTTCCCTCTTTTCATGACTTGAATCTTTGATCCTTGACTTTCCTTTCAGTAAACAAACGCTTATTTGTTTTTCACCTAGTGAATTCAAAATGTGTGCTTTAGATGGTTTGACACCCAGAGTCGGCTTCTTATGATAAATATGCAGCCTCCATATTCTTGGTGTCAACTTAAAAGTTGAAATAAAATCAGTTAGATTTAGTCGTTTGTTTCTCGCCTAAAGCAAAGAAATTCTATAAGTATTTAACGTTCATCATTTATAAAGTGTTGGCTGGACTTAAAAATGTTCTTTTAAGAGCCAGACTTTTACCAGAAAGCCTGCTCATCATATCTACGATGTTATCATTCCCATCACTAGGCGTGGATTTGGTTGAAAAATCTTCTGCATATAAATGTTTTCTTGCTTAAAGACTCCTCTTCACATACAGTTGGGGCCAACATTATTTGGTCGATTTCGGTTTGAAATTTCCTTTTAACCAAGAACTGTGTTTCTGACGGGAAATGAGACAGGCATCTCTCATGGATACATTTTAAAAACTATATATTTGTTTAGTGACATTTTATTTAAAAAAGACATGGCTGTATAGTCAGTGTAAATATCTTTATTGGCATTATAGCAATCAAAGCCTTCTCATATTTTCTGTGCAGCTCTTTGCATGTTTCCACTGACATTTTGATGATCTACTCATAAGTTCCTGGTCTTTGAAGTTTGAACGCCTCCTTACCATAGGGATGGGCTATAGACCAAAAATAATATGTTGATATTTTTAGGCTGAATGCCTGATATGTTTCTCTTTTCATAATTATAAAAAGGGATCTCTGAAATGAAGGCTTTATCTTAAGTGTCTCACAAACAGCTGTGGATAAATATGAGAAACTGAAAAATAATCTACTGGAATACATAATAGTATAATTATAACGCAACATAGACCATCTCAATATAGTCTCATCTTGTATGTCTTTTTTTTTTTTTTTTTATCTCGATATATTACCCAGCCCTACCTTACCATCACCCTAAATTTTCCCTTTCTTCACAGAGTCTCTGTTAGATTTAAGTCCCTGACTGGACCGGTCTTAAATGCTCTAAAACATGTTGGTAACATAAAAAAGATTAAACCTAAATCTGCCAGAGCTTTGATTCATTTTGGGCTCAACTGTATAAAGAGATAAAATTACACCAATGTAGGTTCTCTTCATTAAATGTCCTCTGAAGACTGTGGGTGCACAGGCTTTTATTTTGTGGTATCAGCCTAAAGGGGTTGAATGAACAGTCACGCCACACTTTTCAGATTTCCATATGGAGGAAATGAAAATTATGTTTCTCAAATTGAGATCAATGTGAAACTTTTTATTGACCGGTTCTATCCACCTTTAAATTATCAGTTTGTGTCCAGCAGATAGGAGGAATGAAAGGGAATTTCATATCCAGAAAAGGTAAAAAAAAAAAAAATCATCTGTGCTTAGTCTTGGTTTTTGGACAGTCTTTGTGATTAGCTCAGATGTCTGGGTCTCTGTTTTGTTGATGTTTGTCTTCCAGCTGAGGTCACCTGTCCATTTTCATCTGCCACTTTATTGTTGAAAACTATTTTATAAAACTATGCGTCTGTCAAAAATAAAGAATGCCCTGTAGTTCTTTTGTCATCCATTTCTGTCTTGATTGGTGGATTTGGATGGCTCAGAGTGTGACCGCTGTGACTTTGATGACTTTGCATCATGTCTGGTAACATTACTGGGTGTCACACCTGCAAACAAGAGTTAAAACTGCATGAGCACAAAGTCAATAAAATGCAATAGTGTATTGATTTGCATAATGCAGGTTTTGTGGAAAAATGAGAATTTAGCTAACAAAGCAGTTGTAGAGCCAGCTAACAATAATGCGGTGACACCAGTGAAGTGGCTGATAGATTGTTAATCAAGTGGAACAATGAAGCAGTCAGTTCATAATGATTTGAAGAATCCCAAAGACTGGTATTATTTTTATTTTTTTTGAAAGTAACTCTTAAAATATGGGGCATCTTTATTTGCTCCAGGATGTTGAGACGTTTAAGAAGTCAGTATGTATTGTATAGGCAGTTAATATTCAAATTTATTTAAATGCTTCACTGCATAAACCAACATGCACAAGAGGCTAAAACAAAGCAGCAAGATGAAGTGGTTATTTTTTCATGTTAAACCTCTCTCCTGCTGCAGCCTCTGTAATAAAGGCGGCCTTTAATACTAATCCACACTTCATTACAGCCTCGTTTTCATTAAACTGTTGTCTGTGGTTTCAGCTCCAGTTCCAATACGCTTCCTCTAAGATGTTCTTTAATACCCGACATGCTGCTGAAAGATGCTTTAACTTAAGAGTAGATTTTCCCTTTATATGCAATAACACTGTGGTTATTTGTCACGAGTGCAACTGCTATTAAAGCTTTCAGTTGAAACGTGTGTTAAGCTTCAGACATACAAATTGTGAGTATTGCACAAATGCAAAACGGATTTTCTTTCCACTTTATGCTCTGGAACAGGGCGGATGGCTGTACGACTAGGTTAGACATTTTTTTGTTTCTACGATTACTTATGAAGAACGTCTTTGTTGCTAAATTAAAAAAACTAAAATTCAGATGGCTTGAAAATGAAAAGGAAGCAGAGCTCAGTCCTTACTGTAGAAAAGATATTGTCTATAGAGTCTTAGCTGAATCTTTGAATATCAATACAGAGTTTATTGATTTTCAGTAATTCAGTTCAAAAGTGAAACGCATACATATTATAAATTACACATAATACACGTTTATTGTTAATGTTTATGATTTTAGCTTAAAGCTAATAAAAGCTCAATTCAGTTTATTGAACAAAAATTTATATTAAAGACAAATGCAATTTTTTTTTTATAGATGCTTAACCCTACTGAAAGTGTCAATGTACTTAGTTAATGGCTCGTTTTGCGTGAAGTACTGCATTAATGCACAATTTAACACACCTTATTCAGATGATTGCACTACAACAAAAGCCTGTTAATCAGTCAACCATTAATATCAAGTGGCTGAAGCAGGGGAGCCTCTAAAACATGCAGGACAGCGTGCCTTGAAGACCAGGGTTGAAAAACACCGGTCTAATGAGATGCAACAGAGTGAGTAGTGATAGGTTTGTGTCAATCAACAACATCATTGTTACATCCAAGATTTTGCCATTTGTCCTCACTTGTTCTTTTTTTGTGCCTTTTGCTTGCTGTTTGAAGGGAAGCAACAGGAACCCTGTTGATCCTGCTGGTTAATAAAATTAGGTTCGGATGTGCTCGAGCTTGTAACTGATGTCAGAAGATCAAAAAAATCAAAAAATTGTTGAATATCTTTTAGCTAATCTTAGTTAAACATTTCTTTTTACACATTTTTGTATAAACTTCCAAATCTGAAAAGTTTTTTGTGAGTCATCCCTTTTAGTCCCATCAAAGTGAGAAAAATACTCAATACCATTTTCAATCCTGCAGCAATACAGAAAAGAACATGGGGTTATTTTCCTGTTAAGACCAAAGTATATGATTCATTTCAATATAATATATATAACACACTTAACCTTAACTTACTTTATTCAGTGCTTGTTTACAGAAATGAGTAATTTAACAATCACTTCAATGTTTAACAAAACAGTAGACAAGCTAACACAGTATATGTGTCTTTTATGAAAGTATGTACTGTTAATTCACTTAAGCAGTTTTTTTATTATAATGGCTTAACTTTAGTGGGCTACTGTTTGCTTCAATTTGCCTCTAAGTTTTCTGTAGATACTTTAAAATGTTAACACTGAGAGATAAATAAAGAATCATTCTGTGCTATATAAAATAAACTGTGGTTCAAAATAAACATGGATCTGAGTTAGTTGCTGCAAATCTTGTATCACTAATTATGTCTGGCATTCTAGAGTTGAGCTTATAAACTTTTGAACTAATGGGTATGTTTCTTCGAATTAAACAACTCTACATGTCTTTTTTTTGTTTATTTCAGGTCGGCAGGTTGGTATAGAG
Organism: Fundulus diaphanus; assembly: GCA_037039145.1. NCBI lineage: Eukaryota > Metazoa > Chordata > Actinopteri > Cyprinodontiformes > Fundulidae > Fundulus > Fundulus diaphanus. The sequence continues at coordinate 20,381,881 of CM073127.1, read as the reverse complement.
AGCCCATGTAGAGAGAAGCTGGAAAAGACAATAATACTGTACACTAAAGTTGTAAGTATACCTCACCAGGACTCGTTGCCTACTTGTAGTTTCTAACTATATTTATGTATTTCTCCCTTTTTTCATGTCATGTCTGTGCTTTTCTTTCCCTGTTGTTTTACAGTTGTTAGATTTCCTGGAGTACCATCCATGCGCCTTCATACCCCTAATCCAGCGCTCCCTGGAGTTTGCCGTTACCTATGTTTTCACACCTGCCGGGGAGGGAGTGACATTTGAGCGCTTCATTGTTCAGTGCATGAACCTCATCAAGATGATCGTAAAGAATGATGTGTACAAACCTTCGAAGAATATTGAAGGTGAGTTATAAATGGTATAAAGCAGAGAAAAGCCTGTATTTGGGAGACTCTCAGCTACCCACAGATAGACTTTATACTCCTTTTTCTGGCATCTAAACCTTCTGAGATCAGTGCTTTAGACTGTGTCTTTCCTTTTAAAGAATCTGTATTTGGTAAAGCGTATTCAAGTCCAGATTTGACAAATCTGGAAACAAACCCCAATTATCTTTTTTGAATATAAATATCAGCAAACTCTTAGAAATTTAAGTCTGCAAAAGTATGCCTTTTCATTTTATTTTTAGCATTTCTTTTTCTGGTCAAACTCTCCCACTTTGATTTGCAGATAAAACGTGATTTTCTCCATAATGTACATTTGTTCAATTATGTCAATTACTTTGGTTTTGGAATGTCAGTTTGTAGCCAATTTCTGGTAATTGCCTAATTGTTGGCCCCGGTCATTTTGTAAAGAGATAAATGTAACCTTTTTTACATTCTCTTTTTGGGTTCAGTCCCAGAATACCATACACAAGGATCTGGAGGACCTTGCAACTTGAGATCCATTCATGGAGCCTATTAATGTCTTCTCAAAAAGATTGAAGTTTGGGAAGTGACCAGAACATATGAGTGTGATTCGCATTCATGTGTTCACAATTTTGCCTGAAAGGTTTTTATATTGCTGTTTGGTTTTGATTAAAGGTGTGACAAAAAAAAATTCTGTTTTTCCATCCAAATTCCCTCCAGTGTCTCAAGCTAGTTGAACTGTGTTGTTTCACACATTAGCTGCCTAACACTGACAGTTCAGTCTGCAGTATCATTTAAATGTTATATAATGGGAGTTAGTACCATTACTTTTTTGTAGTTAAGTATACGATTTATTAACTCTTTTGGTAAGGCACTGCTTATAGGCTTGGTATAAGCACTTATTTTAACCAACACATTACATTCTGCGGACAAACGTGTTTTTAAAAGTATGGAATTTGAAAATGAATTGATATAGAAAATGGAAAAAAAAATATATGAACCCTGAAATAGGGTCTTAATAAACATGGCTACGAAGATAAAATACTTTTAATTGAGTGGTCAATATGTTTTATCTTTAAAGAAATATACATTTTACATTCTCCATCAACATATTATTTTAGAAATTTGAATTAGTTTTTTTCCCTCAGCTTGCTTAAAATTAATAATTTTAAATATGATTCTATAAAGATACATCATACATTCTGTTTTTATTGCAGTTGTGAAATAATTTAAAGGTTAGCTAGGTGCTTGAAAATGCAACAATAAACGGAAAACGGTACTGGTTTATTTTAACACAATATATTGATTATGAGACAATACCACCAGTAAATTATTGTGGTTCTTGACTGTGTTCTCATTTCCCTGTTCTTTAGAGAGTAAACCAGAAAGTCTGGAGGCTCACAAGATCAAGACGGACTTCTTCACTCACCCCACGCTGACAGAGATCGGGCGCCGCCTCGTCTCACACTACTTCCTCCTCACAGAAGAAGAACTGACAATGTGGGAGGAGGACCCTGAGAGCTTTGGTGAGTTTCTCACTCTTCTAAACACAGTTTGAATCTAAACATCTAAGCTTGCTGACTGCTGTGCTTTTCAAGCACATCTGTAGCTGTAAGGGATTGGCTAGTTTAGCATTTATCAGATTCAGCAATATGACTGTTCAGACTAAAACATTTTGGATGAGTCACTTTATTTGCAGTTTCTGTGAAGTTATATTAAATATGTTAAGCTACTGTTGTTCGAAGCAACAGAGCTGATAAATCATTAAAGGTGTGAGTCAGGAGTGCTGGGAACTCCCAAACCTATTACTGGAACTGAAGGACTGAAAATCCAAACCAATATTGAATCTGTGGTTAGAAGGCTTTTTTTCCTTTTAAAATGTCATTCTTTGGCATTTAAAATGCTCGTTCTGATTGCCTTTAGAGACGTTTTCAGTGAAATAACGAGGTTAACTATCTTGGACTTGGCTCTATCTGAGACAGAGTAACAGTTTAATTTTCTTAAAGCATGAAGCCTCTTGATATTTTGGACACCTGGAAACATGAGACGATAAATTCTTCTTGTCATTGTGCGGTTAGTTTTCAGTGAAATGGAACTGCACACACACAAAAAAAACACACACACACATTGGCCTTTTTAGTTGTCCGTCAGCATGAACAGTGTTTCTGCTTTGTAACAGACATAAACTGGGAAGGTTCTAATAAATACACTTTTTAAAATCATTTTTATAGCTGTCGAAGAAACTGGTGGTGACTCCTGGAAGTACAGTCTGCGGGTAAGTGAATAGTACATTATATACACAAACATGTATTTTATGAGTATACTAAGCAGAATATCCCTTGAAATGCAAATAGACTCATACTGACAGAATCACCCTACTATATATCCTAAGTAACCCTAAACATATATATGTTTAGTTGTAATCCATAGAGACACCAGCCTTAGCTTGTATCATAGTTTCATCGGATTGGGTTAGGGTTTTTATGTAGGGTTATGTATAGTAGTATGTATATGCATGTGTCCTTTGACACATACTACCACATTTGGGGCAACGGTGGTGCAGGAGTTAGAGAGTTGTCCTGTAACTACCGGGTTACTGGTTCGATCCCCCACTTGGGCCGTCTCAATCTTTGTTTCCTTGGGCAAGACACTTCACCCGCATTGCGCGCTGGTGGGTGCAGTGAGCCGATGTTTGGCAGCCTCGCTTCTGTCAGTCTGCCCCAGGGCAGCTATGGCTACAAACATAGCTCACCACCGTCAGGGGGTGAATGCGTGTGTGTGAATGGGTGAATGACTGTTTAAAGGGCTTTGGGATCGTTGGACTTGATGAAGCGATATACAAGTACGAACCATTTACCATTTTGTCATTGTTTTTAAACGGTCGAAGTCGGAGCGGTACAAGATGGATTCTCGTGTGTTTGTGAACATGCAAATACCGCGAGAATGTTATTACTGTTAAGGTCATTTGTGGAAATTGTCGAGTGCTGTTATGTGTGTGTGTATATATATATATATATATATATATATATATATATATATATATATATATATATATATATATATATATATATATATATATGATATTGTCACTAATGTTGCAAGATTTATACACTTCTGAATTTAATTATCATAAAAAATATTTGCGCCTCTCGCCCATTGAATGCTGGAGATAGGCACCAGCAGCCATCGCGACCCCATGATGGATAAGCGTGCATAGATAAGGGATGGATGGATGCTGTATTTAAAGAAAATAATAATTTGTACCATTTTATTCTGTGGTTGAAATGAGAATATTTTGTGTGTTCTATATATTATAGCATAAAAAGCAATTTGCAGTGTCTGAAACAGTAAGATAAGAAATTCCTTTATTGTCCCACAATGGGGAAATTCGGGTGTGACAATGGCAAAAACACAGAATTATACACATTTAATAGTAAAGGGAGGAAAAAAAGCTAATCTAATCTAAAGTTGGTTGTAATGCAACAGATAATGGGCTTAATCAGAAGCACCAAGAATAAAAGTAAAAACTAAAAAAACAGAGTAAATATTGCACAATTGTTGATAATATACCATACTTGGGTAAAAAAAATGAAATAGTCAAGGTAAACTGTGAAAAAAAGTACAAGACAGGTTATTTCTGCAACCGAGTCTTGCAGAAGGTTATATTTAGCTGCTGGTGATGACATAACCGCTTAGCCATGATATGTTTGTTTTTTATCTGCTTTTTTTCCTTTGTTTTTAAATGTATCTCTAGGGTTTCCCCGAGACAATTAGCTAATCCTATGTGGAACTCTAGCTGTAAGTGGCTCGAAGGAGGGGCGCAGCCCCGACGTAGTGGGCGTTGAGCTAGTAACGGCTAGCGTGTTAGCTTATTTAGACCAGGAGGTTTTCTCCTGGACAGGAACTTTACTGACCGCTTTATGTCTCTCTCAAACATCGACAGTGAGTAAAGACTTATAATACGGTGGGGGAAATCCTGATCTATCTCTTTTGGCCTTTTTAATCTAAATCTCAGGAATTTCAGAATGTAATTAGAAGACATTCTAATTATTATTACCTGATTCTGGAGTTTGATTAATAGTTACTTCCTGTTTTTGACATTTGTATCGGCATATTGTCTTGCCAAGGAAGACCCATTGACCAGAATTTAGTGCTCCTGAACTTCTTATAAGGTCACCATATTAACAGGTGATTATAGATGACCTTTACCTATCGGGCTATATAGAGCAGAGATCTTGTCTTTGTCCTTCTGTTATAAAGCTGGATTAGGTTGTCTGGCAGGAGGCTGTGGCTTGCTGAGATACGGTACTAATATTTGTGGGGTGTGTATCATGTATTCCCAAATCACCACAACACATGTCCGACATCTCAAATCTTTTTTATTTATACATTTTAGTTTGTGAGAGACATTTTAAGCTGATAAACCAAGAAGAGAGGTTTGTCCTTGTGTGCTGAACAAAGTCAAGTAGAAAGATCCCTGCCAGTGTACTATTGACTTTTTTTTTGTTACTATGAAACTCAATTTTATTGAGATTTGAAGCATTTTGAAGCATCTTTGTAATGCCTCTTGTTTTAAATTAGCCTATTTCAATCATGTCACCACCTACAAAACCACTGTTAGCTGTATAGCATATGATGAGTTGGGATAATGATTAACGTGTCCTGTTTTTTTTTTCTTTTTTTTTTTCTTTTTTTTTTTCTACTCAGCCATGTACAGAGGTATTGTTCCTGGACATCTTTCACAACTACAGCCAAACCCTGACACCGGTACTCCTGGATATGGTGCAGAATCTGCAGGGTTAGTGCAATGTTTACTCAACTCTCCATAGACTCAGTTTCACTTATTTTAATGGCCAAAATCTTAAGTCTGTTATTCCGGTAATTTGTGTAGGAATGTAAACCCCTAGTTTTGAAACAATTTGGAGATCTGCTTCCTCACTCTTTCTAAAAAAATTTCCACCAAGTTGCAAAAGAAATGGATTCTTCTGGAGTAAGAAAGAAAATCAGAAAACCTTTATATGGAAATGCAGAAAAGAATAAAAAATACTATAGAGTAGAAAGAGAACATACTGATAAAATGACTTGGATATTGTAGAGTCAACGCTTTATTACATTTTAACTGTAATATGATGTTTGGCACATAGTTAAGTACTTCTGACAGAATACATGTTCCGACTAAACAATGTTTGAGATGAAGTATTCTCCTAAACTCAACACATTTTTTTTCCTGCAGGCCCAACCAATGTGGAGGACTCTGTTCAGTTGCTAATGAAGGATGCAGGTTAGTCAAAGGTCCCCGTTTCTTTTTTTCCCCTTTAAGAATTAGTAATTGTGTGTTTGTGTATGTATAGAGTATTGAAACTAAACATTTTAAAGTAGATTTCTTTATCTTAAATGTCATAAAGGTTTATGTAGTTTGTCTGCAACTTGTGAACTAAGGACCAATACATATTTATACTGACACTTAGCCCAAATCCTTAACAGATAACATCACTGCTTGGTTTCAGACTCACTGCCTTTCAACCTTATTGGATTTTTTCCCTTACTTTTTGCTCTGTCTCCTTTTTATAGAGGTATGCAAAATGCATAGAGGTATGCATTTTGGGATGCATACCTCTATGGCAGCCAAGGACTGCCACTTATTAAGATTTATGTCATACACACAAATAATTGCATCCCTTAGAGTGTCTCTATTACCTAGATCTTTTAGAGATCTCAGCAATGCCCTGACAATGTAGGTAAAATTGTAAATACCCAGTGGGATGATGAAACTGTGCTACCATAGAGGTGTTGTGAGAGCTGTGTAGGCACTGAATGAGGATAAGGGTTGACTTATTTGTTTATAACCAAGATGTTTGTGCGGAAAACCAACGGGGAGATCCAAAGAGCCTTTAGCAAGCTTCAAACGTCGGTGTACATTACTGGGATAAAATTTGACAGACTACGCAAAGTAGTGCACAATTTTGCATCAGGTCATCAGGTTTATAGACAGACAACTTCATTAGCTGGTGTGGTCCAAACATTCACAGCTGTTATCCCTAACAAAATGTGGAAAACTTCCAAAGTTTATGAATATTTTTGAAAGAGACAGTTCATTCTGCTTTTATTAATTTATTTTATCTGATGAGTGTTATAAGTAGGTAAGGCTCTCAGATCATTCAATCATTTGTGTTGCATTCAATAATTTTTTTTAAAACTCCTGTTTTTTTTACCTGTCTAGTAATTATTTAGTATTTTTCTTACAGCCTGAGGCATCCTCATTTGGGTTGTAAACCTGTATTACTTTCTTCAGTCAGTGTAGTCTGTGAGGTCCGCCCACACTGCAGCAAATGTTATTCCATTTCCTACAACTTGGTCTCAGATGTATTGTGATTTTTAATTTATGATTTTGCAGAGATCCATGGGGAGTGTGCATAGCGTTTATTAGCCCCCTAATTTGTCATTTTTAAAGGCCGCATGGGCAGTTGTTAACTTCCGCTCCCCAAAATATTGTTCATTAGAAGTGAGCAAGTGTAGTGGAGTAGACCATTAGCTGCCTGAGATGCTTTTTTTGAACCACTATAAATGCAAATGTTTTTAAACATCTCATCCAAGGGAGTAAAAATAATGTTGAAGTAATATGGAACAGGAATTAATTTGAATGTATCCCCAGGATGAAATAAACTAGGCCAAGACATGGTGCGAAGTTAAAAAAACGCACAATGTGAGGTTTAGATGAACAAAAAGGACAAATGGTGCAGATCAGTTCATCATGAAATTTAAAGGAATTCAGCTGAAATCCAGTTTGTTAGATTCCAAATCTGTAAGGGAAAACTTCATGTTAAATGTGTAATAATAGCTGGAAATGCTGTAAGTAAATGTTTTTTTTGTCAAAATATAACTCGTTCGATTATTATTTTATGATTTTACTTAGAGATCAAGATATTTCTTTACACACCTCAGCTTATTTGTCAAATTACCTTTGTCCAATGCCATGCTTGGATGCTATCAGTTACTAAATGTAAAATAATAGTGGAACTTCCTGTTTTACTAACAATGTAGTCTTTTTACATTTTCCAAAAGTCAATTTTTAATTTTGTGACATGTCTCCTTTAAAGGTATACTATGCAACTGGGATTGATTTTCCAGCGAGGCTCCCCCCAGAGGGCGAAAGTAAAAGTGCACTGTCGTAAATATGCTCAGCTGTTCTCCTGGTTTATCCGTCAAGCCAGGCGCGGTTGTTTTGAGCAGACAGGCGAACGCACAGTGAAAGTGAAAGTGAAAGTATGAACATGCACAGAGAGAGAGAGAGAAACCATTCCAATGCAGTGTTTCCCCTAGGAATTTGCTTACCGGACGACCGGCGGTGGGGGGGGGGGGGGGGGGGGGTGTAGGTGTAGAGACAAGCTTTGCGCGACCGGCGGAGCGAGCGACCGGCGGAGCGAGCGACCGGCGGAGCGAGCGACCGTGGAGCGAGCGACCGCGAGCGACCGGCGGAGCGAGCGACCGCGAGCGACCGGCGGAGCGAGCGAACGGGCGGGGGAAAGAGACAAGCTTTGCGCGACCGGCGGAGCGAGCGACCGGCGGAGCGGGCGGGCGGGGGAAAGAGACGAGCTTTGCGTGACCGGCGGAGCGAGCGACCGGCGGAGCGGGCGGGCGGGCGGGGGAAAGAGACAAGCTTTGCGCGACCGGCGGAGCGACCGGTGGAGGCGGAGCGGGGGAGACAAGCTTTGCGCGCATATCGAGTTAGTTTTTTTTTTTGGAATGTTGGGAGGCGGTAGCGTGAGGGAAACCCTACAATGTTACTTACAATCGCATCAGCAGAAACGCGAGGTCCGCGTCAGCCTTGCAGCCTTCTCTTTCTTTTAGCTCTCGCCATTCGGAAAAAGCTTGCCCGATGTTCACCCGTGTACAACTCCTCTTTCTGTCCACAGCCCTTTTCCTCTTTCTTGCCTGCTCCGCCATGGGCTTTCGCTGTTTTATCGCTGGTTCCGCCATGATAACTGCACAGATATCGCCACTGCGCTAGCAACAAACATGTTCTCGCCGTAAAGCAAGACCGACTCTCGCGATCTTGCACGAGATTCTGAGCCTGTGGGTGCGGGCCGAGGGCTCCTGCAGTTGCAAGTGCGGTATTTCCCCCACAGACCACCAGGGCGGCCAAGAAAACCTTTGTTCAACCTGAAATGACTCATTTAATCATCCAAAACGGTATGGAACACATTAATTAACTGAAAAATGTTGCATAGTGTGCCTTTAAGTTGTGTAATACATCACATACAATCTTTTTTCCTTATAATGTCATGATTTCCATTCTGATTCTCAAAATTTAGAATTGATTATTTTCGATTCAATCCGATCTCAAATTGGATTACTGGTATTAAAATATTTTTTTAGCTGTTAATTGAATTTCATGACTGCGTCGTTATGCAACATATTGATACTAATATCATATTAACATTCATCAGCAAATTAATAAAGTGATGATAGTTAATGCCGGTTGTAAGGACCAAACCCTCTTCCTGAATGTTGAGACAATTGTTTTCACAAACATGCTGTGGGACAGAATAACCCAAATAGATCCGGGGTAGAAAACAGAGACACCAGAGATACCTACAGCTGCTATTTCAATTCAGTTCAAAAATACTTTGTTAAAAGGCACACTACATTTGGACACTAACCTGGTGCATTATTAAAAATATGACAATAAAAATTTACCTCCCGGACTGCAGTGTGAAGGCTCCTGGTCTGCAGCACAGGAGCACCGCAGGGAACTGTGCTGGCGTTGTTTCTGTTCACCTTCTACACTGCAGACTTCTCCATCAACTCACCAGCCTGCCACCTGCAGATGTTCTCTGATGATCTGCCATAATTGGTCTCATCACAGGAGGATGAGTCACAGTACAGGCAGTGGATCCAGAGCTTTGTGGACTGGTGCCAGTAGAACCACCTCATATTTAATGGAGGGAAAACAAAGGAGGTAGTGGTGGACTTTCGGAGGCGCAGACCCGTCTCACTGACCCAGGTGAACTTCAAGGGAACCAATGTTGAGATAGTGGACTCCTATAAGTACCTGGGTGTTCACCTGAACCATAAACTGGACTGGACTCATAGTACTGATGCTCATTACAGGAAAGGTCAGAGCAGACTACCTGCTGAGGAGGCTGAGGTATGTTGGAGTGCAAGGACGCTCCTGAGTAGGGATGGGAATCGAAAACCGGTTCCTGTTCAGAACCGGTTCCGTTTGTTTCAATTCCATGGCACCGTTTGGCAGCTCGCTTAACGATTCTCTAATCGATTCCAGGCAGCACCAGAGCCGGGCAGCACGACTCACGTCACGTTTTTTTACGCAAGTTACGCACACTGCATTCAGTAAGCAAGTACGACGTGACCAGGCGTAAGTCTAGAAAAGCAAAACAAAAAAAATGGTGCCCCATCTGGTAAAGCGATCGAAAGTCCGGTCAACAAGGGAAAATCAGTGGATCATTAGCTATACCTAAAACTAATATGTTCGTGGTGATTGAAGCAACAATGCTCACGTGCATGGCAGTTGGATGTTCCAATACATCGGGCAAAAGTGAAAAAAAAACATTATTTTTTTACCTTTCCAATTCATGATCCACCGCGGGCTCTTTTGTTGGATTGCCAACTTGCCATCGAACTTCTGGCCAGAGAGAAAAAAACGTCGTCTGTAGCCAACATTTAGAAGAAGAATGTCTTCAAGATGACATGACAGCGAGACTTTTCGGTAGGTTTTTCTTTTTTATAATGTAGAATTTGCCGGAACATTTGTTTACCGACCAGAGCGGCGGAGTGATATGACACACTTTGATAGAATGCTCACTGTTGGGAAGCCCACTTATTTAACCGACTTTGGTCTTCTTCTTTCTAAAGTCGCTTGTAAATTTCATGAGTTGTGGGGTTGCAGTTTTTTGGGCTTGTTTCTGAAAGTGAAGTCGGCTGTTTGGGCTCTAAACTAAGTGACGCTGAAATATCCCTCCGCCTCATAACGCGCTGCAGCTCATCCATACAGGAGCAGAGTAAACACAGAAGGAGCCGATCTGCCCGTATGTTCTGCAGTTTACGGTTGCAATAACTGATAACTGGTGAAAGTAGATTAGGCGGCGCAGATCACCATTTAGAGCAGATATTGGTTCTAAAGATGAGTTTTATACTCATCTTATAACATTGCAGAACCCAACCTATAAACCGTACTTTAATGTTTATTTGTTGTCTTTTTATGTCTCTAAAATGTTAACTTAGTATTACTTTAAATTTAAATGCTTAATACCATGTCTATTTTTGTTTAAGAGGTTAAAAAAATTTCCCCAAATTGGAATCGATAAGAGAATCGATAAGGAATCGAATCGTTTCACAGAATCGATAAGGGAATGGGAATCGTGAAAATCTTATCAATTCCCAACCCTACTCCTGAAGACCTTTAACTCGGTGGGATCAGCCATTTTCTATGGTGTGATCTGTCGAAGCAGCAGTTTATCTGTAGCGAGAGGATAAAGTCATTGGGAGGGCCAGCTCTGTCCTGGGATCCCCTTTGGACTCAGTACAGGTGGTGGGAGACAGAAGGACTGAAAGAAAAATCACATCACTGGACAAAGTCACCCACCCCATGCATGAAGCTGTTGCAGAGCTGGAGACCTCTTTTAGTGACAGACTGCTGCATCCCAGATGCTTTAAGGAGTGCTTGCGCAGGTCATTCCTCCCAGCTGCAATCCGGCTTTATCATCTTGGCTCCTCATTACAGACATATTAACTGTTTACATCATGCTAATGGTTGCACAGATTCTGAATCAACCATTAATTGTTTGCACTGTTCTGATGCTAAGGTAACTTGCACACGCCTTAGCGAGGGATGCTGCTGTACTATTATGCATATATTGCATATTGTATTATCGTACGTTATGTAAAAATCGCATATTCTATGATTGTGTGTTCTGTAAATAGGCTGGAGTTTTTTTCCATTATCAAATTGTTTTTTTCCATTGTTCAATATTTACTCAGGTATTTACCCTTATCTTCTACTGTTGGTGTTTCGTTAGAGCCAACTTTAGATTAGACGGGCTTGCTCTTTTTCTTTTTTTTTCTTCATTGCTAAAAATTGTGTGTAACTGTCTGTGTGTTTGCCACTGTCGGATTTCCCCATTGTGGAAAAATAAAGGAATTCATATTACGATCGGATTAATTGATTGTGTGCCTATATAAACTGTGCAATGCATTTTTATTTATTTGTTTTTTATTCCGAACACATTTCAATCTAATCGTGAAATTTTGTGCATGTAAACATAGCTTATGTTGCGTACCCATATTCCATTACTTCTTCATGGTCTAAGGATGAAGGAGATGAGTAATTGATAAAAATCAACGCCGTTGTCCCTTTCTAATCGACACTGTCAGTATTTTTTTTTTGTTGCTACCATGTTGCACTAAGTGGTTGGAAGTGAATTTTTATATAACTACTCTAACTGTAACTGCTTCCACACACTCATACACATTTCTTTTGTGTTATTACAGTTTACAATGCGGTGGGGTTGGCAGCATATGAACTCTTTGACAATGTGGACTTTGACCAGTGGTTCAAGAATCAGCTTCTTGGAGAGCTGCAAGTCAGCCATCACAGGTATTTTGGCAGAGTATCTGGGATAAAAAAAAAAAAAAAATCTTTCTGGTTTATTGAAACTTTACTCAAAGTAAGTGATGCCCCTTATTAGCCATGATTGCTGAAGATGATGAGTTTTAAAGTAGAGCCACAGACATCACCAAGACAAGTTATTCTTTACTTAGGGAATTTGGTGAATCATTTCCTTCCTGAAATGTTTTCTAAACTGCATGTTTTGTAATTGCCTCTCTTAATTAGAGGGTTTTTGCATGTGTAACATTTTTTTATTAAAATTTTAAATTAAAAGGGAAAATGAAGCCAAGTAGTTATTTTTTAGGTTTTTAGATTAGTGTTTCTAGCTCTCATTTCTAGGTTTTTTATAATTTACTCTGTAAGCATACATTTCAACATTTCTGGTATCTGCTATGTTGTAGATTTAACTTTCCTTGCAGGAAAACCTATGTTAATTGACTATTAACCTCTTACAGCTACTGATTGCAGCCAGTAGCTTGCTGATGGCATGCCAAAAGCTTATAAGTAACCAGCTAAAATTCAGCTTCTGTCCAAGTAATTTTAATAAGTTTCTTTTTTTAAACCGGCTCAGTGAAAGTAGTGATTAAATTTAAACAGAGCAAACTCTACTTGATGAGGCTAGCTAGATTTTAAAAATTAAAAAGGTACACAAAGTTGGTTCTTAGTTCACCCACCCTGGTCAGGTTACCAGTCTATCCTAGGGCAACATAGAGATGCACAAGACAGACAACCTCACACAAACATACACAATCACACTTAAGGGCAATTGAGAGAGACCAATTAACCCAACATTCGTGTTTTTGGACTGCGGGAGGAGGTGGGAGTACCCCAAGAGAACCCATGCATCCATGAGGAGAACATCAGACTCCATGCAGAAATGCTGGGGTTAAACCCAGGACCTGTCAGCTGCAAGGCAACAGTGCTAACCACACCACCAAAGAGCAGCCCCCTCTGTAAAAAAACAACTATGTAATAGTATATGTGTGTGCATGCTTATGCAACTAGGTTATTGCACTTCTTTTATTTTTCCTATATTTTCCGTTTATATACGCTACCAGTCTAAAGTTTGGACTCACGTTTGTCATTCAATTGCTTTTACTTATTTTTATGACTTTCTACATTGCAGATACATAGTGAAGACTTTAAAACTTTGACTCAAAAGTATATAGAATTATGTATCAAACACAAAACTGTGAAATTACTCAAAACGTTTGGTATATTTTAAAGTTTCCTAAATTTCTAAAAGAATGAAATGGTTTTCCAACTGTCTTGAAGGAGTTTTCAAGGTAGTAATTAGGGATGCAAGTCATCTATTGAAGAGTTAATCTAAAGTTGATGGATCGTATCGCTCGACTAACAATTAATTGCTAAGTGGCCATTTTCTTAAAAACCCAGTTTTCTCTTATATCAAGAGGGTATAACATTAACATTCTAACATATTTTGCCTGTTTATTGTGCCACCTGTATTAAATACTGACTGAATAAACAAACATTTTGGTTTTCTCACACATTATTAAACTTGGACATATTTATAAAATATAACAAATCAGGATTCTATTAGGTTACTCAATAGAAAGAAGTAAGTTGAATAGAATAAAATATATGAAAAGGTAACAATCTCCACCAAAGCCCTCACCATTAAACGTGGTTTTAACATGTCTTTTTCTATCATGTTACAATTTTTTGCGTAAATGCCTTCCACTTGTCCGTCATCGCATCCTTGCCTTCTTAGCACATCAGTGAATTTTGGTTGAGAAACTGATTGTGCTCTGCCAGGCACCCTGGTTGAATTGGAGCTATTTAGCTGACAATGTAGGGACCTTGAGTGTTTACATTTAAAAACAGAATCGCATAAAGAGCATTTTGCATCCTTGTCGTTAAAAATAATACAGATGTTATCAGTTAATCGGATGGAACAAACTTTAATCTAATAAACCATTAATCGACAATCGCAAGTCAATCATTTGTTTGCATCCCTAGTAGTAATAAAAAAATAAAGACAAGCCATTGAATAAATAGGTGGGTCTAAACTTTTGACTGGTAGTGTTTGTGTGTGTATATATAGTTTATTGTATAGATATTATGACATTAAATGTGGGTAAAAAGTCTATAAATGACCAGTTTTTTTTAAGTCTCAAAAAACCTGAAATTTTATGCAGTTTACACTTCGTAGAGCAGCTATAGGCTTGCTAACCGTGGCTTTAAGAAACCCAGTGAGGAGCTTGATTAATTTATTTGGGTAGAAAACGAGAGAGGGGGAGGTGGGGCAGCAAAACAAGTGATGGTGTGTTTGAAATAAAGAACAAAGAAGTGCCCTTCACTCCCAGCACCCGAAATAAACAAAACAAAAAGCCTAGAGCAATCGGAAGGTCGTCCACTTGGGTTAGTGTTGACGTCAGAGAGCGGGCATGTTGATGTCACCCACGCTGTCCAGGTGTGAACGGACCCTTGACTTTTTATGCATGTCCATATTCCTTTGTTCTACCCAAAGGTTCACCTCCACCGCTGTTTTTTTGTTTTGATTGATTCCATGTGGAAAAACATCATGCTCATTAGCAAGCATTGTATGATTTAAGAGGAAAGCAACTGGGATTGTTTTGAAGTGCACTTTTGAAAAGTCTACATGTTGAGAAAATTGCTTTATGTTGCAGAGAAATGCCAGATATGTTGCTTTGTTTTTCAGCGCTATTTTAATTGATCGTTTGAGACTTTGTTCAGTCCTTGATTTCTTTTTCAGTAGCCCACCTACCAGACAGGAGACACCTTGGAGGGGGTCTCTGTGTTTTTTCTCATCCTTTTTGTTCTTTTGTTTTCTTTTCTGCTCCCTTGTCACTGCTTTGATGCCTGAATATTTTTCATTTTCCCCATTTGTCCTTTGTGTATCTTAGAGATTAAAGCGATATGTCAGTTTTTCAATTACATTTATATATTCCTTGTATTATCTCTTCCTATTGCTCCCTTGTTGGGGATCCACTCTATCCCATTCTCTTGTAATAGCTTCACACAGGCTATTAACTTTATATTTATCAGATATTGGTTTTATAGTACCATCTGTTAAATTCAGATTACACTGATATAATATGTCATAGTGGTATGAGAGATGGTATTCAACCCCATTTTTTTATACTATATGCTTCACCAAAGTGCTGCTTTTTCTGAGCATTTCTACACTGTTATTATGTTATGTTTAGTATAGATTCGTTTTTTATGTGATGAATTTATTGGATATCCTCAAATTGCTACACTCTGCTTTTCAAGATTTTCTGTACAGTTTTGCCCAAATGCAGTCGCCCACATAGGAAAAAACTCTGGTCCTCTGGTAATTAGTGATGTACATTAAATTGGAACAAACTGCTGGGCCTTGGCAGTAGGTGTGTGTGTAAAAATTTAACTGCATATGCTAAAAAAAGCCTTATGTAATGGGTGACCTTTTTTAACCTTTTAAGCCTATTAACCAATGGAGTCAAATATTGACTAAAAGCAAACACTCTAATTGGTCATTTAAAAAGATATATTTGAATTTAAATGTTTTTTTTTCTGCTGATGGCTTTGAAATGATTTTTTTAATGTTTGCATTTTCATGTAATTGTTGGTATTGGCCTGTATGAAGAAATGTAAGAAAGGAGAATGCTACTCTTATTGCAATGATCTATTTCACAAGCTAAAAGTAAATGTTAAATTGAGGGTTTTAATGTTATAAAAGTGACTTATTTTTTTTTCATTAATGCTGCCAAATAGTTTTCCCTCTTAACATACCATTAATTTAGTGTTAAGAATTGCTACATTTGGAATTTATTTCATACCTTCACAGCATGAATGTTAAACCAGCAGGATGTTTTATGATCTCCCCTCACAAGTGAACCTTGGCTTCTGATTGTAAAAATCGGATACTTGGCATTTTCTGCTGCATATGTATGAAGAAACCTCACCTTCTTATGTCTTCCTCTAAGTGCACTTATTTTCAGTATCCGTGCATCATTTATTCATATTTTTATCTTGACTCCTAGGAAAGGGCATTAGAAAAACGGGTATCTTTTTACTCACATTGAGAAGCAACTACTGTTAAAAAAAAAAAAAAAAAAAAAAATGTCTCAAAACAAGTTAACTTACAGTATTTTTCGGACCATAAGGCGCACCGGATTATAAGGCACATTAAATATTCTTCCCAAGTGTGTAATATCATATCACTCCGCCCCTCCACGTACACACATACTACCTGAGAGGGAGGGTTATCCGTGTCTGTCGGGAGCACAGAGTAGTTGGACTACACTGTTCTGTTTCTAACATAAGACCAAAATAAACTTCAATGTTATATTGAATTAACTTACTTGATTTATTGTTGCTGGCGCGTACTCCGGGTGGGGGCTGCCTTACATAAATGCACTTCTAGTTTAGACATTACAGCCAGGCAGTCTTGTAGTCGGCTCAGGGGTCCTGTTAGGAGGCTCACCAGGTAGTGACACAGTGTACCATAATGCTCCAAATATCCATTGAGCGGAGCGGCTTCGTTGCTTACCCAAAGTCATACTTACATGTTTAGACAGATTTTTTTTTATCACATTGTACCACATAAAATCAGTCAGTAAGCACAAGTACGGTAATCATATATAAGGCGCACCGGATTATAAGGTGCACTAATATACAACATGAGTATCCCCTGGGTGGTCCAATAATAAATAGGTTAAGTTAAATGACGCTTCTGTCATTTAGGAGCTGCTCAAAGCTTTCAGCATTAGGACGTGACTGAATTTTCTGTAGTGCAGACAGAGTTTCTGTATTGCTCTGCATGAGGTTAGGTAATGTTATCGTTTGGGCTGACATTTCTAACCTGACCCTCGCCAGATGGAGTTTGTTCCGCAGAGCTCCACACAGCCATCTGAGATTGCTCCATTGGAGCTATATTTCAGAAGGAGGGCCGTATCAAAAATCCTTGCATATCATTGGATAAACCACTAGTCCGTCATCTTTACTGACGTGCTACTTCAACCACTCGCATCGAAACCGAAATCATCATTTCCACTAACAAAAGCCTTCAAAGCCGTTCTCTGGTGTTCTTTTTTTTTGTCCTGTCTGGCAATTGTTGTCTTAATGCCAAAAATAGCTAAAACAAATCTACTATGTCGGGACAGCGGCAGGACAGGGTAAATACCTCTTGCTGCATTAAACTTTTTTTTACTCCATCACGATACACTGAAATCGACATTTCCGGGGATATCTTTTGCCGGGGACAGGTCATCCAAAACAGGCACTCTGGGACATCTGGTCACCCTTGCTTCCTCGCTGCGAGCCACCATTGTTGTCTGAATCCAAAAAGTTGCTTCTCTGATGTGTCGCATCTGCGAACATCCTGCCTGGCGATTCTGATTGACTTGTCCATTTTATGTGGCATTGAAATCCCTCCTAATGGCAGCGATTCCAAATGGATGTGTGGAGCCGTGTGGAGCTCTGTGGAACTACATCCATCTGGCGAGAGTCAGGTTATGACTGCAAAAATTCAGTTGCAGCAGCAACTTTCTGGAGTGTGTTTTTCTTCCCAGAGTTCTGCTTAGCTGGACATCAAATTATCTATTCTAATGTTAGATTTACATTGGAAGGTGATGTAGAGATGCACAAGACTTTTGATAGTGATATTGAGCAGGATCCACGTACAGAGGTACCAGGTTTTACTCCACTGACAGAAGGCATACTGTTTCTATTTTAGGTTTCAATCAATCAATGTTGAGGACAAAGCCCAAGGGTTAACTATATTTCAAATAAAATTTCTTTCTACAATATTTAGCTAGGCTTTCATAGCTTTTTGTGTGCTGGGGTATCCTTTTTAAACAGTTTTTGTCCAGAGAAATAATGCTGGAGTCCTTAGATTTTCTATGACAGGCAGGTTTATATATCTTGTTCAACCCACTATATTCAAAATATTTAATGCAAGTAATTTATCTGTACTTGCTTCCTTTTTCGGTATGATAATAGTAATGCCTAATCAACCGCAGTAGCTTCCTGGCTGAGATATTTATTTAACTTTGGACAATCTCACGAGTAACAGAATAACAATAGTGTTTTTTTTTTCTCTACCAGAAAATACATTCAAAGCTGATTTATTTATTTATTTATTTTTTGGCTGCCTTGCCTGCCTCATGTGCATTTGTCAAGGAAAAGAACAATCCCAGCTGCTGTGCTGTCTGTTGTTCTTGGCCCGTTGGCCGATTGCTGTTAGAGGGCTTAATGCAGCATGTTTCTTCTGATCTTAACATTTTTTTATATGCACATCACACAATGATAAAATGGAGACATTAGCAGTAGGATTTTAGTTTTATTTCAATTTTACATTGAACATTACGTCAGAGCAGTTTGAACCAAACTTCTCTCTACTGCAAAGTTCTGGAGCTTAATTTCTCCTGGCTCACATTTTGTCTGTGACGAGTGCGATGTCGTCTCCTTGGCCAAGGATATCCTTGAACGCCTATTGATTTTGATTCCCCTCATCACGTCTAGTTGTGAATCAATTCATGGGACATTTTGTGAGATTCATTGATCTTGCTAGTCCTCACTTATCTCCATCAACAATCAATAAACATAAAAACTAGGGTCAGTTCACCGTTTTCTCTTTTAATGAAGAAAAGCTTCTTTTATGAAGTCTGCTCCACCTAAGCTGCTGTATAGTGCACTAAAGCGAAATTTGGACACCTTGCCAAATTGAGAATTTTGTAGAACCTTTTCATAATAAACCATCAGTGTTGTGGAGGTACTGAAATTTATAGGTGATAAAAAATGCTTTTTTATTCAATGTCAAAATGTCTCCTAGCAGCTTTATGGAGAAGTGAGTCATGGTCTTGTTGACTTTCCTGACCCATACAGAGACACAAGAGAATATTTTACACATTTTAACTGGATTGTGTTTACATATAGATGGAACAGCAAATGCAGTTCATGACATCACGTGTCTGTATAGCTCTATGTGAGCAGGCTGGTTTATATTCAGATTTTTCTTCCTCTTGTTGGGCAATACAGTGAATAATGCTGTTAATATCAGTATGTTATAAACCCTTTTCTCTACCTATTTCTATTCCTACATTATAACATAATTCTTGCAACTTAAATCTAAAGGAAATACTTAAGGTTGCATGGAAACAGTATATGGCTCTCAATATAACATTAATTCTGTCTGTAAGGGACAAACATGCTTTTAGCTAGACGTGGGTCAAGGAAATCTACAGCATATATCGGTATTGGGTTACCTGACAATTAAGATCAAGAGGGAACATCACTTGGAAGTGGTGGCCTAGTGGTTAGAGCAGGCCACTGTCCCGGCCACTGGGAAAATTCCCGGTGCTTAAAAGCTCAAGTCCAACAAATGTTGGCTTGTAATGTGAGGTAAAAAAGACTAATCTGGCACTATTCGTGTGATTTTTATATGAGATCTACATATAAGAGAAAGATAGCTATTTATATACAAAATGTCTGGACAAACGGTACTTTCTTGTTACCCAGAAGATAATCCCTGTAGATCTGTGAGTTACATTGCTATTATGGATCTCCTAAAGGCAATCCGTGTTCTAAAGCGCCCTACTATCAAATTTACAACTAATATAAACACAAATTGGTTGGGATTCTTTATGAGCATTGTTTTAAGTCTTGAGCTACCTTTGAGTGAGTTGTCAAAATGTGACATGACTAAATGGATATGGGCAGTATTACTGCCATAGCCAACACATGGTTAATTCTCTTGCTCTGTCTTTTCTTTATTCCCACTGCACAGGCGGAAGCTGTTGGTATGCCTGTGATTGTTGATTATTGTATCTGAGAGCACACTGAGTACACAAACCCTCCGTGAATGGTACCTCCCCATGATCAATTAAAAATCTCACACAATAATCATCCTTTTATGTGCATAATATCTGTACATGCCTTATGATCAGTGGAATGGACATTCGAAGAAAGAGCTTTATGTATCACCTTCACAGACTATGGGAAACAGATGGAGGGTTTCATCATTCTACTGTCGGGTTATAAGATTGAAAAAACATTTTGACATTGCCTTTTGCGACTTGACCTTTTCGTGGGTGAGTCTGTCGCTCTCCAGGGTGACCCATGCATGCTGTAAAATTAGTCTGTATTTGTTCTGTTCATCATTTCATCATAGCTAGAAGTTGACACTGAGGATTGACTCTTGCTTTTTGTTTCTTGTTTCATATTGCAAACATAAAGTACCGTAATTGAGTTTAGTATGTTTGCAATGGGGGAAAATGAAATTGAAAGTGAGGGGAAAAAACACCGCATTGACCTTTTCAATTTCATTAAATTACCAGTGGTGTAGCTTTTGTAGGTTATTAGATAAAGCAGACAGGTCTGTTGAAAGACTGGGTCTGAAAAAGGTTTTTTCCCCCCCACATCTTGGCCTCCTACCCCATCATACCAGTTTATTTCCCTTTTAATTTCTCAGCTGGCAAATGAAGTCCCAGTAAATAAAATACTCAGAACAGTGTCCGATGTTTTCTGAATTCACTGAATTTAAACGACATTATGGCCCTTGGTAAGGAAGAAAATGTCCTAAAAGATTTTTGTTTAAGATTGCTCATATTTCTCATCTTAGAAATATGTTTCAATGAAGAAAAGTAGTTATCTGTTACCATATTATCAAGCTAGTCAGATAATCAGAATGTTTTATATTTTTTCACTTTATACAGTTGTAATGTTGGATTCTTGCTGATTACTCCACCAATGCAGTCCCCCAACCAGAGAAGAATATTCACACAGTAGAAGTAAACATGATCTTCTATAAGGATTATGTATACCGGGGTTTTCCTTCCCGTTTAGTCCCTATTTTGTCCACAGATTGCTCATGTACTCCTCAGAATGATGAGCAGGGTTTCTGACAGCTTTGTGAAGTTATGTGGGAGGACAGGTATGGTGTGGATGAGTCATGTCCGACCTGTGACTGATGGACAGAAACCCCTGTCAGCCTTCACCTCAATCTACTTTGCCATTCTTTTCCTTCTATTATTCCAGTGTGCTAAAATAAACAGTACCAACTGCAGGTGATATAGCTGCAGCAAGTGTTGTGTAACTATTGCTGTTTCACAATTTATGTGTATTTATTGTAAACCAGGCACTGTAATCTTATCATTTGAGTTTAGAAGACACAGTGACTAATAGTTAGAGTGCAAAAGGCTGTGAGGGCATATTTTGTTTCTGCTTTTTTTGGAGCAGCCACTTAAACTGAATAGAAGAAAGGTTATACAATTTATTACATTGAATCTGAGTGCCCTGGTAGTTTTCATCAAGCTAATTCAGCCATAAGGTGCCACCAGCAGGTTGATGGTAGACATGCATTCACTCAGGGTACAAATTGAAACACTTTGCTATTTTATTATGCTTTTGTCACATTTCCCCCAATCTTCACAGTAACTTATTGTTGATCTGAAACCCAAGCAACATTTTTTGGAGGTAATTTTGAAAAAAAATTTTGCTGATTGTTTTTTTTTTTTTTTTGCAGAAATATTGGTGGAAGATTGACAAAGGCAACTGTACCTAACATTTGAATAGGGAACAGCAACAAAACCTGACCTTTTTTTTTTAAATAATCAAATGCCCCTTCAGAGCTAAGCAGTGCTCTGTGATCAAATGTATTTTGCCTAACAATTGCCAGTAGTAAGGGTGCTCTTAGCCTTTTCGCACAAATCTGGATTTCCAATTTCCAAGTCAGATAATTTGAACAGATTTAATGTACATTTAATAACATAATTATTAGATGACTATAATAAAACGTGATATAGAATGTAGAATTGAGGAAACTCCATTGCAATTATAAATGAGGAAACACCAGACAGTTATACAACATAATTTTAGATTCTACAACATTAAAAAGTAATCCTAAATAAAAAATAAATAGGGAATACACCAAAATGTAATAGAACCGAAGAGAAATTTACACGTTTTCAATAGATGGTAAATAAGTTAAATGCCATAAAAATACGTGCGTGAAAATAAGACCAAATTATTGGTGTTAAAATAAAAGCCAGACTAAAATCTTTCTAATAGAATGGAGAAACTCATTATTGGTTGGTATTAATGATTGCAGAAAATGCTGTAAATCCAACTTATTTTTCAAGTTCCTATTGCTTGACCATGACATTATTCTCAGATTAAGACATGTCATCTTTATGAATACATATGTTTGAAAAAGGTCCATAATATTCCCAAATTGTAAAAAAAAAGTACTCCTATTACGGAAAGGAAAATGTATCCCTTCAGAACAAATAGCTCCTCCTTGGACCTTAGCAGTGCAGGTTATTTAGGATGATTCTGCTCTGCTGAATTGCTCGGCTCCCTCCTTGCTGCTCACTGCCATATCAGTATCTGGATTTTATGTGTAATTGATGTTAGTTTATGCTTGCTTGCTTCCGAAACTTTGAACAGTTTTCTGCGGAGAGACCATGGGGCAACTTATCCCGGTAAAGCAATGACAAGGGATTTCCAAACTGCAATTGACTCAATTTTAGTGCTAATTATTTACCCCTGTTGTAACTTTTAGCTTTTAATCTCTTTTTTTATGCAACAGGTAAAGTATTGCCTTACCATATTTGACATAAACCTGCAATAACTGGCAGACATGCTCGCTGTCTTGGAGCCATGAATCATGCTCTTGTTTAGACTCTCCTGGATAGTTGTCTAGTTGCCGGTCTCTGGTCCCAGTGGATATTTGACAAGAGGCCAACAAGAGTCTTATCTGCTATCCTTTATCTTTTCATTTTTCAGTTTGTTCTTCCCTCTATTCCATCGTATCTGTCGAGGCGGTCCCTTGACACATTTTCTTCTTCAGACTCTAAAAGGGCAGATGCTCTGGGACACTCGCCGAAAACAACTGTTGGAAAAAACCCATCACTACTCGACATGCAGTGGAGGGCGATTTAATTCATATCACCCTCCATGAGGCTTAGACGGGCATCTAAAGCCTTCTGGTTTTCCAAAACTATTTCTTCAGCTTAGTTTTTCCCCTGTTTTCACTGTCCCACTGGCTGCTTCTGTTTTGCTCTTATGCCTTCATTTAAAAAAACACTAAACATAGATTCATAAATAGTGTTTTTACCCCGATGTCTTTAACGTCACTGTGTCGTTGTTGTTTAAGAGATGGTATTATTTGTAAAGAAATGCTCTGCCATGGTCTTCAGTTTTCTTAAAAAAAAAAAAGAAATGGTAATTTTTTTGGTTGCATTTTTAATATGACACTATAAATGTTTAATGCAGTAACAGGCATGTTCACAGTACACTGTGCCCTATTTAAAGCATTTAATATGCTTAACTGATGAATTAACCCGTTTTCTTAAGATTCTAATTACATTATCTGCAGCTGTTCCTAATAAAAGAAATGTTTGGATGAACAATATGCAATTGAAGTCAAATTTACTCGTAAGTCATGAAATAAGCTTCTATTTTCTTAAATCAAAATGTATAGTGGGATTACTCTTTTTTTTTTTTTTTTTTTTTTTTTTTACAAGCTAAAACATTCTTAAAATATACTATTACAATATCCTCTGTACTTATCCAAATTATTCTATTCTACCTGATAAAATTTCAATGAACCAGAACTCAGCCCATTGTCTTTCCCCTATTTCAGGTACAAGCTGATACGAAGAAGAGTCATCTGGCTAATAGGGCAATGGATCTCTGTCAAATTCAAATCTGATCTTCGACCTTTGCTCTACGAGGTGATCCTAAGCCTCATGCAGGATCCTGACCTGGTGGTAAGAGAACTGCAAACACAGCGTGGCTAGACTTCTGGAAAATATTGCATTTGTAATGACTGGAACTGTGAAATGATAATTTGATACACAAATTAACACCCTCAAAGTATGGTCATCCAGTTATCTGTTGCCTTCTGTGCTGATCAGGAGTTTTTTCATTGTCCCAAATACTGACTCAAGTCATTTAAAAATAGAAATTGCCCACCGATTAATATGATTTTAAAGTTGAGACTACTTTTAGACATTAGTCAGTATATCTAGGCCGCCACATTTACTATAGGTTTAGACCTGGCCAAACTGCCAGACCTAAGCTTGAACTTACAATGCAAATATATAAGGTTTGCAAAAAAAATATGTAGTGCAAGTCATGCAAAAATGCTCAAAATATTAAATCAAAACTTAAAGCTTAATTCCATGTTGATGAATTTCATCCTTTTTTATCTGTTGCATTATATTGCCATATTTGTACATATTTGTACCGTGTTGGAGGATGGAAACACACATTATGATGTCAGTAAACAGCCTGTACAGCTGTTTAACAACCCTCATACACCACAAGAAAATTTCTCAGTATCACCAGGGACGAAGTTCACTTTGTTTTCAATCAAGAAAAATGCCAGTTGTTCTGCATGAATCGTAATTTCCAATCAGAACCACCACAAAATGTCGTATAGCAGCAGCACCTCTGAGCCTTTGAAGTTAACTTACCAACTTTCCCTTGTGTTTGCTGCACATAGACATATTTGCCCAATATGTGTGACTGCATGGCTCATTGACTAAAGGACGCTGTCTCAGTAATCTAGCCTTTCTAAGTTGATATCTAGCTCGTCCTTTTTTCTATGCTTGTCAGTCTTAAAGAGGGCTAAGTTTTGACCTTCTAATAAATGTCTGAAAACATGTTTAAAAACTATCACTTTTAGACCTAATATACTAATTTTAGCCTCGACCAGCATAAATTAATTATGGATTTAGACATATTTTCAGCAAAAATTGCCCACTCCTTTTGTCCGTACATAGCATGATCATTAAAATCAAAGCTTAAAAACTCAGTAGCTTTAAAGTGTTCTTATGTAACACACCACTTTTTACTTCACTCACTCAGCATTGATGTTCTTGATGCTGCCGTCTCTCCTTCCTG
Organism: Fundulus diaphanus; assembly: GCA_037039145.1. Lineage (NCBI taxonomy): Eukaryota > Metazoa > Chordata > Actinopteri > Cyprinodontiformes > Fundulidae > Fundulus > Fundulus diaphanus. The sequence continues at coordinate 20,357,023 of CM073127.1, read as the reverse complement.
TATTTCTTGAGAGCTGATATTTTGTCTGAACTGAAGTTCCTGCCTTTTAATCCTAAATGTATGTCTGGCTTAACACATACAGCAACAGTCTACAATAAACTCAAACTTTTTCTTGCTGACGGTGTTTTCATGTAGAGCTGTTTGCTGAGCAGGGGCGTCAAACTCCGGTCCTCGAGGTCCGGCGTCCTGGAACTTTTAGACATGTACCTGGTTCAACACACCTGAATCAAATAGCTCTTCAGAGTCCTGCTAATTAGCTTTTCTTTTTTAATAATGTGTGTTGAAGCAGAGACAAACCTCGAAGTTACAGGACGCTGGTCTTGAGGACTGCCGATTGACTCCTGTGTTATGATATCTAGCATATTTACTGTTTTGATATGACTTATGGTGTTTTTCATTGCAGTTTCAGTTAATTCTATGATGGCAAAATTTACAGAAAAAGTTGTTTCTTCATAAACTTTCAAATCCGTAAAAATCTAAAGACCAGTGTTTCTAGTGTAGGGACATCCCTACTTTTGGGTTAACCGGGATTGCCTTACTAATTCAGGTCGCTTCACATTTCTGCATATGCTGCCAACTTTCCAGAAGTACTCCTGGTCTAAAATGGTGACATGCTTTCCATGTTTTTTTTTTTTTTTTTTTTTTCTTTAGAGTTTTGTGTAACTTAGTGTTTTAATTAAAAAGAAATGGCTTTTGTTTCCTTACTCTCACCAGCTGTACTGTTGATAAACTACTGCTCCTGTTGCGGGAAAAGTGTTATTGCATTGTCAGCCTCACCACAGATTACATTTTGCCTTTATTGAATTTCATGAGCAGAAGGCTTGATTGATGGCTTATTTTTAAACAGTTTATGGGAAATTATGTCAATGATTCTTTGCAGCTTTTAGATTGAAGTTAAAGAAAATCTAGTTACATCTGTCTTTTTGAACCACTTTGTTGAAACTTGCTGTCTAATCCTATCTCTTACTTCATTATTTGATGGAGGAACCGTTCGGATGCATGGTTATTTGGATTCCCTGCGCTAAGCACAAAACAATGTAATGTAATAATAATGAAGTTTTCTCTGCCCAAGGCAAAGTATGCAGTTGAGGATATGCATTGACAGCGGTTTGTCTGCTTGCCAGCAAGAAAACAGAAAAACCACCAGGTAGAGTTTCATGAAGCTTTGCAAATAGGTGGAACATGGACAGGGGGAGGAAAAAAACATTAAAATTTGATGTGCAACTGATGTCCAGGTGCACAACGTGTGGACAGTGGTATGTTTGCACATCAGTCAGATGACAAAACTTCCCAGGGTGAAATTCACAGAACGGGTAGGAGAGATGGGTAACTGGACAAATCCAATAAATCTAGATGTGTATCCATGGACATTTTTCTTTAACCTTACCTGAGGATGTTCTTCCCTTAGAATATTAGGATTTCAACATAATTATGATAATAACACTGGACTGAGCCGTTCTTTAGTAATATGTTCTGATTCTAGTATTGAAATGGGGCAAATCATAATCACTAGATCTTAGTTTCACGCTGACTTTAATTGCGCGAGATTTATCATCATTTATTTAGCAGACTTGAGACACATACGATCACAAATACTGACACGACACCTTATTTCATTTTCTTGGTTTGCCCTTTCTCCTGTGTCTAGATGTCGAGGAAGCAGGTTGTTGTCTGAGTTTTATTTTGCTCTCCAACATTAAGTACATACCACAAAAGCACAAATATTGCATTTAAATTTGTAAAACTGAAATATATTACATGATGTTGTTGCTTTTATTTTAAACAGAAATAAAACTTTGGTCTTTATTGTTGTAACAATAAATGTTATTAAAGTTAGTGTGAAATTATTAGACTAAACCAGGGCTTTGAACCGATTTTTTTTCCCAATCGGTTCGTTCCGAACAGAAACGGAATTATAACGTTTCCGGTTATGAGTTCCACCAATAAATTGATGTTCCCGAACCGGTTAGAACAAAAAACTACTGTTCCCGGAACGGTTAATTTCGTTCCTGTCAGCTGTTTAATGCTATAGAATTATGTCACATCTTTCTCGTCCAGCTTAAACGAATAAAAGAATAGCTAGTTATCTGTGTATTAGGCAAACAGAGGTGTTGGCGCCATTTAGCAGTGTTTCCCACAGGAATTTGTTTAGGCGAGGCGGTGAGTAGTTGGCCGGACAACTGACTGACGGGGGGGGGGTTGCGCGGACGACTCGCGAAGCGGAGGGGGGGGGGGGGGGTTTGCGCGGACGACTCACAAAGCGGGGGGGCTGTTTGTTCCCTGCCAATCAAGCAACAACAAACAACCACGTTTGTTGTTGAGCTGCTGCTGCTGTCTTTTTTTTTTTTTTTTTTTTTTTTTGGAATGTTAGCGAGGCAGTAGCGTGAGTTTGGCGAGGCTGCCGCCTCGCAAAGATAGCACTGCGGGAAACACTGCATTTAGCCAAATGTTCGCTAGTCCATCATTAATGTGGATTTGACAAATATAGCTATTGATATTGTGTTTGGAATGAGCGTTTTACTTAACGATGGATCGTAATTTACCTCTTATTTAAGATGTGTAGCTCTAGTGGAGACACCGCTCTCTCTCCATTCAGTCAGCGAATGTGTGATGTGATGTCACACAGGAAGTGAACCTCAGCCGTCACGTAACGTGCGCAGGAAAATAATAACTTTTTTTTTTAGTTAATTAGGCAACGAAAACTTTGAGGAACGAAATAAAACTGGTATTAACCGGTTACCATTATTTTTAAATAAGTGTTCCAGTTCCAGAACATAAAAAATAATAACGTTTCCGGTTTCGTTTCTGTTCCCTGTAAAATACAAAAAGTTCCCGGTTTTCGTTTTCGTTCCTTGAACCGGTTCAAAGCCCTGGACTAAACAGCCCATGAATTGGGGAGCAGTGTTTAAGCATCAACATTCTTTGTCATCACGTCACAATAATGTAATTTTGGTGTGACACCAACAGAATACCCACCGATTCACTTAAAACACAAACAACACATAATGTTCAAATAGTTTGATTCATCGACAACACTCCCTGAGAAGCTGAAAGTCAAGGCAAGTTTATTTGTATAGGTCATTTTAGTAACAAGACAATTCAGAGTGCTGTACATGAACAGAACATAAGAAAACATACAGAGGAAAGTACTTTGCAAATTTTAATCTTCGGTTAAAGAACTGCAATTTGCACAGATGTCCAAACAAACACACATTAGCATGTCAGAGATACTGTAAATGGTGATCAGTCAGATCAAGAACCTTAGGAAACAGCATGTTGATCATGCAACATGTAAACATGTTACAGACTATGATCTGGGCTGGTGGTTTTTGATTCTCAGCAGAGGGCGATAGCCCCCACAGTTTTGAGAAATATGCTGTTTTTAAGTCTATTAGTTTTTAATTTAATGTTCGTGAATTGTTTTTCTGATAGTGGTGGGACAAACAGTGCAATGCCCGGGTGGGTTGGAACTGTGTCGCTTCACTCTTGTAGCGTAAACTGTGTCTCGATCTTGTAGACGGCAACACACAATCCCCTGTGCTGCTGACCTTACCACCCGTGCTAAGTCCTTCTTCTACTGTGATGTTCAGCTTCAATCCAAAAGGGGGAGCTGCTGCTGCAGCCTTATGTGCTCCTAAAATGTTACAGTAGATCTGGCCTAATATACTCTGGCGAGAAAATTTATGAATTTGGGGAGCACAGCTTTTAATTCTACATGATGGAGTAAGCCTGCACATAAGATAATTCCCCTATGACCTCTTGCTTTGTTTGAACTGTAACCAACTGATTTTATCTGGTTTTCTTTTGGACTATCCAGTTAGGCAGTCAGTTGCTTCACCGAACTGATGCTAGTAGCTTGCCAAATGGGATTTCAAAACATTACCTTAAGAGTCATCTGCACCTGAATATGTAATTAAATGATGGAAAATTTCAGAAGAAAAGATACATTTGCCAGCCACCTCTCTCCCTTCACACACATTTTGCCCCTCCAAAGGATAACACCATTATTATGTCTACATGCAACTTTGAAGTCAACTTTTAACTTGGCAGCTCACATAGCAGCAGCAACCATCGGTGGTTTTAAGTCATGTGTTCACATGTGGCTGCTGCATTCACATCTGCTGCGGGTTGGTAGATCTGAGCAGACCGGTGCCTCCACTGGATGAATGGTTCTCTGCCTTGCAAAGTTTTCTGTTGTATTTTATCTGATTTACAGTGAGAGACATACAGTGGGGCTATAACACCAATTCGGATTCAGTTTCTTTACCTTACCTCTCCATGGCTGTTAATTGTCCAACTCAAGAGATCACGTTAAGATGAAGCTTTTCTTTCCAAATCAGTCTGTGGAGCACTGGGTGAGTTGGATTAAACTTATTATGATGAATTTTAAGGACTCAGAGTAGAGCCGCTGCTCCTCCACGTCGAGAGGAGCCAGTTGAGGTGGCTCGGGCATCTGGTCAGGATGCCTCCTGGACGCCTCCCTGGAGAGGTGTTCCAGGCACGTCCCACCGGGAGGAGGCCCAGGGGAAGACCCAGGACACGCTGGAGGGACTATGTCTCCCGGCTGGCCTGGGAACGCCTTGGGGTTCCTCCTGAGGAGCTGGCCCAAGTGGCTGGGGAGAGGGACGTCTGGGCCTCCCTACTGAAGCTGCTACCCCCGCGACCCGACCCCGGATAAGCGGAAGACAACGGACGGACGGACGGACGGATGATGAATTTTAGTTTGCTGGTTAAAGTCAAATCAACAGACTTTTTAATTTGTCTTATTGCAGGGAACGATCATATGGGGCTGGGTTTATAAAAAGCTCTTTGTGCTCTCTTGTTCATTCACCTGTAAGAGTTTTGAATCTCGTTTAGGGTAAGGTAAAGTTACAGTCTTGAAATTGTAACTTTAAAAGTTTGATATACTTTGATACGAGAAGTCAGTCCATTTCTACCAGGCATCTTTCTTTGTGTACCTACATGGAAATGCGCTAGAAAATGACCGTTTATTTAAAGACTTAAAACTGGGGATCAGGGTTATCGCTTGCAAACAGAGGGTTGGAATAGCAGAGGGGGTTACGTGCTGTTTACCATGACTGTGGATCAATTACAAGGAGTAGGATGTTGAAGTCAACCTTTTGCTCACCCGCTCTTCATCTGGCAGAGGAAACTTGATGTTTGTTTGAAAGGCAGCACATCAGTCTTGCCAAAGACAATGTTGTCTCTCTTGATTCTGTTGTTCAGGCTGGGTGTCAGTAAATACGCTGACATGGTGCAGTGTTGTCTCTGTGAATTAACCAAAGGGAGCGCAAGAAAGGTGTCTTTTTATGTCTGAAAAGCACATTTATTTGGAAAGGATTGAAAGCTCTCAACTGCTACTTCTAATGATAATGAGTTAGCAGATACAAAAAAAAAAATTTATCTTTTATAAATTACTCCTTTAGGGTCACTTTGTCTCCAGCTTAAGGTCTTGAGTTTTCAATGCAATTTTAGTTCTTGATAAATATTGAACTTATTTAAGTATGGTTATTGATATTCACCTACTTCATTTATGACCATTACGTCCTTCAGTGAAGTTCAATGGATATGAAGATTACTCATGCTGTAAACTGTAGGTTTATGAGTGTAATTATGCCTCCGAGTTTTAGTGCTCTTCGTTCACGCAGTCTTACTCTTGCATCACCGAGTTCACCAATGGTGTGGTCTCTGATCAGTATTTCTGTTGCCACTTGGTCATTATGAATTATTCATCATAGACTTTTAATGATGGTAATGGGTAAAGCTATAATGTATCAGTCAGTCCAGTTATTTTTCACAATTTATATTTACATTGATCTTTGTTGCTTGGAAACCAGTAGATTTTATTTCTTTATAACTATGATTTATCTTACCCTCAAATTGTTGAGAACCACAAAGCTGCGGCAAAGAAAAATCTGACTTTTCCCTAGAACGCCCTTAGTGTCTTATCTGCCACTACTCCCATAGAGGCAGCTTCACGTTATTCACAAAGCGTGAATTGTTCCTTATTGCCTTCTTAGCCATAACACAGTTGAGCCAAAACTCGATAAGCTGGTACACACTTTTTTTTTCTCGTTCTGCCTAGAAAAGTCAGTTGAATGATATTGCGTGAGGTGGAACAATGTTGAATCAAGACCTAACTTCCTTCTGGGCTGCAACCCCGTTTGCGTTGAAGTGATTATGTTCTTTTCTTTAAGTTTGATGAAATTGAATTATATGTTAGAAAGATGCTGCAACTGCAAGCATTCGAGCCATGTGCTGCAGAGTTAGTCTGTTTTCAGCTTTTTGATGCTTTTTCCTCCGTTTCACACAGTTTACTTTGTTGGCTGAGCAACTTTCGATCAATCAACTTTTATTCATGCAGTGTTTTTCAAACTCGAGGCAACCTGGACTCTCTCACAGAGATGACACATGAAGAACATTCAGATATAGTAAAGCAATCCAAAAAACAAATTAAGTAGATTAAAATTAAGACTTGAATAACTGTAAATATGTTGAAATCTGATAAAGAAAGATCAGATTAAAGAAACACGAAGCCATTTAAATCCAAATAAATTGATTTTTGGGAAAAGAAATGTAAGCCAGATTGAAAATATAAGTTTATTGATTTAGCAATATAAAATTATATCACTGGAAGTGTGTTCCAAAATCCTTCACATTATTCTTGTCTCTTCTGCTCACCTCCCAGGTTTTTGTTAGATTTAGATGTGAGGACTACAGTGGCATTATCTTTTGCTCCATTGTCCAGACAAAAGGCTCAAATACAACACATCTTCTATATAGTCTAGCAGAGAACACCGGCTAAATATTTTAAAGGTCCTGTATTTGAGAGTTCATGATATCATGCATTCTGCAGGCCCGTTTCTTCTTTAAAGGAGAAACAGATCCACAGCATCAGAGATTCAACAATTTATTTAAAGAGGGGCATTATATGCTTTTCAATATATTTATCTTTTTTAACTCGCTATATTTACACAAAAAGTTATTAGTAACTGCATGACGTGCAAAGTAGTTTTGTAATTCAACACTTTTAAGTGGTTGTCATACCAAAATGGAACATAGTTTGTTCCCATCCCAATAAATAAGTTGCAGTGATATAAGACGGATGCATATTGCTTGAATTGTGCAAGCCTTTTTAAATCTAAATGGATTATCCTTTCTTGAAACTGCATTCTTACCCTATTTAAAACATACTTTATTATAAAGCCAAAAATTGTCCGTCAAATTGAATTCCTTTTTTATTGCGGACTAAATGTGTTTCCATTCAAGGTTAACGTTGCTGTAATTCTTAAACCAGCTTTAAAGACATTAAGCTGGGAGGTTTGGTACGTTGTTTCATTTAGGTTCACTTTTTCACCTTTAAAAGCAAACTTACTTTGAAGTATTTTTGATATGGATTATAATGTTTTGGATTTCTTGGCAGTAAATGTAGGATTTTTATGGACATGGTTGAAGCCACAGACTGTTAAAAGGGATTAATCATCATTGAAATATAGCATTAAAGAGGGAACTTGGCAGGGATGCAATCTGAAAGAAATGGAAGTGCATATTCTGTTATATGTGGTTACTTTACTCCCAGCAATAATTGAATATGTAATCGCTTGACTAAACAGCAGTTAAATATGATTGTTGAGTCCAGGATCCCATGGAGCCCAGTGTTACACTGGCCAAAGACGGAAGAAGTTAAACTTCCAGGAACCAACAGGTCCAAGCAGTTTAATCATTAGGTAAATAATGCTCAACAAAAATATGAAACAAGTACATTAATAAAAGTAGGACAATCTTTGAGTTTTTCCTGGCCTTTCCAGTCCATTCACAGTCCATTCACACATCCAGAGGGTCACAGAAAAGAAGTACATGGGAGTTAAATCCTTGCTGCCTCTAGCAGGTGAAGATCCTCAGTCATGGTAGTTTTGCCATCAAGGGATCTTATTCAATTCAGTCAGTATCTAAAAAGTATAAAACTATATATAAAAAAAAAAAAACAAAAAAAAAACAACCTAACCACAGAGGATTTCTTTTATAAAAAAAAATGTTTAAATCAGAATCATTAAAAAACACATTTTATTCTTTTTACTTGTCTGCTAAAGCTTGGTTTCAGGAACATTAAGCTTACTTTGAACCAGTATAAAGTTAGCCATTCAAAGCGACTTAATTCAACTTTATTTGACTGGATAGCTCATTTAGCATATAAAAAAAAAAAAAGGTTCAAATGGTCTAAAATGACTGATTTGCGTAGTTACCGTTTTGATGCCATTTAGGAATAAGCAGAACTTAAGACTGAGTTTCTGTTGTAAAGTGTGTTTATCTGAGTGCTTCTGCCTGGCAAGCTTCACTGCTTCTGTCTGTATTCGTTGAACGGACGAAGGCGAGAGAAGAATGAAATAATAAACATTTAATTTCTCTGTGGGGTTATTGAAGTATTTTTGAATTGAATTGAGTAATATGTATACAATGCTGTGAAGTTTTCACCCCCTTACACACTTTTGCTGTTTTTATATCTGTAAACGCTTCAGATAATCAGACAAATCTGAATATCAGACAAAGATAACAAATACAAAAAGCAGTTTTTCAAATGCCAATTTCATTAAAGGGAAAAAAGGTTATTTAAACCAACCTCTCCCCAACCCCCAACAACCACCCTATTCCAACCTTTCTTTTGTAGTCCCAAAGCATTTTCTAAGGCTTGTGGACTGCAGTGAACCACAGGAGGAGCCATTATCCACAGATGGAGAAAATATGGAACAGTTGTTAACCTTCCCAGGAGTGGTTGGCCTACCAAAGCTACAGCAAGAGTGCAAAGCTGACTCATCCAAGAGGTCACAAAAGACCCCAGAACAACATCTAAAGCTCTGAAGACCTCAGTAGTCTCAGCTAAGGTCACTGGTCATAGTTTATCAGTAAGAAAGGGATTGGGTCTCCATGGGAGCGTTCCGAGGTAAAGCTACTGCTGACCAAAAAGAACACAAAGATCCATTTCACGTTTGCATAACGCATTATGAGGATCCTTTAAGATATTTAGGAAAATATTCTGTGAACGGACGAGGCAAAATTGGATTGCTTTGGAGGGTAAAACAAACAGCATTTCAGAACAAGAGCACATGCTGATAGTTAAACACGGCATTGCTACAGTGATCGTCTGGAGTTAAAGGAGCACTGCACATGCACTGACACTTTTAGCCATACTCTTGCTCGAACAGAAGCCACGGTTAAAACCTGGATTACATTTAAATCTGATGCAGCCTTTTTAGTTACTATGTCTGAGATAAACCGTTAAACCCAACCCGAATGCTTACATTTTTTTTAGAAACATCTTAGCAACAGGTCGCTGCCCCGGAGTTTTGTACATTTTATCAGAAGATTTTGGCGTAGGCTATTAGATCAAGTTCTGGGAGTCGCAGCAGATACCATCTGCAGTGGGATTAGCAAGCGGCTCAGGCCAGTGAAGAAGACTTACCACTTTCATCAGTCCTGGTGAAAAGCTAACATCAGCTGCCAGGACCAACTGTTGTGACGTGCTGGCGATGGCACAAAGGATGATGGTATGTGTAGCTGGAAAACTAGAAACAAATGATAATCTCTGCACAGTGGTGTTGATGTACCGAGGCATCAATGTTTGAAAGTAAAAAAAAAAATGGACCATGTTCTTTCCTGTGGATGTAGCTATATGTTCATGTTACTGAAATTGCTTTTCCACTTTGCTTAAACTTTGATGTAGAAAGCTTGTGTGCGAGGTTGTGTGCGTTTACCGATGGAACCGGGGTAGATTAATGATTTAAATATGTTCCATGTCACTGTTATAGTCCGGGGTCAGTAACACAGTAATTACATTTGAAGCAACATTTGCATAGCAAAGGCAATTTTATACATGTTGTTTATAAGGAATATTTGTCCACATTACTAGTTGCACTGTGATTCAAAAATCATACTTACTGTGGCACCCATAGAGACATAAATTATTTGCTTGGAAGGATCTGCAGTAATTGAGTTCTCACCTTTTTACATTTCTCCGTTCTCATCTGCCTCCTTTAATCTTCGCCGCCATCTGATTTCTCTCCCTGGTGGACGTTCCCATCCTCTACTGTCATCCTGCTAGATTATAACGGTGGTGTATAAGCAATGAGCTGCTGCGTTTCAAAAAAGAAAAAGGGTTTATTTTAAACGGATCAGACTGATTCGATATGGACTTACATGTATAGCTCTTTGAGTTTGAATGCATTTTCAAAGTAATGCCATCAATTGTTTTCATTTTATCAGAGGTGGGTAGTAACTAGTTACATTTACTCGGTTACATTTACTTGAGTAACTTTTGAACAAAATGTACTTTTAGGAGTAGTTTTATTGCACTGTACTTTTTACTTTTACTTGAGTAATATTATTGAAAAATATTGCTACTCTTACTTGAGTGAAATTTATGGCTACTCTATCCACTGTGAGTAACTTTAATGAATAAAGAACGTACTTGTTCTAACCAAAAATGCACCAACAATCTAAAGAGTGTTTCTCCTGTCTGAATTTATTTTTTGTGTATTTTTCATTTTAGTCTTTAAAATACCAGAATTTGTACTTTAGATTTTTGTCTGTCTGATTACATCACTTTTAAATATTAAATGATTAGTTACTCAGTACTAAAATAGCCTTTCTACCAAATACCTTTTATATTCTTGAGTGATTATTTGTTAGGGTACTTTTTACTTTTACTTGAGTAAAAATGTTGATGTACCCTTTTGACTATGCTAATCACCTCTGAATTTTATGCAATTAAAAACTCAGGTGTAAAGTCAGTAACTCGGAGTAAAAGATAGATTGCCTAAATTGAAATTCTTTCCTTTCTTGTTTTTTGTGTTTTTAAGGCTGAAGAAATAAGTGATGTTATAAAATGTAAATTTTAGGAAATGTTCAGGTTGTTGGAAGCCGTTTCCAAACCACGCATAGAGCTCATTTTAAATGGGGCGATAAGTCAGTGAAATTGGATTCTTTTATTTCTTTGTTCTTCGCATACTGGCTGCATTCTTTTATGCAGCTGTTGTTTCATATTTGTTGGCTTTGAAATGACTACGAGGAATATACTTGGCTTCATTCACTAGAAACTCACACTATAAGCTTTGTTTACTTTCCTTTTTTATGCAGCTTTCTGTATAAAAATGTTTGTGTGCTAACACAGTGGCACTGTGAAATGTTGCTTTTTCTAAAATAAGCTTTTTTTCCCCTCCCTTTTCCACAGGTGCGGATTGAAACGGCTACAACACTAAAGCTGAATATCCTCACTAAGTTTCAGACTATTGAGACAGGGATGAAAGTTTTCACACTGATATATACTAGATTTTTGAAAACTTATTGTATCGCTGCAGATCAAATAAACATTACTTTAGTCGCAGTCTATCCAGTGCAGTAAAGTTTTATCCATAACTCAGGATCACCTGTAGATGACTTTGAGTTCCGGACCGAGCAATTCCTCCCAGTAAGTATGATCTCCGAATTGACTTTTCAAAAATCCGCGTTAAATAAACTAATGAAATAAGCTTTTTTTGTGGTTAATCTTCTGAATTAGTCTCAAATGTCTTGTGTTTCTGTTTTAGTACCTGGAGTCCATCTTTGGGCTTCTCTTCCAGTTGTTGCAGCAGGTGACAGAGTGTGACACCAAGATGCAGGTTCTCCATGTCATCTCCTGCGTCATAGAGAGGGTGAACACCCAGGTGAGATTTCATATATTCAAAGCTTTTGGAGCATGGTTCAAATTGCACCTTTCTACACGGGTATCTTTCAGTACGGTAAAATACAAAGAAACGTTTATTTTGGTAATTCAATTCAAATATATGAAATTGATGATGCAGGTTGAAAACTTGTAAGCATTTATTTGTGTTCATTTTTAGTTTTATGACTTACAGCTATTGAAAGCGCCTAATTTCTTAATATATTAAAATAATACATAAGACCAATAAAAAACGGATTTTTGAAACAGAAATGTTGTGGTCCATACAATCAGGGGGAACACTGCTGACTTCACAGGTCTCAGACAGCAACTGACACTGGCCAAAGGAGAATAAGACACAAGGCAGGTCAAAATATGCGGGTCGTTCATCATGCTGTATCCAAGCATATTTAAATGGAAAGTTGAGTGGAAGGCAAAATTACGGTAGAAAGGCGTGAATAAACATCAATTCAAGAGTTTTGGAGAATTTAACAAGTGATGAAATGCTTTTGTCAGCAGTCTGGCCCAACCTAAAATCCGTGATAGATGATCTATTTTTTAGAGGAAAGAGGATGCTACAATGCAGAAAGCCGCTATTAAAGCAACGTTGGCTTGACACCTCAGAAGTGTAAATGCTCTTTTATTGTTTTGATGTAATGTTCTAATTTTCTAACTTTAATTTTGGGTTTTAATTAGCTGTAAGCCATAATTATTACAATTGCAACCAATAAAGAAAATCTATCACTCTAATGAATCTGTATAGTGAGTTTTCCTTGTAAATTGCATTACTGAAACGACTGCGATGATACTGTAATTTATCGAGATGCACTTGTACATGTCTCAGGCAGGAAAAATGAAGTTGTGGCAAACCTGAATATGAAGGTGCCCTTGTGCAGGGCAGACATTCTTTTACTTTGTGATGAATAACTGCACAAATTGGAGTTATTGACCTGTACTCTGAGGGGAACAAGTGACACAAAGATACAAAACATTTCTCACCTTGTGCAACACTCAGACCAGAACAGCAAAGCAACATTATGGCTACACAGTTAGGCATGAATAATTTTCGGTGATATTTTCAGTGCTTCTTAGCCCAATTCTGTTTAAATCACACGGCCCCAGGCGGCACTTGTTCTTGTGTCTGCTCTCATTTACCGTGCGGGTACAGTCATCTCTCTGCACTGCTTTTATAGTTGCAGGGATTCCATTTTTTCTGAGGATCAATTTAATCCATTTAACTGTCAGTCCTAAAAATAATGACCTTCCTCTGGACCCCCTACTGTTTTATCTTTGATTTATTTTTTAAAGATGCATTCTAATTACCTTTGCCTACATGATTCCTTGACTTACAACTGTCAAATGTCTCACTTTGATCCTAGAAGACTGTCAGTTTGGTTACGTCTTCACCAGTCTTTGGCACGGGCTAAACTTTCAGAGTCAGTTGAATTCCCATTAATATTCTAGATCCCCTCACAGGGGATTTTGAACCCACAAAGAGTGGCAGCAGTTCAAGAAAAGAAAAAAAAAAAACCTCAGCAATGAAACCCCGAGTGCGGCTTGAGTTGAAATGAACACGATGACAGATATGAGATTTAGCTCCTTTTTCCCTGTCAATCTCATGAATGTCACCCTAGGCTGGTTAGCGGGTCTGCTTTTCCTCACTTCTTATCTCTCTCCTCGGGGCTGTATGTCGTGTTTTTGTATTTGCTGTTCCCTTTGCTCCTAACCCACTCCCCACTAAGGTGTAATTGAGCCAAAAAGAAATAAAAAAAAAAAAATCCCGGCGTGGGGTTCGCAGCGAGGCCACACAGCCACTAAAGAGGATATGGAAGGTTGACAAAAGTCAAAAGTGAAGAAAGGCTTGACCCTTTTTGAAGTTGTAAATTTACTTCTATAATCAGATCTCCGAGGTACAGTTCCTTCAACGATTGGCCTCACATATTACAGGTTTGCACAGAAATAAAGAAATGGAGTGACAACATCCACATTTTGTATGGCTATGACATATTTTTAATATTTAAAGTAAAATAACATGATAACAAATGCACACCAAAATATAATTCTAAATGCTAAATATCACAAACATAGTTGGCTGGAAAAATGTCAAATGCTTTCAAATAATTTAGACTGAACATATTCTCATTTTTCCCTATTCAAAAATGCAACAAGCCTATTCACAATTGGATAGGTTTGTTACAAAGATTGTTTAAAAAATCTTTTATCTTAAATATATTTCTGTGTATTGCTTATCTGTTTGAAATTGTATTGAACTGAAACATGTTCTAGCTTCTAGCAGCTCCAGCATCTATTTTTAATGAGATGCCAGAGAAAGTGGCTGTTTGGAGTATTACAACACTGCAGCTCCACCACGTGCTGCTGCACACTGATGGTCTAAACATGGCTTATAGGAAGAAAAAATCAGTTGTTTAAATGTATTTCCGGTTGTGGAAAACCCAGACAGACATGCTGTCAACAATAAAGCAGTGGCAGTCATAAGATAAGAAATTCCTTTGCTGTCCCACAATGGTGGAATTCACCCTTTATTAATATAATGCTGGTTTAAACCTGCAGTCTGCAAATCATGTTATTCTGCTCAGTAGGCATTTCTACGCTGTAAACATGTTTATTTTAAAATGTATGCTAAATTTGGAGGATGTTTTATATTTTTGCTTTAATTTGAGTCAAAATCAAGCATCAGAAGTGGTGCTTCGAAAGAGTTTAAATCATGTTCATGTCAACATGATTTAAACTCTAATCAACATGATTATTTTCTTTGCATTTTTTTTTGTGTACGCAGTTTTAGTGAACTAATTGTTTTTTAATTAAGTCAAACGCTCTGCAGTCACGTGTTTTGCTATAAAAATGAAATGTGAATATGTATTTTTTTAAAAAAGGTTTCTAAAGAACAGTCGGACTAGTTGAAGCTAGCTGATTTTTGCTTTTAAAGCACCAGGATTGGACGAATAACTGCTTCAGTATTACTTTTCAACAGAACAGCAAGAGTCACAATTGAGTTGGTTCGAACATGTGCCGAGGAGAGATACAGTCTGTGTGCGCGAGGGGGGATGCAGAAGATTGAGCCGCCGAGCAAAAAGGTGGAGAAGGGCAAAGAAAAGATTAATGGATGTAGTGAGCGAGGACATGCCTGGCATGACAGGCAGACGTGTAGGACAGGAGGATATGGGAACATGATCTTCTCAGGTGAAAAGAAGAGATTAGCTACATTTCTGTATTTTAAGTGCTCCACATCTGCATGTTCTGCTGACACTTTGAGAGGATTTTAGGATTTCATGTGTGATTGTAAGAAAATAAATTCTCCAAATGTTCTACTTTTCAATCACAAAAAAATAAATAAAAATAAGTATCACAATTTCAGTGCTTTACAGCTGACACCCCATGTCACTATAACTTTAAATCCAAATGTATTTGCATATATAAAAGTCAAACGCTGAACAAGTCAGTTTTTTTTTTTTTCTTTTTCGTATTTTTGTTTACGGACCTACTGAACACTTGCAGGGTGTGAGGCGGCTGTTTTCTGTAGGTAAGCCATCTCAGCTCAGTCAGTCAAGCACTTCTAATGTTTTCAACATGAAATTGAGGGTATTTTCTGACGAGCTCAAAGGTTTTTAATTTAGAATTTGAAGTGTGCGGCTTTATGTGTTTGTAATGTGTAATAATCAACCCATTCCTAAAAGTAATGTTGGCTTTTGAATTTTGATCTGATTGGTCCATCTGCTGTTTAACTCAGAGAATTGTCCTTGTCGCTTTGTTCGCTGACGATTGGTTGCCAGTACGGAAATCATGCCCTGCTCGTTACTACACTGCTACCTGAGGGACATTCAGTGTTGAAACTGGGCCTATTTGGAGGTTTAGCTTGGACTTTCTAAAAAGTTCAAGATCAAAAAGTCAGTTTCTAGTAATCATACCGACCTTTAGAAAGTAGCGGTTGCATTTCCCCTTATTCGTGTCCCTGTACCGCTTATTTTCTAAGCTTAACTTGTGGACGGACTTGCAAACAAATGTCTCACACATTTGGATTTCTCGTCCACTGCAAGTCAAATTTTACACTGACACGTACCTTTCGATTGTTTTTCTGCTTCAGATCCGGCCATACGTAGGCTGCTTGGTTCAGTACCTGCCCCTGCTCTGGAAACAGTCTGAAGAACACAACATGCTTCGATGTGCCATACTCACTACGCTCATCCACCTGGTGCAGGTACAGAGCTTCACCATCTGCTCTATGCTTTTGTTTTTGTTTTTTTCAGGCACATGTGCTGTCAAGCACAAATACCAGGCTGTCTGTTTTGATATATGGCCGTGTTGAGTACACCTGGCACTTTCATGACTTTTCCTTTTTTGGCCGCTGGCCCAAAAATTGGAATTTCTTGTTATAATGTATTGTCTGTTTTTTCCCCCCCCCAACTTTGATATTCTTACACGGTCTCAGAAGGTTCATAACACTTTGGTAAAATGCAAATTACTACTGCTTCTGGCAGTGAAGAGCATTATCTTGCCAGACATTTTTTATGATTTGTCATTTTTGATAATTTGCTGCAACATCACTTGAGTTTGCCACTGAGGTAATGAGAAAAAATGGCTCCAGCCATGAGCTTTGGTAACCCACAGGAATAAAGCTGCCCGCCTTCGTCTTCAACGTGCTTTGGACCCCTGTCTAGCTCGGCCTCATTACTTCATAGTGGCAGATGATTATGACAAGCTCCCATAGAGAGCAACACGAGAACACATCTGGCAATCTAAGCGAAACTCATGGGGTTGAACAAATGAGCTGGGAGTTGCTCGACTGCATTGACTTATTCAATGCCTTGCAAAACTCCTCAAAACTCTCCATGCTAAAATTATGCGGTTTTCAAAATAGATTGAATATAAATTTAGTTTGCTGAGTGAATAATTTGTACAACCACATTTTGCTGCAATTACACCTTTATCCCTGACCCGTCTGGTGTGTTCATTGGTCTTCGTGTTGCTGTACGGTGATTGTAAAAATCCAGCAGTTTTATGAAGATCAGTTAATAAATTAGACACCAGCAGACTCTATTTACTAACTAGGTTACCTCTGATGGTAGTTAGTTTTTAGTAGAATTTATTCTGTGGTATCAGTGTAAAAGAGCTAAATACGAACCTTTTTTTTCACAGTTTTTAAAACATTTTGAAAACCATTTACTTCCATGTGACATTCAGAGTTTTGTGTTGGTCTATCACGTCCTGCAAACGATTTGGTTTCTAAAGGGACAAAATCTGGAAAGGTTAAATAGATATGAATGCTTTGGCAATGCTTGGTACTAATTTGACGACTTGGAAAAAAATAATATAGAGTTGTGCTCTATCCATATTGTGCATGCTGTTAACTGTAGAGGAGGTCCTCTTAGTGAACATCGTTTGCTCTTTATATAAGAAACAAAAATAAGCAAAACTAATTTAGATGGAAGGGTAAAGGTCAATGTTTATTGCACAGACAACTGTAGTACTCTGGAGCCATGGGCTTGTAGCAGAATGGAAATGAGTCCAAGTGTGATTATTTTGGCTATTAAACTGCAGCCCATTTGTCACTGGAGCAAACCAATCTTGTCTCCTTGTGGTCACATGGCATTAAGTCAACTCCTTAGCTCATAAAAGCTGCAGTATTGACTCACTTGTTTTTAATGGATGAATTTTGCCCATAAGACAAGGTTGTGCCAGCTGGGGATTGAGCAACACTCTTATTTCTTTTTACACCCACATAAATGCAAGAGGGAGCAAATTAATGTCGCGCCGTCATAGAAACACTGTTGACAGTTCTGAAACACTACTCTGGCTCCACTTTGCCTTCACATGGATTAATTCTCCTGCTTGCATCACCCCGCCTTCATGCAACCCAGAAAACGCACTCTTTCTAATGCTTCAGTGTGACTTCTAGTAAGTGTTTTGTTTGTAAATACAAAGTGAAGTGAAACGTGAAGGGACTGGATGTGTTTTTTTAAGGGCACGGTGTCAGTGACGGTGGTTAAGTTTTCGTCAACAGAGAGGAGTCTGAGGGCACGCTTGGAAAATACTGAAGAGAAGTTTGAAGGGAGAATGTTATGTTAGTGTGCATAATTTATAAGTGGGGCTTTGCTAAAAGCAAAACCACATATTTACGCACGCTGTATACAAAACCATTCCTAAGGTCTGAGATGATTATTATTATCATACTAAACTTCCTGTTCTAGTTCAGTTAAGACAAAATGAAATATAACTACTAAGTAAACAGCAAAAGAAAAGAGAATTGGTGAATGTTTTATAACTTCAGGAGTGTGGCATCCACTTGGATTACTCTCTTTAAGCAACACATTGTTGTCATCAGATGATGAGGTCCCCATGACTTTGTAAGCGCCTGTTAATTTTAAACATTTGAGTTAATTGAGGTTCTTACCTATTGATTAAGGCTCCTGCCAACAACACTGGTTTCTTCTGTGAGATGATGGAACAAATCTTAAGATGTCAGCCAAGATATCAGGAAGAAAATTGTCTGGATCATTATTAGATACAATTTTCTTATGCTTCAAACTCCCACCTTCACTTGTTTAAACAGTTAAAGGTGAGACATGTTTTGAATTGGTGCTATATAATGGAAAGTGAACTTAAATTAAAAACGAGTACAAAACGCATGGAGGTGTCCAACCATCATACTGCTCAAAAAGAAGATGGTATTGTGTCTCAGAGATGAGGCGTTTTGGTGAAAAACGGGCATATCAGCCAGAAAACAGAAGCAAAAGACCTTACTAAGATGCTTGCTGAAGCTATTAAAAGCCTAATTATTCAGTCAAATAAGTTGTGTGCTAAAATGAGTTGAAAGGTCACTTTGAGAAAGCAGTCAGGTAAAAAGTGTTTAATCTGTGAACACATATCCAGGAGTCTGATGATGCAAACATTGAAGTGTTAGGTCTTAATGTGGGCGTCCTTCCACATGAATGTGGAATAACCTTATATAACAAGTTATTTTGGAATTATTTATTTCTCCATGTTACACAAAAGCCATGTTTCTGTATAATATGTTATTGTCTTGGACCTCAACAGGGAATCATACCCCAAAAAGAGCCCTAATTTCCTACTTACCCACATATCATCCAAAATGTCATTAAAATCCAAATGACCAGGAAATGAGCTGTGACTTAGTTCCTGCAGTTGTGCCCCAGTGTTTTCTTTTTCCTAAATAGTCCAAGTTAATGGGCCCGCACTGTTTTATCGGGTCATCAAATTAACATATAATGTCCAAACAACCCTTGCTGCTTAAATCAAGTATTTTGCAGCAAAGTTTCTGAGAGCTTCGTTATCCGAACGAGAACTAGCTGCACATGCCTTGCAGCAGGCCCCCCTCGTCTTTTTGCAAGGGGGGGAAAAAAACCAGAGTGCTTCAGCACGCGGTGCGGAAACGATGTATAAATCCACTCCTCTGCTATGCTCTGCTCACATGAGCTGCAAAGAACTTCAATTAAACCGGAGCGCACAACGCACAGGGACGCTTTGAAGCATCCTGTCTGCACCCATGTCATGCTGTCACCGTTTGGCACCGACTCTTGCATCTTTTTGTTCTTCCAGGGCCTTGGGGCAGAGAGTAAGAACCTTTACCCTTTCCTTCTTCCTGTCATCCAGCTGAGCACCGACGTTTCTCAGCCACCGCACGTCTATCTGCTAGAGGACGGACTGGAGCTCTGGTATGGATAAGCATGCGGTGCTCAAACATTTATGAGTACAGGAAAAAAAAAGAGATTCCCTGCGGCAGATATTTATGAACTACTTAGTGATCTCATTTCATCCCTTACACACACGCCTACACACGAATACCACGGCTGTCTTTATTTCTGCCTCCTTTTCTCTGTTGTGCCTATCGATGATGAGTCCTTTTAGTCTTATCATTTGTCAGCCTCATTTACTGACTGTTTGCTATCCCGTTTAGAGGCCAGATGCAAAGAGTTTACAGATAAGTGTTGCTTAATGAGCTCACCGTTGCATTCCGGTTGAATTGGCTTTTTCACAGGCAGAGATGTCTGATGGTCACCGAATTTGTTGAATATTCTTGTCGCTCACAATCTTCACTTTGACTTTGCTTTGAGAGCAAGTTATTTTATAGCCAGCATGAGGAACCTTCTACAGAGGAGCACTTTCTGTTTTGCAAACGAACACAGAACTTTCTTTCATTTACCAAAGATTTTACCCAGTTTTCCTCGTATTCTTTCTTCGTGCCAGCCCTACATCTCGGTCCTATAATGTATTCTGTCTGATGACCGGCACTGCCCTGTATACGTTTATTTTGTTTGCAAAGTCATTGTCATTTTCTCTTGCTTTTATCTTTCTTGCTCTTATTTCTATGTCTGTGTCCTTCTCAGTACCTCTTCTGTTCATTTCTTATCATTTCGTGAGATTTAAAGATTTTCCCCCAACCTATGGTTGCCTTTTGAAAACTGATAAATCTGTCTGTTCATTAATGGTAAATAGTTGCACTGCAGTTGTACAATTTTCAGAATAATAGCAGTAAAACATAACTAAATAGATCAGACACTGTTTTAGGAAGAAAACATTTATTTGTGAGAATGGATTCACTAGTAGGGTTAGTAGAGTAATAGAAAACCAACGGTCATGACCTGCATGCTGTCTAAGTGTGCCATACTTTGATTAAAGAAAGGTTTGACCAGAAAGAAGGAACTGAATGAAGTAAAGAAAAGGATTGGATGCTCAGATAAAATGATCTGAAACCTGAAACCAAAATCTGAAAAGACCTGAAAAAAACATGGGAAAACAACCATTCAAAAGGCCTGAAGAGTAGCTAAAATGGCAAACTTAGTCAAGGATCAGATGATCTGCAGTTACCTGCAATTAGTGTAACAATTAGGAGATGGTTGTGTGAAGCCAAGTTTTCACAAGACCCAACAAAGTCTGAATATTGGGCAATAAGACATGGGTTGAAAGGTTACAATTCGCCATAAAACACACTTATTGGCCTAAAGAGAAATGAATCAACGTTTTGTGAACTTACTAATTAAATATTCGGTTTCAGGCTAAAGGCTACAGATAGTTTCTCACCTTACCTCCAAATACAGATTCAAGCCGCCGCACACTTTGACGCATGGTGGCTCAGGTATCATGGTATGGAGGGTGTTTCTCACACTGTGTTTGGCCTCTTTATAACATACTAGGAATTAATGTTTAGTTTGAATACATAAAAATAGTTGAAGAGGTCATCATGCCTTATGGTGAAGAGAAAAACCCCTTGGAATGGGTGTTTCAACAGAACTGTCCCAAACACTCGAGCAGTGGACCTGGTCCAACAACTTAAACATTAGCGACCAGTCGGATCCCTGTATCCCTGATCCAATAGGAAACAACAATCATGCTGCTTCTGAGGCAAAAACCAAGAAAGGCAGAGGAACTGAGCAATATAATCGAATCACACTGGACTGGAAATAACTGCTCACAGGTTCCAGAAATTGGTTGGTAATCAGAAACACTGGCGTTACCACTATTGGTTCACTAATTCACTGGAAAGCTAAATCGTCAAGCATTTTTCTGTTGATACAGAAAGTTGTTAACTTGGGGAAAATATAAGTCAGGCACTGTTCTTTTTTGCGGAGTTTAATATTCCTGCTTTCCCTTGCATTTTGTAGATAGCAAATTGGAGGTTTTTGGTATTTTGGTTTATAACGGAATATGCCCGATGCATTACTGTTTTTTTTTTCTCCTACAACAAATTCTTACAAACCAAGAGTTTGTAAGAATTTATCAGTCCCTTGAAATACCAACCAGTAGCATTTAATTTGATGAACTTTTTAATCCACTTTAAAAATCAGAAACAGGTCACGGACATGTGCTTTGATGTTTAAACGAGGATAATCTTTTAATTCCTGTATTTTCTGTTAGGTAAAAAACTGCTACCTCTATCAAAGAACCCGCAGCACATTTTCTCCTCTGCTTGGTCTAAACCTTGATAATAAAAATCAGAATAGCCAGGTCAGACCTCCAAGAAAACTGGAAATCAGCATCAGCCTTGGAATCCCTGACTGGTGCAATCTTGTTTACTTCACAGAAACATTGACTGTTTAAACACTTGTGATGTGTGAAAAAAATGTGATGGTAAAAGACAATTCAGAAAAAATAGGAAAAGTCTAGAATAAAAAGATGAGATAGGGGGACGCCTCTAGTTCCTTCATGTGGAATTATTAAGTAATCTTGATAAACTGTTACTGTATGTTGTCTGTATTGACCAAAGGAATTGTGAAGGATCCCACCCCCATTGACATTTCAAATGTATCTGAGCTGAAAATGCTCTGTAGATTTCCCCCAAATTACATTTTTTTAATTCCCATAAAATGAAATTAAAAGCATCAGCACCGTTACCCCCTCTTACCCCCCCCCCCCCCTTCCTTTCACTCTTGTTGTGTTTTTCCCTCCCCTCTATGATTTCCATGCTCTCCTACTTTCCGTCTCGGTAATTTCTCCTGTTGCATTCTTTTTCCCGGCCCATTCTCTTCCTGCCGCCTCTAATCTGTGTCCTCTGCACTTTTTTTCTCACATCGTCAACCCTTTTTCTGTCTTAACATTTCTTATCTGCTTTGTTCCTCTCATCTTTTCCTTTACTCCCCCTTAATGTGTGTTCTCCCCATTTCCTCCCTCTCATTGTGTAGGTTGGTGACTTTGGAGAACAGCCCAGCCATCACCCCGGAGCTGCTCAGAATCTTCCAGAACATGTCGGCTTTGCTGGGTGAGCTTACAGAAGACTTCTTTTGTTTTCTGATTCATCCGACTGGGCGTGTGCAAATCTTCTTTAGAACATGATGCATCAACACAAGAATTAAAAGAGCAGAGTAAGGATAAAATATAACAATATTAGTATTTATTTAAGTAGACAGTAGTTAAATAAATAGTATAGGGAGGTGTGTGTGTGTGTGTGTGGGGGGTGATATTAGTACAGTTGAAAACAAATATTTCAATATACTGTATAAAACCTATTTTTCCCCCTCTGACATTAAATCACACAAAACTTTTCATTTTATTGGTCAGTTAGGCTTGATAGGATCATTTTTGAAATGTTCTTCAAATTCAGCAGTCTCTATACGTGTTTTAATATAATTTGGTGTCATTGCCTTTAAACCGTATGACTTGGGTTAAACTCTCACCAGCTTCTCAATAGTTTGCTGGAATTTTTTCCCATTCTTCCCGACAGAAATGGGACAACTGAGTGTTTGTAGGCCTGGTTTTGCCCAAACCTTTTCAGCTCTATTTTATATATTTTTGATGTGTGTCAATAAGGGCTTTTTATGGCCACTCCAAAACATTGACTTTGTTGTCCTTAATCCTTTCCAGCACTAATTTGGCTGAAAGCTAAGGCGTATTGCTTATTTGGAACATCCATTCCCGCCCCAGCTTTGTTTTTCTGGTTGTCTTGAGTTGTTGCTCTTTCAGTCAAGTAAAGCCTGGCGGCCTATAATACAGTGGGCAAAACCCTGCACATTTCCTGAGGTGCCCCAGTCCCTCCTTCAGCAAAACATCCCCACAACACGATGCAGCCATCCCTGTACTTCATAGTTGGGATGGTGTTCTGAGGCCTTCAAGCTTCAACCCTTTTCCTCCAAATTTAAGAATGTTCAACTACAATCTGACTGTTTCTTTTGGAGTAATGGCTTCTTCCCCTCTGAGTGGTTCACAGTCCATGTCATTTCACTGTGGATGAGGACGTGCTTCTACCGGCTTTTTTCTCTTGGTCTTTTGCTATAGAGTTGATACATTTGACACTAAAACACACGCATCTCTATAACAAAGAACCTGTCCTCCTTCCTGATCAGTATGGTTGCTGGACATTCCCGTAATGTGCATACGTGCATGTAATTGTTTGAACAGATGAATGTCACTGTGCCTTAGCGCCTTGGCCGATAAAGATAATACATGAAGGGTTGGGATTGAGGTCAGTCATCGACCATCCAACAGGCCCGAATCCATTACTGACCACACAGAATTTGCATGAACAGCAACGAATATACAAGATCCTTCGTAATTTGGCATTAAAGGTGCCATGACATCAAACCATTTCATGTAGTTGATAGTGCTGCATATATAAATTCTCCAAAGAATTTCGTAAGAAGTAAAAATTAGCACCAACTTGTTGTCAGACCAAATGTAGTAATGATATGCAGCTCTACCAAGTTGACTTCACTCGACCATATTTGGAAAACTGGTCAAACCCCCTCCAGTGGGACCGAAATAAATAGCCACATAGACCGTGGTGGGGCGCTCACTGTGGCTGCACTTATGCAGCTGGGAGCCAGAACCACCGCGGTACAGCAGCTTGTCACGCAGGAATATGTTGCTGGGATCCAGCTCTTCACTGCGGCGACTGCGGCGGATAGCTCACTCTCCTGGGCAACGACGAGGGAAATCATGCCGCTAGCAGCTGTTTAGGTTCAGTTAGTCAACCAGATTTTTCAGTTACAAACACCTTCCTTACATTTGACAGCATTTAGAAATGAAATAAACTTACAGGTAATGACAGCATTGTGGTCGCCAGCTTATGTGTTGGTACAGAAGTTTTTTTTTTTTTTTTTTATCCGTTTGTTTGAAAACTCAGACTTGAATTCCCCCACACTCAAGGAAAGTCTTCAGTAAAGTCCAATAAATGAACTTTAGCCACTCTTCTGCGATTCTCTCGTCCTTCGGGAGTGAGTGGAAGCTTTATGTATTTTTGACCACCCTTGGACATTTCAGCTCTCCTTTTTAGCAACCGCTGTGAAGATGGATTAAAATTGAATCTGGGATATTTGCGCTTTGCGGCTTCAGCGGTGACTGCCTCCTGTTAGAGCCGATACAGGCAGGCTGATCTGGGGCTGCCGTCTGCTTGATGGTGTGCTCTGATTGGAGAATAAGACAACTGACTAGAAAGATGACCCGTTTTCTGATCTGACCGGTTTTGAGCAAAGCCACAAAGCTGACCATCCTTTAGCAGGTGCTTTGATATTCACTTTTGACATTCACACGGCCTCATCAGTACACATCAGATCATCAGAAAAATGAAATTTGTTGTCACGGCCCCTTTAAAGCATCCTTCTATATAATATAGATATAGATGTCTTTCAGGTGTGCCTTAACAATACAGCCTCAAGTGGGCCTAGAAACAACTCAAATGCTGTGAATTGGTCCGTCAGAAGCTTGCAGAGCCTCAGCAACATCATCTTGGCTGTCGCTAATTGTTTAAAAATATAGTTGAGCACATATTAACTTTGAGTAAGTTTTAATATTTCTCATGAGAATTGTCTAGAAATGTATCCCATTAAAACCGAAAGTTTAGTCTGATTTTAATGTCTGACAGTGTGGAAAAAGTGGCCTTGGCCTTTCATACACTTTATGTAACCATCCAGTTTCAGCTGTATAAGTTTAAAGATAATTGTTTTCATCTTTCTTTTTTACTTCTAAATAAACTTAAGTGAAGTTTATTTATGAAGTCCCCTTCAGAGACACAAAGTCGCAACGTGCTGGAAAAAAGTCACCTTTGGGGTATATGTTGTATACAAACAAGGATGAAAAGGCATAATATCATGATATAAAAGCCAGGTAGGAAAAACATGTCTACAATGCAGCTGCTGACTTAAGCTAAATAAATCTGTTGTCAGAAAACCTAATTATATAATTTCATTCCTGTGGCTATTGTTTGCTTTTGAGGATCACAGCACTGCCTCAAGATATCCGAGCTACCGCTATAGGCAGCGATGAGTGGCCGCAGATTGAATTGAGCCGGCTGGATGATTTATCACAAGCTTAGATCATCAGGACGCCTCACATGTGTGTTTCTGGCCTTCTTTGTTGTAAGGGACATTCATTTAGTATCAGATCGCAACAAGTCAGACTTATACAACGGCTTTTGTGCTCGTATTGGCCTTGCTGGAGCATTTTATTACTTACTATATGGACTTTAAAGACTCCATAGGGCACGGAGAGCCAAAGGGCTGTGGGTCGGAGTAATAGTGGAGGAGGGAATTAAAGAGGATCAAGGAGAAGAGGGTTGATTGAACATAACATCAAGGCGGTAGATGAAAACAAATTCAAGTGACGGTGGTTGGAAAATCCGCGAAGAATAAGGAAAGGTTATACGTATGGCGTGGACATGGATGAATGGGAAGATAAGTGAGGCCCTTATCTTCTGCCTAACAGAAGCCATTTGATTTTAATTTACTTATTTTCTGCCAAGCCTCACTCCAAGTCAGATTAAGATGCAGAAACGAAAATAACAAATTATACGCCGTGTGCTTTGAGGTGACACAACCAGCTATAACTGAGGAGACTTTGCATGTGTTTACAGTTCACAATAAGATGTACAGGACGGAAATCAAAAGATCATCTATTTAGACTTAAAAAGTAAGGCTGACGCTGAAACAAAAATTAAAGGAGGAACAGTTAGCATTAATATATTCCTCAAACACTCAGGAACTGGGACCTAATTGGCTGTATCTACATGAGTAATGAAGATCTTTAAAGGATTCAGCGAACACTAATCAGCTGCCACATTAGTCTTTTAAGTGTTTCTGATGATGAAGTGAGAGAGTGTCGTTTTAGGAAGAGGTTGTTGAACTTCAACCGGAGATTAAATGTTGCGCAGTAAAACCCGGAACATATCACGAGAGTTTTGGTTTAGGCACAAAAGTCTGATTGGATGAATATATTTACTCTAAGCCTAATTCTTAAAGCTTTTAATATTGTTCAGTGTCAACGTTTGGTATTTTACACACCAAGGTATTCTTGTTGTGAACATGACCTTACATTGATCTTTAGCCAAATCAGTTCAGTCTTTGGTTTTACTCTAATCGAAATGATCAAGATTTGTGCTGAAACTCAAAGCCAACCGAGATGTGTCCTAAATCTGCAGCTGTGGCCGAGTGGTGCCTCTTGTTTACTGACTGGCAGAACTGATGGTATGCCGGAGACCTCGTTGGTTAAAAATCTCTTGTGACATTGCAATTAACTTCACTCAGCCATTTAACTAAAACAAACCACTATTTCCTCTGTCTTAACAGGAGGCTAATGTGTTCAGTGTTGTTGGGAAATGCACAGTTTGAGAGACCCATATAGTCATAATCAATAAATTAGAATATTATTGAAAGGTTCATTTATTTCAGTAACCCAGTTCACTAATGGTGCATTCACACCAAACGGCAGTGTTTGGTGTGAACGGCGGTGATTGAGGCGGTGTGAGCGGTGGATTTACATATTATCCCTATGCAAATGGCTCGGTCAGGGGCGGTGAAGCGGCCCACAGTGAGATCAGCGCGGTTAGAACAGTGCGGTGACTTTCGCTAGAGTTAAATATCTGAACTTTTCTGTCAAATCGCGTTGCGTCAACCTATCAGGGACTGGTTGTTGTGACACACGGTGAAGGAGCGCAGTGGAGATGAAGCTTCTTTCAATCATGATGGGAGAAATAAATATTATGAATAAGGAATGCTCTTTAGATGTTTGTGGGTGGCTTTGTGGGGGCCATTTTAATTTAGCCCTTAAAAGGACTGTTAAATCATTCATCATTCGTCCTCTCGTAGTGCCAGAATTGGACCGGCCAGCTACTGTTTCTATGGCCGGGTCAGGTAATCTGTCTGTCGGCCTCTTGCTCTGCTCTCCTCCGCTGCTTTCCCGGTGCTTCTGTCTGAGCTCCATAGCGGGCCTCTGTTGTACGGATGATCTGTCTCCGAAGCAGTTTCGGATCCTGGACAGACAGAAGCACCACAGGAAGCGACTGTGATCCAGCCGTAGCTCCTGGACTTCCTGAACTGGGAGCATCTCCGGAGGATCTGGTAGACCCACAGGGAGGCTGGCACCGTTGTTTGGCTTTCCCCATTAAATGCAGCACCATGACTCGCTTGGTAAAATCCCGGTCCAGCTTGTTGAATTGAACAGACACGCGGAAAGAAGCTTCTCCTATGTGATGGAGAAGCACGGTGAACCCCATGACACCATGCTTGGTGTGAACGCACCATAATAGGAACACATTTCATAGGTTAACACATACTGATGTTTTAACGCCTTTATTTCTATTAGTTATGACTTCCAGCTAATAAAAGTACATTTAAGATTGGATATTCTATCTGACCAATGAAAAAAGCTAAATTTTTAAAGCAAAAATGGATAAATAGTATGTTTAATACTGGCTTTAATAAAAATTTTCAAAGGTACTTTTGATCATACAAACTAGCCCCTTAGAAATGTAATGAAAATGACTAACAACCTGATTAAAATGCAGATTTTCTTTCATTTGTTTGGCTCAATTTTTCTCAATGCATGTTGAAGTTGGCTGTTTACTGGAATCAGATGTTTTTTTTTCCCGTTTGCTCTGTATTGATGAGTGACCTGCTGGTGGCAAACTCAAATCTGATCTTGTTTCAATCAATCAACACACCGTACATAAACAACACTATGTTGCACAGTCAGCAACTGCTGGTAGGAAAGATATAAATGGACTTTGATGTATGTTAAATCTTCTATTATAGTTGAGTTTTAGTTTCTAAGGGAAGTTGAAATTTACTATAATGGGTATCAGCAGGTGAAAACTTTAAAAAAAAAAAAACCACATTGGAAATCTGCCACATAATGTTGATTGTATTTCTGCCTTCACGGTGCATCTCATCTGCACGGCTCTAATGAGACCTTGAGGCGGTTTGTTTTTGTCCTCTAAAGCCGGGCGTACACTGTACGAGTTTTTCCCCTTTTCGGGCCGATTCTTCAGTCGTGCGGGCATTTTTGAATTGGGGTGAATTTCAGCTTGATCGTAGAGGGGGGGAGGAGGGGGGACTGGCTTCTCACGACTACCTCCCGATCAGGAATCGGACGATCGGTGAAAATCAAACATGTTTGAAAATCAGTCGGCTGTCGTGAGGTTTTCGTGAGCGCATCCTGCTGTTCAAGCAGAGCTACGAGGGAGCGCCCTCCCCTCCTCTTCGTCCCTGCCAGGGGAGGGAGGGGAGCGGGCGTCCCTGAAGCGACCTCCGCCCGGCCCGCTCGCGGGGGCGTTGGGGAGGGCGGCAACGCGCTGGCCGCCTGTTTCGGCACTCCTCCGCGGTCCGCGCTGGCCGCCTGTTTCGGCACTCCTCCGCGGTCCGCGCTGGCCGCCTGTTTCGGCACTCCTCCGCGGTCCGCCGCCTGTTTCGGCACTCCTCCGCGGTCCGCCGCCTGTTTCGGCACTCCTCCGCGGTCCGCCGCCTGTTTCGGCACTCCTCCGCGGTCCGCCACCTGTTTCGGCACTCCTCCGCGGTCCGCCGCCTGTTTCGGCACTCCTCCGCTCGCGGGGGGTGCGGGCTGGGCGACCTGCCGTGCCGAGCGGCCGCCGGTGCGTCTCGTCCCTCCTCTCTCCCCTCCGTTCCCCCGACGCCCGTTGCCTCCTGCGGGCCTCGCCAGAGCTGGGCTCGAACCCCTGCTCTGGGTCCCTGTCACCTACCGTCGCTCGCCTGCCTCTGCCATCACAGCGAGCGGTCCCAGAGGGGGCACGACGTACAGTGTGAGCAGTCCGGTCGCGTCCAAGCGCCGCGCCGCACAGATCGTGAGCGGTGAACTTTTTAAAACCCGCGGTTCCGTCGCACAGTTTGAGATGTATATAAGTACCACGACTGAAAAACTCGTACAGTGTATGCCCGGCTTAAAGGTAAAGTTGGTAGTTGAATCTGTGTGCTTTTACAAGCCAAAGTTTTATTGGGCAAAGAACTGAGCCTTCACCTTGCAAGACCTCTGTTATTGGGAGGATGTTGATGACGCTTTTTAGATAACTTAGCAGCTTTAAGCAACTTTACTAACACACCTCCTTATAGTCTGCCTGCTCTTTCCCATGTCAGCCTATGGTAAGATTATTAGACTGAGACATCTTTCTTCTCTAAAATAGCAACAATAGACAAAATATTGCTCTAAGTTTAGAATAGGCTGCATCTTGTTATTCCCTGTGCAATATTTGTCTACATACTATGGAAGTAGGCAGTTTCTGAAGCCAGTGTGCACATTGTGACAGTTTAATTTAAATTTTACTCCAGGGCTCCTGTTGTGTAAGGCCGTTTCAGTATCTACATCTACAAAAGACCCAGCCTTTCATGGGTCGGCTTACCGATTGTCTTGTGTTACAAAGTGAAGCGGGGTACATAAACGGTTGCTTTTAAGTACGTTTGTTTATATTCTGCTTTCTGAAAAACATACCTTGTTCGCAGAGTTGTTTTCCGCAAACAGCTTTCCTTGCTTGCAAATTCAGTGCATGCACTGTTTATTTGGCCTATAACTCTTTCACAATGTTGCATCAAGCAGAAACATATTTTTTTGTTACGTTTAGTTCTGCTTCTGTTTTGTTCGTCTACGTTCAGCTCCTTTTATGTTTTATGTTCGTTAATTGTAATATAAATGCACTCACATTATGAATTTTTATTTGGATGGTTTGTTATAGACCAAAATCAAGTGGTGCGTCATTGTGAAGTGGATGGAAAATGAGACATGGATTTTTAACATTTTTACAAATAAAAACCACAGTATACTGACAGTGAAATGTGATGCGATGATGCTGTAGGAAGGGTTTTCTTTAGCATGGGTAAGGAGACTGGTCAGTTCTCATGAGATGAATGGAGAAAAATACAAGGTAGTCCTGGAAGAAAACCTTTTATCGCCTTCAAACATTATGCGATTTTGCTATTCCATGACACTGTGCGACATAAATTTAATAATCTTTGGTGTGACGTCAAGTTTTGATGTGTGCACATCGTACAATTACTATTGACTACTAAATTACTTACTCCGTACAACAATCAGCAACTTCATCAGCGTCTGCCATCCATCCACAGCACCGGCTGGATTTCACATAAACACAATCAGCTGTTTGGCCACATGCTCTACTGTTGTATCCCAAATCCATCTGAAACAGAACCTCAACCAAATAAGTTTAATAAAAATAGTCCAGTAATAAATTAAAAAGTCCTCTTTGGAGGAATCGGTTTAATCAACTGTCAATGTTTTTTCATAAATAATAATAAAAAAATACATTCGGGAAAATGTTCCAGTTCAACGCATCAAAGTCCTCTGCTAGTGCAAGAAAAATAAGATCCCACAGGAAAAACAAATGCGTTGTGGCCTAAATAATTTCAGTCTTGGTCTAGGCTACCACAATAAGGGAACAATAATGAAAGCTCTCACCGGGTTGTGCCTTGGGTGCAATCCAACATGCACACAGCTGATGAAGATGCACCTTCACAGCTCTCAATGCGCCATGTGGCGATGTGTTTGCTCCGGTTAAACAAACTTGTCTGATCGGAGCAAACATGACAGGTTATCCCTGACAGAAATTGATTCACAAATCCAAAACTTTTTCAGTTTTTCTTTATTTGCTGGGCAGCACATAACATGCGCAGCCTTTCATTTCGTGTTACAGCGGCCCAGACAAGCAGCTCCGATTAGACGCAGGTCGTAGCAACTGTCACGCTGAGCTATTCTTTCTAATTTTCTGACACTGCCAGATGTTGATCACAGGTTATCTTTGGCCGCAAGAGGCTAAATAAAAACAGCCCTCCATGAATCTGTCTAACTACGCAAGATCCCGATTTAGAGCCATGACCAAAAATCTCCCACAGTCCTCGTCTTTTGCCTGCGACGGCTGAAAATCGCACAGTGTACCGACGATTAGAGAGAGCAAAAGACCAGAGACTGTCTTGTTTTTAGATTTTTAGTTTTAAATCATTTTGAAAACCTTGCATTATCTTCCCCTACACCACTATGGTTTACTTTATGTTGGCGTCAGTCACATGAAAAATACCAAGCTTTCTTTAGTTGTGAAAAAATCTGCACAAGCAAAAAGGGTTATGAATATGAAGTATTTAATGTATATAATTTAAAAAAAAAGAAGCTTTCTCCCTTGAACAGACCAAAGCTATGCCACAGAATACGGTTAAAGGTGTGTTCTGGTTATTGTAGTTCAGTGGTCTTCGGACGTGCTTACAAGCAGGCAACAGAGAAGGAAGAGAATGTGCCGTGAAATTGCAGGCCAGTTTAAAGTTTTACCACTAACCCCCAGTTGGTGAGTC
Organism: Fundulus diaphanus; assembly: GCA_037039145.1. Classification (NCBI taxonomy): domain Eukaryota; kingdom Metazoa; phylum Chordata; class Actinopteri; order Cyprinodontiformes; family Fundulidae; genus Fundulus; species Fundulus diaphanus. Next base: position 20,325,286 of record CM073127.1, on the reverse strand, counting down.
AGACTTGGAAAAGGTATGGGAGCATTTTATTTTTGACTTAAGTACAGCACAAGATGACCATATGCTGTGGGTAGATCTAGTGTGAGGGTATTATTCAGCAGTGAAAGTCACTTTCTCAACAGTGCTGTAAGAAAACCTTTTATGTTTTGTGCATTAGCAGTGGGGGTTTCTGTATATTTGAGTGCTTGTATTCAAGTCCCAGCAGAGCAGTCTGTGCTTGCTTGGATTTTACTGCCACAAAAAATCTGAAATGGATTAGAGCAAAAGGCCACATTGCTCTGGTTTTCCTCTGATTTGAACACATAATTATAATTGTACTGTCTGGTTTTACCTAGTATGCCTCTTCCTAATTTAGCTGACATTTAATTTTATTGTGTTTATTGTGTTTCGTCAGTAACGATGGAATCCGAACATTGGAGCAGGTTGGTTTAACGTATTACGGACGTTGCACACTGGATTTCTAGCTGTTGGATTACTGCCAGTCCATGTCTCTGGTTAGACTTAATCTGCTGAACAACAAAGTAAAGCAATAACTATAACACACCATCATTACTTGCTCTACAAAATGCTAAGTAAAACATATTTTTATCCCACGATCTGTAACCTGGTGAACTAACATGTCCAACTATTCATTCAAGCATCCAGTGAGTCATAATTGTGATTTATGCTGGTAAATGATGCGTTGCACTCTTGAAGGATGTGTAAAACATAAAGCAAGTAAGGGTTTTTGGCTGTGGGGGCGATTTAGGAGCTGTGGATACCATGGTATAGACATGTATATGGTATGTACCATGGTATCATGTTTGTCCCCCCACAAAATGATCTGGTTCAGATTTTTTTTAAACGGAAAAATTGACAATTATTCTTTCTGCTGTTTAAAAATTGTACTATATTGGTTATTCCAGTCATAATATGCAACAGCACGATAATCTTTGTTTGTAAAGAGACTGCTAACTGACTTTTTGAATTGGATATGAGTCTTATTAAAGCCTAAGGAATATTTGCATGCTTTATGCTTTTCAGGAGTCGTTGTTGGACAGTGCAACAATATATATTGATCGATAGACGTATATAGATGATAGACAAAAATGGGTCAATAAAAAGTTCAATAGAATAACAGTTTTCCTTCCTTTTGCATTCTAAGATAAGATAAGATAGACTTTATTGATCTCAGTGGAGAAATTCACTTGTCACATTGGCTCAGTAATCAAAAGAAAGTGCCAAAAGGAGGCAAAGGAGCATGGGGTATATGCAGTGCGTCCACATATATACAGTGGATTGAGGAAAAAAAAAAGAAAGCAGAGATTTAAGATGACTCATGTACATTTAAGGTGACTTATATACATATGGATTTGATGTCGTACATTGAAGTGGTACCAGGTAAAGAACAACAGTGAGGTAGTGAGATAGCTATAACAGCTGAAGTCTCTTATTTAACAGGATTATTGCACAGGGCCAGGATCATGTAGGTTAATATTACATCATTACGTCCTCTCAACCAATCGCAAAGCAGACCCAGGAATGCACCGTCGCCAAGCTCTGCCCCCTTCAAAGAGTTCAAAGAGCATGCATGCTTTTCTCTTTTTTAAAAACTTGCGGTTCTGGTAAAAAGTTAGTTGAATAAAGGGTGTTGAGTTTGAATTCAGTGTTCTTTATTTAAAACAGGTCATTAAGCAACAGCATAAAATGGTCAGCGTTGAACTTAAAATATATGTTTTGAATTTGTTAATTATCCATATCGATCAATATGATTGCTATTTTATCTATATGCTTTTTTTCTATATTGTCCAGCCCTAATCTGTGTGCATCCTGAGCCGTGTCTGTCTCATCAAAAATGTCATTATGTTAACGCATAATTCTTGATTCAAATATCTGTAACATATATAAGCTGTTGATTTTAATGCATACATTTCTACCAATATATATTAAGTACATTAAATATTGTACCTTGTTGCTGTTTTGCTCTTTATGGAGAGGCTGGTCTGAATCCCAACCAATCAGCAGCTCAATCAGGACCCAGACCATGGTGCTCAAAATGTAATCTTTAGTGTTAGCCCTGTCTGAAGCTTAACTTTAAAAATGTTTATATACCTTCATAGCGTAATCAGCCTGTGCCCATTTTTCTAGTCATGAAGCAAATTTTTTTGACAAAGCATTAATAAAACCAGTGCATCATTTTTTAGTCAGATCCTTCCTGGGGTTAAACAGGCTGTTCAACTTTCATATAGAATTTGCAGTTGATAAAATATCAAAAAGCAAACTTGTATTGACTTTATCACTCGATGGATGTTACTCCCATGAACATTTGAAGTTGAGTTTTGATGTGAATATAGTTGAAAAGACTGAATAATTCTCCTTGAGCTGCAAGTGTAAAGTAGACAGTTTCTACAGATCTGAACAGCTCAATTACATATTTTCCGGCCCGCTGAATCCAGCCTCCTAGATGTGCGCTGTTGAGTGCAGAAAATTATCATGCTGTATGAAATGCCTCCTTTAAAATTACAGCGAATTGTCAGCCATTAATGCTTTTTCCACACTTTGCTATTTTTCATGTCGCTGTCTCATGTTACTTTGAGAAACATTATGTTCCTGAGGTTGATTTTGCACATTTTAAACTCATTAGATATCTTGAATATAATCAACTTGTCACTATATTTCAAGGGAAAGCTGCCGGGATAAAAGATGGTAGCTTAAAGGTATCGTCACAGGTCAAAGCAAAGTAGCACGCTGTTTTAAAATTAATATTTTCAGCATTTGGGAGTGAAAAGAACAGCTTTTATGCTACATGTATGCATCTCTTTCCCTACATTCTGGAAAGGTTATTGAGGAAATCAGGTTTTCTGTTTCGGAATATTTCTCAAGCGTCAGCCTCTCGTTATCTTTGGCCGCTTTTTACTCGAACATCGGGTCGTTCATTCTTTTGGTCCGTGGAGAGCAGTGGAGGGATGTGGGCCATTGAGAGACTTTGGCTCCCGGGGAGGTTTCCACATGCCAGGTACGTGGCCTGGCCTCTCTGATAACGAGCCCTGTTCCATCACTGCTAAACGTTCTCAGCAAATTCCTTGATTAGAATGTCAGGAGCACCGCTGCGGTAAAAACGTTAGACCAGCTCTGTGCTCTGTCTCTCTACCACTTTGAACTAGAGCACATTTGTGTTGTTAAAGTGAAGCGACTGTTTGTCCTGGAGCAGAACAAATGCAAAATGAAATAAGCAAATGAGATAGCTGATTTGCTACTTTATTTTGACTTTAGGTGTTTTTTTTATGTATGTAGCAAAGGAAAGAGAAGTGGCTAAAACCAAGGGTGCCAAATTCCAGTCCTCAAGAGCTACCATCTACTACTGCATCTATCCATCTTCTAAAAGTTACACAATAGTTGCTCTCCTAAACAGGACCTCGACACCTCTGGAAATGGAAGAAATGCATAGATTTGTTTTTTAAAAAACAAAAATATGGCAAAAAATATTACAAACTTGTAGTCTGACGGTCCCTATAAAGCCTTTGGGATTTTAGTAGGATTTTCCTTAACATGAAGATAATTTTGTGTTTCTGTTTTATTGCAGATAATAAATAAAATACCTTTAGTCACAAACGTACTGGTGTGTTTTAATTGATTACATGGGTGAATTAAACAGGGCATATTATCCCCCCGCCCCCCATAATCAATAATGTTTACAGCGAAGCGGTATCTGAAGTAAAGACACGTGAAAGTTCTCCCACTTAACTGCCCAGCTAATGTGCTTCATGGATCAATTTAGACATCCTCATTAGAAGACAACCTTTTTATTTCAGGCCTCTCTACTCAAAGTAATGACTTCAATTACAGCTAGCATACACATTGGATGTGTTCAGTCATATTTAATGCAGATAGACTGAGTTATCTGTTGAAGTTTAATTATGGGAAAACTACTATAAACTTGTAATCTTTGACTTTTCTAACACTATAAATATCAAACTTAATTTGCTGCATTTTTTTCAAGGTCAACTGGTGGGACTTCTGGCCTTTACATTATTATTGTATTATCCCTTTACACACTGAAGCTATTGCTTTTTAAGATGATTTTTACCATTTATTTGCTTGTATATCTGAGAAAAACTTCCAGACACCAGGTTTATTTAACACCCAATTGTTCATATGCTGGGTTTGTCCAGTTTAGCTTTAGTTTTATGAGTCAAACATTGAAGTTATCCAAGAAATCATTACTTTTGCCCAAACCTACACCACTTTTTGACAAATAAGGTCCAGAAGACTTGATTTCTGGTTAATGATTAAATGTTTAAAAGTTTGCTGTTTCTTTGATAAGTCATAAGAATTTCTTTTGGTACCAGCAAAATTTAATGCAAGATGACATTTAATTTTATTTACTAGAGATGCATGATATATTGGCATTAACACTAGTATCTGCCAATGTTAGTCATTTTTTTAAACATACCGGTATTGGTCTGATAAGTAAAACTGTGCCGATATTAACAACCAATGTTTATTTCCATCTAGTTGCCTTTTGTGCTTGTGTTTCAAGACGGAGAGGGGAGGAGGTTGGCCTGCGGTTTTTGTTTGGTCATGTGACAGTGATGCATCATTTTTTATTTTTTTTTTAAATGAAGCAGAGAGCTAGAAAAAAAGGTGTCTAGACTATGGCCTACATTCAAAAATTCAGTTAGCATAGTTTTCAGTCGGTACAAGCTTCTACAAAATTTGACCATCGCAGAAACACACATCGGTTATCGGACATAATAGCAATATCGATATCGGCCCAAATTTTCATATCGATGCATCCCTATTGTTTACCCACTCAGGGATTGGTCTGATCGTTGTGGTATAGAGCAGTCTTACACGTTCATGACCTCTACCATGCTTATTTACAAGTTAAACAGGTGCTAGATTCAGGCTGATTGCTTTAATGCAAAAAATAAATAAATGGTGCTTCCATCCATCCATCCATCCATTGTCTTCCGCTTATACGGGGTTGGGTCGCGGGGGTAGCAGCTTCAGTAGGGAGGCCCAGACGTCCCTCTCCCCAGCCACTTGGGCCAGCTCCTCTGGGGGAATCCCAAGGCGTTCCCAGGCCAGCCGAGAGACACAGTCCCTGGCGTGTCCTGGGTCTCCCTCTGGGCCTCCTCCCGGTGGGACGTGCCCGGAATACCTCACCAGGGAGGCGTCCAGGAGGCATCCTTACCAGATGCCCGGGCCACCTAAACTGGCTCCTCTCGACGTGGAGGAGCAGCGGCTCTACTCTGAGTCCTCCCCGGATGACTGAGCTCCTCACCCTATCTCTAAGGGAGAGCCCAGACACACTACGGAGAAAACTCATTTCGGCCGCTTGTATCCGGGATCTCGTTCTTTCGGTCACGCCCCAAAGCTCGTAACCATAGATGAGCTTTTTGGCTCAGCTCTCTCTTCACCACAACGGATTGGTACAGCGCAGGCTTCACAGCAGACGCTGCACCAATCCGCCTGTCGATCTCCCGCTCCATCTTCCCCTCATTCGTGAACAAGACCCCAAGATACTTGAACAACTCCACTAGGGGTAGCACATCCTCCCCAACCCGGAGGAGGCACTCTACCCTTTTCCGGTTCAAGACCATGGTCTTGGATTTGGAGGCACTAATTCTCATCCCGGCCGCTTCACACTTGGCTGTGAACCGCTCTAGTGAGAGCTGTAGATCATGCCCTGATGAAGCCAATAGGACCACGTCATCCGCGAATTGCAGAGACGCAATCCTAAGGCCACCAAAACGGATCCCCTCAACAACTTGGCTGCACCTAGAAATTCTGTCCATAAAGGTTATGAACAGAATCGGCGACAAAGGGCAACCTTGGGGGAGTCCAACTCTCACTGGAAACGAGTCCGACTTACTGCCGGCAATGCGGACCAGACTGACACCGGTCATACAGAGACCTGACAGCCCTTATTAAAGGGCCCGGTACTCTGTACTCCCGGAGTACCCCCCACAGGATCCCTCGAGGGACACGGTCGAATGCCTTCTCCAAATCCACAAAGCACATGTAGACTGGTTGGGTAAACTTCCATGCCCCCTCCAGGATCCTGCTGAGGGTGTAGAGCTGATACTGTTTTCCGCGCCCAGGACGAAAACCACACTGCTCTTCCTGAATCCGAGATTCGACTATCCGACGGACCCTCCTTTCCAGAACCCTGGAATATACCAGGGAGGCTTAAGAGTGCGATTCCTCTGTAGCTGGAACACACCCTCCGGTCCCCCTTTTTAAATAGGGGGACCACCACCCTAGTCTGCCAATCCAGGGGAACTGCCCCCGATGTCCACGCGATGCTGCAGAGCCGCGTTAACCAACACAGCCCCACAACATCCAGAGCCTTAAGGTACTCAGGGCGAATCTCATCCACCCCCGGGGCCTTGCCACCGAGGAGCTTTTTAACAACCACGGCAACCTCAGCACCAGAAATGGGAGAACCCGACCCAGAGTCCTCAGGCTCTGCTTCCGCAATGGAAGACGTGTTGGTGGGATTAAGGAGGTCTTCGAAGTATTCCGCCCACCAACGCACGACTTTCCGAGTCGAGGTAAGCAGCACACCACCCCCACTATACAGTGTTGGTACTGCACTGCTTCCCCCTCCTGAGACGCCGGATAGTGGACCAGAATCGCGTCGAAGCCGTACAGAAGTCTTTCTCCATGGCCTCTCCGAACTCTTCCCACGCCTGAGTTTTTGCCTCGGCGACCAGCCGAGCCGCCTGCCGCCTTGACTGCCGGTACACATCAGCTGCTTCCGGAGCCCCACAGGCCAATAATGCCCGATAGGACTCCTTCTTCAGCTTGACGGCTTCCCTCACCGCCGGTGTCCACCAGCGTGTTCGAGGGTTGCCCCCGCGACATGCACTGACAACCTTGCAGCCACAGCTCCGACTAGCCGCCTCAACAGTAGAGGCGCGGAACGTGGTCCATTCAAACTCAATGTCCCCGCCTCCCTCGGGATGTGTTCAAAGCTCTCCCGGAGGTGGGAGTTAAAGCTCCGTCTCACGGGGGACGTTCCCAGCAGACCCTCACAATACGTTTGGGCCTGCCAGGTCTGACCGGCTTCCTCCCCCGCCATCGGAGCCAGCTCACCTCCAGGTAGTGGTCGGTGGAGAGCTCCGCCCCTCTCTTCACCCGAGTGTCCAAGACATGCGGCCGCAGGTCAGATGAAACGACAACAAAGTCGATCATTGAACTACGGCCTAGGGTGTCCTGGTGCCAAGAGCACATGTGGACACCCTTATGCTTGAACATGGTGTTTGTGATGGACAATCCATGACGAGCACAGAAGTCCAACAATAGAACACCACTCGAGTTCAGATCGGGTGGGCCATTCCTCCCAACCACGCCCCTCCAGGTCCCACTGTCATTGCCCATGTGAGTGTTGAAGTCCCCCAGCAAAATGAGGGAGTCCCCAGGAGGGGCACTCTCCAGTACCCCCTCCAAGGACTCCAAAAAGGGTGGGTAATCTGAACTGTTGTTTGGCGCATAAGCACAAACAGTCAGAACCCGTCCCCCCACACGAATGCGGAGGGAGGCCACCCTCTCGTTCACTCGGGTAAACCCCAACGTGCAGGCACCGAGATGAGGGGCAACAAGTATGCCCACTCCAGCTTGGCGCCTCTCACCAGGGGCAACTCCAGAGTGGAAGAATGTCCAACCCCTCTCAAGGAGACTGGTTCCAGAACCAGAGCCATGCGTCGAGGTGAGTCCGACTATTTCTAGTCGGAGCCTCTCAACCTCGCGCACTAGCTCAGGCTCCTTCCCCACCAGAGAGGTGACATTCCACGTCCCAAGAGCCAGCTTCTGCAGCCGAGGATCGGAACGCCAAGGTCCCCGCCCTCTACTGCTTCTCTACTGCTAAATGGTGCTTCTCACTGTAAATTGCAGAAGACCTGCATATCCGCCACATACTTGTCTGTGCAGAGTCCGCCTAGAGGATCCACGGATGTCGGCGGACTCTGCACAGACAGGTATGCACAGAGCTTAATTTTAACGGCCACGTACGCGGTGTCACACTATAAACTGCTCGGCAGCAAGCTGTCTTCACACGAACTGTTTTATATGTGACACTGAGCTTGATACACTGAGCTGCTCCAAGCAGACAGTCGGAAGGGCGTGCGGCATCACAGTCCCTCTGTTCTTACTGACAGGCGTACGGTGGGAGCCTGCTGGGAAAGAAATGGCTCTGCTAGCTAATCAAACATTTCACCATCCCTTCCGCCGCTTCGTCCCACTGGCAGAAAGTGTTGGAATTGTAGGAATTTGCCACAACAAATGTAGGCAACATGTTAGCTCAATTATGAAGGATAAAACATCCGCGGAGAGTCAGCGCGGAGTCTGCGCAGCTCACATTATGCACACAGTACGGCAGAGTATGTGGGAGCCTTAAATGTACATCTGGAATCTAGAAAATATGATACAAATAATAGATTAGAATAGAAAATCTGTTAGAATGAGTATAAATAAGTGAAACATTTTGTAAAAACTGTCCAATCACATTAAAGTTGAAAAACTGATTTAAAAACAAAAAACCTATACCCTAAATGACATTTACAGTACTTTAAAAAATATGCTGTTAGCGCAAGAGCATAACATTTTTTCTATTGAGCTGCTATTGGCACTCCACAACAACAAGGAATAAAATTCAGCTCATTTTTGCATCCATACATGCATAGAAGGTGAAATGGCCATTTCAACCATTATTTTATTGGTTTTCAATTCCATTCTTTCTCTGTTATATAATTTGGCTGTATTTGACTAAATACACTTTTTTTGGTCTGTTGAAGTCTTCATTTATTATCAACCTCACACATTTAAAGCAAAAATTGGTTTATTAGATGACCATAATTGTAGCATTTTTCTCTCTAAAACACTGGAGCTACCTCCAGGGCTGTTATCAGAGTCATATGCGAGGCTCATTTTCTAGTTAATGTTCATAACCAAAGCAAATTTTTGCAGCATATGCCCAGGGCTATGAAATATGTTCTGACTAAAGCCTAATCAGGGCCTCAACAGCTGCTGTTGTGACTAGTTCTGTTATGACACTTTGTGTGTGCTTGTGTGGAGAAGGTTAATGTGGTCTGCCTACCCTGCAGAATCTGTCAACTGGCAAAAAGGCCATTTGGACTCATTTTTGGCCTTTTGAATATTTTGTTCATGGTCAGAAAAAGTATTGGCAAGAAAAAAAATGAAATGAATTTGAAAATAACTGAATGTGTACGTTGAAACCTGTGCTCATTCAACTTAGAAAATATTTGCTAGTGCCAGGTGGAGCGCTCTCTAGTAATTAGTAGATGAAATAAAATGTAAATAAATTGGATATTTAGGGCATAGATAAGTAGTCTGTAATCCTCAGCCTTTCTGTTGCTGTAGACTCATTCCTCTATTCCCTATGCTTATCCAAGATCGGGTCGATGGAGTATCCTATCAAAGGTAGAAACCCAGCAGCACTTTGAAGCTCTTTCTGGGCTGATACCAAGGTATTTCTAGGCCATAGCAGACATGCAGTCCCTCCAACCAGTTCTGGTTCCGGTCTCCTCACAGTGGGAAGGCGGCAAACCTTCCAAAAGGAGACATGCAAGATGCCTCCTGTCAAGATGCACAAACTACCTCAGCTGACTCCCGAGGAGGAGCAGCAGGATGCCGTCACATCTATAAGGCGAAGTCCAGTCACCCTACAGAGGAAGCTCATTTTTTTTAGCTGCTTGTTCAGTCGATCATGATCCATGCCTCATGACTATAGGTGAGCATTGAAATGTATATAGACTATTAAATCTCTTTAATTCATTTAATTAGTTTGATCATTCAGTAGTAAACAATGAGAATCAAGTCATGGCGTCAGTTCTCAGTTCCCTGACTTACCCAACCTACCTTTGGGCCCAGAATTTAAATTTTGTTCATTTAAAAATAATCTTTCCACAAAAACTTTAAACTCTTACTCTTATGATAATATTCTAACACAACCTTTGCCTCAGCGGGTATTGCTTCAGTCTGTTCACTGCTTCGTGACATAATGATATTTGACAGTGTTGTTCAACTTTTCCAGAAGCAGAAGGGAGTATAAGTAAATACTTTGACAGCTGTCAGATATGTGTCCTGATGTAACAGATGAACATCTCAGTTGATGATTTTCAATGATTTTGATTTCAACCATAGTCTCACTAAGATTTTATAAAAGCTGCAGAAAATATCTTCACTGGAGTACACTATTCTGTTATTTGTTCATGCTCAGAATGTAAGTAAAAAAGTCTACCCTGTATATATTTTGTCATACATAAATATCATTATGTTGCTAAATTTCTGAGTTAGAAGGCGGACCGTTATATGTTATTTGGTAGGCGTTCTTTTGTGTAGTATGTTCATATTTTACTATTCCTGTCTAGCACTACTCCTCATCTGAATTATAGTTTTAGGAGACCGATCTTATTAGCATTCACATCTTTCCTTTTCATTATATGTTAGAATCCACCTTCTGAAAACTGAATCAGTCCTCCTGGTGTTACCAACTAGCATGCATTATGTGCAATACGCAGTAGAATGAGCTGGAATGAAAAGTGCTAAGGTTTGTATTGCAGTTTTTTTATTTTTTACTTTCATATTTGACCACATTTCCTCTGACCACTCTAGTTTTCCTACGATGTTAACTGAAGTAGCCTTTTAATGGTGCCTTGGATATTGACTCTCATCTCATTCATAATTGCCCCTCTATGTTTGCGCCAGTCTGAGTCTCTAGGGACTAACTTGTGGCATCACATCTGAAAGCAATATTAGAGGAGTCAATATGTTGTCACTAGAGGGTTGCTGTGATAGCAGTTAAGTTATGTTCCATCAATGGGATTGCCACCAGAGGTTTTAAATCCTCTTCTTGTTGGGGTCTAAAGTTACATTAAAACTGCAATTTTTTTCAGTGTAGAATTAACATGTATCATAAACCTTAAGTACATTTCTAGGTTTACAAGCCTTATATTAATGTAAATTTAAATACACTATATTGCCACAAGTATTCGCTCCCCTGCCTTGATTTGTATACAAACTTAAATTATATTCTATTCTCGATCCATAGGGTTCAATGTGACGTTGGTCCACCCTTTTCAGCTCTTAAAGGGGAAGTCCGGTCAACAAGGAAAAATCAGGGTATCAATAGCTATAACTAAAACTAATACGTTCGTGGTTATTTAATGAACTTATCTTTAATCAATAAGAAAATAAAAACATAAATTGTCGTCTGAATCACTGTGTATGGGGGCTGACATTACTGCCCATATTTGGGCAGTAAGGGGCGTTTGACATCACATCCTGCGACGTAGAAAAGCGGAAGCGGCGACAGCATTTCTCTCCGCTTTCCATGCAAAGTCAATAGGAGCCGTTCTACACAGCTGCGATCATCAATAATTATTTCGGATTTCCAGAGGACTCCGCCCAGCAGCATGCTCCGCCCAGCATGTGCTGGAATGCTTTTATATTTTATTATTTATACAATGATGACCACCTGCCCTATTTACTAGGGGGCAAATATATAACTTAAGTCACTTCAGCGCGATCTCTCCTCCGCTGTGTGTGTGTGTTTGTGCGCGCAGCGCCGGCACACACACACACACAAACACACACGCGCGTGTATATATATATACTGTAGGACCCGACTGAGTTTGCAATGGAAATAGGTACGCTGGATTCCGTCAAAAGTCCGGTTTCTGTCAAGAAACTCTTCTAAAACATCCATATCGCTATCAGATGATGATGACTCCACGGAACTCTCATCACTGTCACTAAATACTTCATCACTCTCTGCTTCGTACAGAGCACCAGTTGCCACTTGGAAAATAGTGCGCCGTGACAAACAGAGCGTTGAAACTTGCTCAACAGCGGGTCCGCCGAGTGACGTCAAAAAATGGGAGGTGACAGTACTATTCTTGACCAAGATGGATTCCTCCACATAAACATGATTAAATGAGAATTATTCTTAATTAAAAAAACGTATATTTTTTTGCACAGTATGTAGTAGTTTTATATTTAAAGTACTTTCAGCAGTTTGAATTCTGATTTTGAACGGACTTCTCCTTTAACAGCTTCGACTCGTCTGGGAAGGCTGTTCACAAGGTTTTGCTGTGTGTTTAGGGGAGTTTTTGACCATTCTTTCAGAATAGCAATTGTGAGGTCATACATTGATGTTGGACTAGAAGGCCTAGCTCTCATTCTCCGATCTAATTCGTCTCAAAGGTGTTCTATCGGGTTGCGGTCAGGATTCTGTGCAGGCCAGTCAAGATCATCCACACCAAACCCGCTCATCCGTGTCTTTATGGACCTTGCTTTGTTTGTTGGAAATTGGAAGGGGCCATCTCCAAACATCTCCCACAAAATTGGCAGTATGGAATTGTCCAAAATCTCTTGGTGTGCTAAAGCTTTCAGTGCTTATTTCCCTGGAACTAAGGGCCAAGCCCAGCTAAGGAAAAACACTCCACACCAGAGACACACACACACACACACACACACACACACACACACACACACACAACAAACTTTACGCTTTGCACATTGCAGTCAGACATGTACCGGTCTCCTGGCAACCCGTACACCCAGACTCGGCAATCAGATTGCCAGGTACAGAAGGATGATTTGTCACTTTCTGTCTTTCTTGTAATTTTGCATTATATTTTCAACTACAGCAGCTGCGGTTTCTTGTTTTCGTTGCTTCGCTGTTTAGTTGCCTACTGAGCCGCTAGCCGATTAACATTGTCCTGCTAACAGCGTTGCGTGCACCATGGAACTGCATCTTAATTGGGGAACTCACACAGAGTACTGTAATTGGGCTCTCCATGTCACTAATATTTAAATAAATAGCATTAGCTTACATTTTCCAGGAGGTTTACTACCTTACTGTTGCAGATACAGGAACTTTACTGACCATCTTAAATTGCTCTCAAACACCAGTGTTGTAGTGTTAGCTTTTAGCCTGAGCATAGCTTTTCTTTTTTGCTGTCCTTCTTGCCTTACTGTGAAAGTACCTCCGAATACAACACTTTTGTGTTTACACAGTCAGCTAAAGAGGGTTACATATTTTTTCTTCTGGCTGTACTTCACAGGTAAGCAGAAGCAGCTCTATGGGGTTTGACATTTGAGCAGCTGCGGGTAGCAGAAAGAGTGTCTCTGCTGTTGCAGAACTGCGGCCAGAACAAGTTTTATAATTTGGGCAAATGTGAAATGGTCCATTTATATTGAATTTTTATGCAAATGAGTGTCTTTAAATAAGGAATTTTTTTTGTATTTGTTTTATCAAGATATCAATTATCTTGACAACCTTACAGCTAATATGCAGCCAAGTACAGTTGAATTGATTGGGTGGCATCTCTTAATACAGACAGATCATGACACAAAACATATGCATCCAAATATGTTTGAACCAGACTGTATTTTGATTTAATTATATATTGTAATTTCCTATAATTTTGAAAGTCAGGAGTGTGACCGATTCTGATTTGGACTGTGTAACAACAGCTGCAGGCACTAAAATAGTTGTTTCCTTGTGCAGCCCTCCGTCTTTGTTCAGCAACAGTTAAGTAGTCTAATGCATTTTCTTTTAGCTAAAAAAAAGCTCTGACAAAAGAAAGCAATTTGTCGTAGTGTAGCTTTAATCTATTTCTTTCTTTCTTTACTTAAAACTGCTATGTATTCTGCTACAGAACATTGCAAACACTGACACTATACAACAATGGCCCCACTGCTCATTTAAAGTGCCAGACTTTTCTGCTTACTCACATGTTTGCACAGTCGCTTATTGGATTTTTAAAACCCATTATTGTGCTCATTTTGTGCACTGGCACACAGAATGTGTTTACCCTAATTTGGCTCCATACTGTGATAGTACTGATGAATATTCATATAGGCTGATGTGCTAACAAAATAGACCCTGGAATGTTGTGCATACTTGACCAGATAACAGATGGTTGCATATATTACCCCAATTACGTTATTATGGCTGACAGCCGGCCGAGGAGACACATGGCATACATCAGCATCAAAATCACCTGTGTGAACCAGTATGGTCCAAGTGGGCTTCTCACTCACAGCCCTCCTTGGACTTCTAATGTTCTTCCACACAAACTCGACAAGCAAGTGTGCTGTCTGATCAGGATTAGGTTCCTTATGATACCTGAGCTCAGAGAGTTTGTTATAAGCTCTGGAGAGAGATTTGGTTGAACTTGATTTTTCACTCTAAAAGATTTTCAATTAAACGTCAAAGCATGTTAGGGTCTTTTTTTTTTTTTTACAAACTTAAAAGTTATCTTATCACCTCTAAAATGAACTTCCAGGATTTCGTGAATCCAGTTAGCAGCCAAAGAATAAAATGTTCAGTTTAGTTTTTTGTGAAGAGTGAAAGTGTGATTTATGTCAGTGTGATGTGTTTGCTGCACCCTAGGCTTTTGTAAAGTTTTCATCCAAGTTTTCTACATGCCTCCTGTCAGCCTGTGTTACTTTAAAGCTATTCATGAAGATGTTGGTCTTGGTGCATGCGTGCGTATTTGTTGTTGTTTTTTTTCCCAGACTGTCGGGTTTGTTTGTGTGGGCATGTAGGTAAGAGTGTTTGTTTCCATTTGTCAATATTTCTTAGGATCAGTTTTTCCTATAGGCGGTTTTCTATTTTATTCCATCTTAGCTCTCTCACCTCTTTGTAAACATTGTGACTGTAACTATGTTGTCTATCCTTGGAGTTGAAGCCTGTAAACACCATGAATCCCATCCCATTTGGGATTGTTTCTTGTTTACACCGCAACGGTTTGTCTTTGCACCTCTCAGGGCTCATAAGACCCTTTAATTTCTGTCGTCTATGCTGTACAATGCTTTGCAAAGGTATTTTGACTTCAGGTGATAGACTAACACAAAGCGGTTTGTGGTTTGCATTTGTATTCAGCCCCTGTGTGACTCAATACTTTCCACAACCTCTTTTCTCTTTGCAATTACAGTTGGCAAGTCTTTAGGGGTATGGCTCCACCAGCTTTCGACATGTACCGACTGAATTGTTTGCTCATTCTTTGCAAAATAACACAAGCCTCTGTCAGCCTAGATCCAGTCCTCAAGGGCCTGTCTCCTGTATGTTTTAGGTCTGTCTCCCCAACAACAGATCAGATTCAAATGAATGATTTACCTTCTCTGTCTATCATCAAGGTCTGCAGAGGCCTACTAATTAAGCACTCATTAGTAGTTTCAGCTGTGTTGAACCAGGACAACGCCTAAAGCATGCAGGACACCACCTCTTGAGGGCTGACTTTGGACACTAGCTTGGCCAGCCAGATTTACTTATGCCGTAAATACGATGTATCAGTGTGGAAAGCCGCCGGTAGAGCCTGAGTTCAAAGGTGGGACTAAACGGGGTCAGCAGAAACAAGTTCGACCAATCAGATCACTACAGATGTGACGCAAACTCCAAACAACATACTCTGTTTCAGCTCTTAGAGCAGTTGAGTTTTTAAAGGTATATCAAGCTCATTCGGGACATGATAAAGGGCATCATTCTAATATCGCTCCATTGCGGCCGCCATCTTGACTGAACAGAAAAGCGCTGCTGCATTATGGGTAAAGAGCGACTCATCGTAAACTCCCACGTCCTGCACTGATTGTTCCGGTAAGTTTTAGACCGGAGAGTCTGAGCCTGTCCAGACCGACAAGCTGTGTATTGAATACACATAGCGTAAGTCAGTCTGGCTGGTCAGGCTATTAGGACACCATTGGTCTAGATGGAGAGTATCTGTCGATCTCTTTCAGTCTTCAAGTCTCACCACAGATTTGGGTTCGGTCTTTGACTGGACAATTCTATGACATGAATATGGTTTGGTTCTACACTACTACATTGTAGCTCTGGGTGAAGGTTTGGGTCGTTAACCCGCTGGAATGTGAACTTTAGTTTTAGTCCAGGCGCAGGTTTTCTTCCAGTATTGATCTATATTTATCTACATTCATCATCCCATCAACCTATAACTAGCTTCCCTGTTCTTCATAGCATGATGCTGCCACCACCCTGTGGTGAGGATAGCGCATTCTGGGTTGTACGTGTTGTTAGCCTTTCATTACATCGTTTGCAGGAGGGCCACATGGTTCCGTTTTGGTCTCGCCAGACAAGGGCACCATATTTTACCTGTTCGCACTGTTCCCTGCGTTACTTTCTGAAAACTGAAGATGAGATGTTGTATAATTTTGTTTTACATTGACTAAGAACATCAGCAGTTATACTGAGATTCGATTCAGTAATACACTGGTGTACTGTATTGCCTAGTAGGAACTTGTGAAGGCATTTTGATTCACTATTTTATTCAGGGATGTGCAAATGCAAAGTCTATGCCACCCTTTAAAGATTTTGGTGGGGGAAAAGAAGCATGTCTTCCATGTTACCGTGTTGGTCTGTCTCATAAAAATGTCAGCTAAAATACATCTTTGTAAATGTAATATTCAAAAATATAGAAAAGGTTTAATTAGTATGAAGTTTAAAGAGTAATGTTCCACCATTCATGCCGCACTGATGAACCTTATGTATAAATTTGTGTTGTTTAATTGAGTTAATAAATATAATTATAAGGGCCTTGACAGTAACAACAGAGTTGCACAAAGTATTCTTTGGATTTGTGGAAACACTGAAACCAGGGTCTGTATGTTCGCTCATGTTTGTATCTTTATGAAATGTAAGATTTACTGGTATTATTTTAGGTGTTTTTTTTTTATTTTGTTTTCATAACATGGACCAATTTTGTCTGTAATAGAGGCAAATATATGATTAACTTCACAAGGCACTTTATATTTCAAAATGGCTGTACATGACTCTTCAATTCAGCTGCTCCTCAATACACCAACCTCATTCTCTCTGTGTAGGAAGTTTGTTTTTTTCTATTTACATGGCCAACATGGCAGATTTAAAAATGTTGACTGTAGCTGTTATCCCCTCTTTACCGCCAGGTTTTAGATGTATATGAGAGCACTAGAGCTCCCTGTTCAGTACATAACATTAAACATCATAATCACACAACTCTGGTAATCCACTTCTCATTCTTACACAACTGGTGGTTCAAGAGTCAATTAACATTTATTGTAGAGCCATTGTACCTCACCAGCCTCAGGCTATTACATGAAACACTCTGAAGCACCCAAAAGTGAAACATGTCCACTTCGTCTACTCTGTAATTGTGTGGCATGTTAACTTCAGGAGTCATTTATCACTTGATGCATTTCCAAACTGTTGCAAAGTTTAAAGAACAATAATGCTTGGACATTTGCTTTTTAGTTAGAGTTGCACGGATCATGTTTTTGGGACCAGTTCTAAGCAACCAGTTCTAAACATTGTAGTAACTAAGAAGGGATAAGAACAACACTCAAAGTATTTTTTTTTGCCTTTCTGTCAAAATTTTACCACCATATAATACAGATAAAATTATGATAGTTTGCATATTACCTATCTTTAGTATTGTATGGTTTCTACTGGTGATTAGCAGTCTCAGTAATGCAATCCCTAGAGAATGCAGACCCTCACGATGCATTTAACCTTTCCAAAAGGCATGCAATATGTCGACATCTAGCATTTTTCCTGACTGATGAACAGGCGCCGTGTAGCCTTCTTATCTGCTGAAAGATTTTGTGCTTCCACCGAATTCATGTTTAAACACATAACTGAACTAATCACGGTTATCTTTTAGTGTTCATCATCAACCATGGCTTCCACGCTAAAGAGTGATGTTACTGCAATTAATAATTATGCTGGGTTAAAAAAGAAATTGTTTTCGACTGGCTGGTATCTGGTCTGGGTTAAACCAGTTGGTCAATTTCTTGATGCATCTATTCTTTCTTGGTATGTTTGTTCTGTTTCGTTATGCGACAATTATTTAGCTCCATTTGCTGTTGTCTGACACAAGAGAGCCCTCTTCGTGTTTGTGCTTCTGCAAGTCTCTGAGGCGTTACAAGGTGTTAAAACATTTCATAGATATTTTTCTTAGAGAAAATCCACATGTCCTAGCCGGCACCTAATCAGTGAGCTTTTCCTTGTGTGAGTTATCATGAAATCAGTCGGCACAGCTCAGATAAAAAGCAGAGAAGAAAGGGGAACCGATTAAATGCTGGGATAATGATCACATGGGGCACCCTTAATTTATTTGCAGTTCTGCTTAATGGATTCTTACAACCACTCTATTTATTCTGGTAGCTAAGCAGCTTCTTAAACTTTCTTCCAGGCTTGTGAAGCTGATGCTACAATATTCTTCTGTTGCGTCATGGTTCCATCCAGTATCCTGCTGATTCTGTTTAGCTGAGTTGATTAAAAAGGTGTGTTCAAATGATTGGCAACGTGGAGTTTAGTCAGTGAGGTAACTGATTATTTAGAAAAGTGACTGAAATGGGTCGTACGGTGGTGTAAGCATCATGCTATGGGAATTTTTTCCCCCTGCTGTCTTCAAGTTACATCAGAGTACTAAACCTGCTGTAGGGAGTTCAGAGAAAACCGTGCGCTTAAGTTAGCTGCATACTTCGCGAACTCAGAGAATTTTGTTCTTGTCAGGGTGGCAAGAACAAGAAAAGAATGTTTGTTTTGGCTCTGTCTTGTCACAAGAAGCCCAACTGCTGTACTTTTAGAAAGACCCACACGTACACGTCACACCCACGGCAAGATTGTCGAAATTTGACAAACAGCATCTCAATGGTAGATACGGGAGGAGGAGGAGGAGGAGAACAAAATGTTGCAAGTGAGCAGAAATGGCATGTTCGACAGCCTAAACCACCAGTTGAACAAGATGACTACAGTGTTTAGTTCACCAGATGCGTGAGACATTTCTACGTTTCCAACTTAAATACACCCATTTAAATCCTGACCAATCACAGAGCAGTAGTTGGAATCCCTGTGAGACAAACTTCTGCCCAGGCGTTGTGTCGAGAACAAGCGGCGAGAACTCCCAGAACACGGCTGCGAGAGGTAAATTACGTAATTCACTGGGGAAGCAAGGACAAATTTCCCTCGCTTCGATGTGACAGAGTATGTGGCAGCGTTTAGCCTGAATATTTAAGCAAGCACACCTTACAGGCCCCTCCACCATGCTCTACCCTGCACTACAGCCCTCTCTCCACAGCGAAGGCTGCCATGCCACTCCGATGTTTACCTTCGTTTTCTTTCGGGCTCGGTCTTATTCTGTTTACCTGTCTTTGTTTTCTGGGAAGGTGCCACTCGAAAAATTGGCAGTTTTCCCGTGACATTTGGTTGTTCTTCCTCCATTTCTCGGCACAGTTGCAGCACACCGGCAAACTTAAGCTTGATCTGTGCTGCGCAACACAGATTTGAAGCACTTCTTAAACGTTGGTGAAACAACTAAACATGTGTTCAGTGATTCTCTTCACAATTTGATTTAGTTTTCTTCACATGTTGATTTGTAATTCAATGTGAAGTGTTCCTAATACACTGCCTGGCCAAAAAAAAGTTGGCACCTGCCGTTAGTTAACTAAGCAAATGGGTACAAGCCTCCCATTGAATAATTATTGCATGGGCGATTATGTTTCAGCTGGCAACAAGTTAGTTAACTCCAACTGGTGCAATGAGCTGCTTCTCATTTCTTAAACGACACATCCCGTGGTCATGGAAAAGATGTCGGTCTGTTTCAGACGGGTCAAATCATTGGCACGCATCAAGCAGAGAAAACATCTAAGGAGATTGCAGAAATAACCAAAATTGGGTTAAGAACTGTCCAATGCATCATTAAAAAAACTGGAAGGATAGCGGGGACCCATCGTCTTCGAAGGAAAAAATGTGGCCAAAAAGAAATGCTGAATGATCGTGATCGGCGATCACGTAAAGGTTTGGTGAAATCAAATCAAAGAAAAACAGTAGAACTCTGTGCTATGTTTTATAGTGAATGTAAGATCATTTCCACACGCACAATGCGAAGGGAACACACGGGATTGGGACTGAACAGCTGTGTAGCCTTAAAAAACCCACTAATCAGGCTAACTGGGGGGGAAAAAGGCTTCAATTTGCTAGGGAGCATAATGTCAGAAGGTCATGTGGTCTGATGAGTCCAGGTTTACCCTGTTCCAGAGTAATGGGTGCATCAGGGTAAGAAGAGAGGCAGGTGAAGTGATGCACCCGTCATGCCTAGTGCCTACTGTACAAGCCTGTGGGGGAAATAGATTTTTTTTTCCCCTAATGGCACGGGCATATTCCAAGGTGACAATACCAGGATTTATCAGGCTCGAATTGTGAAAGAGTGGTTCAGGGAGCATGAGACATCATTTTCACACATGGATTGGCCACCACAGAGTCCAGACCTTAACCCCATTGAGAATCTTTGGGATGTGCCGGAGAAGGCTTTGTGGGCAGACTCTACCATCATCAATGTGAGAGCTTGGGGAAAAATTTGTGCAACACTGGGTGGAAATAAATCTTGTGACATTGCCAAAGATTATTGAAACGTCACGGTGAATGTGTGCGATAATCAAAGCTAAAGGCCAACCAACGAAATATGACTCATTTTTTTGCCCATGCAGTGTACTTTAATGTGTGTGGAAGTAGCAGCTATTATGTGAATTTGAGTCTTAACAATGCTTTTTACAGGAACTAATATTTTAAACAAATATATATTTTTTTAAATCTTATGTTCACATAAATTTAAGTTTACATATTTAAGATCCTGAAAAGAAAATTTCCAAGAAAATTTTTACTTGCTTGTATTTTATCAAGTGGAAAATATATCTGCAAATTCAGCAACTCATGTGACGGTGTTTGTGTTTCAGAGCAGAGCTCCGAGAATCTCCGCACCTGTTTTCAGATTATCAACGCATACCTGTACCTGTCTGCCATAGAGTTCCTACAGGTGGGAGAAACACACTGACTTTATAGAAAAGAAAAGTTTATTTAAATGTGGTTTATCAGATTTCCCTATTATTTTCTTTATCTACAGAGTTATGGCGAATCATTGTGCCGATCCTTTTGTGATCTTCTAAAAGACATTACAAATGAGGGACAAGTCCAAGTACTAAAGGTAAATTTCTTTTTTTTGACCACGTCAATTTAACTTCATTATCAATGGTTTTTCTGTTTTCTGGGCTGAGTTTTGAACCTGGCCTCTTGATTTATGGCCGTCAAGTAGGGCTGGCCGATAAATCGATTTAAGAGATTAATTGCAATTTACAATTTTTTTTTTTTTAAGATACATTTTTTTGTAAAATCTGTATTTTATTTTGCCAATGCACTAATTGGCCTTTCATGAAGAGAATAGCATTCAATGCTGAATGTATTTAGGAAGATATGTTGTCAAAATATTGTAAAGAGGAAACTCTTTTACCATAATACGAGGCACTTTAATTATTAACCTTTTTAAGTTAGTTTGAAGTTACACAAATGAAGTGGAGCCTGTTCTTAGCTTATTGTGTGAAACCACTAGCAGTAAACATTGAGTTGTATTTCCGTCATTTACAATGGCAGGACCGCTATCTTGTTTTACGAGCATGTTTCACAGCTTGTATCTAGTTGTATTTATATGGATTTAGGTCACCTCCCAGGTGAAATGCTTGACATAAAAGCAAGCTTTTTTAAATAATTTGTTTAATTTATTTTTGTGAAACGAAAAGGAGGATAAAAAGTCGATTCATCGGATTTGGTATAATATCTGAGTTTTTAATTTTAAGCCATAGCTTAATATCTAGTAGAGCTACCCATAACAAGCTCTACTGTCAATTTTTACTTTTATTTCTGTGGACTGCTGAAGATCAGGTCCACAGATCTTACTCAGTCAATTAGAATTTACTTGAAAAAAAATCTTTAGAAGTCTTTTAGAAATTAGCTTTCCAAATTAGTTTAGTTTTTTGTTGCTTCAGGTTGATTCAGATTTTCCCCCCGCATTGCTTCACTTTAACCTTGCATTAAAAACTATGGATGTTGCGTTAATCGTTTCACAGTTCTGGATAGCTGTGGAAAAAATGGAAATGAGTGTAGAAAATGTTTGAGTTTTCAGACTTTGTTCTAAGATATAAACATTTCTGAAAATATTTTTCGTTTTAAATAAAGTAATGTTTTACAGACATTATTTGCCTTGGATTTGCTGCATCGCAAACTGGAGTTAAAATTCTAACCATCATTAATTGGTTTCTTTGAGTTACTGACTGAGAACCCAAATTTAAATACATACTCAAGAATAAAAAAGGTGCTTTCACAGGTTTTCTTGAGTTTTAGACAACGGCACCTTTAGTTTATAAACTACATCTGGTTTAGAAGCCACCCAAGCATTGAAAGTGCAGTTTTTTATTATTCCCCTTGTTTTCAGAAGCACAAAGTGTACAGACTGTGTTTGATAAAAACATAAATATTTAGTCTGAATGTGACAAGTCTAAGTTGTATAAATTCTGAGCTGATCTGTCTTAGTCTAGACACCAATAAAGAAGAATAGCTCTTTAGTGCAGTGCTATGTTAAAAGCCAACATCAACTCTGTATTGTTACTTGATTCATTAAGCCCAGAGATAACAAAATCTAAAATCTGTCCAAGACTTTTCCAACCTCAGTCTTTTATACTCAAAAGACCATAATGGACGTAAATAAATTTCAGGCTGGGGAATGATAGAAGTTTGAAACGTTTTTCCCTAATAAAAATGCTATCTTTTTTTTTTTTCCCCAGCCATTTTTTCCTGTTTATTTTATTGTAAACTATCATAATATAGGCATTTTCAGGAAATACAATTAGTGTCTGGGTTAAGATGATTAGGATTATCTTATTTGAAATATGATTAAACAAGAGCGTGGATTACAAGATATCTGAGGTGTTCTGAATTATCCATTGTGGATAAAGAAAAGTTATCTTGGGTATTAGAAGGATTAATCAGAATATATTAATCATGAAGCTGTACCTACAGAACTTTGAATGGATTAGTCAGCATTTAATTAAAAAGCCATGGCACGCAGCAGACTTACAGAAAGCATACAAAGGTAATGCCAGTTTAAGTGACGGAGGTATATTTTGTAAAGGGAAATGGGTTTTGTGTTATACTTGTTTCTTTTATTGTAAACCAGAAATTCACCTTAATGTCCCCCCTGAGGGACCTCTTTCCTCTGCATATTTATGTTTGATTCTAAAATAAATTAAAGTGATTTAATAACATTTCTTTGAGAATTAGTGTTTACAATTTTTCCAGCTGAGCTGTATAGCAGCAGAATTGTTGTAAGTCCACAACGCTTGAGCTTGTTTAAGCCTGGTGCCTTACTGCACATCTGGCTCCAGCAAACGTTGTTGATCTGAGAAAGGAGAGCTGGCACATAGTAAACATGCATGTCTCCATTACACACCCTGACAATAGAGGGATCACAAGCTGTTTGAGGATTTCAAAAGCGCTGCGTTACTTGGTTTGACCAATCTGAAGCAAAAGACTTGAAAGTTATGCAGTTATCTTAAGAAAATAGGCAAATAATAAGAAGAATTAATTATCTTTACTCAATTTTCTTCGATTTACTTTTTAGAAACATTGTCAACCTTGATTTATACACTTATGTTGCTGCACCCTGAGCCTGGATATTGTTAATAACTCGGAAAAAGCCAATTAGAAATGCTTCTCTGTCACTCTGTTTGTGCCGCCTTGGCCATGATTAACACTGAAGTCCAATCATTGGAAGCTAAAACAGGATGGAAATCGTTTCCTAATTTGAATCTTAAGTATTTCAAATGTCTTTGCTTTTTTTTTTTTCTCATCTGGCATGTTGGCAGGTGCATTCATGTCTATTAAAATGTGTTTAGGTGTAGTTTAATGGAAAACTATTTTCTAATCGAATTTAAAGTTTTTGTGCTTTTCATTGGAGTTATTCGTTATGAAAAAGGAAGGTTATTAGGCGGGAGCTCTGTCTCATCATATGTTGTCAAATTTTCATATTAATTGTAGCTGAATTCAAAAAGACCAAGTAAAGCATGTGAAAAGAGGTCTGGCCAAAGTGCGTGTGCGTGTGTGTGTGTGTGTGTGTGTGTGTGTGTGTGTGTGTGTGTGTGTGTGTGTGTGGATATATAGATAGAGATAGATCTATAGATACATATATTAAGGTGAAGGAATACAGATGTGTTTAGGATAATGGGTGATATGACATGCTGCCCAGGGTGCCGTTCTGCCAGGAATGCGTAAAGAAAAAAAAAGTTATGTTTTTAATTCTTAAAATTGGAAAAGCCTGAGCAAGATTATTCTAGACTAAACACAAAAAATATATTTTTTTAGGCTGTAGGATTCACTTGAGATTAACCTTAAAGTGAAAACTGCAAGATATAGAGAGGTCTAGCATGGACAAGTTTATGCCAGGGATTAATGCAGTGTTAAAGCTGGTGAAGGAGGGAATTGCCCCGAGCAGTTGTTCTCAAGTGGGTGGTAGGTTGGGGGCTTCTCTGGTGCCTCTTGACACACATGGTTTCAACATTGATATAATCAATCAAATAAGAGATGCGGGGGGAGCACAGTTGACACGTTCACATTCAAATTTGCTTCATGATATGGGAAATTAATTGATTAGAAAATGAAGTCCCATTTTACCAATCATTCAGCCTCTGAAAAGAATAGTCCTACTTGGGACATAAACAAAAATCAGCTAAGATGAACCCACCACTTTTCTGTATATATTGAGTGAGAGAAATTTCTTGGAGGATGAAAGAAAAAAAAATGTTGAACTGCTTAAAGACAAACTATAGACCTCAAACTGACTGGTTTCAGGATCTTGTCTCATAAAATGTCAAAGCCTGTAAGCCTGTAACAGCTGTATGAAAATAATTCTGGTGTAAAACTCTGTGTGCATTGTGTCTGCAGTAAACTTCAAGTCACAGAGGTAAATGCTGAAGGACTTGGGTAATTGTATCTTCCTGTCTTCCACAAAAACAAAACCACAGTACAAGTACACAAATTGTATTCTGAGTCACACATCAAAAACCCCTTGGATGCAGTTTTCCTCCAGTTGATCCTCAACAATGATGCAAAACACATCCACACACCTGCGTAGGAAATAAATCACTTGTGTACATTGTCACTCACAGACACAGAACCGCTGTTACACCTTTAAAAATGATTCAGTGCGGGAGCACAGATACTGTTCTGCAAGTCAATAAATATAAAACTACTGCTCTAATATGTTGGCTCCTCTTAGTCCAGTAAATTAGGAGTAACACAAATTCACACACCTGTATTAACATCTTCCCACAGACGCAATTTTTCATGATGTGCTTGTGTTAAGGAAATAAACAAGGCAGTGGATGCAACGGCACAAATCTGCTGATGTGGGGCACAAATGCTGCTTGACAAGTCGCTGCTTCTTTGGCATGTTTTCCTTTTTTCGCCTAATTGTCACACCAGTACGTGGAGCAGAACGACCTGTTGCCTGAAGGTAACTCTTATGCCCGTACAGCTAAGGGTGCTGCCTCCTCTAAACTCTGTACACGTAAATTGGAAATAACGGCATGCTTAGGATTATGGCGCCTGTTACTACCCGATCTGTACCTGTAGCACGATCCGTACCATGAAAGCTCTTTTGCGCATGTGCAAACAGAATAACTTCCGGAAAGGCAATTTTTAATTTTTTTTTTATCTTATTTTGAGTGGGATGTTTCTTTTTGTATTTCGTTGTAATTGTGTGAATAACAAAACTACAAAACAAATGGCTGATTCGCATTTCAATGGATGCTTTCACTGCTCAGAGCATGCACAATGATCACGTCACACAGAACAAAAATTTAAGTTCATTTCAATATTTTATTTTCTCTGTGTTTAGCTGTGCCCTCCAACAGTTGATCACAGAATGGACCCGTTTGCAGTCTTTCGTCAACTGAACTTATGTTTTTGCAAGAAATAAACGATGTGGCTTCCAACAAGGTCTTCTCTTGTCCCTGACGTGTCCACCAGAGGGCGCATTGACAGCATAAATGCATTGCAGCTCACTCAAGTTTTTTCTAATACCATATTTTGTACAAAATAATGACAGTTGTTATAAAGTGAACAATGAAGGACATTCAACAACGACCCGGAAGTTATTCTGTTTGCGTATGTGCAACGGAGCTGATGGTACGGATTGTGCTACCGATACCGACCGGGGAGTGACAGCGCCTCGGAGTGGTTCAGGGAGTGTGCAGGTGTACGTCAGCTACTTTTTAAATCGGCAGATACCTACCACTGACTCCTTAGGACTAAAAAATCAAAGCCCTCTGTGCTGAATGATTATTGTGTATTCAACGAAACGGCAAGGCCCCTTGTATCCTGCATGAGTTATGTTGATTGATAGCGTAATTTGAACAGATTTATATCTTCTGTTCTCCCCGTAATCTATAAAAACTTGTTGGACTCCTTTCATTGTTGCTGTCAGGAAGCGGGGAACGATCCAAAAAGTCTCTTATTGCTTGATTTGTTTGTCAAGGTGTGTACGATGTGGGATATATATGTTCAATACCTTCTATCCCTTTACTGACCCGTTGATGATCATCTTACAATAAAGGCCAATGCCTGCTTCTGTTTTGATTTAACTTAAAATATCACGGGTAAAAATGATTTTTAGATCCACAAGCAGCAGTTTGTTTTGAAACGGAGACCATTTCAGAGTTGTTGTTTTTTAAATCACTGAATAGTCTAGGAACATCTGTAAAGTATCAATTATATAAATCTAGTGTTTTAGTATACCTGTAAAAATGGTCATAAATTATTTGCCATATTTTATTTAGTGAAAGAAGATTGCACACCTTTTATTATGGCATATGTAGACATCTGATTGAACTGTATCTGCTGAGGTTTCTTTTAGGCACAAGGCAACAGACCACTGAAAGGGTTGCTGGCATTAGGTCAGGGGACCTTTTTTTTCTTGCAAAAAAAACAAGCGCAAAGACAAAATTATGTTTCAACTTTGCACAACCAGAACATTTAGAAGTAGAATAAGTGACCTATGACTAGATTGCTGGGTTTGGAGTTAAAATCTGTATAAAAAGAATGAGAAAAGAGGGCATAAGAACGAGTATGACAGGTTGTGTTGCAACCTGCGCTAACCTTAGTGTGGAAATATATTGGTGTCCATCCAGAGGTCAATGAAAGCCACCGCGATACCGTTGTTTCATATCTGGACACATCTTTCACTTATTTGAAAAGAATTAGCAGTCACTAAAATGCATTTATATTCCTTTATGCTAAAAAGGCCAGAACGAAGGTAGATTATTCCAGAGCCAAACTGCTTGATAAAATGAAGGCAGACTCACAAACTGGGACCTGAGGCTGTAGACGGGGTGTCGGTGTTTGATGGAGGAATGAGAGCGGCAGCGCACCCTCTTGACTTTATTTGTCAGACAGCAGTTGGTATGAACCCTAGCACACACAGACTGTTGTATTGTTTAACTGATTCTGAGTCAGACTTTTAAAAGGGACTTGGGATAAGAGTTGGGCTTTTTTTTGTTCATGTAGTCTTTAGATACAAAACGGGCAGGTATTTATGACATGCTTTATACTTTCTGAAATGCACAGGATCCAGTTACTCTCCTCTGAAAATACACAGTGCGTAGGAAGTGATGCAATGCTGAGGTAGAAGTGATTGGAAATTCCCACCATTTCCTCCACCTCCTGTATTTTGTGCTTCACCTCAGCCAGCGCGCCTAAACGCGCAGAAAAACAATTATTCTTCCTGTCCAAAAAGCAGATTGGGCCAAAACCCACCCAACCTGGCAACACTGCTCTTGGTCTGTACGGGTATATACGGATTACCTACATGTCACAGGGGGTTCTGTGCACCAAACAAAGTGTGACTTGTAGAGAGCAGCATCTGTGACTCACATCGGCCGACATTGTTGCATCAACTGACTTTTGTTTGTGTAAAGAAAAACATTTGGTGAAAAATTGTTAGCAAGGAGATTTTAATACAAGCCCATTAATTTTATTTTGGTCCTAATTTACTGGACTAGATGTAACAAAAACTTTAGAGCAGTAGTTTTATATTTTTGCGACTTGTAGAACAGAATCTGTGTTCCTGCAATGGGGGATTTGTGAAGGTGTAACAGCAGTTGTTGTGACCGTGAGTGACAAAGAAATATACACAGGTAATTTTTTTTTTTTTTTTTATACGCGGGTGCGTGGATGTGTTTTGCTCCGTTTGTTTTGGGTCATTTGGAGCAAAACTGAATGTAAGAGGTTTTTGATGTGTGACTCATAGCATGAAATTTGTGTACTTGTACTGAAGAACCTGAAGAGGCGCGCCTATTGTTTTGCCAAAGACTGAAAGATACAATTACCAACTCCTCTGGCATTTTTCTGTGACTTTAGGTTTATACTTACGAAGCACAAACAGTTTTGCACCAAAAATATAGCATATGTGGTTTTGTCCTGTGGAAGACAAAGGTTGGAAACCGCTGACTAAGGACTTTATTTGTGCGAGAACCATAAGCTGACGCAGGACACATTCAAATGCCTAATCTTATTAAAACAAAAACGGCCATTCTAGTCTACAAGTTAATGAAGCTGAGTGCTACAGCCTATTTTTCTATTTAATATTCTTTTGCAATTTTTGCTTTACATCGCTCCATGACCTTTTTCTTTTTTTTCCTGCCTCCCTTCTAAGTTTTACCTTCCTGCTTGTCTTTGCTACATTTTATGTGCATCCGTCATCCTTCCTCTCCTTTGTGTCTCTCCAGGTGGTTGAAATAGCTTTAAAGGTTAGCCCCATACTGGGAGCCCACATGTTTCAGCCCCTGCTGCCAGCTGTCTTTCGAGGTATCGTGGACGGGGAGGTGAGGTGGAGTGTTTATCTTGTTGTTGTTTTTTTCACATCTGGACCAAGGTTGTGTAGAAGAATTGATCTGTAATGATATTTGAAATTAGTTGCAGTTCGCCACAAAGTATGTTTTTTTTTTTTAACACCCTCTGTCTGGTAAAATATCTCAGTCCAGCAGTAATTAAAAATCTAGGTGTGCTATGTCGTGTTAATCCATCTTTCCACCAGGGTTAATGTCCTGTCGGATCCTGTGTTTGTTTAAAGCATCGTTGTCTGTGCCCATCTGATCACGTGACTCTGTTTTTGTGTGATGTACAGCGTTATCCCGTGGTGATGTCCACCTACCTTGGCATCATGGGTCGTGTGCTGCTCCAGAACTTTAGCTTCTTCTCCTCTTTACTCGCACAAATGGCTTCTGAATGCAACCAGGAGGTGAGGCTGACGTCCGCCCTTCATTTCTGGCCCCTCAGCACAATTTTGTCTGATCGTGTCAGTAAAAGTAATGACTCGGAGAATTACAAATTGGGACATTTGTAAGCCTTGAAAACTTGACTAAGCTTTCCTCATTGTAAAACTTTAGTTTTTTTTTTTTATTTCAAAAATTAAAGGTTATATTAGTAGTTTGAAGCTTACAAAATAAATGTAACCATATAATTATTTTTTTCTAGCAGGACCTTTATATTTGACAATAGAGAAAAAGATTTTTTACATGAAAATGAAGGATGAATATTTTTGGTTGAAGCTTCTAAAATGATGGAACCATATTGTAAAGCAGAAAAAATATCCAAAGCTTACAGTACAGGGAGCTGGCTAAAACTGTTATCAATTTTAGTCTTTTAAGTCTTTATTCATGCCCCTCTATGTACTTTATTCCTATTTAATAACCCTATTTTCTATTTCTATTTTCTATTAATAGGAAATTTGAAATGATAAAAATATGTATTTCTGGCATGGAGAAGAGACAAAGACATGCAGATAGAAATGGGTGGGATTGAGAGGAAATAGGCTTTTACTTTTTTATATTACTTTCTCAGAAATGGTTTAAAGACCAAAACAAATCGAGTAAATTATTAAATGAGTAGACAAGATGTCTGAGGAATCAGGAATGACAATGAAGAGGTAGTAAAAATTAGAAAAAGAGCACCTTGTGAACGTAATCACACCCAGCATTTGTGAACGTCAGTTTTCTTGTTTTATCACAGATTCTTAATTGGATTTAAATTTGGACTTTGATTCTAATGCATAAATATCTAAATCTAAACCGCTGGATTGTAAGTCTGGCTGTTTGTTCGGGGTTGCTGTCCTGGTGGAAGATGAACTCCATCTTTTGTCTAAAGTCTGTTGCAGCCTTTAGAAGGCTGTTCTCGCAGGATTGTCTCAGCTTCATTCATCTTTCCTACAACCTTAACCAGTGTCTCTGGTTGTGCTAAAGAGGAGCATCCCCACAGCATAATGCTGCCACCGCCATTATCTTTCACTGTGGGGCAAAACGTGATGGAGTGTTTTTGTTCTTGTTTCACCAGAGCAACTTGTTCTATACCACGTCCTGCCCTGTGTCCTCCTATATGGCTTGTAGCAAACTTCCAATCAGGGTTTTCAAGGCTTTCTTTAAACAATGTTATTTTATTGCCGTTCATCCCTAAAGGCCAGATTGTAGTAATTTAGTAATTTCTTATCAAAAGATTCTCCCAGCTAAGATGTGGATCTTTGCAGCTCCTCCAGAGTTACTACGTGGCTCTTGGCTGCTTCTCTGATTAAACTGGCCAACCTTATGATAAATTAAGCGCTACTGAATTAGGCTACGTTCACACTGCAGGCCTTGATGCTCAATTCCGATTTTTTTGTGAAATCGGATTTTTTTGCGTGTCCGTTCACACTTCCAAATATATGCGACTTGTATGTGATCTCTGTGTTAACTGCATTCATGCAACTTAAGTGTCCCGCATGCGCTGTAGAGGACGCGATGACGTGACGCATAACTAGCGTGCTCAGTGTTTGCGGAAGTAAACATGGTTCGTAATGCTGCAGCGTATCTTACGTTCTTTAAGTTCTTCTCCAGCCGGAGCCAGCACATTACCGCCGCAAGCTTTTTAAGAAGATCGAAACGAAAGAGCCAAATTTTTGGCAATGGCGTTTTGTGCGGCAGTAACATCCGTACAGAGAAACGTGTGGGTGCGGAGTCGAGGCAGGAATGGTGGGATAGCGAGGTGAGCGGCTTTTCTGATACGGATTTCATTCACAATTTTCGAATGACAAAGGCAACTTTTATGTGCGTCTGAACGGCTCTCTTTAGCGCTCCTTACGTAAAGACGCACATCTTCGGCGGGCTATAGCAGCGAGTAAACGCGTTGCCGTGGGGCTGTATTGACTTGCAACAGGTGCTTGTTACCGTATCAATAATATGTATCAATGACGTGTAGGTCGGATGAATGCGACCTGGCCGTACAGACACAGGTCGCATTTGAAAAGATCAGATACGTATCGGATTCAGGACCACATATCCAAGTGGCCTGGGTCGCATTTGAAAAAATCCGATCTGTGTCGTTCAGACTGCCAAAAAAAGATCAGATACAGGTCGCATATGGGCAAAAAAATCGGAATTGGGTCACTTCAGGCTGCAGTGTGAACGTAGCCTTAGATGTTCAGTTGGACTTTAGTTTTTAATCTAACCTGTTTTAAATCTCCACAATTTCAGTGTGAAGGCAGTGGGTTGAACTAGGTTTTATTTGAGAAATTGGAGTAAAGTTGCTGATGTGAAAGCGCTGTCACCTGAAATTTGAATAAGATAGTTTGAAATATTTGGGGGGAAAAAACGTGAAAAACCTGAAGGTGTGTGGATGCCTTCGCAAGCCTTTAATAAATCCCTTCTCCCTCATTTCTAGATGGACCAGTTGTTGGGGAGTGTGATCGAGATGTGGGTGGACCGCATGGACAACATCACTCAGCCTGAGAGGAGGAAATTGTCATCTTTGGCTCTGGTGTCTCTTCTACCTTCTGACAACAGGTAAGAAACGTCGGTTTCCCCGGCTGTATGCCCAGGAGGTTTTGAGTTGCTTGCTCCCAAATAATGTCGGCTTGACAAGTTCTTCCAGTACAACCATCCCGACCTGTATGAATACCAATTTTAATGCACATGTCCCTGCATTCCATTAAAATTTACCAACGTATTATAAATGTGGTTTCCACAAATCGCACAAATTTAGGAGGGCAATGCTTTTTAGAATTGCACCCACACACACGTTTACCACCATAAGTGTGTTTGCCACGTCTCTTTAGAATTTAATACCACATGCTTTAGTAAGTGAGATGAAAAATTCAAATATGTAGTGAGCCAAGAATCTCAAGTTTGCCGGATTATTGTGCTGTGAGTCAACACCATCTGGCCAACATCTGTCACTCACCAGCTAAGAGCAAACATATAAATACTCCCCGACACTTAAAGTCTAGCCCTCTTTTTCTGAAACTTTTGATGATGGATCAAACTACGGTTTCAGAGCCTTTCTTGCAGGGCAGGTGTCGAAAAATCAAAACGGTGCACTCGCCGGCGCTGTGGGTTAAATATGTATTTAGTCGTAGGGAATTGTTGATGTGGGTGCTGATTGCTGTGAAGGAATGTCAGGTACGTGCAAAGAAAGGTGAGCTGCTTGTCCTGCAAATTGAGGTGTCTTTAGATGAGCCACAGTCAAGCACCAACTTATTCATATACTTCTACATTAAAATATTCTAAACCACACCGGTATTTCTGGAGAACCAAGGCGCATTGTAAAGTTATGAAGGCAGAAGTTTTTTTTTACCCGCCATCAAAGACGCTCTCAGCGCACTGCTTTAATCAAACATTTTCAAAAAGGGTACAAACGATTCTTTGTGAGATTTGAAGTTCGACTTCGTGTTTGATATCCTGACTGGCAGTTTGTTTTTAGCGAGATTTAGGGAAGCTCAGCACTCTGCAAACCAGATATGGTAATCACAGGCACAGGCAGGCATGAAATCCTTTGTTACACCCCCGTGCTTGGTCTGCAGCAGCAATAGATTATGACTGCTCAGACGGGTTAAGTGCTGCGTGATTAATCAACTATCTCATGTGCAGTTTAAGCTAAAATTGAGGAGCTCTGTTTCTTGTCCAGTTGCCCTGATCATGTTTTTTTTTTTTCCTCTTTTGATCTCACTTTAGACACTGTAATATATGTATCAATTGTTTACCTCGGGCTTTGCATCTGAATACTTGACCATTCATTATATATTAAATTAATTGGACAATAATTATTTTTATAATCATTTTTTTCTTGCTTTTTCTAATAAGATGTTAAAGCTGATGACACCGCATACAAACCAGGGTTAACTAACTAATTTATTTATTGTAATTTGCAGTTACTGTGTCTTTTACCTCGAGTTGTACATGAACTAAGATAAAGGGACAAAATAATGACTGCATGTTTTTCTTTCCAAACTAAATATTTATTGGAAAACAAAAGTGCTGATCTAATTGCATTTCAGAAAATTAATTATTGACTCATTATCTGCAGCGCTTTAAGGCGCTTATTGCTGTCAAGCACCTGATTCTTGCTGGAGGCAAGTTTCCAGTTTCTACGAGCAGCTCTGAATCGACTTTTATTACTCGATCACTTGAACTTAATTTTTCAATTTCTTCAACAGACTCAAATGAAGAACCCCTCACGTCTCCCCACAACAACAAATTTCACCTAGGCAAGAATGTGGTGGAACGATGAGTCATCTGATTTTTTTTTTCCTTTCACCCCTATGTGTCACAGTTGTGGCTCTCCGCTTTACAGGAACACGAACACGTATAAAATAAATATAGTTAGTTCAGATGAACAAATCAACCCCACATGTTCTATTTTGAAGCAGAAATCAGCGTAGATGACGTACAGCGCTGCAAGCATTCAATACATTCGTGCACAACACTTTGTAAAAACAAAAAGTAATGCTAATAAAATGACACAACTTACCATTTTTTATCAAATCAGCCATTTCTTTTATAGAGAACATCTTTTTTTTAATCAAAATCTTCTATACTGGGTTATATGGGCTTGTAAAACTATCTGCAAATGGCTAAATGGAAATATCTTAGCTTTCAAACTGTGGTTGTAGTGTCTCCTTAAGATTATGATAATTTAGATAAAAACAGAAACGATTAGATGGGGATATCCAACCAGGGATGAGTTGGATGAGTCAGTAGGGTCCATAGTGTTAACCAAAATAAATCAGATAATCATAGGGTTCAGTTTTCGCTCCTTTTTGTCGTCCTGAGTTTCTGGACAGTTTTATATGCTCCGTTGTGGGATTAACTGAGTTAGAAGAAGTTGTTATAATTGTCAAACAACCCTGCAACACCAAATATGAATAGTTTTATGCACCAACAGGACTATTCTGTGATGCAGACTTTTCTGGATCAAATGTAATCTACTGCTGATGCATCTTGTGCCTTTGGAGACTTTATGCTGAAGAAAAGGCAGTCATACTCTGTTTTTGCCCGAAGTCTGTTCAAAGCTAGTTTGCAGGGAAAACATTCCCATCAATAAAAAAAAAAATCTGGGACTGATACGACTCAGTATTAGTCGTACATTATGGGTTTCCAGGTTTTGCCAGACATTGAACTCTATGTAGCATAGCCTGAGTTCACAGACTTTGATGTTTCAGTGCCCGTACCTGCACTTATTCTGTTTTTGAATTGTTTTAAATCCATCTTATTATATTTATTTAATACGGGGGGCACGCTTTTTGCACTGTCCTTTTTAAGAATGACTCCAGTAATTCATCAATGATTGCTGCTTGTCTCCAGGCTTGGGTTGTGAGTGTTTAGAGCTGGGGCTTCTGCGTTACTGAAAAAAATCGCTGTAATCAATAATGATAGATGGCAAAACAATGTTACATGTGGACCTTGGACTACTTTTGCAGTTTAAAATTTTATGCTTTTAATATGCTGTGTATATCTATAATGGAAACATATTTTTCCTTTTGTTTATTCATAAATGTTGGAAATCTGTTGTTCACATGTTGATTTAGACTTTCAATTATCCCCTGCCTTGAAATCATTTTGAACACTAGTTGTTGTTATCCACAGCAGCCAAATTGTTGTGATGGGAATATCCTATGAATCACTATATAAAAAAATAATTCTGTGCTCTTTATTGCTTTTAGTGTGCCCAGAAAGAGGGTTTTACTATGTTTTGATGTTTCTCTAAATTGACCGTGTGCTTTGTTGAACCAGCACACCCAGTAATACAGGACAAAGCAGACAGCTGTTCCATTAATAATGTCGCGACTAATGAAACTGTGTTTTCTGTGTGTTATCAGTGTAATCCAGGACAAATTCTGTGGCATCATCAACATTTCTGTGGAAGCGTTGCATGATGTGATGACAGAGGATCCAGAAACGGGGACCTTTAAAGAGTAAGCCATACGTTTTTTTTTTCTCCTTTTAATTTGTTGTGTGACGTAAAATAGAATCAAATTGAGATCCACAAATAAATCATACAGATTAAGCTTTGCTTTTATTGCTGGAATTAAGGAAGAGGATTCAGCTGTACTGACTTTAATTTTTGTTCAGTAATGAGTCTCATTTGGAGTCCTCAAATTGCTATAAAAAGAGACCATAGCTAGCTACGTCCCTGTTGATAAATTCAGTCAAAGAACATATTCAATAATAAGGGGAAAAAAGCTACCCAGTTAAAGTTCATGGACACATTAAGGATAAAACATACAGATGTAGATATCTACATATCTAACAACTTTATTTTTCACAGAAGTAAAAAAAAGAAGAAGCTGATTTCAATCTAGAAAGCCTCATAGTTGTGACTCTTAAAAACAGACCATAGGACTACAACAACAATACAGTTGACATAGCGGTCCACACATGAAAACTTGAGGTCGATTTTTACATCATCATCTTGCTTTTAAATTTCAACAGGGTTATCTTGGAAATGTTCCCATCTATTAACTTTTTTTTTCTTTCTTGTTTGCAGAGATGAATTAATTTCAATTTTGTGTACTTTTTTTTGTAAATGTTGACTGTCCGATACAAATTATTAGTTAAATCTGGTTTATAATAAGATATAATAAAAGCAGTCAAATTATTCTTTCATTAATTGTTTATATTAGAAGCTGATGAGACATTATGTCATGCTTGTGACATAGAAGAGTTGCAGTGAAACAGGCTTTTGCCACTTACAGATGGACAAAAGTATTACATGATATGCATTTTTAAGATGTTTAGCATCTTATGGTAGCAATTAGCACAATTAGTGCAGTCAGCTGTACTAAAGGAGCACAATAGATCCTTGTCTTAACTCTGATTGCTGCCAAGATTTCCACATCCTGCATGTTATGCACATGTTGAAAGCCCCAAATAAAACAGAGAAACTTTGTTGTAATGACTTCAGATCATTTCAGTGCCGAGACTTCATCTGCTGAAAGTCGCTGCCTGAACGAGCTGAGACTAACCCCCAAAGCCCA
Organism: Fundulus diaphanus; assembly: GCA_037039145.1. Lineage (NCBI taxonomy): Eukaryota > Metazoa > Chordata > Actinopteri > Cyprinodontiformes > Fundulidae > Fundulus > Fundulus diaphanus. The sequence continues at coordinate 20,289,119 of CM073127.1, read as the reverse complement.
AAGAAAATGTTTTCTTTTAAATTGTCCTACATCTGTTTTTGCTCTAATATTATTTTTTAACCCTTTACTGAAATTAAAAATAGCTAACTTTAAATGTTCTTCACTCAGTAACAGCACCCACACTAAGGTGTGTTGTCGTTACTGTGACCTGGCAGTGCTTCATGATATTTATTTAGCTTTTGATTGACTGATCACCAGTCATCGCCCTTCAAGCTGCTGACGGTTTAGTTCATCTCAAGTCGTTTGAATCGATTCTGTCGTATTGTAACGTCTCTTCAATGAACCCAACACAATGTGCTAAAAATAGCAACTTTATTGCTCTGCTGAGGCTTATGAATCCCCTTCCTGCATGTCTATGCTGTACTTTTCTATAATTTGCAAACACTTGAGTTTTATTTCTCCGTATTGCAAAATATCCCAGGGCTGAAGAAATGTTTTACAATTTTTGGAGGAAATCTGAAAGGAAACATTCTCTTTCATCCTAGAAACATGCAGGCTAAGACCCTCTAGCAGTATTCCGCTTCAAATTACAGAAACAACAGCCCCACAATCTACAAAAAGTAATGAACACACAAGCCTTCCTACAGCTTCAATTCCACAAATCCCCTATTCATACTTGCAATATAGTGAGTCACCACTACACGTTGCGTTATGCGTTTATTAATGGTACAAGCTTGCGGTTGTGACCTAGAAGATAACCCTGTATTTTATGAGCACACATTTCAGAAATCCTTTGGGTTCACAAATGGTCTCCTCCGCCGTGTTTTCTCATTGAGACATTTTTTCCCGAGCAGTAAGAGAGCCCTAATGAGGTAAAGGGTCAAAGGGTTAAAAAAAAAAGTTGTTTTTTATTTGCCATTAATGCCTTAACGGCCTTTAGTTCACTGTTGCAAAACAAATTTAAACGGATGCACTTAAAACTCTGTTCAGTAGACATAGATAATTTGGCATTTTTTTAAATTATGAATTGCAGGTTTTTGTCACATTGCAGCAATAAAGTCAAGCCCAAACCTGTTTTTTGCATTTTTCTGAGCTGTCTGGAGATGTTACATGCCATTCAATAAAAAATTTAAGTATATTATTGATTAAGCCATCTCCACAACAATATTATGTTTTTTCTTTATTATCAAAGGTTTATTATATAGAAAAATGCAATTTTCTGTGTCCAAAGAAAATTGTAAAAAATGTCTTTTGATTTATTACATTTATTTATATACCAAAGCCTTTTTTTCCCAGTTCTTATACAGGGTCATAGTTTTGACTTATGGTTTTATAAATAGCCTCAAAGAATCTCCTTCAATGTGTTATTGATGTATTCATTTCAATACAACAATAAATGTACAAACACTGATTTTGCTGCTTTGAAGGAGTGATCATCCCAGTATGATTTGGTCTCAGTTTCATTACATAAATGTGTGAAATCTTATGTCAGCTCTATTATAGGTTGAAAGAGTTTTGTTTTGCCTCTTTTCAATGTCATTAAGCAGAATTTATTGACTTTCTGATCACAGCTTATCACTTGGTGCTGTTCAAAGTCACAAAATATCCTATTCATGCAACCACAATCTTATCTCCGCTCACAGTACTGAATTAAGAAATGAACACAAAGGAAGTAAAAGAGCATGCACAGACTTTATACCGAGCACAAAGGGTTTTACTTGCAGTTCCTCTCTGCATGCAGATGAACCAATATGAATAGAGTTTGTGGCTGTGTAAAACAAATGGGTTCAGCCTTTTTTTGTGCGCCTGTGTTTGCACACGCTGCTTGCTCTGAGATTGTGTCCTACTGTGCAGGTCTATGGGTGGTTATTAATATTGAGTTGAATATTATTGTGTCGGCAGCTGCATGCTGATGATCCATTTTGAGGAGCCCAAGCTAAGTGACGAAGAGGAGCCACCAACCGAGCAGGATAAGAGGAAGAAACTTGTGAGTTAAACATGCGAAACACACGCACACACACACAGAGTTTACAAGTCACTTTTTAACTGTTAAGATGTCTTCTGAACTTTCTCTTGTCACGTCTTAATATTTAAGACCATATATTGATTTTAAGTTTATTTTTCCTTCCCCCATCCCCCCGTTAAAGCTCAATTATACTGCAATACCAATTATGGAAGATTGAAAAATCTATGAATAAATGTTCCTTTTTCATGCATTTAAAGGTGGATGTAACAGCACTTAAAAAGTATTAAAACTGCTCTGGATTTTCGTATTTGCTTGCAAAAAACAGAACTAAAACTGGTTATATAGAAGGATTTATTATGATAGACCACCACTAAGTAGATTATTTATTGTAATAGTTGTTGTAAAGTGGAGCTAAAGTTTTACTTTACAAAGGTTTTGTTTTAATTATCTTTATTTTTACAAGTCTACAGTGCAACGTATTCAGTCAGTATTGTAGAACCAGCTTTGCCACGTTTTCCCAATTATTCTGTATTGGTTTTAGCTCTGGACTTGGACCAGGCCATTCTAACACATGGATATGATTTCTTTTTAAACGTCCCATTGTAGCCTTGGTTTTTGGACGGAAGGAGGAAGCTCTCCTCTATTCCAATGTTTTTCTTACTCAAACGGCTTTTTTGCAGGATTTCCCTGTATTTAGCTCCCGCTCTTATCCCGGCAATTCTGACCAGCTTCAAATTCCCTGCTGCATCCCCACATCACGATGCTGCCACCTCTGTGTTGTAATGGTAAAGGGTATCAACAGACCCAGCTGCAGAAACAAATTAAAATTTTTTTTTTTTTTTTTTTTTTTTTCAATGTGGCATGCTTTTTCAGAAAACATTTTTTGCTTCAGGTTGAACAGTGGCTCTGTGACCACTTCTACAGTGCTGAGAAAAGAGAATCTCAATAAAGTACCACAATGTGAAAAAAACTGCACAAGTGTTGTCAGATTGGACACGTTTCCATCCAATTGAGCTAAAAAAATTGCTTATGAATTGGTTGTAAAAAAAAATTGGGGAGCTTTTCACAACATTTGCTGGGTTTTTATAAAGAATTAATAAGAACTAAAAACATTCAAATTTTAATAAAACACCATCTCCTTGAACTCATTTTACAAGTTAATTTATTTTTTAAATGAGTAAAATCTGTCAAAACTGACATCAATAAATAGTCTCTGGTTAATCAAGTGTCTCTATGAAATTGGTCAATGTTACAAACGCCCCTAATGGGGTTTATAACCTTTCTACTGGGGTTTACAACGTTTCTACTGATCAACTTAAAATGTGTCATGGCTGTGTGTGGAATAGAAATGTTACATTTCTCTGTGAGAGAAATTCATTTTACATTAAGTTAGATTTACCACTCATGCTGGGAGGCTATTAATACATTTTTTTGCAGTTGCTATGGTGTGGAGTCCAAAAAGCTTAGTTTTGGTCTCATCTGACCAGATCAGCTTCTTCCAGATGTTTGCTGTGTCTCCTTCGAGGGTTGCGGTGAACTGCAACTTCCTATGTCTTTCTGTCTTGCTACTTGTGCACAGCTAATAGATGCCCTGTTAACGGATTCTCCCACATGAGCTGTGAATCTTTGCAGCTCCTCCACAGTAACCATGAGCACATTGGCTTCTTTGTTTGTTTTTGCCTGTTGTCTAGTTTAGGTGCACGGCCATGCTTTGGTACATTCACAATTGTGTCATACTCTGATGTTTAAAGCTTGTAATATAGATTCATAACCTAATCCTGAGTTAAACCTCTCCACAACTTTCTCCCTGAGCCATCTCCTGTGTTCCTTGGTCTTCACGATGTCGCTAGTTCTCTGTTACACTCTTAAAAAAAAAAAAAAAAAAAAAAAAAAACTGAGGCCTTCACAGAACAGCTGGATTTATGCCTGATTTAATTACACAACACTTGAGTCTAATTAGGTTCCAGTTGGTTTCATTTAGATATATCAGGATTATACTTAATTCTTACTTGTAGGATTGGAAAAAATCCTTTCTACTTCACAGTAATGTTGATCTAAAACATAAATTCTCGATTCAGATATGTCGTAGTAATGTGACTAAATTGGTTAAAAGTTCAAGCAGCAAAATACATTTGAAAGGCTCAGTTTGTATGTAATTTATTTAGTCATTAAATCATTGTCATTCCAGAGCTATCAATCTGGTGGACTTAGACGCACCATCTAAGATGCACCTAGATGCAGACCTTGAATGTATATGTTATTGACAGAAAGGCTCCATATATAGCCAGTCGGTGGGAAATGTACATCAATTAAACCGAGCAAGGATATATCTGTGTGTGAGCATGCATTCGTTTGCTATTCCGGCCCATTCTCAAAGCTCAGAAATGTTCACCCTTCATTCAATATTGTAAAGTACAGTTTAATTGTATTATTGGTGGCTGCCTCTAAGTGGTGTTCTCCAAATGAAAGCTTCTGCAAAATTACTTTTACAGATTTTATTCTCGGGTGTCTGAATGGGGAACTCTTTCTATGAGACTCTTTCCTTTGTGTTAGCATATGTGTGTTTTGCTGGGTGGTATGCCGGTGCACTTATCGCCTCAACCCAGGCTCTGACTTTTTGCTCCGAGGAATAGAAAAGAGGGGGGACTTTAAGTCGTACCTCTGCGTCTTAATGCTTGTGCGCCTCTGTGCTTGAAGATGTGGATGAATTCGCGTGTGAAAGCAGCGCCTGTGCATGCATGATACAGTTTGATACAGAAAGTCAATGAGAACGGGGATCTGTGACATTTTGGGGAAATTATTGATTCTGGTTTTGCTTTTTCAGAGCGACTCATTTTTTTCCCACGCGTGTGCTTGTCGGTGTAAAAGCACGTCCTTTAAAGCATGTGCAGGCTGACCTGAATTCACATTTACAGGGAGCAGAGGATTGTTTATTGGAGCAAACTGAAATCCAAGTACATTACATTCATGTTTTTTTTTTTTTTTATATTTCCACTCAATAGCAAGAAAGCCTTTGTTGCCACCAGCAAGATTATTTGGCCGGCTTCAGTACTGGTCAGGTAGCAAATAATGGAAGAAACCCTGGATATTGTCAAATGGTATATGAAATTTAGCCTCTCTCTGGACATGGACCCTTGAGAAGATGAGGGGTTTGAGGCAACACCAAATCGATTTAGGTGGGATCCTGCCTGAACACAGTACTGTCTTAGAACAAAGCCCCACTGCTACTGTTTGACCTCTGAAGAAAGGTGAAGATTCTAGATACTGGGTCTGAATTTACATTTAATTCTTTTTTTTTTTTCTTTTTAGAGAAATTATTCGTTGCCATTTAATTTTTCTAGAGTATTTACATTTTTTTTTAGCTCTTGCTGAGAACTGTGTTACGCTGAGACAAATCTATGATGCAAGGAAGCAACTAGTCAAACAAGAGTTTATCCCAAGACATTCCTTCTTCTAGGCAAACCTGTTGGCTCCTAAAATGCCTTACTGGCTGTAAAATATATGTTAAGGTTTCACTTGAAACCAGAAACGCAATTTTTGGCTAAGACCCACTGACGGTGGCTGTTATGAAGCTTTAAAGTAAGGTCACCTATTGGTGTAAAAGTGCTTGAGCCACATGCCTGAACGGGAGAAACCCAGTTTAAGTTAACAGAGTTATAATATTGAACCTGTTAATGCAATTAAGTGATGTAAATATAAGTTATAAAGTAATTATTAGGTCATTTTTCATCATTCTTGTAGGTCTTAAATTTGAATAATGGCCTTAAAAAGGTCTCAATTAAACCCCGTAACCAATGGATCAAATCGTATGATTGCAAAATAATTGTGGGTAAAGCTGCAAAGGGCTACATTGGTGTTATATTTGATAGATTATATTTCAGGGTTCACTTATTTATGCTCTGTGTGACGATAATATTGGCAGTTAGTTGGGCTCTCCCTGTTGTAGATGCCCACCTCTGATTTAAGAGTGATGATGATTGGGGGGAGAAAAAAAAGTGCTGGAAATGTGGCTCAATTGTAACTGATATAGTTATTGCAGCTGTAGGTAATTACAGCGCAGTTGCCTGTTTTACTAATACTTTGAAGTTAAAGCAGTCAAACAATGTCAGAAGACCCTGTTGGAGTTTAATCTTAAACTTAAATCTTCAGGAATGTATTTGACTCTTTGCAAACCAACATCACCAACTGACTCCATGTTTTGCTCTTATCAACAGTTTTGTCAGACTAATGAAAAGCTTCCAGAGAGGACACAGGGTAACGGCGGTCTGCTTAGCCTTGTTTTAAATTATTATTTAACATTCAAGAGTCAAATATGATGCACCCTGCTTCTTCCTGCTTTCTTACAACAACTAAAGTTAGTTATGATAAATAATATGCCGTTCTTCCAAGACATAATCGTTTAAGATATGCAGCCTGTAATAAGGAGCTAAGTTGTTTCAATCTGAAGACAGAGTAGCTTTGTATGACTGAAAAGAATCAAGTCTTTAAATAAGCATTGTATGCTTTATGTTTAAACTTATCAAAAGAATTGATTTACTTAAGCACATCCACCACTTCAAATATCTTAAGCACCACTACACTATTGAAGTCTTGCTAAACTGAACTCTACTCATTGCTTTGGCCTGCACATATTCGCTCACTGGTTCCTCAGCTAAAGTGGATTAAAGGGAGAAAAAAACCATACAAAAATCTACTTTAGTTTTTGCAGGGATTTCTGGCCTGTGTCCCATAGAAGCTCCAGGAGGGCAGGGAAGGGAAGGTGATTCACCAGGCTAGCGGTTCCTCTCCCGCTGTCTGTACCTACCCTCTCCTCTCATTTCCATACCTCCTGCCAGTTACTGCACAAAGACCTGACCCATCACGCAGACCGTTTTGGAAACGTTGCTTTCATGTTGCCTAATTATTCAGCTCTTTATGTCCTTTAAGAGTTTAAATCAAAGTTTTTCTCTTTTATTAAGTTTTAATAGCAGAACCCCACTCTGTTTATTTCCTGCGATATGCCTTTTATCTTCAGAATGAACTAAATCGTTTCTGAACCGTTGACTTTTTAGAACTGCTTACATATGCAGTATCTAATTCATTTTTGACTTTTATTTATCTTTAAATTATTCAGCTAACCCTGGGTGTGATAACAAATACTTTGTTTTTCTTTATATCATATTTAAACCAAAGAAGGGGAAAAACACACCAATCATCTAAATTTGTCTATTTTGATGTTCTTTATCTTCAGGCTGTTTGGTAATTATGTAGCTGAAATGCAAAGAGAAAAGTAAGCATCGCTGTAATCCAAGCCATTTTAGCTGCATGCACAAAAGGGAATGTACACATGTACACAATGATATACATACCATGAATATGGATGATGTATAAAGCTCAGATCTCGAGTATATCAGTAGTCTATTAAACTTAAGCATGAAGATATGCTGCTTTGCATTCCAGACACAGACTAAAGTCATCGTGGGTGCACCTCTTCAGATTTCTAGTCCTGTAGGTGGAGAGGCTGCCTCCTGGCTGCTGCTGTCTTCTGATTTCTGCCTAAATTGGACTTGCTATGTTTTTCTCTGCTTCAAGGGGAGTTTGTTTTTGTGTCATGGAAGCTGTTGACTGTTCCACTCTGTGTTGTATTGGATTTGTAAGGGTCCTCCCACTTTGATCTGAGTATTTCAGACAACTAGACTCTGCTAACTGATGGTGTGTGGGGGGGCCTCTGTACATAATGCATCATTTGATTCTTGTGCTTCATCTACAAGGCCAGTACCATCAAACAAGAAGAGGGATAGGCAACATCAAAGGCATTGTCTGCTGGATACTAATGACATGGGCTCTGTTTGTTGTGCTGTGGTGGCTCACACCCACTTGAGTCTGTTCGGTTTATGCCTCCACAGTAATGTACACAGGTTACTCAGCTGAATTTGTTAAAGTAGTTGCTGCTTACTGATTACACGCCGGCACAAAAACAGGATGAAGGTGCCCCTATAACGCGCATTAGTGCCAAAACAAATTGGCACACGTGCCAATGAGAGCAAGGTTGTTTGCTGAAGCTTATCATTCAGCTGCAATTGAGGCAGTGGTGTTTCGTTACAATTGTTGCTGGAATCACAGTGCTGTGTGGATCTCAGCAGCAACTTAGTTGTCTAGTGTGGAATGTAGGGAGGATAGTGACCAGATTACCAAATAAAGGTCCTCGCAAAAGCCTTGAAAAAGACTTTGCATTTCGGGATTTTTGGAATAGCCTAGCTCACAGTAGTGCATAATTGGGAAGCTGATGAAAAAAATTCATTTGTTTCATTTAGCTTAATTAAAATCCGAAAAGTCTTATGTCTGTTGGTATTCAATCCAATTTGGGTCATGTCCGTACCAGCTTTAATCATCTTCAGACTTTTTTTGCTCATCCCCATTCTTTTTGGCCTTATAGATTGTACATATAGTTTCTGAACGGCATTCATTTTAGTCCTGACAAAGATTCTTAATTGAATTTAAGTCTGAACTTTAGCTCGGTCATCCTTAAAACAACAAAATTGTATAACAAACATTGATAAAGACTGATCAATTCTGTGCTCTAATCCAAATATGCAGCTTTTATTTTTCAGGTCATGTCTTCTGTATTCCATGCAAGCAGTAAACAGTCAACAGACAAAGAGGCAGGTTACCCAGAAATATCAGAAAGATTAATAAAGGTTCTAGTTTTTATCTGGACACCAAAGTATTTATTTACAGAAGTTAAAGTAAAAGGGGTGTGCTAAATTTGCGGAAAAACAGTCAATGTGCTCAGGAATCACAGCTTATATTTGTAATGACCAACCTAGACATGCAGTAAAATGCCAGACTCACTTCTGACAGTTGTTTATTAACGATATATATGTATGTGTATGAAAAGTTTCCATTGTCTATATGGTGTATCAAATTTTTAGAGCTGTAACAACGAATCGATAAAATTGATAAAAATCGACAAAAGCGTTGGCAAGAAATTTCGTTATCGATTTGTTGTGTCACGTGATTAATGCGTCACTCGCCATGTCGCGGAGCCGTTTACCTCATGCAGGTGGTCGTCAATGCTAGCTGACGCACACTCCTCACCAGTTGGTGGCGGTAATTTTCAAAGTCAGGAAACGCGAACCGCGCTTGGCTCGGGGCTGTGAGTGGAGTCCTGAGCGGCTGAAGTCGAGCTTCAGGTGCCGACTCAACGTCAATCTGCCTGATGGATCATCTATTGCGGCTGTTTGCTTGTTAGCTCGTTAATGACAGGAGCTCGTTTACGTGCGTAACTTTCCCGGACATTATTAAAATGTGTTGGAATTAAAAGAAAAGTATTCCGAATGCACCATTTATATGGGCTGAAAATCAAATAATCCGACCATGACATGCGCTTACTCGCACCAAGCTTTATTCAAAATAGAAACTCTGACTTTAGCAGAGTTGATGAATTCTCATAAAACTGCAGAAGTTTTGTACTAATTTGTGCGGAAAAAACAACAAGCGCAGAGGTGCGTTGGTTCTGGTGCAAGTCCACACAATGGACCCGCACCAGGTTCTGAGATGGTTGAGAATTCCTGCCGTTGCTTTTTAGAGAGCGGGAGGAAATAATGATCATCCCAAAATGTTCTATGATCAAAACTGTCAAACCCTCAGAAGAACTAAAGTATTTGGAAGAAAAATATGGCAGAAAAATATGTAGAAGGACAAATGTAGAATGCAGCTTGTGCTGAAACAGTCTATGAAATGGGCTGGTGGTTTATTTGATTGTCAGAAGTGGTGTTTTTGCTCTGGTTTCATTGTTATGCCCAATTATTTCCCTAGATGCACGAGTTCAAGGGGGAGGTTCAACCAAACTGCATTGAACCCCCCCCCCCCCCAGTTTTACAGCTTCACTTTTGTTGTGTTAAATCACTGTTCATATAGACAACATTGACTATTAAATGATTGACTAACAATCTAGTCAACATAAACTTCTTTATTTAAAGCAAAATTAGTTGCACCTAAGTAACAACTTGTGTTTTGTGCGCTTATTTGCTCTTTCATTCCAAATGTTCAATTTTGATAAAAAGAAATGGAAATAAAACTTTTTTTTCCCATCCGATTCATCGTAAAAAATAATCAACCGATTAAAATAATCGTTATTTGCCAGACTGCAAATTTTATTGTTCAGTTGCGATGACGAATGTTGCCAGAAGAAAGTTAAAATCACATTTACAGTTAAATTTAGAACGTAAATTGTGTTTAACGCCCCTTGTGAGTGTTGATCCGGACTTGCGCAGAGGCCAACATTAGGTCTGTTTATATGACCAGTCTTGTGCTTTAAGTCTACCTGGAAAGGCTGTTTTAAAATGTTTGTCAGAAAAGAAGTGTAACCTAAATTGTATCCATTTCTAGTTTGTCAAATTCCACATTTAGTATTCCATCTTTTAAAATTGTACAAACTTTTCCTCAAGTAGCCGTTAGTCATCATTATTTTCTCTTGAAGGCAAAAATGATTCCGTCTTTTCTGCAAACGGGTCAGAAATACCTGCCAATCCAATTATCTCTGTAACAGGTCATTATCAGCTTATAGAAAAGGTTGGGCACACCATTCTCAGTCGCTCAAAAAATAATATTTGAAGCTGATCAAACTTTAAGTTGTTCCTTTCATTCAACCATCTTGTATTATCTCATTTTAATGAGCAATCACACAGGCTCCAAAGATCCTGCAGAGGTGTATATTTGTAGGAAATGAGTTTCAGCGTGTTATCGTTTCACTCTGAACCACACAAAGCTTTGGTAATGAAGACTTGCCATTCTTGCTTCATTGTTGTTCTGTTCTCAAGCAGACCATCAGTCTCAGCATAATTTGGTTGGGTTGAATAACAGACCTCCCTGACATTGCTATTTTGCAGCGCAGGATGAAAAGATTCTTGTTTGTATGGCCCAAGGCAGAGCTACCAAAATTAGCTTCCATTTCTTTATGCCTCTCATCTGTATAGCCACTTGTCCATGAGGGAAGTGAGCAGTGCTCCAGGACTGTTTTGGAAAAAAAATGTTTTAGTTGACTAAAATCATCATTGAAGTTCAGAACAAGTTTTTAAAGTCCAAACATTAATTTGAGGTTTAAAAAAAGTTCTGAGAAAGTTGTGGTTTTCAACTGGCTCGGCATGTGACTTGTGCAAATTGGCTCAGCTATTGAGTTTCCTGCGCATGTTTGCTATTGTAAATTTTCCTAAAATCTGAATGTTTTTTTTTTCTTCACAATTTTTAATTTTTTTCTATCTAAAATAATGAAGTTTTGCTTATTGCTTCTTTAAAATATCTAACTTAATGTGTAGGAATGAAATCCATTTGAGTTGAAAAATCCACAGCCTTTCAGTCTCTGGATTTTAACCCTTAGTTTATAGTGTTATTTACAGCTTCAACAAGGGTATTTTTTGGACTATAAGTCACTCCGCATCAGTCAAAAAATGCGTCATAGAGAGGAAAAAAAACATATAGGTGGCACCGGACTATAGTTGTTTATTTAGACATTTATTTCACACAACCGAAGACTAAAAACTGATATTTAATCTGGTAAACCAATTTATTAAATTACACAGCTGCAGCCACAACCGGCTGAATAACATGGAACATACCTGGGAGGGTGAATGGGGTAAATTAGCAACTCCAACCAGCAAGGTTTTATTCAGCGCATGATGGACGGTTGCGCTGAAAGTTGTCAAAATTACACCTAAATTAGACAGAGTGTAACGGTGCTACGTGCTAAGCTAACAGTACAACACGGATGTTTCAGAGCAACATAAAGCTTACGAGCATCAGCGAAGTTGTAACACGCTCAGACAACACACCTGTAAGCTAGCGCTAGCTGTTATTAGCTTCACGAACAGCCTAATACCAGGGTTCTGTCGCAGTCTGGGTCCTTCAAGCCGCACCACGCAACGCTCCCCTTGCGTGAATGCAGACTGAAACAGCGAAACAACATACGTGTTCACTCTTTGTTGTCTATAGGTTAATGATTCAATTATTTTTTAAGTGGTACAGGAGCAGGATAGTTTTCACAAGCCTAGAAAGCCCTCTTGTAGCTATGGACGGTAATCTCTACTCCTTGGTTCATACTGATCAATATGAATTACCATTTAAATTTGAGATATAAATTGTACCTGAATATTAGTCACAGGATCAGCCAAACTATGAAAAAAACTGCGACTTATAGTCCGAAAAAGATGGTATATGTGGACTGATTTTCACTGCCTTTTATGTCTACATCTGATATAAAGTTCAGTGACTGAGATGCAAAAATCATTATGATGCAAAAGAAAAATAATTTATTTAGAAATACCATGATTTTATGATCTTCCAAAAAAGTGTTATAGTGCTTCCCCCCCCCCCCCCCCCCCGACTACACGTCTTCCACTCAATTTTCCATCAGTGTGCTTTGATATGGCAGTCTGTAAACAGTCTGCCTTTTGGCAGTAACTTTTGGATGCTTTTCCTACCTGTATAGGGGTGTCGCTTACTAAGTCTGTATCACCATGTTTTATTCATCTTGTGTAGCATTTGTATTTTCTGAAATACTGGTTTAATTTGCTTTCATTTGCTTTAAACCACAATCATCCAAACAATCATAAAAATGCTTGCAATATATCACTGTGTGCATTGTTGCGAATGACTGCATAGAACAAAGACTTTAGAGATGCATTTCTGTCATGTTTTATTCGAGTGCTGCTGGATTTCAGAAGAGAGCTTTCAGAACAAGGCACTAAAGTGCTACAGAAAGGTCCCTAAGGTACACCGATGCATCAAGGTCAAGATCTGACTGACATTCATGTCAAGAGTGCAAGTTAAGACATAACAATATCCATCCACACACACAAACTCTAATGATAATCAAATTTTGCAGTCGGCAAGGAACGTAGGATGGCCCCTCGCTAGAAAAACAGGTCGCAAGTGTCAAATATAGCATTTGTGTAAATGCCAGGATAAAGATTTTACAAACTGAACAATTACTGCCAGGCAGTTTCCCTCACTTTGCCTGTCATTACATTTAATGTCATGACAAGGTCGGGCAGGTTGAATTTTATTTTAATTTGGATGATTTCCTGCTTCCACTTTTAATGTTTGCTGATCAACTCATCTGAACTACTGTCACAAAATGAAACGTTATTCATAAGTGATCTGTCTTACATGTGTACAGCTCCAGAAATGTAGTAATGTTACCTAACATGCAAAACGTAAGTAAGCATATGTTTATCCTTAACTAAATATTCTTAGGCTACAAAAAGTTGATGGTCTATGTTCTCTTGTGTTTCTGCCACTTGAAGTAATTCGATTAGCCGGTTGTGATTAGCGTTTTTTTATCCAAGCGAATGCAGTACTCTCAGTGAATATAATAATACCCTGGCTGGGTGATAAATATCTGTCTGTGATTGGCTGGCTACTTTTTTCAAATTGAGAGCCCAGAGACAGAGCCGGCAGGAGAGTCAGGGTTGAGCACGTACCAAAACATGTTTTGGTTCGAGTGTGTGATTTATTTATTTTTTTTACACGAAAACAACACAAATTAACGTTTGTTCACATAGATAAGTGTTCACATTGGTCTCACGCCGCGCTCAGGTTGGTGGCACAAACGCCATATTAGAGATCTGTCTCAGGCGCTGCAGAAGGGTAGCCTCGTAAGACCATCCTGATCTCGCAAGCTTTCAAGGTTTCACTCGCAGATCAGTCTGGCTACTCTCCGTTAAAGAAAATTTGGAGCCGTTCACCAAACGAACGTCCAATCAGCATTGGCTTTGAGGCGGGTTGAGGTGTGACGCAACCAGAAGCGCGACAGTTCAGTCTAAAGAACATGGCGGCTTCAGCCGATGAAACTAGCGTTAGCGTGGCTATCGAGCAAGTTTTATCGGAATTACAGAGTATTTCTTTGCTGAGCTAACGAGCCTTTACCTGCAGCAGCAAGAGTAGCTTGGCTTGTGGTTGTGTTTTCGTCGTCGCTCGTAACAGAGCGACGACGAAGCATGTTGACGAGTACGTCATATGCTTCGTTGATCTGATTGGTTTATTTGGCCCGTCTATCACCAACATAGGCCAATCAGCTAACCAGTATTTTCGCCCCTTCCCAAAATTACTTCAACTGAAGGTTTCCAGATGGATATGCGGAGCAAATCCATCTGGCGGAGTCAGGTAAGCAGAAGGGGAGGTGTCAAATAGATTTTAACTGTTATGATGGAAAAAGGCTGCCAGTAATCTGGTTAGGAGAAGAGAATCAGTTATGGTCATTTACCCCAGGAGGGGAAAAGCTACAGTTTCCTACATCTTTGTTGAAGTGAATTCTGCTTTTTTGGAGTAACCTACAGGTTTACTACAGAAAAATATATACAAATAAAAAAAAAAAGAGTATTGTTACATGTCAGCTCTTACATAAGTTCTACACAGAGTTGATTAGTGTGATTCAAGTAATGATAATGTCAATAACTGATCTTAGCCTGGACAATTAGTTGTTAAATAGATCAGTGTATTTCTTAATTAACAGTGAAGACGAGCTCATTCATTAGGTGTGTGACTCATTACAGTGGAACCACGAGTCTGTTTTTGAGACCTGACCAGCATTTCTGATTTTCACACTCTACTGTTTATACTTTTATCCACGTTAATTAAAATTCAGACTTCTCAATGTGAATGACCCATAGGCCTTCATTCAGAGAAAGGTGGCTTAATTAACAGAATAATACCCTAATAGATAGCCAGTAGATATTGATAAGCTGCATATGTCTTTTTGTATTATTATTTTAATCTTAGCCACAATAACAATGTGGTCTGGTGCTTTTTTAAGTTTTGGATAAAATTTGAGATTTGTTTAAATTCTAATAAATTGAAATACAATTTAAAGTTTTTCTATTTTTTTGGGCTATAAATGTTTTTGCCTACTTTACACAGAACAAACGGGACATATACTGGTCAATCTTTCTTTTAAAAGTGGTTGCTGTATTTACTCAACTCTGCTTTAGAGTAAATATCTTTGAAGGTTTGTGGTCCTGTTTGCTATGAAACTAAATTCAGTGAAATTCACCCATAAGATTTGAGCCTATGCTGTCAGGCCCAATTTTGTCTAATTACAGTGGGCCCACTGTTATTCTTAGGGCCAACTGGTCGCACTTGATTCATGTCTTATTTCTGTAAAGTTCCTGGATGTTTATTTTTTTTTTTTCTGCTTTTTAGATATTTTAGGTTCTGTCATCATCCTTTTTGTGCTTGACTATTTTCAGAGTAAGGTTTTTCAGTTTTTATGTGGCTTTTTTATGTTTGTGCGTCAAACCACTTAACTATTTCCAATGAATCATTCAGCTACTAAAAGGCTTCTTAACTGAAGAGCTGCAGAACGTTTCTGTCTCCACAAAGAAAACAACTTAGAAAAAGTTTGAAATAAGATTTTTAGCAAGCTTACCAGCAGTCGTTAACAAAAACACTTCTTTTTTTAGGCAAGGCAAGGCAAATTTATTTAAATAGCACAATTCAGTACAAAGACAATGCAACTTGCTTTACATGATTAAAATATAGCAAAATAAAACAGAATAAAAGCAAGTAGGAATAAAATGTAGATAGAAAAAAGAACAAAAAAGTGGTGATTCAGTTAACTAGAACAGTCAACGGCAATCTTAAACAAATGTGTTTTTAATCTTGATTTAAAGGAACTCAGGCGTTCCGCACCTTTACAATTTTCTGGAAGTTTGTTCCAGATAAGTGGAGCATAGGAACTAAATGCTGCTTCTCCTTGTTTAGTTCTGGTTCTAGGTATGCAGAGTAGGCTGGAGCCAGAAGACCTGAGGGGTCTGGATGGTTGATACACTGATAACAAGTCTGTGATCTATTTAGGTGCTAAGCCATTCAGGGATTTATAGACTAACAGAAGTATTTTAAAGTCTATTCTCTGAGATACAGGGAGCCAGTGTAATGACTTTAGAACTGGGGTGATGTTCTCTACTTTCTTAGTCATAAGGCCCGTTTACACTACACCTAAAAACCGAGCCATGCCGAGACCGGTCCGAGCTTGGTCCAGTTAACTGAGATAAATGCAGCCGTTTACACACACAGGAGTTATCTCGGTTATGGTTCCTTGGTTGCTCCTCGCCTCCTAGTGGCGATCTGCGGTACTACCGCTCTCTGGGATTGAAGGCGGGACCGAGCATATCAAAATGGCGGCACCCGTCACATTCAGGATGTTATTGTTAGACAGATTCGGCTTTTGGGACGTGGATAAGACAAATGAACGTCTAATAAGGATTTACAGACGCGGGAAACAACAACAGACGCTGAGGTTCATAAGCAGAGTCATCACTGGAAACCGTGTGGCACGGTAAGGAAGCTAGTATTATTATCCATCCATCCATTTTCCAAACCGCTTTATCCCTCATGGGGTCACGGGGGTTGCTGGTGCCTATCTCCAGCTGTCAATGGGCGAGAGGCGGGGTAAACCCTGGACAGGTCGCCAGTCTGAAATCTGTCTGAATGGAGTGTGAATCGGGACGTGCAGCCAGACACGCCGGAAAACCCGCTGACAGTCAGCTGACTGTAAGGGCATGACGCGGTCTGCTCATGCGCTCTTCGTTATCAGGGAACCGGGATAAAAAAAACCAGTCCGAGACCTGCTGATGAACTGGTCTGCAGTTAGCGCGGTCCGGTTATCGTTAGCGCGGTCTGGTTCAGTCTGCTGACCGTTTACACACAAGAGTTATCTCGGTTACCGAGCTCGGACTGGTCTCGGCTCGGTTAAAAAAGTGTAGTGTAAACGGGCCTTTAGTGAGGACGCGGGCAGCAGCATTCTGGATCAGCTGCAGCTGTCTGATCCACTTTTTAGGCAGACCTGTAAAAACACCGTTGCAGTAATCTATTCGACTAAAAATAAACGCATGGATTAGTTTTTCCAGATCCTGCTGAGACATTTGTCCTTTAATCCTAGAAATGTTCTTCAGGTGATAGAAAGCCGACCTTGTAACTGTCTTTAGATGCTTTTGGAGGTTCAGGTCTGAGTCCATTACTACTCCCAGATTTCGAGCCTGATCAGTGGTTCCTAGCTGAAGAAGCTGAAGCTGTGTGCTAACTTTTGATCTCTCCTCTATTGGTCCAAAAATTATTACTTCTGTTTTGTTTTTATTCAACTGAAGAAAATTTTGCCACATCCACGTATTGATTTCTTCTAGGCATTTACTCAGTGCTTGAACTGGTTCATAGTCACCTGGTGACATGGTGATGTAGAGCTGTGTGTCGTCTGCATAGTTATGGTAGCTGATGTTGTTGTTTTTTATTATCTGAGCTAGAGGGAGCTTGTAGATATTGAAAAGGAGGGGACTCAGGATGGACCCTTGGGGAACCCCACATGTGATTTTTGTCATCTCTGACGTAAAGTTACCTACTGATAAAAAAAATTCCCTGTCCTTTAAGTAGGATTTTAGCTGAGTCCATAACAAATAGAAAAGTTACCACAGTTAAAAAATATTTTGGGACTAACAGGATCGTGGTCAGCTGAAGATTCAGTCTCTCAGCTCCAATGTAAGGTCTTGAATGAGGTACTGGACAGTAAATGAGTGAAATATTATTGTTAATATTATAGTTATGTGCTTTGTTTTCCTTATTTTGATGTTTTAAAGCGCTTCATAAATCAATAAATTCATGAAATGAATTAATGAAATGGCGATTGATGCTTAAAAACAACCTTCCCCAGAAAGACCACACAAAGGAAAAAGACCATTTTGAATTTAACATCAGACGCCTGCTCTTAAAATGAATAAGTAAATGGATATTAGGAAATTGGAGGCAGTTTAAACCTTTTAGGGTATTTTACTTTCTTTATATTGCTATAATGTGCTGTTATAGACTTCAAAGCTGAAAAAGCTGATAGCATGAGTCAGTTGCACTGTTTTGATTGGCAAGCTCTGCAGTTTCCTATTAACAAGGAAATTAACTGAGGGAAAACTGCATGATGAGTGTTGACAAACTCAGTGCTTTGAAAATAAACGGGCATATTAATGTAGCCTGAAAGTTTGTTACTCTGCAATCATGGTTGTTGTTTAAAAAATAAGATTACTAATTAAGCTATTCTTAATTTTATGCTTGTCAAGATTAAAACCACATTTGTTTAGGATTGCCTTTGACTGTTCTAGTTAAATTGTTTTACTGAAACATCATTAGTTTGTTTGTAGTCCAACTGTTTTTAAAGTAATTAATATTTGCTTTTAGTTTCCATTTTCCTATATTTTATTTTGCTTTTACTTTACTTGCTTTTATTCTGTTGTTATTTTCCTGTTTTTATCATGTAAAGCACTTTGCGTTGTCCTTGTACTGAAATCTGCTATGTAAATATATTTGCCTTGCCTTTTAAAAAGTTTTCAAATGATTACATTGAAAATGAGTAGAAGGAGTTTGAGAAATCATGTTAACATAAGACACCTTATCGTGTCTGAAACTGCATCTCTTGGAGAATAAATATAACTCGAACAGCCAAGGAATGACATGTTGAGGGAAAGCAAAGTAACAGCCATTTGTCAAATTTAGATAACCTTGCTTTAGAGCTATCGTTGTAAACCAGCAACAGTGAAATATGATTTGGGACACAACTGCATCTTTGGATTTATTTGTTCTTTGGTAGCCACATATATCAGTGTTTTATTATATCTGTCAAATTGCCATAAAAAGAATGTTACCTTTTTTCTTGATTGTTCTTCAGATTGTCATTAAAAAAATGGATCAGATATATGTTTACCTCTTTTCCAAGTCTGTTATGGCTTGTGATGTAGCACTATTTTCACAGGTTTAGAAGACAAGCTCTCAAGCTTCCTCTGACATATAATTGTGTTCACCTGTACTGGGGAATCATTAGTGCAAACATTTCACTAACATTAAATAAAGTTTAACTAGATTAGCACAAACCAATATGACTCACAAATGCAATAAGATTTTCTGAAAAATGAGCTGGGAGAAAAGTTCCCAGCAGTATTTCCCTAGCCTGGGTGCCATTCCGAACTTAGTCCCGCCCACAACGTTTTAGGTCGGGAAGTTCGGTCTGGCATTGCTCAATACTAATGCGAGTATGCTCGCCCAATATCTGGCGGGCCAATCAAATTGTCAGGGCGGGCTTTATACGATGATGGACAGATGATCAACAGTAACGTAATCAACCACGTCACCAAAGCGCGCTTGGGTTGAATTTGTTTCGTGAAAGATGCAACTGAAATAGGCATCACGGCGATGCAACTCGGCGTGAACGACGAGGTGGATATAGCCAGCGGCCGTTGCCAGCTCCTTTTCGGAAGCCTGGAATCCTGGCTGCTGAGCAACAAGTGGAGGGACATGCTAGGCTCCGATGTTTTTCAAGCCAACGTTATGGGTATTGTCGTGGACGAAGTTCATCTAACTTACAAATGGTAAGAGATCATCTGACTGTCTGACTTAGTAAATAACTCGCAATGTCGTGATATGAATCCCATGTTGTAAACATAGTAGGTAACGTTGTACGTTCGCTAATTCAGACTATTCAACTATGCGTCGCTTAACGTACGGCGCACACTCCGTTGCTCTTATTGGTTGTAGGTCTATCCAATTGAGTGCAGAGGAATTTTTTTTCCTGGTTCGTTCGAAACACGCCCCATAATCACAGCTCTATGGAGCAGTATCAGACTCAAATTCTGACTAGAATTGAGTATGACCATGTCAGGCTAGTATTTCCCAGGGAAGACAAAACGGGTTCAATAGCACTATTTGAGAAACTCTTATTTTTTTGGGTACTGTAGTTACACTGTGTCTGTTTAAACGACAACTAGAACAATGGGAGACCATGCTTATTTTTCTTAAAAAAATTGAATGAATGCAGTTAATCCGGGGTAAATGATTAAAACCTCACTGGTGCACCTGTAAAAAAAAACAAAAACAAAAAAACACAAAATTTGTTAATGGCACCTTTAGCTGCTTCATTTAGGAGAGACTTACCCCGTTTACTCTACCCTTTTTTAACCGTGCCGAGACCAGTCCGAGCTCGGTAACCGAGATAACTATCGAGTGTAAATGGAACGCAAACTGAACTGAACCAAGCCAGACACAACCGGACCGCGCTAAATGCAGCTCAGTTCCAGACGTGGGTTCGGCTCGGTTTTTCCCTATCTCGGTTATCTGATAACGAAGAGCGCATGAGCAGACCGCGTCATCTCCTTACAGTCAGCTGACATTTCAGACATTCATAAAAATACTAGCTTCCGTACCGTGACACACGATTTCCAGTGATGATTCTGCTTAGCAGTGTGATGAACCTCAGCGTCTGTCGTTGTTTCCTGCGTCTGTAAATCCTTATTAGACATTTGTTTGTCTTATCCACTTCCCAAAAGCCGACTCTGTCAAGTAAATTCACCAAAAGTTGCCATCTTCGCCTGACTCTCCGCAAACAACGACGTATCACAATTATAACCAAGCATAACTGCCTGAATGTTACGGGCGCCGCCATATTGATTTGCTTGGTCCCGCCTACAATCCCAGAGAGCAGTAGTACCGCAGATCGTCACTAGGAGGCGAGGAAACCAAGGAACCGAGATAGCGTGATGTGTAAACGGTCGTCAGAACCAAGCTCGGCTTGGTTAACTGATCCAAGCTCGTACCGAGCTCGGCATGGATCGGTTTAACAAGGGTAGTGTAAATGGGGCTAAAGACAGCTAAGCAGATGAGCTCTAAACCATTTTTTCCCATAAGATCAAAGAACTTGCATATAGTTAGTTGCAGTAATAGCTCAGCCAATGCCTATGTCTAGGGGAACCGCGGTAAAACACTAAAGAACAGACCCAAGTATATCATCTATAGAAGAACATTGTTGTGGCAGCACCAGTGCCTCTCCAGGACAGAACGTAAGGCCACATGTAGCTTGTATGAAGAGACAAAACAGTCTAAGAAAGCATTAAAGGATACATTTAGGCTATCACTATTGACACCAATGCTAAAATCCTCCACTATAATGAGAGTAAAGGCTGGGTGGATGATACAAAGCAACAAATAAGTGATTTTAGCAATTAGGTTGAGGGAAACTAAGGGTTAAATATTCAAAAGAATTGAACTTGGACGGGGACTAATCAATAAATCAGACAGACATGTTTACTCCTGTTCCTTAAGTATAATAAGTGTGACGATGTAAACATGTATAACCATGTATTAGTTACTGCTAATAGCTAGGGTCATCGTGTGAAATGGTTTTTGGCATTGTTGCTGAGTCCGCTGTTTTTTTTTTCTTTTTCTAAAGTCGCTTGGAATTTCCGTGAGTTGCGTTTTTTGGGCTAATTTCTGAACGTTTAGTTGCTTATTTGGACTCTAAAATAAGCGAGTATGAACACCAGTAAAGAGACCCGGCGGTTCTTCCTGCTGCACTACAGACAGTGAACGGGCGATATCCCTCCGTGTACTCTACATAACATATCCATTCGGTTCTCTCTCCCTCTCAGGGATAGAGAGGCGTCAGGCAGAGATAGGCGGACAAAATTACTCATTTTTGCCGGGAGGACAGAGTATTTGCTGGACTACACGTCTCCTATTTCTAACGTAAGGCCAAAAGGAAACTTTACTGTTGTATTGAATTAACTTACCTGTCCAGCAGAAAGCCTGCAACCTCCGCATGAGTTTTGATTCTGTGCTCCCTCAGAATTATCTCCACTACACCTGCTAATAATAGCTGCGCCGATATAGACTCTTGTTTTTTTTCCCCCGGTTATTTTTTTTTCTTGGTTAATTTCTCTTACCTCTCGCTGAGAAAGAGTATAAATGGTCCTCCATTTCAACAGAAAATGGCAAATAGAATGATCTACGGTCGTCTTTTCTAGTTTTATACTCCACCACCGAAAGCACGTACTCAAATAGAAGACAGATAGGGAAAACGCATAAGGCTGAAAGTTTGTCCCCTTTCGGCTTTTGAAATCAGAAATACAGACGCAACATGGCGCCTCCCAGCACTGGCACCAATGTATTTAAAAAATCCTAATGAGAACGCTTTCATTTTTGATGTGAGGTTATTAGACTTTGCCAGAATATGCATCTATAAAAGCAATACTTGATTTTTGCTCATTAAAAGCCAAATTAGTTGCACGCTGTCCCTTTAAGGCCAAACCACACCAAACCATCCAATCCGTTCCATCCGACGGATCTGTTCAGATTATGTTCTCTCTATGGACAACGCCAACCTCTTGCCTCAGCAAGAAGGTCCCGGGTTCGATTCCCGGGCTTGGCAGGGTGCCTTTCTGTGTGAGGTTTGCATGCTCTTCCCGTCTGCGTAGGTTTCCTCCGGGCGCTCCGGTTTCCCCTACTACTAAAGACATGCTGGTCAGGTCGGCCAGCATGTCTTTAGCTCAGTCGCAGTGGCTCAGGCTAACCCTCCATCTGATCTACATAATTGTTATCCTTAACCGGACTTGTGAGATCTAGAATTTGCGTGAGAGTATGTACTGCAAATAGCAGACGTTCCGCCAGTACAAACTAGCTGGACAGTAAACGTAAAGCTGCTTTCTGGTCTGGACCCTTTGTCATCAGTGTTTTGGAAAAGTAAATAAGATTAATAATACATTCAGACAGATTGCTAAAAAGAACAAATGGTTGATTTTTTTTTTTTTACACACACACTTTTTTCTTAATGTACATACATTTTTCCCTGCTTTAATCTTTCATTTTCACCCATCTCTGGCTCTTGTTTGTTTAAAAGATTCTATGTATCTTTAATGTATTATAAATACTAGTAGGCATTATTAGATGTCAGATTTGTATACCCTCACCTTTTGAACATTCTTTATTTTCAAGTAAAGGATAGTTGATCACAACTGAACATAATTATAGTTGGACTGGTCTTGTACTTTAGTAGGTGTGCAAGTGTCTGTGACCTAATGCTTTTCCATTTTTTTGATGACCTCATTCATTGTTTTCCCTGTCAACCCAAATCTGTTTTTAAGAGATCCTGTTGGACCTTTAGTTCTTCTGTCTGGATTTTTTTGATATGTGTGAGAGTGCATGTACTTATAAAATGCTCTACCTATCAACATATCTGTTTTCTGATATACGTTTAATGAGAAAGTTCATAACTGTACATCACTACAGTCCTTCAGCTTCCAAGTACAACAATAACAACAATATAATAATTTGTGCCGCCTCATTTAATGTGAAAATGGTGCAATCGAGCTCTTAATCCTCCCTCTAAGTCAAGGACCACAATTCTAATGAAATCTCAAAGCAGTGAAGAAACAATTTTTCTGTGCTTGTTGCCTGGTCTCTTTTTTTGTCATTGTTTTCTCACACTGTTACTTTGTCCTCTCCTGACACTTCAACATGAATGTTATCTTTGGAAATGTGTTTGACCTTATTCACTTCAATGTTATGAATATTTCAGTTTTTGTTTTGTATGATTTCCCACAATATTCTGTCATCTTTTAATTACATGCTTAGTGTAGCTGGTCAGATATTTTAAATGAGCAAATTATGTCAGCTTCTCCTACTTTAAATATGAGCAGAAATGCAGCAGTTTTAGATTAAATGTGATATTGTGAAATTAATATGAGTAAAAGAAGGATAAAGTAGCCAGCAGTGTTGAACTAAAATTAGCCGGACCCATTCTCAGCAACCCAGTGGAGCTCTGAAAATTACTCACACGGAGATGCTTTCCCCTTTCTTGACTAATGTCCTTTAGCCACACTCTAGAATGCTACTAGAAATACTTGCATAATCACAGACAGTCTGTCTTTTTCTCTTTCATGTTTTAAACTGAAAGTTTAGTGATGTTCTACCTTAAGTGATTTATATAAGGATTTAAGGAGGCCATAAAATGACTATACACAAGCTGTCATTAGCAACGTCATGTAAACAAGCCAATTAAAAGTAATCGGGCGACTGTGGCTCGATGGGTTGAGTAGTCGTCTTGCAATCAAACATGCATATAAACGCTGTTAGGCTCAAGTCATTCAGAAAGTGGCAAATTGACCCAAGGGCACATGTTCGTAAATGTGACATATTTCAGCATTGTTGAGTGGAAATACATTGGGAAACAAAGCTGTCAGGGCTCCCAATACAACTTTTCGAAACAAGAAAAGAGCTTAAAATTACTATTTATTCAGTAACGTTTCAACCGTAATTAAAACCTTGTGCAAGTCCAGCCTTGCACAGACAACACAGTTCCAAACAGTTTATGTAAACATATTGTTTCAACTCAGTTAGCCTATTACACATAAAGCATAAAGCAGATATTGTGGAACAGCATACATTTTTTGTGAAGTATGGAGTATGTACACTTTGTTGTAGTTTAAAACATAATGATGACCTCTGGCTGAAAATGTCATTTTCTATACACAGTGTCTCTAGTGTTTCCACTACAGACAAATGCAGGCCAAATCAGATTTTTTGCTGATCAAGTGACCTAGTCAGATGTTTTATGACAAGTGGAAATGCTCGGATCTCGCCCAAATTTTATCTTTTCAAGACACATTTGAGCCACTTCCATACGAGGTCCTGAATCTGATTCATAGCAGATATTTTTAAATGTGACTCCAGTGAGAATAAGCAAGGCAGATTAGATGTGTCTTTGATGTCATAGTCCGTCAACATTTTTCACAACTTTGTGCCGGCCGTGTTTGGGAAGTGATAGCAATTAGCATTAGCAAGACATGCGGCAGCTGCCTGCCACAGCACTGCTCAGTGGAGGCACAGCGAGAAGTTAGACCTCATTAACATATGCAGCAAGTCTTTTATTCAAGCAAAACTGAACTGTTTGGATGAGTAATATAGCGCACGACTGTGCAAAATTCACGTACAATCTTGCACAGGGAGTAGTTTGCAATGGCAAAGAGGTTTTCACTCATTGCCAATCCATTGTATCGCATTTCAAAAAGGCCAGTGTGTCGTAATCTGCCCCCGTTGCAAAGCGATACAAAGGATTGCAACAAATGTCCTGCCTCACAAGTTGAGAGGAGAGGTGTTGAAATATACAATTAAAAAGTCTGTATGAATGAACTTGGCCTCTGTGACGTTGTTAAAATCCCTGCCCCACCATTCCTGCACTGCAAAAAGGGAAGTAGAATTAAGTGAAATTTCCTTGAAATCCGTGTATTTTTTCCTTGATTAGAGCAGGTAAATAAGACTATTTGCCAATGGAATAATATTTTTGCACTTAAAATAAGAGCAATTCATGTCCATCATGTTATTGCTAGTGCAGGATATCTAATTATCTTATTTTAGGGGTAAAAATGCTCATTCAAATGGCAAATAATCTTATTTAGCTCCTCAAATCAAAGAAAAATATACTAATTTCAAGAAATTTTCACTCACTTTTAGTTCCCTTTCTGCTGTGTGGCTGTTTCCTCACATCCAAATAGACCTCTGTATAGCCAAAGCTGTGTAAAATGCTAGTGGTTCATGCTATTTTTATTCGTGGGCTTCCTACTCATCAGTTTATACAATAAATGGCTCATTTTGACACTTTAAATCATAAAACATATTTCTTACATGTTTACTGGGCCAAAGCATGATGGGCGTGAAGTGTCATTGTTATTGTTGTTTTGCACATGTAGGTCAGTTTGGAGTGGCAAAATGGCAGCATTTTAAAAGTATATGAACGACCTTGCAAAGATCATATTTCAGAAAACAGAATTGAGCATTGAAACCTGGGAACGTAGCCTACGTAGATACCAGCTGCCTTTATCTCAATATTGGGCCAGATCCCCAGCCAAGTATGGCACTTCAAGCATTTGGCATGTTGACATGAGTAAATCTTCATCAGTGCAGACAGATTGTCTGCATAACATTACACATGGTAGATATGCAACAGTTTGACAGGAATAATACACTGGTTGTGCCGAGGCTTATTTCTCTATTTCTGCAACCAGCAGCAAATAATTTTGTATGTTGCTCCTGGCCTAACTGGGAATTATGAACAGAAAAGCAGGTATGTAGTTTATTTTTCTTAGGACATGGGCACTAACTGCAGATGCATATATTGTAGAAAAAAATGCCAGCACCTGAAAGTTTACAATAAATGATTCATTTTAATTTAAATTAGATTTTTAAACTACATAATCCCTTTAATAATGTTTCATGTCATTCTACGTTTTAAGTTACGCTAAGCAATTTATAACACGTATTGCAAATGACAAATTAATCTTTTTTTGTACCGACGATTTAGTTTTACACCAGTACAGCAGGACAATTATGGTGATTTAAAATGGAGATCTGTAACCTGGTTTATTATTCTACTGCCAGCATTTCTGTAAAAAAAACTGTTTGGAGATGGGTTGGGCATATTTTTGAGCCAGTTGGCACAGGTTGTCGTGTTTCACAGAAAAGGCAATTATTTCAATTTGCAATCAAATGCTCACATCAAGGGTAAATTGCACATTTACTGGCAGAGATATGAAACTGTGCCACCTCTGCAACTGTTAGCATAACACTGCGTGTCTCAGTATAAGCACAAACATTTTTCACATCTTTAGTAAGAACAGATGGAGCAAACCCACTCAGTTCATTTTATTGTATATTGTACAAGATAAAAGCAGGCAGACTTTTACAGCGATGAGAGCAAAACATCACTTTATGACGGTAATTAGCTTTCTTATTCGCAGTATTTTCTTTACTTCTGTCATTTTTTTCTTTTTCATTTTTTGCTCTTCTATATCTGCTCACTAGGCCACTTTCAAACCTTTCCACTTTCTTCACATCTCATTTGTCTCTCTTCTTTTCATCCTGCCTCATTTATCTTCTAGTCTCTCTGAGGCATAAAGACCATATCCTCTTTATCAGTGAGCCGCAGCAGGAGCATGTCACTCTCACTCCACCCTTTACTCTCATCATCATTCCTTTCCTCTCATCGTCACTCAATTTACTTCCCTCACAACTCCACAGGTTTCATCTTTTCTTCTATATATCCTTGCTATGATTGGAATATTTAGTTTGTGCACCATCAGGTTGGCTTATATGGCTTATATTTTTGCAGATTGCTTGTTTCTCTCCTATTTGTTTTTCTTTCAGATGATCCCTAGGTCAATTTTCCTTTCTCTCTTTTCTACATCTGCATGGATTATTGTACCCTTCTTGAAGGAAAGTAATATTCCTTATGTTGATCTCCTTTTTTGCCTCCTTGTTTTATCATTATGTTGCCTTTAACTTTTCTGGTAATTATGCACATCTTTTTTTGTGATGATAAAAGAGAACTTGCCTCAAAAAATCTAAACTCAATGTGAACAGTTGTTAATTCTTCTGCCAATATTGTGATACCATGTTATGTTTGTATTGCTCTTTTTTTAATCAGGAAAAACTAATTAGGATTTGTGCATACTGTAGTTACTGAAAGATATGGCTTCATGAGAATTTCATCATGGGCAAAACCTAGATGCAACCAGGATGCAAATGCAACAAAGTAAAACTTAAAAACAAAGATATAAACAATGTCATCTAACTGATTTTATTGACAACAAAAAAGTACGGTGGCCCTGAAGTGCAAACCACAACTACAAATCTAAAAGCACTACTACATTAAGGAAAACACAACAACATTAAGCAAAGCGCAACAACATTAAGCAAAGCGCAACAACATTAAGCAAAGCGCAACAACATTAAGGAAAACGCAACAACATTAAGGAAAACGCAGCAACATTAAGCAAAGCGCAACAACATTAAGGAAAGCGCAACAACATTAAGGAAAACGCAACAACATTAAGGAAAGCGCAACAACATTAAGGAAAGCGCAACAACATTAAGGAAAGCGCAACAACATTAAGGAAAGCGCAACAACATTAAGGAAAACGCAACAACATTAAGGAAAGCGCAACAACATTAAGGAAAACACAACAACATTAAGGAAAACGCAACAACATTAAGGAAAACGCAACAACATTAAGGAAAACGCAACAACATTAAGGAAAACGCAACAACATTAAGGAAAACGCAACAACATTGAGGAAAACGCAACAACATTGAGGAAAACGCAACAACATTGAGGAAAACGCAACAACATTGAGGAAAACGCAACAACATTGAGGAAAACGCAACAACATTGAGGAAAACGCAACAACATTGAGGAAAACGCAACAGCATTGAGGAAAACGCAACAGCATTGAGGAAAACGCAACAGCATTGAGGAAAACGCAACAGCATTGAGGAAAACGCAACAGCATTGAGGAAAACGCAACAGCATTGAGGAAAACGCAACAACATTGAGGAAAACGCAACAACATTGAGGAAAACGCAACAACATTGAGGAAAACGCAACAACATTGAGGAAAACGCAACAACATTGAGGAAAACGCAACAACATTGAGGAAAACGCAACAACATTGAGGAAAACGCAACAACATTGAGGAAAACGCAACAACATTGAGGAAAACGCAACAACATTGAGGAAAACGCAACAACATTGAGGAAAACGCAACAACATTGAGGAAAACGCAACAACATTGAGGAAAACGCAACAACATTGAGGAAAACGCAACAACATTGAGGAAAACGCAACAACATTGAGGAAAACGCAACAACATTGAGGAAAACGCAACAACATTGAGGAAAACGCAACAACATTGAGGAAAACGCAACAACATTTACAAAACGGAAGAGGAACGTCCCAGTGGGAGACCTAAGATATCGCTGATTGGACTACAGCTCGTTTTTACTTTTGAACCAGAAGTTATTCTGGCTTTAATGTGTTTTTTAAAAATATGATTGTTCTCGGTGATCTAAACCGTAAAATGCAGTCTAAAACGCCGCTTAGTCTGTTTATAAGTTTAGTTTTGATTAATTCTGCTTTTTTTAATTACGTGTGCTGTGTTTCTGTGCCTCAACGCTCTAACTGGTCTGCTCCTCTCCTCTAATGGATCTGAACTGAAGCCCCTTACGCTACAAGCTTATTGAAATCACCCTTAAAAGTGCACACCTTAATTGCATGTAACTTAATTTTGCGCACCTGAATACAAGCCAAGGCAGCACGCCCACCGAAGCGCAACTGGTTCTGTGTCGTTAAAAAGAGAAGAGCATGAAACACAGCTACTGACTATACTATTGATTTTAATTGGAACATTTTGGTAGGAGTGGAAAGACATTAAACGTAGTAATAAGGCTGGCCGCTGATAAAAGCCCCTGGGTCCGAGGGAAGGGAGGGGAGAGGAGCAGACCAGTTAGAGCGTTGAGGCACAGAAACACAGCACACGTGTTAAAAAAAAAGCAGAATTAATAAAAACTAAACTCATAAACAGACTAAGCTGCGTTTTAGACTGCATTTTACGGTTTAGATCACCGAGAACATTCATGTTTTAAAAAAACACATTAAAGCCAGAATAACATCCGGTTCAAATGTAAAAACCAGCTGTAGTCCAATCAGCGATTTCTTACCTCTTCCGTTTTGTAAATGTTGTTGCGCTTTCCTTAATTTTGTTGCGCTTTGCTTAATGTTGTTGTGTTTTGCTTAATGTTGTTGTGTTTTCCTTAATGTTGTTGCGCTTTCCTTAATGTTGTTGCGTTTTCCATAATGTTGTTGCGCTTTGCTTAATGTTGTTGCGTTTTCCATAATGTTGTTGCGCTTTGCTTAATGTTGTTGTTTTCCTTAATGTTGTTGCGCTTTCCTTAATGTTGTTGCGCTTTGCTTAATGTTGTTGCGTTTTCCTTAATGTTGTTGCGCTTTCCTTAATGTTGTTGCGCTTTCCTTAATGTTGTTGCGTTTTCCTTAATGTTGTTGTGTTTTCCTTAATGTTGTTGTGTTTTCCTTAATGTTGTTGTGTTTTCCTTAATGTTGTTGCGCTTTCCTTAATGTTGTTGCGTTTTCCTTAATGTTGTTGCGCTTTCCTTAATGTTGTTGCGCTTTCCTTAATGTTGTTGCGCTTTCCTTAATGTTGTTGCGCTTTCCTTAATGTTGTTGCGCTTTCCTTAATGTTGTTGCGCTTTCCTTAATGTTGTTGCGCTTTCCTTAATGTTGTTGCGCTTTCCTTAATGTTGTTGCGTTTTCCTTAATGTTGTTGCGCTTTCCTTAATGTTGTTGCGCTTTGCTTAATGTTGTTGCGCTTTGCTTAATGTAGTAGTGCTTTTAGATTTGTAGTTGTGGTTTGCACTTCAGGGCCACCGTACAAAAGCAACAATTACTCTGACAACTGCTGCTAAAATACTGATTAAAATGTATGTTTTCAGAGCAAGCCTGCATTTTTTGAAAGTATTATGCAGCAATTTATAAATCTTCAACAAAAAAATGATAGATACAAGAATAAGCAAAATGAAAACTCCAATCATTCATATAGGTCTGGACTGCTTTCATTAAAGTTGTATAATAAGTCATTGACACTAAATTTGAGGGCAGATAAGGAGGTCTTGAGAGACAGCTCTGATAATGCAGCAGGCCCAGGCTTTTAAAAATTGGATAGATGAAGGAAAAAAAATCCTCAGGGACCCAATGAAGCTGTACTTTTCTGCTGCATCACACAGATGGTAGAGGAAGAATTTAGCCTAAGCATCTTGAAAGTGTGGACCCAGCCTTCCCTGTCCTGAAGAGTCCAGGCTGGTGATGGCAGTGTAATGGTGTGGAAAATGGTCTCTCGACATCGTTTGGTCTAAAGTAATCAGTCACTATATAAATTAAACAGCGTCTGTGCTGCTGCTCACCATGTGCATTCTTTAAAGTCCACAGTTTACTGTCTTTTCATAAATTGGTACTTTTAGCCATAATGTGGTGTAAATCCTAAAAAAAATATATATATTTTTTTTTAAACATTTGAAATAAAATAATAAATTATAAATAAAATATGCCTAAAGCCTGGCGGCCAGCCAGAGTTACAATACAATGGGGGAAACCCTGCTTACTGAACATGGGTCAATTGTAATTATGAATGACAACAGGCTCTTTTTTTAACATAACTGCTAATCCTTCAGAAGATTCAAATGGAAAACCTTTTTTTTTTACTAACACCCTTTTTTCTAAGTCTGACCAAATTTTTTCTTTTTCTCACAACTTTAGAAGTTATCTGCAAATAAAAAGCAATCTAGATAAAAAAAAAAATCCCTAAGCTTTTTCATTTTTTTCTATATGAACCATTTATCTTGTCCCTGAAAGGCAAGCAAAATAAATTAGTGAATTAAAAAAAATCTGGGGTGCAGCATTGGCACAGGGTAGAGCATGCAACTCGTATTCAGAGGCTTCAGTCCTCCATGTACTGTCCCGGGTTCGAGTCCAAACTTGTGGACCTTTGCCGCTTTGTCGTTCAACCACTAGCGACTAGTGCCAAAAAATATCTGACCTACTGTGTACTCTACTGCATTCTGATCATCCTGTTTGTTCTGGTTAGGCGCTAACGATTACACATTAATAACTTTTCTTTAAATAGTCTACCTCTGAGCTAATGAACGGTTTTATTGTGTTCTGTCCTTTGCAAATTGGAGCATTGAGTGCATTGAACTCCCCAAACTTTCTATTTTGTGTTTGTGTAATCATATATTGATTCAGCATTGCTCTTAGAAGTTTTTTCTAAAGACTTGAAAATCCCAGTTAATTCGTAATACCTTTAATGTTTTCCATCAAGCCTATTGCAGAAAATTAGCTTAAACATTTACGAGACTAATTTGTCTTTCTTCAAAATGAAATCAATTTAAAACATTATTGTGAAGATTAAAGCTGATGGCCAGAGTTGTAGTTTTATTAAGGCTAATATTATACTGGAATATAGAGCAAGATTAAGAAAATAAGGCCTTTTCAGTATTTTATAAAATACAACTTTCTTTAAAGCATCCCTAAAATATTGAGGAATTGTGAACATTCAGGTCACTGACGTCTCAAGGGATTGACAGGACTGACACGAAACAGCAAGTAAAAACCTGGATCTCCACAAAGAAGTGAGTTTGACTATGATTTCTGGGGTTTAGTAATTCCTTTTCTGAATAGGCAACTTTTTTGACTTATTGCAACTTGGATTCTGAAGCATCTTAATCCAATCTGACAGACTTTAACCTCGAGGGGAAAAAAAATAAAGATCAGACAGAGAACTTTGCAGCTGCAAGGCATTCTCAGCCTTGTATGTTTAAGTCAGAACATGACTGTGACGATCCGCAAGCCATTATGTACGCTTACTGGGATGCTGAGACTGACGCAAACGGGGACATGGGTGATTGTCTTGTAAGCTTCTGCTAGGTTCATCAAAAATATTTGAGACATTTGAGTTGTGGATGTATTTTTAAGGGGACTCCTCAAACACGCTGCTTCAGCAGAGAATTGTTGATTTCTCCAGGTATGATTTGTCCTGGGGTACAATATCAAGGTGCCCAAATGTACCACGTTCATCTGTTCATACAATCATATACAAGGATAAACACCATGGGAATATGCAATGTCCAGCCATGATACTGTCCAAGGAGGAGACCGGATATGTGTCCCAAAACTTATGTTTTCGTATAAAGTGTGTGTTAATCCCACAACAAAGGTAACAGCTTGTGAAGATGCTGGTTGAAGCTCTTAACGGACTGTCATTATCCACAGTGACACGAGGCCTCTACTGACATGAGCTGAAGCAATTACGCTAAGAAAATATCATAAGGCAAATTCTAGTTAGCAGAGCCCCTCTTTTCTAGAAAAAAGGTACCAGAAGTTGATGGATACTTGAAAGAAGAAATCAATTCTCTCTTCTGTCGATTCTCAGTTTTAACAAAGCCTTTTCTTATAAGTTGGCCGGTCTATGGTTAGTTACCTGATTGGCTCCACCTTTGTCTTCTATATTCTATTGCAACAATCTTCTTTTTTGTCATATGTGTCTTTGATGTTTGTTTTAACCCACTTTCTCACATTTCTTCTCAGTCTAGAACATAATCTACCTCTCCTTGCCTAATACTTCGTTTGAACTTCTCTTGTCTCTGCATCTCTGCCTCTGATTCTTTCCCCGGGGAGACAGTGGATCAAACTTATGGTTCTTAGTGATAGAAGCTACACTGCAGATTTTTTTTTTTTTTTTTTATCAGTGATGTTACAAGCAAAGTCCCAGCACATCATGTCTCAAGTGCATTGCTCTTTATCTCAACCGTCTTGTTGTGTAGAAGCAGCATTGCATTTTCTATCTCCTGTGTACCCACAAGGTCTTTCTAACATTCTGCTGATTCATCTGTATGTCTTCTTATCCCTTCTTCCATTTCCCTGAAGTGTTCTTATCGATTTACGCTGCTTTGCTAAATAGATGCACTTTTTCATGCGCACACCCTGTTTTTGTTTTACCACTTATTTCCAAGCATTCATAAAAGGCCATTTAGCATCCCTTTTATTAAACATGATTAAAATGCTACATCTCTAGACTTTCTAAAGCATTTTCCTTAGATTTATGTAAAAATGATCAATATAAACTCGGTGTAAGAAGAGAAGACTGTATTTAAAGGTACACCTGAAACTATTCGTTTTAAAAGTAAAAAAAAAAACTAGGAAATCTGCTTGTTTAATGCTCTAGTCTTAAGTATTTTCTTTGATAGTCAGAATAGGGGGTTTTCAGCTGACGTCACGCTCACGTGACTACTCTGCGCGTCCGCCATATTGGGTGGTAGTTGTTTCGCACCGTTGACCCGCATTGTATTACGCCTTAGGAAGTATTGGAAGTGAACAATGGTGAAAACGTGTTTAATGGTTGCAGCCGTGATAGTGAATCAGTGTGAAAAAACAAAACAGCTCTCTGAACAACGCTGTCACCTATGGCTGACACGGATATCCAGGTCCAATTTGGACGGTGTTAAGCTGGAATACGCCAGAGTCTGCGGTGCTCACTTTGTCACAGGTAATTAACTGTTAAGTATGTAAAACATGTAAACCGTTGCTGTATTGTGGGCTGTAACAGCGCAACACATGATCGCCATGGGAAAAACATAGAAACGGGTTAATTTTCCACCGCTTTCCTGCCTGGAGGCGCAACCACAGAGAACAACTGTTAGAGATAACGAAGAGTCGTCGGCTCGCTTGGATCGCGGCTGTAAGACGACCTAACATAACTTTCCACAGTATCCCGATGTCAATGAGAGTGTGTTCTAAACGTTTGAAACACATAGCAGTTAGTTAAAAGTACATTACATGCGTGAGTGGTTGTTAGCACTAACGGTTAGCAGCTACTAACTTAGCATGTGCCAGAGCCCGTCTGAGCGCAGCTTACCTTTGTACGAGTTACTGTGTTCCCACTGTTTGCTGGCTTTAAGATCTGCAGCTCTTGAACCCATCCATTCGTAAACTGCACATGAGACTCCAAGGACTTGTAGCTTCAGAACTGTTCTGAAGTATAGGCGCTAACACCACAAACAAGGTAGCCGAAGACGTCCGATATGGACAGTGACGTCCGCGCTACTTCCGGGTTACGTCGGTAGGCTTTTGCCGGCGTAAATACGGTAAATACAACTTAATTTTGCACTGGTCATTGTTTTGCTTAAATAATTAAAGCCGCGAGCGGCGTCGAGCGGCCCTGCAGCCAAGCGCCTTCGCGCACCGCCGGCAGTCAGCCACCGCAGAAGCATGCGTCGCATTTGCGTCGGATTGTTTACATTTTTACCATCTTATTAAAACTCACCCGTCCACGTATGATGACGATTTCCTTGATGTACATAACTTCGACATCTCGTACCCAACCAGATGTGAACTGGTTGTGAGCCTCTAGACCAGGGGTGTCAAACTCATTTCTATATGGGGCCACTTTGGCGTCATGAAGTCATTAAAAGGGCCGGTTGCACGTGTACGGACGATACTTTTCATATCATAATTTCATTCCAGTTCACATAGAAGTATAAAAAATGCACAGTAACATAAAAGTAGCACCCTTAGGCCCAGTTTATACAGTTTATCTGCAATAAAAGTTGATATTGGGGTGAGTTACACTTACAGGAGGCACAGTTTTAGCCACTTTATACACTTTAAAAAGATATATGCCTCTACTTTATGACATGATATGCCTTTTCTTTTGGCTCTTGAGGGCCGGATTCGGCCCACGGGCCTTGAGTTTGACACCTGTGCTCTAGACCCTTGTAAGCTCTCATTTCCTCAAGAGTGTGCAGAGGGTTTTCACCGAACACCAGGTAATGCACTATGTCGCCGTGCTCTACATTTGGCCAATCATCTGGATTACGGCTAAACAAGGCACCGTGGAAGGCATAGGGGTCCATATGGTCGATCACGGAACATTTCCTCAGATAGACGTCCTTATCTGGTCGCTCTAGCGTGCTGGCGTACTTATCCATTCTCGATACGAAAATACGTGTTGGACAACTAGAGATAAGGAAGTGTACCACCCAATATGGCGGACCGGAAGTTGGCCAGTGACGTCAGTGAAAACCCCCTATTGTTGTTATCAACTTGGCCCTAACTTAGGCTAGCAGGAGGTGCTGGCTTTCTTTACTGCAATAGTAAATGCAAACATTTTAACATGCTAGTCACCGTTGAGTAAATTGGCCAGATTTTTGTAAAAGGAAAGTACACCTGATTGATCTGCCAAAGAGATATCATGTCAGTCATGTTAATTAAGGAGGTCATGTTGCCAATAAAATGAAAGATTTCAAATGAAAATAAAGTGACAATAGCTAAATAGATAATTAGAAAGGGAGTTTCTAAACCAAGATTTTCAAAGTTGTGCTTGAGATGCCCTGAAAAATCTGCAGTCAACTGGAATCAAATAATCAGCTTGACCGGCCCTGACGGATAACCAGATGGTTAAAAACAGGACATTTTATTACATTTTTAATGATGATAAATGAATTCATCAATAGGTAAGCCCTGCAAGGTCAAACTGGCAATAACACTGTTTTGTGTGGAACTGAAGTCATTTCAAATAAGTAGGTCAAGTTGCCAATAAATTGAAAAGTTTAAAATGAAAATAAAGATAAAATAAATCTTAGAGATTAGTATATTAAAGGTGTTTGAAACTAAAGTCAGTGGAAAGATGTCTTGGAATAGAAACTTTGTCTACCACATGGTGAGACATGCCTGTGGGTCAATCAGGCTGTGAGAAAGTAAGACTCTCCGGAGTTAACAGGAAGGCTGAACAGGAAGGCGGTGATTTATTCTTTTTTAGCATAGGTCTCAAACTACAGTCCTCATGAGCTGCAACTTTTAAGCCGGGTTCACCCTGACATATATTGCAAAATGTGCTGTGCGGCAATCCAGTGGAAATGTGTTGGATCCGTTCATGCATCCAGACAGCCCAGCCCCTCTCCCCCCTTTATTTTGAAATGTACCAGATCCGCTTCACACTTCCTGCGTCTGACTTCCTTTATGGCTCACCTGGTTTTTTGGAAAGTGAGCCGTTTCCTTCATCCGTCATAAATAGCATTTCTGACGGAGGAGGGCTCTCCGTCATGCTGCAACACCACAGAGCCATTGGCAGTTACCTTATCGACTAAAATGGCTTCTATTTTGACCAAAAGCCACGGGTGATATAGTCTGTGTGAACGAGGGTTCGGCTTGGCGATACGGAGCCAAAGAAATATAGCAATATCTTTAGCCTGAATGCCGATATATTTATCGCTATGTTTTTTCTTTTCGTTATGTAATAAGAAAAAGCCATCTCTGAATCAAAGCTTGATCCCAAATGTCTCGCAGGCACATTTTTTAATAAACAACTGTATCACATATTTAGTAGGTAATTGAACCCTTGGATTTAGGTGGGTATCATTGACTGTCGAGGACATGTATGTATGTATTCACGTATGTACCTAAAACAAAATGTTTATTCTGGCCTTTTGTTAGAAACAGGGCAGTGTAGTCCAACTACTCCCGACAGAGATGAGTATCTATCTCTCTCTCTCTCTCTCTCTCTCAGGAGAGAGCTGTGTACGTGGAGGGGCAGAGTGATATTACACACTTGGGAAGAATATTTAATGCGATTTATAATCCGGTGCACCTTATGGTCAGAATAATACGGTAGCGTTTCGGAGGCCATGACGCGCTCACACATACAGCAACATAGATCGATATTCTCCACCCACCCAGGTCAGGAATTATGCAACATTTTTTTTCACCAGTTTTTCACTGGTTTGATTGCAAGGCCATGTCAAAGTTTCCCATGATGCATTAGGGACTAAACTTTTTTTTTTTGGGAATATTCTGCTTCTGCCTGCTTCTGTTTTTTATTTTCTTCTTTCGTCGTTGGGATTTGTTATGTTCTTTTATCCTTGTGCAAAGAGTAAATTTTCCTCATGTCAATGTTGAGTCTTTAGTAAGACTTTAGTAAGAGACAGAATATACCGAAGAAGCAATACATTGATACAAAATGTCTTATTTGATAGTTGAAAATAACATAAGCATATTGGTTTTTTAGTCATTTTTTTTACAAGTAAGCAAATAAAATCTTGTTAGTTCGGTTAGGAAAAGTTTTATTCGTGGAATGATGTTGACAGTAGTTACGTTGTTCTTGAGTTTATTTGCGTAGCTTTTCAACCCCCACTGTGCTGCTGTTTGCCTCTTCTCTGGCTTCACTTCACAGAAAACAAATGACTGGGTGCTTACCCACTGAAATGTATCAACTCTAGTCAGCCATCCAACTTCCCCGGCCTTTTTTCTCTCTATTGTCAAGGATTGTTTTTCCAGTGCTTTCCTCTTCGTAAGATGAATGGCTGTGACTACAGATACTGAATCATTTTCTTTCCCACTTCTTTGTTCGATGTTTATGCCCGACTTAGAAATGTCGGAGTCGCTTTTCTCTTCACTTTTTAGTGAAAATTGACTTGGAGTTGGAGTGTTATTGATCCAGATGCTACATGGCAGACTTCCTAAAACGTGCTTATTGTTACTTATGTAAATATCCTCTCCATTAAAACAGAAATCTATTTTTAGATGTCAAATGACCTGTCTGGGACTGTTCCAAACTGTATGTATTCTACCAACAGCTTGTATAACAATAAGTTCCTTTTTTATGTCCTATAATTTAAGATCATTACATTAAAAATGACAACAAATCCTACATTGTTTGTTTTGCAGATTCTTAGGTTATAAATAGCTAAATGTCTATGGTCTGTGAGAGAAATACTTATTTTGAAGCCTAAACAAAATGTTCATTTATAAAAACATATCCCTATATGTGTGATTCTGCAAGGAAGAAATGATGGAATTTAGATTTTAAAATTTTCTTCAGCTAATATATTTCAAAGGAATGAATTATCTGTAAATGTAGTGTTTGCTTTTGAACTACTTAGCCACAGTACGACACAACTGACAATATCACTTTCGTTGGAATAGTTTGTCTGACTGGAACAAGTAGGTCTTAATAAATTAATTTGTTTCAGTAATTCAATTAAAAAAAACATTCAGCTTATATTTTCCTCACACACAGTTCAGGTTTTTTTTTTGTTAATTTTGGTTATTGTAGCTTACAGCTAATTAATTTACTCAGAAAGTTTAACATTTTAAAAGACTTGATTGTAAACTAATTTGTGTATTGCTTGCTTCCTCTCTCTGCTGCAGTTGGCCCTGGAGGACCCGGTCCACAGCGTGTCCCTCCAGCAGTTTGTCTATGAAAAACTGAAGGCCCAGCAAGCCCTGATGGGGGACCAGAGCTTCGGGGCCCTGATGGAGACTGTGGACACAGAGCTCGTCAGGCAGCTCCAGGAGTTCCTGCAAGCCCTCTGAATAAGACATGCAGTCCTTCGCTTCATTACACAAATGCTACGCTCCACCACCATTAAAAAAAAAAAAAAAACATCCTAAAAAGGCTAATGATCCACCCCATGCGTGAACTCCTGATTCAGACCTCCCCAACCTCTTCGCAGACTATGCCTTATCTATATTCAGTCCGAGCCTTGTCAACCACTCTTTGGTCTCCTTTGATGTTATCTGTGGGTGCCTACATACGTTTAAAGGCTTTTGAAACACCCACATGTAGACATCACCACACCAGAGCATCCATTTAATTCTTCTAGTTTCTTAACTTTCGAACAGTTTGACTTGAGATGGGTTAAACGCGATGATGAATGTTGATGTTGGAGCTGTTGAGTAAAATGCAAAAACCGGCTGCGTAAGCCAGAACAAAAGCCTCGGACTGTTTTCCAGTGGGGGGGTTAAAAACATGCAGATTGTAGCAGAAATGTGTAAAAAAGAAAAATCTGAAGGATCTAAAACAGTGTTTACAGAATCTATTCTTAAAGGACAAAAAAAGAAGTGTAATTTTGTATGTATAGTATGATCGGCATGACAATTTTCTTCAATTTCTAATAAGAGCTTGAAGTTACTACTGATTGTTTTTTTTCTTTCATTTTATTTTATTTTATTTTTGTCCGTTAATGCAGACGTTTTAAAACAATTTTGTTGATTCATAGGTGTGCTGAACTACATTTTTATGTATATACCTACTGCTGCTAATAGATGGTGTGTCAGAGCACTTTAATAACCAAAAACTGTTTGACATTATTATTTTTCTTCCATCCTTAACACAATGATTGGGGGTCTCAGAGCAGGACTGAAGTTGGATTAAAAACCTAAACTTTATTTTTCTGCATCTT
The DNA here is from genome assembly GCA_037039145.1 of Fundulus diaphanus. Lineage (NCBI taxonomy): Eukaryota > Metazoa > Chordata > Actinopteri > Cyprinodontiformes > Fundulidae > Fundulus > Fundulus diaphanus. The sequence goes on along the minus strand of CM073127.1, from coordinate 20,249,800 downwards.
GGTGCAACTTGGCCCAAGATACAGCCTTCATGGAAATATCAGGAGCTCCTAGGTCATGTTTTCCATTTTGTTTCATCTGATTTAATCAGTTCTTAAGCTTTTTAAGTTTTTCGCTTATCACAGAAAAATGTCCCACTGGTGCTGCTGCTGTGACATTTTTACAGGCCTGTTTTAGTTAGAAATGACGCTTTGATAATGTTATCTGAAAAGAGAAGTGTTTGTTTTTCAGCTTTTGTAGGTTCCTCAATCTAGTTACTCAAGAGGTTTACAAAGTTGGAGATGGAAAGTAATACATTACTTGACGTTGGCAGATTTAACTACTTTGAGTTTTTTTTTTTTTTTACCCCGTTTCATTGTGAGTATAGATTATGGCTCACAAAATAGCTTTGTTGTAAAGTAGAAGTCATAAAAGGGAAAAAGTCCAATCTGAAGAAAATGTGAACCTCTGGATTTTATATTGATTCCTTTGTGATTAACGGAGCAAAGAAGTTCCCTCGTTACATTCGATTGATGGGCCTCAAAGGTAAGATGATGATCCTGACTGTAGCTCCTTCGACACTGTGTCAGAATTACAGCCTTATGGTTTCAGACTTATCTATTAGAACCTGCAAGCCACATTTTTACTTGTCTGTTCAGTTCTTAACCAGTTTAGCAGTGGAAAATTTATTTACTTATTTTTTTTATTATTGTATTGTAGTAATAATTACGTTTTGAACGCCACATACACAGAAGTTACACTTGGTTTTGTTTTGTGGGAAATAATCCCTGTTTCTTCCTGTCTTAAGCCTTCAATAAAATGTAAAGTACTCAGCCAGAGCAGGTGTCGACTTCCTTTATCCATCTCTGATTTGTAGGATCTGTTTAACTGAACAAACTGACCCTGCTGGAAATCCTTCAAAAAAAAAAAACTATTTTTTTTTTACTGTCATATTTTGTTTTAATGTTTTGATCATAGGAAGATTATTAGCCCTGACCCTGATCAACAACCAATGGTGCAAATGATGTAATGTACTTTAGGTTAGGGCTTAGATTTGACCTACAAAGCAAATGCAAATTATTTTTACCAACTGAACCTGACAAGGTGACCATACCCTTTAATGCTGCGTTCAGACCAAATGCAATTTGAGCGTCAAAAAGGCATCCAACGGCTGAATTTGGACGCTTGTGCAGAGCATTTTTGACGTTTTTGACTCCTCTGATGCACGTTGGGAGGAGCTACCCTGTTCTTTTCCTCAAATGTGGGGAAATATTTACCACGGTAAAGGTTTTGACAACTTACCCGAGATCCTTGCTACTCCTCCTCAAGGCAAGGTCTTTTACTGTCTCTGTGGTGATAGCTCGACTGATCATAGATAATACGATGGGCACAAACAGCGACGATGAGTTTGTCCTCCGTTGCCGACTTCCTGGTTTTCCATGGTCCTTCTGTCCAGTTGGAAACCCCGCCACTACATCAGTCTGATTGTTTGACGCTCCCCATCCAGCTGCAATTTTCAGATTTTCCAACTCTAGCTTCTGCCACTTCAAATGCTCAGAAGCTTGAAATCTGAAAACGCACCACAGGACCTCTCGACACCCCTTGACATGCGTCAACCATAGACTTTACTACTAAACCAGATGCCCCTGATGCTCAAATCGCATTCGGTCTGAACGCAGCATTAGGCAAAGGTTCGGTCGTTTTTGGTCTCATTCGGTCATTTGTGGACTTGATTAGCCTTGCCACATTCTGCCAGAGATCACATATTTTCCTCCTTGCCTGTGGTGGTGCTGAGACTTCCATGAATGGTCTCTAGTTCTTCATACCAAGGAAATGTGTCTGTCTCCTGAACGACCATTTCTCTTAAAGATATAGTTTATATTTTGTTAGTGTAGTTGTTGTTTTTTACCTGTGTGTGGCACCACTTTACAGCTGAACTCCACAATGTTTCCTACTAATTAAGTAAACTTTATTTATATAGGACCTTTCACAAGATAAAAAACACAGTGCTTCACAATAAAAAGAACCATAAAACAACACAAAATAAAATGGCATAAATGCAACTTCATAGCATAAAACTAGTTAAAAGCCAATCGGAACAAATAGGTCTTCAACTGCTTCTTAAAATAATGAACAGAGTTAAAAGAGCACAAAAATAAAGGCAACTCATCCCACAGTCTGGGGGCCCCAGCTTTAAAAGACCAATCCCCTCTGGTCCTGAAATTAGTTCCTGGAACCATTAACAGCTTTTGGCTGGAGGATCTTAAACTATGAGAAGGGGAATACGGTTGTAAAAGGTTGGTAATATAAGCTGGAGCTTGGCCACTCAGGGCTTCAGATGTAAAGACTACAATTTCAAAATGAACTCTTAAGATCTTTCTCTTTCAAACACATAAAAAAGGCTGTTACAATAGTCAAGACGAGATGAAATAAAAGCATGAATAATCATCTCTAATTCAGCTTTTGACAAAGTTTGAAACTTAATCTGAGAGAATGACACTAGTGACAGAATCAAAAATGATGCCACGGTTTCTGAGGCTTTGTTTGACAAAGAAGGCCAACACACCCAGAAATTGCTTGATTTCAGTTGTTAACCTGAAAACTTCATTGCTCTCATGAGTACCTACCAGCAGGTATAGTTTCATCTGGCCATTTCTATGAGCACATTTAACTTGCTCTTCCTGTAACCATGAGTCTGGAAAGCTTTTTGCGCCGGTTGTTCACCCACAATGCCCCACGTTGTACGATAGTCCACATCCTGCATTTGGTTCACTTGACGTGGACTGGGACCTATTTTTTCAGCGGGACCAGAGTTTGCTTTAATCAGCTGCAAGTTCATCAGCACATTTCCAACCTCCAAACGAACTGGACCCTTCAGGTAAACGAGCTGGTTTTCAGCTCACCATGGTTGAAGGCAATCTCTGAGTCTGAACTCAGGACATGGAACATTTTGCTTTCTGGGGGATGCTTTCACATTCAAAGTAAAAAAAATGTTTTATCTATTGATTGAAGGCAGGTTCTCCACCAAGGCTACACAGCTTAATCAGTGTTTCACCAAGAATTATGGATGTCATAGATTATAAATTTCAAATACTGAAAAAATTACATCATTCATAAAAGCAACTTTGACATACAGTAGTTTGACAAAAGTATTCATTTACCCCTCCTAATCAACTAATTTAGGTGTTCCAATCGCTTTTATAGCTGCAGATAAATAACATCCAGTACCTCGGCATGCAGAACGGTCGTTCTACAAACATTGTAGATGATTTCAGTGACTTGCCGCATGCTGCTGTGATAGGCTGCCACCTTTTTTAGGGTTAGGGTTGTGGGAATATTTCCTTTCGATTAAATATTTCACAGTAACCTGGCTAGTTGGTATTAAAGCAAAGTGGAAGCATTTGGGTCAACGGTCACTCAGCCACAAAGCGGTGGGGTTAGGGAAATAGTGGGGTGAGCTGAGGCGCACATTGTGCAGAGGTCGGTAGTTACACAGATCCAAACTTGAATGTGTTCTTCAGATTAGTGTGTTCTCCAAAGTGCATTTAGCGCTTTGTAGGATGGGTTTCTTGAGCTTTACATCAATAAGTGCAATACCAACTGTTGGAAAGTACACCGGACTGTAGGGAATTACATGCTCCTAATATTGTGGGAACAGTTCGGGGATGACCCCTGTCTTTTCCAACATGACTATGAACCAGTGCACAAAGCAAGGTTCATTGGTGTGGAAACACTTGACTGGCGTGCACAGAGTTCTGACCTCAACCCAAAAGGCCTTTGGGATGATTTAGAGTGGAGAAAAGCCAGGCTAGTCCAGCATCAGTTTCAGACCTTACAAATGCATGTCTGGGAGGATGGTAGAAAATTCTCAGATCCGCCTGAACCTTGTAGAAAGCCATCCCAGCAGAGTTTAAGCTTTTCTAGCTGCAAGTGGTAGATCGGCATTTTATTAAATCCTGTCGCTTAAAAATTGAATGTCGCTCAAATTCAAGTGTGTGTCTGATGGCAGATGAGAGTATAGTTTTGACAGTTAAGTGTATATTGGCAGGCATTCAGCCAAAACTTTTCTTTGAGTCGTAAGCTCATATTCATTTAGCAGATTTCTGCACACTGCCTACATCAAATAAGAGGTTATTTTGAAAAGACCCATGATCTGAGACCGATATTTAGAAAGGTGCTGGAGGAAATTAATTTTTGAAGGACAAATGTCAAATCTGTGTGTTTGTGGACACATTTACACGATGAAACACGGTGGGAGTTTTTCTTGTTTTTTTATCCATTTAATGAACAGTGAAAAACAATCTATTTCCCTGCCGACCAAAACAGATTAACGGTGCACTGGCAACATCATCTTTCTGAGTTATTGGTGCATTACAGCTAATGGCAAGCAAGGGGTGAATTAGGGAGTGGTGGCACACTAAAAGATGAAGGTGAGGACAAATGTGTTTGTGAGAGTTCATCAGCATGATTTTTCACTCGACAATCAGCTTAGGAGAGACCTTGCCAGAAAAGGACATTTGTTGGATAATACCAAAACAACATACTGGAATAATTAGGACAGTTGCATGGCGAAAACTAGAAAAACAGGGCAAAGCTCCATTTTACACTCAAGCTGCGGGCTCATTTTCATCATTGTGCTCTTGGGCGCAATGATTATTTGAGAAACATGGAAACAACATTAGAGAATGTAGTGTTATTGTAGTCCTAATTAACAGAAGTATAGTTGGGTTCTCAGAAGTAATCCCAAACTCTGAATCTCCCATGGAGCATCATTAAATCTGTTAAAAGGCCAGCATCCCAACAACCAGGGCAAGAATGTCAGACTACTGAAACTCAACAAGCTCAGCAAGACGAGGCTTGGAGAGACTATAAAGGGATTGGCCAGTAGTACATTTCCTTTCCAATAACAGCTGGATAACAGGACTATGGGTTTTAACTGCAGGATTTCACAAAAATACCAACCTTTAAAAATAAAGGCAAGCATAGAACGATGATGCAACATCAAGTGTTTAGACAGCTGACTGCCAGGATCAAAGTAAGTAGGGAGGTCAGTGAGAATCAGCTGGCTTTAGTAAGCTCTGTGTTGGATGAGTAACCCGACCGGTTCCAGCGGAGATTGCGTGTTTCAGTTCCACCCTGATGATCGACGAGCCCGGTTCAAAGCTGCTGTGGATGGTGGACCTGAAGCAGATGTTGAGAAGAATGGTGATGTTCTTCCAACTTTAAATAGTTATCTAATCAAATTCTTGGTTGTAACTTTCCATCTCATTCATTTCTGGGTGTGCTTGTCACTCATAAAAACTATATTCTGTAGTGGCATTTCTTGCACCATAGGAATATTTTAAAATCATGTAAGGTTTACCAAATGAAAGAAATTGCCTTTAAAAAAACTTTTTTTTTTTTTTTTTTTTAACTGCAGTGATTTTTTTTTTCTTGCTTTTTCTCCACTTGTGTTGACTGAATTTGTGGCAGTGTCATTGACTCCTGCTGCAGTTTCAGGCATGATTGCTTCCATAACTCTGTCAAGCACTCGTTTTCTGCAATAGTGAAAAACACTAAAATTAGCATCCAGATGACAGCTTCCAGCTCACCGCCAAAGTAAAGGTGCTACCTTCACAGCTTTCAAAGTATCTGGACTGGCTTTGACCTACTCTGCTTTATAATCCAAAATTCTTGGTCAGATTAACTGTATTATTTCCCACAGCACCAAAATAGCTTTTTACTCTGAATTGGATGGCAATCTCAACATCCAGTGCTTCCTGCAGGAAAAATCTTTCCTTGGCGATTGTGTTTCAGTTGCAGTTTCCAACTATCTAAAGTGAGTTCAATTATAATGTGCAGCAAAGTCTGACTACATGTAGTAACTTTATAGGAGTTATAAAGCACCATACCAGTAATTACTAATCAGAAATCGATAAAGTTTAGAGTCCTAGAGTTAAGGGTGGACAGAAAGCAGCATTGCACACTGTAAAAACGGAACTAAAAATAAGTTACATTTTCTTGAAATGAGTGTATTTGTCCTCAATCTGAGCAGGTAAATAAGATGATGGAGATGAGTTGTTCTTATTTTAAGTGCACAAATTTCATTCATTGGCAGATAAGCTTATTTACCTGCTCAAATCAAGGACAAATACTCATTTCAAGAAAAAATTACTTATTTTTAGTTACCTGTTTGCAGTGCATGATTTAAATAAAACTCTGCTCACTCTGAGAACATTTTTCATGTCTTTATATTCGTCTTGGTTTTATTACAGCCTGTTCTTGAAATTCAAAATTTAAAGAACAAGCGGCAAACGTTTCTCAATCTGGTTTTCATGTTTCTTTCTGCTTTTACCTTGAAAATGCTTGTAAGGGAAAATACAAAATCCATATAGCTTTTTTTTTTAATCATGTTTTTTTTTTCTCTCTGTGGAAAATGTGTAAATGCTGCACCATACGGTAATATTTGCCGAGATCGCAACTGAGTGACTTTTTTCTTTTAACATTTTCCCGTGTGGCTCTGCTGCTCAGATCTGTACTTACAGGTTCTGCAAAGTAAATAAACTTAGTGCACTTCTCAGATATCTGCCCTTATAAGATTACCCGCAAACTGCTTTTTCTGTTCAAGGAACCAGAACAGAGGTACCAGTGGCCACCATCGACCCATTTGTCTTAATTGGTTGAGAATGAATGTACTTCAGGCTAGTGGTCGTCTTAGTGGCTTACGGAGCGTGAAGAGACTATTAGGGATTCTGCACTCATACCCGCTTCTCAACCTGCCTTTTCTTCCTCACCAGTGCTATTAATTCAACGGACTCAACTCATTCATCTTTCCACAGGTGCACTATCTGCCTGAGCTTAGTGCTAATTGTTCCCTGTTGTGCGGAGAGAATTAGTGCTAATCAATGATTTGCATTTTTTATTGGATTACTTTCTGCCAAGATTACATAATTAAGTAGCGGCATGTTGCTCTGTCCCAAACTTGGGGACTTAATTTACCCCCCCCCCCCCCCCCCCCTTTTTTCATATTTGTTTATCAATGCGTCTCCCAAGGTTATGAGGAGAAATTTTCTATTTAATTTATACAGTACTGCTGAAAAAAAGTTTGATTTCCCCCTTCTGGTTTCTTCATGCTTTGCCTCTAAAGGAACCAGACTTTCTTATAATCTTTCAAAATGCACTTGATCAATAGATCTCCAGGCTTTGCAAAAGTTTTTCAAAGTTTACCTTTGGAAACTTATTTGCTTTTTTGCTCATTTTCGCTCCGCACCTCACATCTTGTCATGACAGCATATTTTGCATGACAAGTGGAGGGCAGGAAAAGTTGAACGCCCAGCAGCTGTGACTGAAAAACTAAGTGTGCCCCAGGGCTTAATAGCTTCTAGATCCACTCTTTGCACCAATCGCTTTAAAATATTAATCATTTTTCTTTCAATCTTAAGCCTCTCCAATCACAGAGGACGAGTTTTTCCTCACTTTCACTCAGATTGTGAGAATTTCTTTGCATGTAAAAGCCAGATCCTGATTCAGTTTTTGATACCTGGTATTATTAATTATACTCATGTCAAGTGAGAAATAGGGAATCTGTAAAGTGCTATAAAGTGAAAAGGTTGTTTTTTTTGTCTACATTTAAAGTGCTTTCCAGAAGTTTCCATTAACGTGAACTTTTTCACTTTTTGTCACATTATGCCAACAAATCCTATCGTTTTTATTGGGATTTTATGTAATAAATCAACAAAGAAGCAGCTCATACTTGTGAACTTAGAATAAAGCGATACATAATTTCCAATATCCATCCATCATTTGACGACATGCTCATCCATGCAGCATAAGAGCAATTTAGAGAGACCAGTTAACCTAACGGTCAAGTGGAAGAATCTGCTGACAGGTTAACTATTTGTTATTCATGCACTGCCCAAATTCAGCCTGCATTGAGGAGTGCTCAGATATGAACCTATGTCAAAAGGAAAACTTTACAAATGTTAATTTTCAAGAAACAATGTAAGAGAAAAAAGCAAAGATTCGGAAGAAGGTGTTCTAGATTGATGAGAGCAAAACTTGAACTTTTGGTAAAACTGCACAGCGAGGACTCGAGGTACAGTAGGTGTGCTGATCCGCTTTGGTTGTGTTTCTTGGAAAATGTTCCAGAATTTCAGATGATTACCTATTAATTAGATTTTCTTTGCAATTTTTTTTGCTATTACCCTTGCAGCTGATTGATGAATTTGATTAACTGTACCTGGGTGATACTAAGCTATGTTTATCAAAAAAGTAAGAAAAAAAAAAGCCTTGTTTAGAGTTAAAAAAAACAAACTATTTTATCTATAAAACTTTATATATTTTTATAATCCAATAAAATTTTGAGCCTTGTTTAGGGTAAAAAAACAACTATTTTATCTATAAAACTTCTTCACCATCAGCGGATGTCAAATTTCCTTCAGACTTTTTTTTTTCTTTATATGAACTTTCTGGGCTGTGCATCAGCAGTTACCTGATTTTGTCATTTTGATTGTCCGTGGCCTCTGGAAGCAAGAAAGTGTCGATGACAGCGTGTGGGAGAGTGTCTTGTTGTGAGTTCAATTGATCCAGATTAGAAGTGACAGATCCTGTCCGCTTTTGGAAGCCTGTTATTAAAACCAGAAGTCCTGGACAGCTGCAGTAGTTCTGTGTCCCTATTGTTTTGGGCACCGCCGGTAACAATGAGTCATCATGGGGTCATGTGTCTTTATGTTTCTGTGCTTCATGGTTGTCACCTGAGAGTGGAAAGGGGATTTCTGATTATACCGTAACTGGTAATTGAACGGTTAGATACGGCTGTGAGTTACATGTAAGCAACAAATAATTGCTTAAAAGCTACTTATCTCTGTTTTGATTCTAGTTCCCATCAATGCTACGCAAATACCCTGCAGATGCAATTAAAAAATCTGCACATTGAAGAAATTGATGATCGACTTTTAATATCTTTTGTGCAAAACTATTTCACAGCTTTCTAAAAATGTACAAATGAGATGAGTTGCATATCCTGAAACAATAAAGCAATAGCTACTGTATCATTTACACCAAATACCAAAGTAAATATACAATGAATGCTGGTAAAAGAATGATTTTTAGATGATTACCTGGCCAATATATTTAGGTTTCAAGACCAATTTCACAAATACATTATTTATGTTATTACATCCTTTATTTTTCATGAGAGCTCACGCCAATGACAGCGAAATATATAAATCTGAAAATGTATTTGAATCTGAAGAATCACAGAATAACTACAACTGATGCTAAACATAAGCAACTCATCAGTCAAACGGTCAACAACAGGGCAGTAGTATCAACATCTAAAGCCGTCCTCCTGACAGAGTAACCTCTTTTTCAGTCAAACCGTCCATGGACCTCCACACGATACCCAGTTCAGTCCATTCCAGCTCTTCTGGCTAATTACAGCGCCATTGCAGCACATTCAAACGTTTCCCCTTAAACCACTCAAGTGTTGCTTTAGCGGCGTGCTCTGGGTCATTGTCCTGTTGGAAGGTGAACCTCCATCCCAGGCTCAAATCACAGGCAGACTGACACAAGTTTTATTCAAGAACCTCCTTGTATTTAGCAGCATCCGACTTCCCCTTGACTCTGACCAGTTACCCGGTCCCTGCTGCTGAAAAATATCCCACAGCATAATGCTGCCACCACCATGTCTCACCCTGGGGATGGTGGTCTAGGGTTGATGTGTTGGGTTTGCACCAGACTGTGTTATCAAACCTCTTTACTGGCCAGGTGGAATGATTAATAACAGATCGCTATAAGCCGACAAACGCAAAAAGATGGCAGAACCCAGTGTTTCCTGGAGTGAGAAACTACATTTACAGAATTTCTAAAGATAATGTAACTTTAGGGGTCCTAATATGGAGTATAGAGGAAATCCTTTGAATACCGTGAGAAAGTTTTGATTCTACAATTATAAAATAGAAAAAAATGCAGGACGGCTCAGTAAGATATTGATATATGGATGATATATATATCATCTGACCCGTATCAGCTTTTAATAGTGACATTTTCTTTTTCTTTTCGGTCCTCTTGTTATCTAGGGTTTAAAAGTAGTTTATCATGATCATGGCTGTACTCTCATAAGACTGAACCAGATGAAAAAACACAACTCACAACTCAAGAAACTTTATTTTCTCTTGTCAAAGGGGGGGTTGTTTCCAAAGAGTCCAAATTGTAAATAATAAATATACATTTGCCCATTTTAATACATTTTTGTCACAGGAAAAATGTTTCTGTAGTAGAACTTTCAGACTCTGACAAATGTTTTTTTTTTTATGATCGAAGAAATTTGGGTTATTGCTCCATGATTTTTAGATGAATGCACATACATTGTCTGTAATTTGGAGATAAATCATAGCACTAAGAAATAAATGAAACTCCTGGTCTTTTTAAAATGTGTGATGATGTTTCCCTGGGAGAGCTGAGGTTTCCCCTCAGATTGATAGACTGAATAATGTGAGATTACCGATTTATATAACGTTACATAGCACTTAATTCAAACCTCTCCCACAACAGTAATTCAGCATCTCAAACTGGTGCATTAGGCAGGAGATCATTCCTCTGTAACCTTTGTTAGGTTAAAATATGTCTGTAATACGTGTCAAAACAGATGTCCTGCTGAAATCTATATTTGCCTGACATTTGACCTTATTTGCTTATTCTATAATTGGAGTATTGCTTTTTGTGTAAATATCTGAGCCTGCGAAAGGTCAGGTTTCATTTCTTATGATCGGAAAAGTTTAAATGATGCCTGAAGGTGTGTTTATTTCCATAATTAAAATTGAGGTAATTTTAGAGTTCAGTTCAAATGGATTTTGAACTACATTCAAAGGTTTGTTTGGCATCAGATCTACATGAAGCATAAATGCCACTTATAATAATACAATGCAATGCACTCCTGGTGAAGGTCTGATTGACAGATGGATTCTCGTTTCCATGTGACTGCTAACGCCAATAAGCAGTGGATCGTTTATTAAAAACGATGCTCCTATGGTCAGCATCCAGAGCTGCTGCCTTGTTGTTTTTAAACTTGACAATAGCTGCACATCAGAAGACATTTCTGTTTTGAGTTCATCTGCTTTGTCTCTCAGTCAAACTGTGCTGAAACATAAAACATGTTCAGCTAAACAATTTAAATGTTTGTTGTAGTAGTAAGTCATCTATTGACTTAAAAAGTCTGTCCTTAAGCTGAAACCAAGAGAAGTGTTTCATACATTGGTGACATTTTTTTAATACTATTTAAAAATAAATTGTAGTAGTTCAGATGAATGAATTATTTTCAGCAAGAAGAAAAATATGTCTTATAAAGCAAGAAATGTTTATGTGACTCGTTGATGTTAATGTGCATGTCCAGTGCTTTGTGAAAATGTTACCCATCCTTTGACTTTACCTTTAACTCCACATTTTGTCACATTTTGTCACATTATAAGCAGAAACTTAAATAATATTTTACTCTGATTTGTGATAGACTAACACAAAGAATATAGTAAATAGTTAAGGAGCTGAAGAATAATGATAAGGCTTTTATATATATATATATATATATATATATATATATATATATATATATATATATATATATATATATATATAGAGAGAGAGAGAGAGAGAGAGAGATTTATTGGTTGATTGAATGTGTCTCGATACCAGTTTTTTTTTTTACAACCAACAACTGAACATTTTCACTTATCCACCTGTAGCTTTGGCAAACTTCTGCTAGGACTACAAAAAAAATGGATTGGCAAGATTGGTAACGCTGGAGATAGGCACCAGCAACCCCCGCGACCCCATCAGGGATTAAGCGGGTCAGAAAATAGATGGATGGATGGATGGCAAGATTGGTAACCTAGAGGTCCATCACTATGTCTAGCAGAGACGCACCAAATACTGTGACGTAATGGTTCAAAAAACGTAATAGAAAGCTGAACGGATTGACAAATATAATAATAATAATACATTTTATTTCAAGCGCCTTTCAAAACACTCAAGGTCACTGTACATGTAAAAACAATAAATGGTAAAAGCAGTCATCATAATTAAAAGAAACAACACAAATTACACAGAGGAAAGTAATATAAAACCATAATGAAAAGGCAATCTTGAACATGTGGGTTTTGAGTTTTGATTTGAACACGGGTAAAGACTCGGTATTGCAGATGTCAGGGGGGAGAGAATTCCAGAGTGTGGGCGCAGAACGAGAAAAAGCTCTGCTCCCCATGGTGCTAAGACGGGCTGAAGGAACAACTAAGTGAGTGGTAGAAGATCTAAGTATGCGGGAGGGAGTAGAAATTTGAAGTAAATCAGAAAGGTATGGAGGGGAGAGATTGTGAATAACTTTAAAAGTAAGTAGGAGGATTTTGAACTGAATTCTATACTTCACAGGTAGCCAGTGGAGCTGTTGCAGGACTGGGGTGATGTGATGAAAAGAGGGGGTTCTAGAAATGATGCGAGCTGCTGAGTTTTGTACTGACTGAAGCTTGTGAATGGATTTTTGAGGAAGACCGAAAAGAAGAGAATTACAGTAATCAATGCGGGAAGTGACCAGACTATGAACAAGAGTGCAGGTGGAGCTAGGGGAGAGAGAGGGGCGAAGGCGATTGATATTGCGTAAGTGAAAGTAAGCGGATCGGGTAAGGTTGTTAATGTGAGAGGAGAAGGACAAGGTGCTATCAAGGATGACACCCAGACTCTTGACCTGAGGTGAGGGGGAGATTATGGAGTTGTCAAATGAAAAGGAGAAACTGTCAGCTTGGCTAAAGTAGATTTTGTTCCCACTAAGAGGATTTCTGTCTTGTCATTATTCAATTTAAGAAAGTTGGAGGTGAACCAGGATGTTATTTCGGTTAAGCAGGAGATTAATGAAGGAGGTGGAAGTGAAGAGTTTGGTTTACAAGAAAGATAGAGCTGATTGTTGATGTTAAATTTCCTAAAGATATTGCCAAGGGGAAGAATGTAGATGATAAAAAGTAGGGGTCCTAGAACAGAGCCTTGGGGAACACCGGTAGTAACTGGAGAGGAGTTGGAACGATATGACTTAATCTGAACAAACTGAGTGCGGCCAGAAAGATAGGATTGAAACCAGGCTAGGGGAGTATGAGTGATGCCAATTGTATAACGTCGATGGAGTAGGGTGGAGTGTGAAACTGTCGAAGGCTGCACTTAGATCAAGAAGAATGAGGATGGAAATTAGACCAGAGTCAGCTGCTATTAAAAGATCATTGATTATTTTTAAGAGGGCGGTTTCAGTGCTATGACGGGGACGGAAGCCAGACTGGAACTGTTCATAAAAGTTGTTGTGAGTTAAGTGAGAATGAAGTTGAGAAGCGACTGTTTTTTCCATTATTTTTGAAATAAAAGGTAAATTTGAAATTGGCCTGAGATTATTGAAATTGTTGGGATCTAGTCCAGGTTTTTTCACAATAGGAGTGATAATAGCAGTTTTGAAAAGAGATGGAACAATTCCAGAACCAAGAGAGGAGTGAATGATGGCAGTTATGAAGGGGAGAAGAGCGTGGAGGCAGGATTTGACCAGGGCAGACGGAATGGGATCAAGTGGGCAGGTGGAAGATTTAGATTTGTTGATAAAATCAGAAATATCGGAGAGGGTAGGTAGATGAAAGCTGCAAAAAGGCTGGCAGGGTGAGGGGGTTATAGGGGAAGGGGGTGACAGGATAGGAGACAGGCACTGGGAGATATGACCCAAATTGAATATTAAGATGTCTACGCAGCTCCTGGAGAGACTGAATTTAAATTTTCTGCTCTCCTAGAGACTCTAAGTACACAACAGAATGTACTTAAGGACTAAAAAAGTGCAAATTGCATAATATCTCCCCTTTAAGATCTGAAGAGTGAAGTCTGGTATGTTTTTTTGGTCATTTTTGTGTTTGATGGTTTGGTCACTTTCAAACTGCTGAAGGGAGGATGCTCCGGGAAAAAGCAATCAGACACAGAAACAAAAAAAACAAAACAAAAAAAAACCTGAGTAGGTCCTTTGGACGGGTTCTTCTTTGCTGAAATATTTCAGCAACAACAAATTAGAACCACGCATCAGAACACCCTCAGACAGATTTAGCTGTACAAAGGAGGTTTTTATTTCCAATCTAGCCCTTATCATAAAGTATACATCTGTGTAGCGATTTGGAGGATTCTAAGCCAAATGCAGACAAATCCCCAAAGAACTATGATCAGAGCCCCTTTTTATAAACATTAGATCTGAGACAGCACCTGAGGTAGGAAGGGGCCTCAATCCACGATGGGGGCCAGGATGTAACGAGTTATCACAAGAACCATTTCCTCTAGCTGCAGTCAGACCTCTGTTGCCTGCTTGGACAAACATGACCCACCCCCATCAACGCCTGACGTGGGGCCTGAAAATGTGCTGTTACGGCAAAGGGTTATGCCTCCTAGAAGCAGTCTGACATCTATTTTCCATTCAGACAAAGACTCCCTGTCTTCTTGTTCTGGTTGAAGTAGTGATTAATGATATAAGGGATAAAAACATGTCAATCCATCATTTATGTAACCTGCAGACACTACATCAATGTCCTTCTGGAAGGTGAACCCCCACCCCAGTCTTCTTTTTTTTAGCCTCCGACATGTTTTTCTTCCAGGCTTACTCTGAATTTAGCTCCATCCATCTTCCCATTAACTCTCGCCAGCTTCGCAGTCCCTGCTGAAAAAAAGCATCCCCACATCATGATCCTGCAACCACCATGTTTTACTTTTAGGTGGGGTGCTGTGTTCAGGATGATTAGCGGTGTTAGTTTTACACCACACTTAACTTTTTGCATACATATATTTTTCTTTATTCCTGACCTGTCTGCTCCTTGATCTTCATGATGTTGTTTATTCTATAACAAACCTGTAAGTCCATGACAGAACAGCTCTATCTCTACTAAGAGTGAATTACGCACATTTTCACACTGTCTGATAACCAGGTGAATGCTGAAGGTAATTGTCCACTTCAATTTATTCAGGGGTAACAAAGGGAAGGGGGACAGAATGCAAATGCATGCTATACTTTTCAAATTTCATTAATATTAATGAATAGAAATTTCTTCCACTTGACAATTGGGCTTTTGCTTTTCCAATCAATATCTGGAAGTCTCATAATCAGAAAGGTTGTTTGAGATCAAGAAGCTTCTTTAATATTGGTGGAGAAAATAGAAAAGTTATAATTTCATTACTCGGTTATGATATATATTTTTTATTATTATAGTTTCTATCATACTTCAATTTTATTATTTACTCTTCGTGCCTCAAACATTAATTAGTCCATTTTCAGATTTATTTAATTATTTTTAAGGTGTTTGTCACTCAGTGAGGAAGATTAGTCCTCCGACATGTGTGAAATCATGAGATTAATCCCGGCTTGTTGACGTGTCCTTCGGCAAGACGCTGAACTCCAAGACGCCAACAGATCAGTCTATCAGCGTGTGAATGTCTATGTGATTGTGACTTATAGTGTAAAACAGCTTCGAGCGGTTGGTAATACCAGAAACGTGCCCAAAATGTTCAGTTGTTGTATAGTTTTATTGTTGTTTGTTGTAACTCATTTAGTTTTCTCTTAAGTTATTGAAGATGTGTTTAGAGCTCCAGCGCCAAGCAAATGTTTCCATATTAATGTTTACATTCACATGAATACAAACCATACCCAATGTTTGCATGTATGATCAGACTATATTAAACATGCAAACTCAGGAAAACCTTGTGCATATTTGCACACATGAAGATTATGCAGGAAGGGAATTTTAAATGTCAGCAGATTCGCCAAAGCTTGTTTTGAAGAGTATTTACATTCATATATGAGAAAAAAAGTTAGATGTCATCGGAGGCTAAAAATACATCCCTGAGTCAGGGTGAAAGGCTTTGATATAAAGGTTAACTGTGCCTATTGATGCATCAGCTGACAATAAAACATGGAGAACTTGGCCATTACCTGCATTTATTTAAACCCGTGATTTGAAACCAGAAACTGATTGGGTGAGTGCTCCAAATGTATTCTTGTTGTTCCGGGCTTGTCAATGTTATCATATTGTCCTGGACATAATAGCATAAACAGATCGAATTCCAGGAGAGGAAAAAGATGTCATAAACTGAATCTGAGCTAATCCCTGAAATGCCTGGAAAATAATCACTGATAAGAGGTAGCCATATAGGAAAGCAGATAAGGCTCTAAAAAGACAGAAAAAGCCCGTTATCAGCAGTGTTATAAGACCAAAATAACCTCTTATCGGTTTTTCAATGTCTAATGGCACTCAGAGCAACGCCAATAAAGAATAAAAAGGCACAGAAAATTGTGGAGACCTGGCCCTGGTAATACAAAGGGTATGTGTGTCTCTATAAAAGGAAGTGACCTCATATTCAAGGATTGATGGGCTACACAAAGAAAAAAAAAGCTTTTGAATTAAGAACCCATAAAAATGGAACCAAATTACAGCTCTGGACTCTAAAGAAGGGATGTTGTCACCAGTTTTTAGTGGCTCACTTCACAGTTCAGCGTGGTGTGACTCCAGCTGTGTGCCTCAAATGGAGGTCTCTCGGTTGAAAATTTTCACATTTTGTCACACTACAATCACAAGCCTCAGGGTATGTTAACAAAATTTGATGTGACAGACCAAGAAGGAAGTGGGAACAAAAACATACATAGTTCACTTTATTACTAATAAAAATCTAACTTTACTGAATAGACAGTCTTGTGAAGAAGAAGAAGCACGGCAGACAGGTCAGGGAGGAAGTTGTGGAGACGTTTAAAGCAGGGCTGTTTAAGGAGACGGGCTGTGTAAGGAGAGCTATTCATTAATCAGAAGTATCTGAGAGGCCCATGTTAACTCTGGAGGATCTGTAAAGATTGAAAGCTCGGGTGGGAGAATCTGCTGACAGGACAGCAATTAAATGTGCACTCCACTATCCTCTGCGAAAGAGTGGAAAGCCAATTAGGGAACCCAGCAAACACATGGCGGACGGTGCTCTGATCAGACACCAAAATTGAATGTTCTAGCCCGAATTACAAAAAGCCATTAAATGGTGGAAAACAAACTACACATCACTGCTGAGATGACACATGGTGGTAGCAGCATTGTGCTTTGGGTAAGCTTTTCTATGGCAGGGGATGACACTGGTGAAAGCTGATGGAGAAGTTGATGAGCTAAAAACAGGGAAATCCTGGAAGAAAACCAGAGGCTATAAAAGATTTAGGACTTCCAGCAATATTCAGCCTGAGCTACAATAGAATGGTTTAGACCAACACATATTCATGTATTAGAATGGTCTAGTTAAAGTACATACCTAAATCCTATTGAGAATCTTTGCAAGACATAAAAAATTATTTTTAAAGATGCTCTACATCCAGTCTGACTGATTTGGAGCTATTTTTTTTAAAAATACGGAAACATTTCAATCTGTCAATGTTCATAGCTGTTAAAGATGAACCCCTAAAGACTTGCAGCTTTACCTGGAGCCAAATGTTGTTCTAGAAAGTATGTTCTCGGGGGGGATTGAACACAAATCTCCACTTTTTCTGGATTTTTATTAGTATAAAATGTTAACAAAACCATGTATTCTTTTCCTTTCACTTCACTAGTATGCGCTACTTTGTGTTGCCTATTACATAAAACTCGGACAAAAACAGTAATGTTTTCAGAACATCAATAAATTTGAGACCGTCAGAGGGGTATTAATACTTTTATAGCGCACGGCTGAATTACATCAACCAGAAGCAAACTGATATTTAGTGTATGAATGACTTTAACATCCCTATGGCACAAAAAAAAAGCAAATTAGATATTTTTGTCACTGCAAGGGAACACGCGGTATATTAACAGTGTCTAAACAAACTCTGTGCAAATACAAACTGTGTTTGACTGGAGATATTGACAGCAAACCTCAACAGCAATATTACCTAGATCTATTGCAGGAAGGCTTCCCTCGAGACTGTGTGCAGGTGTCATTCCGTCTCAGCTCACTTACCCATCCATGTTTATGCTTTAGATTCTCCTGAAAAAAATCTATTTATTTTGTAGCCGACTGTGTTGATTGGGCACAACCTGAACCATGGAAAAGTGTCGTTCCGAGCTGCCCAATTTTGACTTCAGCGCAACACTTTTGTAGCAGGTCACCTCTGGCTGCCTCCCTTTTCCCCCCACCTTAAAATCAAAAAATCAAAAAGCTGCTCTAATGGCAAAACAATATCTTAGGAAAGACAAAAACTGCTGTCAAAATTTCCCAGAAAACTATTCTTTACATTCCTTATTTTCGGTTTAAGCCATGTTGTGAGTTCTTATGTTAGTAATTTTCCTTTAACTTGTTAACTCGTTATAAGAAAATTATAAAGTCATTGTATTTTTTGTGACCTGGCCTATAATGCAGCAGAGAGTCGCCACAGGACGTCGAATGAACTGTAATTAAGTCTTTAAAATCTCCAAAATGTTACAGGGATTCAGTATCTCAGTCAAAAGCTATAAAAATTCTTATCATTAGAAGATTTTTCCAGAGCTTCTTTTATGCCACGCTGAATTGATCCCCAGGGGTGTTCTCACTGTTTTTGTGTACAGAAGCAAGTAGGTCAGCATGGGGATTATGTGCTTTAGTTAGCTGCTGTGCTGTGGAAACTGAGATACTTTGTATCTAGGCAGAAGTCCAATATCTTAGCTCCTCAAAAAAGTTTAGAGCAAGTGCCAAAACCGTTGAAAGAGTCTAAACTTTGCCTTGTCCCAGGTAGCCTAATGGGGGCTTTTAATTATCTGTTTCTCACTCCCTCTCTCGTGGCACACACACACACACACACACACACACACACACACACACACACACATATATATATATATATATATATATATATATATATATATATATATATATATAGATATGAATGATGTGTTTCTGGATGCACTCACGATGTTAGCGGAGCTAAAAGAGGACATATTATGCTTTTAAACTCTTACTTTTTTACATTTAAATCATTCCATTGTGGTCTATCTAAAGTGGAACAGCGGCATTTGGTCTGAATTCTTTGTTAAATTAACCTTATGCCCCAATTATCTGGAAAAAACTCCCAAAAGACTGTAAAAGTGCTGAAACCCTGAGTTCCTTCAAATCAAGGTTAAAGACCTATTTGTTTAGAATTTCCCTTGAATATTAATGTTGAAGTTTGTAGTCCAATTTGTCTTATTTCTTGACCTGCTGCTACTATTCCACTACAACATACTTTATTCTGTAATGTTTTCTTGTTTCTTCTGTTTTATGTACAGCTATTTGAATTGTGTAAGCTGGGAACCCAGAATTCAAACCAGACACAGTGTTTGCATTTTAAAGGTTTATTTTAAAATATGAAATGGTGCCAGAAACGGAATTGACCAGAAGATACAGGTAGCAGCTGACTTGACCAAGTGTTGCAGGCAAAAACATACTTGACCAGACCATGCGGACAGAATTGACCAGAAGTTGCCCGAGTGAGGCAGAGCGAGACACAGAGAATCCCAGGAACCATTTGAAACAGGCGGTGAACACAAGCACTAGAAATCCAACTAGTGAGGGGAGGGCGAGAACAGGTCCAAATGGTTAGCAAGCTGAGCAATGAGACATTGGGGGAAAAACATGTGGGCAAGTGGAACAAGACAAGACGTTCTGGCACTGGGAGCTTGAATGAGGCAGGTATATGTAGGAAGAGTTACGGGTGAGTCTGATTAGTGGCAGCAGCAGGTGGAACTAATTAAAGTGAGTGACGGCTGGGAGGTGACTGAGATGAGTGGAGCATGGACTGAGAATATTCAAACAGTCCAAAAACAAACAAACCCACATTATGACAGAATTGTCTTGTTACTGAAATGTGCTATACACATAAACTTGCCTTGCCTAGAAATGGGGGATTTTTAAAAGCTATGTCCCCTTTAAAACGTCCAGCAGCAACTAAATAGCTTATCTGAACTGTAATGTTTCACAGCTAAGAAATCAGAGATGTAGCAACTTCTGCTTCAAAATTCAACCCGTTTAACAGAAAGCTAACTTGACAACAGTGTCCTATGGCGCTGCTAACCAACACTGGATTCACTGATGCTAGTTTTGTTAGGTTCAGGCTGATTTATATTAGGTCAGTGGCTTTGCCTAGTTCCCACTGAAGCATGATTCCTTAACAATTTATGACATTTTGGGAGTTTAACACTCATTGCAGGGCTCCAGATGTAGACAATGAAATTTGTTCGCTTTCAAAGCGAGCAGCCGCCTTGAAAAGCAGCCATCATTAACTCTGAGCTGAGCTACGGCTGACTACTTCCTCAGATTATGCATAGTATATTAATAATTTGATACTTTGTAGCCAGGGCTGGATGAGGTGGCGGGAGGAATGAGGCTGACAAACACTACTGCAGCTGAAGGACTGTTTTTAGCAACAATCACCATCCCTGGATGCTCATGGTAATCGTTCTCGCTGGTTAATTTCACAACACTTAATAAACTGCAGGCTTAAGTGCAGTGTGGCAACCATAATGACAGGGTTTCTATTATATGCAGATTCATAGTGATAATCAGTCTGTCAGCTGCCTGACAGATGTTTGACAGAGTACCTGGATCTGCGGTGTTTGATCAGAGAGAATGGAAATTAGAGTGTGAAATTAACATCGCGCCTGCACATGTGTGCTTTTTTTTGTCCTTCTGTTTCTCATCTCCCCCCTTTTGACTCCCCCATTCTTCCTCATTCTCTGTCTCTCCCTGCTGGTGGCTGATTAATATTGGCGACATTATTCTTCCTTCCTGCAAAAGGGTATTATTAGGCTTAATATTTGAATTTTATGCATGAATTTCCCTGTAAAGGTGCATATTTAGCATGGTAGAAGTGTCACAATGCCTGTTTTTCCAGGATTGGAGTCACCTCTAGTTTGACTATAAGAGGCAACATTATAATCTCTATAAAGAAAAAAAAAAAGTGTTCCTAAGACTTTTTAGCTCCACCCAACTCCCACATATCCTACTAGTTTTATGGGTGCCTGGAGGTCCACACGCCTTTTCGGATTACCTGATTGCCTCTGGTTTCTATCTCCCATTACATGGGATTTACAAGGTTTTAATCTGATATAGCATTCACCCATGATGACAAGGCTTCATTGATATAAATGTCATGAAGTGGAAATGTCATTACACTTAAAAGTATTTGCTTCACGGTAAATTGTTGGAAATGATCACGCCGGCGTGAAACAGTGGATTACCTTCTCCTTTTGTATGGGGTTGGCACCTTTTAGTCTTTGCAGAGATGGGAATGAGAACCTCTACCGAATATCACTTGAATGTCAAATGATTTGCTTGATCGCCTCTGAATCTGGAACATTAGCTCTTATGAAGAGTTTAAAACTATGACAGACCTGTACAATGTTAAAAATACTCCACTGTGGGAGTTTAATCCATCAAACACATGCAAAGCTTTTATGAAGATATAGATCTTTCTCTTGCTCAGCTCTTTATTTGTTCTGATGACAGTCCCAAATCTCCTTAGCCCGGTGGTAATCACTGCACCATATTTCTTACATTTTCTCCTTGTTCTTCAGAGTGAACCATTTTTCAAACGTGCTCTTCTGCAGCAGGTAGTGTTGTAGTTTCTGAAAGAATCAGATTCAAGTGACAAAGTTGGCAAGGTCACAGTTTTCACTTTTCTCCTCTTTACAAACTCATCCACTATGTTTTGTCTGCTTTTTGTGATAGCAAGCTGAAAACATTTGTTCTGGTCCTGTCTGACATCATAACGCAAAAGGTGTCCGGTGCAAAATTATCTGCAGAGCTTTAACAAAATTTTGTCATGTTGCATAAACTTGAATGTATTTTATTAATATTTAATCTGGTAGACTTAAGGATACATAGTTTATAAAAAAAAGAATACTGATAAAAAGCTTACAAGTGTGGTGTGCATTTGCATTCATCCCCTGTGAATTAAAACTTCATAGAGTCAGGTCAGCTTTCACTGCAATTTTAGTTGCAAGTCTCTTAGAAAACAGGTCCCAACTTCACAAAAACAGAGACATGTCTATCCATTAGTTTTGGTGAAAGGGGCTCTGGTTGTAAAGTTGTAGCCATGGTCCTGTTGGAAAGTCAACATCCAATCCAGTCTCAAGTCTTTTGAAGCCTAACAAGTTTTATTTGATGATTGTCCTTTTTTACCGATTATATTTTAATCTCCTTTTCCATATTTTTCAGTATTAAAATTCTTATCATTTTTTTTTACCTTAGCCATGATACACACATGAATATGAACTCCGTTCCCATCTAAATCAAAATCTGACACTGATCTGATGCTTGCAGCCCATTGTATATTCACTTTTGTGCAAGCATTGCTCAATTTTAAAGGTCAACTTTAACAAGGAAACCTGATTTAAGGTTTTAAGTTTTTCCCAAGATACATTTTACATTTTATATACACTATAAACATGTGCATAATGATTTAGGGATAGGGCCCGGGAGATATGCCGACATCTGTGCTTGTCAAATGATGAATGCCTTCCAAGATAGTTATAAAGACAGACATTAGAAAATATATAAACATTACATTAATTATTGCCAACAGCACGAGCCGCCGTATTTCGCTTCCTGCCTACATCATAATAATGGTCCTAGGTGTGCTGCGTCCTTCATTTGTTGAGGCCAAATATACATGGGAATCACTGTTTGCCCTTGTTTATTCCTATGCAGAATAAACCCCAGGCTCATTATTTCTGAATCATGAAGAATATCCATTTTATTTCTATGCAACAACCAGTGTTGCTCACATCTATTTTATCAGTGGATCATGTTTACAGTGTACAAGTTTGCTAAAACTTCCCAAGTATAGATTTTCGTTAGTCCAAGATTAATTTCCCCAATGGCTGAGTAAGTGAATCACGCTGCTTCATATTCTCACAGTCACCTATGGTACATAATGCTGGCAACGCCCGCCTTGATCTTTCAGGGCTGAGATGCTGCTATGTAGCAGCTGTTACTGTTCTCCGACTTGCATGTAGAACTGATCAGATGAAAAACCTGCAGTTGGTCAATCTGAACACAGCATCTTGTACTTTTACAATCTACAATGTTTTATTATCATTCTTCAGGAAATGTATTTTCTTTCTCTTTATTATCCGGTAACATCATAGGAGTTTTATGAGTCCTCAGACACTTCTTTTGAAAAGCAGACTGTATGAATGTGGTAAATAGGGACATAGTTTTGTCTGTCACGTGACATGAAACCACCCAGATTAGTAATCTGCTTTAGTGCTACCAATAACACATTTTCTACTGCTTTAATTACATTGTTGTACATCATCTTTGATTCAGGTTGTCGGCCTCAGAGTGAAGAGTGGATTTGTCTGCAGGATTTGTCAAAGAGTTCATGTTAATTTGATAATTGTTCTAGTTTCATTAACACACTTGAAAAGGGCAGTTACTGTATATGCAGTAGGTAAAAAGCAATGTTTAATGCAGATAATATTTTTATTTTAACCAACCATTTACAAGTCCAGACCCAGATCTGGATTAGGACGGAACCACATGTCTGTCCGTACCCACCTGAGAACACTGGGGCAGCTTTTTAAGACACCCGATCACAACACAATACAGTGTTTTAACACTAGTCATCGCTCACATGCTCAAAGTGCTTCATTTGGGATCTCTAAAGTCAGACAGTGTCATTTTTCACGCTGGGTTGCTGTATAATATAACCACCTCTAAGTGTCCATGAGTTTTACCTCAGCTGCTTTGATGTTAGTGTCTTTTTAAGGTATACAAAGCAATGAAGTTTTTGTAGAATTGTATTGATAAATTAGGGTACTCGTTATGCTTTACTGTATTAAAGAGCAGCTTAGCATTATAAACTGGTAGATTTCTGCTGTTTTAAAGTTGTCGACAAATTTACAGGAATGGCTCTTCACTAGTTGTTTTGGAATCTTTTATATAATCTAGACACCAGCTTTGGGCCTTTGAACATGAAGTTTGACAACCTCTGATTTAGAATTTTGATGACTATTCTGATATTATTTTATATACACGCAATACCCATTAAGAGTCTCTTTGGCAGCATAGCTTTGTGACCTACCTGAGCTCTTATAGCGGGACCCTATACCATATTGCAATGCATCATATTAGATTGTGTTGCTTCATTTGTATCCTATAGTCAACAAAGGCAACAATACTTTGTTGTGTTGCATGGTGGGAATATAAAAGTAGTAAACTGCAAGAAAGAGGAAATGCTACAGATATTACAACCCAAAAAAAGAAAAGGAACATTAGGTTTGGTAGTGATGCTGAACTATTTGATTGCTTTTTTTAGGTTTGGACTCTGTCATATTTGCGGATTGACCTTTGTTGCACAATAAGGCATTTCTTCACTCCTGAAAATGCTAGATGCGTATTTATTAAAGGAGATACTGTAGATAAAAGTTGCAGGTAAATCTCCTGTAACGGCATCTAGTTTCCTGTCAAAAAACCTGTCACAAGAAAAAACAGTTTCTTAACATTCTTTTGAAACTACTTGATCCACTTGCTTATAAGCAATAATCTTTGCATATCTGCGAGCATGCCTGCTTTCCAGGTTGCATACTAATGTGCCTGTTCCTCTCTTCTTCATACCTCTCTCTCTCCCTCGCCCACCTTTTATTGTCATTCTTCCTGTCCCTCCCTGCAACTGTCTTTGATTGTCAGGCCTTTTGATGGCAGCACTGTTAATTCTTCAAGCACCCCCTGGCCACCCACCTGCTGCAGATTGTGCATGACATGTGTGGATGATCATTTCAGCAGCGTGTCTTACGGGGATCTGCAATAGGAACTAGAACGCAGTCAGTTTGGAGCTTTTATCCAACAAAATTAGCAGCTTGAAGTTGCTTTTCAGATTACAATGCCTAAAAGAATTCCTCATCACAGTTTGAACTCTCTTCCTCTGTCGTGCATTTCTGTTGCCGGCACGTTTAAAAAAAAAAGAAAAATAGAAAAAAAAGAAGAAGCCTAAAACGATTTGACAGCGTGCTGCAAAGTGAGGTTAGAAGGCAAAGAAAGTTGTTAGAGCGGAGTTCATTGGCAGTTGCGCGTGATTGTGGGGTAAGATTTGAGCGGAGGAAGAGGAGCAGGGCTGAGATAACAGGAGAGGCAATCTTAGAAGTGAATACATTAAGAGCTTGAGTGCTTTGATGAAAATTGTCACACGATATGAAATACATAACAATGGCAGCCTGGCAGCTGCATCTCTTTGTTCTGTCATAACAGATGTATAAACAAAAAGAGGTGGGTGCTAATGGTGTCATTTTGAACAGTTTTATTTGGCTGATAAAAGCTTGTATTCCTGTCAAGTAATTTCAGTATTTTGGTCGAGGTGTTGACCCTCTGCGGAAGGTTTGACTCACAGGATATGTTGCAGGTTACAAATACACTGAAACCTTTTATTTACTTTCTTTTAAACTGTAAACACAAAGAATAAACAGGCCTGGCAGTTTGCTCATATGCCAGCTTGTTTCACTCTTAGTGACAGTAATGCATCATAACCTCACATTTACAGTGCTGTGAAAAAGTAGTTGTCGCCACTAATTTAACACAACAGGCAGTTTATATATAATAACCCCATTATGGATGTGTACCACAGCCTTTCAAGATGGCTGCAATTAAATATTTTCTTAAGAAACCTCTCGATCAATATGTCTTAATAAGACCTATACCTAATCCTTCTTTCTTATCAAAAATACTTGAGAAAATAGTTGTTAATCAAGCATGTGACTGTTTATACAGATATTACCTGTTTGAAGAGTTCCAGTCCGTTTTCAGAGCTTATAGCACTGAAACAGCTCTGCTGAAAGTTATTAATGATATTCTCATGGGCTCCGATAATGGACTTGGGTCTGTATTTGTCCTGTTAGATCTCACAGTCGATCACAACATTCTCCTGAATTTGTTTGATAATGCTGTAGGGATCAAGGCAACAGTGCTAGGCTGTGCAATAATTCACTATTTCTCATGCGATATTTATGCTTTAGTGCCACCACATCTTTACTACCTTCTCCTTGCTCTAATCAGTCTCATCTAGTCCACATGGGCCATCCCTGATTGCCACCCTGCTTCACCTGCCACTTCACCAGATGATCAACCGCCTAGTGCCAGTAGAAGTTTGCCAGCGTTTCCTTTCCATGCTCTCTAGTGTTTTTGTTAGGAAACTTGTTCCGTAACCACAGGTTTACCCACCTTGCCTTGCCCATGACTGATCTCTACTGCTCACTGGATATCTAGACATCAACTTTTGTTCTGCCTCTGAACTACCGATTCTCGCCTAACCCCTCTAAATATTGCCTCATCTACCTCTCGGTAAATGACCGTTGTCTGAACATTGGATGCTGGCTAACAGATCTGTTTGTAAGGATTATCAGTGTCTGTCACCTCTGGAGTCAAGTCTCACAGACTCAAATAGTGCTTAAATAATCCCCCACCCTAACACTCATGTCCCACATGATTGATATGAGTCTGTGGTCTAAATCGATCAGCTACTCTGACATCTCTGAAACTGCTACTCTGCCTGATGTAAAGTGCTGCAGGGTAGGGGAATTGAACGTTTTAAGTTCTTTTGTCACCAAGCCATACCAACCACCAACCTGTACTCTCTGACGAGCCATTTCCTGAGCTGCTTTCACAGAAGTTTTCGTCTTTGGATCAGAGCCTTTGAAAAGCAACTGCTTAGTCAGTTATCTATTCTGAATAGCAGTATACTTGCCTCTTGATAATTAATTAAAAAAACCTTGATGTAATTCTTGATCAGGAAATGTCGTTTAAATCCCCCTATCAAACACGCTGTTATTCCTCTTCATGGTATCTATATCTGGCCTGGCCTTAACAGTGGCATCATCCTGGAGGGTGGGGAGGGGGGGGGGGGGCATCTGCTGAGTTACTGCTTTCAACAATTTCAGGTTATAGATTATACAGCTGGCCTATTGTTTCCATGTTTAACCCAGTGCCTCTCCTATACACAGATATATGCATAGCTTTTGCTGTGACTAACTGTATGTGCTCTCCTTCAACCTCTAGACTTGAAAACTGACCCAGGATTTATTTGTTTAGTTGTGTTTCTCTCCTAGATAAAGCCACTTAAAGAGCTATAGCTGGCATTATCTTTTTACTTTTCTCTCACACAAAAAGTATTCTTTGATAAATTCTCCTCTTTTCTTTTTGTGTTTCTATTCTCGATATTCTCCAATCCCTAGTCAGTCATTGCAGATGGCTCTTTTCAGTCAGTCTGTCTGTGTGATTTGACTGAATTGAGTTTGTAAAGGGACTTGAAATGACAAGGGTTGTAAATGTCACTATATAAATAACCTTAAACCTTATTTAATTATGGATAGGAAAAAGCTATTTAAAAGAACTTGGTCCAATTTGAAAAAGAAATTGCCCCTACCTAACAATTCCACTGTTGGATATCATTTTAGACTTTGACTAGGCCACTTTTTTGAGCCATACAGAGATGGTCTTACTGGTTTCCTTCAGATAATTGTCGCTAAGGATTTTCTGGTAGAGAGCAGAATTCATGGTTTTATTGCTTATAGCAAGTGGTCCAGGTCGACCATCACACTGCCACTGCCTCCATATTTAACTGTTGATTTGAGATTTTCTTTCTCTAAAATGTTAGCTTTAGTCCAGGCCACCCTCCTTCCCGACAGTCCACCTTTATCTGGTCAGTTCACAGAATATATTCACAATAGCCAGGGGGGATCATTATGTTGTTTACGACACAGGCCTTAATGTTCTTTTTGGTAGGCAGAGGTTTTGCCCTTACAAACTCTTTAATTTGTGCAATTATTGCCCAATCTCTTTGTTCTCTTCTCTAACCCCCAGTCGGTCGAGGCAGATGACCGTTCATACTGAGCCTGGTTCTGCTGGAGGTTTTTCCTTCCAGTTAAAGGGGAGGTTTTCTTTCCACTGTCACTTCATGCTTGCTCAGTATGAGGGATTGCTGCAAAGCCATCGACAATGCAGATGACTGTCCACTCTACGCTCTTTCAGGAGAAGTGAATGCTGCTTGTCAAGACTTGATGCAATCTACTGGGTTTCCTTAGATAGGACATTTTTTGACCAATCTGTATAATCTGATTGAATTTGCCTTTGGAAAGTGCCTTGAGATGACATGTTTCATGAATTGGCACTATATAAATAAAAGTGAATTGAATTGTTATTGTTGAACTATAAGCACTGACCTTGTTGGTGAAGATTCTCAGTCATCCAGGTCATGATCAATCCAAAAAAAAGTCCATTTGTTTTATTTTTTAACCTTTTTTGGATATATGAGAGGGTCTTCAGTGTGGGCTGCGCAGTGGGTATCGCTGTTGCCATGCAGCAAGAAGGTCCTGGGT
Organism: Fundulus diaphanus; assembly: GCA_037039145.1. Taxonomy (NCBI): domain Eukaryota; kingdom Metazoa; phylum Chordata; class Actinopteri; order Cyprinodontiformes; family Fundulidae; genus Fundulus; species Fundulus diaphanus. The sequence goes on along the minus strand of CM073127.1, from coordinate 20,221,477 downwards.
TTGAGTCCTACCCTGGGTCTTTCTACATGGAGTTTGCATGTTCTCCCTGTGTATGCGTGGGTTCTCTCCGGCTTTCTCCGGTCCAAAAAAACATGACTGTTAGGTTAATTGGCCTCTCTAAATTCTCCTTAAGTGTGAGTGTGTGCGAGAATGATTGTTTGTCCTGTTTGTCTCTCTGTTGCCCTGCGATAGACTGGCGACCTGTTCAGGGTTTCCCCCGCCTCTCGCCCATTCACAGCTGGAGATAGGCACCAGCACCCCTCGTGACCCTACAAGGGATAGACGTGTTAGAAAATGGATGGGTCTTCACCGTTTTGGAGGTTGGAGGATGTTTTCTGGATACATAAGTCACTCATGCGCCATTGGAGTAATTTCTGATAGAAATGTATCTTTATTGATTAATTACTGATTCTACTGGTAATTAATAATTCAACAAGGGCAACAATTTTTTAGTTAAAGTTTGGTCTGCTTTGCTCCCTAGATGAATAAAATTATACAGTATGAAAACCACATTTTGCAATTATTCTTTTTTATATTAACATTTGTTTAATTATCTGAAACATGTGAAGGTGCATAATGCAAGTTTTGAAGTTTAAATATTTGTTTTCTTTCCCATACATGCTCTTACAATTGCCCAACATGTAAACTGAGTTATCCTCTATTTCCACTATGGGCTGGATTAGTCAGTTCATGAAAGAGTGATTCAGGCTGAATTTTCTGGGTGTGAGTGTGACGCCCTGCGCGCTGTCATTCACCCTGCGACTTTGTTGAATCTCCGCTGTAATTAATGCATTAGCGAGAGAACACGGGCTAACTTCAATATTTATAGCTTTTTTACCTCAGAAGACTTTACGCCTCTAAACAAAAGACCTGTGCAGTCGCAGCAGCGGCAGATGCTTTTCCTCTTCTCCGATGCACGTGCACAACACTGGTGTCATTTCAACTTGTCGCCAGAGGGGGCAGACGTCTGAAAAAATCCTGGAATTTACGCTATGCACCTTTAAGTGTAAACAAAAAAAAACAAAACAAAAAAACAAAACCAAAGCATAAGAATTCTGTGAGTGGAAAATAATCTTAAACTGTCATAATCCTGGTGTGTGGGTGTAAAATTGTGTGCATTTGCTAAATCCTACCTAGACAGAGGATGTCTGCTGGAGGGTGTGGCTGCCTGGTACAAACTGCACCCGAGGAGTGAGCTCTTGTTGTGGTCATTACTCATATTCTCTGTGCCTCCTAGGTTGAAGCCTTAGGTTAGATCCCACGCCAATTCCTAGATTTCTCCATCAAACCTCTCTACTATGATATATCTCTACCGTAAAATCCATCCACGGTCATCCGCTACAGCTCCACCATCTTCAGCCATCATCTGCTGTCACCTGTCTGCCCACTCTCCAAAACTCTGTTTCATCTTTGTCAGGATCTCAAGCATCCATCTGCTCTGCTGTATTGAAATCCCTCCTGGAACAATAATCCTTGCTGTAATGCCTCCTCCACAATCCACTAGGATCTGCTTCCCCTCAGCTCACTTTGCCAACTCCACCATTAAATTCTGCTCCTTGGTTATATGATTCATTTCTGTTCTGATCCACTGCTCCATTTAACTGATCACCTCTTCCTCCAGTAAACAGAAGTGTATTTGGCTGTACAGTTCTATTATCTTATCTAAATAAACCTTTTGTTGGGTACATTGAGTTTGGAGTTTGATTCTGCATGAGGTTCAGGAAGCTTTCTGGATACATGACCCACAGGCCTGTATATTAAACCATTCCTGATAGCACAGGTGCCCATAATCCCCTTCATCAACATCCTCCCAACACAAACCTCCAACACTAAAAGATTAACAGCAGTTGGTATTACTTGGACAGTATGAGGTTAAATCATCTTTGGAATATTTAAATCACAAAGTATGCCTTTGAGCTAAACATGGCTCATGCGTGCCAAACACTTTCTTTCCTTTTCTTTTTACTTTCACATGTAAGTGTATCTATTTTTAGTGTGCGCCTTACATTGCTGATTTGTTCAGGGCAAATTGCTCTATGAAGAACTGCAAGAGTGAGTCATTCAGTCACAGCTGAACATGCATTCAGTTATACATTCAGTGTCTCTACAGTGGTGTATATAAGTTTTGAGTCATTCAATTTCAAATAACCATTACAACACTGAACCTGAGCAAAATTTCTTCAGGCTGTCAGTAGGTCATTCAGCATTTTTATTGTGTGTTTGATCCAAAAATATTCTTGTCTTGTTCACAGATCTTACATTACAACCATACAGTACTATATAATCTAGTGTCTTTTCTTGGGATATTAAGAGCACAAATTATAACCTGTCTCTCGCCAGATGGATGTAGTTCCGCCGAGCTCCACACATCCATCTGGAATCGTTGCCACTGGATTTCAATACCACATAAAATGGACGAGCCAGTTAGGATCACCGGGTGGGATTTTCAAAGATGTGACGTATCCGAGAAGCAGCTTTTTGGATTCAGACAACAATGGCGGCTCACAGCGAGGAAGCAAGGGTGACCAGATGTCCCCGAGGGCTTGTTTTGTATGACCTGTCCCCGAAAAAAGCTGTCCTGGAAATGTCCCCGATTTCAGTGTATCATGATGGAGTAAAAACATTTAACGCAGCAAGAGGTATTTACCTGGTCCTGCCACTGTCCTGTGTGCACTTGTGTGGATTATTCATTTGAGATTTGAAGATCAGTGATTACACCACCCTGGTGGAACCAAGTATTTTATTGGAACTTTCTTGCTGGTGCAGATGCTGTAGTGATTAATGCTAGTGAAGCTGATATTCAGCCAGACACAGAGTTGTGTTTTTAAAAACATTATTGAAACGATGAGTAGTGGATGATGAGGCAGGCAAGCAGGACCAGACTTGACCAGATGCAGGTGGTGCCAGACTTGAACAGATGATTTAATGGCTGATGGTGCAGGCAGGCAGGGATGAGCAGAGAACCAGAAGATGCAGGTAGTGACAGACCCGAACAGGCGATGTTGACTGGGAAACCACCAGAACAGGCAGAGCAAGCGGCTGGAACTCACAGGGAAACAGGCAGAACTGCAGCACGCAGACACAGGCAACTTTCTTCAGTGAAGCAGACAGAAGAATCCAGCTGGCTGAGCACACAGGAACTGGTAGAGTCAAAGCACATCACACGAGACAAGATGAGACGTTCTGGCAGGGATGAGTTGGTTGAGGCAGGTATGTGTAGACGGGTGGAAAGAGTTGACTAATTAGTGCAGCTGGTGGATTTGATTAAGAGCAAGGTGTTGGCTGGAAGGAGACTGAGCTGATTGGATAGTAGCTGAGAGGTGAAGGCTGATCCAAGAAAAGTCCAAAATAAACAAACAAAAACCTAAATCATGACAGATGCTTTGAAAATATGGTATTGACACTGCTCTGGTTGTACCTAAAAGATATCACTGAACAGCTGCACGCAATTCCCCCATCAATAAATGGGTGCCATAATCAGGCCCAGGCACATAAAGATAGGGATGCACTGTGCCACCCAGTCGGGGAGAAGTACAAACACCTCCAGACTACACATATGGGCCTGTTGTAGGGAGACAAAGTTGTGAGACCTCCAGGCTGCAGTTCAACTGCAAAATTAGTAATATGCACTCACAGTCTTATCAAAAATATCTTCAGGTTTCAAGTCTGACATCTTTTGTATTGTGTATTTTATGCAAATTATTTCTTTGTTCTGGACAATGCACTCCTGAAAACCCTCACAGGCCTCCTCTCATGTCACTGTCAAGCTGATGAAAACATTGATGTTTTGTTCTCTCTATCAAGATAGAAAGAATAGTGGAGATGCAGAAACCTCCCATATTAATTGGAGGGGCTGTGCTGATTGTGAGGAAACACTGTAAAGCTAAAGTGATACCTATGGCGGTAGTATTACACCAGGATAGGTACAAAATAGCTTTGGAAAACCAATGTACTGAGTACTATGAGTCCAGTTTGGCTATGCTCCCCTTGACTGATGAAATATCTCTCTGAAAATGCTCAGGTAGACAAACTGAGCTGAAAATGTGTATAAGACCACCAAAAAGCCAGGACAAAGAATGCTTGGAGCAGAAAAATTAAGGGTAGCTCAAGACTTTTGGAAATGTCTGTGTGAGTGCTTTGCAAACATGTGTTTTTATTGGTGTGTCAAACCCATCCAGACCTGGTGTAAAACCTGATATTGAACTGTACTTCTTTACAGGAAGGGGAATTTTCCATCCTCATGCTTCACTGGAGTGGAGATAATTGTTTGCCATGCTTTAAATGAAGTGTACCTACAGAAAGCCGCGTCTCAAATCCATACGCTCCCACTCATGGACACAAATACACTCAAATCCTGAACCTGGAATGTCTAATATGTTGTTATATTCAGATTTATACTGCATGTGGGTTGCAGCAGGAAGCAGTTATGTAATTGGTTGGAGGACAGAAAAATCCATTTGACACTGTGAGCTCTAGACCAATCTGTTGACCCCATGTGAATCCTGGAGTCTGCTTCAAGTTTAGTACTTAATATGCCACCACAAGAAACTGACCTGGATGTCAACTTAAATTAGGTAAAATGTTTGACTATCATTATTTTTCCACTTCTTTAGTGTAAAAGGTCATTTGCTTTCAACTGGATCTTGAAATCACAGAATGATACCCTTAGAGGAACAGCTGGAGTGTGTGTGTTAGATTAAACATAGCATGTGTCCTTCCATATGCTGGTGTTTTTTTAGTATCCCATATTATGCTGCATGTATTATTGTTAGTGTTGAGATACTATACCATTTCTATTGCCTTCTATTGCTCAAAAGCCAGCACGAATCAATTTACACAAGCAAACATCATCCCTGGATTAGAGATGACTCACTCAATAAAATTAGGCTGGGCTGGCATTTTTGGCTGTGTACTATAAATGCATCTTTTCTCTCCTGGGAGTTTCATGAGACAAGAATCCTTTGTGCTGTTTTGCGGATTCAAACAAAATTGCCAGAGTGACAGCTCCCGACAATTTAGAGACACCAGCTTTATTAAAGTTCAGATAAAGAGGAACTGGGCTCAGGTAATGAATACAGGCTGTAACTTTTCCCTCAGCTATCTGTTAGAAGTTTGTTTATTAAGTTAGTGCTCATATATTTGGAAAAATACTGGATTTTAATGTCCTCTGTTGGGAGAAATAATAAGAAATATGTAGTAGGTTCTCTGATGGTTGTTTTCGTCTTCAGAAACAACTAAAAATGATGGGATTTTGTTATTCATCACATGAAATACTCCACAATAACCAATCCAGTACAGATATGAGGGCATGCTTAATTAGCTATTATAAGAGACAGAATATCACTTTTTTTAGAAAAATTTAAATCTTCATTATGTTGATTGTAAATGAGCTTGTTTTATGTCATCTATCTTGACTAAAGCAGTTTCATTACATCAGTGCTGAAACTTTAACCACAGTGCCCTTCATGCTCATTTTCTAAATAACAAACTCATCTTTTATTGCAGCAGCATAATCCTGCGGTGTAAATTTGAGGAAAATTGAATGTTTTATTTGAGAACATTTATTCTGTGGGATGGGATTAGGGTTCCCACATTAAGAAATTCAAATTTGTAATATTATAAAAGCAGTCGAATCACACTCATTGACACCCATCACTTCTCAATAATACATGTGACTCAAGTAAAGTTCTTACTTTACTTTTTAAAGTTGGTGAGAGTTTCTAGGGATTTTTCATTAGGCTTCCTGTTTCCTTTGGATAAAAATAGGACAAGACACACAGGCCTATCGCACCCAGCCACTAACTGCTAGGGTGTCTCCAAAGCTCAATGCTAAAAAGTTGCAGTAACAAGTTGGATTTTGAGGTCAACATGTCTCTGTACATCCAATTGTTTGAGAGAGATGCCTGGATAAAAATGAACTGTCCTAAGATCACAAACTTCTGTAAAAGTTTCTAAACACTACCAAGACATACTGCAACTGTGCGCTTGGGTCAGATGAGACTAAGATTTAATGCTTTGGCAAGAAAAACTCTGGTCGGTCTCCCAATGAAACAAAGAGTGCATGCGTACCTTTTTCCATCGTTAACCATGGTGGAGAGACTGTGATACTGTGGGCCTGTTTATCTTTCTTAAGCTTTGAAAACCTTTTTCAAGTGCATGGCCTCAAAAACTCTTTGACATGGCATCACACTTTAAATACAAGAATTGGAGACCTCTGTGAGAAAATTGAAACCGGGCGGTCTTTGCGCCCATCAACAGGATGATGATGATCCGAAGCATATGAACAAATCAACGTGCAAACAAAATCAACCGTCTTCCATTTGCATCATCTAAATATTCTCACATTTCAGTATGGGATTTTACTGACACAGCAATCTGTAATTTAGCATTTCAAAATACCAAAACAGCAACCAAAGACATCTCCTGAGCAGTAAAACGGAATAAAGAGCAGCACCAGATCTTTACTGTCTTAGAACCGGGGAACGTTATACACTAATGGCCAAAATATGTGCACTCTTTTGGCATTCTGCAAGTTCAAGATCAAATCACAAAGTCACATGATCCACTCTAGGCCTTAAAACTAAATTAAGTCAAAGTTATTCCAATTCCTTTTAACCTTCTGAGTCCAAACAGCACCACTGCCAACAGTGCAATTCCCTTCGATGACTGCGAACTGAATAGTTTGGAAATTCACAGATGAAGAAGCGGTCGGAGATTACAACTCAACAATAAACTCTGCTTGAACATAAATCCATCCATGGCCACTTATCTGCTCCTGGATTTTTAAGTCTAGTGGGTTCAGTCCAAATTCCTTTATCTTTATATATTTCTTTACTCCAGCAAAAGCCTAGTGAAATTATTTTGTAAATAAATGACAAAATTTTCTTCAGCTGCTGCCATCATCTCCTGCTTTCGTTGTTGTGGTCCGACTCTTCCATTTGCTTTGATATGTTTGAGTGACATTAAATCCCCCTGAAGAGCGGAAGAGTGGATAAGACGGTCTTGCGCATGCGCAGTTATTCAAAAAGGGACTTCTGGAAAAATCGCTGACTCTACATTTAATGTCTGCATGTGACAACACTGCAGTGTATAGATGGTCTGGACAACTCTGCCTGAGACATTCTTATTGGCTACATTTTCCACAATACCTACTCTAGAAGGTACCTACTCTAGAAAACATATAAAGCAGATTTATTTGCACTGCTATTATATAGAGAATTCTTTCATTGATTACTTGTTTTTATTTATGATAATGTCAATTGTAAATTAATTTAATTTCTTCATTCAGGTCTACCCAGGCCTTCTCTGAATATGAATTGTATATTCTGACAATTTAAGACACCGAACACTGCCCCCATGTTGCACAAAAATATATTTTGGAAAGGTTTTACTTATGATGTGTTTGCAAGAAACATTTGTGGCAAAATAAAAATAAAAAATGCACAAAGACACTATGTTGAAAGTTGCTTTCAGAAAGACCAGAATTTCATGCGCCTCAAATCTGAGGCAGAAGACGTTTTTGGGCATGTTGCAAACTTTTTCACCTTGACCACTGCTAACTCTGAAATACCTCTTGTTGGTTTTGCCAATTTCACTCAGAAACACCAGGCATTAAATGTGTCATTGAAAGATAGTGTTTGCTTTGTTTTGACTCAGCTCCTACAATGGCTGTGTTTGATGCACCTGCAGCCTAAATTTTAGCAGGTGACAAATATGTGTCAGAAAAACATAGCTGCATGTGTACCCTGTAGTTGACATATTAATAACTCTGAGATAGGTAAACCATGAGCAAACCTCAAGTTATCTGCTTCCTGGCAGAATGGTTGTTGGGATCTTTCTGATGTATGTCATTTGTGTTTGTCCAGCTGTTTAAAAATATGTATACTCCTTATATGGAACAAAAATGCCTCTACTATTTATTGGATAAACAAAAAAATATTATAAAAACACATTATTTCTAAAATGCAAGACTCTCCCTGCATCATGGTCATGTAGTTTGTCCTCACTTATAAAGGAGAAGCAAAGCAAATTATCTTTTAAATATGCAGATACACATTGACTTCAGCCCATCTTCATTTGCTCGTTGTGTGATCCTCTCTTGTGAGTGGAGCTATGGCCTTATTGAAATGGGGATTGGTGTTGCCCCAAGCACTTTGTGTGTGTGTGGGGGGGGGAGGGATATGGAGAGATGAAAGGAGAGGGAGTAGAATTATTAAAGGGCATGTATCATAATTTTTTTAACAGCCTTTCTTTTTCAATTTTGTAAAGGCCTGTAGCTCACAATAGTTGTGTTCATTTCGATGTAAACACTTGCGAAGTATGTAGAAACCAAAGGGGAAAAAAGTAGGTACAAAGCATCCAAGAGCTTTGCTGAAAGTCGCAGAGCAGTCATTACATTGTGTTTGGAAGATCAAACTTTGGCATTGATGCATAACAAAATGACCACCTAATAAAACAAAGTCTTTAGCTTGAATTTTTTGGTTCATTAAGTGAAGGTCTGTATGGTGATTTGTCTGGTCAGAAGACGAAATTATGTCTGCAAGCCTTAACTTGAAGACCAAACTGACCGGCACACTATTTTTAAATTTAAAGGTACTCTGTAATGAGGCCAGTTTGACTTTAATTACAACAGTGGTAAATGACTGATTGTGACCAAAACAGTAAAATTCTGTCGGTATTGTGGTTAGACATGATTTCTGCCCCTGTTCTGAACGGCATTGATACCCATGTTTATTTTAAAGGAGCAAAAAGTGAAATTTCATTATTTTAGATAGAAAAAACTAAGTTTTGTGAAGAACTAAATGGATTTTTTTCAATGGAATATGGTATGACGTGACACACCATCTCTTTGTGTTGTTCTCCAGTCTCTTGTTTACATAGTTGGGGCAGTCGCACATACATGTACGTCCGTGTGAACGGCTGTCACTCAGGGCTTAGCCACTCCTTCCCGTAAATGCCACAGCCGCATTCACCCACGGACCCATTATTACCACAAAAAAACAATGGTCTTTGGCAAAGAAGTTGTCAGATAAGGAAAAAGAGAAAACAAGGATTAACATTGGCCTCGCATTTCAAAGGTTGAGAGCAATTTAAGAGCAGAAGCAGCTCCAGTTTGACTCAGAGGTAGCTTTTCTCCTCTGGACAGGTGAGTAAAAGCATGAAGTCACATGTTTATTTTTATTGCTGTTACATTCTTGTTAGACTTGTATTGCAATGTTGAGTTGTTTCAATGTAATGCTACAGTTGTGGCATTTGGGTTAATTGTTGGAGTTTGACCAGCTATGAACCAGGCGTTACTGTTATGAGAGGCGAGTAGCCGGTAGCCCAGCTAATACAGTTAGCATTGTTTAATGCAGTTTGTGGGCAGCCCACTGTTATTCTGTTATACATACAGGGTGCCCTGTTTTTGACAAAAAAGTATAAATTGAAACGAATATCTTTGATTTTGGAGGTAGAGAGAGGTGTAGCTTGCCACACATCTTGTTTTGGTCTACAGACATGCTCAACAGTGCACCTAGTGGTGAAATTTCGCTTGTTGCTCCTTTAACAGCTGTGTCACTGGAGTGGCCTATTTCATTCATTCAAAATTGCACAGTGACCGTGTAAGTCTTTGTCTTTGTCTCAATCACAAGGGTTGGACTCCCCTTAATTCAAAAGGACTGTAACACTTTTCCAAGGGCGTCTCATGTTGGTTGTATCACAACATGTTATCCAACCCTGAAATGTCCCTTCAATTATATCAAACACTTTTAGTGAGTATAAGAGAAGTTAAAAGATTTATATACAATGAGACAAAGGTGCTAGTTAAATACTGTCTTTTAATAGGTCCAGAAAGTGGAAGAAATTGTTACAGATTAGCTAATTAACACTAAGCATGAAGGAGAAATCTTTGTGGAAAGCTTATTTTTATGTTGATATAGAAATATAGGCATACCACTAAACAAAATTCATTGAGGACAAATATTTGTGTAATTTATTAGTAAAACTTTTTCCAACTTAGACACTAACTTTCTGAGTGAAGTGTAAATCAATTTATTTGTAGAGAATAATAATAATTTAACGATTTAACGTTTGATAACTGCATTATTTCTCATTGCAGAAAGCCCAGCGGAAGTTGGAAAGCAATTGTGTGTGGGGAGAAAGGCGTTCTCTCTCTGGGTAGAGAGTGTCAACCTCCTCTGATGAACTGAAAGCCAGCAGGAGTCTCAAAGCAATCGGCGGGGAGAGCCTCAGCCACCAGGTCAGCTGGACGCCAAAGAGGCAAGCCGGGGGCTGCGGTCTGAGCACAAGCACGTCCGACCATTTTTTAAATCAGGCGATATGTCAACACCCGTGGCATCTCTACATTTGGGGCCAGTGGGTCCTGGCCCCACCAGATGTCGCTGTGGAGCTCTATGTTCCCAATAATCAGTGGGACATGATTGTTCTTCGAGTAATATTGTAAAAAAGACCGATTCCCTTACCAATAAAATTCTGCTATAAACATCTGTGTTTATATATCTAAGTCTGCCAGAATACTGACAAGCTCAGTAGGCTAAATCCTCTTGAGGCGCCTTGTTATTGGGACCGGTCCACCAACGTTTGTTTAAAAAAGGAACATCTGAAGTCGCAGTGTGCATGCCCAAAACACTCTCAGTAGACAGCTATGGGGCACAAAGTCTATGGTCCCAAGCTTGGATCGTCCAATCAAAATACTGGAAATGCACACATTACGTTTATCTTCTGCCAGATAGTGTGCGACGATCTAATGTTGGTCGAATCTTTTCTGTTCAATAAATGAACAATATGAATGAGCCTTTATTTGTAATTTTATGTCTAAAAATTTAATTACATTTAGTTTATATAAAATGGGGTTTCTAGTGTGTTGATTTATGCTAATTTATCTGTTTAATATAAAATTGATCAAAGTCAGGTTGTATGCATCACAAAAAAAATTGTTATTATTAGCAAATAGGTGTTGAGTTTTTGTGCCCCACTTAACTTATCATGCCAGAGATGCCACTGGTCAACACACAGAGCAGATATTGCGGGTTAACATTGCTAACTTCTTGCGTAAAACCTTTATTAAAGTTAATTTTATCTCACAGAAACCATAATATATCCAACTTTATTTGCAGGTTTTCACTCCTCTCCACCATTGCTGTTTCCGGTTAAAAATGATCTTCAACTCGCAGTGACACATTCGTCAGCTTCATTCACAGCCTTCGTCGCCCTACAAATAGAGCCTTCGATGGATGCAGCCCAGGACACACTCTATAGTAAGCTGTTTATGGAGCTGCCAGGAAAAACTAATGTTTTAAGGATCAGCCAATGGGGGCGCAGGTCCAACCCACTAACGCTGATTGGCAGGCGAAGTGATGCCACTGAAAAGTGTCATTATCAAATAAAGAAGGCCATTGGGGAAAACCCCATTATGAAATAAAAGAGGACTTTTTTTTTAATGACATTTTGGAATAAAAGCTGCTGGAATTAATTAATAATGCCTCAATAATAATTTATTTTATTGTTAAAAATTTAATGTGGAATATTTTTTTATTATGAATGACTAATATTTCATAATAATGAGATAATGATTTTATAAGCATTCATTTATTTCACAATTTCATTGTCACTTTGAATATGTATATCTTATTTATTCAAGTAGATACATATTTCATAATGTTTTCTTTATTTATTTCATTTTGAACACTTTGGTGTTCCATGCTGCAGTGACACAGCTGTTAACACGAACACAGTAAAACAACACAGTAAAACAACACTGTAAACAAAAGTATTTTTTACCTGATTAATTAACGTCACCTGCTGCGATCACTTAAATGATGTGGCTGCTGACTCACTGGTAGAGGTATCAGTATCACAGCACTTTGAAGTGTCTTGTTACTGAAAAGTGCTTTATAAATAAACTTGTCTTGCCTATTATCCATGTTGTTAACAGTGTAAATTTCCATTCCCCCAGGTTTTGGGTTTTTGAATTATCTTCAAGCCAAGATTCAAATAATTTCATAATCATAAACCAAAAGGTTTTTCCAAAGTAGAGACTATTTTTGATGGGAATCCAATCTGTCCTCCTTTCCTGTGTTTACTTCCATAGAGCTCATCCTTCTTTCCTGTATAGATGGTCTCTGTAGCAAAAGACCTATTGAGTAATTTTTCTATAAGTAGCCACACATTCATTGTACATACTACATGCATCAGAAGGGCCTCTCTTTTTGTCATGAAGCACAATTTGTTTTGTCATTATCCAAATATGGATTTTGTTTCGTGAGCATGACTCGAAATACTTTTTTGTCACTAAGTTTTATTTTTAGATTAGTTATGTGCTTAAAAAAACAATAGAAAAGTTGGTAATGACTATGTTCATGTTTTTCACTTTCCAGATTTTTTGGTTTTATGGATAAAAACGGCTATACTGCTCCTTAATTTTGTCTTCCTAATCTGTCCCAAGAAGCCAACTATATGGAGATGCAGTCATTGTAGCTGATGGTGATGTAGTAACTGGCTATGTAATTATCATTATTACATTCCTACGTAAGCGTAGTCCATTTTCTTTCCCTTCTTCCCGAACTACCTCATGATTGCTCTAAATATGGTGCTGTCAAAGTAACATCAAGCTTAAACAGAGAACAAGGTACCTGGAGTTGACCTTCACTGGAGGCATAAATGATCTTCCGTTACTACAGTGATGAATGTGTATGTTCACAGTCTGCCTGTCTGGATAGATGCAGTTCCAGTCTACTCTGCAGCTTGCTGTATAACGAATGGTTGCAAAAACCTGTAAATCACATGAGAAGCTCCATCACGAGCAGACAGTCGTAGTTCTGCTTGAATGGTTCTGCACCACTCTTGAGAATGAAGAAGTATCGGGTTACCTCCTTCTGTCAAAGCCGAGGGCTGTTTGAGTCAAAATGTTATGGCATCCAGATAATGTTTGTAAATGGATTCAGAATGGATAGTGGGCATGATGATAACAACGGCCATTTCGCAAGTTTGCAGGTCCAAACGTTTGCTTAGATTTAAAAGTTTGAAGCAGTCTTAAGAGCTTTTCAGCCAGACATGCTAACGCTGCTCATTTGTCTCTACAGAACCGGAAGCTGTGTCTATACACCATAACTTTCTGTCACAATTCTAATTCTTACAGTGTTTGAATGTGTCCATAGGAAACTCAAATTTTGGTACCCATGACCATTTTCTGCTACTATAAGCAAAAAAAAAAAGTTTGATAAAGAATCTTTTAAATTCATATTTTATTAATATTACTTATCATTATGGCAAAAAAAGCAACATTTGAGGCAGCAACAACCAAACTTGACTACTTTTTAAATTTATCATTGAGCAACATCCTCATGAGTAAAGCATTTTACCAGGATCTGATGGGGGAAAAAATGGCAGCTGAAAATTAGAGAGAGAAAAGATAATTGCATTGTTAATCAGTGTTATTTGGGAAACCGAGCAACTGCAAATGACAAGAACAGTTTAAACTGCAAATATACAGACAGATTGAACTGCTTTATAAATCGACTTGTATTTGCCATGACATAAATTATTGTGAACATGCATTAAAATATGCAGTGGAGTAGTTAAAGAATGCAAACTTGAGTATGTATCTCAACTTTTATAGCCTCTGACCTAAATCATTTTATTTAGTCTGGTATATAAAATTCAATACATTTTTCCTACTATATAAATCAATGATTTGTGATTTTATTCTAAAGCCCTCTAAGCAACATTTGTGGCCATAATATAAACTGAATAATTTCTTTCTTTTCACTTACAGACAGATGGTACTCTAGAATGAATGCAGGTTTTAATATTATTCAAAAGTAAATTGTTATTCAGAAGTAAAAAACGAGACAAAAAAAACAACAACTTTATTTTGATACTTTATAATCTCTGTTTAATATTGTTGCCCACAGCCCTTCAAACGCTGCTGACTTTAGACTAATTAGCCCCTTACTTAATACAGTAGACTCAGCAGATCAGCAAACATTTACCTGTTTTCACCGTAGTGATCGGTTTTAATATTTTTAAAATGTTTGCCACAGTTCAGATACCAATTTATTTGAGGCTAATTATTTCTTACTCCATTTCTCTCCCTCTGTGTACACATGCGAGTTTGTCTGACAGCAGTAACCTTTCATTTGAAGAAGACTCTCGGGCTGTGAGCACATTTATTGTTGTTATGCTTTCATTGTGACCTAAATGTGCTCATAACCCATCTCGAAAGTAAAATCTTATTTGAACTAAAAAAACAATTATCTTCATGTTTTGATTTCTGTCAGTTTTTCCAGAAAATCAGCAATAATTAGTGCTGATTTTTAAGATCCTTCCCTCTCTGTCGAGCAGCTGTCCCTTGCTGTGAGCGGCTTGTGACCAACCTCCCTCCATTTTCCCCACCTTTAACCCCCGCTGGTTTTTCTCACCATGGCTTCTTATGTGTTCCTTGGCTAATTACAGATGCTGGGAATGATTTTCATAGGGAGTTAGCTACCCTTTTAGACAAGGTTTATAAATTATATATTCAAAAATATCTTCTTAATGAGCTGGGTGGTTAGCAGATGTAATATTGGGAGTTATGCTTCTTAACATGCAATTCTTTCCTATTATTGAGGCATACCAAACTTACTTTTGAAAGCATGTAATATTCCCTATTGTATACATTAAAATAGGTTGTTTTGTTTCAAGATTGGATGTTAATGAGCCTGACAGTTTTGAAGCATCACGCTCACTTCTGTTTGATTCAGATGGGTCTGATGAAGAGTGCAGCTGATGAAACTGTTGCAGCCAGGTAAAAGCCTTCGCAGATGTAAAACTGAGTAGATCATTAAAACAAAATTCGCTTTTTAATTTGACAGTTTCCAATGTTGTTGCGATGGTTTAACATGAGTTTTGATTGACATACCCAATAAACCGTAGAACTTGTAGACTTTAGTTTATCCTCTTCTAAAATGTAGTACCATATAAAGTACTCTGGAGGAGGGATCACTTCAAAATTGTCCACAAAGAAAAATCTGAGAACGTGGATTTGTATTCAGCCCCCTGAGTATTTTTTTTGTTGAGAAAAAAAAATCACCCATTACAGCACTAATGTGAATTTTGCACAATTAGAATCTGAAATATTTGCATATTGTTCTTTGCAAAATAGCTCAAGCTCAGTAGACTTGATCTTGCTCAACCTGTCAGTTTAGGTCAGGGGCCTGCAACCTTTACAGTCTAAAGAACCATTTTGCCTACAGTCCACTTGAATTAAACCCATTCAGAGCCGCAAATGTTGCCTGGCCTTTTGAAAAAAGACAAGTTATAATTTTTGATAAAGATCTACTGTAGGAAATATGTTGTCATTGTTAAAGAAACGCCCTTTTATGTCTATTTTGAGGTCTAAAAAAAAGAGGATGGATGGGATGTTATTTGTGGATAATAAAAATCATAGTTTCCAACATAATGAAAAAATATTGATTTAGAATTAAATATTACTGGCAATTTTAGAATCATTCAGTGGTGAAAATTAAAAGCAATTATTACAAGAAAAAACTGCTAAAACCTGCATTTATCATCATTACATTTAAATATCGTAGTAAAAATATCATTTGTAGCCAAAGTTATTGTCATACTTTGTGACTGAACCCGAACACAACCACAACAGAGAGTTTAGTTTAGTGAGTTTTATTGAATGATGATGAGTTGTGGAAGAAGGAGACCAGAGAGGCTGAACCGGACTGGCGCCAGAGGATGTAGATGGCAAGACCTGGAGGACTGGAGAAGGAGCTGGAGAGCTGCGGGTGCAGCGCCGAGAACCAGCAGCTCAGCAGAGAGATTACTTGAAGCGCTGGGGCAGCAGGAGAAGCAACAGCACGGCAGAGAGAATACTTGCAGGGCTGGGGTAGCAGGCGTAGACGAAGGGAACTCAGGCGGGACAAGGCAAGGATGAGGTGAGCAGTAATGAGCAGGTGTGCTGAGTCCGGGCTTGATTAAGGCTGACAGGTGTAGGTGATTACTGAGGTGTGGAACCGGAGCTGTATGGGAGGCGGAGACTGCCATCAATGTCCACCGTGACAGTTATTAAGAGCCACTGTGGAAGGTCTAAAGAGCCACCTGTGGCTCCAGAGCCACAGATTGCAGACTCCTGGTTTAGGTGAACGGCCATGACTTAGTGGGTTTGTAGTAATGTCACATTCTTTCCATTCTCAAATCAGATGTGGATATAAAGCTACAATCAGAATCAGAATCAGAAACAAGTTTATTGCCAAGTAGGTTTGCACTTACAAGGAAGTTGACTTGGTGTTGATGGTGCAGACAAAATAAAATAAAATAAAATAGTTATATATACAGAAGCTATATACACACAGTAGACTCTGCGTTAATGTAACGCAGAAGCTTGTATTCAAGGATTAAGATTTTAAAATTAGAATATACATAAGTATGAGTTCCATGTTACGTGTTGTTTGTTAAAAAGAGAAATTACAATGGGTTTTATGTAACAGGGTATATTTCTTAGAGGGCTTTCAGACAATAAAGATAAAGTCTGGATTCAGTTGGGACTAGAAATATTTATAACTAGACCAGTGTTATGGGGGCTTTACATCCCAGGAAATTCTCATTAGTTAAAATGCCAATATTACCACTTGATTTAATACAGCAAATCTAAAATAAACTCGGCTGACTTTTTTCGGTCTCCCATTTAGTCAAATTAATACTAAGGCTCAAAGCCAGAACAGTGGAGTGAATTTATTACCGTCTAATGGCAGAAACTCTTGTACATGGCCGTCAGCCAAAAGGACACATATTATTAAATCTTCTTTCATGCATTTCATTTGTATTCCCGAAAGTGCATCTGGTGTTGTGCCAACACATTTTGTGTCCACACATCAGTGCAATTGATCCCCATTGATTTTTACCAAGGCCTCTGGTGCTGTAAAAGCCTGTTTCCCAGACAGATTTGATGTCGTACTTGTTGTTATTAGTCCAAGGCAGGGCGAGGAAGATTTAGGTGGAGGCCCCATGGAGCTCTGTGTAGGTGTGCATTAAATGATTTGCTGTGAGGGTCAGTAAGAGAACCAAATCTGTCAGTCATCAAAGCAGTTGCAGTCTGTGTTTTTTCCCCTCCATCTGACTGATTATCTTTTCCTTCACATTCTAAGCTTGACACACTTGTCAACGTTGGCGTGTACCTGTGCAAGTGTAAGCATATAGGTGTTTTTGTGAGCGCGACCAGTGTGCACCTCTGCTTGATGTGGTGCCGTTCAGCAGTGATGAACCTGAACGCTTTCCCTGACAGACAGACTAACAATGATAGACAATCAGCTGCCAGCGGCTATCAGCAGGCCATAAAAACAAAGAAATGAAAGGGGGGGGAAAAAAAACAAAGGGATGAGGCATAAAACGTTTTTGGAAAGGTTTTCAAATCTGATCCTTACAAATCCATGTTAGCAGTTGATGACACAAAAGCAAGAGAATTTCAGCAAGGGAACGGATGACTGCAGCCTGCTCCAGCCCCGTGTGGTAGCTGAAGGATGTGGCGAATTTATTCAACAAAACTTCAAGCTCCAAAAATAAAGCACTGGAAGAAAATCTATATAAATATTCCCATACCCAATTAGGCTAATAGAACTATTTACAATAACACGGTTATGGACGAGGGCAGAAACTGACAACACTCAAAGCAAATCTTGACTCAGCCTTCCTGTTTACATGCCAGCTAGCATTAGAGATTCAGCACAGCTAACTGTGACAGGGAATAAGATAAATAAAACCATCTAAAACTCCCTTAGCCCATTGGTTCAAAGGCACGGTTAACCTACAGTATGTTTATGAGCTATTACTATGTGCTATTCATTTAGCTATGTAGCTAAATGAGTGTCTGCCTCAAAGGTAATTTCACCATGGTAAAACATGGTGACAATAGATGACTCTTGATGTATTCATACAAGGTGTGCTGAGCAGTTTTCTGCTATTGCTAATGATGTTTTGTTAATGGAACAATTACACTGTGATTTTACATCTGTTTATAGACTATTTAAATTTCCCACTGGAATGCAAAACACTGTCAATATTGCTTTGAAGCATGAAATGTATTGAAAATCAACCAGGAGATTGAAATGATCTAGTCACATTCTCAAGCCTCACTCAACGAGTGTGAGACAAATGCATTTTCCTGACTTCACATGCACACTTGCCACACATGGCTTGACTCACCCTGAAAACAAAACCCATACTGAACGGGTTATGGGTGATCCGTTCAGTGCTCAGACTAAGCCCCGCCTTCTGAAGAGCTGTTTCGGCCTCCTTCACTGCTTTGGTGGGCATCTGTAGGAGGAGCAGGAGGTGGACGAAGAAAGGATCTTTGAACTGGGGGACTGAAGTTGAATGGGTTACTGTGCTATAATTAATAGATGACACTGGGGGTATGTCCCGATCCTGGTGGTAGCCTGAAGGTGAGGACTTCTCTATGTGAATTTCAGTTCCCAGAAGGATTCCACTGTGAGTGGAGCAGATAGAGTCCAGACAGAGTTCTCACAAGGATGGTTGGAGAGTGGACAAGCAGGGGGAGGCTGAGTGGAGCAGTGGGAGGATTTCTGGAGAGATATTTTATGGAGAGCTTTGTAGAGACTTGAGGTTTGTGTGGAAGCCAGTAGAAAAGATTCAGCCAAAAAGGCTGAGCATGAGGCCAAAACAGGTCATCCAATAGCACCCTAAACCCCTGTAGCCAGATGAGGGAATTTCAGTAATCTGCATTTGGCAGCCATGCCCTCCAGCAGAGATCCTGTTTTCGGGAAAGATTTCAACCCAAATACAAACTCATTCACACACCAGGGTCATCCCACTGATCTTTACTCAGTAGCTTGTCCAAAT
Organism: Fundulus diaphanus; assembly: GCA_037039145.1. Lineage (NCBI taxonomy): Eukaryota > Metazoa > Chordata > Actinopteri > Cyprinodontiformes > Fundulidae > Fundulus > Fundulus diaphanus. The sequence goes on along the minus strand of CM073127.1, from coordinate 20,202,631 downwards.
CTTCCTCGGTAAACTTTAAACGAGCTTCAACTTTCTTTTTCTTCAGCAGTGGGGTTCTTGCACGGTGAGAGTAAATAACATACTTTGCAGTTGAGTGCTTTACTTGTATTTTGATTATTTGTTCGGCTACTTTGTCAGTAATCTTATGGGGGAAACTAGCCTTGGCTGGTTTATGGTGAAACTGAGTTCCACTCGACAACTATGACTCCAATGGTGCTCATAGGAATATTAAGAAGTTTAGAAATGCAGCTGTAACCATTGCCATGGGGATGTTTTGCAACAGTAAAACTTTTTTGTTAAAGGTCTTATTGCTTCTCACTTCCATGCCACCCTGGACGATACTATGGAAACAGGAAATCTTCTGTATAAGCACTCTGTTAATATTAAACCAGCTGATATTGATTAGCACAGAGAAAGAGCGCTCCCTTCTGAAAATCAACAGATTTCAAATGGCATTTTTTAGCTTTCCCATTCCGCCTCATTAAATGCAACAAAATGTATGGACTACTTTGTTCATATCTGCTTCATATGTTTCGCTGTTCTTTTCACATCAATAGATATACATTATTTACATTGGCATGTTGAATACATGCTCACCTCAATACCCCCTCTGTGTGTGTGTACGCATGTATGTATGTAGGCAGGCAGGTATGCATGTATGTATGTATGTATGTATGTATATATATATATATATATATATATATATATATATATATATATATATATATATATATATATATATATATATCAAAAAAGTTACATTAACCCTCTGCCTTTTTAAGCTATGTGAGCCAGCTGAGTCATTATATGATAATTGAGGCCACAATTCAAGCAGATTTGTCTGAGTGCTGGCCCAATGTCCTTTTTAGTGTGTTCTGTGGCTCCACTGCCTCTAAATTACAGCCCATCAGCAGCTGACAGCTCCAACACCACCAAAGCGCAGTGTGATTTTTTTACCCCTCTGTTCTATTCTCCGATTTGCAACCTGCCTCTTGAGTGTAATTCAGGATGATTAACACTGTGTATTAATCCCAGAGCCCTTACAATGACCCAGTAACCAGAGACTTTTCTGTCCAAGTCCAGTACACTCTGACAATATTAATTAATCTTTTATTTACTCATCTCCGGAGGGGATTAATGGCCTGATGAGTGGTTTCTTCTGTCTATGGGAAAAGCAAACAAAAGGGAAAGACTAATGGGAAACATCTTTCTTGTTTTTCTAAAGCTTACATCTCTCCTCAGACCCCTTAATTTGTTTGGTACGGTTAACATTAATACTGCTTAATTAAGACTCACAAGAAGACGTTTTCACTGCATCTTGCCACCTTTCTCCCTCACTTTTGGTTTAATATGCAGATGAGCCCTGCTTAATGATTATAATGAACAGGATCTAATTAGCATTTATTGGAGTTTTTCTACAAAGGCTAATCACTCACAGTTTAACAGTTTTGAAGATACTGCTCATTTAGCTTTTATGAGACTTTAAAGTAGTGACAATCATTCTAACCTCATCCATCCCAATCTGTCTATTGCTTGCAGTTGCATCCTCGATCTCTGATCTACAGATGACTCATCTTGTTCTCAGAGTGTTTCTGAGTCCAGTGCATTCAGGTAGACTACTGTTTATACCCTATGCATTAGGCAAACTTGCAAATGAGCAATTTGCTAATTGCACAACCTAAAATAAGATCAAATCTTCTAATGATATATGTATATACACACACAATGTTTAATGGACTTATTTAAACCTTGTTAGGCAGGAGCAAAGAAATGAACGCTTAAAACAAAAGTATTTTCATGAAGATCTGTGGATCAAAGTGGATTTCTTGCTGTTTGAAGCATGATGCATTCACTCTTCCTGGTTTAGAAAATTATAGTTCACTCTCGCTAAAAGCATTGGCTGAGGGAGGCAACACCAGTGCCACCGCTGCCTGTTCAAATGTCTGCGTCTGTATCTCTGAAACAACAGAGGCATCTTTCATATCTCTCACTTCCACCTGGCGGTGCGCAAGAAGTTAAGTGGCATTAGACGGATGACGTAGTTTGAAGTTAACACCGCTCAAAAATAGAACTTTTAATTTCTTTGATTTGTTCTGTTTTGGTTTGAATCCCTTCATCGAGTCGAGTGTTATCACTCGAGCTTGAAGTAAATGGAAGTGGGGTGGGGGCGGGGGGGGGGGGGGCGGGGGGGGGTAGTCGCAGAGCAAAGTGTGAGCTTTTGAGTCATGAAGGGACTTTTCATTTTAAAAAAACGCAAACACTGTGGCACCGAACAAAGGGCAGAGTTTGCTGTTTGAAGCTTGGCACACTTCCTGTTCTGTTTCAGTAAAGGGTAGATTTACCCCACCCCCCATTATAATTCTTTATATCCCATCACCCCACTCTTTTAGTCTTAAACCTGGTTTTACCATAAAAACAAATATTTATTTTAAAATAAAAGACTCACTTAGAAATTTTTTTGTGACATTCCTATATTCCCATAATAACCTCTCTATTTTAGAATTAAAGATTTCCAATCAATAAAAAAATTATACGGTAAGTACAGTGTTACAAAACAACAATACTTAAGCGATTACACAAAAAAGAAGTGCTGAAGATAAAGCATTTAAAGGGCCCACTATTGGGGTGATGCACAGTTTTCGATTTTGTTAGGTTAATATCGTATATAGACTGTTGAAAATAATGCTTTATGTCAGAATATTTTGGACCATAGCCGAGTTTGATCACTGTTGATTTCTTAAAGTTGTCATTTTGAGTTTGTATTGAACTGTATTCCTTTGTTTTGTTTTGTAAATCAATTACTGTAGTTTAAACGCTATAAAGAGCAAAACACACAGACTTCAATCATAATTAGATCAACAAAATATTTAATTTCGGTCTGGATGCTGACCCCCATTTGGGAACCCCTAGCAACCCGCACCGCACATTAATAAGCACAAGTATTTGACGTGTGGAAATCAGACACAGACATATTTACATGCTTTATGAGTGGAGAGATTGTATTGACATTTTTGGATAAAGATGAAATCATACATTTTAAATATCAGTATCTTAGGATATTATAATATTCAAAATACAGCAAAAATTATTTTCAGAAGAATCTGATTGGAAATTTAATGTAACGTAATATCATTTCAGTTAAGAAAATAATCTCAATACTTTTCTGACGTGCTCAGGCGTTAGATAAGTTTAATTTGTTACCGGACTTTGTTACTCTGTCAAAAGAGAACATAGAAGCATCTGAGTAAAGAAAAGGACAGTTTTGAAGGCTGCAAAGCCATTATCTATTTATCAAAAAGATAAGTCTCACCTTTATTATAAATGATTTATGCCATTACATTTATGAAGAACCTAGAGTCAGCTAGTTGTGAGCTCTTTAAAATTTTACACTCTAAATAATAGATTAAAGCATGAATTTTCCATTCTCTGTTTGATATCAGACACCAATTCAAAGCATGGTTTCTGGTGATGCAACTCAATGGGGGTGGTGATATTAGGAAAATGCTGCAATGCCATGTCATGCAACAAATAAATATTTAAATAAGCTGGTTATTGATTCTGATTCTGATCCTGGTATAAACAGGTATAGTTCAAATCTTCAAGTCATTGCTGCATATTTCCCTTCGCACATGGCTCATCACGGAGCAGCTGAAAAGATGTAAACGGAGACATCTATTAAAATAACACTTTTGAACTCCAGCAACAAACAACAGGCTCCAAAGAAGGCAATCTCCTTTGTCAGAGCTGGAGAAAAACCCAGAGCAAACCAACGGGCTACAATAGGCCTGCTCTACACAGCATCTGACTGGCAGCTGCAGGTCGACCTGGGTAAGCAACTAAGGTTCCCCCAGCACATCGCAACAACAACCCTCCGCCCAGATATGATCATGACCTCTCAGTCATCAAAACATCTGATCATACTGGAACTGACAGTGCCCTGGGAAGAAAACATCGAGGAAGCCAATGAGAGGAAGAGGGCTAAATACCAGGAACTGGTGGAGGAGTGCAGGGGGGCAGGCTGGAAGACATTCTATGAGCCTATAGAGGTAGGCTGCAGGGGTTTTGCAGGGAGGTCCCTGTGCAAGGTCCTCAGCCGCCTGGGCATCGTAGGAGCGTCTAAGAAGAGGGCCATCAAATCCGCAAGTGAAGCCGCTGAAAAGGCCACTAGGTGGCTTTGGATAAGGAGGGCAGATCCGTGGGCAGCTACTGGGACGCAAGTCGGGGCCTGATCACCCCCGGCTGGGTCGCCTGGGTGAGGGTGTATGATGTTGCGAGACCCGAAACACCCAATGACCCCAGGATACATCACTGATGATGCGTCCCAGTGCATCCATGAGGTGTATCTTGTATAGAAGAGGCCTTGCTGGAAGCTAATTAGGGTAATTCATCATGCCAATATTGTACTCGGACCAAACAACAGTCATTAATGATCAAAAAACAAAATGAACTGGAGGGGATGCTGCACCAATTACTTTATAATTGATTTGTACTTGTTTTTATAGAGATAAATATGTGATGAGATTCTCAAAATTTTAGATCTTCTTCCCTGGAACATGCTGAGCAGAGGTTCTCTGACCTGCACAAGTAAGCAAAAACAAGACGCAAAACTTTTGAAGTTTTTTTTTAAACTTTTTTAGTTTAATTTTAATTGTGCCCCAGTGAGAGCAGATTTAGTTTATTAATTCATTTTATAATTTTGCCAAGTAAATACTTTTTTAAATAGTAGTTCCCTTCTGAATCTATCCAGCACAGCAGGTAACAGTGGAGCTTGTTACTTACTGTAAGCTCTGCAAATAACTAATTTTTTATTACAGCTCCAGCTTTACTATGAAGGGCCTTCTCTCTCTGTTTTTTTTATTTTTATTTTATTTTTAAAAAAAATTTCAGGGACTTCTCTTTTTAACCACGTTTGCCCTCAATGCATTGAAATGCAGGGGGGAGCAACAATGTAGGGACACATTACTTAAACTCTGGCATGACCCACTTAAAACAAGGAGTTGGACCTGCTACGAGTCTTTCAAAAATTATTAGTATTTAGGTTGGCAGGAAAATATGTATGGTTTAAAGAAAGATAAATTATACTTTTATTCCAATGTAGCTCGTGCCATAGCTTCTGTAAACATCATGTTTTCATACCTTTCCACTGATTTCCCATTGGATGTAGGTCTGGACTCCATTCTTAAACATTAATACACACTGATCTATAGCTTTCGTTCACAGTTCTAGCAATATGCTTGAGATTGTCTTTCAGGAAGGTGAACCTTCGTCCCAATCTCAAATATTTGCAGCCGTGAAACTTTCTCATCTTTCAGATTTCAACTCTATTCACCTTCCCATCTATTCTCTCAGGCTTCACTGCCCTTGAAAAGCATTACTGCATCATAATGCTACCACCACCATGTTTCACAGTGATGGGATACAGAAGTCAGAGTAAAAACTGCTCGTTTCTCTGTAGCAAGAAGCCTCGAATTAAACTAAATCATTTCCTCAACCTCTCCTGTTCCATTTATTATTTCTCTTTCATGGACCCTACTTGACCCATGCTCACCATCTTTCACTGTCCCTGCTCTTCACTTTACACAACTGTAGCAACACCCCTCCCCCCATCCTTCTCCACCCAATTTCCCCCACCTTCCATTTGCAATCAAGTGTGAAATGAGAGCGCAATGAGTTGATTTTGACGGTGAAGTGGAGGAGCAGGAATGGTCTGTCACAGGAGAATGATCTTAACTGGCTGGTTGACCTTTAAATCCTTAACTTCCTACACCCCCGTACACATTCACATCCACTGTGGCAACACAGCATCCGATGGACTGCCAGGTCCTGATCCCCGTTACGTCCAACCTAATAATCGACGGAGGATCAAACAATTTTGATTTGTTGTCTCAGTGAGAATCAAAGCCCTTTACAAAAAAAAAATAAAAAATAAAAATTGTAGAGATCATTGTATTACAATAAAGTATCCACACCTGCATGCATCAAGTGTTTTCCCAGTTTTCTAATTGGTTTACTCTCATGATGAAAAACTCTAATATTCTCAGATAAAAGGATAAGTACGAAAAGTAATAGGATTTCAAGTCAAACCGCTTTCCCGCATGGCAGTAATTGAAGTACAACAGGTGAATTCAAAAGTAGCAATGGAGAGTGATAAAAAGTGCTTAGTTAATAGAGAGAGTCATATACTGAATGATGACCAATGGTGGCTGGAAACAATATAAGGAGAGCAAATGCAAACGAGGCAGGCTCACCGACTGTTGGCTCCCTGAAGGCAATGACTGCACCGGCATGAAGCTTCAAAACAACTGAATCAGCCAAACCTTATCAGTTCATGATATTTGGGAGTTTCTATGCATGACCGGCGCTAACACATGGCTTACTATTTCTGCTTTGTGCTCACACACAAACATAGAAGTGAGGGCTCTCAGGTGACAGTTGCTTTTCTCTGCCCCATCAGTTGAATGGCGCTAGAATAAAAAGGCAGACTCTCATTTCGAGGAAAGAAAGATGGGAAGACGGAGAAAAAAAGCCCTCAAAGCAAGCAGAAATAAAAACTGTGGGGAAAATTTGATATTTTTTCGTGCGTACAGTTATCAAACACTGACTGTGGTTATCTCTGCAGTATGGTTTGTGGAGACACATTTACACACATTATAATTCAAAGGACTTTATAAGGAATAAAAGAACAGAGGTACTGTAAACTACATAAAGACAAGGGATAAATAAAAAGAAAAATACTAACATTTAAGTACCAAATAAAAAAAATATTTAAAGACTAATATAAAGCAAATGTGTCGCTAAGAAATGAAAATGTTATGAAGCAATTGCTGGTGATGGGTAAGCTTCAGTAAGCAGAAATGTTTTCAGTCCTGATTTAGAGAAGCCACCAGTTTTCTGCACATTTCATCATGATGCCATTTATTTTCTGAGGTACACTGGATCTTCTTGCAGAAAAACATTCACAAAACATGTTGCTGACTCCCCCGTATTTCACATCTGGGATGGTGTTTTGTGGTTGTAGGCTTCACTATTTTTCCCCCTTATGTGATGATGATCATTGTAGCCAAACCTTTCAATTTTATAGTCATAAAGCCTCCGAAAATTTTTCAAAGAATAGGGTATTTGTCCCTAAGTGCATTTGCAAACTCTTATCTGGCCTCATATGTTTCATTTGGAGTGATGGGTTCTTCCTCAATGAGGGGCCTTTCAGCCAATCTTGATGTTAGACTTGTACTCTGTGGATAATCCCACACTATCCAAAAATTGCAAAAATGCATATTTTTGCAAAAACATGTTCATCTCTGGAGTGCAGAGCCCATCTTTTTGCTGAACGGTATAATAGCTGGTCATTCCTGTGGCGTTTATACCTGCATATAATTGTTTGAACAGATGAGCATGGCACCTTTGGGGATATGTAAACTCTACACAAGGATGAACTAGACTCGTTGAGGTCCACAACTCTTTCGCTGATATCTTGGCTGGTTTCTTTTAACTTTCCCATGAGGTAACACAACGAAATAGTGTGTTTCAGAAGTTGCCTCCATTCAACTCAGATATATTGACTCTCAGAGGCCTGTAAAACCATGACATCATCATTTCGATTTTCTCTGTTATTTCTCTTGGTATTTATTCTGCCATTTTTAAAATAAAATAAATTTTAAAACAAATGTAAGTGAGAAAAAAAAGGCTTCCTATACAGTTACCTTTATTGCAGGAAAAGGGTTAACACCTAGGGTTGCAAAACTGATTGGAAAGAACTGAAAATATTCTTGTTTTTTCTGTCAAAAATTAAAAAGTAAAATTGAGTAAAAAAAAAACTTTTGAATTATCTTTGCTGAACATGTTAGGCTTAATATGGGTCTGTCATTACTTATTATTGAGGCATCAAGAATGAACTTCTTGAAAAGGGGTTTGATGTGAGGCATGACTGCAAAATCAACGACCGGATGCAATCGACTGAGCTTCCTTAGATGGAAGTCTTTTTACCAATTTTAAACTGACTGTGTATGCATTGTATTATAACTACAGTTAAATTGGAATGTATTCAATGTGAATTTGCTTGTATGGATGGACATTAACCTGTATTTCTATATTTAAACTGGATCTGTTTTTTATGTAAAGTGCCTTGAGATTACCTTTATTGTGAATTTATGCTGCAGTATATAAATAAACTGAATTGAGTTGGACTAATCACTGCAGCTTTCACTGTTTCTATTGAATGACACGAGTAAAGAAAATAATTTACTATCAGCAATATTTGCAGTACAGCCAAAAACATTGTTTTTGTTTTTCTTGAGAGCGCCATGTCAGGCATGAGGTTATGCACAGTCTCTGTCAGAGATACACAATCCAAATAGAGATGCTGTGCAGAATCACTGCTGCGTCTGCAAATGCAAAAAGAATTTGGCATAATGATAGCGGTGACATATCTTGGAGATTATGTAAATCCTTCGTGATCTTGGCAACTTTTAGTGGATTAGAATTCAAAATGAGGATTGTTGACTCAACAAAAACACTGGTGTGCTCCCGCCAATTTGGTGCAGGGCTGTGTGGGAATGCTAAACAGGCTCATGATGGACAGATCCAATTTACATTATCCAGTCTATTTTTATTTCATCCCTGTGAATAAAGTGGTCAGGAAAAATATTCATCAAGTCTTTTCTTGATTTCATCGGCGATAACCGTCATTGCCAGCTGTCACTGTCTGACACTCGAGGTAGCATTACCTGTTTTAGACCAAAACTTGGGTAAAAATACACCGGAATGAGCGTGACCCAACATCAGGATGCAAACTGTGGCTATAAAAAGTGTTCCAATAAAAACCAATCCATGTGACAGATGTCATTTATCCTCTTTTTCTCTGTTTGACAGACAACTCGGTAACCTTTTGTTAGACATTTTGACGATACTCTATAGTACCACAGAACTTTAAATGCAACTACATCCAAGGAACAACTTTGCTAACGACTAAGCTTGATACCTCCATCATGCTAATGCTTATCAGCCTTTAATTTCAACAGTGTTGGGAGACATTATGAAGTCAGAAGATGATGCGCTCACATGGCCCTCCGACACATTTAACAATGTAGTATTTTAATGCTTGGCTTCAGAGAACCCGATATCCGAGCCAGACACGGTGTTGTATTTTCCAAATATTTATTAAACAAATGAATAAATAAACAAAAACCTTGAAGAAGGCAGGTAGTGTCCAGAAAGGAGCAGGAGGCAAGCGGTGCAGACAGCAGGAGATGATGGGCAGAATAGACTGGACGCAGTGATCTGTGACATGGTTTGATCATACACTGAGCAGACAGGCAGAGAATGGTAGACGGGTCCAAAGGGCAGGGCGGGAATCGTGGCGGAAAAGCAGTCCAGGTCGTGTCCAGTAATCAGAAAGCTCAATGAAGTGTCTGAGCGAGGGCAGAGTACGACAGAGAAATCCAGAGACGAGAACTAGGTCAGGATACTGGCAATGCAAACACTCACTCAAGGGTTTCAACAATCTGGCAAAGACTGACTATGGGAAGCAGGTATATATAGGCCAGATCACAGCTGGGAGGAATGAAGGTGATTAGGAGAGAGGCAGGTGCAACAACTGACTCTAATTAGCAGAGTGAGGCACAGTCCAAAAAACAAAAACAATCCAAACAAGGCGGAAGCAAAAGTTTAGGCGGGCGCCCCGGAGGACGACCCATACGTAGCGGGAACCCGGGAGGTCGTCGACGGCAGGAGCATGGCTCTAGGCCACAACTCTCACACGTTATGGACATCGCACATATTTGTAATCACTACAGGATCAACTCATCCACAACTCAAATAATAGCCCAATAATTACACTCAGTTGTGAGCCATGATATGCAGATGCTTTTCTCTGCTGGAGGGACGTGGGAGGGCTGAAAGTTAAATTTAACGGGTCACTGTCTTATTGATCAGGCTAATAATCATTTGGCCACTTGGGGGTACTCAGTGAACCTTATTTCATTCACAGATGGGTAGGTAATTCTATCCATCCATTTTCTAACATGCCTATCCCTTGTGGGTTCGTAAGGGGTGCTGGTGCATATCTGCAGTTGTCAATGGGCGAGAGGCGGGGTGTTAGGTAATTCTTGATTTAAAAATATGACAGCAAATAAAACAAGATACTGACAACACAGAAAAGTAATGTGCCTGGACATATCGCAGCAGGACACTGTTAACTCCATCAGATTGATCTTCAGTTTATATGATCTCTTCACAATAGGAGCCCATCAACAGCAATACACAAGCTTCAAAAACTTTACAGGACTTATTGTTCCACAAAGTCTCCTTTGTTTCCATATAGTTATTTCCACATTGTAAGGCTTTTTCAAAATGACACCATAAATGGCTAGGAATGAAACAGGGTGACAGCAGTTTAACATTCACACAATATTCTGGGAGTGGCCATCATCCTAAAACTCAATGTACACACACATTTTCCCCACTGGGTTTATAATTGTGCTTATTGTCTTTGCCTTGTAAGACAAGCTATAATTATGACAGGGTAATATTTCTGTCATTGAAACATTGAGGAATTACCCGTACAAAGACAGTAAAAAATAACAAAAAACATAAAAGTAGATGGAAAGCGTCTAAAAATAGCTCACAAGCAATACTACAACCTGGATGGTTGGATTAAAAATGTCTACCAGTGAATAAACTTTACTTATTCCTCAAATGTTTTAGCCTTCTGAGTGTGTCCATGAAGCCAGACTGAAAATACTTTCGCCTCTTATAAAGCTTCTTCTACTTACTTCCCCCTCTGATTTTGGCAGGACTTTGATAATCTGAATAATCAGAAGAGTTGGGGCTGTGAGGCAGCCTTGAAATTGGGCTTTACCAATTCAGGCAGCAAATCATTTTAACAGGGCTGTGAAGTGGCAGGACTCAGCAATAAAGTTGGCTCGGTTTGCAGCCCAGAGCCCTGTGGGATGTGACGCACAGACAGAACGCAACACTCTAAGTTGATCTGAGCGGTATCATGAAGTCAAAATAATACAAGTCAGTCAAAAAAGGAAATTTAATTTTAGGAATATTGTTATATGTGTTAGATATTTGACAGACTTGTTAAATCTTGTTAAGCTTTCTGTCTCGCCCTCACAGTCACACACTTTGACAGGTCATAGAAGAAAAGAACAGAAGTTTTAACTTTTCAGGGTACAAAGGATCTGTCGTCTATATAGGGAATTGATAAATAAATATATGTCAGGTTCAAACAGTTTGTTGTTCCCCTTTGAATATAGTTGACTCTACAAATGAAGTTTTAATTGGCACCCTTGTCGTTGCTGCTGTTTTTTATATTGTTTGTTTTTTTGGTTTCTTTACTCCCAGGGTTAATGCATCTGAAAAGTATGACACTACTCTGTTAAAAAGTAACTATAAATAAAAACAAAACCATGAATTAGGTGCAATGAGTTGCAGTAAGTTTTTTGCATTACTTGAAATAAAAATGTTTTATTTCACTTATGTTCACATGAAATAACTCAGTCTTGTTAAGCACAAAACATAAGGCATTTTTTCCCAGTTGACCAATTTGCCCAGTAAAAATACATACAAAAATGTATGACACTCATTAAATATTTTGTTCTTTCAAAAGACAGATATCAATATCCAATCAAACTTTTTTTTATCTCTGGGAAAGAAAGTGTTGCAACCAGAGGTAAAGACCAAAAACTATTAATTTATTAAACAAGAGATAAGAATAGAAATGTGTGTTCTAACTTAGGAAAAAGTTAAGACACTCCATAATACCTGGTGTTGTCCTGTTTAGCAACGAGATGGTTGAGGGTTTTTATGCATTTACACCCCGTTTCAAGTGAAGACACACCATCTCTAAAGGATAAACCCCAAGCTTTGACTCTGGCCTTGACTTTCCATTTCTTGGTTTCTATCAGTCTTTGGTGTTCTTTCTGGTAAGTTTAGGTCATTATTCTGTAAGGGTCTGGTACTGCTTCATCTTATTTTTTATTTTTTTACACATGGTCTCACACTCTCCTCAAGCATCTCAGATATAAAGTATTGTTCATGGTGGATTCTGTGATGGTAATTTGGTCAGATCCTGCTGCATGAAAGCGTCCACAAACCATGACACTTCCACTTCCATGCTTCACAGTGGGTTTGAGGTTCTTTTCCTTGAATGCTGTATTTGGTTTTGTCAACTATGCCTTTTGTTATGGTGTCCTGATGTTTCCATTTTAGACTCATTATTAACATAACATGTGCAGTCTGTTTCTGATTGTATGCACTTTCATATCAACAGTAGGAAGGGCCCGTTGAAGGTCCTATTTTAGGGTTTTTGGAGATATCGTTTAGCACTAGGCGGTCTGCTCTTAGGGAAAACTTGCGTGTCAAGCAAACCTGGGCATGTTGGCCGTTGTTTTGAATGTCGTCCACTTGTAGACTATTTTCTACTAATTTCAAATTCTTTTGAGACCTCTTTAAATCTTTTACCAGACTCGGAGGCTACTACAACCTTCTTTTTGAAAGCCTCAGGCAGATCTGTTGATCTCACCGGGGTGTTCATCTCACATTAGCAGTCAGGAGCACACCACAACCAAATATCTGACGTAAGCCTACTTTAAAATGCTGGGTAATTAATTATATGTGCCCAATGTGACATCTCTATGTGTAATCTTAGCCATTTTAAGCTGAATAGATGTTGTTCCCAACCAGGTATTAAGAAAAGATTTACAAACGTCTTGCCTTAGTTTTTGTTTATTGATATCACCCTAATTTTTTTCAGAATTGTTAAAATTGCTTAAATATCTGCGTTCTGATATATCACAGAAACACAAATGCTTTCATAGGTTATCCTTATATTTTCACGACTAAGTCAACTTTAGCACAAAAATACAAACCATTATTTGGTCATTGAAGTCAAAGGAGCGGTGAGAACATATCACTAGACAATGGACCTGTCACACAAATGTGTATCTACTTTGTGCATTTAAAAGGCATATGAGGATGCACCCCTTTAACCCCTTATATGCATTTGAAACTGAGGAATATGGGATTTAAGCTCCAGCTAAACCAGTCTGTTACAGATGTTTTGTGCATGAAAAAACAGAAAGTTGTGGCATGAGCTGCGCAAAGTAAAGACACTGTTTGAACTACACATAGAGCAAGTACACTGCTATGATGTTTGGATAATGCTAAGCAAACTACCCATATTACCCTACTTAATCTCATGATGTCCAAGGCAGGAACTCAGTCTGCACAGATGAAATTTGGTTAACTTGGCATGCCAAATACTTTGAGTCTTTCAGTCAAGGGAACAAAAGTTGTTTATTCCGTCCTTACACTGTAGTGGCCTGTAAATGTAATGCTTTCATCTTACTAAAAGTGTAATACACATAATCGTGTTCCATGAACGTCATTCATACTTAATCTTCAAGAAAGCACTCATTGTTTCTTAAAATTGGTTTGATATCTGCACATTTTTGCTAGATTAAAAATACATTTTAGATATGTTAACAAATAAGGGATGTTATTTTGAAGGTCATACAACCCCGACCATGAGCCCCAATAGAAATAATGTGCATACAATTTTGTCAAACTCTCAATATATTGTTTATTCAGGGAAAAATGTACACAACAGTAACTATAAATGGGAAAGGCTTGCTTGCTAGTTTGAATGCAGCGAAACAATGCAGATCAAGGTTTGAAAATTCAAAGTAACAAAACCTGATTGAGGAAAAACAAGCGTAAGGGACACATCAGCAAATGTAAGTTCAGTTTCCAAACCTCTGGGGTGCATTTAAAAGGAGATACATCATAACTTTGGCTCTGCATCCTTGTTGTTGCTGTATTTCTGAAGCTTTGCTGATTTCTATCTTGACTAAAGGCTGGTACACCTCTTATGAAAGTCTCTGGTGCCTTAGGTGCTTGTTATTCATGTGGAATTTGCACAATTATTCACAGATTATGAATTTTATCTAAACGATGAAACATTAATTATCTAACTGATGTGTAATTAACTCCCCAGCATGCTGTGACTTGCCATTTGTATTTGAATAGTTAATTTCAGATGTTTAAAATTACACCCAAGATTTTCCCCCAGATCATATTATCTTACCCAAGAAAAGGTTTCAGGATACTTACGTATGGTTCCAGTTAACAAACATTCTCACGTTGGAGCTTACATATGCAAGTCTTTTGATGTGTTTTTTGTTTGGTTTTTTTTTTGTATTTGGGGAAAGTAAAAAATTAAACTCCGGTTGAAAACAGCCTGCTTTGAAAAGTTAATGGCAACTCTCTGGTCAATGATGAACCTGTACGCTACCATTTTACTTGCTTCTGTTCAATGGCTGTATGCTATTTATCTTGGGTGGCATTCTGCAGATTACTTAATGGAGCTAGAATGGAGCTAGAATGTATTCAACATAGTCAAAAATCCTAGAAAAAAAGTTTAGCCAAAGTTAAATAAAATAATCACATCATGCTACAACTATTTAGGTCAACAGGTATGCCATCAGTAAAGGGATTCAATATAAAAGAGCATCCCAGAGTGGCTGAGCCTGTCAGAAGTAAAGATGGAGAGAGGTTCATGCTTTTGAGCCTTCAGGCAGTGCTGTATTAAAAAAAAGAGTTATGATTCACTTGGCAATGCGCTGCTGCCTGAGCCAGGGTTAAAATTCTGCCATACAAAGAAAAGAAGAAATAAAAGCACGATTCAGACAGACTCAAGATTCATAGAAATGGGGACTTTTCCAACTATTGAGCTGTTGAAACTCCTATACTTTATCAAACACTTGTGAAAAGAGAGTTAATAGTCCAAGGCAATGCTAAACATGCTCCTTTTCAACGTTTAAATAAAACAATAAACAAAAAACCCAAAGTGAGCATGTTTCTCTTTAAACCTACAATATATACAATATGGAGTTTGATCAACACTAGTAATGGACGTAACAAATCTTGGCTTTGATGATTACATTTCAAATGCAACTTTTGCACAATTTTGAAATCATTGGGGCATTTTCTCTAATCCACATATTGTCAAAATTGATGTGTCCAGGTTGAAATACAAACATACTGTGTTTCATCAGATGTTTTTTTAGGAAATTCCACCTTGACTTATTTTTTGTAACCCCCTCAAACCTTCTGGTATAATTCTCCTCTAGTATTTCCCGTTTCTTCTTGGCAGAAATTATAATTTGTTTAAATTTACTGATTTCCTGCAACAATACACATTTTTAGGCTTAGTCTACTAATAGCATTTCTTTTTGGAGAGTCCCACAGTGATGAGGACAAGGTTTTGGAAATGTCATTCCAGAAGCTTAATGTTAACCTGCTTTATCCTTTACTAAACCCTTTTTGATGTATGTTTGCAATCATTTTCCATGTCAGCCAAGTTGCTGTCTGAGTTGCAGTCATGTTCTTGTTGATTTGAGGGGAAGTTGAAAAATGTTTAGTTTCCAGTGCATCCTTAGAGGAGAAATGAAAAGTGTTTTGAAGCTAACATCACATAAAACTAGAAGCACTTAACATACTTATTATAAAAGATGCAAATAAAAAAACATACTAACTTGATTTTAATTACAACATATTTAAAAAAAAATACCTTGGTGCATTCGGGTATTTCTGTGACCATTCGGCTGTGTGACGTTGTGTGGGCCACCCAGGACAAATAGCATACAGCCATTGAACAGAAGCAAGTAAAATGGTAGCGTACAGGTTCATCATTGACCAGAGAGTTGCCATTAACTTTTCAAAGCAGGCTGTTTTCAATTAAACGGAGTTTAATTTTTTACTTTCCCCAAATACAAAAAAAAACAAAGCAAAAAACACAGCAAAAGACTTGCATATGTAAGCTCCAACGTGAGAATTACAATCCAAACTCAAGTGGCCACCTGAGCAGCAATCACCGTTTTGAAGCCTCCAAATACAAGCCACCATTAATGCTGTTGATTGGCTAACAGCCGAAGCAGCAGGTGCTTTTTCCCAGAGCTATAAGTATATACTATAGCCCTGTATAAGTCCTGGGAGACTAGTGTTGATGGATAGCAGATGGGTCATGAGAATTTGCAACTGTGAGCAGGGGAACAGACCATATCAAGAGGACAACCACGCCCGCCGACAGGGGGCCCAGGACAGAGGGGGGGGGCCAAAACTGACACTCTGAGTGACCATTAAAATGGTCAGAGTCTTCTGCACACCCCCGTTCTCCGATGGCGGCAAGGAGTCTGGGGCCTGGAGGAGGTGCGGGCCACTGTGTCCGGGGTCTTGGCGGGGGGCTGCGGTGCGTAGTCAGCGGCTTGCCAGGTCTGGGGCTGATGCCTCCGCTCCCCCCAGGAGGGGCGGGGGGCAGGGATGGCAAGGGTAAGGTGGGGGGAGGGAGGGGGTTTATTAGGTATTTAAGGGGTGAGGGGGGCCCTGGCTGGGTGGCTCGTGCGGGTCGTGTTGGCCCGCCCTCTTTGGGGGGCCCGGTCCGGGGGGCGTCTGGTCCGGGGCCGGGGGTCGGGCACAAGCAGTCGTATAGTCGATTTGGGGTGACCCCCCCCTTTGGTCAGTGTTGGATGCGAGTGTTATGTGGGAATGTGTGTACAGCGTCTTTTTTTTTTTTTTATCTGTGTGTGGTGAGTGGGGCACAAGGGAGGGATGGTGTGAATGAGTTTTCCTTTTTTTTTTTTTCTCCCCAGGTATGGGTGTGGTCCGCTCCCCTCTCCCAAAAACATCTCAAGTCTCCGCTAGGTGCGGAGCCCATCCCCCCACGTCCTGCCCTCCTCCACTTCGTTGGCGGGCGCCTTGGCCCTCTGGCGCATTGGTTGGCTTCGGGTTTGGGGCGGGTTCCCGGGCGTGCGCCGGCCCACTCCCGGCGGCCTCTTCGCGGGGCCTGGCCCCCCGGGGGGCGGCCGGGGCCCCCGTCGCGGGGGCGGCCGGGGCCCCCGTCGCGGGGGCGGGGCGCCCCTGGGGCCCCTGGCCCCCAGGGCCCATGGCCCATGGCCGGGACCACTCCAGCGGGGCTGGCTGCCGGCGGAGCCCACGGGCTCATCCCCGCGGCTCTTGAGGGCGTCGGCATTGCGGTGGCTGGGGGATTTCTTCGGGGTCGTCTCTGCTCCTTCCTTGGGGGGGGGGGGGTTGCAGATATCCTGTGTCGGCCCCTCCTGGGCGACCTGCTTTAGGGGCCCCTTTGGGAGTCCGGGGTTATGGGTCCCCTGACTCCTGCCTCTGTGCTCGGGGAAGGCGGGCCTTTGGTTCTCCACAACCACTATCAAGCTATTTCCTTTTGGAAAATTTTCACCTAAACTAGTGCACTCTCACAAACTCCCACAGGTGCTGGGTCCCAGGTATTAAGTGTTCACTTATATACAGTAATCTTATAATTTATTTATTTATTTATGTTCTTTCACTTCCTTTTTTCAAGTATCACATTACACATGTCAGCTTACATAATAATATATATGATTTAGCAATGGCATCTAGGTGTTATTCGATTGTATTTGTTGCTTTATGTCTGTTGGTTGTGCTGTTCTTTTTGCATCTCTCTTTCCAGGTGACGGAGCAGACGGAGAAGGTTTTATCATTCTCTCCCTTTTATCTCCTCTTTCTTTCACCTCTACTCTTTTTTTTTTTTTTTTCTCTTTCACTTCTTGTTCTTCCTTTACTCTCCCATTGTCATGTCCATATAATTTGAAATTCTCCTTGCAGGAATCACAATAAAGCTATTTACAAGCATAAATCAAGTGGAGCACTATGGCGAAAGCTGTTCGCTCCACTTGTAAAAGCAAAATCTGTCGAGCTCTATCTGGCATTGAGACATCAATTCCTATTGCCACATTGCTAGACAGGACACTGGGAAAAAAAAAAAAAAAAAAAAATGGTCAGAGTGTCAGTCAGCGCGCGCGCTGACTGCAGCAGCAGTCTGTGTCACGGCACTTTGCTGCTCCCCCTCCCCTCTCGTACATGGCTCAGCGGCGCCAGCCAATCAGCACTCAGGCTCAGTCTGGCCCGCCCACTCAGCTCTATCTTCACTCAACACACAAACAACCGCGCGGCTGCTGCTCAGACTCGGAGAGAGAGAGAGACCGCATCCTTCATGTTGGATTGTTTCAGCTTGTAAACAGCAATAGTCAAGTGTAATTGGATTGAGGTCTGAACTTTGACTAGGCCGTTTCAACACACTCCTCTTAAACCACTCAAGTGTTGCTTTAGCAGCATGCTTCAGGTCATTGTCCTGCTGGAAGGCAAATCTCCGCCCCAGTCTCATGGGCAGACTGACAGGTTTTATTCAAGAATCCTGTTTTTAGCACCATCCATCTTTCCCTCCACTTGGACCAGTTTCCCAGTCTCTGCTGCTAAAAAACGTCTCCACAGTATGAAGCTGAATCTGTCATGTTTTTCATGTGTTCTTGGGGTGATGGGATACGCCAGACATAGCATTTTTTTTGCTGGATGAAAAGTTACATTTTAGTCTGATCTGATCAGAGCACCTTCCCTGCCACAAATGAAAAGAAAGCCTTCCCACAGCATTATGCTGCCACCATTATGTTTCACAACAGGATTGGTGTGTTCAGGTGTTGTGCAGTATTCATTTTCTATCACAAACAGAGTTTTGTGAATAAGCCAAATATTGTAACATTAGTCTCATCTGACCAGATTATCTGTTTCACAGTTTGTCTCCTGTGGTTTATGGCAATCATCAAGTAGGATTAGGTTTGCTTTCAACAGTGGCTTCTTATTTGTCATTCTTCCTTGATAAAATTCAGATGTTTGTGGTGCAGGACCAGGAGTTGTCCTTCCCACTTGAGTTGTATATCTCTGTAGGTCCTCCCGCTATCATGGGCCTCCTGGGTGCTTCTCTGAATAATGCTCTCTTTGTCTCCCGCCTAGCCAGCCAGTTTGAACCATACTCTTTGTATTTTCAGACGCTGGATAGAACAACTCTCCATGAGATGTTAGAAGGTTAGAATAACGTTTAATAACCCATCCCTGCTTTAAACCTCCCCAAAACATTATCCAGGACCTGTCTGTTGTGTTTCTTGGTGTTTATGTTAGTTTTTGTTTATGCAAATACATTCTAATAAGCCCCTGTAGGCTCACGAAAGGTAATGGATATTAAGACAAAATCACCAATGGGTTCATTGGATTTTATGTTGGGGATTCTGAGAAACGCGGCCGAATACAAATGCAAACTGAATGTTTGAGATGTTATTTTTAAATGTTCACAATATGCACTACTGTGAAGCACTATTGTGTTGGTCAATCACATAAATACATACGATAAAATACATTAAAGTTGGTGGCTTTGATGTGAGAAAACGTGAACATGATTAAGCAGTATAAAAACTTTTATACACTGTATAAACTGAAATGCCAAGATGAATCGTTTTCAGAATAATCCCTTAGGGAAATTTAGGAATTACTGTAGGTGGTAAGGGTGTGGAAAAGGATGACAAATTGTGTATAGTTAGTCTTCATTTCTAAAAAACAAAACAAAAAACAACTTGTTCTATGTATCAATTATGTATGTGCTGGCTTCTATGAAAGAGAACTGAGGTTTTCTGGTGAACAAATGCTTTAAATGTAAAGCACACTCAATGTAAAATCCCTGAGGGGTCCTTAGAGGTTTAGGCTTTGTTCTCACTACTTTACACTTACTTATTATACAATGCCTGACGCTTCTGTGAGCATAAAACACGGATCATTGTCCCTCACATGTACACTGTGTTTCTAGAAAAACACTCAGGTTTATGTTGTGAAAATGACATGCAGGTTTTGATTCTTTAAATTTGTATGCTGACATTCTTACTCTCACTAGAATGCATTGAAACAATAAAACATCATTCATCATTCAAGGTTTTGCTGTGTTACATATATATGCTCCAAATTTGGAGTTTGGCACAATTCTCTTGAGTTATCCATCCATCCATCCATCCATCCATCCATCCATCCATCCATCCATCCATCCATCCATCCATCCATCCATCCATCCATCCATCCATCCATCCATCCATCCAGCCAGCCAGCCAGCCAGCCAGCCAGCCAGCCAGCCAGCCAGCCAGCCAGCCAGCCAGCCAGCCAGCCAGCCAGCCAGCCTCCAAAAGGAGGCATCCTGATGCCCAAACCAACTCAACTGGCTCCTATCAATGTGGAGAAACAGTAGCTTTACTTTTTAAATATGTTTATTTACTTTTATTTTCACAGTTAATCTCATTAAGACTGGTGGTCTCATTTACAACAGCGACTTGTAATACAGACACAGCTGCATAAATTATCAACATACAAATCATAAAACATTATATTAGCATTTAAACTGGAACAGTGTTCAAGACAAACCTTAAAAACAAGAACAGGCTTGAAATTATTATTTTTCCCCCCTTTCTTAGAAATGTGCTTAAAACGTCCCAGAGGGATCAAACTGTACAATTTCAGTTTTTGCTGCAGTGTATTGCAGGAAGATGGAACAGAACGGGATTAAAGCCCTTTTCTCAAATTCTGTGCAAACTGAGGGGACACTGAAATAAATAAAACCCTGGGAGCTGAGGCTGTGACTGTTCTGTCTTTGTGACATCTTTGAAAGTAGACAGAGTGGCAGTAGGCTGAGAATGGATTTGTAAATGAAAGCATGCCAGTGTAGAAGTCTTCAGGTAGATAAAGATGGCCAGTCTACCAGTGAGTATAGGGTACAGTGGTGTGTGAGAGGTTTACATTTTAATACAAATTACATTTTCTCCTGTCAAACCTAGAGGTACGGTCCAGAACTACTTCGGATCAGAGTGCTGCCTGTGTTTACTTCCTGGTTTGTGAGGCAATTATATGAGAGTTCCCAGGGTTCCTAAATCAAATTGCAGCATTTGGTATTTTGTCTTGCAAAAGAGCAGCAGCCTGCTAACATGGAAGCCAGTAATACGTCGTGGGCCAGAATCTGTAGGATGACTTTTTGTATGAACTGTCAGGGGGTAACTTTCTTCCACTTGGATCAGTTGCTACAGATGGCAGTGATCTCAAAAAAACCAATGTTCCCGCGTTTTCACTTGCACATTAATAAGTTACAGTCAATACAAAATATAAACCGTTCCGCTCCGGTCCAAGAGGTCACGTGATTTGAATTTTGCTGCTCAGCTAATCAGATCACTGTATTGTCAGACTTGCGAGTTCAACCAGATAATCATGGCTGCGCCCATAAGGTGTTGTATGCATCCGTTTCCAGACGGTGAAAGCCCAATAATACCATTTTCTGGTGCCAGTTGGCAGAGATCTTGATGGCAAGGAAAAAGCAATAGCCCAGTTTACTGTGATATCGCCAAGACCTGCTGCGCTAGGATACCACAGGAAGCGCTACTCGAAATACACGGACGAAACCAAACTTGGCAGAGCCTGCAAACGAGTGGAAGCCGAGACTCAGACTGATGATATTTTTTTATTCTTACTTTTCATTTATTCCCTCCTTTTATATGTATGTGTGAATGAGAAATGGGAAAAACAGCGCAGAAAATATTTATGCCAATAAAAATGGGCATCTCTCACAATTACCCCAGCACATGGCTCCACTACAAGTAGCTAGCAGTTATAATCACATGGTCTTGGATTTATAATATATGTACCTATTAACAATTCAATCCAAAAAATAAAATGAATGAAATGCCTACCTTCAGCACTTTCCAAACGTCATACTTTCGATCAGGTGTTAGCATGGCGTGTTGGTTCAGGATCTGGTTTCCTTTTTGGAGTCCTGCTGACTTTTGGCTTTTGTCGGCTTCCGCTCGTTTGCAGGTTATCCCAAGTTTCATTTTGTCCGTGTATTCCGCCTCCTATTCCATTCTATCTTTGTTCGTGAACAAAACACCAAGATACCTAACTCCTCTGCTTGAGGCAGAGACTGATACCCAACCCAGAGAGGGTATTCAACCTTTTTACAGTTGAGAATCACAGCCTCAGACTGAGAAGAGCAGACTCTCATCCTGGCCCCTTCCCGCTCTGCAGCAAACCACCCCAATACACACTGAAGGTCATGGCCTGAAGAAGCCAACAGAACTGCGTTATCTGCGAAAAGCAAAAATCAAATCCTGAGGTTCCCAAACCAGGCACCCTCCTCTCTACGACTGTGGCTTGAATTCCTGTCCATGACCACAAGAAACAGGAATGGGCATACAAATAACATAACCCTTAAAAGTGATCCAGTACCCCATGCTTCTGCAGCAACCCCCACCCCCCCTTCCCCAAAAAAAAGTACCTTGGGGCACACGGTCAAAGACTTTTTCCAACTCTACAAAACACATGTAGATCAGAGAAGCATGCTACCATGACCCCCTCAGCATTTCAGCTCCCGCGGCTCAACCACCAGGAACTCGCTGTCAAGCCCCCCCACCACCGCACCCACCTCTCCAGATCTGGCTCCAGGAGAGTGATCTGTTATGGTCTTGTTATGGTCAGCCATATAATCAGAATCACTGAATCACTCTTGGTGTGGCCCTACCCTGAGGCCAATTGGTCATGGGAGAACCTTCCAGGAGCTAAAACATTATAGCCCTCAGGATCATAGGGGTAAACAAACTCTCCACCATGTTAAGGTACTGATTCCATGGAGGTTGATTTTAATTTAGTACCATGTAACATTTTCCCCACTTTGCCTCACTGCAACCATGGTCTTAAATGCATTTAACTTGGGGTCCATGTGACAAACCAACACTAAGTAAGGTATAATTTGTAAGGGAGGAAAATAATAGATGCTTTTCAAATGTTTGTGCTAACGAAGATCTGAGAAGTGTGGATTTGTATTTGTGTTAAGCCTTCTTTACTTTGACAGCCCTAAATAAAATAAAATCAACTAAAACACCTTCAGAAGTGCTACTCTCTGATTGTTATATCTTCCAGTTTCTGCAAAAGCGAAATATTGCTTAGCTGTGACGTGACAAAGTGTGGAAAAGTTTAAGGTTTGGGAAACTCTTATGCTTGATTTTGAGCAATCATTCTCTAAGCTTTCTGTAGGACGGACTTTGGGTCTTTGCTTTTTTATTTCTCATTTTCAGTGCAGTATGGTCTACTCAATCTTTTTCAAAGCAAAGATTGATTCTTCTTTAGATTTCAGGTGTTTTCGCTGAAAACCTCTGAAACCAGCCTCTGCTAGTGATTTCGCCAACACCTATATTGCCAATTTGTTTTTCCCCCATGGTAGATTGTAAGTTTTAATCATGTCACCCCTAAAGGATCTTCCTAAAGATGTCTGGCTTCTCAGAAGCAAAAGATGGTGAAAAAAAAAGAAGCTTTTATATGATAATTTGAATAAAGGGCAGAAACACTTTCTGCAAGGCTGTTTAAGCTTTAAGATTTTTTCCTCGTGAAAATGCCTACAAGCCTCTAAACTTTCCTTAAACGTTAAATGTGACTATAGACATATTTATTTGAAAAAAATTAGACTATATATATATATATATATATATATATATATATATATATATATATATATATATATATATATATATATATATATATATATATATATATTTTATTATTATTATTATTATTATTATTATTATTATTTTTATTTTTATTTATTTTTTTAATCATGTCAGGGAACTATAGAAAATAGCTCCAAACATAGAGTTTTGGTTAAAGACGAGCTATTTTAATCTTAAATTGTCACATTTTTCATGATTGTTTTTAAAGTGCCACAAACAAATAACATTTTTAGCAACCTGAATATAGGCATTGAAACTGAAAACATGTCTTAGTATCATTCTCCTGGCAGAGAATTAAGCCACTAATATGTTATGGAGCTTTTCCATGGAAACAATTCCTTTATGGATTCCAGTTGCTAATCTGTAGCTGTACATCTTTCCTTTCACTTCACTACTGGTGATGACACATTTCAGCTCCTTTTTACCAGAAGCCTTTTCAGTGGTACAGAAACACTGGTCAGACATGCACAGATTTTAGTTTTTTTTTTTTTAAGAAAAGGGAAACCCGCTTGTCCTTTTGTTATTTACTGATGAGTAATCCATTGCTCTCCCTCTATAATATATATATTTTTTAGGTCTAAGTGCTTCTGCTGTGTTTGATGGTTTGGCTCCACTCGGTGCCACTTTATCTGGCTGCCTTTATGTTTCTGTTCATTGTAAGTCTCTACAGTTGATTTGCTGCTCTGTCTCTCTCTGTGTTTCGTGCGTGTGTGTGTCTCCCCGGTGACTGTTTCATAACTAGCCACATGGCCGACAAATGGGAAGTTTAAAATCCATTGTTACACACAATACAGGGCTACTCACCTAACAATAGTTAAGTATTACAGGCCTACAAGAAATTAATGTATACATGAGAGAAAGAACCACAAGGCTCCGTGTAACAAAACAAAACAAAATCTGTTAGTATGTATCAAAATTTCATTTTAAAATATTTTGCAATGGCAAAATGTTTACTGTTATTGCTCCTTAATAAGGAACAGTAATATGACACGCACGCACACACGCACGCACGCACGTACGCACACAATAGTTAGATAAAGTATTATTTTGGCAATTACGATTTAAACCAGTCTATTTTAAGGAAACATCAGAATTATTTCCACGTCCCGAGAGCCAGCTTCTGCAGCCAAGGATCAGACTGCCAAGGTCCCCACTCTCGGCTGCCACCCATCGCACAATGCAACCCAACCCTTTTGGCCCCTCCGACAGGTGGTGAGTCCATTGGAAGGGGGACCAGGCACCAGGCGCCCGTCAGCGTGCCCCACCTCCGGGCCTGGCTCCAGAGTGGGGCCCCAGTGACCCACGTCCAAGCGAAGGAACATTGTTTCCAGATATGTTTCACTTCATACGGTCGTCTGTGAGGAGGGTCGGGGAGGACATCCTGCCCCACGAGGAGGAGTTTAAGTATCTCGGGGTCTTGTTCACGAATGAGGGGAAAATGGAGCGAGAGAGCAATAGGTGGATTGGTGCTGCGTCTGCGGTGAAGCGGACGCTGTACCGGTCTGTTGTGGTAAAGAGAGAGCTGAGTCAAAAGGTGAAGCTCTCGATTTACCAGTCGATCTATACTCTGCCATTGTTACTGTTTTTTAATACGCTGCACTTTTTAAATGCATATATTTGGAAAAAAAAAAAATAAAAAAAAATAAAAGCAGAAATAAACAAAGAGAAAAGGTTTAGTCATGGAGTAAAAAAAGTAAGTAAATCCAGTTGATATTACATAATACCAACAGAGAACGTATTTTCATGATGTTCAATTCCAAACATTTTATTTATATAGCGCCAATTCACAACACATGTCATCTCAAGGCACGTTACAAAGTCAAATTCAATCAAATCATACAAACTGGTCTAAAAATGTCCTATCTAAAACCAGGAAACCCAGCAGTTATATGGTAACTGCTGGTTACCATATAACTGGTAATAGCGGATGATCTGCCTTCCCTGGATGGTGTCACGGCAAACAGAATGCCATACCAGGTGTACCTACCATGAAGAGAAAAAAAGACAGAACAAAAAGTCAAAAGTTGAAATAACAACAAACAATGCAAATTGGAGACCAATAGGAGATATCTATTCCTTATTGACTTTAGTAGAAAGAAAGAAATCTTTATTTGTTATTGCAATTGCACAACGGCCGGGAAGCAATCTGTGATTTAGGGTCTTGCTCAGGCACCCATAGTGGCAGCCTGTGCGGTTCAAACCGGGTACTTGCAGTCTTCCCAGAACACAAGTGCACCAGTTTCACTACTACGCCACCTCTCCTGACATTTAAGAAATGTATATATACTTTTGTTTTTGTTTTCTTTTTTTGTTCCTCTGGTAAAATTTTATTTTTCTCTGACTTTTCTTGAGAAACTCTATTGTCAGAACAGTTTCCTGGTTAGAATGCTGTACTTTTTAAATGACTTTTT
The DNA here is from genome assembly GCA_037039145.1 of Fundulus diaphanus. Taxonomy (NCBI): domain Eukaryota; kingdom Metazoa; phylum Chordata; class Actinopteri; order Cyprinodontiformes; family Fundulidae; genus Fundulus; species Fundulus diaphanus. Next base: position 20,176,809 of record CM073127.1, on the reverse strand, counting down.
CTGTTACTTTGGGCACTTTTTCAAATATCTGTTATGATGTGGTGAAGAGTGAAGGAAGTGCTAGAATAGAAGCTGTAATTTTTCAATATTTTAAAACAGCCAAGGGCCCATTTTTATCACCCTGTCAAAGCACTAGTCAGCACCAGGCAGTCAGCAGAGATAGGAATTACATTTACTTTCATTTTGAATTAAAGTTTTTAAAATGCCAAATACATCACTGACAAATAAGTTGACCCCATAAAAATAAATAGTTTTCATTATTTTATTTATGTATTCCTTCATTGTGAATTATGGCAGGAGATTAGTGAGGGGGAAAACTAATTGATAAAATAATATCCGAGTCCAAATGTCACTACTTGTTCAGACGTAGAACATTTATCTTTAAGGAAAGGCTAAATTATTTGGCTCACAGCTGCTCTAGAATATTTTAAGATAAGTAAAAATGGCACGAATTAAATTCTGCAAGTTGAAAAGTTAAAATAGAAAATTACAGCACACATTTTGCTCCACTGGTTATTGCAGCCCCTGACACCTAAGAAAAAAATATATAATTGTTACGTTAACTTTCTACAAGATGCTTAAATGGTAAAAAACAAAAAATTGCCTCTGCTGGTCCTTTAGGCATTCTTAAATTATTACGTAAGATTCAAAAATGCTTTATTGTCAATGCACATATGAGAGACAATGAAATGTTGCATTCACTTTCTAGTGATGCTGGTTATCTAAGTTTAGGAGTGGTAGGCAGACGGAAAACACGATTCAGGTTGGCGATTGCTGTTGGGTACAAACTGTTCCTCAATCTGGCAGTGCGTCTCTTTATGAGGGGGGGGGGGGTGTATGTAGAGGAAGACCAACAATATCCTGAGGAGTTTTAACCAAAGTCTGGAGAGCTGCTCTGTGCTCTGTCAGCTGCTGCATTGTTCACCAAGCCAGACAGTTATAACTATGCTATAAGTACTATCTACCACAGCACAGTAGAAGGACTCCAGCCGTGTGGCAGACAGATAGGCTTTCTTCAATGTTCTAGGGAAGTACAGTCTAATTTGTTTTTAATTACAGTATTTGAGTATCCATTCCATTTAAGGTCTTCACTCATGTTAATGGCTAAGAATCAGACGGTCTTTTCACCTCCTCTCCTCTTACTTCCCGTGGTCCAAGCTCCTGTATGTGATGTCTGAAATCAACAATGACTTCCTTAGTTTTTATTTTAATGCTCAGAGAGAGGTTGCTATGGGTGCACCACTTAGAGAGTCCACACATGTCATCTCTGTAGGTGACCTCATTCCCGTTTGTGATGACTTCACAAACTTGATAAACATATTGGGGGGAGGCAGGTAGTCATGATTGTAAAGGGCATAGAGGAGTGGACTGAAACAAAACCCTGTGGTGCCCCCATGCTGAGCTTGAGGGTTGATGAGGAGTGGGGTCCAAGTCTCCCAGCCAGTGGACATTCACTGTAAATCCCATTATCCAATAACACAGGTGAGTGCTAGGGCCAGGGTCCAGCATTTATGTGACTAGCTTGCTTTGAATGATGGTATTAAAAGCTGAGCTGAAATCCACAAAGAACATCCTGACATATGTCCTGTTCTTTTCCATACCTGTTGGAGCAACATTGATGGCTCTGTTAAGGGCATCCTCTGTAGATCTGTTTGCCCTGTATGCACACTGGTGAGGGCAAAGTGTAAGATATAGAGGTAATTTAAGGCGACCTAGAACCAGATGCTCAAATAAAATCCAAATGTCAGGAATGTATGGCAGGAGGATAAAGGAGAGAGCGTTGATGAACTCTAAGAGCAGATGCTGCAGTTTTTCTATGCTTTAGAATTGTCAGCAGGGTTCATTTTAGCACCTTCCAAAGCAGCATCAGCAGTGATATAAATTACATTTAGAGACTCGTTCATCTTCTTCTTTTTTTTTTTTTTTTTTTACTTTTTGAGCATTTTTATGGGCTTTAAATGGGATTGTGTCAAAAAAGAACATAATTTACAGCACAACTATTCCAATCTTGAAATTCAATTTGTAAATGCTTAATGCTACATTCACAAATAAACTGCCTTTAGGGATTTAGAGGAGGATTTAGGGGAAGGCTAGTTGCTGATAACGTGATGACAAGATATCAATGTTAACAACCCTGAGAGCAGAGATGTTCACCTGTTAACATTATTGTTTTTGGGTTGATGGTAGAATAAACTCATTGGTTACTTCATTAGGCACATCTTACAAGTACAAACTTGCCCCCCTTTTATCCTCAACTTCAACAAAAACGTTCTTCAGGGTTTTTTGGGTCAATGTTGACATGTCAGTCTCACACAGTTGTTACAGATTTATCGCTGCAATATTCATCATGGGAATCTCCTATTTCTACCATATCCCAAAATGTGGTATATAGGGTGGATATCTGGTGGGTGTGGCAGTCAATGGAGTACCGTGAACTCATGTCTTGTAAAACAAAAACCATCTGAGATGATTTCAGTTTTATGACATTGTGCATTATCCTGCAGGAAGTGGCCATCAGAAGATGGGTGCTCTGTGTCAAGTAAGAACAGTGTCCTGTTCTTAGCTCACAGGAATAGCAGAGTTGCTATTGCTAAATATATCACAGATTTGTATCAACCCTCCAGACCACTGAGGTCTTCTGGCTCAAATCTACTCTGCATACCAGAACCTAACATGGAGAAACAGCATTTAGTTCCTGTGCTCCAGTTCTCTGGAACAAACTTCCAGAAGACTCTAAAAATACTGAAAGCCTGAGTTCTTTTAAATCAACATTAAAAGCACATTTGTTTAGATTTGCCTTTGACTGTTTTACTGAAACATCATTAGTTTAAGTTTGTAGTCTAACTGTTTTTAATATTTACTTTTAGTTTCCATTTCCCATGTTTTATTTTGTTTAATTTTTTCTACGTTTTATTTCAACTTGCCTTTATTCTGTTTTTATTTTCCTATATTTTAATCATGTAAAGCACATTGCATTATCTTCGTACTGAAATGTGCTATACAAATAATTTGCCTTGCCTAGAGTAATCTTCTGCTGTTTAAACCATCTGCATCAGGGTTTCCACATGTTGTATTTTTAAAGATGGTTGTCCATGTTGGATGCACCAAGGTTTTTTTTTTTGGAAGTTACTTTCCATAAACTCATACCAGCCTTCTCTTTCTGCTCCTACCTCTGAAATCAACAAAACATTTACTTCCACACAGTCACTGGATGGTCAGATTTTCCATAGTAAAGCTCTATCGCTTACAAGGTTACATAGGGAAATTCAACGGAATATTGAATAGTCCAAACAAACTTCACACAAAGAGGGATGCAAACAATATGTTAGTGACAGTGATCCTAATAAATCAGCAAAACTATTTGTCTGTTTTTTGGCTTATTTCAGGCAGTATCATTATTGTACCCACTGAGAATACAGAGAAAACGCTTGACATATTGCTAAGACATTGGTTTATTTATCAGCAGTTTTTTTATCTTGTTCAACTGCAGAAGGGACTAAATGTTCCCAACAAAACATGGAGCCCACTGTTACTAATGGCACTGCACCTTTATAAGATGTATGTAAATGACAGAGTGATCACAACATGGTGATTTGATCAGGCTTTAGTCAGATTTCTCACACTGAAGTTTCAGGAAGATAGTGGAAAAACATCATCACTGAAGTTAATGCTCAGCAGGAGGAGTCGGATGAAATTGCAACAGAAATTAGTGTGAATGTGTTTATGGGAGAATGATACAAATGTGAACCTCTCATGGATTAACATCAGAGGGTGAGAGGATTAGTGCACTTGATCGGTGTTATTACAGTGAAATTAAAGGGATGACGAAATCGATGACTTCAGGCTGAAAAACTGTTTTTCTTTTAAACTTATTGAAAAAAGTACACTTTGTCAAATAAAAGATCATAAAGTCGTTTTTGTTTTGTCGTCACAGGTTACTTGTTTAAAATTACTCATTAGAGTAGGGATAAAAAGCAGCATTACATAAACAGAGGAACAAATACAAGGAAAAAGAAACAAGCGTTTAGCTGGGTCAAGTGGCTTATGCATAATAGTGTAAATTGAAAGCATTATTGTTGGATAGAAAAATAAACTGTTATCTTCAAGGGAAGAAAATATATACAACAAAGATTTATCCAAACTGCACGTTGATATCGTGGGTCATCTACAACATAGAGTAGAAAGGTATAGAATGACCCTTGTCCCACAGTGGGGAATTCAGGTTTATCAGGATTAGGTAAGAGTTTACAACAGAAGAAAATACTGTATAGCTCTCAAAAATGGCATACTCCATTTAAATGAAATGTGCAACTGAGTAGGGTGATTTGAAAGTGTTCAAAGTGTGCATCTGTAATCATGCATAAAAAACAGCAACAGATAACGCTCCTTAGTGCACCTAGGGTGCAGGAATAGGTCATTGAAGGAGCTCTCCAGTTCGGATCTGTCATGGTTTTATGTGTTTGGCCCACATGCAGATACAGACGGAGGCAGAAACAATTTTAAGATGTTTATTAAAGGCTCAGATAACGGGGAAACACACTGCGTGTGGGACAGGCGAGGTCTGAACGTCAGTGCTGGAACGATTGAGGGAAGAAAGGGAAATAATGTTACAGAGAATCGAACCAGGGGAAAATACCAGAAGCTGCGCCGCTTACCATTTAGTCGGGGGAACCTATCCGGGGAGAGTAAGTGACGAGGGAACTCTGACCGTAACTCGCTGATGGGAACAGGTGGCTGAGTGACTGGAGGGCTGACAGATGTAATGCTGGTGAGGGATCCGGAGCGCACCACCGTAGACGGCAGGAGCAGATGGAAGAACCGGAGTGTTGTGTGTGAACCAGGTGAATCCAGGAAGGGGGTCTCACGCCCGGCTTGGTACCACCAAGAAAGTATGAGGGGAGATGCCAGAGCAAAATCTGAGCAGGGGGAATTCTGAGGAGCTGGTTCCTTGAGCACGACGCCAAGACAGGTGAGTAAATCCAAACACGACAAACTGGAGAACAATAGGAGACAAAGTTAGTCCAAAAAGGAGGTTTCAAAAAAACTCACAGGTACAAGGCACAGGAGACAGGTCAGAGGCCTAGGCATACCACGACTGGGTTAACACTCTGGCGTCTTCCATCTGTCTGAACACTCCTTAAGAAGCCAGTGATGATGACTCCTGACGAGCAGCAGGTGTGGGCCACGCCCCCCAGTCAACTAGAACCACCTGTGAAGCAGAGTTAGAGCACGGAAACACAGAGAACCCTGACAGGATCCAATAAAGACCTCACCAGGGGGCGAAGATGGGTAAGAATGAATCTTTCAAGAGTCTTCAACATATGTGAGCTCAGTGCTACCAGCCTGTAGCTGCTGAGGTCCTTCATTTGTGTGGTCTTCGGTACTGGTAGCACGTAGGAGGTCTTGTACAGCAGTGGTTCTTTCTCCATCTTAATCTCATGCTGAGCATGTATCCCATGATGCCACACAGCTGATCTACAATACATTTCAAGAACCTGGAAGCTCATGCCATCCGGAACTGCAGCCTTTCACACCTTGATCTTTCCCAGCTAGTTGTTTACCTGTAGTGTTGAGAGGGACAGAATAATGGAAGAGCAGGGGGGGCTTTGGGACGGACTCCTCTGGACCAGAGGTTGAGAGATGTGAAGTTCTTGGAAGATGAGCAGGTAGTTTTCAAAGATGAGAGGGGTTGCTGTAGGGGAGACTGGGCTGGAAGAGTCGAGTTTCTGCTTTTTTTTTTTCTTTTTTAACCCCTGACTGTCGTTTCAAACCCTGTCATTTCGGTCCCAAATTCCAATCCCCATTCTTCAGGTTTGGTGTCAGTTATTTGTAATTCTGTTCTAGATCTTTCATGAGGAAACCCTTTGAAGGAGAGTGAATTGGGATGATTTGAAGTATTTAGGCCTGTTTAGTCAATTTGGTTTTGAATGATTATTGCAGTAGCTTTATAGTTTTACAGGATTCTTATGTTTGGTCTTTATTGGCTTCCTTCTGGTTCCTACAGTGCCTTGGAAAATGATTCGCCCCTTTGGCTTTTTACATTTATTGGAACATTCCAATCTGTAATTTAAATGTTTTTAATTTTATTTTTTATATGATGGGTCTGCACAAAATTATCTTTGTTGATGAAGCAAAATTTAAAAATAGTGGTATATAAAAAAATTAAAACAGAAAATTGGTATGTGTGTATATATTTGCCTTGAAGCCCCTAAAAAGTTCTGGTGCAGTTAGTTACTTTCAACAGTCATATATGTGAAATGAAGTCCAATCTGTGTGCAATCTAAGGTCACATGATCTGTCAATCTAAACACACCTTTTCTGAAAGACCCGAGAGGCTTTTCTTTCACCACTAAGCAAAAAAGCAACAAGACCAAGAAGAAACATGTGGTACCACAAAGACACCTGCCAAGAGAGGGACACCCACCACAACTCACAGACTGGGCAAGGAGGGCATTAATCAGAGAGGCAACAGAGAGACAAAAGGTAACCCGGAAGTAGCTGCAGAGGTCCACAGCAGAGACTAGAGGATCTATAGGAGACTATAGGAACTCAATTAACCCTCCATATAGCTGGGCTTTATGAAAAGTGATTTAGCCTAAAAGCATGTGTGTGACTCCCCAAATGTATGGAGGAAGATGCTCTCGTCAGATGAGACTAAATTGTAACTTTTCAGCCACCAATAGACTTTAACTTCTTAAACCCATCTGGCCCGATCTCGGGCCAAGCAAAGCCACACCTATTTTATCAGGCTTTAAAAGTAGGTCAGAAATGGTCACATTTTTTTTTCTTTTCCTAAATACCTCCAAGGAGGAGGCTTTAATGTTTATAAAATAAGTCCCTAATATTTTTTTCACAAATACCTTCGGTTTTACAGCATTTTAAACACACAAAATGGTATTTAACTGTCTATCAAACATTGTTGACTCTCTAAGAAAAATTCTTTGCTGCACAAACATGCTTAACACCCACCCTCCCCACCCCTATCTCCCCCCTCCCCACCTATCTCCCCCCTCCCCACCCCTATCTCCCCCCTCCCCACCTATCTCCCCCCTCCCCCATGGTCGGTAGTGTTAAACACTAGAGAGCCCTACCTTTTAAACAAGATATAGCACGTATCTCCTAGCTGTGTTAATTTTGCAATTGGCGTGTGCAACAGATCTGACAAAACTCTCCCTCGCTGCTGCTATGTGCACAGTGATACATGGACACTTTCTCACAACGTGCAGCTGTGACCAATTAACAATGTAATGTTCTGCAGTGAGGTTTTTTTCTTCTCTATCAGTGTCTATCACCATAGCAATGCAGAGGGGTGAAGAGATCATTCTAGAAGTTTGTTAAACAGACATGAGTCATGCTTTCTGGCATTTCTCTTCATTTTATTGATTTATGCTGTGCAATACAATAATACATGTTGATGGAACACAGGGTAAATCTTAATAAGGCTTTTTTATGTGCAGAAGGAATCCAAAAATGGAAATCAGCATTTTTATTTGACCTGCTTTCCTTTTATAAGACGAAAACACATTTGGAACAGTTTTGGCATGTTTGGATAAACTGTGCCAAAATCAGAGGTCCGCCTCTCACATTGCCTACTAAAACCGTTTTGAAACAAATTTGTTTCTGCTGATTAAGTCCAGATTTGCTCCAGCTATTGTCAAGATGAGGCTATACAAAGTCTGAGGCTTCTCCTATATTTTCATAAGGGTTTTTTGTGTAGTTTTGGAGTGTTTATTTTTGAAACATATTTAGGCAAGACTAAGAAAATTTGATTTTCCGTGGTTTAATTGCCTATAAATCAAAAATAGAGACATTTGTAATGGAGGTTTTAGTTGAAAAATATTCTTTAATGTATTAGTGTAAAATAAAAATGTATTTTACATTCAAAATTTATAAATTTGCAGCTGTACTTAATTTATATCAGATATGTAATTTCAGGTGGAAATTGCTCCTAAAACCTTCTGGGCTTAAGAAGGTTTTAGTCCTGCTAATCCTCCTTTTGCTCTCCATACCTCTAGCATCCTAATGTTCCTCACTTCCTCTATTATTCATGCTCTGAACTTTGTTACTGCTCCAAGACTCAGTTTGTAAGTTGCAGTTTTCTTGTTAAATTCTGTACTTCACCAAGCTCTTGCCTGCCAACATTTGGGTTCTTCGTCATAAAAGTATATGACAATATTGGGTCATTTAAATATTTTCGAAACTACATTGTCTGAGATCATTCTTCTCTGATTTTATTTTTATTTTTTCTGTGCACTACGTACAAGTAATTTGGTTTGACATTTATATAAAAGTAAATGAAAATAAACTGGCTTAGGGGTGATGATGTTGCCCCTGCATAAAGAGTCAGAATGAGACTGAAATGCAAATCATCTGTCTGAATAATTAAGTCCATAAGGAAATTACTTCACTGTGCCAGCCCTGAACTCTTCATGAAACATCGAAAGCTTTTTTAAAAACCAGCTTTACTGATACTTGACCATTATCTTGAGTCCACGACACTCACTCCCTTTGTGTCCATCTATTGGCTTCACTTCCTCAGTTCGCAGCAGGAGCTTTGTTGGTATATTTATCACCCCAGGCGGCTCATGTGTGTGGAGTTAGAACCTCAAATTCAAAGAGACGCTGAACCCCTGAGAATTGAAGTCTGTCAGCCCCGCACTTGAGGTCTCAACTGAACTGAAAGGACCTCTTCAGATGTAATGTGGTTTGCCCATACGCACACGCTGTGACTATTAACTTTGTCTCCAGGCGCTTCATTTACATTTGACTCACTGGGGCTTTGCCTTTCCTTTTTAATATAACAGTATCATTTGTGTAACTTTGGGGAATGTATCTAGACCTGACAAAAAACATACACATGTACACAAATATACATCTGAAAGAATTTCTGATCAACATCATTCAAACGGCAACCCTAGAGGTAAAATTCGCTGTATTACATATACATTACAGGATTGAGCTGAGGAACCTGTAACACAGATCTTCATCCCCCTTGCAGTTCCTCCTTGATTCATACCCTTTGCAATCTTCAGGCCTGTCCTCGTTATGCAGTGATAAACTTTACTACCCTCACCATTTATGACCAAGCTGTATGTCATAACCTAAGCTGTTATTGCCCATGGCTTAAAATTGCAGGGTTGGCAGAACCTCATGAACTTTTGACCTTGCAGTATGTCACACTTTTCAGCCCTTGAAATATGAGATTTTCAACCTTCCTGATTTACTCCACAGCTCTGATCCTGCCTGGCAAAGCATCCTCAGAGTTCACTGGACCGGTACCTAATACATCACACTCTGCAGTTTGTTATTAGTTATCAGTTTCAGGTTAGAAAGCTGTTACCGCCTCATTGCGGCCATCTTTAAATATGTAGATTGTGCATGTGAAAGCGGGATGGCGTTGGTAGTTACTGGAACACACTTTGAAACTGTACCTTGAACAGTTGGAGTTCTTGCATGAATGCCCTTCCTTCTGTATCCACATACAACCAAGCCAACACCAGCATCCTGGGTAAACATTATTTTGAAGATTAAAAAGTGCCACTGCTCAGAAACATTAATAACTAAAAGAACATTGACCCTATTCAATAGTATTATGCTATACAACACCAGTTTTATAGATGATGATACAATCCTATAGTTATTTTGGATTTTAAACTAGAAATAATGAAACAGACCGTTTAAACAACAGTGAAATAGTCCTTGAATTTAGAATTCATTTTGAAGCTGTGGAGCAGATACCAACTCCACAATTCGTAGCCAGCTGCTGTGGACAATGCTTGGAAAACACCTGGGGGCACTGCTCTCACCTGGACTGTACTTCATCAAAGCAGCCCTGTGTAAGTTTTAAATAGTTTAAATTAGTATTTGCATAATTTGTGATATATTAAATGATTTTCAGGTAAATGTAAAGCACTTACCAATGCTCTGTGCGGGCTGCCCTTCTCAAAATCTCACCTATGACAGAGAGCACCGCTCTCGGCCACTTGACCCATTCTAGGTTGTAACAACAAAACAGATAATGACACCTGATCAGACTTTCTTTGTTCTCTGATGTAGGATTTAATCTAAAGGGGTGAGTGTGGCCTTTTCTTTGCAAGGAACTGGATGACTTCTCAATCTGGTGGTCCAAAGTGGTCTGCTATCAGATTACCAAACACAGAGGGAGACTGTTAAATCTTGCGACAGTCCAGTGTTGTTAGTGGCCTTCAGAAGCACCAAATCTGGAAGTTACAGGTCTAGTGTCCCTAGTGGCTAAAGGTTATACTGTGCTGCTTTAAGCTAACGATACGTTGTTTAGGGCGCAGCTATACCGCTGACAAATCTTTTTTATCTCCTTTGGCACTCCTTAGACATGCCGCCCTGGACCAAGATGCACATTGTCCATGTCCAAAAATGCGCCACCAGCACACTGAAAGCCAACAAAATGACTCTGCCCAAAGCAGCAAATAAATATGATTTTTAACATTTTAAAAAGTTTTCGCTCATCCCTGGTTTAATACTGACAGAGTTTCAGCAGCTACAACCACATGGCAATAGGGAAGTACAGGATTCACAGTTAAAGCAACCATAGAAATAGGCCAACCCTCTTAGTTTTCTGTAAACAAAATAGTTTGTACAGTATTTCATTCAGACACACTCCAAGTGTTGTCTTCCAAATGATGACACAAATTGGGCTGAACAGTATGCTGTCAAAGAAACTAGTCCACAAGCAGGTGCAGCTGTGTGACTTATAAAGCTACGGATGTTAAACTCTTGTCTCATAAATTAATAATTAGTGCTGACAGAATTACGGACAGCTTTCAAAGAACAAAATAAACTGCTTTATGCCACTTTTGATTTCTAACAATTGTCAAGTTTTATAAATAAACGGAAGACCTTATATTTGCATTTGCTTGTGTTTTTCTAGACTCAACCATTTCTTATTTATTCTTTGAGTGGGGGGAAGTTCTCTCCTTGAAAAGCCAAAGCAAATCTTTTTTTGAAAGCTATGTCAGAGAAAAGGGAAATTCCAGATTGCAAACCCGTCCCAGATGTGGGAGGAAATGAGGACCTAACTACACACACAAAGAAAAAGAGAGTGGTAGAAACTCTGAATCCCAGAATGCAGAGTATTAACCCATTTTCATGACAACTTCCAGGAAGACTCACTTGAATGTCTTGATCTTGCTGGCTGAGTAAAAGACTGCATCTTCGAAGAAACCTTGGACCCAAAGTAAAGTACTGTCTTCTTTTTGTGGATCTGGTGACCATACCCTGGCCAAAAATAGGTTTAGCTGCCAGACACCATTTGTTGGAGCTCCTGCAGAAAATAATCTTAGCCAGAGATTCTCCTAGAAGAAAAAGCCATTTATTTCCACTTGACTTCAAACTGACCTATTATTACACAACATTGTAAAACTGAAAAACCACATATAGAGGGGAATTTAATTAATGGTTCAAGTAAATTGGCAAAAACATTTAACATGTACTTTATTGATTCTATTCAAAGTATATACCAGATGTCTCAAGCATCTTGTTATTTTGTTTTGTATCTTAGAGCACTGACGTATATAAAAACAGTTTGGTTATTCCTCCTCTAAATCTTCAAGAGAAAAATATGTATTAGGCATGGATATGAAGCTTTCTAAAAAAAACCAAGGACCTTAAATCCCCTTGTTTTATGTCATTCACAACTGATAAACTAGACAACTAAAGAAGGGCAATTTCCAATTGCTTTGAAAACAGTGGTCATTCTCTAGAACAGTGATGTGAGAACTTTGGGCCCACTCTGTTTTGCAGAATTGTGTTCATTCTGCCATACCTGGAGGCACCCTACCATTTTCTAAACCCATGCATGCACAGCAAGAACATGCAAACTCCATGCAGACTTCAGGCTGAGATCTGAGACTATGACCTTCTTGCTGCAAAGCAGCAAGTCCAATTGCTCCACCATGCAGCCAGGACATCAAGCCTGTGTACCCAATTTAATGTCCTGCCACAGTATCAACTTAGACTTTAAGTTTACTTTAGAACATTTCCAGGATTAAAGGACTAATGTCTCAGCAGGATCTGGAAAAACTAATCCATGCGTTTATTTTTAGTCCAATTGATTACTGCAACGGTGTTTTCACAGGTCTGCCTACAAAGTGGATCAGACAGCTGCAGCTGATCCAGAACGCTGCTGCCCGTGTCCTCACTAAGACAAAGAAAGTAGAGCACATCACCCCAGTTCTAAAGTCCTTACACTGGCTCTCTGTATCTCAGAGAATAGACTTCAAAATACTTCTGTTAGTCTATAAATCCCTGAATGGCTTAGCACCTAAATACATCACAGACTTGTTATCAGTGTATCAACCATCCAGACCACTCAGGTCTTCTGGCTCCAGTCTACTCTGCATACCTAGAACCAGAACTAAACAAGGAGAAGCAGCATTTAGTTCCTATGCTCCACTTATCTGGAACAAACTTCCAGAAAACTGTAAAAGTGCAGAAAGCCTGAGTTTCTTTAAATCAAGATTAAAAACACATTTGTTTAGGATTGCCATCGACTGTTCTAGTTAAACTGTTTTACTGAAACATCATTAGTTCAACTTTGTAGTCCAACTGTTTTTGATGTTTGCTTTTAGTTTCTATTTTTCCATGTTCTATTTTGTTTCTACATTTTATTCCTACTTGCTTTTATTCTGTTTTTTTCTGCTGTATTTTAATCATGTAAAGCACTTTGCATTGTCTCTGTACTGAAATGTGGTATACAAATACATTTGCCTTGCCTTGCCTTTAATTCTAGACTTTGTGCAACTCCAAAATCTTCCCTTTATATTTATTGAGCAATTTAGAGGAGGAATTGATTATGTGCTTTCTCTCGCAAATACAAATTACTGCATAACAAGTTGAACACAAAACAGGAAGGACAACACTACAGTTAATATACAGATTATGTAAGCAAATAATGGTTAAAAAGGTTAAACTCATGCTGTTAATACAGCTATGCGTGAACAGCTTTGGGAAACAGAACTAACTATTCAGAGATTTTACTAATGTATAAAATGATGCATTGTTTGGACCTTGGTCCTCTGATTAATTTCATTAAACAAAGTCATAAACTCCCCAAGACAACAGTGACCAAAGGAGATGCCATGATCCCACACAATAAAGGGTTTTCGAGCAGTAAACTGTCTCTTATATGGCAACAGTTTAATCACAGAACCAAACAATACAACATCTCTAAATAAACATTGATTGGTATTTCTCTGTAATCATATGTAGATTAACCAGTATTACAGTTTTAATTTATACAATCTTGCAATTGAATAAGTTTTAAACTTGTTTGACAGTATCATCAGCCTGTTAGGGACAGCAAATAAATATTAGCCTCTACAGCTAAATCTGAACCTGATTGATTTAAGTGCTCGTTTTTATTTATGTCTGTTTTTATTTTTAAATAAATAAAATGGGGTTCCTGGGGGGAGTCTGCTCCATGGCCGCAGGTACTCTGCTGTCCTCTGGGTGGATGCATGGCCTATGTGGTCTGCTGAACTGCTGGTTTCCTGGGTCTTGGGGTCTTCTTTGCTTGCTTCTGATGCCTGGAGGGGGGTGGCATTGGCCTAGACCAGACTTTAGGAAGGGCTTACAGGGGTTGTTGCCCATGTCCCAATTAGCATGTTTTATAAACATTGTACTTTAAGTAAAACGGATAAAACACATCCGGTGAGGTGTTTTAAAATTGTTGGGTTTTATGAATAAACACTAAACAACTATTTGGAAATTAACAAGTTATACTAAATCCTTTCATGAATAACGTGGAGCAGTCTGCATGAGTAAATTCTTAACCAACTATGCAGAAAACTTGTTTAGGCCATCCATTAAATTCAAGGTCAGGTTTATTTATACAGCACATTTTCAACAATTTGTGTGCCAATTCGTTAAGCAATTTAAGTTGACCGTTTGTGCAAAAAATAATTCTGGCCTAGGGGCTACCATCCTTCTACATTCAGCCCTGGGGTCCGTTCTTCGTAAGTTGCTTAAAACATCTGAGATCAAATGACACATTCAAGATGACTTCATCCGGCTAATCATGATCCGGCTAATTGGGTTCTTCGAACACACCTTATGTTTAGGATTAGTATCGCTGGATTGAGTTATCTGCGATAACTGCGCGTTCATGCGTTTGTTTAAAAGGGGAAATGTATCGATAGTAGAAACAATGATCAGCAACGCTGCTATTGGCTGTTCAGCATGGCCAAAGAATGCCCACAGTTTTTCTCCCAATCAGAACACGAGCTTTTAATGGAAGGTTATGCCGAATTTGAGTCATTCATTAAAACAATAGGTAATACCTCAAATTCTGTTAAAGCCAGGAGAGAGGGCTGGCAAAAAGCAGCAGACAAATTACATGCATAAGTGCTGTCCATGTTAGATGTTTCTATCACTTTCTACAGTATGTATTTTTGCATTTTAATAATTTCATATTTACTTTGTTATTTTATGTCAGAGCCTCCACGGGAGCCACTAGAACATGGGGAAAAAAGTGAAGTACAAGAATATTCTACAAAATGGTAGCCTTTAGTTATGATGCTGTATTTTAAAAAGCAACTTCTTCCTCTTTTTAAAAAGCCACTGTTAAATGATGTATTTGTCTGTTTATAACAGCCTATAAGAAGGCTGAAAAAAACGGGTTCTTTTTACATTTGTTGCATGAGGCATGTTTCACCCTTTTTTCCCCAAAATGACACAGGGTGCCATCCGTTGTTATATAAACGGCATCTTCAACAAATTTTTTTTATTTTGTCCGGAAAAAAACACAAATTAAGAGGAGAAATTGAACTCCACAACTTGAAAAGGAGAAGAATTGCACTAGAGATTGAGTTGCTTCAAAAGGACCTTCAGAGTAAGTTCTAATACACCATTGACAGTAGTATTGCTGACTTTACATAACTATCTCTTATTGCAGGCAAAAGATGACTTGCTGGCTTTTCTTTATAAAGAATTGTTTAAATAAAAAGACAGGAACTAAGCATTATTTGTTTCGTCTTTTATTAAAGATTAAAAAATGGTGTTCCACAATTCTGTCCCTTCCTCTGCCACTAGGTGGTCCAAGTGCACTGGCTGGATATCCCTATCTCCTCCATTTATACAGCTGCGATCTAATCCTGTTTACATGAAATAAGTCTGCTCGCGAGCAGGTTTAAGTTTGCGCACATGTTGCTATGACAGCAAGTCCGGAATGAGTTTCGAAGAACCAAACGATCCAAGATCATGCCAAATCGTCAACAATCAAATCCAGCTAACTGAGTTAGCGACGTACGAAGAACGGACCCCTGGAGAGAGCCACTGGAAAAAAAGAGTTATGAAGCTACAGCGACCAATTTTCTAACAACTGGTCCTCCGTATTGAAAGATATCCAATGAAAGGAGTAAAGGCAAACATAAATCATGTATAAACAACTACACTACATTTAGGCAAAAATGCCCTGGATTGCGATGAGTGCTGAGTAATATTGGTTAATTGAAAAGACACCCATTAAGAGTTGATAATCTGCAGCTGCAGCACCTGCAGATAGGTCTATTTAAGCCTCAGATGTTGGTTGCACCTTTGACTGTGGCAGGAACCATGGGAGGTGTTTGGATTCTGATCTTATGCACAGTGACTTTTTGGCATAAAGGTGAGTATTTTTTTTCTTTCTTAGGAAGTATTTTGTACAGTTGTTTTACTTTATGCTGTAAAAAATATATTGCACTACTTTAAGTTGGAGTTTCAGAAGTTTGTGTGGTTTAGAAGGGTTGGTGCACTTGATGCTCCTCCTGTGAATAATGTTCAGAAAGCAAAGACTAAAAGTTCTCTGTACCTAGGCTCTTGCTTGCCAATTGACCAAAATGGAGGAATGCACTATGAGGAAAGGAGGACTAGAAACTGTAAGAGCACACTTAAAAATTGAGGAAATTGCTAAGCACTATCTAAAGAGTACTTCTGACACTACTGTGGTTTTCATTTGTAGTCTTGTCACAAGAGGGAATTGCTCTGAAGAAAACGATTGCTTCGCTCCAGTTATTGGCTTCCAGGTTGAAAGAAACTTCTACAGAAGGTAACTATATGCCCTGAGACAACATGCATTCTAAGAAGCTTATACTGACTACATGTAATGTAGTCTGCAAGGATAGGTAGAGCTATCATTGACTTGTCTTCTTCCTCTTCCAGTCCAACTGGAAACCAATGAAGTGTCAAGTGACGCCGCCCACAACGTGTCAAGTGACGCCGCCCACAACGTGTCGCCATTAAAGGCCCTTTTCTTCTTGTGGCTGTTATGGGTTAACCCCTAAAATGGCAAGTTCTTTTCTTCTTGTGGCTGTTATGGGTTAACCCCTAAAATGGCAAGTTCTTTTCTTCTTGTGGCTGTTATGGGTTAACCCCTAAAATGGCAAGTTCTTTTCTTCTTGTGGCTGTTATGGGTTAACCCAGAAATAACTTAGTTTACTCATTTAAGTGGTAAAATTCGTGAAGTGCTCTGCATTGACCATTTGTGGTTCAATCTGGGTTTGCAGAGCATAAGGAAGAGCCTCATATGCAAACATTCAAGTGCAGCTCTGATTTTAAAGGATGATTGCATACTGGTGAGTGTGCACTTTTTTTTCTATTTTTTGCATAAGCCAAGTTATTTTGGTCTCCTCCCTGAGTCTGCCCTTTCTATTGTGGCAATGAAAATTATTTTAAATGTGCAAAAAGCCAGAGTGAGCTCAAGTTCTGTGCAGAGATTGGGGTTATTCCTTGCACAGACAAGCAAGCGATGTGACAGACATTGGCTTAGAATGTACATAATTACACAACACTAAGATGATCTTTCCAAACACTTTTTATTGAAATCAGTTAATTACACTAACCAGCAACACTTCCTGAGGGGCAACAGTGGCACAGGATCTAGGGAGTTTGTCCTGTAACAGGTGGGTTTCTAGCAGTGTTGTAGTACTCGAGTCCGAGACTCGAACTCGAGTCCGAGTCATTAGCTAAATTTAGAGACTCGTGACTTGACTTGGACTTGAGCACTGGCTCGAACTTGGACTCGGACTCCTACATTCAGATCATTCTGACTCGGATGTTGAGAAAAAGACTCGACTTTTTAGGCTATAATTTTAATATGTCATTAGAATATTATTTGGTGTATGATTTTAATATCTAAATGGCGCAACTGCGCACGTGACGTCACCATCTCATGAGCAACCAACGTTCAGCTCAAACGATGGCTTGAGTGTCGAGGTCTTAGAAAGCCTGGAAAACGGGCCGAGTTGATAGAAAGGTAAGTCGATGTTTTTCTCCTGCTCGGCATTCATGGCGTCAGCGGCCGTTTTTTTTCTGTTTGTAGTCACCGTCCAGGAATCGGTATAAACTGTCCGGCCCGCCGAACAATTTAGTCCGGTGGCCAAATGCATTATCATTATCCAACGGCTGTATCTCCTCGCTGCATCTGCACCAGATTTTTTGTGAGTCATGAGGGAACGCTGCCGAACGCGTTTGTGTGAATCGCCTGGTGGACGGGCGAGGAAAATGCGTGACAGCATCTGCGGTGGCGGGCGGCCACCGCCACGGCTCCGGCCGGCCGGCGGTGGCCGGAGCGCGCTTGGCTGCGAGGGCCGATCTACGCCGCTTGCGGCTTTAACATCCTTCATATGCGGCCTATCAGCGTACCTCGAGTCGCTGTTGCACGTTCCATAACAACAATGTTTAAAAACCATGGTTAGGAGACGTCTTAGACTTGGAAAAAGCAGTCGTTTTACCGAGTAAAACCAAGGGTAACTACAGCAAAAGAGTGGAGGAAAACGCATATTTGCCCTACCTGTACGTGATATGAAGTCACGTTCTAAAAATAGCTCGCTAGCGGAACGCCATTATTAGTGCAATGGAATGTTACTGCTTCATGTCATACGTCACACGTCACGGCATGTTCCTACAACGAACTTGGATCAATAGTGACTCGACTCGGATGAGAAGTGGACTTGACTCGGACTCGACTCTGATTTTTTTTTTTAATGACTTGGACTTGACTCGGACTTGAACACTGGAGACTCGAACCTGGACTCGGACTCGAGGCATAGTGACTTGACTACAACACTGGTTTCTAGTTTGGCCCCCTGATCCAACCATCACACTTGCTTTGCCTGTTGGCAGTGGTCAGAGAGCCCGGTGGTGACGATGTATAGTACTTCATTAAATGGTAAATGGACTGAACTTCTATAGCACTCTTCCAGTCATCCTGACCACCCAAAGCGCTGTATTCACCCAATCACTCTCACTAAGCACACACATTCATACACCGAGACGCAACTCATTTAAGTGCCTTGCCCAAGGGCACATCAAAATGTGGCAAGGGGAAGCTGGAATCAAACCCACAACCTTCTGATTGCCAGACAACTACTTAACCCATCAAGCCACAGTAGCTCACCACTGTGAATGTGTGTAGTGTGAAGCTCTTTAGAATCCTCTGGATTTCATAAAGAGCGATACAAGTGCAGGCCGTTTACCATTTATGAGAAGTTTGAACTGTGCAAACAGGCAAATAGTTCTCAGCATCTAATAAAACCCTGTTTTCGAGTCAGAAAGTCAGAAGCAGTCCCTTTACAGACGGTGGGAGCTTTAAGCCTATAGCAAAATGACTACAGAGATGGCGCAGGATAATCTAAAAGCTCCTACACACTCAGGCGTACTGTGAGCCGTGTTGACTCCCCACAAACTTTTTACCCTTCATATTCGAGCGTACCTATTGTCTACAGTGACAAATTCCTACAATTCCCACACTTTCTGCCAGCAGGACGAAGCGGGGGATGGTATCGTAAAATGTTTGATTTGCGAGTTGAGCAACTAGAGTCATTTCTTTTCCAGCTGGCAACCACTGCACACCTGTCAGTGCGCACAGAGAAGGACTGCGATGCCACGTGTCCTTGCGACCGCCTGCTTGGAGCAACTGTTGCTCGGTGTCACATATAAAACAGTTTGATGTGAAGAGTTCTTGCCGCCGAGCAATTTATAATGTGATACCGTGTACCCAATTGTACAAATTGAGCTCTGCGCATACCTGTCAGCGCGGAGTCCGCCTTGAGATGTCCACGGACTTATGTCTGCGTAATTATGTGGGGGTTTCTAACTATAAGGTTTGTTCATATTGCTTTGTATAAGTATATATGATTGTTGCATTTTGTTGTTCTGAAATGGTTTAATGCTTTGTCTTGAGGTCCATGGTACAGCCATTTAGGGATTCTAATTCTGCGATGCAGATAACACTCTATTTTGGAAGCCTCAGTTGTAGTTTAATTTTTATTTTTGTATGTCTGTTTGTTTTTGCTAGTTTTGTCTTTTCAGATGTGCATGGTTGTCTTTCCCTGGTTTTACCACGGTGGCTGTATTTATTTTTTGTCAGATTCAATCCTTTTGTCTGTTTTTTTTGCTTTATGTCTCTGTGCTGTCTCTCTTTTTCTTACTCTGTCCTTCTTCTTCTTCTTCTTCCCGTCTTCCTCTGTCATGTTTGGAATCAGTATATACCTAATAGGGATGTGAGTCATTCAAAAACCCGTGAGTCTCTTTACTGACTCAAGAGTCTCGATGCGTCATCTATATATTAACCCGTTACGTAACCTACTCGCCTGTGCTACAGTTAGCTGAGTGAAAAGAACAGACCAGACAACATGTCACTGGGAAAAGCTACACTCAATGTTTGTTATTTCAATTTATCTCCCCGTTACCTTTCCGCTCTGAGCTGTGAAGAAAACACTTTGCTACTAGCTGCAAACCGACTTCCACTCACAAAACCGACCAACCACAGCACAATTTGAGCAGGGGCGGATCAGTGAGTTAATGGTTCTATTCGGTGCAGCTGAAGCCGAGACAGTAAGTTAATGATTCAGCTTGGCCCAGTTGGAGCCGAGATGTGTTAGTGAGTTAATGGTTCAACTCAGCAGTAGCACGCTTTTGCTCTTTGTGCAGCCGGGAGAACCCATCCATTTCCTGAAAGTCTGCTGCTTGCTCTTTGCAGTCTGCTCTTGTAGTCTGAGTGACCGTGTAGACAGAAATTATTAAGGTATTCCTTGTGCTAATACAGATTTAGCTTTTTCTGTTGTTTATTGTGGAGATAAATTACAACTTCAGGGTACAAATCAATGTTGTTTGCATGCTTTAGTGCAAAAAGCAATTTTTTACCATATATGAACCATATCTCAAATGTGGAAAATTTAGATTTTTTTTTTTTTAATCTCCAATGGACGACATTAAAGAGTTTCACTAATGCGGGGCATACACTGTTCGATATTTTCAATCGTGGTACTCATATACAGCTCAAGCTGTACGACAAAACCGCAGGGTTTAAAAGTTCACAGCTCATGATATCTGTTCTTACACTGTGCGGCCCGACGCTCTGATGCGATCTGTCTGCTCACACAGTGCGTTCAAAAACCACACGTCGGACTCCGCCCCGTAGAGAGATGGCGCTACTCGGACTCGTCTACCCGGAAGCCAAATGTCAACAGTAGAAGAAGAAGAAAAAAGCGGAAGTGTCGATGCTCACTGTTAAATATGAGGCTTACTAGAACAAAATGCGCTGCTTTGGAAATTCTAAGAGTTGCTCCTCCATAGTTTGACTCCATGTCACACGTACCGTCGTCATCCTTCTCTCCGTTCCTATGTTTTCGTTTAAGAAGACGAAGAAGAATCTACTTGTTTGCGCGTGCGTAGTGCGCGAGGTCGGGGGAAATAGGCTCGTAGACGGTCGTAACTCCGCTTCAACAGCATGACGCGCTCACCATCACTCACGATCACTCACGAGGGCCGACTGAATTTCAAACATGTTTGATTTTCAACTGACTGTCTGATTCCTGATCGGTAGGTGGTCGTGAGAGGCTAATCGCCCCTCGTTACCCCCTGTATACTACACGACGCAGGACGCACGATCAAGCTGAAACTCGGCCCGATCCAAAAAATTCTCGTACGACTGAAGAATCGGCTCGAAAAGGGCAAAAACCCGTACAGTGTATGCTGAGACACAAAGTCTTGAGTCAATAAAAAGAATCAAATTTCCCATCACTTTTACCTAATACCTTAACAGAAATAATAATAAAAAAAAAATCATCAAGGGTTGGGCGTCACAACCCAAGGGGGGCTTTTACAGGTATAAAGCCCCCTTGGTAAAGCAAATATAACTACGGCAGCCAGAGCACCATTCTGATTGCCATCAAACTGGACATGAAAAGGGGAAAAAAAGAATAAAAATAAAGTAAAACTTCTAATGTCCTCCTATCTAAAATCCAAAATGTCTATTCATAATACAATGCATTTACTGTGTTTACTTCATATGTCTGTACATTGCAAATTAGCTTAGTTATCTGTAATTATCTGCATTGTCTAGAACTTATTTGACACATGCTTCTGATTTAGGAAAACTCCTCAGTGCAGTGAGTCTCTCCTGCAATGGTATCATAAATGGGATCAATATTCCTTCATTATAATGAGATTACATCTCTGTGAGCAGTATATATTATTTCTGAGAATTCTTAGCTCTAAAAGTATGAAAAGGCCAGTCTGGCTCTTGAGGGAGCAACAGTGCAATCAATTTCTCTAATGCTCAAGTGAAAATGTCACGAATATTTCAGAGTTGATTTGCACCAAGGCCTCTGGTTTTCATCTGAATCTCATTAAATGTATGTACTGCAAAAAGCCATTACACTACTATATTGACTGAACATACTGCAAGAGACTTTTCAGTCAAGTAAAAGTAAAACCTTTTGGTCCCTTATAGGTTCCTGTTACCTTGAAGATTAATATAAAATAACAGGGAGGGAGGTTTCCTGTTGATTTTTGATAATTTTTTGTTTTTCAAGTAACCAATTAGAGATTGAACTCAGAAAAATCTACTATTATAATAGAGACTCTTGTCCTCTACTACTAGGTATTTAACAATCTTAGAAATTAAGTGTAAAGATACCACCAACTTGACATTTGGATGGTAAATCTTCAAAAGTATTTTTTTTATTTATTTAAGTGAAAGTCCAAGTACGTAATAAAAGAGGATAACGTTTTTTTTTTTTACTTGTTTTTTACACTGAAGCACGTTTTATTTAAATGTATCCGATCTGGTTTCAGTTCACCCACACCGACATTATTTTGGCCCAGGACTAGTATTGCAGCTTTTTATTCACATTGTGTCATGCATCCTGCCTGTTTTCTATTGTTTGGTCTGGCTGGCAATAAGTTTCCCACTCTTTGTGCTGCTCCATTCTGCTGATTAGTGGGAGCAGCTTCAACTGCACTGATCTTAATTTACCTGCATGAGGTTGACCTGTGGCTCTGTCTATTCCTACCTGCCTCTCATAGCCAGTCTCCACCAGATTGTCTTCAATCCTTATGTTAGTTGCTATGTAGTGTTCATCTCTTCATCACCTGTTTTGATATCCTGGTTTCGTGTTTTGGATTCTCCTGTCTGGCCTTAGCCTTGGTGCATACCTCACTGGCCTTCTGACTCTGGTCATGACCTGGGCTGTTTTTTGGGGTTTGATCCCTGCCCGTCTGATGAATCCGCTCTCTGCCTCCAGCCTGTTTAGCCTGTCATCTCCTGTTGTGTGCTGCCTGCCATTTACACGACCTATCACCTGCTCACCCTGGACTCTAACCTGCCACGTTTGTTTGTTTATTTTAATAAACCCATTAATCACAACACCATGTCTGGCTCAATTATCAGGTTCTCTGTCAGGCTCTGCATAACACATTGCTGTATTGTCATGCCCGGAGAAACATGCAGAAATGTGCATGGTATTATCTTGATTTGGGATCTGTTTTCAGAGTTCACTTCGCTCATTGTCCAGTGGGGTACAACAGCTAAATACATCCCCATAAAAAACAACAATATAAGGGGGAATGAACAAACCATGACAAACATTTGTCCAGTAGAAAGTCTGGGCTGGTGGCCCAAGACAACTTAGCACAGTGCTACCAGAAAATGAATTTGGCAAATCATCAGCCTACATCTGTCTTCATCAGCCTACACTAGAATGTTCAAAAGTAGCATAATATAGGGACCTTTGCGTAAACAAAATAAAGTATGGTATCTTAGAACACTAACAAACAGATGCAATTAACAGTTGTGACCCTTTGAGAAATTACCCCTGGTGAAATTAACCCTCGAGCCAAATCTCCAACACAGCCAATATCACACAAGTCCCAACACGTTCCTGAGCCTTGCAGATACGACTTTGCTGCAATTTGAATGGACAGTTGCAAGGTTGGCCATGGACCAAAAACACTGATAGCCAAAAAGCAATGTGGACATCATGCTTTTTGTATATATAACCTGAAGAAGATTTGAGTTCATCTTCAGATAATTTGTCAAACAAAGAGAGATATTAACAAAGATTCTTTAACAGTGTGAGAAAAAAAAGATTTACAGTTGCATCATTTTGCAAAGAGCAAAGGTGTCATTTTATTTCTAAAAAATAAAATATTTAGAAAAAAATCATGCAAATCTGTATATACCGGCTACAGAATCATCACTATAACATATGTTGAAACATGTCATCTTGTCTAGCTTAACATTCAAAACAATTTATATATTGTGTTAAGATAAATCATGCTCAACTGATGTTCTAAAAATCTATCCAAGGAAATGCAAACATTTTTTGGTTTTATTTTTTAAATTTAGGTTTCAGTTCCTTTCATAACACAGTACGTCAATGTGTTCAGTTCTAACCTAACTGGACCCAGTAACTGTATAAATCTTTGGCTCCTAATGCTGATCATAAAAAAGTACTGTCTAAATTTCTCTCTATTGCCATTTTTGCGGATGGAGTCTGTTTTTTTTCAATCATTTCATGTGCCATAAGATCATAGTTTAGTTTTTCTCAACTATAAACTGTTTGGGAATTAGGTGGAGATTTAAAATAGATCGCCGTTAGAGAGAGAGATCACACAGGAGATAACTGTCACAGGAAGTAATACTTCAGGAAAAATCTGTATTGCAGAAGTAATGGCTTTATTTAATTTCATTTTAAATTCTACAACAAATTTATTTAGGCTGTTTCAATTTCGCCTACACGTTTCCTTCCTGGGCAGCATATCAAGAATATCCTGATGCTATGAGGCTGCCTCATTGTATTTCATGAAATCTAGGCCATTTCATGCAGAAACACTGTGTTTATAAAAACCGCCTCAGGCCTCTGGATGAGAAAGATTGATGCCTAAAGCCAGCAATCCCAGCTGAATGAGGTGAGCCAGACCCCATCTTCACCTGACTGATAAATGGCTTGGACTGATCCCCTAGCTTTGCTTTTTTATGTCGTCACCTGTCTTTGATGTCATCAGATAATTGCTCCTTTTAGAACTCGGAAAAGGGCCACTCAGCGCTCCTGGGATGGATGTGTATCCATGGTGACAATCTTTGTTATTCCACACTGCAAAAAAAAAAGGTTCTGTTTGTTATACTGGATGAGGAAAACACCTTTGAATGGAGATGGAGCACATCTGGGGCTGAGGAGAAAGGGAGACAGAAACATAAAGGCAGAAATTATCTAGGAGAATAGAGAGAGATGAGAGACAAACTATATTTGTGTTTGTAAGCTGATGAGAGAAAGGAAGAGAGGTGGATGCCGAAAGGATTCTCAATGTTCAGGGAAAGGAAAGTGAGCTTGGCTGTTGTTGGAGAAAGAAAAGAAAGACCTGCAGGATTACGATTCACAGAGAAAATCTATTTGAACAGCATAGATCTGAACCAGCTGATAAATATATCCACCAAGCCTCATGGTGTGACCATTTAGTTCTTCTTACTAGAGCTGGCACCTTTATCTTGTTTTACCTGCGTGCTCGCACCACGCATTTTTACAAGAACCATTGTGGTTCTTGTAAAATACCAATCTCAAATTCATATATTAATTAATTAATTTCATTGGTTCATTTGTGTGTTTGTGTTTCTTCTGCCTCCCTATACACCTTTAGTTCTTGTCCTCCTTTAGTGCCACCGTGCTAAACTTCACAGGTCAAAACACTTTGAATTACAGTCCTCTTCACACTCCAGTGCAACAAAGAAATTGGTCGTCCAAAGTTAAGCAGTTATTACAGCTGGATACTGCCCAATACAATTATGGCAGGCATTGCATGCCTTCCAGCCAGGGTTTAACTATGACTGGCTGTCATCATAATATCATATCATATCATATCTTGACAAGGTTATGAGAGTCAAAAAGTTAATACATGTGATTGAAACAATGCAGATTATACTAATCAAATATACTAAGATCTTTTTAACTTTTATACAGTAAGTGAATTTTTTATGTGGCAGACCAACACAAAATAATATGTAATTTTAAAGTAGAAGGATATTTATTTTTATATATTGCAAGTCTCTGGTTAATGGCAGTTTTCTACACCTAGAGATTGAAGATTTACATTTATTTTAAAGGGACAGTGTGCAACTAATTTGGCTTTCAATTAGCAAAAATCAAGTATTGCTTTTATAAATACATATTCTGGCAAAGTCTAATAACATCACATCAAAAATGCAAGCGTTCTCATAACTCAGAATTAATAGTTTATAAAGACATAGGTGTCACTGGGACACGCCATGTTGCGTCACCATTTCTGATTTCAGTGGCCAAAAGGGGACAAACCTGTTAGCCGTCCGCGTTTTCCTTATCTGTCTTCTATATGAGGACGTGCTGTCGGTGGAAGAGGAGTATAAAACAAGCAAAGACGACCGTAAATCATTATATTTGCCATTTTCTGTTGAAATTGAGGACCATCCATACTCTTTGCCCAGCGAGAGTGAAGAGAAAGTAACCAAGAAAAGTAAAAGAAGTAATAACTGGGAGAAAACGAGAGTCTATACCGGTACAGCTATTATTACTAGGTGGAGACAATTGATGAGGGAGCGGGGATTCAAAATGGATGCAGTGGTTGACAGGTAAATTAATTTAATATAACAGTGAAGTCTATTTTGGCATTAAGTTAGAAACAGGGCAGTGTAGTCCAGCAACTACTCTGTCATCCCGGACTTGGAAACAGTGCCAAAAACCATTTCACAAGATGACCCTAGCTGTTAGCTATTAGCAGTAGGACATGTTGACATTGTCACATTTTTGACATGTCACGGCTTCTGTTCTAGCTATTAAATGCGAGGTCATTTGTAATTAATTTAGCACACCACTAGATGGTATGCCAGTGTGTAAATCTTACACACTGGGGCTTTCAGTCTTGAAAAAATACTTTCAGTTTGGTTTAGGTTTGAACTTTGACTAGGCCATTCTGACTCATGAATATGTTTTAATCTAAACCCTTTCAAGTCATTGTTCTGCTGAAAGTGGAACTTCTGCCTCAGCGTCATCTCTTTCATAGCTTCTGGTAGTTTTTTTTCTAGGATTGCTTCATATGTTGCTCCATCCATTTTTCCATCAACTCTGACTAGACTGCATTCCCACAGTGCGATGCTGCCAATACCTTGTGTCACATTTGGACTGGAGTTTTCCATTTTATATATTAAGCATAAAGTTTAATGTTGTAGACATCTGTCCAGGGCACTTCTTTGACATGTTTAATGTGTCTCCTAAATTGTTTATGAGAAGGTGTAGAGGACTCTTCTAATGGCTTACTTACTACTGCTCTTCCATAAAGATTTGTGGAGTTCATTAATGAACTCTGCAGTTTACCATGGATCTCTTGGCTGCTACTCTGATTGCTGCTCCCCTTGTCAGTCCTGTGCCATAACTCCCACTTTTGGATTGTGGACTGAAAGGTCCTTGTTGAGATGGTCAAAGCTTGAGATGCTATTTTTAATCCACGTCTCCAAAACCTTGTCGTCGGCATGTCTGGTGTGTTCCTTTGTCTTCATGAAGCTGTTACATTACTGATGTTCTCTAACAAACCTCTGATGTCTTCATAGAAAAGCTGTACAAAAACTGAGGATAATTTATACACAGACAGACTGTGTTTGCTAATTTGGTGATATTTAAAGGAGATTGGTCGTGCTATATTTTATTTAGAGGTATCAAGATTTCGGGGGTTAAACACAAATGCATGCCAGATTTCAGATTTCTTTTGAAGACAATTTTCCTTACACCTCACGTTTATACACCACTCTGTGTTGGTCTGTCAAATGTGGTTGAAACGTGACAAATGTGGAACAGGCATAAATACTTTTGAGAGGCACTGTATTGTATGCTTTGTGAAAGCCTTCCCCTTTCTTCAGACTAAATGTCGAGATGACCAACTATACAATATGTAGTGTTATTTTAAAACAGGATGAAGTACTGATCACTTCTGGGTATCGTCTAGAGTCCACAGCAGGTTCAATTTCAAGCAAGTGTTAGATGGTGATGGATTTCTTAAAAGTATGTATGTACCTGGGGGAAAAAAATCCCCTCTAGAGATGTGACTGTAATACATGTTTTAAGTGTAAACCACATGGAGCCCATATCATGTGAAATTGCTCTCTGTCCATAGCCTTCTGTGACTGATCTACCCACGTCATGTTTGTTGTGATGTATACCAGAGTATTACCCGCAGTACTTGTTTCAGTGGACCCTCAAAGATATCTCTGGGGTTTGGAAGCAGCAGTCACTTTCCCTGCAGTGCATCGTAATGATAGAGGAAAGGATGCAATCGAAAAGAAAGCAAATAAAAAGACAAGAGCAGAAGTAAGGTGAAGAGCAGAAGAACATGTAAGATGCCACCTTGGTATAACTCTATATGTGCAGTGCTAGGAAAAAGTATTTGTCCTCTTATAAGTTACTTCTTTTTTATTTTTCCTTTTTGTTGTACTTGATTATTTTCAGATCATCCAACAAATTTTGATATTAGACAAATATAACCTGAGTAAAAACAAAAAGCAGAGTGCTTTCATTTATTGAACCTTAAATTGAACAAAATGAGTGATTACTCTGTCATAAAGGGACATACTGGTTTGGATAGGCTTTTGCCATTAAAAATGAAATCATCATTTGAAAACTTTTTATATTTACTCTGGTTCATATTGTCTGATATTAATTTAAAAGGGGCAAATATTTTCACCCATTTTAATTTCACAATATTTTGTCTTTCATACATATTTTCCTTGTATGTTGCCTGTCTAATATTTGTAAACTCATTTGTCAGTTTATTTCATAGGAAAAAGGGTGGCCATTGTTTGATTATAGAAACAAGTAACAATTCAACAAATGTTCTGGACATGTACTGCCATTACCATATAACATAGAAAGGATTCCTGGATCAATGTGTGCTTCTCTGCTTTATTGTGTCTCTGCTCTGTCTTCTCTAACCCCCAGTCGGTCGTGGTAGATGACCGTTCACACTGATCGTGGTTCTGCTGGAGGTTTTGCCTTCCTGTTAAAGGGGAGTTTTCCTCTCCACTGTCGCTTCATGCATGCTCCGTATGAAGGATTGCTGCAAAGTCAACAACAATGCAGACGACAATCCACCACACTTCCGTGCTCTTTCAAGAGGAGTAAATGCTACTTGTCAAGACGCAATGCAACCTGCCATGAGTTGACATGTGTTGTGAACTGCCGCTATATAAATGAAATAAAATTGAAATTGAATTGAATACATTTACAGACTTATGCATAAACCTCTATGCAGTTCTATAAGTTTCCATCAATATTTTTATGCACATTTTGAAGTATCATGTTAAAAAAAGTTGACAGAAATGGCAAAAAATCAATCAATAACTTACTCAGTTTTGCAAAAAAAGTT
Source organism: Fundulus diaphanus (assembly GCA_037039145.1). Taxonomy (NCBI): domain Eukaryota; kingdom Metazoa; phylum Chordata; class Actinopteri; order Cyprinodontiformes; family Fundulidae; genus Fundulus; species Fundulus diaphanus. Next base: position 20,148,129 of record CM073127.1, on the reverse strand, counting down.
TTACCACTCACTTAAGGTGGTTTCTGGTTTTTCAAAGAAAGAGTTAATGTGCATTAAAATAGTTAAAATGGGAGATGTAGTAGTTAAAATGTGAGATGTAAACATTATTGCCAAATATTTTCTGAAGCAGTAAATATTTACCTAACATGACTGATCAGCTGTTTCTGCTGTCTGCATCATCCTGGATATTCCCATCAAGCGCATGGAATTGCATTTCTTTCTCTATGGCTCTGAGCATCTTGTAACATCGCCAATACTAGTTGACATGACAGAACAATTACAACTTGCCCGATAGCAACACACTCCAGCAAACCTCTCTCCATTTTTCTCAGACGTGTGTACCACGTGTTTTTAACCTCTACTTCCTGTTTATTACCGCCATGTGTAACATCAACGTCTGACAAAATTTCACCTTGGGTAGCCTAGTTATTCACTCTAAACCAGTAGATGGAAGAAAGCCTAATTCACTTTTTCTTTTTCTTTTTTACGACATTTCAAAGGTTTGCCCAAATTTTGCTTAACAAATGGATTAAAACATAGTGATACATATCACCAAAAATGTTCATGCACATTCTTTTTCCCCAGTTTAAAAAAAGCTGAGCAGGCACACGATTGTCCTTTGTGTCATTCATCATAAATCTGATTGCATGTCCACAAAAGTATTTTCCATAAATCTCCTCAGACCATAACTGGATGTAAACACACTACATATATAATAATTTGCATTAAAAGCAATACTTACTGTAACTGAATAGACATGCCAATAAAAGCAGCAGCAATGAAGATGCACAGTTTAAATTTAGATTCAAAACTCTGTTCAGTGAAACAGTGGAAACAAATGATCCCAATTGGCGGTCTAATACAAGCTGAATGGAAGCTCTGTAAATGTAGATGAAAGGGTGTTGCCTGGATAAAAAAAAGGTGTGATTATTAATATTCAAGACAAACTGCTCGCTAAAAGATAACATATATGCTGATAAATGTACTGTCTCTGATTTAGCAGCATCAGATGTACATATAGCCTGAAAACTGGGTCATACATTTTTGTACATGTTGCCACTAGGTCTATCTTTGGGAAGCATAACATCTCTTTTCATTGTTTTGCCAAAAACATTCAGGTCCATATGCCAGATAAAATAAGCAGCAATAATGCTTAAATCAAAATCTGGATGATTTTTAACCTCATTGGAAAGAAGACCGAGATCATCTGTTTTGCCCAACCACCCCCCACCCCCACCAAGCTCGAGGGCCGATGCCCTCTTTCCTAGAACTATAGCAGCCTCTCTGCAGTAAGGGAATCAGGTGTTATTCTTTCCATTTCTCTTGTTGGACAAACAGATCAGTGCTGTTATTAAATGTGGCTTTTTCTAGCTGTGACTCGTGAATAGAGAGAAGCCTTATCTTTCTTTTTTGGGATCTTGAGAAGGTTATTCATGTTTTTATCACCTCTCGTCTGGACTATTGTAAGTCTTTCTACACTGGGCTAGACCAATCATCCCTGCAGCATTTACACATTGTTGAGAATGCTGCAGCTCATCTTTAAACTGGTACAAAGAAGCATGAACACATTACTCCAGTGCTAAAATCTCTTCTGTGGCTTTATGTTTGACATTGCATTGATTATAAAATTCCATTCTTCACCTTTAAAGGTTAAAGCCCAGGGGTCTTGATCATTAAATTAAAATCTGTAATAGTCAGTTTTAACAACAACATAAAAAATAAACATCAGTGTCGGACATAAAAATATATATCTAATTGATCATATATGCCATGGGTGTCAAACTCCAGTTCTTATGCACTGGTTTCTTGCCACTTTTAGATTTGTCTCTGCTTTAACACATCTGAATCAGATAATTAGGTCATTAGCAGGACTATGGAGAACTTGACTGCGTGCTGAACCAGCAATGCAGTGGAACAGGGTAAAAATTAAAAGTTGCTGGACACATGCCCTCAAGGATGGGAGTTTGACACCCATAAAATTTACGGTTTATCTCCAAATGATTAAAACATATTTAGTTTAACTGATAAGCCACCCTAGTGTAGAGATAACCAGAAAAAAGATTCAGACAATCAAATTAGGCAGAAAACTGGGAAGATGGAAATGAATAACAGCTCTCCATCTTAGATTGGAAAGTGAAGTCTTTCAGAAAACAGTACAGTCGTCCTCACAGACAATCCTTACATCCACCTATAGGTGTAATTTTAACTGATGTATAAACAGTAAAAATTATATAATAATAATAATGATTATTATTATTATTAAACCCAAACTCAGCATGGTGTATAGACTGATTGAGGTGTGCACCCTTTTCCTTCATGCATTCCAGTTATTGTATTAGTAATAATGGTTTGTGTATGGATGCATTATTCATGCATCTGGCTATGGGTGTTTGTGATGGACACCAGACTTGGAACCTTCTTTCTCAATCCGTTATCGTATTTAATACCTTATGTCTAATAAATATACATACTTTTTCCTTTTAATATATATGATATATATTTAATATAGAATACAACTAAATCAATATAGCTTTTCAGCAATGTGAGGTAAGTTGTAGGTCTGGTGCAAGCCTCCTCATTTACTCTACCTGACAGCTTCCTTGGGATGGTTTTGCTCATATAAAAACAACAACAGATGCAGTAGATTTTCACAGTATAGAGCAGAAAATCCACAGAGCGATGAGAATGGATTTGTGGGTCATCAGACATTGTTTTGAGGGTTTTATAAAGCCCGTCGAGGCAAAGTTGGGGATTTTGAGTCATATAAATTGACCTGATTTTAAAAGCATGGAGTGGAAAGTGGGAAAATAGGACTCAATAGATGGAGCAAAATAAGAAATAAAACAACCAACAGAGATGTTCTCTAAACTGACCACATTCTAAATGGTAATTATAGGAGAAAGAAGGAATTAGCTTATGAAAATGGTTGGATGCCAACTGTGCAAAATAATTTTAAAGGAAAACAGATAATAATTGGGAAACCCATAAAAAGCCTTGAACATAATGTTCCAGTGTTATAATTTTTTTTAACGACTATGTTAGACTTTGATTTGCCTTGCTTGTTTCCAGTATACATATGATCCTGATGGAATTTTGCACGTTGCATTAATGTCACTTTGCTTGAATAGGTTTTGCAATAAGAGTTTTGTATTGTTCACACATCTGTGGAAATATTGACCTAATCCTTTTTGGATTAGTGCTAAAAATTCTCCTTTGGTCTGTAGACTCACCTTTATTGATGCTCAGTTTTTTGTGTGGTAGCCCAGGAGAAGACCTCACTCAGTAAAACCAAAATCAGATATAATTTCACTGTCTGCTGCCTACATTGATTTTTCCCAAAAGCTGTCATGGTTTCATTCATCCCTGCTGACATGTTACACATTCCTTAAACCTACCATGCAGCCCCCTGAAATGAAAATCGTCAGACTTTGGTGCTGTTGTAAAATGAAAGTAACATTTGTGAAGGTACACCTTTGCATAAATAGAAACCACTTTAAAGAAGATGATGGAAGATGCTCAGATTAAAAAACAAAGTTTTTGTTTTTTAAAGTTTTTGTTTTGTCATCTTGTGAGCTAAAGAGAGCTGGGGTAACCCAATTGCATTCCACTTTTGGAGCATAGCAATGAACAACAAAAAAAAAAAACCAGTTTATCCTTAGGGTGACAAGATGACCGTAAGATATTAAAGAACTGCAGCTCATACTTACTGACATTTACTATTTAAATGAATTGAAGTTCAATAAATTCACTCCTCTGACCCTGGTTTCGATGGAAATGAAGGGTACAAAACACAGCTATAGTTATAAACAATGTTTGCCTTGAAAAAATAAAGAGAAACCTTACTGAAAGTGATTGCATGCCATGTAATGCATGCAGCTCATAACAAAGCGTTTACTTATTTATATATAGGGTCATTTGCTTATATCTGCTGTATCCAAATTATATTGTCAAAGGACAAATGAAAAAGCAAAAACTAATCCCCCTAATCTTCTCTACCAAGACGGACACAATCCAAGAGCACATTGTGTGCTTTGCTTAAATTAAAAAGATTTATTGCTATTGTAAAAGAGGAAAGAAGATTGGGATAATGCATGGTCAGCTGAAAAGTTGTGTTTCTAAAAGCATCCTGCAAAAACATTCAAGCCACTCAACAGTTACTATACACATACAAAGGGATTGTTTAGATCAGGGTTCTCAAAAAGTGGGGGTCGTGACCCCATTGGGGGGTCGTGAGACACCTCTTCGGGGTCGCAAGATGATTTGATGGTGATGTCCTAAAAAGGTTTAGTATTTCCTGCACTTTTTTGTAAGACTTCTTATAAAAAATCTGACTTTAATTTCTTAATTTTCCGACATTATTCTCGTAATATTATGACTTTATTCTCAAACGTTCCAAAAAAAGGACCCCCCCTTCCAAAAGGGGGTCACCAGTATCTGGCACTGTGATTTTGGGGACCCCTGGCTTAGATTAAGAAAGTTTGGGAACCCCTGGTTTAGATTAGAATAGTCAGTTCAGACTGAAATTCAACTGAGAATCTGCCTATTCGTATACAATCTGATCGAATTTGCGCTCTTTTGCCAAAAAACATCATGCTCACCACATTTCTGCAATTATCATTTGCAAAAGATTTCTCATAATGTGCCACTTTTCCGAGGAGCTAACAAAGGAAGCATATTATAATATTCTGTGTGCAACCTTAAAACTGGCAATGTGAACACCATTAGATGAAACTTTTTGTGTCAATGTTTCTGGAGTGAAATGGTGGAATAGTTTGAGTGTGCCGTTAAAAGGGAGGTCTACATATAAAGCAGTTCAAAAAGAGATATGGACTTTTATCAAATACAAAGAAAAGCAAGGTAAAATCTAGTGAATATTAGTCAGTTAGTTGCTACTTCTTGATTAATCCGATTTTGTCGTTATTATTTAGGTAATATAATTCTTGACTAGTACTAGGTGTATACACTACTTCCCAATCTGTTGTGTACATGTAAACCATATAAAGAGGAGAGGTTTTAATGTGGTGATTATGTTTTATTTGCTTTGCTTTTATGTGAGCATGTATATATATCATTGTACGTCTGTATACATATCAATATATGGTTTACATTCATGAAACAAAAAAACTGTAGCTCGCTGCTTATCTTTGGGGATCTTTAAATTTTTCTATTCGATGTCAAATATTCAACAGTCAGTTGTTCCTGTTTCATGAAGTTAAACACCTTTACAGGAATAACGAAAAAATTGCTTCTTTGGTACACAAGCACTTAAAAAAAGAACAACAATCAAGAGTCAATTAAAAGCAATTTCTTTAATACTTTAGCATTTTGATAGTTTTTATCCACTTACGCAGCCTACATTTGGATTAACCAATGTTTATGTGTTTAGATTTTCTTCATTTGTTTGTTTATGTGGGACAGCACTCACAGACTGTTGTACGCAGGAATCAAGCAGGAAAAATGACCCCACATTACCTGAGCAATAAATGGAAGAAAAGTGCAGGATTATTTACAGGTAAAGACAATTTTTCCGAAACAGAACTGGGAGGGTTTGCTGGAAAAGGTTGAGCCCAAGTTGTCTAAATGGAAATGGCTGCCATCCCAGTTGTCCTACAGGGAAAGAGCTCAGATCGTAAATAATTTGGTCCACTCATCTCTGTGCCACAGGCTTGTCACGATGGTCCTACCGGCTAGCCTAATTGAAGATATTCAGCATTTAATTGCTTAATTCTGCTGATCTGGGTAGCATTGGCTGAAAGCATCTGTACTGTCTTTGCTACGATATGGTCATTGTTGGCTGCATTTGGCTTGATTGCTTCTCTAGAAATTTGGACGTCTTGGAATGGATACCCGTCTTTTTCAGGTTAAAACAGCAGGGCTCGATCTGACAGGATTAACAGTCTTCTATTGCTTAGCATTGGATTCTTGGAAAACCTAATCCTAGACCTGACCTGTGGCTTTTTCAGGGCAGAATGACTGTGGCGCAGGACTGTTTGGTGTCATCTTAAGGAACCAAGTTCATTCAAGCGGGGATTGTGAAATTAGGTCACCTCCGAAAACTATTGATGAAGAGGAAATGCAACATTACTTACATCAAGTCCATCAGAATCTTAAAGAGGATTCTGGAAGACATCTGGCAGTCTTCACCTTTGCCACAGAGTATTTGCAGAAAACCGTGTAAGATCCAAACTTTGGATCTTACCCCTAAAGACATTTGGATGATCCTGTGTCAGCCACCAGTTAAAAAACAGGTTGATGACCTCCAATGGTGGATTATTCACGGATCAAAGGCTAGAAACAAGTACAGAGCTCCCGCTGACCCACCTGCTAAAGAGGGATGTCCTTTTTGTGAACATTGAGAGTCACTGGAACATTTGTTTTATCCTGTTTGATGTAAAAAAAAGCCTCTTTAGGATTTTGAACAACTGGATGGAAGCCCGGGTTGAGCATTTCTCCAAAGTTGTCTTTTGGTCTGAAATACGCAGCTAGAAAAAGTAAGACTGAGACTGCAGAGCCCTAATCAATTTTCCTTTTGGAACGGCAAAGATAGCAATTTGGAAAACAAGGAAAAATAAAAGATCTGGACCGGGCTGGACCAATGTGGGGCTACCTTTTACATGGCTTCAGGTGTGTGGTTTTAGTATTTGTGATTTATTTGTCAATGTATTTTTCCTTCTTTCTTTCTTTCTTTCTTTCTTTCTTTCTTTCTTTCTTTCTTTCTTTCTTTCTTTCTTTCTTTCTTTCTTTCTTTCTTTCTTTCTTTCTTTCTTTCTTTCTTTCTTTCTTTCACACCACAAAGCAATCCCAAAATGGCCCGTCAGTCAGCCTTGAGCTGCGTGTGCAGTCAATAGATTTAATTGACAAAATCATCAACATAGGACTTTGACTTTTAAGCTGTGAATTTTTTGGTCAAGCTTTCTCCCATTTGAAAACTTGAAAGCATGATTATAGCAATCATTAAAGGGAAGTAAAACCTTCAGAACAATTTTAATTTAGTCTGAAATCCACATATGAAATAAAGGAGTTTTGCCAAGAGCATTCTTATTAGACTTTCAGCATTTCTTGTTAATTGTGGTCGTGACCCTTTTTTATTCCACACCTCCTTGTGGTAATTGACAGCTTCGGTTGTGTTTATCTGCCTTTTTTGCTCCTGTGCACTGACTTTCTGGATGCTTTTTAAGCAAGAATACAAACCCCCCTTCTTTTGTAGCTCTTTTGCAGGGTTTTCTCTGCCGTTAATTAGTTTATGTTTATAGATTGTAACCTTTTGCATATAACTCTACATCATTAGGTATCTTTGCTTCTTGATGCGGTTATATGGATTTAAACACCCAATACAGACGTCTCTAAATTATTTAAACTCTGATTTTTGGCCAAGTTGGTCTGTAAAGTTTGCGCATCAGCATCACAGGTCCCCCAGCACATCTCAGTTTGAGAGTGACGCAGTTGCTGCTGAAACGCTCAGAACCTGGAGGGAACAGAAATAAGAAAAGCTGACTGCAAGTCTTACATTTGCTGTCAGTGTTTCTGACAGCACATACTACCATGCAGCCTTCACCTGTGAAAATATCACTTACACATACATGTAGACACACTCCCCCAAACTGCTATGGCAAGCCAGAAAGAGGAATTGAAATAAACAAAAAAAAACTTTTGTGACAGTTTAAGAGTGAAGATCACTATAATGGCAAAGGGAAGGTGCACTGACTCTGCTGTTGTTGACAGTGGGTTGAGCTGTGTCTGCATTATTAATGGGAGCATACTCTCCATATGCTGTTTATGTGGTGCCACATGTTGTTTGGTTTTGTCGGAAAAGTCCATTTTCATGTGTCTGTTTAATTAAAAAACTCGCAAATTATTTCTTGGGTTTCAGGACAAGTTTGAAATGCAAACAAATAACTGGGACTAATTGGAGGTTTAAAACTTTCTCTTAGTGTTGTCGCAAAATTGAGCTATGTTAAACTATATTAAAGTTCTTAACCAATTAGTCTCAAAATCTATAAAATAATCTGAGGGATAAGATGTCTTTTTGACATAAAACATTATGAGAAGAAATCCATATATTTTCAAGGATTAAGATTTGTGCAGAATCAATTCCACCAATTTAATTAAAAGGAAGATATTATAAGAGCACACAGCAGGAGCTAGCAATCAATACAATCAGTAAATGAATGTCTAATATCTATTCACCCATAATTACTTGAATAAAAGGAATCAGAACTACAATGAGTTATGAAAGGGCTCAAAGCCATCCCCAGCGAACCGGCCCTATGCCAGGTGCCTTCTGGCACATAATGTTACACGACCATCACCTGTCGACTACTTGGGGAAGGGGGGTAATACTAAGGTTTGGACTGATTTGCAAGAGCACTCAGTCTTAAAAGCTAAATGTCTTTAAAAATGTATTAAGTGACATCAACCATAAGTTTCAGATGTTTGGAGGACAAGCAAACAAAAAACTTGCTGGAATTTTGCATAAAAACCAAGGAAAATATAATTTTGGCAATAGAGTTTGCCAAAAAACAGCCAGTGTGGCTGATCAGGCTACTCCATGATTAGATGGGATTAGATAAAAAATATTTTTGTGAACCGCTTTCAGAATGTATTCTATAAGTCTCTGTCTTTCAGGTTAGCCAGATCAGATCCACCCCAGTTGCAGACATGGGGGGCTCAACCAAGGGAGTTAAACACACGAATGAATGTAGGATCTGAAGTCTGTTTAGAAAATACTGTGAAGAACAGGAGACAAATGGAGGACCTTTTAATGACAGTTGTATATGTAACACCACTCAACAGATCTGTTAGTTAGACTGGAAAACAGTTATTTACTGACAACTGCCAAAACAAAGCAGGCTTTTACGAACATCTGAACAAAAACATTTTTTATTACATTTTATCCAAATTTGGAAGTAAATAAGTACAAAAAGAAAGAAAGAAAAGTCTTAAATCTTAAATCTTACATGATTTTATTTTATTTTAGGTAGGCCTATAAAATAGAAAATGTCAACCAATATTGTTTTGAGTAATTCTTCAAGCCATTCACGATTAATGACCAAACACAAAAAGAATGGTCAGGTTTGAAAATTAACTAATTTGAAGAAATATTAAATTCTTGTTTTCAACACATACTTTATTTATATTGAATGTTATATCTGATACTAATCATGCATTTCTTTGCAATCCAGTTTCTTTGTGTTTGTTCCATGTAGAAATATTTTAAGTCCATAAGTCAATTACACAGCAAATTTTAAGAAGAACATTTCAATTTTAAATGAAGCAAATTAATGGCAATATGGTTAATAATTCATGATGTTGATACAGTTATCAAATTTTTTTTCTCCTGTTCAGGACTTCGAAAAACCTGAAAAACACTGTTATGCCTCCCTCTTTTTTTGCGGTTGCATCATTTAATTGCCGTTTCTCTCAACATTTAAAATGTGTCCCAACATTTCAGATGAGAAAGCATAAAGATCGGGTCCTCTGCAAAAAAACCTCAACAAGAGGGAAAGGTCAAGGATTTCATTTAGACAGGAAGTGGATGGTGTGCCTTAATGAGTGTTTTTTCTTTTATCTTGGATAACATCTATGAGAAACTGTGGAGAGGTAAGAGTAAATTTTGGTTTCCGAATACAAAAGCGCAATGGCAGTGAATTTTGACAAGAAAGACACATCAGAGGGAGAAAAACAAAATGTAATGGTTTTGGGTTTTCTTTGCTTAGGTTTTTCGACAATTGAACATTTTTTAAATGAACCCAATGTTTAATCTGCTGTTATTGATTTCAAAAATGCTAGAATCCTGGAGACTGAAGCAACAGAGTGGAAGATTACAGAGAAATGGACGCTGCTAATAAATAATTTTAATTGACTGAGCGTCACTGTTGTTTGGGCCTCAGGCATTACAGGATAGGATTTGTTCAATAAAAAATGAAGGAACAAATATTGATCAGGAGGCCTCCAACACATTTTCTCCAGAAGATTTTCTGTGGTTCTCCCACTACCAAGAAACCAACAGGAAACACACACAGGTTCCCATTTCCTCCCGCAGAACTCCTCGGTCACCTGCCAGATTTATTCACATCACAGCCTGGTGCAATCCACAGGCGAGTTGTGCCAGCAAGTATATTGTTGCTGTTATATGGAGCCTCATGTTTCCATCAGATGACGCTGCGGTGCGTTTGCAGCACTCTCGTAAGTTTTTGTTTGAACAAATAACTATGTGAGGCTACCCTCAGTGAATATTTGCATGTAAAATCGTTTATATTTCTCTGTAAAAGGGTGTAGTCAGAGTAGCATGAGATAAGCCTCCTGGCAGTTGTTGGGGCTCCATGTATCTAACCAGCATCAGTTAGAGACGCGGTCGGTGGATGAGGGATCAGGCAGTTCTTACGCTTGGGAACTGCAACATTGCAGTTGGCTTGACAAGGACAGCTATTTTGTTGTTGCCCACCAACACAAGTCTACAAATATAACTTGTAAAAGTGCTCAGACATAAATGTATATCAAAAGCAATAAAACTCTCAGAGTGTGTCTACTTATGAATGTACAGACACATCCGAATGACTACCACATTATGCAAATTACACACAGTACGTTCAGCTGTAAGTACTACTTAGTGACACACTGTATATATTTTAAGCAAGAAAAAGATTTATCTTTCAGTGCACATGTGCACACTGCAGCTGCTCCCTCCAGGCTTTTAGTTCAACTTCTTGCCTGGACTTTGATCATCCCTCCACTGGTTCCATAGAGCTCTCCCTTTAGTAGTTTCAGGTGCACATATTTGGGCTCAGAGGTTAATTTGTGTGGCTGAGGCAAAAGGGTATATAGTTGTTGCTTTGCAAAAGTATTCACAATAATGATGTGATGTGAGTAAAATAAATGTATCTATTTTGTCTATTTAGTCATGATTAATCACATTTTAACAAATAGCACTATTTTACACTATGAGCATTTTTTTTATTTAAACAAATTTTGTTTGATGACTGAATCAATAAATAGAAGTATACAATTTGTAGTACGTTGACATACAGCAATTTCTTCTTTAACTTGATGGAAAGGGGAATCAGTCAGTTGGCACCAGATTCACTTGCTCTCACACATTTACTCATGTACACCAAGTTAGATGTTATGTGGATGTGCATTCCACTATGTGATTAAATGTGTACATTTTTTTAAGTGGAAAGTTCTCTATAGTCATTTAATTGAAATGTTAAAGTTGGTTGTCCCGAAGCCAAAGAGGAAGATGAGAGGTGAGCGAGCGTTAGTCTCTGCCCCCAAACTATGGAATAATTGCCTCTGCAAATCAAGACAGGCTGACTCACTTGCTGTTTTAAAATGTTCTCTTAAAACACATTATTTCTCCTTGGCTTTTAACTCAGTTTGATAAATTGTTTTTTCTTTAAAAAAATTTATTATACATTTTTTTTATCTATTTTTATTAGTTTTATTATTCTGATGTTTTATTAATTTCGCTTGCTAGACCTGGCGAGGATATTTCTGTATGTTATTTGTTTTAATCGGTGTACAGCACTTTGGTCAACGGTGTTATTTTTAAAGTGCTTAATAAATAAGGTTGTATTGCATTGTAAAAAGTCCCAGCACTAATTCATACCCCTGGAACATTTCTCATATTTTGTTGCGTTACAACAACAGCTACATCAGCTACCATAACTATGCAGACGACACACAGCTCTACATCACCAAGTCACCAGGTGACTTTGAATCAGTTCAAGCACTGAGTAAATACCTGAAGAAATCAATGCATGGATGTGCCAAAATTTTCTTCGATTGAATAAAAACAAAACTGAAGTAATAATGTTTGGACCAATAGAGGAGAGATCAGAAGTTAGCACACAGCTTCAGCTGCTTCAGCTAGGAACCACTGATCAGGCCCGAAATCTGGGAGTAGTAATGGACTCAGGATCTGGAAAAACTAATCCATGTATTTATTTTTAGTCGAATTGATTACTGCAACGGTGTTTTCACAGGTCTGCCTAAAAAGTGGATCAGACAGCTGCAGCTGATCCAGAACGCTGCTGTCCGTGTCTTCACTAAGACGAAGAATCTCTCTGTATTCTCTGTATCTCGGAGAATAGACTTTAAAATACTTCTGTTAGTCTATAAATCCCTGAATGGTTTAGCACCTAAATACATCACAGACTTGTTATCAGTGTATCAACCATCCAGACCGCTCAGGTCATCTGGCTCCAGCCTTCTCTGCATACCTAGAACCAGAACTAAACACGGAGAAGCAGCATTTAGTTCCTACGCTCCACTTATCTGGAACAAACTTCCAGAAAACTGTAAAAGTGCGGAAAGCCTGAGTTCCTTTAAATCAAGATTAAAAACACATTTGTTTAGGATTGCCTTCGACTGTTCTAGTTAAACTGTTTTATTGAAACATCATTAGTTCAACTTTGTAGTCCAACTGTTTTTAATGTTTGCTTTTAGTTTATATTTTTCAATGTTCTATTTTGTTTCTACATTTTATTCCTACTTGCTTTTATTCTGTTTTATTTTCTTATATTTTAATAATGTAAAGCACTTTGCATTGTCTCTGTACTGAAATGTGCTATACAAATAAATTTGCCTTGCCTTACAACCAGCAACTTCAATGGCGACTCTGCAGGAGCAGATATTTGTGCACTCCAAAAATGTGTCTATTATGTAGGAGTAACCAGAAGAACCCCTTTTTGAAAAAGAAAACCAAAAGAATTGCTATTTGTGGTTTGATGCAAGCCACACCAGAGACACCCCAAACAAATGGAAATAGGAAATCCGGCCGTGTTAGATCGAGACTGAACTTTTTGCCTTGCTTAGCCTGAACACTAAAGTGAAACGTAGTGGTGGCAGTATCATGCTGTGGGAATGATTTTTCCCCCAGATAGGACAGGAAAGCAATATGTATGATTATCCTTAAATACTTATGATACTTATGTGCCTCCCTGCCAGATAGCCACAAACCAGCCAAAGTCCCTCCCTTAATCCAATTAACAATCTTATTCAAAACTACAAAATTCTTGGCCACAGACAAGGCTTCATCCAAACTGTCAAAACTTGAGCTACTTTGCGCTGAACAATGGGCAAAGATGTGATCCTCTAAATTCACAAAGTTGGGACCCATACCTCGAAACTGGCAGCCTAAATTACAGCAAAGATTTGTATTGGGAATACAAATGCATGCCATAGTTTTCTTTCTTTTTTAGAAGACAATTGATAAAATCATGTATTTTCTCTGATTTTTCAATTATACATGACTTTGAGTTAGTGTATCACACTGACTCTATATGAATATACTTTTATTTTATGGTTGTACAAAATGTAAAAATGTTAGAGGGTAATAAACACATTGGCAAGGCACTCGTTTGACATTAAAAAAGTAAATGTTAATTTTTTCAAGTTTCAGCAGTTCATTCCTTTTGCTTGCCTTTGGCATTTCCTGTCCATTTTTTTTAATGGGATGACCTTGGACCTGTTCATGTTAAGAAGAATAGTCCTTTTGTTTGTAAACACACTTAACATTGACCCCTGATTTATTCAAGCATAAAGAATGCACCCAGTATCGAGGGACGAATCACTGTGGTGACCACGCTTACCTATTAAAAGAACCAATTTTTAATTCTATCTTCAGGCGTTCTGTTAGTAACAGCCTATCAGAAAGATATAATTAGTTCCAGTTTCTTCATCTGAGCATAAGAAAATACCAAAGATAATATGGTTTGACAGGCATAAAATGGTATTTTTACATAAACAAGTTGCTTCCATAGGAGTGAGTTTCTAAATGTAGGTTACAGTAGATGAATCAAATAATGCATGATGAATCTTCAGGGTCATTTTTTTGCTAGTTATCTTTTATCTAATTTTTGACATGTTTCAATAATTGTTCAGCTGATTCATTTCCTTTTTTAGATTAGAAACTTTTTTTGTTTTTCTGTTATTTGTAAAAAAAAAAAAAAGGAAAGTTAATTTGTATTTTATGTAGAAACTCGTGGTTTTCGAATGTTTCAGGTAAAGCCCCCATTTAGAAGAGAGAATTCAGCATCATATAATAATGTTCATAATATAATACAGTCTCACTAATACACAAAGAAGGCCTTCTGAATTAATGCAGCACTATGTACTTAAGCTAGAACTGTAATTTAAAACTTTAGCGCCCCTGAAGGTCACTGGCAACACTGCACTGTCGCAAAATTAAACAGTCTCTCTGCGTCTTTTGGAATCTGATAGCAGACCAATTTGGACCCGCAGATTGAGAAGTCATCAAGTTACTTGTAAAGACAAGGCCACATTCACCCCTCCAGATTAAATCCTACTGTAATGAACTGAGAAAGCGGACCCAGAATTCAGCCAGACCAGCAGAGGTTCAGTTTGATCTTCTTTTATTAACAAAAAGCAAAACAGGGAAAAAACCAAAAAGGACCATCAATCCAAAAGACGGCACAGAAGCGGACGGATTCTCGGGGCAGACCAGGCAGGAACATACAGAACGGGATGGCACAGGTTTCTGGAGACAAGGTGGTTGAAAATCCAAAAAGCAAAACATAACAGAACTTGCAAGAGGAGAACTCACCTCCACTCAACAAGACGACCTGGCACTGATGTCTGGTCTCGACAGTTTATATGGAGGAGGAAGCAGGTGAAACCGGTCAGAGATGATTGCAACAGGGGTGGAGTAAGGCAGGTGTGCAGAGTAGGCAATCAGACCAGACATCAGTGCCAGAAAAACAAGAAATAAATCAGAAACCAAAGCTGAAAAGCCGACAGGACAAACAGACAGAAACTACACGAACTTACTAAGAAACAAAATCACTCAAAAGTACAAATCTAAAACAGAAAATAAAGCTAAGACCAAAACAGATGACAAAAACAGGATAAACTAACCGTAAATAAAACCCCAGACCAAAACACTCAAAGTAACCAGAGAAACTAAAGCAGGAGAGTAAAATAACTCAAAAATAAAACCAGAACAGAAGCCAGAATATTACACCTACATCAGAGAACCAAATTAAGTCTGAAAAGGTAAATGTCATATCTGTTTTGTTTTGCTGTTACAGCAGTCTGAGCTCGGATTGCGGTAACCTAGAATGGATCATGTGATCTAGAGTGCCGCTCTGGGTCACAAGATCCATTCAGTGACCCTCTTGAGTTACATCAGAATCAGAATTAGATATACTTTAATAATCCCAGAGGGAAATTACTGTTTCAGTACAACCGCCATAACATACATCACAAACATTTCAGGGGGAGACGATTTACTGAGGCCATGCTGCCAAGGACACCGCCTTACACGGTGCCCACAGGGCGCTGCTATTGACTCTGTGGAAAGAGAGGAGCCACACTAGGAAGGGAGAGGGAAAAACACATATATCACACTTTATCCTATTACCAGGATACAGTTTGAGATATCAAAAACCTCAGCACGAAAAGCACAAACAAGACGAGACACATATAAGCAGAAGGTTAACATTGGAGACTCGTCGCGTGTAAGTTCATGAGATAAATGTGCGTTAGTAGTGTGTGCATGTTGTGTGAATTTTTGTATGTCCATGAGCACCGTCCAGCAGGCAAGTGTTCTTGATGTTGGAAAGTTTTTCTCACTCGCGCCACAGCTTAACGCATCCACAGATGTCCGCGGGGGAGGAGGCAGCGGGGGGAGTAGTTCTGGGCCATCTCGCCATAACATCCAGGGGAGTTTTAGATAATGGGAAAGCCTAATTAAAATACACAATTTGTTATGAGAACAAGCTGTACCAACTTTTCCATCAGCTTTAAGAGTCATTTCATCGCTGGCTCCACGGTTCCAATATTCCAAATTTGTTGGGCTTTTTCGCATTTCACATCCAGAATTTATCCCATCTCGCCTCTGAGTTCAACCACCGTAGCCAGCCTGTGTTCCAGCGCATCCAACTTACAGCTTAGCTCGTTCAACTTACTGTTCTGCTCATTCACTGCCTTAGTGATCGCATCGTAAGCTGCCGGCACCTGATCATGGCCATATTTGACACCAACAGTCTCTGAAGTTGCTGATACATCATAAATCCTCCGAATCCAAAAAGAAGAAATCCAAGTATCATGAATCCAAACATGTATACGTCTTCCACGTCCTCGACTGACAAAATCGAAAGACACACCGTAGACCACTTCTCCCACGGGTCCAAGATGTATCCAGCGAAATAAGTCCTATCGGGACATGCAGGATCCCCTGTTGCAAAAATTTGATCAGTAGCATTGAGAGACCAGCTGACGAGATCCATCATTTCTAGAGCTTCGGTTGCTATGAAGAGAGAGCACAAAAGACAAAAACCAAGTAGAAGCAGGAGAGGGGGAGCGGGGGAGCGCAAGAAGCAAGGAGCTGGAGAGGAGGAAAAATGCGACCGTCACTGAAGAGAGAAAGAACAGAAAAAGGTGAGATATTGAGAAAGGCAGCCCACACAGAGCATCGATTTGTGCCAAGTGCTGTATATTGACCTGAAAAATCATTTAATATATCTCAAATCAAGCTAATGCTTGAGTCAGAACTTACACAGGGCTGGTTTTAAATGATGTTTTCGGAACATAGTTTTTCTTTAAAACAGGACCTGATGTCTCAAGATGTTTTCTTTGTCAAAAAGGTTAAACCCCAAAAAGTTAAATAGAAATTAGTAGGCTGCAGTAAATTAGAAAATTAGAAGTTGAACTAAGAATTTAGGTTAACAGCACTTCTTCAGCTGAGTGTTAACCAATGTGATAACTCTAGCCTTCCCATCGTTCCTGACTCTTGGGCTACGTTCACACTGCAGGTCTTAATGCTCAAATCCGATTTTTTTTGTGAAATCAGATTTTTTTGCGTGGTCGTCACATTTCCAAATATATGCGACTTGTATGTGATCTCCTGTGTGAACTGAATGCGTTCAACCTAAGTGTCCCGCATGCGCACTCGAGGACGCGATGACGTCACACGTAGCAAGCGTCCTGAGTGTTTGCGGAAGTAAACATGGATTATAATGCTGGCGCGCATTTTGCGGTCATTAATTTATTTTCTAACCGGAGCTTTCCCTCCATTGACTGCTCTTCTCATTGTAGTCCGCCATGGGTGTCGTCTTTCTTCCCGCTTCTGCCTAGCAGGACGTAGAACAGTGACGTTTGTCGAGTATCTGTGACGTACAGGTCGGATAAATGCGACCCGGCCATACAGACACAGGTCGCATTTGAAAAGATCAGATACGTATCGGATTCAGGACCACATATCCAAGTGGCCTGGGTCGCATTTGAAAAAATCCGATCTGTGTTGTTCACACTGTCATAAAAAGATCAGATACAAGTCGCATATGGGCAAAAAAGTCGGAATTGGGTCACTTCAGGCTGCAGTGTCAACGTAGCCTTAGACTTAGAAGAATCAGTCTTATCTTGTGTGTTCCTACTTTCTAGGTTACTCCTGAGTACTGGATTTTACTCCAGTTCAGTTCTCGGTTCCAGAGTTATCTCATACCAAGTTGTTTCCTTGGGCTGAAGCTCCTGGCTGGCAGCGTGTGGCCTCCTGTTTCCTTGGACTCACCTGTGATCGAACCCTGCTCACACTCCAACGTACTCACCCGCCATCGTGTTCATCATACAAGCCTTACTCGGATCTGATTCACCTCTCTCCGGCTGAACCAGTCTCCCGGGCCCCACTCATTCCTCCCTGGCAGTTACCATCACCTTTCAAGTAAGCTAACACCAAACAATATTCCAAGATTCATCAACACATTCATTAACCCCACCTATCCTCTCCTGTGTGCAGTTGAAGTCCTGTTCTGTGTTCCGGATTCCAGATTAATTACTCAACCAATCAAATAAACATCTTAAACATTTTCCCTGTATCCTGAGTGTGTCCTGCATGTGGGTTAAATCACTAAAAACCATGACAGTTTTCGTTTTCAAAACAATAAGACTAAGAATAACAAATAATAACCAAGAAGTGAAAAATAAAAGATATACAGAAAAAGGAAAAAACAAAATACTAATTGTGTACAACACAGTTTTAACACTATTTCTGTGTAGTGCTGAAGAGACCACTTTCCAAAACTGTCCTTCATTCTTTTTTGTGCAACTTTCTAACATTACAAATTCTCCCACATTCTGAACACTTGTAATAAACCCGTGCACAACAATAAAGTGTTCAAATGTAAGTTGGTCAAACCTGCTGTGGTTCTCTCTTGTTAGGTTGCAGAGTGCTTATTCTGAGACTCTTCTTCCTCTATTTCAGCTCAGCCTTTATTTCTTCAAACCCCAGCAGTTAATGGAAAAGCTGAGCTTGCAGGAGAGGAATTGAGAGACGTATAATTAGGTACTGGACACCGTGACACAACTGAAGCCATCAGTGTTGACACTCTCACATCAACTACCATCTAAGAGACCACAAGCTCACCCAGGACTTTCTCATGAGCCTTCACCCTGTTGACCTATGACTGTGGCGTCACATTAATCATTAATTACATCATTAGGTTCACTAATGATACCATAGCTGGCATTCTATCAGTATAAGCGATGAGTCAATTTGTAGCACACATGATCTCAGACTACAAAAGACAATGGAAATGGTGAAATTACTTTGTGAGTTTCACAAAAGTACCCTCTACCAGTGATCATAGATGTCATGATCAATATGTGGGTCCACAGCATAGAGTACATCAGTTAGTTAGTTTAACACCCAGGCCTTTTTCAATCTAGAACCTAAATTGGATCTCTCTTAGTTTGTCATCTTCACATATATAAGCAGTGAAACAGTGAAGATGTTTAGTACAAATCTTCCAAAGCCCTCGGAGTTCCACAATCAGTCAAGTCTTCAGAAGATTCAGCAAAGATAAAGACACCGTATAGTCCAAAACCAATTTCCTAGTGTTAGCTCTTCCCCAAACATATCCCTGCACCTTGGAATAGGTATCCTCAGGTAGACGTTGATATTGACGTTGAGTAATTCTGCATCTTAATGATTTCTTGTGTTAGCTTTAGAATTAGTGTCCTTGTGGGTTGAATTTCTTGGTCTTCAGTCATTTGCATTTGTTCCCCTCTCTTCCTGCTCTTCCAAACCGGCTCCATATTAAGTGAATCAAACTCTCCCATTAATTGTTACAGTAATCATCTGAAGGATGACCCAACTGTACAACTCCTAGTGCTTCTAGAGGGGGTTGAGGACCGTCTACGCTTCTGTGTTTCCCAAGTATATCAAAGATGATCTGAGTTTTCTCACTAAGCTGTGACATCCTCACTGACCGCCAGAGCCTCTTTATTGCATCAAAGAACCTACAGGTCGTCCTCCTGAATCTCCAGCTAGCTCTTTTAACTACTAGGTTCTCCTCAGAGCTTTGTTGTTGGGATGTCCTTCAGACTTTCTGCTAGAACTCTGTGCCTTGCCTGACTGGGTTGTGGTCTGCCCATCTGAACTTTGTGCCTTGTCCCTCCTTCCAAGGCCACCTTTGCCCACTGGACCTGCATACTATACCCCTTAACGGTATTTCTAACAGTTTAAAACAAAATAAATAATAATCTCAAGTTTATTACATCAAAATATAACATGTTTGCTAGCTCATACCTGCTTTTCATCTAAAGCTGTTTTAGTCCCCTGTTGTACTAGCTCAGTAATTCAATTTCCAACTACCACTACTACTACTACTACCACCACTACTACTACTACTACTACTACTACTACTACTACTAATAATAATAATAATAATAATAATAATTGATTAAATATATGATGAGCTTTACATCTTAAAATCTCAAAGTACTGCCGGAGGGCAAAAGTGAGTAAATGGAAATAAACAGGCATTAAACACAGCAAGGGTATGCAAACATATAAATGCTGTAGCATTTTTTTAAATAGAAAGTCTACAGTTCTTTCTTAAAATATTCACCAGTCTATGGCATCCTCAGGTTGTCAAGTTGTCAGGTAGTCTGGTAGGGCATTGCGCAGATGGTGCAGCAGAGCAAAAGGCCCTGTTGCTCGTAGTGTGGAGTTTAGTCTGGGAGATGGAGACGGTATGAATTTGCTGAATGGAAAGCTTGAGTTGATGACTGTGGAGTAAGGAGTTGTTTCAGATAGGATGGATCATTGCAAACGGTGGGTAAGACACTTTGTATTCTATCCAGAGTGGTAGAGTGAACCAGTGAAGTCCCTGAAGGATTGGGGTAATTTGATAATGTTTCATTTGTCGCCTCAGAACTCAAGCTGCACTACTAGTAAAACTACTACTACTACTACTACTTCTATTACTAGAAGCACCCCCAGAGCATGATGCTGCCACCACCATATTTGATAGTGGGGATGGTGTGTTTAGAGTGATGTGCAGAGTTAGTTCTCTACCACACATAACGTTTTGCATTTTGGCCAATTCGTTCAATTTTGGTCTCGTCTGACCAAAGCACCTTCTTCCACAGGTTTGCTGTGTCCCCAACATGGCTTCTGGCAAACTGAAAATGGGACTTCTTATTGTTTTCTTTTAACAATGGCTTTCTTCTTGCCGCTCTTCCATAAAGACCATATTTGTGCAGTGCATGACTAATAGTTGCCCTGTGGGCAGATTCACCCACCTGAGCTGTGGATCTCTGCAGTTCCTCCAGAGTGACCATGGGCCTCTTTGCTGCATCTCTGATCAGTGCTCTCTTTGTTTAGCCTGCAAGTTGTTTGGGAGGACGGCCTTGTCTTGGTAGGCTTACAGTTGTGCCATACTCTTTCCATTTCCGGATGATGGATTGAACAGTGCTCCGTGAGATGTTCAAAGCTTGGGGAATCTTTTAATAGCCTGCTTTAAACTTCTCACTTCTCTGTTTGTCACTTTTCTGTTTGTTATTTGTAAAAATGTTTTAAACCATTTATTATTTTTCTTTCCACTTCACATCTGTATACCACTTTGTGTTGGTCTTTCACGTAAGATTTGTCCAGGCGCAGGAGTTAGGGAGCGCGTACTGTAACTGGCAGGTTGGCAGTTTGAATCCTGGCTCTGACTGTCTCAGTCATTGTTTCCCTGAGCAAGACCGTTCATCTGCATTGCCTGCTGGAAGTGGTCAGAGCCCGGTGCCCAGTGGTGCTGATGTATGGCAGCCTTGCTTCTGCCAGTTTGCCCCAGGGAATGTGTGGGTGGATGACTGAATGTTGTGCAAAGCGCTTTGGGGTCGTCGGACTTGATAAAACGCTATAGAAGTACAAGCTATTAAGATTCCAGAGATGTTTGTGGTTGTAATGTGACAAAATGTGGAAAGGTTTAAGGGGTATGGATACTTTAGCAAGCCTCTGTGGGTGTACAAAATGTAGAAAACTCTTTCCACTGTATAGAACTGTATTGTAGAAAATTTTAGAAAACTTATTAAAGTGTCCTTGAAATGGCATCAAAGTTGGACTCCTAATATCTTTGCATTGGCCATTTGCAGATTCTCATTTAAATGTTTTTCCTCCATTTGACCAAAAGAAAGAAACTCAAATATCCACCTCAGACTCAAATATTTTGAATATAGTAATTTGGAACTATAACATAGCTTAAGATTTGACAGCTTGAGCTTGAAGACAAAGTTTTGTGACGTTCAATGCAAATAAACAGAATATTAAGGCAATTCTCAGCAATGTTTCTTCTGAGAATTACCTTTCCATCTGTTTGTTTAGATGCAACAAAAAAGGTTAAGTAAAAGCTTTTCGAAACAAGGCTTAATTAGGTAGAAACTGGACAATCAACAGCTCAGGAGAAAGTGTATTTGTTTTAGCCTGTTCATTAGTCTGTGCATGGAAGTGTGCTTGAAAGTGTCCAATTAATGAGCACATATTCTACCTGTGTCAGAGTCTTGTTGGCAATTAAGTCAACATCACTGAAAGTAAAACTGTCTCTGTGGTCACAAAACGGTGAGCAAGTGGATAATGTCATTAAAGATCTATGATGCTGCCGTATTGTTACAGAGGCTAGGGCACATTATTGCCACAAAGTGTCAAACTTAGTGTTGGATTTTAAGATGCAGATTAGCACGTAACCAATCAAATATTGCCCCTGAAGAAAAAGCTGAAATATTATTTAGACTTGGACTGCACAGATATTTATGGGACGCATGGTGGGATTCTGTGAAAATGCATTGCAGGAGCTGGCAGCAGATGAAACAAAGATAGTGGGTGCTTTTTCGTGTGAAAGACTCCATTTTAAGGCAATAGATCCTTTTCTTGGCAACATATTTTTCTTGGTGACAGGCAGTGGAAATGATACAATAAGCCAAGTGATCTTTCCTTTTCCAAGATCTCCATCTCTCTCATCCTGTCTGTGGCTCTCTGTTTCTTACTCTGTCTTCCTGTGGCATTAACAAGGGGCCAGAGGTGGTATGGTAAGGTTTCTGACTTTAACTTGATCTTGTGTGAAAGTCACTGCCACAAAAACACCCTTACAAAGTTCATGTTGTTAATTCTGACCAAATATTTTCATTAATTCCTTATCTCTTCGGTTACTAGATTTGGAAAGGGAAATACAAATCTAGGTTCTTCCTCTGACCTTTTCCACCAACACGGTTTGGAGCCCGTTCCGGTTCCAGCACGTGTTTTTGAACCAAAGTTGTGTGAAAAGTGGACATTTTCCATCCAAATGGGACATTATTTAAAGATAAAAGAATAGACTTTCCAATATTATAAGTTTTACAGAATAACTGGATCTTCTTTGGAACTGCGATGTCAGAATGCAAATACAGTATAAAAAACAACATAACGAAAATACTAAACACATAAACACAGTAAGTGAATTATTTAACTTATTTGTATTTTTTCTTGAGCTGGTAAAAAAATAGTTATATATTAATATAGTAACACAACAGCAAAACAGACTATATACTTTTTTAAATATAATCATTTTAAGAGATGTCTTCCTTTTCCTGGTCAGCCAGAATTAGTTTTGATTAGATTTGATTGCTAAAGCATAGTAATTGTTTATACACATATGGTCATAACCATCTTCTTCTTTGTCAGGTCCAAGCTGCAGTCATTTGGCTTTAGGAGACACCTCAATCTGCTCTTCAGCCTCCTAAAAACAGCAGCCCTTCGCCTTTCCATAATGTTCGACAGTGCCTATAATCTTAAAATAAACATACAAATAATACATTTCCACACACATGCATTGGTATGCTTGGTGCCCAAAACTGGTAGAAATGGGAATCGCTCCCAACAAAGCACCACAGTTCTAGTACACCCGAACCGAAATGGTGCGAGAACGAGAGTTCTGGCTATGGAAGAGAGAGAAAACACTTCTTGGCAATAAATTTTCTGCTACCGCAAATGTGGTTTTTTTTCTTTTCTTTTTTTTTTTTTTACAAATGATGTCACATTTGTAAGGGAATGCATTTGTAGGTTGAGCTGAGTATGTGGGTTGCATACATGAAAAAACAAACTGGTCGGAGGCAGTGTGATGCTGTGGCGCAGAATCTGCTTCACTTAAAAAGCAAGGCTTGTCATCATCGAAGGCAATGCAGAAGGACGTCAAGGTGGGATCTTGCAACCGGTGTCATTTCTATATTCCTACTCTTAGTGTCCAAATGTTCTAAATGTCAATTTTGCCCAAACAAAGCAGGGTTTATCAGAACCTACCTCAAGAGGCCTGCCTCAACGCCATTTAACACTTGTGGGAACAGCTTGAAGGAGTTGTTCGTGCCAGAATGACCAAAACAACCAACTTGGTGGAAATGTGGCCAATGCTGGTTGGGGAATGGGATACCATCCCACAGCAGTGTGTGACCAGGCTGCCGGCTATCCTGAGAAGGATGTGACAGTTGTGGGTATTTACAATTCTTCCATGCACTAGTGAGTTTATTCTTAAATTGCCAGCATCAATCATCAAATCCGATTAATGATACCAAACAACAGTCATTAGCAGAATAACTTGTTTGGTATTGGCAAAGAATATTTGTCCAGTTATTCAGGGATGTAACCAATGTTTTTAACTCTGGTGAACAACCCACAAATACATTTTCATTCAAATGTGACATTACTTAAAGATAAATTAACAAACTTTCCATTAGTAAAAGTTTTATGTCCAAGAGGCCTTGTTACTACAAAAAAAAAATCAATCCATGCAACAAGGTCCTTTCTTCTTATAGTAATTTTATTAGAAACAACCGAACCTGAGTGAACAGCATGGCGGAGAGGTGGAACAGGCAATAGATATACCAAGACTATTCAACTCACGCCCTTCAGGACCTTTGTTGATTGTTTCTTCCTCCTCTGTCTGCGTCCTCCCGTTTAAAAACTGTCAATGAAGGCCTCTGGCATTACAAAATAACTTTTTAAAAAGTACCTAAATATTTTTTGAGTGATTAGTTACTGATTTTCTCACTCTATAGAGTTCTACTGTTCTTCAATTATGCATTATGTGTTGTCATTTCTGCTTTAACTTTCTGTTCTCTCTCTTTTATCTTCATAGTAGATACACCTGGTCTGGCGTTCTGTTAACTGTGACATCATCCAGAGAAGACGGCTCACCCGCTATTACCATCTAATGTAGAACAGATTACTGGATCAATGTGTGCTTCTGTGCTTTTTGTCTCTCTTGTTGTGTCTCTGCTCTGTCTTCTGTAACCCCCAGTCGGTCGAGGCAGATGACCGTTCATACTGAGCCCGGTTCTGCCGGAGGTTTTCCTTCCTGTTAATGGGGAGTTTTTCTTCCCACTGTCGCTTCATGCTTGCTCAGTATGAGGGATTGCTGCAAAGCCATGTACAATGCAGACGACTCTCCCTGTGGCTCTACGCTTCCCCAGGAGTGAATGCTGCTTGTCGGGACTTTGATGCAATCAACTGGTTTCCTTATATAGGAAATTTTTGACCAATCTGTATAATATGACCCAATCTGTATAATATGATTGAACTTGACTTTGTAAAGTGCCTTGAGATGACATGTTTCATGATTTGGTGCTATATAAATAAAATTGAATTGAATTGAATTGAATTGAATTGAATTGATTTATGTGCATACTAATGTAATGTTCCTAACATATTTTTTTCTCACAGCTGGAGCAAGATGGTGGGTCTTTGCTTCGTATGCCTTTAGAGCTGATCGATCAGAGCACATTGCTTCTGTCTCGAGGTTAGAGCCTACCTGAGTTTTAGCTTCTTATAAAAAACATGTAAATGTTGAGATTACTTTGACTGATCACAGCATAGACAACACACAGTGCAGAATTCACGTGGCATTACTGTTGTAATGTCAAATCAATCAAATTACATTGTTGTGCTTGTCATTTGTAAATGTTTTTTTTTTTGGTCTGAGTTTTTCTAAGGTGCTCTCATGATTGTGTGCTTGTTTAGCACCTTATAATTTGACGTTTTCGGATGCAGCCCAGGACTCAAGACACCTGGGCTGTTTTGGCAGGGGAAGGGGAATCATTATTCTATTAGGCAAGCTGCCATAATCTTATGCCTGACTGGTGTATTAGGCAAATAACGTTGTTTCTCTTTTGAACTGAAAATATTGCTTAGGGAAACCAAAATATTTTTCTGTTAGCAGGGCGGCTGTTATTTTCATTCTGTGTCTTTTATGAAGACATTTTCTTCCTATGAAAACACAAACACTGTGTGCAATATTTTATTAATTTCCAGAGATAGTGCTTACAACTTACAAAAAGAACAATTGAAATTTACACACAGACATGTAAAGATAAATAAATGGTTGTCGCCTTGAGAGTAGCTGGGTGCCCTCATACTCTTGCTTCTTTGCAAGCTGCTATCATGAACAACTGTAGGACTGCAATTGCGCATTCCCGCTAACAGAAACTGCCTTTTATCTTATGTAAATGAGTAGAAAAATTAAGAAAAATGAAGCATTAAAGCACCTTTCCTCATCAATTAGGGAATTTAAATACCTCTCATTAGGGCTGCCACTTTGATGCCTCTGGGTAATGTTGCTCAGTGGGGAAGCGTCTAAAAAGATTACGTCTTAACTGCAAGCTTGAATATACCCAGAGGAAGCTTGGTTTTCACTGAGTTCAGAGGAAACTCTGAATTCAGTGAAATTCAGAGGGTTACCAGTACAACTGCTTAAGACATTCCAACCGTCTGTAGCCATTCAGAGTAATACCCAGACTTGAAAAATATTTTCTGTAAGACAAACATTTTAAACAAAAAAAGCTAAAAAATATTGCAGCATTGATGACAAAGGTATTAATCCTGCAGGTAGGGTTAAAGGAAGGCAGGGTGTTCTTGCTGGAAGTTCATAGTTTTCATCATAGAAGTATTTTGTGTGTGTGTGTGTGTGTGTGGGTGTGCGTGTGTGTGTGTGTTTTGTTTTGTGACTTTAATGCACAGTTTGGTCATTAACTACAACAAGTAGGTGTAGTATATGATTCAAAATGCCGAACAATGAATATTAATGAGGCTTCTGCCCTAACTCAACGAATTGGGTCATAGATTTTGATCCAATGTTTGTTGAAAACTACCTGACATCTGCCCCAGCATTTAGGTTTATGCAACATGTTTTCACGTCTATTCATTCCTGACTTAGAGGGAATCTTTACTCCACACCAACTGCAGCTGTTTTTCTAAACTATATTCCCAACACATTTTGATTCTCACTCTTGTTTCTTCCATCCAAGCTTGTAGATTCCAACATTTTTTGATCGACCAAAAATCATTTAACACCAAAACAAAGACTGGTCCTATTTTTCTGTCCCTCCGACTATAATAAAATAACCAATACTAACACAAGCATGTGCATAAAGAGCAAAACAGGCAACTATGAGGCGGTAACTCCCTCCAGGCAAACTGAGAGGGCACTTGTTTAGTTTGGAGAGGCCTCTGTTTGATGCAGTCGGTGTATATATCACGTAGCAGTGTCCTGTACCCCACCTCTGCGTCTTTGCCCACACACTTAATCCTGTCAAAGTTGAGAAGCTGCAACAACACTGAGCAACCCTCTGGGAAAACAAACTTTAACAAGCCGCAGCACGTTTTTCTCTTTGTTAAAGCAGAGGCAGACAAGTTCCTTAAAGTTTTAAAGGCTGAGGGGAACTGTTTCCAGGGTTGTGACTCTTAATCTCTTTTATGCTTTTGAATTGTCTGTGGAAGCAGTAAGTGGAACAATGGATTAGACGTTGTTTACCCATTTTTGTGTTTGCGGTTGTCCTTCAGCCCATGTCCTCCATCTCAGTGATGAGTTTGTGTACAAGGGCTGTCTGTTTGTCTGCTCCAAAGAGGCTATCTTGTCCATCAGCATTTGTACCACTGTGTGAAACAGAAATGACAAATTTTGCTTCCGACGAACCTGCGATGTAAAAAATAACCAAATCTGAAAAGGGCCAAACGCTCATTTCTCCATGTCAGAAAGAGTTTTGTGGTGTTTTGTCAACGGCTTGAGTAAAGAGAGGAAGAGTCTCCGCGGTGTGATGAGCTGTGACAACATTTTTGCAAAAAAGTTCAGACAGACCAAAAGGACTCTGAAGTTTATCTACGACGGCAATAATTTGATCGTCTCTGTGGTTCTTATTTGTCTTAGCTTTTTATTCTCGTTGTTCACTTCTGACTCGTTTTCTATGTTTAGTTTGTTTTCAAAATTACTTATGCCTTTTTCCACCTCTGGTTTGCAGTTCTTCTCTTTCTTACATTGCACCATTTTTTTTTTCTTTTTCCTACAAACCACTCAAAAACAGCTTCAAATTTATTGTGCTTAGTTCTTACTGAAATCACCACTCCATCAAAAAAGATTGTTATTTTTATCTGTGTACATCTATACACAGTCAAATACACGTACCACCCAAATAAAATGCAATCATAGTGCTTAATGGAGAATAAAGAAAAAAGGATGTGAATAACTGGCGAGTTAATGTATAAATTACACTGGCAATACATGTGTCTGTTTAGCTTTTGGCATTGTCACATAATACCCATATCCTCTTTAGTGCTTTAAATAGAGCTGATGCACTCAGTCGGACTGAGAAGAAAGAAATATCTCAAAATTGTGTCCTAGATAGATCAAATACTTAGCTGTCAAATCATCAGGCCTTTAGTTGTTATTAAAATACATCACAGTGCTTGTACCTCATTACTCTGGCAACATTTTAACACCACTGTCAGCAAACAATATGCCAGGGAAATATTTTTGGACTATCATTAGATAATTAGGATATCAACAAAGAGGTCCTTTATCCCTTTGAATGCAGCCTTCATTTTCAGTTTATATTTAGGATTTCCTTTGAAAAAAAATACATTCAGTTTGACAATCTGACAGATTTAAGATGACAGTTATAAGGTTTGATGATAAAAAAACTTTAGTTTATTACCGACGCTAATGATGAAGCTCACAGATGTTTTGAAATTATTTACTAATTACTGTGAACTTTTATTTTTACCACAAAAAGTAGAAACTATCTGATTCCCAGTAACACTAACTCTATATTTTAAAATTACACATTGAGGAATTTACAGTTCTTTGCTACCACTTCCACTTTTTACATTTTGTCGCATTATAATTAAAGACGACAAATCGCTGTATCAGTGTTCTATTTGATGGACCAATAAAAAGCAGTGAAAAAGTTGTGACGTTGAGGGAAGAAGATGCTTGAATTGCAAATAAAATCTGAAAAGTGTGGCGTGCATTTGCGTTCACCCCCTCAAAAACATTTATTTCATCTCATCTGACAAGAAAAACGCATATGTTTCTAGCGCACATGGCTCATGGCAAACTGCAAACGACACCTCTTAAAGTTGTTGTTCAACGTCTTTCTTTTTTTTCTGAAAAGGCCAAAGTTGTGGGTGTATGACTAAAAGTTATTATGGCAACATCTCCACTTGAGCTTTGAATTTTTATTGCTTCTCCAGGGTTACCATTAGCCTCTTGGCAGCTTCTTCGATCAATGCTCTCCTTGCCTAGCCTGTCAATTCAGCTCGACAACTATGTTGATAGGTTTACAGTTGGGTCAAACTTTTTTCCATTTTCTTATTACTGAACAACTCTCAAATGTCCAAAGTTTGTGGAATTGGTTTATAATTGTACCCTGCTTTTTTAACTTCTCCACAACTTCATCTGGACCTGTCTGCTGTGTTCCTTTGTCTTCATTCTGCTGTTTGTTCTCTAATGGTCTCTAACAAACCTCTAAGACCTTCACAGAACAACTGGATTGCACTGAGAATAAATTACACGCATGTGAACTCTTAACTAATTGCAGGACTTCTGAAGGGAACTGGTTGGACTCAATTTAATTTAGGACAGTCAACATAAAAACAACCTAAAAATAGTTGTACATCGTGCTTTTTAAATTCTTATCTTTAAATTGGACATTTTATGTAAGACTAATTTTTGCACGTTTTTCTACTTCTATTTGAATCTCTGCTGCTTTTATTACGGTCCAAACACTAAAACAACAAACATCCAGCCCTTGTCTTTGGCAATAAGTAAATGTTTTCTTGATGTTTGGAAAACAAGACTTTTCAAAAACCTCCCAGTTCTAAAGTCACAATCAGCAGGCACTACCACTCCCCTAGCAGCCCAAGTGGAGCTCTGCCCGCTTCATTATTAGAAGAGGAGCACATTTGATCATCATCATCATCAACTTTATTTATAACATGCTTTACCAACAGCTACAGCTGACAAAAAGTGCTGAACATTAAAAAAAATAAAATCATTAGTAAAACCAACTGACATGGTGTCAGCTGGTTTTACTGATGTATGCACTGTACAATGCCTGCCGGAAAAGACAAATGTGTTGTTGTCAGCTGCAATCAAGAACATGTGTCGACACTCTCCCAGTCATGGAGAAGAGAACTTCGTAGCTTCATTTTACTACTAATTTAAACATTGACTTGTGGTGTGCAGCCAGCTATAACATGTTTGCATAAAAGTGACAGAGCCCTAAAACAGCTCATTTGGAAAGGAGCACAAAATAGGTGGTAAAATCTCATTATCTGGGAATTAAAAAAAAGTGTAATGAACATGTTTTGTGTAGCCCGTAGATTATCCAGTGCTTAACCACTGACAGGGTGTGGTAGCTTTTAAGTTCCTAACTTGTTTAAAAGGAAACATAAAAGACCCCCTTTAACAATTTTGACAATCATGCATCTACTATCTATGGTATAGTTAAGTATGTTAAAGAGTGCCGCATTTGCCTGCAACAATATTTATCGAAACAAGCCTAAAATGTAAGGTTTGTTACAGGAGCAATAAATGTGGTGTAAGCATCTAATTGGTCCGATTTTCTATACTTCTCTCTTCTGTTTTTCTCTCATCTCCTGCGTTGGACCAAAAATGGCTTTTGCGTCATCACCCTGCCCCCACCTGGCTATATTTCACTCAAAAATTCCACAGTGTGTGGGATTAACACAGTCCCAAAAATCTTTGATATAGTAGCATAGTTCGCAGCAGCTCGGCTGCTTTGTAATCCGATATATCAGGACCGACCTGTAATGATATTAATGGTTTCGCACACTCAGCGTGATTCACATTTCAGAGTAATACCTTTCTTTGCTCTGTAGTTCATCTTCTACGGTATTGGTTTCTCTGAGCCTGTCATAAGCCCAAAACCTGACCCCAGAGGTTGCACTTATGTGATTATTTTTCTCGAAATCCATTTGATTTTATTTATGTTGTACAAAAGCAGCACAAAGGGAAACAATGACATGGTAAAGGAACCCCAAAGGATGCAGGAAGCTAGAGATTTCATGGCTTTTGTGGCAAACTATGATTCACTTGAAAATACTTTAATGGCCTTGACAAAACTAATCTAACTGGTTAAAAAAAATAAAATGTCATGACTTCTCAAAAAAAGTATGATCTGAAAATAAGCCCTTACCCTTTCCATGGAGTTTTAAAATAAAATTTTAAAGGAGTATGCTTGTTTTTATTTTTCATAGACTATATTTTGAAAGAATAAACATCTAAATAGTCATCTAATAAACATCTAATAGTTTACCAAAGGTTGTAGAAACTAACCCATGTAATAATAATTCACCAATACATTAAATCTTTTATAAATATAGGAACTAAAGACATGTCATTTAAATCCCATATTAAACAGGTTTCCAGAGTTCCCTTTTTTCACCACCGGAATATTGCCAAAATTAGAAACATTCTGTCCAGGAGTGACAGTGAAAAACTAGTCCATGCATTTGTTTACTGGACTATTGTAATTTTTTACTATCAGGAAGTCCACAAAATGCAGTTTGAAGCCTTCAGCTGATCCAAAATGCTGCAGCAAGAGTTCTGATGAAAATCAACAAGAGGGATCATATTTCTCCAATTTTAGCGTCCCTTCATTGGCTTCCTGTTACAGTTTTTTTTCAGTCACTAACAAGCGTTTGTCCAATCAGTTGTCACATTTTCAAAACTCTAAACACATTTAGCACAGCATCGGTCTTTCCTGGCCATACCATTCATACATTTCATGTCGTTTTCACACAATATGCAGTCAGTGAACACATTTCCACAATGCTTGAATTTTCTTAACGGACAAGCTATACCTCCCAACAAAATTATGGATTGTTTTTGTAGTATTTACAAATGTTAACGCACACCATCCCACAATAGCAAAAACAATATTTCAAACCTTAGATACAGTATAAAAACCTCTGTTTCTGCAATGATATCAGTTGGAAAACAATATCTCTCGGCTGATAATAAACAAAAATGGAAATAATTGACACACAGCTGATTTATGTTGAGTAAATTGGCCCAACCACAGCTGATTCCAGTCTGGCCTAGACTTGTAGTGGTAGGTTTTTTTTTTCTTCCATTACATTGACACCTATATATAAAAGGAGGACTTTGAGAAGTGATGTTTTTGGAAAAATAAACATAAAAAGACAAACACTGTAATGTCTGGACGAGGAAGAGGAAGAGCAAGGGGCCCAGGGAGAATAGCAGGCCCAAGGAGAGGGCAAGGTAGAGGTGTAAGAATGCGTGGTGCTGGCATTCCAAGGGCTCCAAGAACAGTAGTCAGTGATGAAATTCGTGCCACTATCATTGACCATGTAATCAACCATGGTCTTTCACTAAGAGAGGCTGGTGAAAGAGTGCAGCCCAATTTGAGGCGGTCAACGGTTGCCTCCATTATACGCATCTTTCAACAAACCAACAGGTAAGTGTTGCATTTTACATGGATTGTTTCTATTCTCACTTTATGTCAATAAGGTCATACAGTAATGCATATGTTAAATCTTTTTGTCCCTCTAAAGGATGCAACGTCTTCCACCCTCTGGGGGAAGAGGAAAGCTCCTCAATAATGATCAAGAGCTGGCCATTGTAGAAATAGTTGTTGCAAACAATGCAATAAAACTGCAAGAAATTCAAACTAGGATTGTGGAGGACCATGGGATATTTTATAACATTGATAGCATCAGCCTCCCAACCATTACGCGGACATTGTCCAAACACAGAGTGCGGATGAAGCAGCTCTACACTGTTCCCTTTGAGAGGAACAGTGAGAGAGTCAAGGAGCTACGGCGACAATATGTCCAGGTATAGTGTATATTTAATTCAATGTCCAGTTCTATAAGCTTTGCACTTTGCAAGTAGGTAACCTACACAGTAATAGGTTACAGTACAGTATGGATTGTAGTAATGACATGATTTACATAAACTTTGTTTAAGAGAGTTTTTGAATTGGAGGCCAACCAGGCCCCTCATGAATTCATATACAGTACATAGATGAGGCAGGATTCAATCTGGCCAAAAGGCGTCGACGTGGACGAAATGTAATTGGAAAAAGGGCCACAGTTGATGTGCCAGGACAGAGAGGGGCAAACATTACCATGTGTGCAGCAATTGCAAATTCAGGATTACTCCTTCACAGATGTCAGGTTGGACCCTATAATACTGAGCGCATCCTTGCCTTTCTCAACGATCTCCACCAGCGCCTGTTTCCAGAGCAGGATTGGGAGGGTGAAAACATGAGGACCTTTGTAATTATCTGGGACAATGTGGCTTTCCATCATTCGCAAGCAATAACAACATGGTTTGAAGTTCACCCAAGACTGGTAAGTCTCTTCCTTCCACCATATTCACCTTTCCTCAATCCCATAGAGGAGTTCTTTTCAGCATGGAGGTGGAAGGTTTATGACAATCAGCCACATGACCAGATGTCCCTCGTTGAAGCCATGGATGCTGGCAGCAGGGACATCACAGTTCAGGATTGTCATGGGTGGATCCGACATATGAAGCGGTTTTATCCCAGGTGCATTGCCTTGGATAATATAAGATGTGATGTTGATGAAAACATGTGGCCTAACCCTGAAGATCGCAGAGATTAGATACAGCAATGTTGTGCTTTTTATTTTTTTTTAGTTCCCCCAATATTTATCTGGACTTGTTGCTGTTGTTTTTTTTTTGTTCAAAATGGTCTTGTATGTTTCACGGATATTTTGTTCACTGTGAGAAATACTGTAAAACTTTTTCTGTTCTAACAAACCGTGTTTCTACTGTACCTCCTGTAGTAAACAGTAAAGGAAAAAAAAACAAAAAAAAAAAAACAATGGATTTGCTTTTTACTGCAATGCTTTTGAATGTGACCATTACTGTATATGTGGACATACAGTTACCAACCAAGAAATTTAGTGTAAAAAACGGTGGAACGCATGTTTTGCATGCACATACCTGTAAAACTGAAATATAAAAGTCTATGTAGTTTTTGTAAAGTCAACAATAGCCAGTATTTTGAAACCTGGTGTATTTTGATTGACTGCATGTACTTTGTGAAGTGAAAATAAGTGTCATTCTTTGACAGAATAATTTCATTTTGAGTCAGATTTCCAGTGTTTTGGTAAAGAGAGTGTGTGTGTGCAGAGAAAAATGTGTTCTATTTTGAAATGAAGAGTTAGTATATATTTAACAAAATGTGTTTTTGAGAAGAAAATTATCCATTTGGCCAATTATGTTTTGTAGGTGTGAGTCTGTGTTAAGAGTTTAGAAAAAGTATCTGAAGTATGGGTAAGCTCTTCTTAGCGATTGAAAAAAACTGTAAATCAAGAATAGAATTTAAAATTCTCCTTCTCACGTATAAAGCCTTTAATGATCAAGCTCCATCATATATCAAAGCTCTGATTACCCCGTATGTTCCTAACAGAGCACTTCGCTCTCAGACTGCAGGTCTGCTGGTGGTTCCTAGAGTCTCTAAAAGTAGAATGGGAGGCAGATTCTTTAGTTATCAGGCTCCTCTCCTGTGGAACCAACTCCCAGTTTTGGTCCGTGAGGCAGACACCCTGTCTACTTTTAAGACTAATCTTAAAACCTTCCTTTTCGACAAAGTTTATACTTAGGGTGGCTTAGATTATCCTGAGCTATCTCTATAGTTATGCTGCTATAAGTGTAGGCTGCTGGAGGACATCAGGATCTATTTTTCTCACTCTGCTGAGTTCTCTTACTGTTCTCCAGTTTTGCATTGTTTGTTGTTGTTTCAACTTTTAACTTTATGTTCTCTCTGTCTTTTTCTCTTCATAGTAGGTACACCTGGTCTGGCGTTCATTTAGCTGTGACATCATCCAGAGGGGGCAGATCATCTGCCATTACCATATAACATAGGATTACTGGATCAATGTGTGCTTCTGTGCTTTTTTGTGTCTCTGCTCTGCCTTTAACTCCCAGTCGGTCGAGGCAAATGACCGTTCACACTGAGCCTGGTTCTGCTGGAAGTTTTGCCTTCCTGTTAAAGGGGAGTTTTCCTTTCCACTGTCGCTTCATGCATGCTTGGTATGAGGGATAGCTGCAAAGCCATCGCAATGCAGACGAAAGTCCGCGGCTCTACACTCTTTCAGGAGGAGTGAATGCTTCTTTTCAAGACTCGATGCAATCTGCTGGTTTTCCTTAGATAGGAATTTTTTTGACCAATCTGTCTGAATTGATTGAATTTGACTTTGTAAAGTGCCTTGAGATTATGTGTTGTGAATTGGCACTATATAAATAAAACTAGTTTCATTATTATTGGCTCTCTAATGTAACATGGGCAAGGCAAGTTTATTTGTATAGCACATTTCAGTAACAAGACAGTTCAAAGTGCTGCACATGAACCTAAACATAGATCTTTACAATTCCCCAAGTCCCCTTGGGATTGGTATCCCTGTATCAGGGTCTCTCAAGAAGTGTGTTTTTTGGAAACAGAAAAAAAGTCTGAACACCAGAACTAATCAAGAGCCCTTGCTGGACCAGATCTGTGGCACTTTTTTGGATCCTGAAAGACGAACAAATCCTTGAAAAATGTAAAGTCAATCAGTTGAGATAATATATAAGATGGTAATTCCTCCATCATTAAACTTCTTTTAACTATCTATTAGTAGTGTAGCGGGCTGAGTCTGATTCATTGACATGGGGAATCTGGGTTCAAATCCAGGTTGTGTCAGGAAGGGCATCTAGTGTAAAAACTCTGTCAAGCCTGTATGCAAGTTGACCCCTGAATAAGGGGGCAGCTGAAAGGACTGTCTCTCAGAATAAAATTAGTGTAGTACTATTGTTTCTTTTGCTTAACTAAATGTGTATAGAGTATTCATTAAATACATTGTATTGTGATTAATTAAAAAACTAATTCTGAATTTATTACTGGTTCTCATATTCTTCCTATATTCCAACTGGACTGTTGATTCATCTTAGTGTTTATTCTAAATAAAGCGTAATCATCATGCTTCTTCACTGAATTTGAAGGTCAAGATCACATGCTTCCTATAGATTTCAAGACTTTGAGATTCGTTTAAGAGATTTGTTCATTAAATTTAGTATAATTTGACATAACTCAATAATGCCACAACGATATTCTGTTTTGTAAAACATCACATTTTATTAGTCATAGTTTCAAATGCATTTCCATGTTTTATGTTCTATTCAGCCACACTCACTTTACTAAGTGTAGATTAGAACATCTCTTAAATTACAAACATTCATATCATGATGGATTAATAAGAATATCATAAAGAATGCAGTGAAGGGGGAATGTCACTGATTTTGTTCAGAGTTCCCTCAATTTTTATCTTAATTCTAATGGTTTATTAATTTTTATTGTTTGGCTCTTTGTATTGTTTATGATTATGTGTCTGTTTTACATTGTCCTTTTTAATAGCTGCCACCTGGGCCAGGTCTCATTTGTAAAAGGATTTTTTTTCTCAATAGGACGTTCTGGTCAAATAAAGGTAAATAAATAAATAAGATTCTCACCCGATACTGAGCAAATAGGTGGATTAAAACCTGTTAGTTCACCGCTCCGTCATACATCTAACACAAAGAGACAGACAACCATGTATGGTTACACCAGCAGTCAATTTGGATTCACCAATCAGGAATACAGGCATGTCTTTGCACTGTAGACAAAAATCAAAGCATGAGTCATGTAGAAAACAAGCAGAAAAAAACCCATTTGACCAGGAAGGTTTCATCCTGCAAGGTGAAACTGCAACACTTTGCCATATTTGCTCAAATTTCAACATTAATGAGCGAGAAAGGGAGAAAATGTATCCCCTAAGGAGGGTTCTAATGACCCAATAAATGGAAGGTGGCTTGTATAATTCTTACCATACATGATGTGAATCTTCAAGACCAACATTTCTTCAGGAGTATAAATTTTAAATATGTGCTAATAGGTCTCTTTTGTAAACGAGAACTTGTGTCTTAATGAGACTATTGTATAAATAAAGGTTTGATTTTTGTTGGTCTGAAAAACAGGTTTAGCGTACATATTCTGTCCTATTTGGTGATGAATGTGATAATGAATCATTTAGTATGACTGCAACTAAATACAGTCAGCACAAGAACCATTGATTAATGCACCAGTAACATATTCTTTTTGCACCATGGTTAATCTTAGACCAATTAATACCAGTAAGTACATTTGCCTACATTAACTGCTTGCAACTTCAATTGAGAACAAAATGTTCTGAATAAATCATTGTATAATTGCATCCTTTAAGGGTGAAATTGAAAGAGAATGTTTCAAATGTACCATTATTCTCTTTAAAGTTAGCCACATAAACCCTATGTGAAAATGTATGAATTAATTTATGAATTAATCAATAAGACTCATTTAAAATATATTTTTTTCTACCTCCACATATCACACTATGTGCTGTTTGTCATGTTCCTTTCTGCCCTGAACATGCAGCCCGTCCATCACTCCACACCAACAGATCCACTACAAGCCCAGCCTTGATGTGTTGCCACAACAACAAGTGAAACAGCCACCCATCTTTTACAACATGCGCAATTCACTGGGACTTCTTCCTGAAGGTTTTTCTTTTTTCCTTTTCCTGCGACAGTCCCTTATCTTTTCATCTTGTGTAAGTGGATTTGTGTATAGGGTTTATGTAAGAGAAGACAGGAGTTACAGTGGGAAGCTCATCTGTTATGTTTTGCACTGCATTGACCAATGGAGTATTTAGTCAATTTCTGCAAAATCTTAAAATGTTTCAAGTGTAAAAAAATATACATTTGAAGAGTTACCCAAGGGATTTTTACTTTGCTTTCTCTAAACTATTTTGGATGAACGTGAAAGACTCTTGGAGGTAGGATTAATACGCAGCTGGAAAAAACATGCAAATGTTTAGAACATGCAATAGCAAACTGATTATTACACACATTCTATAAAAAGACATCCTTGTTTCTCATGAGCTGACATTAAATCAGACTAAACTTGTCTCGTTTTAGGTGACTCACTGAAGTTATTTCCATTTGCTACATTTCAGAATAATGGGAGAGACAGTTTTAGACATTTTAACCTTCTTCAAAGTTAGAAGTTTACATATGTTTCCTTAGTATTTGTTTTTCTGAGTAGCCATTCCTCCTAACAGAGCCTGTGTAAGTGACTCAGATGAGGGTCACCTAGCTCAAACAAATCTATTCAGCTCTGCACACCAAATCATTGTTTTTGTCTACTTTCAGCCACTTTGTAACTAAAATTTGTCCATTTGTAACACCCATTTTTGCCCAGGCTTTAACTTCCTGGTTGATGCCTTGAGATATTGCTTTAATATTTCTGCAGCAAACGGCCACATGTGAGGCTGCCACCCCCATACCAAATTTTTGGGGTAGTGTTCTGAGACTTCCAAGCTTCCCCCTTTTTACTTCAAATGTAACTGTGATCTATATGGTCATACAGTTAAGTTTTAGTTTTATCAGGTCCCAAGACGTGTCTTCCAGAAATTATGGTCTTTTACAAACCATATTCTTCCGTTTTATTTTGCTTTTCGGATAATGGATTCTTCCTCACTAAGTGGCTTTTCAGTCCATATTAGACTGTCGATATGTAGACCGTGTGAGAAATGAAATGATCTTGTGGGCTCCCTGCTGGCCTGGGGGTGCCTGGTTTGGTCTGCATGTGGCGTGGGTCCTGAACCCTGCACAATATTAATTTCTTACAACCTCCTCTTTGCAAAAGATGCACCATGTTGCAGATCAGCAGAAACCCTGGTGTCTTGCTCCTTATTTCCTGAACATAACAGCAGACACACTTTCAGAAAGTTGTGAATGGGGTGGCAACATGACGACCGCTGATAATCCTGGAGTGGCTCATCCAAAAGCTAAAACCCATGGCCAAGGGTTAGTTTAAAAGACTAATGCAATGCCTAAAAGCTGCACTCTTTTTGCGAAAGAAAAATTTACATAAATATGAATAAAGTAAAAGTAAACAATTTTTTTTAGCAAATAGTTATTCTATGTTTTAAATTCATATTAATAAAGAACATTCTGCACAAGTAATTGTTTGGTGAGGGATGTTGTAGCCAATTTGTAGAGGTTGCAGCTCTTTTGCTCCCACCCCACTTCCACCCTCAGTGGTGCCACTGGACACAAAATGGACTCAGGAATTGTTAATGACAAACTGATTGCTTTTATTTGCTCTCAGTGCTACAAAGCTTGTTGCATGGGGATGGAAGCCCCTTGTGCCTCATGATAAAAATGCATGGAATCAGCACAAGACATGTCCTGCGTGACATTACAACAATGGTTGTCGTCTCATGTGGGGGCTACATAGCTACAACACTGAAGAAACATGAGCTTGTACATTGAGAAGGAATATCTCAGGCCTGTTGTCTGCTGTATTTATACACAATCATCCGAAAACATTCTGTCCCTGATATACAAGTCTGTTTTTTGTCACCCTTTTTTTTTTCTTCTTTTTGCTGCTCTGCACAGTTTGTGTACATTTGTCTTTCTGCTGCAACACATTTTGCAGAAGTAAAAACACATCTATGTGCTCATGGTCTGTGGAATTTGCACTTTATGATCTTCTTGAATGCATTTTGGAAGTCTTTGTTAAAATAGGCATATATAATAGGGTTCAGGAGGGAGTTCGAGTAGCCTAGCCAGTTGATAACGGCGCCCAGCCAGTCGGGCATGTAGCAACTTTCCGCGCAGAAAGGCAGGACCAGTGCCACGATGAAAAACGGCAGCCAGCACACAATGAACGTCCCCATGATGATCCCCAGCGTCTTCACAGTTTTGCGCTCCCTAGAGAGCGCAAGCTTCCTCTTTGCTCCCGAGTTCCTCTCGTTCATGTTCTCATATCCGTGAGAGGATGACTGAGGGGTGTTTGGCAGAGGCAGGTGCGTCTTGGAGTTACTAATAACTTCTATAATCTCTAGCGACTCGCCCTCGTCTCCGTGCTTCACCGCGCCGTTTACGCACGGAGAGCTTGATTTGGACTCGTGACAGCGCCTCCAGCCTTTGCCGCGCGTCTCTCCGTTGCTTTTCTTGTGGAAGATTGCCGGAGATACGGCCAAACACTTGTCTGAAACTTTCGCAGTTTCGGTTTTCTTCACCGTCTTTCGAATCCGAAACCGAGCGGCCTTGAATATTCGGCCGTACAAGACCAACATGAGGATGAGGGGAATGTAAAAAGCCCCGAAGGTGGAATAGATTGTGTAGCCCGGGTCCTGGCTGATCATGCATGCGTCTGGGTTCGCTCTGTCCTCTGCGCTCCTCCATCCTAACATAGGCGGGATGGAGATGGAGAAGCCGATCAGCCAAGTTGCGGAAATCAGGAGCGCAGCTCGTTTGGGTGTTCGTTTATTTACATAATCAATAGGGTCTGTTATGGCCCAGTACCTGTCCAAGGCGATTGCGCACAGATGCAGGATGGAAGATGTGCAGCACAACACATCCAAGGAGATGAATAAGTCACAGATCTCCTGCCCCAAAGTCCATTTATTTAGAACCTGGTAGAGGGCTGCCATAGGTAGGACCAACACCGACACCATAAGGTCTGTTACGGCCAAAGATCCAATCAGGTAGTTTGCCACATTCTGGAGAGATCTCTCCAGGGCGATGGCTGCCACAACGCACGCGTTGCCAAATATTGAGCAGAGGATGAGGGCCCCCAGGAGCAAAGAGGTGATTATCTGATAAGCCAGTAAAAGATCGGGCGGAAACCCAGAACCCGTGGCGTTGTTTCCTCCGATCCAGTCTGCAACCACGTCCATCCCTTCTGGGTAACCGCCGGTGGCGTTGCTGTCGTTGCTGCTCGTTAGAAAATCCATGTCTTCGCACTCAGAGCGCAACTTTTCTACAGCAGCTGGCGATGTGCAAGTTTAAAAGATAGGGAGAAGGCAGTCAGCTGCTTACACAGCTGCTGCCGCTGCCGTGCGTTTTATGGTGTCCATCGGAGTTCCCGCTGTCGCTCTCAGGACGCATGACGCAGTGTTTGTGAGTATGCATGAGCGTGTGTGGGTGTGTGTGCGTGTGTGTGTCTGTGTGTGTGTAGGGGTCAGCCCATGTGTGTAGCGGACAGCCAGGTGTGCACTGGTGCTGCGAATCATCTGAGCTTGATGAGTCCGTGAATTCATTTATACCAACTGCACTTGGTATACGTCAGACCGGGAGGAGTTCACCCGGGAGTTTTCTGCTGCTGCGCTCCCTCAATGCTTCACTTTTCACTGACAAGCGAGGAGGACACGCTCCTTTCGTTCGGCGTTATTTTACCCCGTATTTATAATTATAGTAATACATAATAGCGCCGGTAACAGGACTAATACATGAAAACCGCTTTGTTTATAATAAATCAGTCTAATCTGGAAGGATCTTATTTTCTCTTAAACTACTGCATCATTAAATTGAAGCAGATTCTCAAAATGCTTCCCGTGGAGCTTACAGGTGCTGTGCTGAATTTTGAACACAGAAGGACAAGAAGTGCACTTTCAACGTGCGCGGACAGTGGAAATAGTAGTTCAGGACCACGAACCTCTCCTTCAGTGGGCCAGACAGGAACGCTGCTGCCATCTGCTGTCCACTTCCCATAGTGCACCGACTGCTCTAAGAGCGGTTTCGGTTAGACGAATGGTTGATCTCTCGACTCAGAGGACAGCCTGGCTCTCTCCTTTTTAGTGAATATGTTTACTGCGAGCTTAAAATTGGATTTGATCGCAAAACAAACCCACAGAACAACAAATTCGTTCTTGTTCTGCTGTTGTTTAAATAAGACGTCCAGCAGAGTCCAGTTATTAAAACACCTTTGTGTAATGAAGATAATGTCACAGAATGTCATTGCTGCTCGTTAGAAAATCCATGTCTTCGCACTCAGAGGGCAACTTTTCCACAGCAGCTGGTGATGTGTAAGTTTAGAGAAATAAGGAGAAGGCAGTCACAAATCTTTACTGTAATGGTATAATGCTTTCCTATTTTTTCATGGCCTTTCAAGCCTCAAGTTTATCTTTCCTGATAGTGTTCTTAGATTTTCTTTCCTATTCTTGCTGCATTTTTTTTATTGAGTTTTAAAGAGATAATAAATTGATCCACAAAAGTAAGACACCATTGAACAAACCCGTTCGACAATTTTTATGCATTTAATGCAAATTTCAAGGCTTTATCCTTGATATCGGTGCAACTGATAAATCAAATAGTATACCTTTTATCAAATTTCCATTTTCATTGCAAAAACCCATTAAACTTTTAACATTTTGCCACCTTACAGTTACAAAATTTGATATATTCTGCTGAGATTGTAACAAATAAACACAAGATCAAAGAAGCAGGATAAAGGACACACCTTATAAAAAGTGCATGCACATCATGAAGACTATTTAATAGGTCATTGATAAAATTGAGAAGTTTAAAGTTGGATTCAGTTGTCAAGATGAAAACTTGGCACATGGACGTCCACCTAAGAGGCAGAGTAAGGAGTGTATTAATCAAAAAGGCAACCATGGGTTCCATGGTGGTTCTGGAGGAGCTGCCACAATTAGGGAAACTGTCACTGAGCATCAACCTGAACGCATAGACCTGGTGGAGGCAGCATCATGCCACAGGAAAGCATACCAGAGTTGATGGTAAAATGGATGGAGATAAACAGAAGTCAACTGGGGGAGAAAACGCCTGCAAGACACTTGAGACCGAGGCGCATGTTCACTTTACAGCAGAACATAGACCCTAGACATACAGCCAGAGCTACAGTGGATTGGTTTGAAAGCTTATCCAAGTGTTGTAATGATCCAGCCAAAGTCAAATTAAGAATTTGTGGCAAGACTTGAAATTTGATTGAAGGCAGAATGAGCAAGAATTCACATCCCAAAAGACTTGTAATTATAAATGCAGCAAAGATGGGTTCTGCAAAGTATTAACTTGGGGCCACACTTTACAAATTTTTATTTGTAAGATATTTTAAAACTATGTCTCATTTTCCTTCCTTATAACTATCATCCACTACTTTCTGTAAGAATTGAATAGACTAGACTAGAATAGCATAGAAACATTATTAATTTTCTCTCAGTGGGGAAATTCATTTTTATCAGCAGCAAAGTGGCAAGTCAAAGCATGCAGATTCATACAAAGCTACAATTTAAAAACAAAAAAATAAGAACAAGAGACCATAAAGTAAATTAGGCAAATTTACAAAACAAGAAAAATACTGTGCAGTCATTAAGAATGGCATGCCTAATTCAAAGAAATGTGCAACTAAGTAGGATAATTTAAACACTGTACAACAGGTAGATGTATATTTGGGCATGGAAAACAACAGACTATTTATAAAAACAAAACAAAATGTACATATAACAGCCAGAATATAAACACTTAATGACTTTGTTGGAAGAAGAAGTCTAAGAGCTGCTGGGAGGAAGGATCTGCGCTAACGTTCCTTTGTGCTCCTCGGATGCAGCAGTCTGTCACTGAAGGGGATCTTCCGTCCTGTAAAAGTTTCATGTATGGTATGGATGGTGGGCGGTGGTCCATGACATGCAATAATAATAATACAGATAAATTTGTGATTTCAATGTAACTTGATCTAAATAGGTGCCAGGGGCGTGAATACTTTTGCAAGGCACTGTATCAAACAGTGAGAAAAGCCGGTGCAGTGTTATTTCACGTTAGAAAAAAAATATGGCTCTGGCTTTTTCACCTAATTTTTGTGAGTTTTGTCGGCCCATAATGGTGAGCTTTCTATAGGTTGAACAGCACTATAGTGAGGCCACGAACAGAGCACCTATTGTAATGGGGTTCAGAATGGGGACTTTGTCATTGTCAACAGTGTGGAATGCCCCAGGGGGGCTCGGATTGGTAGGACAGGCCAGGCCAGGCCAGAGAGCTTCATTGCTCATCTGCTCTGAACTAGAACACTCTGTAGCTCGTGAATAAAATGCTTGAAAGTACCTGCAGAAGACGTGGGAAGCTAAAGCAAGGGTGAGTGATGTATGAGAGGGGGTAAGACCTGTTTAGTTGGTTGACGTTACCTCCCATGTGCTTCTGCTAAACACGGACAAGCTTTAAATCTCCACAATGAGCTCCTGTATGGGAGCGTCTGTTGTCG
Organism: Fundulus diaphanus; assembly: GCA_037039145.1. NCBI lineage: Eukaryota > Metazoa > Chordata > Actinopteri > Cyprinodontiformes > Fundulidae > Fundulus > Fundulus diaphanus. The sequence continues at coordinate 20,104,476 of CM073127.1, read as the reverse complement.
GTGGCACTGGCAGAAACAGAGGAAACGAAGAGCCCGGTGACGATAACAGCAGGACTGAGGGTCACGATCAACGGATGAAGGCGACGAGACCTTGGCCGAGGGGTGCAGATCAAGCTGGGGATCACCTGGTGAGACCCGCGCTGTCAGGGAGAAAGGCACGCAGAAAGACCTGCCCTGAGGACACACAAGGAAGAAGAGGGGAAATAAACCAAGAGAGGCATGAGGAGAGAGACTTCAGAGGCAAATGCAGAGGACAAGAACCGCCTGGAAGGATGGAGACAGTGTGTGCAGATCAAGCCCAAGATGGGCCAAGAAGAGGAACCTCTGAATGCCTTCCTAGCAGTAACTCTGACATGCAGTTAAATAGCACTTCAGAAGCTGGGGAACCTTCAAACCACTCGGAGGGGCCGCACACAAATTCCAGATCACAAACTATTGGATTTACTCAGACTACAACAACCCATTTAAGCTCTCAGTGGGGTCGCCCCGCTGTTCACAGCAGATTTACTCATCCGTCATCACAGGCCCCTTTATCCAGAGATTCAGATCCACTCCGGGCAGAATCGAGAGCAGGGGCAGGCTCAGGGCCACCTTCACAAAACCAATCAAGTCACGCACACGTCTCAGAGTCAGAGAATGAAGAAGAGGACGATAGGAATGATGAGGACAGCGCCGAAGACGGAGAGGAAGAAGGCAACGCCATGGTCGAAGTGACAGGTCGGGCCGCGTACTCGACAGAGCCACCGCTGTGTTTCCCTTCAGCAGAGAGGAGGATGAGTAAAAGAGAGAAGAGCAGGATTAAAAGTCTGAGAAGGAGGCAGAGGTGGAGGGAGAGATGGAGACCGAGTCAGCAGCAGGAGAGCGCACAGGTAAATCCCACTTTGGTTACAGTAATCAGGCCTCTTCTATCAAATATTCTCCCAGCAAGTTCATAATTTCGATGCACTAAAAGAATGAAAGAATCGTTGTATCTAAAAAATCTTCTCCCTCCTGCTGTTCAGTCGGTGCTACATTCATGCGTCACAATCATTTATTGTCTATTCAACATGAAAAAAAGAATTAAACTTGAGGCGGACACAGTTTATGATGGTTGGACACACATTGGACAATTATGAAAGAAGAGACTTGGCAACATCAAGACTTTGGAATTAGGAGGAAATAGTAAATTAGCTGACAAATCAAACTGCAGCACAATACATAGAATTTGCTATTAAGGTATTCCAACTTCAGATTAGTTTATAAAGCTGGTCTAATGTGTGCAAGTGCAGGATGAAAGCCTAAAGCCAAAACAAAGTGAGAGCTGTGTGGGCATACGTAGCACAGAATAGAAATTAAACCCGCTTTGCTTCTCTCTATTTATTTTTAGAGCTTTTCAGGACACTGTGCTGCACGCATGTGTGCGACTGTGTAAGCTGAATTCAGCCAGACTCCCAACACTTGACAGCCATGTCTACACCTTGCTCATTTCAATAGCCATTGTGCTTGCGTGGTTTAAAGTGGGGTTAGGTCTGAATTAGCTGCATGATGAGGCTCGGGCAGAGAGCCCTTCAAACCCGGCCAGACAAAAGAGCTGTTTCAGTTTTGATTGGTTGTTGCTGATCTGTAGTCACACTGCCAGACTAAAATTATTCCGACTGCTGTTACAGGAAGCCTAACAGGATTGGTTGAGTCGAAAAACTCTTGAAATATCAGTGACGCAATTTCAGAAGTCATAGAAAATGATGTCGTTTTGGACACTTTGACACCCCTTATAAAGATGTGTAAAAAAACAACAACGACTTTAAAGGAGATTCATCTTTTATTGCGGTGGCATAATCTACTACTGAATAATTTAGAAAAGTAAAAACTTTAGTCTGAATGAATTTCTACAGTGGGGTAAAAAAAGAGAGGTTTTTTTTTACTAACTAAGCATAGCCACACTTATTGGCATCTCCTATCCATCTTATAGATCAGGGATGTCAAAACCTTTTGTCATGGGGGCCAACATTGTGTAGTCCAAACTACTTGAGGGCAAAAATAAAATAAAATAAAATAAATTACCCCAAAATTATGCAGTGAAATATTTTAGCTGTTCCACAAAATATTTGCCTGGAATATTTTAATTAAACAAACTAGTCAGCTTTTCTTTAGGAAAGGGGTCTGTACATCATTGTAGATAAAAACTTAAAAGGGTTTTGCATAGTTGCCTTGTTGAAATATGGCAAAAATTCTGTTGCACTGGATTGAAAACAATTGAAATAAATGTGGTATATTCTCAACAATAAGAAGATAAATTGAGTCTGTCTTGCTTTGAAAATGCTTACTGCAATTTAGGGAATTTCAGTAAATGAATTAAAAGCAGATTTGGGTGCATCAAAGTCTGTATTTGAATAAAAGTCGTTGAATAGATGTGGCCTTTTTTTAGTATGAAATTAAATCGAAAGTGAAAAGTGAGGTTATTAAAAGACAATTACTTTGTGTTGTACCTAACATTTCACATTGTAAGAAGATTTTTACTTTTCTGTAATACATTTGCTCTAATTTAAGGCACCTGTGCTGGTGGGCCAAACCATTCTTGAATTGCCATTGGGGGGAGGGGGGGTGGTGGTGGTTGGTTTGTTGGACAAAATCAGTCCAGGGGCCCAAAATGGTCTCTGGGATGCACTTTGGAAACCTGTTCAGTCCTGTCTTTTCTTCTTATCATTTCAACTCAGTCCACAGGTTTCCTTCAGGACACAGGTGTATGGACTGAGGTTGCTTTGGAAGACTATTTTCTGTTTTATTAGTTTGAAAGGTTGTATAATTTAAATGGCCTGTGTTCACAAATGTTAATGATTCCATACACTTTGACGAGGTTCCTGGGATCTTTGAAGGAGAAACTGGCCTGCGGCATCAAAGATCCTCATCCATGTTTTAGAGTGGGCTTGATTGTCTTTTTCACATATTCACCGTTTCACGGCTAACCCATCTCTAGTGTTTGTTGCCAGGAAAGTTCATTTTAGTCCAATCTGATCAAAGCTATTTGAGTTAAATGCCCAGTAGAGTTGAGCAAACTTTAACTTTATATTTGCGTTGGTATGACAGAAAAAGCAATTTTGTTTTCCCAATGAACAGATTGGCCTGTAAATGATGCCTAATGTCAATTTATTTTGCTGCACTTTTCTAACACTGAACTTTGTGGTCTCCTTTATCATCCTTCTCATTGTGTGTTGGGTTTGTCCGTATCCTCATTTGTCACAGTTTCCGCTGTTTTAATCTGAGACAAATGTGACAAATCTAGCCCATTCATGACTAATGAAAATACACTTGTCATGTTTATACCCCACGCAAACACAAAGTCATAAATTACGAATTAAAGGTTCTTATGTAATTTGGTCTATTTAAAAACAGGACTGTACAGATTAGACAAAATTAAAGTTTTATATAAAAATTAAAATCTAAATAAGAAATGGTTTAATTTTAGGGCTCATCTTGGGTAGGTTTGCTTATAATTGTGAAGGGCAACATGATGGGCAAAAGATGAAAAAGACTTTCTAAATGTTCTGTAAAATGTAGTCTAAAATAAAGCAATTTCTGGTGAGGAATAAATCAAGACAACCACACATTTATTCCTGCTTAAAACAGATGGACGCATCACAACAGGCACACATGATTAGAAGATCTTGGCTCAGCGTTTTGAAAAACGGTTTGTTCTGTTTAAACCTCTGATATTTAGTTTGCCGTTCTCCTGACTGCTGATCTAAGTGTGAGTAAAAATTAGACCATCTCTAAAACAATGTAAACCAAAGCAGAAATGAACCCTACAAAGTGACATTGTTGAAACACATAGAAGTAAAACCCACCAAAGACTGGCTGAAAATTAAGAAATGGAAAGTTCTGGGTTCAGGTAAATCCCAGTCCCTGATTTCATGGAGATGATGTGGGGTGACTTCAGTCCGGTCTTACATGCAAGGAACCCCTAAAACATCTCAGAGCTGAAAGCGAGGAACATGAGAAACTCTCCTCACAGTGACTTTAGAGACTTGTAGATAGTTATAACATTGTCTTACTGAAGTTATTTATATCAAACAGGGTAATACCAACTATAGGGTAGGAGGTCCTGACATACTCATTTAAAAAAAGTTATATCTTTTCTTTAATGGGTAAACAAGTTTTATTTTTAGTGTTTTTTCCTTTTTTTCTTAGAAGTATATACCTACTTTATTGCCAAATGTATTCACTAACCTGCCTTGACTTGCATGTGAATTTAAGTGACACTCCGCTCTTAATTCATAGGGATGGATGTTTACTCTCCAGCAGGAAATCGGTCCTAAATTCTGCCTGAGCCACAATGGATTGCTTTGGGTGAAAGCATATTCACATATCCAAAGTCCTGACCCAAACCTGATTGGAAATCTATTGCAGGTTGTGAACACCTATGTTCAGAGATGTATCCTACCTAATCTTCCTGAGGTCATAAAGCAATTTTACAAAAAAATAAAATAAAAAAAGTGATTTTCCACCACTTTACAGTTATCTGCTATTTATGTTGGTGTGTCACACAAATCTCAATAAAATACAATTTTGCTGTCATACTTTTGCAAGGAGCACAAGTTTGGATTTAGTTACAAAGGAAGCCTTTCACTATGATATCATGTCATTATGTAATGATTTGTAAAGGAAGAACCCAAATGTTAGCCGGACACAGAGCTGATGCTTAAAAAGGGGTTTATTAACAAAAAATCCAGGAGACAAAAAGAGCTGGCTTCAGGCAAGCAACAGAATCAAAAGGGACAATAAACAAACTCCAAAAACAGGCGAGCAGAAAACTGAACAGGTAAAACTGGCAGGCAGGCTAAACTAAAACAGACAAGGGTGAAGTGCTCTTACCGAGTAGATTGCAGGTGAGGATAACACAAGACGTCCTGGCAACAGAGAGAAAACTAAGGCGGGCTTAAATAGGTGAACGGAACAGGAGAGCAGGGCGGGACTAATTAACCAAAACAGGTGGAGATGATAAAAGGAGCATACAGACTAATAGACAATAAACCTAAGGTAGAAAACAAGACAAAGACTAAACAGACACGAGCTGAAATAAAAACTAATAACAAAGACTAAAACAGGCTAAGCATAAATCCAATACAAAACATAAATAAATCCTAAGACAGAAAAGTGGCTAAACTGAAAAAAATAACCTGAACCACAACAGAACGTTACACATTAATAATCTAATCACTGAGTCTTATGTGTTTATGGAAATGAGTTTGAGTGTTTAGTCGAGCTAAATGTGATCAAATCTCTGTTTTATGTGATCATGAACCAGCTGTAGCCAACAAAACACTGCCGTGTCACATCCTGCGTTGCCATGGGAGAGCGTCAGTGTCCATAATTACTTAAGAGATGTGTGTGCTCAGAGTCCTCTCCTCTCTGTGTGTTAATGGCACACCTAGAGAGGCAGAGTTGCTGCTACAAGGAAGTCCCTGGAGCTCCCCCTGGGTGTGAAAGCCGTAATTACTGTGGAAACACCCCCCAGGCTTTCCTAGCGCTGAAGATCCAGACACAAATCCCCTGTAGGTCTGCAGCGACACATCTGTGTGGAGGAGGTGAGGGCGCAGGTAAAACCTTTTACATGAGGTCTAGCCGGGAGATGGGAGGCTCAGTGTGGACTCAAAAACTAAGAAACTTACAATGCCTTACAAAAGTGTTTTAAATAAAACTCCATGCTGTAAGAATTCAGCCCACAGGCCAATTCTTGGCAGAGGAAAGTAATATTTGTATAAAAATCATCTTTATTTGCCATTACAACTTTGTACATTCCAATGAAACTTGTCCTTTCATTGAACTCATCCCTTTAAAATGAATCCATCCAAAAAACATCAACAAACAAAAGAAAACTGTACACATGGTTTATTCTTAGCTTGTTGTTTATTGTGTGTACCCTAAGCCAGAATATGTCCCAGAAATATTTCACCACGCCAACACGCGGTGACAATAAATGGTTCTTGATTCTTAGGAAGCAGTGGGCTCTCACTATGGTGTCCAGGGAGGCTCAGGGACCCAGAGTGGCAGTCTGTGGTTTTCCAACATGGAAGCAAGCACCCTGCTCTAACCACTAGGTCAACAATTACAGTTGCAGGTCTTGCGGGTTATGCCTCTATCAGGTTTGCACATTTAGAGACTGTGTTTTGTTGCTGATTCTTCTTTGCAAAATGGCTCAAGCTCAGTCAAAACTGGACGTGGAATATTTTTATTTGTTTAGAGTAATTTATTAAAAACTTTTTTTTTTTTTTGCTTTTTTTTCCTGACAAACGGGTTGTGCTTGTAAGGCATTATTTTTATTTTGGTCTCATCTGATTGGAGCACCTTCTCTCATCTGTTTGCTGTGTCTCCTACATGGCATTTGGCAAACTGCTAACGGGGACTTCTCGAGGATTTTAACTTGCAACTCTTCATATCTTAGCTGTCTGGTGCATTCCTTGGTTTTCATGATGTTTGAATAGTTTTACAAGGCAACGTATAAGTGATGCATTTATGAGTTGATTCATTGAAACTTGTGTGGTTTGTTCTGAGATTAGACAGACAGACCATTATATTTTGTCCATCCATCCATCCATATATTTATCCATCATCTGTTTATCTGAGATTGGGTCGCGGGGGCTTCAGGTCCAGGAAACACAGACATCCCTCTTCCCAGCGACATCCTCCAGCTCATTCTGGGGGATCCAAAGGTGTTCCCTGGGCAGATGAGATATACAGTTCCTTAAGCAAGTTCTGGGTCTTCCTAAGGGTTTCCTCTCAATCAGACGTGTCCAGAACAACCCAGAAGGGAGGCGCCCTGGGGGTATCCTGAACAGATGCCCAATCCACTTCAACTGACTCCTTTCGATGCAGAGAAGCAGTGGTTCTAATTCGAGCTCCCCCTGATAACAGAGTTCCTTACCCTATCTCTAAGGCTGAGCACCCTCCAAAAAAAGATCATTTCGACCACTTGTATCTGGGATCTCATTCTTTCAGTCATGTTCCGCAACTCATGACCATAGGTGAGGGTCGGAATGTAGACAGACCGGTAAATCGAGAGCTTTGCTTTTTGGTTCAGCTCTTTCTTTACCACACGCCCGAAATACTGCAGATGCAGCCCCAATCCGTCTATCCATCTCTTGCTCCATCCTAACATCACCCGTGAACTAAAAACCAAGCTGCTTAAACTCCTCTGCTTGAGGGAGAGACGGACCCCCAACCCATAGCAAACTTTCTGTTATCCATAAACCAAGTTCAAATAAAAGATATAAGTATTCATATCAAATGATGCTCTCCAACAAATAATATTTGTACTCTCCAGCTAGATGTGATAAAATGCAGATGAATAGATAATCTAGCCCCTTGAACAAGCACCTGTACATTTGTATACTCACACATATTATTACTTGATAAAAAAAGGTTAACACTCATCAAAAAGGGTGCTGAAGAGAGAAAGACAAATCACAAGAGGTTGGCAAAATGTGCTGAAATGTTTATCACCAGCTAGTAAAACATCATCCTGTGGGAAAATACCGTACTGTGTGTTTGGAATTACATGTAGTGTGTTTGCACTGTATCTGTGACCTATGCCTGCAGACCTATGCCTGTGTCCAAATACGAACATCCCTGACTTCCTGTTATTTAACTAGCTGTTCAGAATAGATCCTATGGGTGTGCGGCTATCCTGACTGAAGGGCATATAATAACTGACTGTCACTGTCTTGCTTTAGAAAAGAAACAAGGGTTAAAAATATTTTTGCTCTGATGTTGCTGTTTCTTCTTCATGCAGGCAAATCAAGACAGCGCATGAAGTCTGCAAGCATTTCAAAATACGCATATGCACGTTTTACATATTTACACACGTTTGATGTCACACATAAAAAGATGTTGGCTTACATATGCTAGGATGCTGTCTTAACTCCCAAGCTTCTGCAAGCCACCCATTCTTTCTTTTAACTTTCTCCCTTTATTCCAGAGTTCAACAGAGACCCCCACCACCAGCAGCAGTTGCAGCAGCACGGAGGACGAAGAAGCCCTGAGCATGAGAGAGAAAGAAGGCTTTATCTGTGCCGTGTGCTTGGATGTGTACTTCAGTCCTTACATGTGTCACCCATGCAGTCACATCTTCTGTGAGCCCTGTCTGAGGACACTTGCAAAGAACAGCCCCACAAATACCCCCTGTCCTCTCTGCAGAACCACCATCACTCACGTCTTCTTTCAAAAGGGTGAGTCGGTGGTCAAAAAGCTCTAACGATAAGATTTGTAATCATTATCTAACTCCTCTGTGCATCGAAAAGTAATATTCTCAAAAAACACAGCGTTAAATGCCTGGAATGACTGAATTTTCAGTCCTTTCTTTGTTGGTAGTTAGACAGATTAGATCTGTGAGCTGCTGATTATTTAGAGGGCCCAGCTGCACATGTCCTGCAGGGAGCAGGGTAGACCTTTTGTTCAGCTCACACCAGATGAGTCACAGAGGCCGAGAGGACAAAATCAAACACAACCCAAACACTTTCATTTGGTGCACTCCAACAGACATGAGAAGTAGTGCTTCATTTCGGTGGAACAATAGACCCAGTGATTTACAAAAACTGTACTGTAATATTTAAATGTACATACAAATTTTTGCTAAATATTCATACTCATTATTTCTCTGACAGACCAACACAACGTAGTGCATTATTTTGTAGTGGGAAAAATTATCTGCATAAATCAATGCTTTGGAAGATAAAAATCTTAAAAGTGTGTCTTGCGTATGTATTACACCCAGTATTTTTGCACATGTAGACTTTAAAGGTTTGGCTAATTCTTCTTTTCAAAATTACTCAAGTTCAAGTTAGGTTGAATGAAGGGCGAGCATCTGGGAACAGATAGTCCACACGTCGCAGGATATCTGGGAAAAACGAGACATTTTTATGCGGTTATGCCTTTCAGCCACACATAAACGGCGTTATAAATCACTAAAAGCGCAGAATTCTAAAAACCCCGCTCAAAGTGGAGATTTATAAACGCTCCAGGTTTTGAGCATGCGTGTGTACATGAAGAGATGGATATTAATGTCCGGCGCATCACGGCGCTGACGTAACACACGTGCAGCCATTGCCATTGTCGGTCACAGTAGAGTAAAAAATTAATGAGAATCGATATTGTCTTGAATTTTATTAACTTTGTATTCTAATATGGTGTTTAAAAGAAGCTCAAATTCTTGATCTGCCCACTAGATCAAACATCCCGGCGAAATGATTCATTCCTAACAGGAAGTCGTGGTTGTTTTGAAGGATTCTGATTGGCTGACATACATTTTAGTAATAACACAAACAATGTTGGTTTAAAAGAAGAATGAACAACTTAAGAAAATAACAAATTAGTTTGAGATATTGTTTTATACCCAATCTGGCTTTGAACTTCTGCACAGCTTTATTCCTCACCTGCCAGTCATGCTCCTTGAACTTCATGCTGATTGAATACTTTAACCTGGCATTAAATAATGGCATTCATTATTTAATTCCATTAGGTGACGTCTGAGAGTAATTGGATTCACTGTATTTTATTCATTGGTGTAAGGGTAAAAGGGTTTGAAAACATATGCATGCTGCGTGTTTTTTTTTATTTCTTTTATCAATTATTTTGTGTTGTCTATCACATAAAATACTGATGAAATTCCTTGAACTTTTTGAAGGCATCCATTCTCTTAAGTAGCCAAAGTAATCTTATGCTAATTATACAGATATTTCATCCAATATAATATGATTCGGACAAAAATATGAATAAGTAATGAACTCTCATGATTCAGAGTGGCCTACTTTTGGATACAGAGCATGAGCAGCACGGCCAGGATGAGTGTTTGGACAGCAGAAACACTAGGGGCTATTGTTAATGATTAGATGGCAAGACCAGATGATTGTGTTTATTTCTAAAGCCAAGGTCACTCTGAAGGACAGGGAGAGGAACGATACTGAGGTTAGCGATGTATAAATCTGCTCCTTTTGTGTTATAAGTTTAACAGTAAAGAAGTGTAATTCTAATTCCTTGTAAGATGATCAGTGTTCATATCATTATTATCTTTTTCTCCGCAATTCAGAGCTGAACCAAACAGCAAAGACATTTTTTCCCAAGGAATACCTTTCCAGGAAGCAGAACTTTCAGAGAGCACCGTGCTCAAAGTGGCCCCTCCCAAGCTGCAGGAAGCTCTTCCGCATCTTTCGTGGCAAGTTTTTTTTTTCTTTTATCAAGTATAAATAATACGATGGAAAATGCTTGGAACTTCTTAGGTTCCTTGTATATTGCATTAAATGTGGAACATTTCACAGCATTTTATGATGCTCTCATATGACTCTGAACAGTTGCTTAAAGTTTCAGCAGTGTGTTTAATTGTTTGTGTTTGCGAGGGTTGCTGACTAAATTTTTTCTATTCCACAGAGTTGTTAAATGATTTCCCGAGGCTGTAGCGGCAGCAGCAGCTATGAATATGTAAACTGAACTATTTTGTGACAAATTAACATTTTTTTGTAAGGTTTAAATTTCCAAGTAAAAATAATTTCTACATTTTGTAGAAATCACAAAAATTGCCTTCAGGTGTTAGATTATCTCACTTTCAACAAAAGAACTACTTTCAAAATTAAAAAAATTCAAGTATAACATCAATAACATCAATCAGTATAACATTTTAAATTTGTCATGTAACTCCACAAATACTATTAGAAGCAGGTGGAGAGCCTAAATAATTACATTCACTCATGTAAGTCACACTTGTAGTGTTTTCAAATGAGCTTATATTAATTTTCGTTCTTAAATAAGGTTTCCAGAGGCAGTCAAGCCCAAGTGTTAGACGCCAGTTCCCCCACGGAGGAGAATTCCCTCTCGACACCATCGACTTCGAGGACGGCTCTAGAGGTTGGCGTTTCGACATGGACATGGTCATAATCTACATCTACTCCGTCAACTGGGTTATTGGCTTCTTCATATTCTGCTTTCTTTGCTATTTATTCTTCCCTTCCTTTTGACAATCCTATCAACAATGATGGAACAACACAGAAAAGGTGCACACTGAAGACTGATGAAGAGGAAGTTGGGGTTTAAAGATAAATTACATGCATTGTTGAAGAAGTGAAACCTGAGCAATCAGTTCTAGGCAGGTGCAATGGTGTGGTTGGGGGAAAAACAAGCTTGTGCCAGCTTATTATCTCATTAATAAGGAATTAAAACGAGGAAATTGTGTAGGCGGGATGCTTTGCCATAAAATGTTCTGTTTTTTTGACTTCATGGGATCTACACATGCAGTGATTGTTCCACAACATGAATCATACCCAAGCTGAGAAGTGTTGATAAATCCTTTCGTCTGACGTGTTTCATTTTTGACCTGATTCAGTAATTGTTTAGGCCAAATTGTTTTAATTATGTTTTGTACTGAGGTGCTATGCAATAATAATCCCAATGCATATAAACTCTTTCACTTAGAGACAGTAATAATTTAGAATTGGACAATAATGGAGAATTGTTGAATTTCAATGATACAATATGTTAAAAATTTTACCACAAATATTTTGTCCGTAAAGAAAAGCTAATAAAGAAAGGTTTTCTATTATTGTTTCATTTTGTTTTTTTTTTTGCAGGAAAACATGCAGCACCCTCTACATTCATTGGCATTTTTGGTAACATTGTGTAAGGAGTCTTAATTAAAATGTATTTTTAATTCCAATAGCATATTTTCACTGTGTAAAACAGAGAAAAATTCAACCTTCTGGCGAAAAATGAAACATTCAGAAATAATAGCTAAATTTAACAAAATCAATGATGCCACAACTAGTGGACAACCCCTAACAATTTCCCTATAAAACAAAAGAAATTTGAGCTTTTTTTCAAATTATACTTAAACATTTCAAGTTGATAATGTCATGATTTCACTTCTGCCTTGATTGTGCTGCTCACTCGCTCTCCTGCTGATTCTTTATTGTTCTCACCTGGGCTGCTCCCTATTTAAACACCTGCTCTGTGCCAGCTCTGCTGCCAGCCCTGTTCCATGAGCCAAGTGTACTCCTGTTTTTCTACCCTTCCTGTCTCTGACCACCGTCTTTGCCTAGTCCTTACCATTGAGTGAGTTGAGTTTTTTCTCATCTTCCGTTGCTGAACCTTGCCTAACTCTGACCCTGTTTAAGCCCATCGGATTCTGGAAATTTTTAGCTTGAGAGACCTCCTGTGCATAACCCTAGACTGTCTATGGACCACAAACAATTGGGTGGTGGCTGTCATTACCTCTGCCTTCTGTGAACCTCTCCAAGACCTCAAGGCCCCATTCTCAGATCACCCTGCCCTGCTGGAGCTGGGATCTCGGACCCTGTGAAACCCCTGCGTCCTGAACCACCAGAGTAACATGAATTAAGCAGGATCACTCAGATGCCTACTCATCAGTCCTCAAATAAATCTTTTTTTGAACGCCATCTTTTTCTTGGCTGCGTGTTGGGTCCTGGTTCCTTACTTAAAACTTTACAGATAAAGGGTTTCTCAAACTTTCAATTAGTAATCAATGGTCCAGGATTGTAAAGGAAGGTAAAAAGAAAAAGTCAAATAACAACCTTAAGAAACTATCTCCATGACAACTAGTTATTGGAACTGATGTCAGAAACAAAGAATACTGTCTGTCCTACCATCACAATAATTGTGGACAGTTGACTTACTATCACAAACAGTCCCTTCTATAGGTATAACTTGGCAGACTATAGGTGGTGTCCTAAACTAATCTTGCATTTAGCTAAACTTTTTATCTTAGTGAGTTTGTTTCATTTGGAGACCTAACTGTTTATTTATTTCGTTTGTGTTTGGTACTCACTGAAAGTAATTAGTACCTGATTGAGCAGGCACTGTATTTTACCAGCAGAAACACATATTTACAGGTGATTAGATTTTTTTAGACTAAAAATGTAGAATATTGGCACATTTATCTTTTTGAAGAGATGTTAACAGGGAGTCTAAAGCATGTCTCATCTCAGCTTTCTCACAGCACTTTGACTTTCTGCTTTTATTTTCACTTTGAATTTATGCATGTGGACATCATAGTAATCCCAAACCTTATGTCTCTGAGTTAAGTCTACTGTGTCAATGAAATTATTGCAGATTTAAATTTAGTATTTGAATTTGTGAATGAATGATAGAAATTGTACCCCCCCCCCCCCCACACACACACACACACACACGCACACACTTCCCACAGATAAAGTCGGAATCTGGCCATGTTTAAATGAGCATATGGTTGTTAGTCAAGTAGTAAATTAGGTCCATATATTTATAATTAATTATATCAAAGCAGCCAGCTCTCAGGCTGTTTCAGAGACTGCAGAAACATCTTTGTGTGTTTGTTATTGAAGCAAATATGTTTATCTGTATGATTGCAGCATTAGACTTTAGAAAGTGTTGTATAATATGCACTTATTGGCCTAATATATCAGTTGTTTACATATTTATTTAGTACCACAGCTATTACATTTCCAGTTTGTTTTGAAAGCCTTTCCTTTGAATTCACAACAATACAGCAACATGTCTTTAGGAAAATCAGCACTGTATGCTGAAATTGGCTCCTAATTGATTCATGGTAACTCACATTCTTTATTTTTCTTTGTTTGTGGGAAAAGCAAAGAAGGGGTAAACAGCCACTGATAGCATGAAACAAACTGAGATACATTAACAGCAGAAAGATGCAAATGCCAATTCCTTTTGTGATGTAATCCTATAAAACAAAATGACTCCCGCTATTGATCACTTGCACATGTATGCATTCATATAAAACATATGCCATTGTTTTATTTTCGATATAGTTAGTTTCCTTGTGCTGTGAGTGCACCAGTCAGTGTGTGGCTACTTTGATAGTGAAAATATACTTGAATACAAAAAAAAAATCATTTATTTTCAAGACAAAAAAATCTTTAGAAACTACAAAGGTGTGAAGGTACAAATTCACAAATAACAAACGTATCTCTGTTGCTTACAATTATGTAAATTCATGGTAGCTTAGGATTGCTGTGCTCAGATCATAAAAAGGAGACTTTTTTACTTAAACCATCATTGCCCCTCAATGAGCTCCAGTGAGTGTAATGGGATACACATTGAAAAGTTACAGTGAACATGGTAAGAAATATTTGTGTAATTGTTGATGATGTTCCATTATAAGAGTTTTAAATCCTTTCATAACAATGTTTACATTACTGATGACTAAGTCTAGGTTTTCTAGGTTTGGGTTAGCACATACAGTTTTTATGTTTGGTTTGTTGCATCAAGTAAAAACAACAAAAAAACAAAAAAATAATAATTTCTATCTTAAAGCACTGATTGGTTGGTTATATTTTGAGTTTATGGTCTGTTTTTAAATCAGTGGTTAAAATGTCCAAGTTGAAGGTTAAACATTTAGAAAATTGTATCTATAGTTTTATTACCAATGCTGATCTCAGAACCCAGCTTGGCTGCCTTTCAAATAAAACAGTAATTGCTGCTGCATGCTGTACTTTCCTATTCGGTTCAATGTTTGGCTCACTGTCACTCAGGGATCCAGACAAGTTACTGAATGATGCCAACAAGTGAGGTTTTTTTTGGTCACATGCCTTTTGGTGTGAATGACTGTAAACTGCCTGGGGAGACAAGTGACGTCTTCATCCTAAGAAGGCTGGAGTAGATTTTCTGTCATCCAGGACATGACAATCCTGTAGAAGGCAACAGAACTTCTTCTCTTGTCTCTTAAAGCTGTTTATGAGTCCTTGGCCTAACCATCTATTTGGCTCAATGTTTATATTGTTGTATTTTAATGATCCAAAACTATTTCTAATGATGCAATGTAAGCTGCTTTGATCACATGTCCCACAGCGTGAATTGTTATGAAATCGCACTGAGATTCAAATCAAGGCTGTCGAGTAGTGCTCTCTGCAGCCCTGAATTAAGACCAGTGACTCATGTATCCTAATTGCCCTATTTGTGACCTTAATGTCCCAATTAAGGTGATTGTTCTAACCACAACTTGTAAACCTGTTACCTCCAGCCATATCTAGAATTGAAGAAGCCTTTTGGATGATAGGTAAAATGTCTTCACGACTCTCTTCTTCAACAAATAGAAAAACAATGTCCAGCCAAGGCGTGAAGGCTGGCTGAAACAGCAAAGTCTACAAAAAATAAAGTAAAAATCACGGCTTCAGCATCAAGGTTAAGGCAGAACAATACCCACTGACTATTATGAATGAGGAGAAAAACTGGAGGTTTTGTCATTACACAATTGACTGGACACATAAAGATGCATGTGACGACCACTTGCAGTCAAGATTCATGTCAGAAACCAGAATAAGCAGCAAGCTAGAGCAAGCCAGTCATGCCTGAAAACTCTTAAGTATTTGCCAAAATCAGCAGTTCTTTAAAAAAAATCTTGAACACCTGGAATTGGTCAATGTCCAAACACTTTGTTATATTTGTGAAAGTTGAATAACAGTCATTGCAACTCTTTAGCTATTGATTAGTTCAGTTATGTTTCATTGATTCCATAATTACAAACTTACACTAAACATGGTAAGAATGAAAAAGTGGAATTCAGAGAAATAAAAAACAGAAAAGGAAAAAATTGGTTAAAAAGTTTAAAACAAAACTGAATTGAGAAAAATAAATTAAATTGATATCATGGGTCCCTATTCAAGAAACAAGAGGAGTCTGGTTGCCCTTGTTTTATAGTTAGATTGGGTTCAGTTTCATGATAGTCTTGCTTAGTCGACAAAATCTTGATACATTTTAGTCGACTTACTTTACTGTAAATTTAGTTGACTAAAGTATATTTCACAGAAGGATGTTTTTAGGGCCTCTTAAATCAATACAGAATATCATTTCATGGTACCTAAATACCTTTTTCCGGAAAAGGGTAGAGTGCCTTCTCCGGGTTGGGGAGGATGTCCTGCCCCTAGTGGAGGAGTTCAAGTATCTTGGGGTCTTGTTCACGAATGAGGGGAAGATGGAGCGGGAGATCGACAGGCGGATTGGTGCAGCGTCTGCTGTGAAGCGGGCGCTGTACCGGTCCGTTGTGGTGAAGAGAGAGCTGAGCCAAAAGGCGAAGCTCTCGATTTACCGGTCGATCTACGTTCCTACCCTCATCTATGGTCACGAGCTTTGGGTCGTGACCGAAAGAACGAGATCCCGGATACAAGCGGCTGAAATGAGTTTTCTCCGTAGTGTGTCTGGGCTCTCCCTTAGAGATAGGGTGAGGAGCTCAGTCATCCGGGGAGGACTCAGAGTAGAGCCGCTGCTCCTCCACGTCGAGAGGAGCCAGTTGAGGTGGCTCGGGCATCTGGTCAGGATGCCTCCTGGACGCCTCCCTGGAGAGGTGTTCCAGGCACGTCCCACCGGGAGGAGGCCCAGGGGAAGACCCAGGACACGCTGGAGGGACTATGTCTCCCGGCTGGCCTGGGAACGCCTTGGGGTTCCTCCTGAGGAGCTGGCCCAAGTGGCTGGGGAGAGGGACGTCTGGGCCTCCCTACTGAAGCTGCTACCCCCGCGACCCGACCCCGGATAAGCGGAAGACAACGGACGGACGGACGGACGGTACCTAAATAAAAAATATGAATTCTCGGGTGAAAGGGACTTAAAGATTTGTTCTGTCACACATCAATACACAGGTTAACTGGAAGACTAGAATCGACTCTTTTTTCAATAAATGTTCAAAAGCCAAATATCCTTAATAAGATTAATTGAAAAACTAAAATGATCAGATTTGTTTTTTTTTCTTTTATTTTAGATCAGATTATCAGGATTACTTGGAATATTGGAGGATAACCATTGTACCGTCACACCGCAGTGAAGCTACTGAAAGGCTGCATTGAATTAAGAAGTGCCAATGACACACTTGACAGATGAAGTAAATGAAACTGGCAGTAAATATAAAAAACAAAACTGTATTTATTTGACTTTGCTACCGAAGAAAGCCAGGGTCAATTGCTCTGGGAAGACTGGGCCTGTCTAGGTCTGCACTGAGATCAGACTCGAGCATCTTAATAGACAAAGGAGCTGCTGGTGGCTAACAATTATTCTTTATTATTAACATTAACGCCACAGCCAGTCATTCTTTTAGTTCACTGCCAAGTAAAATCCCCCAGTAGATTGAGATATAAACCTGAATCTTTGTATTTCTGCTGGTGTTTACTGCTGCTCAACATGTGGTGTGAAACATTCCCCTGTCCACTTCTTTCTTTGCAGTGTCATCCCTTTTCCCCAGTGCTACAGTAGTGTATGATTGGGAACTATTTGCATGGGAGACACATAATCCCCACCTCGCGAGAGACACAGTCATTCATCTATCACCAAGTAGCGCTGGTTCCAATGTGCCCATCTCTCGCCCAATGACCACTGGACATAAGCACATCACCCCCATCCTCTGCACACTGCACTGGCTCCCTGCCCACCTTTGTTTAGAATACAAAATCCCGTCACTATTTGCACGTTGCAGCCCCCACTTACCTCACTGAACTGCTCACACCTCAAACTTTAACCCGGACCCAGTCAGGCCAACCTTCTGTGTTATGGAATGGCAGGTTCATCATAGGCCTTCATTTGGTCCATACTATGTCTCTGTAACCACTGAATAACAGTTAGGAGTTTTTCTTGATAAGATATTTACGACATGGTCTTGGGTTTGCGAGTTTCTGAACACAGCAAATGTGTAAATTGCAGTCATTGTCCTGGAAATGCCTGTGTGCGGTAACCCATGCAGCACAGAGTAGAGCCCTCGCCAAGCAATGCTTTGTATTTGGAACTCTGAGCTTGGAGCTGGAAAGCCATCGAACCACCTAGATGCTAGTCAGAAAAGAAGCAGAATTTCCATTATGTTGTGGTACTAACTACCAGTATCACTGCAAACCGATAATAAAATATGTGACGGCCGTGCTGTGAGAAGGGGCCGGTAATTGTTTTTCATGCAGGTCCTTGATTGTGGGAGGTGCTTCCAATTACGTGGCCAGCTGATGGGGTTTAAGGAGCGTCGTACCACCCATGAAGGTGTGTCAACGTGGTGTCAAGGTGTCACTGAAGTGCCAGGTGTGTCCGAGGCTCAGCGCACTAGTGGACCTAGAGGTTGCCGAAGCTCCAGTGTGCCGCGGAGGACTAGGGTTGATCCAGGGGACCAGCCGAGGCCAGGACCCAACCGAGAGCGAGAGAAGACCAGGCGGAGGGAGCACATCTTGGGCTGCTGCGCGTTATCCCATCATTTGAGTTTGACTTGAGGAGTTTCAGTCAGGCTTCAGAGCTCATCATAGCACTGAAACAGCTCTGGTGAAGGTCACTAATGATATTCTCATGGCCTCAGATAATGGACTTGTGTCTGTACTTGTCCTGTTAGATCTCAGTGCTGCATTTGGTACAGTTGATCACAATATTCTCCTACAAAGACTTGAACATACTGTAGGGATTAAGGGGAAAACATTAGGCTGGTTTAAATCTTATCTGTCGGACAGATTCCAGTTTGTTCATGTTAATAATAAATTTTCCTCAAACTCTAGGGTCACCTGTGGAGTACCACAGGGTTCAGTCCTTGGACCAATTCTCTTTACTATATATATGCTTCCGATCGGCAAAATTATCAGACAGCATGGGATTAATTTCCACTGTTATGCTGATGACACTCAGCTATATTTATCCATAAATCCTGATGAATCCAATCAATTACTTCGACTGCAGTCATGTCTTGATGACATCAAAAGCTGGATGACTTTAAATTTCCTGCATCTAAATTCTGACAAGACAGAAGTTATAATCTTTGGACCAGAGTCCTCAAAAAATAAACTTCTTAACCAATCACTTAATCTGGATGGCATTAACTTGGCCTCTGGTAATAAAGTAAAAAACCTTGGTGTTATTTTTGACCAAGACATGTAATTTAAATCCCATATTAAACAGGTTTCCAGAGTTTCCTTTTTTCACCTCCGGAATATCGCCAAAATTAGAAACATTCTGTCCAGGAGTGATGCTGAAAAACTAGTCCATGCATTTGTTACTTCAAGGCTGGACTATTGTAATTCTTTACTATCAGGAAGTCCACAAAATGCAGTTCAAAGCCTTCATCTGATCCAAAATGCTGCAGCAAGAGTTCTGATGAAAATCAACAAGCGGGATTATATTTCTCCAATTTTAGCTTCCCTTCATTGGCTTCCTGTTAAATCAAGAATAGAATTTAAAATTCTTCTTCTAACGTATAAAGCCCTTAATAATCAAGCTCCATCATATATCAGAGCTCTGATTATCCCGTATGTTCCTAACAGAGCACTTCGCTCTCAGACTGCAGGTCTGCTGGTGGTTCCTAGAGTCTCTAAAAGTAGAATGTGAGGCAGATCCTTTAGCTATCAGGCTCCTCTCCTGTGGAACCAACTCCCAGTTTTGGTCCGTGAGGCAGACACCCTGTCTACTTTTAAGACTAATCTTAAAACCTTCCTTTTTGACAAAGCTTATAACTAGAGTGGCTCATGTTACTCTAAGCTACCTTTATAGTTTTACTGCTATAGGCTTAGGCTGCTGGAGGACATCAGGATCTAATTTTCTCACTCTATAGAGTTCTACTGTTCTTCAATTATGCATTACGTGTTGTCATTTCTGCTTTAACTTTCTGTTCTCTCTCTTTTATCTTCATAGTAAGTACACCTGGTCTGGCGTTCTGTTAACTGTGACATCATCCAAAGAAGACGGCTCACCCGCTATTACCATCTAATGTAGAACAGATTACTGGATCAATGTGTGCTTCTGTGCTTTTTTGTCTCTCTTGTTGTGTCTCTGCTCTGTCTTCTGTAACCCCCAGTCGGTCGAGACAGATGTCCATTCATACTGAGCCCGGTTCTGCCGGAGGTTTTCCTTCCCGTTAATGGGGAGTTTTTCTTTCCACTGTCGCTTTATGCTTGCTCAGTATGAGGGATTGCAGCAAAGCCATGTACAATGCAGACGACTCTCCCTGTGGCTCTACGCTTCTCCAGGAGTGAATGCTGCTTGTCAGGACTTTGATGCAATCAACTGGTTTCCTTATATAGGAACATTTTTGACCAATCTGTATAATCTGACCCAATCTGTATAATATGATTGAACTTAACTTTGTTTAGTGCCTTGAGATGACATGTTTCATTAATTGGCGCTATATAAATAAAATTGAATTGAATTGAATTGAATTTAATAAATGCCTCTGAAGGGCTAAAAGAACGTTTGTTTGCCGTGTCCTCTCTGGTTTTGTTGCGGCCATTTGAGCCGGATGGTAACAAATATTTCTCTCCATTTCATTTATTAAACCACAAAAGGAATATGCTCACAAATGGATAATTCACAGCATTATGAGTCCCAGTGGTTTGAAGAGGTAGATGCTAATTAGGCTATATTGGCCTCGCTCATTACTTTTTGTATGGGTAAGGTTAAGGATTGAGCAGTCATATCAAAAACCAAACTTGAGGTTTTTTAGGTGAGCTACCACTTTTTGAGTCAGAATTCTTGCTTCAACTAGTCTGCTTGTTGCATTCCCAGTGTGGAACTTGGAAAATGTGGCTTTCTAGTGCAACGAGCATACAAAATGGAATCTACTCTATACTCCCAAATGGGCCTAGCTTATTGCGTTTTCAAGATTTTGATTATTGTTTTTGCTTGTATATATTTTTCTATCACACTTTTTCCTTCCACTCAACTTTCCATTAATGTGTGTGGATGCAGCACCCTATGTTCAGTCACGCTCTTCGGAATACATCTGTTGCTTACCTATAGAGGATCTAACTGACCATCGATATCATAACTTTTGATGAAATTCCGATTTGTTGACCTGCACTTATAGGTCACTGCACAATAAGTGAATTTCGTTTAAAGTTTAAAGTGATCCAGCTTAGTCTTCAGAGACTTGCAGTCGTTTGATTGGACAATAGGCTACATTTTCAGGGTATCCTAAACGATTTGGCTCGATTTGGCCCCATTAGTATTCCCGTCCCACGAGTGCGCAGTGTTGCCAACCACAGTGCCACGTCAGGCCTGTAGCAAGTGCTCGTCTTCTTTCTGCCTCCCCAAGGTTAGAGATAGGCCCGCCCGACTGGCAGGAAGCACTCAAAGAAAAAACAGGCACTCGGAGCCGTACTGAAACTCTCACGCCAGGATCAGTTTTACATTTTCTCCTACACGAAAGCTTAAAGTGTAGGCTGCGACTTCTTTTCTCTGCGCACATTCACGCATATGGCGTTATTTGGTCTGTAGACAGGAGAAAATATTTTTTATATCGTCTGGTGCTTGATGGAAACGCGCAATCATAAAAAATGGTTGCATTTGGAGACCATCCGTGAATGCGATCTGACATCCGTGCGTCAGAAAGGACAGGTCTGCAAAGCTGGAATCCTAGCCGGGTGTGAAGAGTCCTCGCTGAGCACCTTTATTGCGGCGCGGGAGTGAAGGTGACTTGAGCCCCGACGCAGTCAAGGCAATGCGGAGAGGAGCCACAGGCGCTCATCCTGTACTTTTCCTGCGCCCTCAGGCTCGTCTGGGATTTTTTTCCCACACTTTCCCACAATAAATAAAGGTAGTGACAAAGAGCAATACGAATAAATCGAGCTTCAGTTGGAGAAGGTGAATTGGGTCTGTAAAGAGGTAATAAGGCGACCGGTAAAGGGTGCAGGGTGGTCAGGTAGGAGACGAACAGCGGTGTAGGAGTTTTCTGTATTATTATTATTAGTGGTAATATTTGTGGCTGGGATCAGACAGAATCGTTCCGTCTTGGGGCTGTTTTAATAGTGGATGTGTATGCATGAGTTCTGCATCGAATGGGCGCAAAAACCGCCCCAGATCCGCCGGGAACATCTTCCAGATCGGCAAGCCTCCGTGCAGAGACCAGCAGCGGAGGGAGAGCACCGAGAGTACCCGCAAAGCCCAGCGCGCCGTGGCCGACTGCAGAATGGTAGGTCTGCGGCACGTCGGTGTCTGCGAGGTGCCTCTTGATAAAAGAGTGCCAGGATTTCTTTGTTGTCAGACAATTAAATACCCTGTGCATATAGCATGCAACAAAAGAGTGACTGTACCCGGATCTGCACAAAAAAATAGCCGTATTTACACTGAAGCCAAACGGAACACCTCGGCGTGCAGACGGACTGTGTGATTTGCATTCAGAGTGTGGAAGGGAGAAAGGAGCTTGTGATTTGGAGCTGATTTGCAAAAAAAAGAAAAAGAAAAAAAAGAAAAAACATATCTTGAATTACACCAACGTGTGATGTGTGAAGATGTTCGTAACCATGGCACAGCCGTCCTGTGTTTTAACAGGAATGATAATGCCTTTACTCTCTCATACATTGCTGATCGTCATGCAGTCTCTGTTCGTTTGCAGGCAGGCTGGCATGCACAACACGAGCAAAAAATACCTGTGCCCCACTATGTTTAGGCTCTTGTTTCTGCAGACAGCCAAATTAAATAGAACACAACCCTCCTCCCCTTATAGATGAGTGCACTCACTCTTATCTATACAAGCTGTTCTTATCGCGACGCTTCACTTTATCTTCAGTCACGTTTTCCTGCCTTTGTAACTACAGATTTGCAGTTCTGCACATTTTTGGCTCGCATATTGCAGGTCCCTTTGCTGGGTGAAGTTGCTCATCATTTTCCACCTTTCACATGGTAATATCTCAGACTTTTCTGCTGCAGTGACAGGACAGGAGCACGGGGAAATATAGAGAGTTTTATTAAGGAGGTGTGGGCCCCTGAGCAAAAGTCAGTTTTGGTGCCCTGCTCTCACAATGTTCTTTTATTTTTGTTGGACAGCCAACCATCCATTGTCTATACCAGGGTTGGGTTGCAGGGTAGGTGCATGTCTCCAGCAGTCATTGGCCCTGAGGCAGTGTACACCCTGATCGGATTGCCAGTCCATTACAGGACAACACAGAGATAAACATGACAAACAACCATGCTGTCAGTCCTAGTATAGTTGTAGAGACCAGTTAACTTAACACAAATTATTTTGACCTGTAGGAGGAAGTTGGAGTACCCGCAGAGAAACCCCACATTCAATGGAAGAACATGCATACTCCTTGCAGAAAGACCAGGCTGGTAATGTCCATGATTTTAAAAGACTGTAACTCTTCTAATTTTTGACCTACATAACACAAAATAGGGTAACCACTAAGGGTCTAAAAGAAATCGCATTTTGATAAATACGTATTCCCAACTCATATAAATGTGTCCTTTTCGTTTAAATTCCTGCATAAAACAATTTGGCTTCCTAGGGAGTTTGGGGCATGAACATTGAACCCCCCATCCCACCCCAGTGCTGCCACTAGAAAGGAAATCAAAATAGAGCAAAGCATCTATGTTACAGTTCCAATATGCTGCCTTTCAACACATCACTTGAAGCTCAAATTAGTTTTGTGACCCTTTTTGTCTCATTTTAACTCAGATCGTCCAAGAATTCAACACACTTGTGGCTTTGTACCGTGAGCTGGTCATTTCCATTGGTGAAATCACTGTGGACTGTCCTTCTTTGCGAGCCGAAATGCTGAAGACCCGAACTAAAGGCTGCGAAATGGCGAGGTCGGCTCACCAGAGTCTCTCCTTAATTTCAGGGTAAGTTTGCTGTCCGTGGTGCTGAAAATGATTGCAATGAGCATTGCTACTTTGCCAAAATTTGGGACGTTGTTTGCTTGTTTTTTCTTTAAAGTAAATCGGTTTTTGTTCTGCAAAACAGTTTACACTATGGTGATGTTTCATGCATGAATTCCTCACACAATTCTTTTTATTTATCAGATTCAGCTCATCATGGAGCTCTAAGATTCATAACTGGCAGCAGATATGTATCTTACCATTTAGTTGGTTGGTCATCACTCTCTGTGCAGAGTTTTTCATTGAAACATTTTTATTTATAAATACAGAGGCAATAAACCTCTTTGGTGTGTTTAGGTGTGTCACCTAAACACACCAGTTACAGTCTACAATCCTAGGATGTCATTATTCTCTGTGTTGTCTTGGTCTGTACAGAGTTAGGAAAACCTGCCTTCTACTCTGCACCTTCAGCCAGGAATCTTCTTCTACAGAAACTAAACTGTTGGATCAATATTCGCTGGGTCATTTTATTACCCATTTAAAAAATCTTGCCACAATGTCAGAAAATTCTTACTCTTGTTTTTCTTAATTATTTTTTAAGCATTGTGACACTGTATTTAGTAAGTTTTCTGCTGTCGTTCTTTCTGAGTTTTTAAATTTGTGCTCACAGGTCTTGCTTGTAAATGAGACCTTGTGTCTCAGTGGGACTAGCTGTATAACTAAAGGTTTAATGATAACACTAATTCAAAGTAAATCTCTCATTTGCATAAGCATCAAGAATTTTCAGATTTTTTATATAAACCCCTAAAACAGAGACAGCCTAAGACAAAACTGAACTAAGCTGCCATTTATTTTTTTAAAACACAGACCTCACCAAAAATATAGACTAAAATGCTGCTAAATTTAGTTGTTAATTCAAGATTTTATTGGACAGAGTAGTACCATTTTGCTATTCTGCCCTTTGGAGAATATCACTGGGGTCATACAAGCTTATATTAGCGCCTGCAGTTGACAGCTGAACAGAAATGCTGCTTGTAGCTTGCTAACACTAATTCAAAGTAAATCTCTCATTTGCATAAGCATCAAGATTTTTCACAGTTTTTTTTATATAAACCCTGTAACAGAGAAGGCCTAAGACAAATCTAAACTAAGCTGCTGCTGCTTTTGGCCACTCTAGCCAGAAGACTTCTCACACTGACTACAGATATAAAAACTTCAAATTTGTTGTCAAGTTTCTAAAATCAGAGCACACATATAAAGCAGTTTGAAGATTTAGGAATAAAAAATTCAGAAAATTCCCATGTTGGTGGGCAAATGTACAGCATTTTATAGTTGATGTTATTTCAAACAAAAAGCAACAATAGGTCTTACTGCTGCTACAACTATATATCGTTTTTTTTATAAAAGTATAAGCCATTTATTTTTGAAACATGGACCTCAGCAAAATATATACTAAAATGCTGCGAAATTTAGTTGTAAATAAAAGATGTCATTAGACAGAGTAGTTTACCATTTTGCTATTCTGCCCTTTAGAGAATAACCCTGGGATCATACAAGCTGATATTAGCGCCTGCAGTTGACAGCTGAAAAGAAATTCTGCCTGTAGCTTGTTAACTATAGTTTTGAAGCTATATTTTTTTGACAGTGGATTAAACCTTTATTTAACCATATACAAGTCCCAACGAGAGACCTCTTTCACAAGGCTGATCAGACCAAGAAAGGCAGCAGCACACGTCATAGTGAACCAGGCAGACAGCAATAGCAAAACAGCAATTAAAATAAATGTATTGCCTCACTAAGTATGAGAGGGAGCACTTCGTCATTTTCCACAGCATGACTGTCTTTGTTTCCCAGAGACATTTTGGGCCAGAAAATGTTTCCAAAATGCTAAATGTCTCAGTCTTCTATCAGCCCTCTGACGAGCAGTGCATGGCACCAGGTGGGGAATGGGCAGCAGCAGTTGGGCATTGTTTCAAACAGGCAAAGAAAATTTCTCCTCACTCCTGCACTCTCCCTGACATATCTCTTAAAGTACTTTAGACCATTGGTAAGGTAAGAAAAACATATTTTCAGTTAAAAAAATTATATAGTTAGATATTCAATTTGGCCCTTTCCAAGTTATCTACTAGGTAGGCGTTATGTGTTGGTAGCCCTCTGGCTGTATGTAGTAACAGATTTTTAGTCAAAAAGACTGATGAGTTTTGCTCTCATAGTCATTACAATAAATACCACAAATAAATGTGATTGAAATTTAAGTCCATATCTCTAATCCCTTGATTTAATTTCATTGAATGTTATTTATTTGCTCATCATTGGTCATTCACGTCTGGTGCTTGCTTCACATTTCAAGTACAATGTAAACGAAAGGTACTCGATATGTAATGTTCCTGTAAGCGTTACTAATTAAGTTGGTCCATCTTTTCCAAATACGTCAAATTGAAACGCTGCAATCTCAACATGAAGGCCAGAAGAAATAAATAATGATTAAGTCTTATTAATAAATAATGTGAGCAGTAAGTGAACATTTAGGAAGAAAACAAGCACATTTTGGTTTAATAGTAAACTATGAAATTTAAGGATGGTGACAGACAAATAATCAAGCCTGCAAAAGCCAAAAGGGATTTATTGATGTTGTGTTGGCTGGTGGATCATGGTTTAATTGGAAGTGAGGCCCCAAATCAAATTCTGGTCAGGGCCCCGTGCAATCTTGAGCCGGCTCTGCTCTATTAAAGGTGCAAGCACTAGGCCACTCCATTAAACATACTGAGTTTGAGGGAAAAACAGAACATGAGATCAGCTTTTAAAAATTATGACATCTCTAATTTGCAAGCAGAAGAGCTTTTTCAGGAAGCGATCACCACACCATGCTGTAACTGATCACTTCCATTTAGCGGTGGCTAATGCACAAAGTGGAGTGGCAGTGGGATGCTTCCATGGATGAATATCTGAGATGATATTATCAATGATGTGTAGCCAATGATTTTTTTTAATGCTTTTAATGCATTATATGTGTGGCTCTGGTGGTATTTTCTTGGCTGTTGCTCTGCTCCAGGATTTCTGTTAGGAAATTGGTTTTGCTTATTTTCCTACCACTTAAGTGGTCATTACAATACAAAACTTTGCTATCTTTTTTAAAATAACAACATGATTATAACAAAGGAAACATCAATCTAAGCCGTCGGATTTTATTCTAGATGTACATTCTCAGATAAATTTAGAGAAATGAGGGTAATAGAAGTATGAAAAGACCTGTCTTGGACCAGAGAATCTCTTCCACATTGGTGCCAGTGGATGTTTTTTTTAAGATCCGCTGTGGGAATAAGATGCCAGCTAACTTGGCACTATCAAACTTACTTAAACAACAATTGGACAGATTGCAGCCAGTAGTGGGTGAGAGGAGAGAGATTTGGAGGTTGTCTGCAGCCTAAGATCCTTGCCAAAGCCCAGTCAATGTTGGAATAGCCCCAGTATTAAGTTTATTGTTCTAACACAGTCTGTATCCCTGCCTGCCTGTGATTGGCATGCACATACTCAAACTATTTTTGGAGGTCTGTAAGATCTCCTAATAAATTTCCATTATACGCATTATCTTACTTTAGAAATTTAAAATTAAATTGTTTGATTCTTAGATCAACGAACTGCTTGACTTCCAACATTTATAAAATATCCTTTGATTAACTCTTTGGTGCTTTTACTTTACAAATACTCACATATTTAGTCACAGATCATTACTAATCTTTGTTCATTATCATTTTGATGTTTTATATCAGGGCTGTACAGTAATTCAATTCAATTAAATGTTATTTATATAGCACCAATTCACAACACATGTCATCTCAAGGCACTTTACAAAGTCAAATTCAATCAAATCAGAAAGATTTCCTATCTAAAGAAACCCAGTAGATTGTTTTGAGTTTTGACAAGCAGCATTCACTCCTCATGAAAGAGCATAGAGCCAAAATGGACAGTCATCTGCATTGTCCATGGCTTTGCAGCAGTCCCTCATATGGAGCATGCTTGAAGGGACAGTGGAGAGGAAAACTCCCCTTTAACAGGGAGGAAAACCTCCAACAGAACCATTATCAGTGTGGACAGTGATCTGCCTCAACCAACTGGGGGTTAGAGAAGACAGAGCAGAGACACAAAAGCAAAGAAGCACATTTTGATCCAGGAATCCTTTCTATGTTATATGGTGATGGCAGATGATCTGTCTCCCCTGGATGATGCCACAGCTAAAATAACGCCAGACCAGGTGTACCTACTACGAAGAGAAAATAGACAAAGACAACATAAAGTTCAAAGTTAAAATAACAACAAACAATGCAAATTGGAGAACAGTAGGATAAATCAGCAGAGTGAGAAAAATAGACCCTAATGTCTTCCAGCAGCCTAAGTCTATAGCAGCATAACCACAGAGATAGCTCAGAGTAGCCTAAGCCACTCTAACTATAAGCTTTGTCATAATGGAATGTTTTAAGCCTAGACTTAAAAGTAGACAGGGTGTCTGCCTCAAGGACCAAAAACTGGGAGTTGGTTCCACAGGAGAGGAGCCCGATAGCTAAAGGATCTGCCTCCCATTCTACTTTTAGAGACTCTAGGAACCACCAGTAGACCGGCAGTCTGAGTGCGAAGTGCTTTGTTAGGAACATACGGAGTAATCAGAGCTCTGATATATGATGGAGCTTGATTATTAAGGGCTTTATACGTTAGAAGAAGAATTTTAAATTCTATTCTTGATTTAACAGGAAGCCAATGAATGGAAGCTAAAATAGGAGAAATATGATCCCTCTTGTTGATTTTCATCAGAACACTTGCTGCAGGATTTTGGATCAACTGAAGGCTTTAAACAGCATTTTATGGACTTCCTGGTAGTAAAGAATTACAATAGTCCAGCCTTGAAGTAAGAAATGCATGGACTAGTTTTTCAGTGTCCCTCCTGGACAAAATATTTCTAATTTTGGCGATATTCCAGAAGTGAAAAAAGGAAACCGTGGAAACATTTTTAATATGGGATTTAAATGACATATCTTGGTCAAAAATTACACCAAAGTTTTTTACCTTATTACCAGAGGCCAATTTAATGCCAACCAGAATAATGGATTGATTAAGAAGTTTATTTTTTGATGACTCTGGTCCAAAGATTACAACTTTTGCTTTGCCAGAATTTAAAAGCAGGAAATTTAAAGTCATCCTGGTTTCGATGTCATCAAGACATGCATGTAGTCAAAGTAATTAATTGGATTCATCAGCATTTATGGATAAATACAGCTGAGTCTCATCAGCATAACAGTGGAAATTAATCCCATGCTGTCTGATAATTCTACCTATTGGAATCATATATATATATATATATATAGTAAAGAGAATTGGTCCAAGGACTGAACCCTGTGGTACTCCACAAGTGACTCTAGAGTTTGAAAAAGATTTATTATTAACATGAACAAACTGGAATCTGTCAGACAGATAAGATTTAAACCAGCCTGATGCTTTCCCCTTAATCCCTACAGTATGTTCAAGTTTTTCTAGAAGAATATTGTGATCAACTGTATCGAATGCAGCACTGAGATCTAACAGGACAAGTACTGACACAAGTCCATTATCTGAGGCCATGAGAATATCATTAGTGACCATCACGAGAGTTGTTTCAGTGCTATGATGAGCTCTGAAGCCTGACTGAAATTCTTCAAATAGGTCATTACTTTGTTAATGTTCACATACTTGATTAGCAACTACTTTCCCTAGAATTTTAGATAGGAAAAGAAGATTAGATGGGTATATCTCAGTAGATAAAAAGTTGAGGCTGCAAACATTGTTTTATACTTTATTCATCTATTTTCTCTGTGTGGTGGAGGAGGGGGCAGGGTTATGGTGTACATGTGAGCTGTGCCAGCAACGAAAAAAGCGAGCCAAACTTTCTAGTTCAATTGTTCTTCCCCTATTGGATCGGTTAAAGTAACTGCAATAACAATAGTTAACAACAGACGTTTGCAAAGTTGTCCTCGCTGGATAAAGAAGTGGAATGCAGGCGGAAGTAATTTTTTTATTCAAAATCAGATACCCCACAAACTACAGCTAAAATGAGAACCTTCACAGATCAGTCAAGTGTCTGCAAGATGCACAAGACAGGCATCACTTTGTACTGGAACAAGGCTAACAGACATGTAGGAAGAACTTTCTGTCAGAGGAGAGGGATATTACAGTTTCTATGTTTAAAAAATAGGAAATATGTGCAATGTTACATTATTAAAAGGGACATATCATGCAAAATCCAATTTTTTAACCCCAAAATACATTTTGTTGTGCACTTGGAGTCTCTTGGAGTGCAGACAATTTTATGTCAATCTCTCCAGGTGCTATGTAGATATCTTTATATTCCTTTTGGGTCATATTTTCCAATCCGTTCTGTTTTCTCTATTCTCTGTTATGTTTTTTGAAAAATTATGTCAGCATTTGCTGCAGAACTGCTAAACAAGATCATGGACTTCTGGCTTTCCAACTTCAAAAATCTGCCTTTTTTTTTTTCGCTGAGGCTACTAGTGGATAAGTGAAAATGTTCCGTTGCTGGGTGTATTACCCTACACAATTCATTACACCATAACCCCAGCATGCTACAAGAATTGACAAACTGGGTGGAATGCTCTGTGATCTGGAGAGGGCAGAGTAAGAAGTGTCTCTGTTGCATTTAAAGAGGCAGCACCAAAATGAGTAGCTGTCAGACACACTGTACTTGACGTGCTTGTGTGTCCTTTAAAACTTAGAATGCGCTTAGGAAGATAGGCCTCTGTGTTCTTTAAAAACAGCAGCGCACCAACTGCTGGTTGATCAGAGTTCACCACAGCAAGTCATAAATCAACTTGCACATAGACTTGGGAGATTCTTTTACCCTGGATGCCCTTCCTGATGCAGCCTGGATTTGAACCCAGGTCCCCCCGTATCAAAAACATGGAATTTAGCCTGTTACAAAAGAAACAAGAACATCGTTAATTCGAAAAGGGACACTAAGTGACAGATAGAAGTAAGGTAAAAAAAAAATGTTGGACTGGCGACCTGTCCAGGGTGCACCCCATCACTCACCCAATGACCGGTGGAGATAGGCACCAGCACCCCTGCGATCCTGCTCGGATAAGCAAGTATAGACAACAGATGGATGGATCTTTACTTCAGTCTTTACTTAAAGTCGTAGTTTTAGATACTTAAGTTGAAATATTTCTGTGAATGACCATCTATACATTCTACATACATTACGTTATATGTTGGATAAGAGCTTATGTATGTTTTGTTGTTGTCGTTTTGCCAGCACACGTTGTTTAAGCTACTTCTGTTGAGCAGAAACAAACCTCTGAACTCTAAATGGATGAACTCTGAATTATTAATCATCCCTGGAGTATTCCTGAGCATGAAGTGAAATTGGAGGTTATTGTTGCTGATCAGAGGCATTTAAGTAAATTAATTTGCCTCTTGGAATCCCTCTTAGCATATTTAGGAGATATATTTCAAAATAAAAGCAAACGAGTGACATTTGTCAATTGTCTTCTTCTGTTTTATGATGCAACATGTTATATAGGCAATATGGCTTCTTTAAGCCTATCTTCAACACCATCTGCAGTGACACCTTAAATGGGACGTATTACGCTTTTACATTCTTCCTTTTCACATTTGAATCATTCAGTTGTGGTCTATATAAAGTGGAACTGCAAGGCTTTGGTCTGAATTCCTTGTTACTGTTGCCCTACAACCTGCATTTTACCCCTGGGCTGAGGTGCGTCTGAGGGCAACTCATTTTGGTGCAGTCTCTTTAAATGCAAAGGAGGCACTGCATTCCTAGAGACTCCAAGAGTACAACAAAAAGCATTTAAAGGCTAAAAAACTGGATTTTGCTTATGTCACCTTTAATATTCTTGTGTTCAGTTTTAAGCCCTGTAAATGCCAGTTTTTAATATTTTCATTTCCCTGTTACATTTTTCTGTTACCTTATAACCACCAGTGCCCGTAAACACATTAAGAGCTGTAAGGTAGACATAACTGTCAGCTAATAGTAATGTTTCTATGGTTTCACTATTTGCCCTTTCAGGCCGGAGGACGGGGAAATCCACCCTGAGATCTGCAGGCTCTTCATCCAGCTGCAGTGCTGTCTGGAGATGTACATCACAGAGATGCTGAAATCTGTCTGCTTGCTGGGATCCCTGCAGCTCCAT
The DNA here is from genome assembly GCA_037039145.1 of Fundulus diaphanus. Classification (NCBI taxonomy): domain Eukaryota; kingdom Metazoa; phylum Chordata; class Actinopteri; order Cyprinodontiformes; family Fundulidae; genus Fundulus; species Fundulus diaphanus. Next base: position 20,072,770 of record CM073127.1, on the reverse strand, counting down.
AGAAAAGGTTAATGCACACATAGGCTGCATAGCAGATTAAGGGTAGTATGCTTTGTTTATATTAAAATGAAATGATTAAGCAGAAAGCACAAAACAAATATATGATTTCAGCATACATTACTGTACATATAAGAGACTTTTGCGGCTTGCTATTTTAATGTTTGAACCTCTCTAACATCTGTTACATTAATTTTACTTTTGTTAACCTTTTGATCAGGGGCCGTTTCATTTTCTGATGTATGCATTTTGAGTATTAAGCACATAATATCAAACTTATTGTTTTTGTGATCTAGGTAAAGATTCATGTTGTCCTCCTCGAGTCGACAGTAAGACTGAAGATTCTGACATCCCCATCCTGGAGGACACCTCTTCCTCACCCACTGATTGTCCTCAGCTCTGCTGGCTGGTGGCCAATGACATAGAAAATATTGAAAAGTAGGTTGAATCAATATTATCTGAGACAAACCTATTTTTCTCATACGCCTCAGAAATACTCTTTATTTTTACTCTATAAATACTATTGGGTTATATTTTAATATACCGATATTACAATGAACTATGGCCATCCAGATTGTTTTTAAAATGCACATTTATATGAAAGGACTATAATGTAATTGCCAGAATAGATAAAAATGTAACATAAGGTTATTTGTTTCCTATTAGTTTTCAACATTTTATAATAATTCAAAATAAGACTTTACTCTTCCACAAGTTTGCCTTTTAACAGTTACATTAAAACAAAGCTGCAGTAGTCCCAGAGTCCCAAGCAGTCGCAGGGTGTTTATTGTTGCAGAATCAGGAATGACTTCAGTTAAGCCAATATGGCCTCGTTTTATATGCCGTGAAAGTGAGGAAGGTGTCTAAAGTTGTTGTTATGAGTTGTTTTCATTGTATGTATGTGTGCTGATATCGTTTGCGCTATGCCAACTTATAGCATTGCTTGGATGTTTATTAACCTTTTGAGCATTTTATGCTTTTTTTATGAATGTATTGAGTTGATATAAAACAGCCACGTGAACCTATAGCTTAACCATTTAATTTTCAAAGACATTACATAAAGATGTCGGTGGGAGACCTGTTTTATTTAAAGAGAGATCAAATAAATTCAGACCTCTTAAAAGCATCATCAGTGACTGTAACATGAAAGGACCACAGAATATTCCTTAGGGTATGGCAAAGCAATGGTTGATGCTCATTAGGTGGAAACTAAGTCTAAAAGCCTTGGTGTCCACCGGTCCATTTATAGTCATGTGAAGAAATGAACACATCCTTACATCACATGTGTGTTCATCCAAAATATTTTGTATATTTAATGTATATTTCTGTAAAATTTAATACAAAGGCAGTTGCTGGTGGGGAATAAATTGCAGCATCCGCACAGTTATTTATCCTAAAATTACTCCTGGGTGTATCATATCAGGTGCCCACAATGAGAACATCGTTATTCAGCATTTTGAATGTGGTTGGTGAGATCTTGGCTGTTGAAGTGAAACAGGATACTGTGATAAGATCAAAAGAGCTGCCAGAGGCCTTTAGCAATTCAATCACAGCAGCTTATGTGTCTCGTAAGGGATGTAAAATGGTCGCCAAATAATTTAACAGCAGTTATTCCACTGTATGAGAAAAAGCTTACAAGTGGAGCACATCCAAAGGTACCCCCAACATGCCTGCATCTGGTCGTACAAACTAGAAGCTCAAAGAAATCTTCCAAAAGCCTGAAATGTCGACTGTTAATGTATAAGTGAAGGCCTGTACAACCAGAAAGAGATGGCACATGTTTAGCTTTTATGGGAGGTTTGCAATAGGATTGTACAATATCAGTGAAATCTGTAATTGTGATACTGTTGCTGAATGTTGTGATGAAAATATTAATTACAATTAACCCACATTTTCCTAAAACCTTTCTTTTCTGTCTTTGCAATTTTCCCTACATTTTGTGTTAGTTTTAGTCACTAAAAGAGACTGTACATAATATGTTGTTGCATTAGAGGTAGAGTGGACGATTTTTCCGAAAATGTAGGTAAGAAATCCCTAAGTCCCTTTTTGAACAACTGCGTATGAAGCAAGACCATCCTACCTGTTCTTCCGCTCCTCAGTGGGATCGTGGGAAAGACACAGTTTGTTTCTTGCGACTCTCAGCCATTTTCAAAGAAATATACAGAGGTAAACAATGAGAGATGTGGAGCTATAATGAACAGCTGAAACCGAAGTTCACTGGATACATAAACACTACAAGCGTTGAAGGGCAGTTAGGTAACAAGCAAAATTGCTTCTAAACTGTCCTTAAGAGTCATTGGCGTTACAATAATGACTCAATGTATGTTGCAGGTCTATGTTGTATTTTGCAGGTCTATGTTGTCTAGGTGTGCAAGGGGATCACCTTTGCTCTAAAGAAAAACACGAAGACTATAGAATCAATCATCTTTATTGTCACTATGTGTTACACTAGTGAAAGTTTTTGATGAGACAGACATCCGCTCAGGATGCAAAAAGGTTATACATAACATGCAAACAAACACAAGACATAATATTACTTTTTTTTATTTTTTATTTTTTTTATCAGTTGATTGTACTGACCAACACACTTCCCGAAAAGCTTGAAATGTGCAAATAGTCTTTAGGGTCTGAGAAGATGCATATCCAAGTCCAAAAAGTCCAAGAGCAGACCCTTTACGAACGATAAAAATTGATTGTGTTGTTGCATCAATTAATCACCCGAAGGGTCCATTGTTGATATAGTCATGTCCATAGTAAATACTGTACAATCATTTTAAACCTTTAATTTACAGACCTATGCAGTCTGCAAGGATAGATGTCCATCCAAACAGCCTTACTACTTTTGAAAAGAAGCTGTTTTTAAGTCTATTAGTTTTGATATAATGTTTCTGAAGCGTTTAACTAATGAAAGTGGGTCGAAAAGTACGTTGCCCAGGTGGGTGAAATCTGTGGCAATGCGTCTGTAACAGAAATAGTCTGGGATAAGGAACGTAGACAAAGACCAGGACCTCTAGAACAGTGTTCTATGGACAGATGAGTTAAAAATTTTGTTATTTAGACCTGAGAATATTGGACATAGTTCAATACAAGATTTCAGAAAAAGAACCTCATATAAAGTGTGAATCATGGAGCTGGAAGTGTCATGGTTTGGAGATACTTCGCTGCTGTAGGACAAGCTCACTGTCATAGAAACCACCATGAATTCTACTGTGTATCAGGGGGCTTGAAAATAATGTAAACAAGCAGGGGTAAAAAACAAAACTGAAACAGGAATGAACTCAGCAAAACGATGATGACCCAACACATACCAGCAAATCCAGCAAGGACTAGCTGGATTGGAGCGGAGTGACTTGAAATAGGCTGAACATGCAAGAAACCCCTCAAACATTTGACAGCTGAAAGTGAGGAATGGAACTAACTTTCCTCAGATCACACACATGTAGTTGGCTACACTGAGCATCTCACTTCCAGCCAGGAAGGTAGCATTATTAAGAGGAATGGTGATGACGATAATAACCTTTTTGAATAAAACAAGGTACATTTTTTTAACCTGTAGTTCAGACTATTTTCCAGAGAGAGAAAAAAAGATTAGATCTGGTTATGTGAACATTTGTTTTGAAAGAACTGAATAGTTAATGGATTTTCCGTTTTTTAAACAACAGTAACGACAGACTGTGTGCAAAAGGAAGGAAATTCAAGACTGTTGTTGCCCTCTCCAGGAGTAATCAACCAACAAATATTACTCCAAGTGCAAGATCCATAATAGTCGTTGATGTCTCTAAAGTACCAGAGGGAATCACAGAAAAAACTAAAGGGCGCATTCACTGTTGCTAGATTTCAGGCGTATGAGTGTATCACGGAGTGCTGAACAGCAATGGTGTTCATGAATAGGCTCCAAGAGGAAAGTCTCAGTTCTCCAACAGGAATACCTCTACGTCTGTATGACTGAGGTCAGATGGAAAATCTCTCCATGGACATAACGTTGAGAAAATCCACCCAAACAAATTTGTTTCATCTGATTTAAATTTGAACAAACATGACTTTGAAATCCCCAACGACCACTTTATGCGAGGCAACCCATACAGGTCATTAAAGCATTGAGTATCTGTCATAAACCTGCAAATAAATTCACGTTCAAATCAATTACAGATTTAGAAAATAATCAGTTGAATTAGGCCTTGAAAAAATCAGCACAGAATTGGATTCTTATTCTACAGCCATGTTCAGTTCATATTGAGCCCCATGTATCAAGAACGGGATGTCACTTAAGTTCATGTGTGAGTCAAGGCAGGTGAGCGAACACTTGGCGATATAGCATACTTCAGCTCCTCCCCGTGATCATGTCCTAAGGGTCTCGGCTTTTCAAGTAGGCTTCAGGGTAAAATTGCAAATTCTTTAGGAACACAACGTTGAAGTGGTTCAGACTTTTCATGGAGGATGTTTGAAATTAGTTACAAAATTTCATGTATGACAAACTGGGAGGAGTGGTTATTTACCTTTGGTTCCCCCTTTGAAGACCTGGACAAAGGGTTGACTAGCACAGATTAGACAAGGGTTTGGAGTAGGTGTTTAGAACCTCAGTTTAACTTGAACTAATGACAACTGAAGTAAATTATTATTTTAATTTGCATGTTTCATTTACTCACTCCTTTTTTATCTTTACAGGGATATGAGAGATATGAAGAACCTTCTAAGTAAACTCAGGGAGACAATGCCTTTACCACTGAAGAATCAAGGTAAGGAAAAGAATGCGCCCCATTTAAAGCATATGGACACCAAGTTCATACAGTAGAAAACCATAGAAAAATATAAATACCAAGTACGGCCAATTTTTAGAAGTCCCTATAAGATAGGGAAGCTTTACCAGCGGATATAAACAATCCAGTTATTCTGATCATTTATTTCTACATCAGTGGTCCTCATTAGCATGCTGATTGCACAATGAAACGAAAAACATAAAACGGGAGTTTATAAACTGAGCCAGACAATTAAAGAAATGATAACTTAAAACGAACTGAAGAACAGATACACAGTCAGGGCCACATTTGTTTTGGTACCCTTTGACAATTGACAATACTTAAGCAGTTATCATACACACTTTTCATTAAGCCCACCGTTTTTTTAATGAAACATGTTTGTTATTGGTCTGATGAAAAATTATAATCTTAAATGTTGTATTGTTAGGTTATTAGGCGTATGGGGAAAATCACCATGACTAACAGAAATAAAGGCTTAAAAATATCCAGCTAAGCGTACTTAATCTATGTAATGTGTTTCACAAGTGAAACACGGTTTCAATAATATTTGCATTTATCAGGCGTTTAAACAGGATAATCAAGAGTTGACCAGACACAAAATCAACCAGGTTCTTTTGCGGTCATCTCAGTCCCCAAACCTAAAGCCAGTAGAGAACCTATGTAGTGAGTGAGGGACCCAGGATTCAGAACAATCTTCAAAAGATAAAATTTCCACTATGGGATCATGCTCCTGTAAAGAAATGTGGCCGGCATTGTAATATTTGTTTTCTTTTTAGTTAGAATATTTAGGCCTTTGTGGTGACATCTGCTAATGCGTATACATAACAATTAAGTGTTTTTATGTTTAATTTATTTTGCATGGCGAAAAAAATCAGCAAAGAATGTGCAGCTTACCAGTGGTATAATTGTGTTCTTTTGCACAGATGACAGCAGCTTGCTGAACCTGACTCCCTACCCTCTTGTCCGACAGAGGAAAAGGCGCTTCTTTGGGCTCTGCTGTCTGGTAACCAGCTAAAGTCCCTCCCCCTCCTTACGTAGGAGGCGACAACAAAGACACCATCACCCACCGTCTGTCACCACTCGTGTCTCCCACCGATCTACTACTGCCACTTTCAAATCTATTTTTTCCCCTCTTTTTTTTTTAAAAAGCTGCCCATTTTATAATTTTATTTTGTAATACAATGGAGAATTGTAACTACGATGTAATAATATCAAACATCACAGTCATATATTTTAGGATATTTTGCAAAAGCGTTTTCCATTTTTGGTAAAATAAAACAGCTGCTTTACTAATTTGAAAAAAAAAAAAGAAAGAGATCATCTGAAACCATGTCAATGTTCGATTATCCACTGTCCAGAGAGAGAGTGAAGTAAGGACTCATGTTTCAAAAAGGGAATTTAATGTCTGTGTTGTCAGAATTAATGTGATCCCGTATGAGTAACTGCAATTGGAAGGTTTAAAGGCCACACTCCCAGAGACGAAGGGATGCTTTTGTCGAATATTAGACGACAGGTTTGTGCAGAAACCGTTGGTTGTGTATTACAGTCTCTGTTTTCTGTTCCTTGCTGTATTTCCTTCTTACTGTACTTAATTTAGTCTTCCATAAACCAAGAACCTGTATCCAATTTAAACTTTCCAGCTTCAAAATGAAATATATGAAACATTACTCAAAGGAAAACTTCTTTGCACACAATATCTATCTATAAAGATGTTAGACTTGTACATACACATACTCTTTACGCAAGGCTGTTTATTATTTTCAAAGCTGGAGATGGTTAGCAAAGATAAACTGGTTTTGGGGTGACAAATGAGGAGAGGATGTTGTATTGACTGAGGCTTTTGTGCACTTATTAAAATGACAAAAGAGGATATGGTAATAGAAGCTGTAATAGGTCATTTTACATTGTTAATAAAACTTTGTTATTGAAAACACTTAACTGGGGTGTGTGTGACATTTGTCTTACACGTTGCACAGCAAAGTGTCCACAGGGTGGAGACAGAGAAACAAACTTGACAGACAAATGGAAAATACTCCTTGCTATGAAAATAATGGTAAATTATTCTTGATATACAACAATATGCCATCTGAGAAATTAGAAGCTGTCATGATGCTGAAGATACTGTGTTAGCTATGCTGGTTTGGAAATTGCTGTGTTCTTTACTTTATTTAGTGCTTTGTGCTGTTTTAGTCTTCCTGTCTGCTTATTTTGGTTCTCAGGGTTGTCTCAATGCAGAGTAATGCTGAGAAACTACAGGCCACTATTAAAGCTACTTGGGCTTCCTTAACAATTTAAAAATGCAACAGACCTGCTTGCCATATTGCCTTGATGTTCTAATGTGGGCAGAAGGAGCCCAGACCAATTATTGATTGTTTGTACTTGTAGATATTCTGAATTTATTTTTTAATTAGTCATGTAGTTTATCCTTTTTTTCTTCAGTTTTTCAAAAAAAAAAAAAATTATTAGCAGTGAGAAGGCTACACAGTGGCACAGTTGTTAGCAGTAACTCAATTCACTAAATTTAACAGATTATATAGATTAATTACACACAGGTTGGTGTTTCCAGCCCCTTTCTGTTAATTATTTTCCACTTGCATTTAATGGAAATGCGACATTTAATTTTTTTGATTACTCAATAATAAAAAATACCAAAGAATTGTGTGTTTAAAACCTGCTTAAACGTTGCTGCTTTTAATCTGACAAATATGCCTCACCAGAAAGGATACTCCATTCATTGAATGTGATGGTATGTATGTATATATGTATATATATATATATATATATATATATATATATATTTATACACACAGCATTTTCATGTGATTCTGACACAAGCAGGTACTGACACACATGGGCTCACAGTGTGAGAAGCCAGCAAAGCTAGTGAAAGGAATAGGCTGCCAGCAGGGGTGCATTTGGCAGCTTCTGTACTTTCTGTCACGGTGGGCACACGAACCCTCATAAAATACATTTATTTAAAAACATCGTTAAGAATAATGATTAAACTTGGGCTCTGTGTTTAGTTTCTAAGAGTCAGAGTTCTATTTTGGCACGGACAAAAAGATGTCCAATAAGTAAAAGCACTTTAAACAATTTAGTTTGAATACTTTATTCCATATAATAAAAGATTAAAAAAACAGTAGATACAAAATATTTGTCAGTCAGTTTTCTCTTTGTCCCTTTAAGATGATGAGCAGTTTCTAAACTTGCCAGTTGCCACATATATGTTGGTGTTTCTAAAAGATATTCTATGTTGGTCTAAACGTGTAGAAATGAAGCTCATTTTTGTTCAACAGTCACTTCCGTAGCTGCAGGTGTATAAAATCCAACACCTAGCATGAAGGTCTCTTCGACAAACATTTGTGAAAGAATGGGTTGCTCCCAGGAGGTATTAGAACAAAGTGGAAGCAATTTGATAAACAGCAATTCAGTGATATAGTGGTAGGAGAGAGGTCAATGGATGCTGAGATGAGACCACCAAACATCATGCTACCTTCAGATTAGCTAAAGAACAGTGTGTAGAGAGCTTCTAGGGATGGGTTTTGGCGGCGGAGCAGTTGCATCCGAGCCTTACACCACCAGGTTCAATGGCAAGTGTTGAATGCAATGTTGTAAGGTACGCCACCTCTAGATGTCTGTGGTCTCAGACTCAAACCCTCGAGCACCAGTATCCTGCAACCATTAGATGTGTTCATTGTCCTGCACACCTGAATCAAATGGCTAAACGTCCTTGCTTGCATGCAGGCAAGTTCTACGGAGCTCTGCTAATGAAGTCATATTGGAGTCAGGTGTGTTGAAGCAGAGACGCATCTAAAAGTTGCAGGACACCGGCCTTTCAGGACGAGTTTGAGACCGCTGCTCTAGAGCATGGAGAAGGTGTTCAAACCTGTCTGGCAACCATACCAGTGTACAAGGTGTCTGACCTCTCCAATGGGTTTTTGCAAGAATTGCAAAAAAACAACAACAAAAACATCAATCAATCTACTAAACATGATGGATGATGGAAAGCCATCCAAGAAGAGCTGAGGCTGTTTTAACTGCAAATAGGGGCACACGTTGTATTTAACCCTATGGATATAAAAATCTGTGGCAGTCTGGTTTGAAGAACAAAATGTTTATACTACTAGTTTTAGATGCATAGAAAGTGTTAGTTTAACGTCGCATGTACCGCTGTAGCACAAGCCTGAGAAACAATAGTGTGACGAGGCGGCATTAGGAAGCACATGGGAGGATACCGACAACCGTCACCTTCTCCCCTTTACACCGTCGAAGTCCTGCTTCACACTCGCTCATGGTTTGTGGAGCAACAGTTGAATCCTCACCAACACGGACACACACATTTAACCCCGGAGTCGAGCAATCTGCAGAGTCCTTACAGAGACACTGGTTGCTTTGATCTGACAAAATGGAGTGAGAATAAAAGGGATCGCTGATGAAAATCCCAAAAACACCACATGGCATCATAAATTGTTTGTGACCTTTCTATGTTCCTACCGTCACATTTTTCCCACATGTGACATGTGCCGCAGCCTGCCGTGCTGCGCTCTGGCCAATTGCAGTTGCTGTCCTCCGTTATCTCAAAGTTTTTCTTGATACATTTGATTGCCTGCATTTTGCACACAGTCAAGGGAACGAACTGTCCATTCAATGGAGATACGGCACACAATTCCAGTGAAGAGCTGGGAAGAAAAATAATACACCACATTGAATTAATAGTAAAATTTTCAACAAACACACTGATGATTAGCGCAGCAAAAATACCTGCATTCATGAGGCATCTTACAGACACATTTGCCCCTGAGTGGCTTCTCCCATTCTTTGCATTGCACTGTGGGTGCAGTCGGCTGCCGCCTTTCTTTAATTGTGGAGTACATAAAAAAAAATCTTTGTTTTCCTTTCAGTTAAAGGTGATACAGAACAGTGATGAACAACTACAAATAAAAAGCACTGTACTCTGTTCTAAACTGTAGTGAAGTCTTATCTCAGTTGTTAGAACGTGTTCTCCAGCTTTTTCAATGATTACGTACATAAAATAGGAGGACAACAATACCTTGGATGCACCTTGTTAGAGCCAGGTTTGGAGAAAAGTTCAAACTGGAATCACAACTAGCCATTGATTCACCTTCGAATGAACTACCCTGTGGGCAGGACAAGGTGATTGACTGCCCAAGATGATAAGCCTTCTGTAAAGGTGATACTATGACATCTTCAGGCAGTGAAGGAAGCTTGCACACTGAATCTAAAAGGGGGGGACAACATGGGGTTTATACCATAGTTAATTGTTAGTATAGTTAACTGTGGTATTTTAGTTTGCACTCTTTCTAATTGTACTTACCTGCACAGAGCCCAGGGTCTGCGGACCAGGTTTGATCAGCAGCGCATTGTAGGATGCTGTTACCGACAAGATAGAAACCGGCAGTGCAAGTGTACTCCACCATATTACCCACATAGTATTCGTCCTTAGGATCCTGTGATACATGCATGGAGAAACTGTTTTAGTTTTGCCCTGCAAACAGAAAGCTCTTTAAATAAGTAAAAAATGTCTTTATTATTTTGTTCTTTAAATTTGCTTTAGTGTCCACAATGCTGGGTTTGCCAACGTTTACCACAATTCATGTCATGTCTGAGGTGACAACAGTTAGGTTTTGAATCAGATTCCATTTGCTTATGGAAACTTAACTCTGTTGTTGGTCTACTGTTATTACTGTTGGTCTACTGTTATTACTGTTGGTCTAATGTTTTGGCATAATCCCAGTGAAAGGTTTCATCACAGCCTATTTTTGAGAATAAAATGCTCCTTGTCCAAAAGCATTCACAGGCGGCCCCATCCTTTCACAATCCCTCACCGCTGCAGGCAGAGCACAAGATGTTCAAGTAAAGGTGTTCAGAATGCAAAGGACCATATCACTGGCTGAACCTCTTAAGGGCAGTAAGGGCAGGATGTAAATACAAACACCTATTGTCTAATTAAATCACTGTAATAAACCTAAGTAGCAAAAGAGCCCCCAAGAAAACAAGTAACATTAAAAAATACAATATTTTAAAGGTTATTTATAGTTCTAAACATATCTTGAGATTTTTCATTATGCCTTCCCTAGGTTATTATTTCTTTCTCCTACAGTGTCAGTTACAATTTCATGTATATGGCAAATTATGCAAAATAAATGATTTGCTCCTGTTAGTTTAGCACTAAAGCAAGATGCTCTGCATAGAAAGAGAAACGGGAACTTGTGAGTTTATATACTATACTTGTTTGTGTCAAGTCTGATAAACCGTAAAGCCTACAATTGTTTATTCCTTGTAGTAGATTTAAATTTAAAATGATTTTACAGATCTGAATGAAACAAACACTTTATACAACAAGGCAAAAGGAGCATAGCATCAATTTAGAAAAGAATGTATATGCTTTGCTATTTACATTTGAATTTAAAAAAAAATGCCTGGCAAAGATTATTTCTCCGAGCTCTAAATATTTGAGCCTGCAAGGCCTCCTTGCCAGCAACCCAATCTTTGGATCCATTCTCAGGTTTTCTATCAGATTAAAGTCAAGATTGTAGGTGAGCTACCAAAAAATTGTATGTCCATAAAATAAAAGATTCATATTAAACCGAAATTTGGTAGGTGTGTAAATACTTTAGTGCTTATCTGTATATTTAAAACAAATTATAAAACTATTGCCATTTTAGGTGACATTATAGATGCTTCCTTTACTTTGTTAATCTGTGTTGGAACAACATCTTGAGGCTGTCCTGCAGAAATTCTGGTTGAACCAACAGCTATCAGGAAAATATAAAACAGAAGAGACTGCACCCTCCAGAGTGAATGGTGAATGAGTTGTAGCACCGAGTAAATGTGTATTATTTTCCTGCACTTTAATGTAAATAGAGTTGTCAAGCCTACACATGGTATTGGTTAAATTAACCTTAATGACTATCGGATAGGAACTCAGTAGGTCATGTTCGATGTATGACACGGAAGCAAATTAACATTTACAAAAAATAGCACTAGGAGTCTTGTATGTTTTCATTGTTTCCTTTGCTAAACAAATTACAGCAATTCAAAGGTCAGTTTCATCTTTACCAGGATGTAGCCGTTGATTAGACTGGGCGGAGTTGCACATTTCTGAAGCGCTGGGAGACTTTTATCAAAGCACTGAGGCTCCATGGTTCTGTGGAAGTGTTAGAATAGAACAGCTATAATAGTGGACATTCAACCTATCATAGGATGAGCATAATGAAGGGTCTTTAAAAATAAAAAAACAAACAGGATGAATGAGAAGAACAGGACATGGAGCATGGGCAGAGAAAGAAGCAGCAGAGGACCAGGCAGGCAAATAGCAGACCATTTAACACTGAAAGACCAGAACAGAATATACAAAAAAAGGAGTGGGGGAGACTAATACGGACCAAAGGAAATAAACCAGAATACACAGGGAACAGAATAAACTAACAAACTAAACACAAAAGTATTTACTAATATGGCAACACCTTACTGACACTAATGAACACATAGGAATTTACTATAGACGGAAAAGACTTTTAGAACATAAAAGGAGCTGATGAAAACATAGACATTAAAGAAACCCAAAAACCTGAGGATCATAAAAGAATGTCTAAAATGGATAATACCTGGATTAACATTGCACAATAGTGCTTGTGTTTGCCCTTACTTTAAGTACTGAAGTTCCTCTTGATCGTCACAGCCAGATGTCTCAGTTGCTTCTCCAGTACAGTGATGCCCACCATTCTGAGGGGAAGGGTTAGAGCAAGAACGACTTCGCGATCTCCGACCTCCAGAACACAAAGACCAGGCAGACCAACAGGCCCAACTACCGTGGATCACACCTTAATTTGGGGCAATGTAAGAAGACAATAAAAACAGTTGTACTATTTATTTTGGAAGCACATGTACACAAGTAAAACAAGTTGCATGAAAAGCGATCGCCCACCTTGCTGGCCCTCCACCTCAACTCCATGCTCACAAGCCAGCCCTCTTGTGCCGGCTTTGCAGATGCATTTGCATTTGTCTTTATCCATGACAGCCAGGCCATTGTTTTTGCAGGGTTGGCAGTGGCAGGGATGGCTCTCATACTGGTATTGTTCTATGACTTTACGTAGGTAGAGCTTCTTCACCCCAGCACACTGAACTTCCTTAACAAGTTCTGAAATAGGTCGAAGCTATCACAATAAGAGAGTTAGAGGGTCAAATTGTAAAGAAAACACTTAATCCTCTAAAAAGAGTATAGTAATATTTTCTTCACCTTTTGCTTTATTACCACAGGGAAATATCTAATAGAGTCAGCCCAATTTGAGTACATTTCCCAATTCTTGTCTGAATCTCCAAGCTGCATATTCTCCAATGCTGCTATATGAGTTACACCTCCTCCCAGCACCTTCACTTTTGCATAGTTGTTAGACCTGCTGCTGCCTGTTTCAAAACATTTGTATGGATAATGAAAAAAGCAGTCTCCAAAAATGTTTAGATATGTTTTGGGAATTTTATTTTGTGAGCTGGAAAAATTTAAAGAAGTTATACCACTGGACGATCCTCCCGTGTATTCATCTGTTGAACAATGCACTCTTGTAAAAGAGAAGAACAGAATCCAGCGTTTTTTCTTCTCACATTCACGAGATTGGGAGCTTATACTCGCTTTAAAACAGAGGAAAAAGAAAAATGAATGCAACAATTTCAACCACCTCTAATTATGTCTTCAAGGTGTATATTATAGACTATTTTACTTTTTTTCTGTCCAGATTCTGCAACTGTCCATAGCAAACTACTAAAACAGCATGTAGTTTGAAAAAGGTGGCAGGCGAAAGTCAACAGAAGTGTTAGGTTTGATAAAAACATGCAAAAAATATTCACAGAACTATCCAAACCATTGCATTCAAGTTTGAATAACTTTCATAGCCATGCGCGTGGACATCAAGTTTTATGCAGTTTGGGATTGGCCCCTTCCTGTTCCAAAACATTTGTACACCAGTGCACAAAGCTAGGTCCATGGTTGCTCTTCAACCATGTTCATTGGTGGTTTGCTTCACTGGCTGTGGGCTGCTCCCCTGTGCTCTACTCCACTGATTAGTAAGCAGCGCCACCTGCGCTGAGCTCATTAACTCATGATGAGTTTCACCTGCCAGGCTGGCTACTTAAGCCTGCTTCTGTCAGGTAGGGATATACGATCCACATTTTTTTCCACTTGTGATCTGATTCCGATCTGCAGTATTGGTATTGGTATCTGCCAATACCAATAATTTTCCGATACCAGAGCTCTTTTTGCTTTAATGTTATTCTCATCATATTTTTGATTTTTTTTGACAGGCTGTAATAAACACCTTTCTACCGCCAAATGTGATATGTATGAATGTAAGCAGGTATATCCCATAATACAACTTGGGAAAAATCCTATCCTATAAAAAAAATGCAGCTGTGCGGGCCTCAAATTGATTGTATTTATGACGTCCCAGAGAGATTTCCCAACCAACCAGCAAAACATGAGATTTTTGGGGATTAAAGCGATGCCAGAGCGACATGAAATCTGCGAAACGTCAGTTGTTGGAGTTTAAAATGCTGAACTTTAATGTCTTGTCGCACAACGACAACCAATCAAGAACTGAATGTGGCTGTGATGTGGGGTGAAGGACTGTGGCGGAGACGAAGCAGTTTTCATTCAACATGGAAGATAGTGGCGGTCTGCGGTCAGCCGGAGTTGTATGACTCAACCAATTCCAAAAAAGTGTAAAAAAACTAAATCCCAGTACATTTCAAACCAAACAGGACCCTCAGACAGAGGCTGTTCCATCCCAAGGACAAAACCCCCAAACCAAAGATGAGCAGAGTGGTGTATGCAGTTCAGTGCAGTGAGGAACTTTATATTGGAGAAACCAAACAACTTCTCCACAGACGCATGGCTCAACACAGGAGAGCTACCTCCTTAGGACAAGACTCTGCTGTCCACCTACACCTTAAGAACAAAGGACACTCTTTTGAGGACCAAAATGTTCACATTTTGGACAAAGAAGACCGATGGTTTGAAAGGGGTGTGAAGGAAGCCATCTACGTTAAGAGAGAAAAACCAATCTTAAACAGAGGAGGTGGACTTAGGTTTCAAGTCTCAAAAACTTACAACACAGCAATAGGGTTGATTCCTCCCAATTATCAACTCAGTCCTCACCTCCGTACGGGTGATCAAAACATCGCTCTTGTAGGCCAGGCCAATAACGACCCTAACGACTCCCCATTGCAGAGGCGTGGACTAGTTTCGGTTCAATCTGCTGTCTTAATGGCTTTAACAACTGCCCATTACTAAGGGGGTGGACCTGTTTTGGTTAAATTTGCATGTTATCTAAGACATTACAAGGCCTTTGTTGGGAAGTACTATAAAGCTTGCAACTCCAAACTCCAGACTTTTTGAATTGAGAAAGCTTTCTGGATAGGAAGCGAAATGTCTTCAAACTTGGGAAAAAAGTCCAGTTGTTTTGTTTTTTAAACTTTTTTGGAATGACCATGACCTGGATGACTGAGAATCTTCACCAGCATAAGACTCAACCAATTATTATTACCGAGACAAGTCCAGAAAGGAGCAAGCCTGTAGAAGAGTGAGTGAGGTGACTGGAGTGGCAGTTAATGCTAGGGTTGGTGATTTTTCCGCATGTTTCCCCAAGTGCCTTTTTGAATAACTGCACATGCGCAAGACCGTCTTGCCTTGCTCTTCCGCTCTTCAGGGGGATCACATGAAAAAAAATCTCCCAAATCCACTCTGGTCTTATTCCTTTCTACTGAGGCCTTCCTCTTCTTCTCATAAACATGAACGCAGTTGATTTTTGCAACTCTCAGCCATGTTCAAAGTATATATAATCTTCGGAACGAAGGGCGGGGATTTGTCAGAGTTTTTACAGGACTGCAGTTTCCACAGAGATTGATTTTTTTTTTCAACCTCCTTGTGAAGACATAATATATTGACTACTTTCAGGATAGAAGGACGACTTTACCCAGTATAATAAAAAGTGTTTCTGAACAGGATTACTAACTATAGCTTTAAGTGAAAGCGTCATTAGATAGCATCATTGTACTACTGTACAGTATTTCTGGCTTGTCGCCTGCTGTGCGAACGGCTGGCGATGAAGTCAGGCGAGCGACAGAAAGCAAAAGTGGCAACATTGTGGCTACCTTAAGAATAGTTGCCACTTAATTTAATGTGTGTAAAGTCATTAACAAATACTTTTAACACTATAGTGTATTGTGACATGGAGGTGTCCTTAGTGGCCAGAACATTGGTTCTTGATCCAGAGAACGTGGAATTTTTATACCACAGCAGAATAATTTTTCAGTGATATAATGATTAAATTGTATTAAATATTATGTTTTGGTTATCTACTGTTTCTGGCAATATGAATGAAACAAGAAATTACATGTTATTTTCACTTGTATTTTGTACTAAACTTTTATCATTAATGAGAAAAAAACAATGCCATGTGATAAATAAAATCTTTCCTCTTTATTAACCTGATATTGTTCAAGAAATGGGTCAGCGTTGCTATTTCTGCAGCAGGAATACAAGAGTCACCAAACTAATTTTATTAGGTACATGCTGCAGGATATATCTTCAGAGCTCAATTAAAATTTCCAATCAAATTTTAATAGGTTGTTGTGACCTTTAAACAGCAAAGTCCCTAAAGATTCAATTTAAAACGTTACAATAAAGCCTGACCACTTGGAGGTAACATTTTAAGGAAAGACTAAAAAAGCCTACTGGTTCTGAAAATAGTTTGCCTTTTGCAGCCAGTTTTGTTAAGAAATACTATAAAAGAATTTCAAATAATTTCAACAAAGTCTGGCATCTTGACAGCAAAATTTACACAATTTAACTCAACCATCTTTCAATGTAGTTTATGCAGACAAAAATTTTTATTTTTGGTCTATTCAGATGTCTTTTATCCATATTATGAATTACTTATTTATGAGAAAAGATTTTTTTAGCCCTCTTTTTTAGCAGCTGATTTAAATAAAAAAATAATTGTTTCTCAAGCCACCTGGATGAAATAACTTTCACATCGTGTCATTGGTTAGTTCAGATCAAAAGTCAATGAAAACTATGTTAATCACATAAACTAATTTCCATGCATCATGCCTCAAAATCATATACAAGGAAAATTTTGATCATGTCATCTTCAGCCTCTCTCCAAGAAAAATGTCAGATGTTTATAAAACTGTGAGTTATAAATCCTTACTGATGCGGCTTTCAGTTTCTTCATCAATAGAAGCAATGGAGTTCAATGAGCCCCCCAAGCTTCCCTCGGATAAGTAGTGTGTTCCAAACTTCTCCAAAATATCCCTGTAGGCTGAGTAGTCATAAACAGATGGGAGTTTGGCCAGAGCCTTCCAGAACTCCTCAGATATTGGGAGGTTCCTCGGAGAGTTACTCTGGAACTGAGCTACCTCTACCTCATTCTTTAACAATACAAGTCTTTTAGTCTATAGGGAAGGGAAGAAATGCATTATGTAATTGTATGTCATTTTTAATCACGGGTTTAGTTTTCAAACAGGATTTTCTGTTGAAAAGAGAAAATGTGACATTCCAACATACAGCTGACGTGTCCTGTGTCTCATGGAAGTCATAGTTACGATATCCTGTCGTTGTCCCAGTTACTGTTTCTCTGTTGACAATATCTTTAGCATAGTGCCATTGGCTGGTAAACATCTCATCACTGAAGTCATTCTGGACTTTAACCTGAGAAAAGAACAGGATTAACAATATATTTCAAGATAAACATAAAGATGTAAAATAAATTAATTAAAAAAATCCAAAATGTTTTGAGCGATAGAAAGGAATTTCTGAAAAGTTGCCTTCTTATGTTGCTGTCAGCAGTCAGTAAATGTTACTTATGGTAGGTAGTTGCCTCAGTTTGGAGAAACAGAATATTACTTCTATCAGGAGAGTCAGGAACACTGAGGTACACCTGAAGACTGCATCTCCAGTGTTTGTCATTTTAAATAACTGCAAGCTGTCATGATCCTGGAGCGAGTGCGGCTTTGTGTTAGTGTGAGTCCTCTTTCTGAACAGGGAATCTCCGCTGGAAGGCATTTGCTGACTTGTTGGCTCTCATCTGACTGCTGGGGTTATGCTGTAAGTAGCTCTAGGATGACCACTCACTGCCCATGTTGCTGGAGTCAAGCCCCTTGTGTTCTCATTGCTTAACACTTAGAGTTTCACTTTTACTTCCGGGAAGAACCTTTGATGGTTTCTTGCTGCTCCTGAACTTACCTTTGTGCTCTCAGTGCTCCCGGGCTGTTGTTACCACTCCAACACTGGATTCCTCTGACAAACCTCTCTGCAACAGATCTCCTTTGGGACTCAATCACATCACGGTTGTCCACTACAGCTTCAACGTCTCCTATCTTCATCTGCCTGCCCGCTCTCTCAAACAGTTTGTTTACTTGCTCTGATTATTTCAAGCCCACCAAGTTCCAGTGGAACTCCTCCAGGAACACAAATAGCACCATAGCATATCCCACAATGCTGGGATCTTCATTTCCCCTCTCAATGCCTTCCTTCCGCCTCCAGACAGTAAGCCACTTTCCATTATTTCCTCCTGCAACATTCATGCATTTGTTAACCCCTGACTAGATCAAACTGTCCCTCTCCTTTACAGATGTTTCTCCACCACTGCAAGTTGAGTTAAATTAAAGGGGAAATAGACAAACCTTTAGTAATACACTATATAATAATAAATATGAGCTTGACAATCTGCTGAAACAAATATATTTTTCTCCAACTTGAAGTCATTTTAGAAAGAAATTAGAAAAGAAATCCAAAACTTAAACTTTCACTTTAAGGAGAAGATAAGATATCTGAATCTTTCTGTTTAGTTTATTGAAGGGAGGACTGCAAAGAACCGCAAACTGAAGGGAATATTTGTCCAGTACAACAGGAGAGGTTAATGAAATTCAAAACATATGTCAGGGGGCATTTAGGGATAAAAAGCGATCTTTGATATAGTGGAACAATTACCACCAGAGATAAACCAAATTATCTGCCATTTTTACATTACAACACTAAGGCCTGATCTTCAAAAGGTTAGCATGTAATAAAACACGTGCAAACTAATTAGCACAAAGTTGATCATCATATCAGGTGTGTGTAAGATGAGCATAGCAGCGAGTGCAACATTTGTTGTGTGTGTGTGTGCCTTCATGAAAATGCAGGTCATACGCTAATGACCAAATGTATGCAAATTTACGGGAGGAGGATATGCAAATGTAAAATAATTATTAATCTTGAAACTGTGGGGGGGGGTTTAATATGGTAATAATTTCATACAATGAAACCAAAGCAAATGGTACCATAACTGAACTTAAATATGTTAGTATACTTATGAACAAACAAAACATGAATATTCATTGGGACAAAATAATTTTGCTATGTCAGTTTGAAGCAACTGGTGCCACTCCGGGAGGAGAGCATGTGTGTGTGTGTGTGTGTGTGTGTGTGTGTGTGTGTGTGTGTGTGTGTGTGTGTGTGTGTGTGTGTGTGTGTGTGTGTGGGGCAGAATGTGTTCGATGCCCCTCTTTTCTCAAATCTGTCTGCCTTTGAGACTAACAGCAGCGAAACAAACTACCATTACAACATTTAGTTCTCATACATAACATTTTTGGGGACAGTTTAAATGGGGACAGGAAACTGCCCCTGTTAATTGGGGACGTGTGGTCACTCTAGGAACAGCAAGTCAGAGTTAGGGGGAGCTAGGGGGAGCTAGCTGGAGCGCGTATTCGTAACTTCTGGCAGGAGGAATTTTATCTCCCTCCCTCATTGTTCCAATATAAACTCTGTAACTTATCCATCTATCCACTGCCTATACCTGCTTATCTGTGCCGGCTTGCGGGAGGGGGGTGCCTATGACTAATGGTCAGTGGGTGAGAGGCAGGTCCACCTTGGAAAGATCTATGTTATTATTTTTTTCAATAGTTATTATCATTATTACCTCCAATGACCTGAGGGAGGTTTCTAGTCACCGGGGGCTGGAGAAGCTCCGCTCAGCTGTTGTATTTGTCAGAGCCACCTTCACTGATACACAAACTAGTAGAATAATGACAAATAGCGATAAATCTGATTTGTCAACTGAACTAATTTCTTATTAAACCCAGACATAAAACACAATTTTTGTATTCTGTCTTGCAGAACTTATGCTGACAAAATAAAAAAAATCTTCATTTTTAATAGGAATATTGTATTTAATAAAAGAAAAAGTTATATGAAGGAAGTTCTCCAATCATTAAAATGGTTTTGTGCTTCCTGGGTGTCTGAAGAGATTATGTGACATATTTCTTTTATAGTAGCTCCCACACTGTGAGTAGTATACACAATTTACTAATTTAAACGGGGCGGACCAAATTGGTTGTGCATGTCTTATCCATTGCGCATGCAATCTTTGTCAATCAACCGCAACACAACTACTTCTTGCTGTTGCAGCTTTTCTTCTGCCCACGCAATTTAGCTCTATTTATTTGAAATCATTGAAGATCAGGTCCCAAGTTCTTAGAGAGTTTTACATAACTTCAGATTTAACTCACAAACCATTATTGGTTATACAGGAAAGGAAAGATAGGCCAAATTTAATTGATCCTCCTACTTACCAGAAAGTTGTATTGAATAGTGCTGAGGGGAAGCCGATAGATAGCATTGTGGACACCACTAAAGACGGGTCGACACTGGCCTCCAAAGCTCTTAGTGTTGATGACACTTCCTCTGCTCATTCCAGTTACTACATCAAACCTACAGAAATAGAATAACTACAGAAAGCTGCTATCCCCAGTGCCTTGTGCAAATACTTCGAGTACCCCTTGAATATTTTTAGATTTTGTCACTTTACAACCACAGTCTTCTAAGGTATTCCCTCTACAACTTTAAATCTGTGTTCTTTGGTCTTTATGACACTTATGTTTGATAAATATAGTCTCTAACAAGGCTTTCACAGAACATTTGTATTTACAGTGGCTTGCGAAAGCCACTGTAAATACAAATACAACACCAAACATAAATATATTTATTGGAATTTTATGTGAAATATGCACAGAAAGGGCCATACAATTGTGAAGTAGAAAGAAAATCATACACTATTTCTTTATTTTTTACAAACAAAAAAACTGAAAAGGGCATTGTGTATACATATTCAGCCCCCTGACTCAATACTTTGAGGAGCCACCTTGTGCTGTAATTACAGAGGCAAGTCTTTTAGGGTATGTCTCTACCAGCCTTGCACATATAGTGTCTGAAATTCTTGCCCATTCTGTTTTGCAAAACAGCTCAAGCTCTGTCAGATTAGCTGGAGAGTGTTTGTAAATAGCAGTTTTCAGATCCTGCCAAAGATTCTCGATTGGGTCTGGACTTTGACTGGGCCATTCTAACACATTAATATGTTGTGTTTTAAACTATTACATTGTAGCCTTGGCTTTATGTCGTTGTCCTGCTGGAAGGTGAACCTATGCCCCAGTCTCAAGTCTTTTGCAGACTCCAACAGGTTTTCTTCCAAGATTGCCCTGCATTTGGCGCCATCCATCTTTCCATCATCTCTGACCATTGTTAGATATATGAAACCACAGATTGCTGGAGCTGTTGAAAGCAGCTACTGGGAAAATAACAGATGGTTCATAGAAATTGTGGACCTCAGAAAGTGACATACTTAGATTGGACAAAAGGGCCTGATAAAGGAAAACTGGGGAGTTATCTCGGGGGCAGCCCGCTCACTTCGAGAATCTGGTGAGGCATTCTCCACCAATGTCATGTGAGGAATGCTGATGTCATATAAGTACACTCCCTTGCATGGCAGTGTAGATTCTCGGTTCTATAAATGCTGATGTTACCTTTGTTCTGGGCTCTCTTCCTAATTTTCCCTTTTTCCTGCATTGTGATCAATTTAGGAGCCCAGTACTGAGCTGTACCATTTCTCTGGCTTGTTTAGATTAAATGTGTTAAAGTATAGCTTCTGTTCCGAGAGTAATCACTTAATAAAGAAGACAGCTCCTCCAGGGTAAAAGGATTGGGAGGACCACCTGCACGGGGCTGTAGTCATTAACACCATCTTCCTTGTCCCTGCTGAAGACAAGCACCCCAGAGCATGATGCTGCCCCCACCATATTTCACAGTGAGGATGGTATGTTCAAAGTAAGGTACAATGTTATTTCTTCGCCACACATACAGTTTTGCATTTTGGCAAAAAAGTTCAATATTGGTCTCGTCTGACCAAAGCACCCTTTTCCACGTGTTTGCTGTGTCCCCAACATGGCTTCTGGCAAACTGCAAACAGGACTTCTTATTGTTTTCTTTTAACAATGGGTTTCTCCTTACCACCATAAAGACCATATTTGTGCAGTGTACAACTAATAGTTGTCCTGTGGACAGATCCCCCCACCTGAGCTGTGGATCTCTGCAGTTCGTCCAGTGTCCCTTTGGGCTTCTTTGATGCATCTCTGATCAGTGCTCTCCTTGTTCGGCCCGCAAGTTTAGGTGGATGGCCTTGTCTTGATGGGTTTACAGTTGTGTCATTCTTTTTCTATTTCTGGATGATGGATTGAACAGTGCTCTGTGAGATCTTTTAATAGCCTAAGCCTGCTCTAAACCTTTCCACAACTTTTTCCCTGACCTGTTTGATGTGTTCCTTGGAATTCGTGATGCTGTTTGCTCCCCAATATGTTCTTAACCAACTTCTGAGGCCACCCTAGCGCATCTGTATTTGTACTGAGACTCATTGGCAATCAAACTTCGGAAGGCCATCGGTTGCACTCAGAGAAAGGGGGCTGAACACTTTTACACACCACACTTTTCAGTTTTTTATTTGTAAAAACAAATATTTTTACATCATGTATATATATATTCTTTCTACTTCACAATTGTATATCACTTTGTGTTGGTCTTTCCCATATAATATATTGATGTTTATGGACAAAATGTGGAAAAGGTCCAGGGGTATCAATACTTTTGTAAGCCACTGTATGCTGAGATTCGATTCTAGACTATATTTACTGATTTGCTCTTAATTGAAGGCTACTGCCTTGTGGCACTGGATTTAATTTAGTTTTTTTATGTCTTACATTACAGTTTTTTTTACACACGTTTTAAAGATTTGGTAAGAAGTTGTGAAAACTATGTATCATGTCCCCTCCACTGCACAGTTACGCACTATTTGGTCTATCACATGAAATCCTGAAGAATACATTGGATTTTGTGGTTGTGTTGTGACAAAATGTCAAAAAGTGCAAAGGTGCAGATGGTTTTCCATGATAGATGTTGCTTTTTCAGATAGTGAAATAAAAATGATCTAAGCAAAGTTTTCTCACTGACCCAGTTCCAAGTAGCTCTACTTGAGGTGGCGGGATGCTATGTTCACATGTGATATACTTTTTAGCCTCACAGCCCTGCTCATCAAGTCCATCTTCCTCACAGTCCACATCTCCGTTACACAACAGAGACTTGCTAACACACTTCCCTGCAGGTCACAGTGCAAACAGACAATTAGAGGGCAATGTATTTATTTTTGTTTAACTTTTTAAAGTAATGTTTGAGTTGCAACCTGATCGACAACGGAACCTGTCTCCACATCCATCGCCCAGCGGGCAGGCTTGTGTGGTTTCACAGGACCTGGTCTCAGTACGGCCACCATCACAGGGGTTCCCATTAAATTGAGCATAGACAGCCATGGCTCGGCTTCTTGTCTGTAAAGCAAAACGTTAAAAATCAGCTTTTATGAGTTGCAACACTTTACAGATGGCAACACACGTTAGTAAAAGCATTTAAAACACACACAAACCTGTAATTTGGTGCAGGGATTACAAACTGACCAGCTCCCATAAGGCCCCCACTGGCAATGAACAGGCTGCACACAAAATCTTAAAAATGCAATTAAAGTCGAGTAATTCAGCACATCAAAGGTAAGCGAAAAAGTGCAATATATCCAATTTCTGTTAGTAATATTATGCATTTATGCGGAAACACTAAAAAAGGAGACTTACGTTCTGGCCAAGAACAGGGTGAAGAGCAGCAGCAAAACTGTTGCACAGAGTTGCGTAATATTCTGACAAGAGAAGAGAAAAGACTACCATTAAAAAAGCATGAAAGGTCGGGGGAAAACACATTCATGTTAACACCGCATACAAATGCCACACATCTGTGCTTGTAAGTTGTCTGTTACCGAGAACAAAATGTACTTACCTTCATGATGTCCAAAGCTGAGCAAGCAGGAGGAATATGTGCAGATTTTCACACTGTGCGAGTATTTTAAAGGGGAGTGTCACTGCTGGGAAGAATTTCATGAGAAACGAGTGAGTGGGGGTGAAAGCAAGGGGGAAGGGTTTTGTGCGTTCTCTTTTGGATACACAAGGAAAATAGTTTGCCTTCTCCAGCCAAAACAGCTTGTGCAAGAATCATTCCGAATCCTGGGTTTGCTCAGTAAGCTTTTTCTCAAAAATTAATAGTAGTAGTTGTGGTCTAACACTGAGCTGTTGTTTATATCAATGCCTCCATGTTTTGGGGGGGTTCTAGAAAACCAGAAAAAGTTTTTTATAACTGAGATATCTACATAAATCCTGACTGGGACCAGTAAACGTTGAACATCAGCTGTGTTACTGTCAGTCAGTGACTGCTTGTTTTACTGGGAGAAAGCCTTTTTGTGACAACAATGTTATTTAAAATTTGTGCGTTAATCTTTCATGAAACTTTTATTTTCATGTGCTGTGTCAGTAAATCTCACAATTAGGTGTGATATAGTTGAGCAAACACTGGAGGGCAACAGAGGTTTGAAATGCTTTTCTGTTCCACGGTTAAAATGAGACACAACGCTGAACATACCTGCG
Source organism: Fundulus diaphanus (assembly GCA_037039145.1). NCBI lineage: Eukaryota > Metazoa > Chordata > Actinopteri > Cyprinodontiformes > Fundulidae > Fundulus > Fundulus diaphanus. Next base: position 20,048,174 of record CM073127.1, on the reverse strand, counting down.
AGAATGCTGGGTAAATAAACACATTATATACGTTTTTATCAGCTTAACGCACATGTCGACATTCCTTATAAATACAAACATTGAGAGAATGAGAAATCTTATTTATTGTGTCAATCAGTGGTATGTTTTGAGTCCAGCTTGGTCCTTTCAGCTGTGTTTTTCCATATTTGGCTGTATTATCCCACAGCCTTCTCTAATTATGGCTTTATTTGTGCAGACAGGGTGTCATGCTGTGCATATGCATCACACATTTGCTGCTCAAGAGGCAATACTGAGTTAAGTGTTTTTTTCCCTCTTTTTGGGGGGCTGCTGAGGACGAGAGGTTGTCTTGTCAGGTACCGAGCTCAGCTGCTCATCATTTCTACAAATAACCCTGGAGCCATCTTGTCATGCCAACAAATTTAGAATTTGTTCATTAATGTGAAGCCTAGTGTTAAAAATGTGCTATGAAAGCTCTGGGAATGTACACTTTTAGAACAGTTTTGCTCACAATTTAAAAATACAATTTGGGTTTTTAAAGTGATAGCTGAATGGAAGACAGGAAATGAGGAAAGACAGGCTCAAACAAATGCGTTGTAAACACAACCTGAGCTTGTTATATTCTTTACAAAAAATCTCAGGGATAAATATTTATCCAAGATTAGCAATGCAGTTGCACTAATTTTTGCAGTTCAAGAGAAATTGGTTGTTCTTTACCTGCAGATGTTTACATGTGGGGCTAATATGTGTGGAAATTGTAAAATGATATGAAAGATGAGTCTTTACTTGGATTATCCATTTGCTAGAGCATCAATTTATCATTTGAACATTTGAATATTTACCGATGTTAATCAAATTACATGTAATATTTGCCTCAGACCTTTAAGTCTGTTAATGAAAACTGTGTTGTAAACTGGTGGCGGTGGTAGGCATTTAAAAAGCATGTTATTACATGTCATTATGTTTTGCTTTGTCACTGCTCAAAGCAAGGTCAAGTCATATTTTTTAAAATATATTTCTTTAGTATATTTTCAGCTTGTCATGAAGCAAATTCAAGACAATCATATCCCAATTCATGGGCATTCTTTGTACTCACTAAAATCATGAATGCTAAAATGGTTTCCTTTATTTCTGACATTTTTCCCACCCCAGAGTTGCATGACGTAGCAACTATACAACAGCAGGCTAATTTCCAGAACCCCCCCCCCAACCCACCCAGCTGGAACAGCATTTCTAGCAGTCCAGACAAGAGGCCACCAGAGCGTGCCCTCCATTAGTTCGTCTCTGTGGGTTTATGATATGCAGAAGGCCATCTTTGACCGCCATCTGCCGTGGAAGTTTAACTTGTCAAGGATCCAAGCTCAGCTTTAGGAGTTTCAGCCGCTTATGTGCAGAAGCATAGTGTATTGTCACAAATTAATTCATATATTCAGCATGCAAGACCTGTTCAGCTTTCATTACAGTTTGTATTTTTTCCAACTAAGCCCCCCCAGTTATAGAAAGACCTCCACGTAATTGAAACATTCTTGGGTTTTTTTCCTTTTCCTTTTTTTTTTTTTTTGGTCTCTTGGTCTTATTTTTTGCATCCATTATGAATGTTGTTTAGATTTCTCTATGGTGTTATTCAGACTGACTTATTTGAAAATCTTGTCTGCAGTCTTATGCCTCATCGTCTTTTTCTCCACAGCATATCCACCACTTTTCACCATTAGGTCTTAGGAACAGAATTTAGGTCTGGACTTTGACTGGGCTATTTCAACACATATACATACAGTATGTTTTAATGTAAACCCTACCATTGTAACTCTGGCTGTGTGTCAAGGGTCGCCCTGCTGAACAATGAACATTTGCCTCAAGTTTTTTCCAAACTCTTAACAAGTGTTTTTTTTTTTCAGTTTGGCCCATTTTTTTTTTTTACCTCTATCAATCTTCCCATTAACTTTGACCAGGTTCTGTGTCCCTGCTTGCATTTGCAATTACAATAGCAGTTGAGCAATACTATGTTTAAGTGATTTTCCAGAGATCAAATAAGTACAAAACTTTAACAAAAAAACATGTTCTGCTTTAAATTCCCCCACAACTTTGTGCCTGACCTGTCCAGTGTGCTACTAGGTTCATGATGCTGTTGTGAGTGAGGAAAAAACCTGAACACATCATCGATCGCAGGTTATGGTTTATGTAAGCAAAAGCAACACAATTCTTTGGTGGTGCGAATGTACACTGTAGGCAGGGCAGCTGTCACCTCATGTACCTTAACAAGTATAGACAGAAGTGCCTTGAAAAATTACTCCTCCTCCACACACTCCAAACTTTTATGAAGCTGCACATCTCGCCATTGCCCCTCTTTAAACTGTCTGAATGCCATCATCCATCTCTGCCGCCCACACCTCTACCTCCTCTATACTGCTGTATATGCGTGACAAAGAAAGACAGACATTTTACCATGCACACTCTCCTAAACAAATCATTTGCATTTTCTCATCTTATTCAGCAATTGGCCATTTGCACAGAACCGTGACGGCTGCACTACGGAAATTTGGTGTTTATTTTATTTTATTATATTACTTACCTGTAAAAAATGAGCAACATTTGAGGAAGCCTGAAACTGTGCGAAAAATGAAACAAGTCAATCTATTAATCTTTTTGAAAACAACTATTAATAAGGTTGCCACAGTGAGATGTTTTACATTAGTGATGAGATGCTTATACGTATCTTCTACTCTGATTTATGAAAGCTGCTCAGTAGGTCAGAATAAGACGAGTAAAATTCTCAAATTTGCTGTAAAAAAAAACATGCACACAAAAAAGGAACAACACTAAGTTGCCTTTTCTTCAGCACCTGGCCGCTAAACGCTGAACACAAGCTCGACAAGGTCACGCTAGATGCCGCTGCCCACCCTCTCTCCTTGCTCATCACCCTGGAAACAGGATAGTTTTCGGATGCTCTTCTGCACAGACAGGGAGGGAGGTGCTGCCATGTTTGCTTAAAAGCTGAAAAGAGTAATTGCAATTTGCTTATCAAATTAAATTATAGCCTTATTGTGCTTGGTAACATTATAATCTTTTCAGTCAAGTAGCTAACCAAACAAGGGACCAATCAGCAAGCACTCGGCAAGCTACTCACAGAATGACGCTGCACCCAAAGGCATAGAAGCTTTATTTGATTGGCCATTTTCCACGTAGAACAGTCACTTTAATTTGAGCAACATGGTTTGGAGTTTCACAACAGCAAAGGACTCTTCACATCAAAAAACAAGGGCAATGCCAACAGTTTGGACCAGGGGAAGACACAAATGTCCTTACGAAACACTTTCTGCAACCTTCTCATTTGTGGGGTAGTGGCAATGAGTGAAAAATAAACAGATTTTTTTCCCCTTAGAGAATACATAGAAACATTTCCAGTTAAAATGCACACATGCTCTTTAGGGTAATAAAGCAAAAATGAAAGTAGATGTACAGAAACCAGATGGATTTTAGAGGCGTTTCATTCATGCACAAAGTGAAATATCAAATAGATCTGAAAATTAAGAGCAGCTCAGTTATGATACCAGTTATAGTTGAATGTTTGAGTATTTTACAAATTTTCCGCAGCAACAGACTGTAAAAATGTTCCACAATATAAAATGTTCGAGAAGACCTGAAACCACACAGAGGGGAAAGCCTTGGAGCAGACAATACAAACATGGGTTCTGGTTGAAACTCAGTCACCCCGATGAGACTTTTTAATAAATTACACATTTACTCTCAAAACATACATTCAGTGATTCTGAGAGATGAGTATCCTTTTTTTAACAAAACGAAACTTTACCAGAACATCCTGACAATTTACATTCCCATCAGAAAATGCAACATTAATCATGAAGTTTGCATCATAGTTTTCCTGCATAATGTGTAAAATCTTGGATTTTTTTATATTATGCTGTATAGATGTCCCAAATGAAAAATTATAACTGTTATTGTACTAATCTTTGCAAAAAAAAAATGTATTAACAACTATGGTCTATTTTCAACTAAAGGCTTGCAATGTTGCATTACATGCTCTGCATGTTAATTTCTTGATCTGGTTAATCTGGGTTCTCCCTAACAATCTAACTATTTTCTTATCTTTACTCTGACGATCATAGTAAAAGTGAGATTGCGACAGTGTGCTATTGGTCTGTGTCATTTGACCTGCTCTACGTAGTGTCATTTAAAAATTATAAAGGTAGGAAAACAACTTTTTCTGTCAGATTTTACCACACCAATTAGTCATATCAAAGCAGGAATATGTGATATATAACTGGCCTCAAACATTCCCCAACAGCTGTCTGTTTAGACAATTAAGAGCTAAGTAGAGGAACTGTAGTTGTTACATTTTACAACGTTCAAACCAAAAGCAGTAGAAAACGGTTTTCTATAAGCTTTATCTGCATGAGGTTAATTGAAAATCCACTGAAATATGTTATTCAGCTAATTATCAACAAGTTATGTCAAAATAGAGAAAACATGCTAACATCAGCATGCATGAGCATTTTCGTAAATTGTTCAGCTTGGAATCAGGACCGGAACATCAGTTTATTAAAGACTGTAGTTGTATGTGACATTTAGTGAGTTAGTGAGACGTGAGATCTAGGCAATGTGTTGTCAGAACATCATGGTAGCCTTCTATAAGGCATGGTTCAGATTTTTGAAGTGAGGTTGTATAATGTTGTTATAATAGTTTCCTTAACTGTCGTAGATAGTTGTTACTTTGCAGCAAGTTTGCAGAAAAAGAAATCCTTAAAAAGACTTAGAGCTAGTTGGACTGGCCAAAGGTTTAGCTGATTTTAGCCATCTAAAATGAATCAACCTTTTCATGTTTATTAGCTTTTCATTAAAACTGTTTCTCACTGCAGTATTTTCCCTGTTACTGACCAGCTGATCCTGAGGTGGCCGTGGTTCCTTTTAAGTGCAAACCTACTTGGCAATAAACTTGATTCTGATTCTGATGATTTCCACACAGCCCCAACCATGTTATTTGTTGCAGGTTTTTTTAAGCTGGGAAAACGGCAACAAACTCAATTGTATCTTACAAAAGTGTAGACTGCTAATGTACACTAATACAAAATGGAATCCTACGGGTGTGTACTGTTTTAGTTGGAGTTATTTCAAATTGCAAAAACAACAAACATATGGCCTGATGTTAGCTTTCCACCTATCTGAGGATTTCATTGCTTTTTTACAAACTCACTGCAATATATCTGCCTACTGCAGGTAAGTGTATTATTACTGACAATAACTTTACAGGACCTAACTTTAAAAATGATGTACTATCCTTTTAACAGCGTTAATAATTGACAGAGAACCACGACTGACCAGCTGAGGCTCCAGCTGGAATGAAACATTAGTCAGTGTCAAGAGAAATGGATACTGCAGCGTCTGACATGTTATTAGTGCGTGAGTGTAATCCTGATGAGGTGTAGTGCTCGATGTTATTGAACTTCATAGCTACTACCATGTATTTGTTTTCATCAAGTTTGATTTAGTATCAGACTATTACAAAATTCACTAAAGGACTGCATCTAGATCAAATGTATTGTAAAGCACCATGAGCTGCTTTAAAATGTTTTTTTGAAGATGCTAAGAAATTTTATCAGATGTTGCATCTTTCACAAGATGCAACATCTCATGGTGACGCATACGTACTGCAGGATAGCAGTAAGGGCATACAAACACACAGAGGGGCAAGCTAGTCGCAAAGAAGAGACAGACGATGGGTAAACTTGTGTAACCGAATATAAAGTATTTTTAACACTTGTCTATCACAACTCAGAATCTACCATGTACTAGAAAGAACAGCTGGATGCTTAACCATTAAAAACGACAACATGGATGCATCTTGTGCATTTCTAACAGCGCGATGATATGTGTGCTGTGAAAATGGGGAAATCATTGTCAAATGCATCAGGAGAAAATATGTTTGTACCACCAATATTAGTGCTTTCCCCAGTTAGCAAAGCTGCACTCCGGCTCTCTCTTCCTGTGTGGTTATAAATGAGAAAATCCACGGTTTTAATCAGTCGATCAATCCACAGCTTCCTACAGGACTGCCTGATAAATGTCTCGGCTGCAATTCCAACTTCAGTGCACATCATTACCGAGTGAAAACCTCAATAAAAGATTACAGCTTGGAAAAAAAAATATGGAAACAGTTTGTTTCTTGTCAGCGTAATGAATAAACACACCGGCAAAAGCACATTTTAAACCCACTCCGCATTCAAACTTTGGGCGGAGTTTTTGAAAACTCCTCTTTTGCAGTGATATGAAAGGGGATGCATATTGTTTAAAAAAAGAAAGAGAGAGAGACAGCACTTGGACTGATCTTCCAAACGGGACATACAGGAGCTACCTACAATTTACGAGCCAAGGATTTTAGTTACATGTATTCATTTAAAACACCCTCCGGTAAAACTGTTATTATCACTAGACTATCAAGACTGATGTGAAAGTACAGTTAGTTGAGAGTTAGTATGCCCTAAGGAACCTGTGTTTGATGGAGTGGTGAGCCTGAAAACGGTGGAAAAAGCAGATACTTTTACAGCAAAGGGAGTAAATAAAATCACCACCAAATCTGGAAAACAAATTGGTCTTGGTTCCAAAAATAGGAAACAAATAAACCTCGTTCTCATAGCTCTCCAACCAAACATCTGTGTATTTATTATTTTTTTACCAGCCTAAGCTTGGTCTCTTCTCCCTGATCTCTCAGTCCACCATAGCCCTAAATGAAGAGAAAGGAGCCGTGACGTCGCTTCCCTCCTGAAATAAATGCCAAAGAGTATAGGATAAGAGCACAGACCGACCACCCCTAATTCAGTGATGGCGACTGAGCTCTCTGATGCCCCAGCGTGTGCTCTCAGGTTGCATCATCGTCTTCGTCTTCATTCAGGTGATGGTAGTTGAGGCTGATGACGGCACTGATGAATTCTCCGAGCTCGACGAAATCAGCCGTAATAATGTTGATGCCGTTTTCCCCAGGTCTTTGCGATCTGATCCACTGCATCATGCCAGGTAACGCCCTGAGAAGAAGCACAGAAGCAAACACATATACACAGTGACATGTTAGAAAAAAGTGAAGATATTTCAGGTAGATGTTTCCGTGTCAGTATTGATGATTTTATACCCATCACCGCTGACTTCTCCTGAGAGGCACCACACGGCCCAACACTTGGATGTCTTCCTTTTTCCTCTATACCTATTGGCACTTGGCGCTATTTTCCAGAAACGTGACATTTCCCAAATGTTTATGCAGATGACTACCAGGTTTATTTTCCATTCTATCTCAATGTTCACTGTGCATTGCTGCCTCTTGTTGACTGCATGGATGATATCAGGAGATGGATGGCACAGACTTTTAAGTCTGAAGTCATAGTGTTTATGCCTGGCACTGAAGGACTCCTTGTACCGACCTTTCCTCCTGACCTCATATGTGAACATCATTGTAATACTTATGTGTGAGAATGGACCTTTCCAGTTTAGGATGTTGTCCATGATAAAGCCTTTCTAAACGAAACCTTGAAATGTGTCTATAATCTCACATTTTGGTTACTTCCTGTTGAAATTAGTCAGTCTTCCAGTTGGTATCCTGTGAGTGGCTTCCAATTATTCTCTGAATCCTTTAAAAAAATGCTTTATTTGGGGCGCTCTTCAGTGGCGCAGGGGTAGTGTGCACAACCCATGTATCGAGGCCTTAGTCCTCGATGGGGCTGACCTGGGTTCAATTCCAGCCTGTGGTCCTTTCCTGTCTTCCCCCCTCTCTCATATGGAGCACCAGCTCTACCATATTTAAAAATAAATACAGAAATAAATAAATGCTCAATAAATAAATAAGCATACAATTAATTGCCACCAAAAATACATTAAACAAATAAATGGAGGTAGAAATTAAATTATACAGTGAGACATAAATGTATATTTCTCTTTTAATTAGCTTCTTTATTTATTCACCTTTGTAATAATTACCTTATTTATTTATTGTCCAATATAATCTTCAACTTTATTTATTAATTACTTATTTTTTTAAGTATTTATTTATGTGCATGTTGTCATATTTTTGTCTGTTTTATTCTTCCTTTGTATTTTTTTACCCTATTTATTTCTTCGATGCTATTTATTTCTGCCTGTCCTTTTTACATTTCTGTATGCATTTCTGCCTCATTATGCAAATGAGGAGGGGCTGTGTCTTAAGGGGTCAACTTCTGCCCATTGGTTGGTTAGCATTTTACTGCATCGGTGAATCTACATGGCTTTTCTCCGCCATAAAGCATTGTTTAGTAATGTCAAACTCAGCAGGCAGACGTTCAGTGTCCGACCTCTTAAGGGAAGCTACTAATAGACTGGAAGAATTAGAACGCTGTACGCAGGGTCCGAAATTAACACTCGCCAGACGCCAACTGCGAGTAAATTTCCCGTTTGGAGAGTGAATTTCAGAGGGCTAGCTGCCACATGACGAGTAAAAATAAGCATACAATTAATTGTATGCTTATTTATTTATTGAGCATTTATTTATTTCTGCATTTATTTTTAAATATGGTAGAGCAGGTCCTCCATACTCTCAAACCTTCTTTTCTGTCACCCTAATTTTATAAGAAATGAGCCACTAGTGCTACAAAAATTTTAAAAAATGCTTTATTATTTTTTTATGTCACTTAAAGGTTGCGCTACATTTTATTTGTCTAAACTGATGTTATATTAAGTTGGTTGACCAGGATCTTTCACATGTGTCATAGACAAGATGCAAATATGGTAGAGGAGCCTTTTTTGTTGCATATCCCAAGCTCCACATTGAGCAGGAATATTTACTTACTTTTCTTACAGTGCTGTGGAAATCTTCCCTTTTACATTTCTGTTCTATCCTTGCTTTTTTGTCATGCTTATTTTCTCAATGTGTCTGTTTAAAGGTATGCAGACCAACCTAGACGTAACAAGGCCAAACAAAATTCCTCCTTGTTTAATTATGAATTTACAGTGATTCTTTGAAAGCTGAGTTCCACTTCACCTGCCACACCAAGGGCCTGATAACTACCAGACCTGTAGAATCAAGTAATTTCTTAAAGAAAACCTTTCTGACAGTATCAGGTAGACTAAATGTTGCCAAAAAGCAACACATTATTCCCTGATCGAAAGAAATCAAATAACCAATGAGAACCAAAATCATTGACATCCATCAGTTTAGAAAGGGAAATAAAGCCGTTTCTTGGGCGTTGGGACTCCAGTGAACCACAATGAGAGCCACAATGTGCAAAGGAGAAAAGATGGAACGTATCAGTCATGCTTTCCAGGATTGATCAGTTTACCAAGACTACTACAAGAGTCTACGGCTAATCCAGAAGGTCAAGAAATAAGTCTGAGAAAACACTTAAGTCATTTAAGGTCGTAGATGTCACTTGGCTCAGTTAACATCTGTATTAATGATTCAACAATCAGAACAAAGACTGCAAAAATAGCATCCATGGGAGAGTACAGAAGTAAAATTTACTGCTGAGCAAAAAGGTGGGCATCTTGTAGCAGCTAGTGTGAAACTAACAGCACTTCGGAAAAAGAACATCATATTTATAATCAAACAAGGTGTTGGTAGTGTCATGGTCTGGGACTGCTTTGCTGTCTCTACTGTACAGAACCATGAGTTCTGTTCTTTACCAGAAAATCCCGAAGGAGGATGTAAGGCTGTCCCTTTGTGACCTTAAAGGTGCATAGCCACATTATTTGACTTTTTTTTTTAATTTATTCGTCAGTAGCTCACTCCGGTTGGATACAAAGTTTTTATAAAAGATTATCATGTCCTGCCGGCATATTAGTTGTTATTTTGGTGTTTTATGCTTGGCTTTTGCTCAATTTGTTAGTAAATAAAGCCTTTCATGTTTATTTATAATAACTATGGAAGTACATCACTGCGCATGCGGCTATTAGCATCTTCCAGCGAAAGAATGAAGAAAACGCAAAAGAAAACGCAAAAAAACACAAAACAGATTCCAAAAGGGAAAATACTGGAATGTTGCTGGAAACACAGTAGGAATGTTGATGTTCCCTGAATCGAATACTACCCCTGTCGAGCCTCAGATGTGACCGCAGAGTTGACAGACGTGAGTAAATTTTCTGATATGAGGCTCTTAAAGTTGCTGTAGATCGGTGTATTTAATTAATAACGGTTTGTCTTCGATCACGCCGAGCTGCCACTTTACTGCGAGGTATTGCAGAGGGTCAGGCTCGTTCTGGCATTATTTACAAGTGATTTATTAATTGAGCAAATTGGCATTTTGATAGTTCTGAGATACTGCTGGTAGATGGTGCCACGTCTGTTTATATCTGCTCATCGCGCCTGTAGTGAGGCTATATTTAGCATCAAAAAGGACCATCAAAACACTATCAGGATGGATGCTTGGTGTATATAACCTTGTTTCGTCATGAACTTTGGTCTTTTTTTTTAAATCACATAACGTGGCTATATATCTTTAATCCTAAATGCACTCAGACTATACAGCAGGAGTGAGCCAGAATTCTTCCACAACAGTGACTCATTGCAGTTGATGCCAGTTGTTGCAAAGAATGCCACAACTAGTCATTAAGTTAAGGCCCAGATTGGGGCAAAGTGATTTGGATAGATTTTTACGCATTATTAATAAGGTCTTCATTTGAAAACTGCATTTTGTATTTACACAGGTTATCTCTGACATTGAAATAAGTTTGATATAATTGCGCCAAAATAACAAAAACAAAAAACATCTGTAAAAGAGCAAATACTTATTCACAACACTTTCCCATGTATTGAATTGTATGGTATGGTAAGGTATGGTGTGGCACTGTATGAAATGGATGAAAGACGGTTTCGTGCACAGAAGAGCCACGTGTGATAAAATATTTTTTTTTTTTGACACAGCATGTGATGTCTGGCTGTGTCCTTCTCACAGCTGGCGTCAGGCTGTGAAAAGTGCACTCTGAGCTCTCATTGGACATGTTCGTGGATGTCGAGCAACAGGGGAGGACGTTATCTTCACAGATACCTCGCTCCACATTTTCCCCCCTGATAAAATTTCAGGAGCCTTCCCTTCCCCCACCCCTTCTCATGTTTGGCTGCTTTATTGCAAGGATGAGTGTTGCAAAATGAATGCTTGGAACTCTGAAGGATGTCTACATCAAAGTAGCTAACTGCTTGGTGAAAATGGCTGAAAGAGGAATTATCAAATGAATAATTCATGACAGGAACATTGATGGTTTTGGTGCCAAGGCTTTTAACAAACTGGTGACATTAAGATGGAGTGAAACACAGACAAAGCTGGGGATAAATCTAGAAAATGAATTCTGCAACACAGGGGAGATACTAAAAGAGCAAAGAGAAACAAAAGCATTCCCCTTTTTAAAAAAACCCAACAAACCAGCTTGAATGAGGTCAGTGGCAAATGCCGAGGGACCTTTATAAAAACCAACGTGCATTTTGAATGAGTTATTTAATGCCATAGCGGCTCACATATTTCTATCTTTGCGCGTCCATACTGCGACTTGTTATGGGTAAATTATGCCACCTTAGAGACTGCTGCCGCTTGAGGTGTTGCAACAGTTTTGGCCCCAGAGTGCAATCTGGTTATGGTACTGTGTCCTAATTGGAGCAAGCTCTGCCTGATTTGCATGCCCCACCAATATGCTGAACACAAGCATGACAAAGCTTATTCTTTGGTCTCTCTGGAGTACGTACCTTTCTGTTATTGTCTCCCTCAGCCCGCTGGCCACGCCCTTCATCACAGTACTCGCCTTCGGTGTAAGGACCACCTGGGAGACGAAGAATGTACCCTTCCTCCTGCAGGAAAAAGATACAACTTCAAAAAAAATTTTAACTTATTTTTGTTGCTACTTTTAGAAGAATGTTTCTGTCTGGATGGGATCGTTAGACAATATACTGTGCTTTTACACACTAGATTTAGTTTACTTATCAATACTTTGTGCCAGATTCTCTGCCTAGGTAATAAGACCACTGAATTCAGGAAACAATGATATATTTTCCAAAATGTCCAGACCTTTCAGCAGTATTTATTAATCTCTCAGACCATACATTCAATTTTGATTGGATTTACTCCATATAAGGGTTTACAAGTTATCAAGCTTTACTTTCCACTATGCCTAATAAAATTAAATAAATAAGATAAAATCTTCTGATTTGGAAGCAAGCAAAGATCTAACTACCAATTTATACATACATTTTGACAGAAGAACCTATAGCAATTATGCAGTGCTAGGTTAGAGAGATCTTGTTCCACAACAGAAAGCAACAGAACAATAAATATGCTGATAATGCATGTCCTATTAAATTGGATTTGATTTGAAATTCACATCGTTATTTCTAGGTGCAATGATAATGCAACACATAACAACAATAATCTTTAAAACCACCAATTGGCTGAAAGGTTTGAAAGGATTTTCTCCAAACTATACATGGTTAAACTTATACATCCCAATTTAAATGCACATATGCACTCACACACATACACATATTTACTTAAATGTCCCTTTGCAAGATTAAAGAAATACATGCACTCAACTAGAAGCGGACATCATTTATAATCATAAATTATGCCTACTTCAACAAGAAGCAGACATAATTTTGATAGGATATTTGTTCCTTCTCCTTTGCAGATATTGTACGTTAAGCATAGTTCAAACAGTTAACACACACACATATGAAAACCGGTTTTGGAATAGATAAAGCAAGCTAATATTATTCATCTGCAATGGTTCCATCCTATATCCAACTACAAATGTATGGCCTATACTTAAAAGTCAAGACAGTGCCAGGAAATATAGCAATTTTGATGAACTCCACAAATTCTTTGAAGAATGAAGGTCAATTATCAAACTGGAATTATGCCAGGACTTTGATGGCTATAACTACTCTTTTGAGTATATTAATACGTAATTCCTCCTGTCTGTCTTGTGTGTAGTTTGCTGTAGTGAGTGACCCTAACGTACTGTTTCTGTCTGCCCTGCTTGTAATGTATGTGTCTTATGTTTCTTTTATTTTAAATTTAATGTTAACATCAACCTGTCCAGGGACTACAGATGGGAATTAGCCAATGGCTACAGCCTGGCATATTTACATATGATATGTATGTTCATTAATATGTACTGTCCCTTTTTAAATAAATAATAAAATACAAAAACCTGTCTCTAAAACTTGATAAGTGGCATTTTTACTGAAAAAGAGAGGCAATGTATGTATATATTTCAATCTATAATCAGAATTCCTACTTTGTAAGAATAAAAAACAAAAAATACAAAATAAATTCCAACATCTGCACCTAATTATGTTTTTTTTATCATTCTAGTTATTTTGTTGTATACTCAGTCTACCCTGAAAAAAGATGAGTTTATGTAAAACATTAAACGTTAAAAATTAACATGACATTCATGCTTGTGACGAGTGTACGTAAACTTCTGATATGAATTGGATGTGAGCTGGTAACTGAAGTAAATATCGTTGCAAACCTGCGGTCAGTTACAGATGCCTGAAGAAACTGAACCAGCTTCTCTGGGTCTGTGGTGTTAGCCCACGGAGAAGGCATCATCTGGCCAGGCCAGAGGAAAGGCACCTCCAGGGCCATAGGGTGGTGGTAGAAGACGAGCACCTGGTACTCCTTCTCCCAAAGATACTTCAGAGTCACCTGAGCATAACCAGAGAATTTTGTTAATAAAAGGTCATGTGGTGAGAAATGAACACCCTTCTGCTGCGAGACAAAAAGCAGTTTAACCACCTGAGTCACATGTATAAAGGAGCATCCCAAAAATAAAAAAAAATTAACAATATTACGGAGATGGGTTTCACTATGTTTGAGCGGAAGAAATAGAGTTTAGTTGCATTTTTTATTAAATTTGTGTCCAGGAGATAAGACAATATTAAGATCCTGTAATACACCAGACAGACGGCCCCAATGATGATCTGCTAAAGTGAATGTCTTAAGCATTAGAAACGTTAACCATTGACAAACTGTGGATATGGCTAACATCAAGAAGTCCTAGTAATGGCTAGAACGAGGTGGGAACAGCACATGGGCATTTATCATGGCAGCAAAGGAACAAGCTCTAAGCCAAAGAACTGAGGCTGAAGTCTATAGCAATAGACAGGAGCCAGGATGCAGTTTTTTTTTTAAGATGCTACTGAAACAGCCCAGCATATAATAGCTAGGTATAAAAGTGTACATAGAACAATGGATCCAAGTGGCTGGAATGGTGTACAGGAACATCTGCGCTGAGAGCAGGCCAGAGGGCCCACTGACAAAGTATGAGACAAGAAAAGGCATGGCAGATTTATTTGTGTTCCACATTTCAGCAACAAGATAATTGAAGGTGCTTTACATGGTGAAAACATAAAATAAAGAAAACATAAAAAATACATTGCTGTAGCATTATAAAGTAAAGCAAAGCTGGACTATATGTTTCTGTTGATAGTTTAAATAAAACAATCAAAGACAATTCTAAACAAAGAGATTTTTAACTTTCATTCAAAAGAACTCAGTGTTTAAGCAGTTTTGCCGTTTTCTGGGAGTTTGTAACCGATTAGTGGAGCATTAAAACTGAAAGCGGCCTCTTATGGTTTCATTCTGAATCTGGGAATGCAGAGCGGACTTAAGCCAGAGAGGTCTAGAAGGTCGATACGATGACAACAAATCTTTGATGTATTTTGGTGCCAAGCCATTCGGTAATTTTTAAACTAACAGACATTCTAAAGTCTATTTTATGAGATGCAGCGTAACCTTAACCCAGTGTAAGGACTACAGAACCTGTTATATTTCTTATGATGTGCTCAACATTCTTAGTTTGCTTGAGTATTCTGGATAAGCTGCAGCTCTAAGATTTACTTTTTAGGTGGATCTGTGAAGAGACTGTTGTAATAATCAATTTGACTAAAGATAAATGCATGGATGAGTTATTATTAGTCCTTTTATTCTGGAAAGGTTATTTAATGGATAGAAGGTCAATGTTGTAATTGTCTTTCCTGTGTGTGTCTCTCAAGGTTCAGGTCTGAGTCCATCACTTCACACATATTTCGAGTCTGATCAGTAGTTTCTAGCTTTAATAACTGAAGCTGTGTGTTAACTCTTAATTGCTCCCCTTGAGTCCAAAAATATTTACTTTATTATTGTTTTTATTCACCTGAAGAAATTTATGGCAGATCCATGCATATGTTTCTTCTATGCATCTTCTCAATGCTTGAATGGGTTCATATTAGTCACCTGGTGACATTGTAATGTAGAGCTGTGTGTCACCTGCTTAATTTATCTTGCTGTTTGTTATAATCTGAACTAGTTGGAGCATGTAAATATTAAATATAAAAAGGACCTTTTGGTAGATATTGACATAGTGCCAGAGGCTGCAATAAAGGGTTAGTAAAATCCATAAACAAATTCCTCATATGTGTACACATACCCGGCAAATAAAGCTGATTATGAATGATGTAGGGGTTATGTTGAGAAAAGTATGGATTTGGTTGTGGTCTGAGTTGGATTCCGATCGAGATTTTTTTTTACGTCAGTGAAATCCAGACGAGGGGAGTCTGCACTAAGTAGAGAGAATGGAAAATTGGGGTCTGGGGGAAAGAAGGCTTGGGGTGTGTTGTTGTGACTATGAGGGTTTCCACTTTTAGTCCTGTCCACACGGAAATTAGATTAGGTGTTTCTGCGAAGATTTCACTTGATGGATCGTCTGGCCTTCTTGGCTCATCCTCAGATGAATAGAATAGAATAGAATAATATTTAATTTAACAGTGGGGAAGTGCAGAATCCTTATCCTGATCTCAACAGGCTGCAGATGTCCTTCTAAACACCACCTCAGCTGTTGTGGACTTTCTTCTCTTCTAATGTTTGTGGCAGAGACTTCTGGTGTCTGATTCATAGAATAAACAATGTTAGAAGTAAAGAGTCGTCCTCCAGATTTATTAAGACAACATCAATCTGCCTTGAATAGATGCCTGCATTCCCAGAAAATGTTGTCGATAAAGTTCACAGATTTTCTTTAAGACATTTGCTGAGCGTTAGCAGTCTGTTGAATCTCTCATCTCCACGCCGAACTGTCAGCAGAAGTCCACTGAAAACACCTTGATAATGAGATCTTGAACTTTGCTCAGCAAATTAATTAAATCCTCTTACAAGATTTCTAATTGTTCTTTGACAACATTAAAGGCTCCTGTGTTTATGGTGAGGTTTTTTATTGTTGGATGCTCGTCAGTGATCGTCAATACTTTCTCCGACATCTCCAATACCATATATTTCCGGAACTAAGTACTTTGGTGTTTTTTACTTGCTATAAAAGCATTTAATCTCATTCACTGCCCCATCACCCACTATTGGCTGGCTCTTTCTGAAGCTGTTTAGAAGGAAACCGTTTAGAGTGCAATCTGGTCTCATTTCTCTTACTGTCGTTTGAAGAAGAGCTTTCCTTCAGGGTGTCAGCGTCTTGTAGGAGTGGAGCAAACCTCTTTTCAAGTGAAATTCCTGTATTTTCAGTTGATTTGCTCCTACTGTTATCTTCCCAGAACTGAAGGAAGGGATTTATCCTTTGGCTTTACAATGGTAAAGTTCCAGGGAGGACTATTAGCTGGTTTACCCTTATTTACATCAGGATTCTGTTTCTTGGTGACGCTAGTTAGCTGTCTGTCAGTCTTAATACTGTTTTGAGTTATCGGTATTGTCGTTCAATTTCCATACACTCCATATTTGCTTCAAGCCTATTTATTTTTATTTCCACCAACACTATATTCTGGAGAGGTTTGTCGTAGTTATCTTGGAAAATGGGGGGTGGGGCAAATTAGGCTCCATCCACACGGAGATGAGATTAGGTGTATCCGCAAAGGCATATTGTCATTTAGACTGCCCATTGACACGGATCTGGTGTTTTGGGAGGCTGTAAATTAAGCTTGCTCAGTATGAGGGATTGCTGCAAACTCATGGACAATGCTGACAACTCTCCCTGTGGCTCTACGCTTCTCCAGGAGTGAATGCTGCTTGTCGGGACTTTGATGCAATCAACTGGGTTCCCTTATATAGGAAATTTTTGACCAATCTGTATAATCTGACCCAATCTGTATAATCTGATTGAATTTCACTTTGTAAAGTGCCTTGAGATGACATGCTTCGTGAATTGGCGCCATAAAAATAAAATTGAATTGAACTGAATTTAATTAAATTATCATTTTTGAAACTGGGTCCCAGAATGGATGAATTTCAAAACTGTGGCTTTTCTGCAGCAGACATCATGAGAAACCACAGGAAGATAAGATATTCAAGACACTTGTTGCTGTATAACTACCAAAGAAGAAATTGTGGATTCTGACAAAACAGATGAGATAGCAGCAGCTATGTGTGTGCCCTCCTTTGCTGCCATGTTTATGTTGGTTCGGCTCTTGCTTTTGTCACACTGGTATGGCAGTATGTCGAAGCCAGAGTGGTACAAGATGGATTCCCGTGTGTTTGTGAATGCACAAATGTGCAGTGAGAATTCATCTTGCAGGCAAGGTTAAACTGCAGTGGGGACTGGAGTGGAAACCAGATTTTAAAGACAGTTCAAACATACACTGAATCCTTTCACACTGGTCAAAGATTAGCTGCAGTTTTAAAATGTGAACCCTTTGATCTTTCTGTAAAAAGAAATAAACGGGCATTGGATGCTGAGGGAGGGGCTTGGTACGGCGTCATTTACGCCTGAATTTCATCTTACGAATCCATGCTGCATAGACGGGAGAACAATGGGCAAGAAGGACAGGAGAGGGAAAACCCATGGGACACCGTTTTGACTAAAAGGGGACGATATGCCTCAGCAGAACGGAGCCCTGAATGCACCATTGATATTTGACCAGTCGAATGGTATATTTGCTGACTCTTACACTATGCACATAAAGTCCATTCCAAGGCCTTACTGCTGCTACAACCTGTGTCATACACTGAAATTAATGTCAGCTACCCTTTACCGACAGGATATGTTCATATTCGTATTTTGTTTGTGTTTTAGAAATGTTCATGATTGAAAAACAATAAAAATTTAAATTAAAAAAATAGCTAACCAATCAGAGTTTGTGGTAGAGGACCAAACAAAAGAGATAGGAATACTTTTAGAGTTAAAGCAATTTAAAGCAACAGCAATGTCATGAACAATAAACATGAGAAGCATCAAAAATACTAATAGAATCAAACGGGAAAGAGGAAATATGTGGAAAGTCAAGGCTCAGCGGTGATAGTGGTCATTGCAGCACATAGGGCTGCACCAGATTCCAGGATAAACCTATGATGTCTGAGATGAGTGCAGCTCTAGCAACAGCTAAGATATGGAAAAGTGAAGATAGAAAAGTCTTTTTGACATTCCAACTGCATGTCGCTCAACCCAATTCTCTGCAAGGAAATCAGTATTGAAATCTTGATTTGAGCCCACTGTGATAAGAGAGTGCTATGAGATAAGATGTCAAAGCAATCATTTATTGGAGTATCGTCTACATGAGATAAGGCAGAAAGACTGGAAGGAAAAGGGATTCAGTACCAGTCAGGCAAAAATAAGAAGATAAAAATAAAGAATATGAGTAGATTGAAAATAAAACACTCAAAAGAACAAAATTAGAATGAAAATAGTATGTTGATCGATAAAATAGAACTATGATTAGAGATGTGAAAATCACCATTGTGAATATCAGGAGATGAAAACAGATGGCCTTCTGTGCAGGGTGGACAAAATAATACTGTTAACTCACAAAAATTGTATATCCTCTTTGAGACAAATTATTAAAGTTACAAAAAACCCTGAAATAAATGATAGGGGCCTGCTAATGAGACATCGTGCTCACATATTCACCTAAACATCCTTACTATTTCACTCCCTGTCAAAATGCAAATAAATATGTACCTCTTGAGCAAAAACCACTGGGCAGAGTTTCTCTCCAAACACTTCCTTCAGCATGGCCACCAGCTTTTCATGGTGCAGGTTCTGTACGCCGTAGAAGTGGTTGAAGTCCAGGAAAACGACTTCTTTGGCATGCGCTGACAGGAAACAACTGATCTGCTCTAAACCCTCCCGGACCTGAAAACAAGCACATGAAAATAACTTGTATAAAGAACTCCCTCTACTGACATTTGGCACCAGCATCTAAATTCATGAAAAACTGTGACTCTCCACTTGAACCCCTTGAAGTATCTTGCACGATTAGGCTCTCAGTCTGCACTCGGGCATATAGTTAAATAAACTGCCTCTTGCAAGGAGATTAAATATCATCACTTAGCAATGACTAGCATCACTAAAAAGTCATTGCATCAAAAACCATCAGAGCTGTGTGCTTCTCTGCTGACCGTGGCACTGAAGAGCCCGTGGGCGAAGTACAGCTCGTTGTCAGGGTCACGGGGCTTGGTGGAGATGCGCAGGTCAAAGAATCGGATCCCGGCCTCCAGCTGGCTAGTGAAGTTCATAGTCTGCGTGGCCAACCACTTTCTCATGAGCTTCTTGGCTACCGTACCAAAAACAGACACGAAGTTCTGCACCGTCTCTGGCTGCTCTGGGCCCACTGGAGATGCCTCATCGATGTAGAAACTGAAGGAGTCATGAGAACCTAAAGGAGGAAACAAGCACGAATTTGCATAAAGGTACAGTCAGATGCAGGTTTTGTTCCTGGTTAAAGTCAACCGGAAAGAAAGGGGTCAGTAAAGGAAAACGTCCGGGTGCCATGGTATAACATGTGGCTGAATAATAGCACCAGCAACACAAAAGTCTAAAACAGCAAATGTGAAAACTGTGAATGAAAAAAAAAAATCCCTTAGTGGTTAGAATAATGCTTTTCATCCATCTTATTTTCCAACATTTCTTGTTACATAAAAAAATTGTTACACAGATAATTCAGTTTAAACTCAGGTATGCTAAAACAAGGATTAGTTCCCTTTGAAGGTAAGTTAGGTAAAATTGTGACCATACAGTACTTAATAGTAAGCAAATAAGGACATTTTGATGGTATAGAGATGAAGCTCTTTTGTTTCCTCTATCATTCTGGTACTGCAGGTGTGAAAAATACAGTGTAAACAAAAAATGCTGTGTAATGGTGAAGTGGAGAGAAAACGATAAATGGTTTTCATATTTTTTAACAGATAACTTCTAAATAGTTTGACATGCAAAGGCACCATATTTAACCATCTGGTTTTCAGATTGTGGAGCCACGTTTTGCTGTGATTATAGCAGCGAAATGTTTGGGGGGTATCTCTATCAGTTTTATACTTATAGAGATTTTTTAGACATTTTTGCCCATTCTTTGTTGAGAAACAGCTCAAGCACAATGAGATTGGATGGACAGCATATGTGAACAACAATTTTCAAGTTGTGCCATATGTTCTTAGTTAGATATGGGTCTGGAAACAAATCTAGTATATCCTCGAACAAGTTTTCTCCCTGTATTTAGCCCTCGACATTTTGCCATCAACTCTGCTTCCTCTCACCATGATGTTGTAACCAAAAGTTCCTTTTAGGTATAATCTGGTCATAGCATCCTCTTTCACATGTTTCCTGTGTCCCCTACATGGCTTGTAGCAAATTTTACAGCAAACCTTTCATGGCTTTCTTCCAGCAATGTTGGTCTTCTATAAAAGTGGGATTTGTGGAGTGCAAGTCTAACAATTCAACAGATTATCCCCCCATGAGTTGTTAATCTCAACATCTCCTCGAGGGCTAGGCCTTCGAGGAGATGTTGGCCACTCATCTGATTGTGCTAGCTATCACACTCATCTGATTGTGCTAGCCTTACCTAGCCTGTCAGTTTAGTTAAAATGTGTCCAACCCCAGTCCTCAAGGCTGGGTTGTCCTGTGTGATTTAGTTTTTCATTCTGTGCTATAACAAAGCTTATTTAAATAGATGAATAGGCCCGTTAGCCTGTCATCAAGTGCCTGATAGTGACTCATTTATTTGATTCAAGCGTGTCAAACCAGGGAAACACCTAAGCATCACTGGCCCTTGAGGACTGACTTTGGACAGCACTGTTGTAGGTCCACAGCAAGGTAGATTTCCTGCTGTGCTATACTGTTTCAAATTTTTGATGACTGATAGAACAGAGGTCTGTGAGATGGCCAAAGCTTGGCATTTTATTTACAATCTAATCCTGCATCAAACATCTCCACAACTTTCTCCCTGACCTGTCTGCTGTGTTTCTCGATCATCATGATCCTGCTTTTTCACTAATATTCTCTTGAAAACTCTTTTTTATTAATATAGCTTTTAAAGACGCTTTATTTATTAAGATTAAACCACACGGCATGCAACACTTTTGGTGAAATGTAGTTCCACAACAAGGTATTCACTCAAATGCATGTCTCACCTTTCCAGTATTGAAAGTTTTAGTAAAGGATTTGACCCCCATGCATCGTTTCCCTTCCACTTCAGTTATTTACCACTTTCTGAGGACCTATAATGTAAAATCCCAAAAATTTTAAAAGGTAAATGAATGGTTTTGGAACATTGCAGTTACCAATTGAAATCTAATTATTTCCAGAGAAATAATTACATTAATTAAAAATATAATTTCCTAAAGGTTACTGATTCTTAATGTAGCAAATCTTTCTTTAAAATACTAATATCTCAAATAATGTTTTATCTAACTCAGAGTTGCATGGCTAATGGGTTGAACAAATACCAATTATTCTGAATTAGTGAGGCTAATCTGACCGCATATCACATTTTTAAGATGAACTTTGGTTGAACCATTGGGATGGCTCAATCATTTTATTTGTCCGTTTGTTCTTTTGTGTGTACACACTTTCTTAGTTCTTCATCTTGATTTTGCTTAGTAGTATTATTTAAGTTTCAGTAGTAAAAAAGAGTTGTTGATTAGAATATATTGTCAATTTAGGTAAACAACATTATTAATGCTGTTCCCTGGACAGACATTTATTTCTGTTAAAGTGTTATTTAAAGAAATGTTGTCTCTCATTTATCCCATATGTGTGCAGCGTTTGCTGTTAGCTCAAGCTCGAATCCCTCTTTCACCTATTGTCCTAATATCATAGCTAAATTGGGCTGATAGTCACAGACTCACAGAATGAAGGTTATTGGATTAAACATTAAATAACTTAAAAGCATGTAATTATTCAACAGATATAATTTATTTAATTCAGCTCATTTTGATGTTTAAGGCTTAAAGGTGAAGATGTGTTACTTCAAAAAGTTTCTTAGGCGTGTGTGAGAAAATGTTACATAGTTTTTTGTTACACAAATCTCAGGCTGTTGAAAAGTATGTCTATGTATCATACAGGACTGTCTCAGAAAATTATAATATCGTGAAAAAGTATACTAGTAGGCTATTCAACTAATCACTTGAATCGTCTAATTAACTCGAAACACCTGCAAGGGTTTCCTGAGCCTTGAAAAACACTCAGCTTGGTTCAGTAAACTAAATCACAAGTATGGGGAAGACTGCTGATCTGACTGCTGTCCAGAAGACCATCATTGACACCCTCCATCAGGAGGGTAAGACACAAAAAGAAATTTCTCAAAGAGCAGGCTGTTCACAGAGTGCAGTTTCAAAGCACATTCACAAAAAGTGTGTTGGAAGGGGGAAATGTGGCAGGAAACGCTGCACAACCAAGATCTGGCACCTGCCCACAGTGCCAAAACCACCAGTAACTGGTGTACTGACCATGGCATTACTGTCCTTGATTGGCCTGCCAATTCCCCTGACCTGAACCCCATCGAGAATTTGTGGGGTATTGTGAAGAAGAAGCTGAAAGACACCAGACCCAACAATGCAAATGAGCTAAAGGCCGCTATTGAAGCATCCTGGGCATCCATAACACCTCAGCAATGCCACAGGCTGATTGCCTCCATGCCACGCCGCATTGATGCAGTAATCTGTGCAAAAGGATTCCCAACCAAGTACTGAGTGCATTAATGGACATTTTCAAATGTTTGATTTTGTTTTGCTGTTATAAGTTTTTTTTTTTACTTGGTCTGAGGAAATATTCTAATATTTTGAGATAGGATTTTGGAGTTTTCTTCATCTGTACGCCATAATCAGCGATATTAAAACAATAAAAGGCTTGCGATATTTCAGTTGATTTGTAATGAATCCAGAATGTATGACATTTCATGTTTTTTAATTGCATTACAGAAAATAAAGAACTTTATCACAATATTCTAATTTTCTGAGACAGTCCTGTATAGTTTGCACACTTAGGACTTGGTTAGGGCTTCTTTTACATGGATTTCTGAACAAATGCAATATGGCATGGAAGTAATAAGGTATAAAGGTGTGAAGAAAGCCCCGGTTGTTTAAATAGTCGTCTTGTTGGTTCTGGTGTCTCTGCGGAAAAGCCAGCTGTTATAGAAATTACCTTTTGTGATTTACCCTCCTTATAGAGTTCAATCCTCATCTACTGAACAACTGTCAAGTCAGCAGTCTTTACCACAATTCTGTAGGTCATTAAGTTAAACAAAAATGTTACTGCGTATCTTATCACCCTGAAAAAAAAAAGATTGTGACAAACAGAAGACCAAATCCAACTGAAAAAGCTTAACTAATGTTACTAGGCAAGAACACCTCCATGGTGCTTCTCTAATCATTAATTGTGAGGCATGGATTACACTTCTTAAATATTTTTCTTTGATGCATATCTGAAACTTTTCCTGGAATGATTAATGTTGTCAAATCTTTAAAACTTCACTTTGCAATATCTTGAGCATCACAAGTCGTTTTCGAGTGCAGGAGAAACCTCAGAAGCTGTGAGGAATGCTGTCCTTGAAACACCTCTTTACACATAGTGGGTTTACCGTGCTGGGAGTTTCAATTATCCTTTTGGCATTATAGTATTTAGCTAAAAGAAGATCAACAACTAATTTGAGTAAAACGTGAAGGTTGGGTCCTTCCATGCCTGTGCGCTACTTGACAAGGTAAATGTGTTAGTGCAAATTGTACATATGAGCACATCCTGTCCTTGTCATTGTAATCACTCCTGCCTCAGAATCACAGCTCTTGCTTTTTAGGCACACAGGACCACCCCCTCCATCAACAAGCTGCCATGAAGCCTGAACTGACCTTCAACTATCTACACGCACCAGAGCCAGGTCTTCACAGCCGGCAGAGAGAATGACCATAAACAAGGCGGACAGCTGAATCCTGGGGCGTTGAAGCTAACTGCATCACTGCTGGCTGAGCCGCGCCATTAGGGTCACAGTGTAACACGGCTGCAGCAGCTGCGCTGCTGAGTTTTTTTGTTTTGATTTAGTTTTTTTCTTTCCCCTTTTTTTGTTGAGGAGGTCTGTTTTCCTTTCAACCTGAATGCTGTTTTACATCCAATAAAATGGACATAGGAAGCAACTAACATAATTAGCAGCTAATATCTACAATAATCTATGTCAAAGCATGTAAATATTCAGTCTCATAATTTATTAGATAAAGCATTAAAATTCAGTTGGAGGATGAATTCTTTCATACCCAGGTCAAATGTATTTATTACATATTCAATGTGGCAAATGAGATTCTGACTGAGATTTCCTCCATCAAATTAATTACATGTATAAATGGAGGATATCTATGAAGAATCATGCAAAGGTTGATTTCCTAAATCAAGTAGCCTACTCAAGTAAAAATAACTCCAAAGATAAAACACAGACAGTACGAATGATTATACGCACTAATAACATTAAAATAAGAAATCAGTGTGCTAAATGTTATCAAAGGTGATTAAAATGTTTGCATTTATTGAAAGGAGAGAGAGAGAGAGAGAGAGAGAGGAGAGAGAGAGAGAGAGAGAGAGAGAGAGAGAGAGATTTGCAGATTTATCTTTATGTCTTGCAGAACTGGTAGCACTTGCAAAATCAGGTTTGCAAACATTTGGCAGCTGCTAACAGCTTTGTGCCTCTGCCCTTCAGTGAGTCAGAGGTACAGAGGAAAAACGCATGACTTTTCAAGAAATCCACTGAAATTCAAGTATGAGAACAAAGGGACAAAGCATACTTGCAAAAGCAAATTTGTTCCCACAGAATCTCAAAAGGGTGATGAGAATTCAGTGCTGCATCTTCTACCTGATTCTACATTTGTTTTTTTATCTTTTACGGTGTTCAGCTGCACCGGGAGCCTGCTGCTTCTTGGGAAGGAGTTGTCAAGAGGAGATGATTAACTAAGTGGACTTTGGAAAATGTGTAGCAACATCATAATTGTTACCCACTTAGACAAAAAGAGCCTGCTGTTTTTTGCTGCTGCATTCTTTAAAATAGAGAGAAAAAACTGGGAATAATTTAACATTTTTGATAGACACCATTTCCAAGCAGGAGTGGTTTCCGTTGCAGGTACCAATCCTCATCACTTTGGATAAAAAGTTAAATAATCAGGGATTAGTTGGGTTAATATATATATATATATTTATCGGGACTGGGTAACTACTAGAACTCAGAACCATTAATCAAAGGAGTAAAAATCTTTTGTGATACCAAAGAAAAATTATGTAGCATATGCGAAATAAAGTTATTCATCCCTGACTTTTCAACTAGATACATGCTATGGATTTTCTTTTTTTAAAGCTTAGCTCCTAAGGCAAAATAATAATGCTTGTTTGTGCAGCACTGAAAAACATTGCTTTAAATATGTATGATGAAAAGCATTTGGCTCATGTTACACTGCAAAGAGAAATGGCTCACCAGGAAATGCCAAGAAAGTAAAGAACATTTTCAGGTTTCTGCAGAGAAAGTTGTTTATACAGTTAATGTAGGGACATCAATCCAGCACAACAAAGTTCTCTACAATAAACACTACAGGTTCGAAATGACAAAGATTACAGCAGAAGCAGCAATTTCAGGACACAAATCACACTGATACTGAAATAACATCAGCTTTTGGGTTTTTATTGATTTTTTAGACCCTTCACTCCTGAATGGTTGATAAAAGATCATGTCTGGTTATAGTTAAACAAAGGAAAGGAACAAAACTTGTCAAAACAGCTTCCATAATGGCCATATTTGGTGGGAGCATAACTAGTTAACAGATGGTCTAATCTAAACTGTGGGTTTTCTCAACTCCTCCAAACTTAGCTTCGAACTCTCGCCTGTTTGTCTAATTAGTGCTATCCTTGCCCAGTCTGTCCGTTTAGGTGGACACCCAGGTCTTGGTAGGTTCTATGCCTCTGACATGTCTGGTGTTTTTCTTAGTTTCCATGGCGGTGAATTTTTACCAATGTTCTCCAAAGAAACCCCTGATACCCTCACGGAGTACAGGAAACTAAATAAAAATGTTTTTTTAATTACAAGACAGTTTAAAAAACATGCTTCCTTTTACTTCCAACTCACAATTACATACTATGTTGAGTGGGTCTATCCCACAGAGGTTTATGTATGTAACTTGACAACGTAGTTTTGCAAGACATGAATTTAAAAAGCCTCCTGAGAGCTAATGTGCCGACGGAGAAAACGGTCTTTAACATATGTTATAAATAAATCATCAAGCTGCTTGAAGATATTACTGTTATTTTGATAGAAATGCTGCATATAAACATTAAATGTAATTAAATATTAAAGGACCAGCAGAAACCTGAGTTTTGTTTAACCATAAATGGATTTTATACCAGTCCGACAGCAGTACAGAATGTGAGCTCTGGAAAGTATTTTCTTCTGACAGTCAGCTAAACAATCACATGTCCACACTGGAAAGGTGAGGAGAAAGAGCCGAAGCACAGAAAGCAGAAAAACAAAGCTTAAACAAGCTGAGACAAAGAGAGGCACTTATTGACGATCAAGATGGCAGTATTGTTGAAGATGATGGTGATGGTGACTGTTAGCCTTGAAAATCGACCAGGATTAACTCAGTCACTCTCCCTGCATGAGAGAGAGCATTCAGAAAGGACAACTGCTGGTTCAAATCCAGGGGTTTTTGAGACAAAAAAAAAAGCATTTTCGCTCACCATGGATCTATTTTAGATCTATTTTTGGATGCCGGGGACAGGAGAGAAGAAGAGACAGAACAGAATGCAAAGTGAAAGGATGCAGTGCAGGGAAATTTTACAAAGCAGATTAATATAACCTAAAGGTCCCAAATCTTCACATTTCCCCTCTTGACATTTTCCATATCATGTCATTAACTGTTATTAGGCATTAATTAACAAAACTGTTAATGTTGATTTGAAATCTGTGTTATTGCTGATTCGTAAAAGATACCTTTATGCATGCTATTGTCATAGGTGTAACAGAATACTATGTTGTCTAACAGCTGTTTATTTTGATTGTGCAACACATTCTAAAAACTTAAATCACTGTTGTTATATATAACCCATGTTTTTCATTTTTAAGAATATGTGAATCATGAAAAAGAAATGCGTACCACCTATGCAGCTATTCCAGCTTTTCTAACAGCTTAAACATTTTGGTCCTGTGTCATTTTAGTGTCTAAAAAGACAATGCATAGGACTACATTTACTGTACTTCGGGACATTTTGGTGTTTTATCGAGAAGGCTCCAGCATCTTCTTCCTAGCTGATGAAAATTCAGGATTCCTTTTGAAAACACACTTTTATCTGATCAGCTACACCCCAGTACAGCTGGGGTTTTCTAGCCTTTTCTGTATTTAAAGCCAACTGCTTTTAGCCAATTGTTTACAGTCTAATCTCTTTATCAATTCGTTTTTCAGCCCACTCATCTTTTCTTTTTTCATTCTATTTTCAAGGCATATGCATATATTCATCCCATTGGCATTTTAGCTTATTAAGTATTCGTTTCAAAAATACTGTTTCTTTTGAATGGACATTCACATTTTAGAATGGCCCAGGAGAACAAATGTCGTGGCCCAGAGTCACGACATTTGATACAAAACTTGTAAAAGCAGCTGCAGATTAGAACGAAGGCAAGGAGACCTTAACCTTAAAGGCTTGGAGCTTATCAAAGATGAGGAACTTTAAAATACTAGAAGTAATATGCAAAATGTTAACAATTACTGGTATTGTTTGATTGTTTTAATGCAACAACTTGATGACCCAGCAGCCGGCACAGTGGCACAGTTGGAGGAGCGTCAGGCACGGGGTTATGTCAAAATAAGAATATTAATATTTAACCTAAAATAAGACAGGGTTATTTAATCCGACAAATGCCACAGCATATATTAAAGTCTGAGGAAAGGAGGGGGAAAAAGAGTCCCCTCAGCTTCTCCCCTATGCAAGGCATGGGCGGAAAAACCCCCCCCAGAGAAACAGAAGGGAGAGATCGAGCATTGCTAGTGGTTGAGCGCTGCTGAGACTGTAAGGGGAGAGTAGAGTAACTGTCAGAACAAAAGGAAAAAGAGTGAAAAACAGCAAAAGTACACAAAATGTTAAAACAATTTTTGACAATGGTTGAAATAGTTGAACGGATATTTTTCAATTCTGATTGAGATAAAAAAAAGTACCGTCTTGTAATCTGTGTTTTTTCTTTGAAGTCCCATCCCCCAAAACTTTAGAAATAGCTCTGTTTATTGCCCCCCCCCACCCTCACCTTCTGAAAAATCAAAAACAAACAACCAACAAAACTATAAAATTAAATGATCACCCTTGATATAAGGGTGAAATGCAAAAATGGCTTTACAGTTAGCTGCACTCTGACCTCCAGGTGTCAGTAAATACATTTTTTGGAAAAATACATTTTAATAGAACGATTGTGTATATATATATATATATATATATATATATATATATATATATATATATATATATATATATATATATATATATAGTTATAGTGGGGATGCACTGATCCAGTTTTTTCCGCTACGATACGATACCTGGGCTAGTATACCCGATACCGATCCAATACTACTGTTTATTGAATAAACTGTCTACTTTGCCATGTGAGTGAAGTTATTAGGCTTCCAATAAACATTGTTAAAAAAAGTTCTGCATGTTCTTTAGAATGGTGCTTTTGGAGGTGCTTATTTAAGTTTGCGATGTTGAATTTTCCAACTTTATCAACTCCCTCCCGACTTATGCATTGCAGATATTGCATGTGGCAGTCAGACATGTTGGCGTATCAAGTTTGAAATGTTTCCAAATAGGAGACTTGGCTCGCTCCGGCACTTGCTCCGTGTTGCTCTGTGTTTGCTCATCGCTAGCTGCGGTGCGTGCTCTGCGTAATCACCGTTGCAAAAATAGAATAGAAGTGACTAGATCAGCGTAACTGTATTGCTGTGTATGATAGTGATAAAAAAGAAATGACTAGATTGGCATCAATCATCCCATATCCGATCCAGCTAATTAGTCAATATCGGAGCCGATATCCGATCCGGGTATCGGATCGGTGCATCTCTAATATATACTATATATAAACAGACAGACACATACACACACACACACCTCTTGATTAATAATAGTGGAAGCACCATTTAATCTGTGAAAGTGTTTAAAATGTTCCTTCTATCAGTACAGGTGACGAGACTCCAGGGAAACTGATTTATGACATCTTTGACACACCATTCTTGACCAACTCAATGAATAATGTGCAGTCAGGGAGTGTGCAGTTTTCACATAGCAGATCCAGTAATAGCTGCTGAAAAATAGCCTACCCGGTCCCCCACTGAGCAGCTTGAGGGAAAGAAGAAAATGAAAAACCTTTTTTTTTTCCTTTCTGGCTATTTTTCGGCTTAATGCGCTTCATCTTTTATCAACCACAACGAGATGTTCCCTTCCTTATGCAGATCATCCAGTCTTGTGGAACTGCTATAAACCAGAGAAGGCATGGTTTCATGAATAATTATAGGTTGGACAGAGGTTGCATGTGTGACCAACAAAGAAAGTTGAGTCATGGATGGGAGAAAAAGAAAGCAGCAGAATGCTTATGGAGATATGTAAAGATGGTATTTTTGAAATAATACAAAACCAGTGCTGCCGCACCAGATCGTGAGTCACAGCATTTTTTTATAGCTCCGTTGAACCAAAATTATGTAAATACCAAATTACTGGTTAACAGTAATGGCCCCTGCTGCCCTCACATCAAAAAGCCCAATCTCAACTAGACGCTACGCAATACCTGCCAATCTCAAAATTGTTTTTTTTAATGTATGTGCCTAGAAAAAAGCTTTTCTTCACCAACTGCTTTGTTATTATTTCTTTTGCCCCATTTTCAATCAAGTTTCACAACAGCACTGAACCAGCTCTCCTCTAAGTGACAAATGAGTCACTGGTGTTGCGCTCTGAAAATCATGCTATTTTAAAACAGTTGTATCAGATCCTATGTATAACATTAATACAACCTTGTATTCATTGAGCCCTACCTTCACTGTGGAAGTTGTTACTTCAGGAAAAAGAGAGAGCGTTACAGATTTTCAGTATTAATAAGGTATAAAAAAATCAAGTCAGAGTCAGCAGAGATGTGGGAAGATATTTAAAAGGAAGTTGTAGCTGGTACAGCAGTATGTTGATTGTTCATTCAGGCTGCTGCAAAAGAGAGCAAAGTTTCGTTGAGTGCTGGTCATTTCAGCACCATTTTGTTCTTTTACCGTTTAAGTAATTTTTATTTTGGGGATATTTTAGTGAATTAGAAAATGGCCGAGCTGACCGGGAGGCAACCTCTGTATAAAACAAGTAAGACTGTATTATAGAAAAGATCCGCTGTTTTGTGTTTTTCAGCTTCAAACCTCTGTCTGTCGTGTAACATGCAGGATTTGGAAATTTTGGGTGCCTTATGGAAATTTCATAGTCAAAGTAAACGTCCACATGCTCCAGTGCAGGGGTCCCCAGCCTGCTATCGGCAGACCAGCACTTCCCTGGCTTGTATGAAAGAAGTAAAAAACAAAAACAAAACAAAGTTTGTGGAAAACACAGAAGAGATTCTATTTTGAAGAACAGAGGCCTCCATGTGCGTCCCTGTCAATACACCTGACATAAATAAGGATACACAGATGAAAGGGATAAGGAAGACAAGCTTGGAAGTTGAAATGAAGGAGAGTGCATGAGCAGAATTTCATGTAGGAAGTAAACCATTGCTAAGTTATTGCTCTGGCATTTCTGAAAGTGCTGCCCTTAAAAAAAAAAATATGTGAACCTGCTGGTGAAAGCTCCACAAAACTCTGATCAGTGCATCTCCATATAGGAGGTCTATGTATGAACGCAGTCAAAAAATGGTGTTCATATGTTTGAGAACTTTGAACGGAGTGATGTTGTTTTTCACGTGACAAAGTTGAATTGAGTTCAGCTAATGCTTATGCCATTTAATAGCGCTCTGTTTACAGAGGTACAGCGCCTTGCAAAAGCAGTCACCCCCATGGCTTTATTACCAATTCCAATATGTAATGTTTATGTTTTTTACTTATTTTATGTGGTGGATCTGCAAAAAATTGCCTAAGTTGGTGAAGAGAAATAAAAAAAAAGGATGAAAAATAAGAAGGCAAAAATTGGTATGCGTGTATGTATCCACCCTCCTTGGCCATCAAACTCGTTAAAAATTTGGGCACAAACAAAAAGTCACATAATTACTGAAATGAAGTCCACCTGTGTGAATTGTAAGAGACACATGATCTGTGAGCATAAACATTCATTTTCTGAAAGGCTCCAGAGGCTGCAGCGCCACTAAGCAAAAGGCATCACACCATGAAGACTATTCTGAAGTGGAAGACATCTCGCTTCCCATCCAAGAAGCTTTCTCAATGCGGTACCGCGCGCGAGCTATTTTTAGAAACACAACGTCACGATGACGTCACATCACGTGGTACGCAGTAGGGCAAACTCCCAAACGCGCCGCTGTTTTGCTGTGGAAGAGACGTGCGTTAGCCTAGGTTTTACTCGGTAAACGACTGCTTTTTCCAACATCTAAGACCATGGTTTATAAACATTGTTGCTATGGGACGTGCAACAGCGACTCGAGGTACGCTGATCGGCCGCATATGAAGGATGTTTTCTTCATTAATTTCCCGAAACTCAAGAGTGCCAAGGAGAAGTGTGTGCGTTGGGTACACTTGTGCGGGCGGCCTACACAACATTTCAACCCGGAAAAAGTTACCAAATTCACCTACATATGTAGCAAGCATTTTGTCGGTGGAAAGGGTGATGATAGCATATAGGCTAGCATGTTAGCAGGCGCTAACATGGTACCCTGCTACCGGGATAGCTTACTCAAAAACAAACGCCCTGAATCTCTTAAGCGAAAGATTCTGAGATGTGAACAATCGTTTTGTAGCTACCTATTGGCAAGATATACAGATTCCTGGACGTTGATTGCAAACAAACAAAAAAGGCCGACGTGAACGGAGCACGGTGGAAATCATAACAAAGGCATGAACGCCGAGCAGGGAAAAAAAGCTTACCGTTGAATCAACTCGGCCCGTCTTCCGGTTTTTTTGAGCCCTCGACACTCAAGCCACCGTTTCAGCTGAAGGTTGGTGTGCTCTTCCACAGTGCGACCAGTAAACCGTGCGCCTGGGACATCGTCTTGGGTAAGTTTAATGGCTGCAAAGTCGGTCATATCGCTGGTTCTGTTGCGCTTGTAATGGCTGGTTTGTATGTGCGTTCTACGACTGTTTGCCCTACCGGTGCGGCAAAAGGGGCGTTACTCTTAAGGCCGTGACGTCACGTGCGCGGTACCGCATTCAAAATGTCTGGAGTAGTGTGGAGACCAAGAAGCTCTCCAAACAAGTCAGGAACAAGGTTGTTGAGAACCACAATTCAGGATGGGGTTATAAAAGAATATCCAAATCTTAGACGTTCCCCTGGAGCAGCATCAGATCCATAATCTTCAAATAAAAAGCACATGGCAAAGCAACAAAGGAGAGAGGACCACCCACAAAAACTCAACAGACAAGGCAAGGAGGGCAAGAAACCAGAAGGGGTGGCCAATTTAGTGGTTAGAGCAGGACACTTGTGTCTTGGGAAAGTTGCAAGTTACCTGGTTTGAATCCCAGAGACTGCCAATCTGCATCCCTGAGCAACACATTTAGCCCAGAATGCTCCTTGGGCACCACACAGTGGCAACACACTGCTCCCTTAGGAATGGGTTATATGCAGAGGAGACATTTCAACAAATGATTATGATTATTATGATTATCGTGATTATTCTGAGAGACAGCTAAGAGACTGGAGGAGTTCAAGAGTTCCATAGCGGAGACCAATGTATCAGTCCATAGGATCACAAAAAGCAGTGCACACCATAGAGTTGGGCTTCACAGAAGAGTGGCCATAAAAAAACAACTACTTAGCGTTCAAAAAAAGAAGGCATGTTTTGAGTTTGCCAAGAGCCATGTGGGTGACTTGCTAAATGTATGGAAGAAGGACATCTGGTCAAATGAGACTAAAATTAAACTTTTTGGCCACCAAGGAAAATGTCTGACGCAAGCTCAACACATCCCTTCACCCAAAGAACATCATTCCCACAGTGCAACTGTGGAACATGGTGGTGGCAGCATCATGCTGTGGGAATGCTTTTCAACAGCAGGGACTGGGAAACTGGTCAAGGTCCAGGGAAAGATGGATATTGCTGAACACATGGATATTCTTGCACAAAACCTGTGTCAGTCTGCCTGTGATCTGAGACCGGGACGGAGCTTCACCTTCCAGCACGACAATGACCTGAAGCATACTGCTATAACAAAGATCAAGCGGTTTAACGTGAGACAATTTCAGGTGTTGAATGGCCTAGTCAAAGCCAAGACCTCAATCCAACTGGGATAATGTGGTGAGACTTCAGGGTTGCTGCTCAAAAGTGAAGACTATCCAACATGAGCGAGCTGGAGCAGTCCTGCCTTGTGGAAGGGGCAAAAATCCCAGCATAAAGATGTGGAGACCTTTTTTTTTTTTGCAGATATGCTTAGATAACTATTTGTTACCTGCTTCACAATAAAGAAGAGTAGATAGTGCAAACTCTCAAACAATCCATTTGAATTCCAGGCTGTGTGGCAACAAAACATGAAAGCGCCAATTCAATCATATAGACAGATAACAAGTCAATGGCATATACTACAAACTGATTCAAGTTATCTAACAATGCAATCAATTTCATCTTATTATTATTCATTTTTATTCAATTGTTTTCTATCTAAGGAAATCTAGCAGAATGCATCAAGTCTTTGAGTTGTGGCATCCATTCCTCCAGAATGAGCATGTAGCGACAGTGAACAGTCAGTTGCATTGTGAAGTTGACTTTGCAGCAATCCCTCATACATGTGGCAACAGTGGAGAGGAAAACTCTATTTAACAGGAATAAACCTCCAGCAGAGCTCAGTAAAGACTTAATGACTCAGCTCCTTTGGAGGCTTCGTCTTGAGGTAACTTTAAAGTCTATAGGATGAAAGAGCGCAGTCACAAAAGCTCAGCCAATGACTAAGTCTAGAGGAGAGACCGTATGCAAGTTTTCTTTAATATATTATTTACTTCATAGTTTACCTCCTAATCATCCTGAATGTAAAGCTCTAACATGGACATTAATTGTTTCATTTTCATATTAGGTGAACTGAATGAAAACTAGCAGTTGTTAAGGGTCAACTCAGAACACTGTCTTTATAGCACCATATGTCTTAATCAAATGTACCAATGTCATAAAAAATCCTCTTTTCTGATTACAGTACCAGGAAAGGTCATGTTTTTATCACTTTGTGTGCTGAATACTGACTCACTGCTAGTGGGAGACAGTCAGTCGGTCATGTCTAGCGCATAGTTTGGTCAATAAGTGACTTGTCATAACATCTAAATATTTAGTGAATCTGGTTCACACACTTTAATATCGCAGACTAATGATACAATTAGTGTTTAAATACATACTATGTAAAAGCTTCTTGTTGGTGATGTAACCAAGTGTGAAGAAGAAGACAGCTCAAACAGAGTGCGTTTGTTACTTGCAACCAAAACAAGAATTCAGTAGTAGTGTTTTGCTTTTTTCAGGCTACAAGCAGCTTCAGCCAGTCAGATAAAAATGATAAAGCTTTGAAAAAACAATGTAACTGAAAAAAAAGCTTTCTTTTCTAAAGGTGGCAAAACCGAAGAAAACGTCAAGTGAAGCCAAATCAGACAGTTTCTAAAAGGAGGGGGAGATGTAAGAATTTAGACTTTAAATAAATGCTTGGTTTTACCACTTGAGTGTATAACAATACCGGCTCTTTTGTACTAGACTGTTCTATTATACAGCAAAAAAGGATGGGCAATTCTCTAACTGTTCTGGGAGAATAGCAGCAAACTGGAAACAATGAAGGAAGAGTGTTGATTGGCCAACCCATGGTTCCAATCTGCGGGATCATGGAGAATCCATCTCACAATTTATAGAACTTCCATTTGCTGCAAAGATCTTGGTGCCAGATACCACAAAGAACATTCGGGGGTCAAGTGTAGTCTATGCACAGATGGATCAGGCCTGTCTTTGCAGCAAATGAGATTACCAAGACACTATTAGGCAGGTGCCCATAATCTTATATATATATATATATATGTATATATATATATATATATATATATATATATATATATATATATATATATATATATATATATATATATATATATATATATATATATATATATCTTTGCATTTGCAAAGCTAGTTCACTTTCAAGATCTGCACATATTAAAATCAAGACTATAGCATAGTGCGTAGAGCTAGGTCACTTTGAGATTAACTGCTGCTTCACCACTGCCACCACCCCGGGCTCAATTATTGACTCAAGTGATTTTCTGTTTGCCTATTATTAACCTCTTAATCTTTTGAGTGTGCCTTTTCAAGATTGATTATTTTTAAAATACCCAAACCCACAAGAAGCACAAAAGGAGCAACCAGTAGATGAATCGTTTAATCAGCAATTCATTAAAACGGAGGTGGACGCCGAATAATCCAAGCAGGACGAGACAACACCAGCAGATATGTGCGGATGTAACCCACCATTTGACAGTTGTTGCATTGTGTCAGTCAACCTCTGATGGTTCTCTGAGAATCTGTTGTTATATAGGCACACAGAAATTTCTCCCTCCTCTGCAAAAATCCTTTCTGCAGCGTAATACCTCAAACGAAACAATTTCCTCATCCCATAGAAGGCGTTTACAAGCTTACAGGGGTGAAATGCTGTGAATGCAGACGTCCTCATTTTGGAGCTTCTTGGCAGGAGAAACTGTTTTGACCTGGATCATCCAAGCTGTGGTAAATTGGACCAGTAAAGAGCCCTAGCAGTAAGGTTAAAAATGCTTCACCATATCCTGAAAAGATATAGAAATCTGGGATGAAAAGATTATTTTCCCAGTTGTGCTTCAATAAAGGCTTATTTATTCTAAGATGAAACCAAAGCAGGTGATGTCAGAAGAGCTTTTTGAAAGAGACCACAAAGGAACACACGGTTCCTGCTAAAATAAGCTTTCATAACATCCTGAGGATTTCGAGAATTATCCTGGCAAACATGATGCCAAGTGTGTGCAAACAAACGCAAAAAAACGGAGCTTTTCAGAACCCGTATCCAAATGGAGGACAGGCAAAGGGCAGCAGAGCTGCAGACAAGTAATGACACCTAATTAAATGAGACTGAACATGTTCTCACGCTGCTTTGGTATGGGAAATTGTGATTCAGCTGCATGTAAAGCATGCATGTTATTGCTGCTCTGTCCTCAACTGGTGGCAGGTTAAATGCATGAGGAAACGCATGCTTGCAAGTGTTTTTTTAGAGCTGTGGACACTGCTGGTAAAAAAAAATGCCACGCCTCATTGGACACTGAGCATTAATCCATCTGCATGTATGAAAGCCATGATTTCACATACAAACCGTTGCAAAAAGCAGGCGATCTTGTTCAGCAAGATGCAGTAAAACAACGACGACGATAAGAGGTGCAAAAAAACGAGAAAAAGAAAGGGCGATCTTTATGTGGAGCAGCTTGATCCCAGGGCAGCAGATTTGGGAATTATATCGGCCAGATCAGCGCTGGGCTTTACAACCAGCGTGTCTTAATTTGAATGGAGTTTAAGAGACCTGCGCACTGATTGGTTAAAGGTCTAAGAGCTCATTTCCTATCATCACCATCACCACCAGCATCATCATCATCATCTGAGTGCACTGACAGAACTCATCCCATCGCCTTCTGGGCACCACCCCGTTACAAACACAAAACAGAAGAGCTCTTCTGAATCTTTTCTGCCTCCTGTTTTCTCCTCTGATCGTGGTAATAAATACATAAACGCGACCTGCCCCCCATTGTGTGTTATTTATAGGTGCGTCGCGGGCAAGCTGAGGTGAAACAAATGGGTGGCACATCTGTTGCGCAACAGGTCTCACCCTTTGTTCTGCTGATGCACAGTTAAAGTCAAGCACATGAGATTTAATTAAAGCTAAAGTGAAACACAGAAGTTTGTAAAGCCACAGTGTTGAAACACAGCAACTATTTTTGTTGTTGTTGTTGTTGCTATGTTTCACGCGCAGGATTAGACGCGCGCTGCTGGAAACAACAGCGTGGACATCATCCACGCGCGATTTCACAGGCGCAGTGTGAACAATAAGAATAAAATTATGTAGAATGAAAAACCTACCGGGAATTGCCATGTTGGCGAGCGGGACGGTGTGCATGCTCTGCGGTAAACTTGCCATCCAGTCCGCGAAGCGCAGGTCGCTTCTTCCGTGAGACGAAGCCATGCTGCCGCCGTGCACAACGCTCCGTTCTCCGGGACCGGTGCCGGCTGCGCCAACATGGACTGCGCGCTCTCCGTCTCTCTCTCTCCCCCTCTCTCTACACAATCACTCACACAACCTCTCTCTCTCTTTTACACACACATTAGCGTGTCCACCCGCCCCCCGGTTCAACATCGGAAGACAGAACGACTATTTTCAAATACGGCTGAACTGATCTGAAGAAGTCATCCAGTACGTGACCAAGTCAATTAGCTTTCCACTAATACTCTCCAACATGAAACAATTAAAAAATGCAGTAGGCTACAGCTGCATCCCAGTATGTTTAGTTATCAGCAAACAGTTAATTTATTTCAGGAAATCAATTAAAAAAATAATAATATTGATTTCACACACATACATGCACACAGACTACATTGACAAAAGTATTGCCCCATCCATTCCAATCAAGTGGAATGGATTTCCAAGTGGAAATTTTTTCTGTGCAGTGACAAACCACACTGCTCTGTCAGGTAATCCAATGGAAGAGTGTTGGTTGACCAGCAGGAGCCACCTGCCTGACCAGTGCCAAGTTTAGAGCTAGGTAGAGAGGATGTTATGGCGTGGGGCTGTTTCAAAGGAAGTTGGGCTGAGCCCCTTAATCCCTGTGAAAGGAACTCTTAATAATGTGACAGACAAACATATTTCGGACAATCTGATGCACCTGACCTTGTGGGAAACGTTTGGGGGGGGACCCTTTCCTGTTCCAACATGACTTCAGACCAAGGCACAAAGCAAGGTCTGCACAGACATGGATGAGTGAAGTTGGTTTGGAGGAACTTGACTGACTGCAAAGAATCCTGACCTTTGCAGTCAGTCAAGAAACATGACAGAGCACCTTCGGGATACAATGCAGCAGAGGCCGCGTGCATAAGGCCTTGTCAAAATCGTTGCACGAGCTCACAAATGTGCTTCTGGAAAAATGGTTGAAAGTTCCCGTTAATTGTCTAGAACAGGGGTCACCAACCTTTTTGAAACTGAGAGCTACTTCATTGGTGTTGTATCATACGAAGGGCTACCAGTACTGACCTTTGAACTAGAAGAGTCAGAGTT
The DNA here is from genome assembly GCA_037039145.1 of Fundulus diaphanus. NCBI lineage: Eukaryota > Metazoa > Chordata > Actinopteri > Cyprinodontiformes > Fundulidae > Fundulus > Fundulus diaphanus. The sequence goes on along the minus strand of CM073127.1, from coordinate 20,009,571 downwards.
CACCTTAACTTTATATAAAATACAAATTTTCATGCTTTGTTATAGATATTGTCATTTTTAAATGTATATAAATGCAAGTGTGATTAAACGGGAAGGGTAACGGAATAAAATACAGTTTTAGATGCAGCTCACTGGTGGATTGGGCTGTTTTTGGAACAGGCTCGTGGGCACCACATGTGGTCCTCGAGGGCTACTAGGTGCCCGCGGGCACCATGTTGGTGACCCCTGGTCTAGAATATTGTGGAAAAGCTGAAACACAAAAAGGGTGGCAGATATCATATTAAACGTTATGAATAAAGAACAGCATGTCACTCAAATTCATGTATGTGGAGGGAGATGAGCAAATGCTTTTTGCAATAAAGTGAATATTTCAAAAATGTATGTTGGTTAGTTTTGATTATAAGGCTCACACCTTATGGAAACCCAAAATGTCAGAAAATTAAAACATAACACCAATAAAAAAAGTTGTTTTTAAAAAGTTGTTCACAATCATGGGGAAGAAAACATTGCTAAGATTCACAAGGCATGGGCAGTGCCTGGAGTCAGTGCTTGAAGAGCCACCACATACAGAAGCATCATGCCATGGGTTATAACAACTCTGAACATGGGTCAAATTTCCTGCAGTAAGCCAATCCTAAACCAGAGACAACATCAGAAGTGTCTCATCTGGCCAAAGGAGAAAAAAAATATTGGAATGGTGCCCAGTGGTCCAAAGTCTTCCTTTCAGATGCAAGTAAAATTTGCATTTAATTTGGAAATAAAGGTCAGAGTCTGGAGGAAGAGTGAAGAGACACATAATCTGCTTGAATTCCAGTGTGAAGTTTCCACAATCAGTGATGATTTGAGTAGTCGTCTGTTGTTGTTGGTCCACTGTGTGAATCATCAAGTCTGATAATGCAATAATTCATTCAAACGGGACCGTACCAGAGTATCAAGTGCTTACACTCTGCAGTTAATGGACACACTTTTCTGTATTAAAATAATTTTTTTGTTTGTTGTATTAATCTGTCTGTATGTTTTATTTATTGAATCTCATGACAGGAATAAACAATTATTGTGCAATTTTAATATTTAAACTAACAGAAATAAACACATAGCAAACAATGCATGAATCCAGTCTGATCTTATCTGGCTAGTGGCTAGGACCAATGGGCCCACATGTGGAGCCAGCTGAAACAGATATTTAAACTCCACCTCTAAACAACGTGAAATATGACTTTTTCCCCCTAATTGGCTTGTAACAAGCGGATTTAATGTTTTCAAAACAATCCACCATTTTTTTTTAGTTTTTTTTGCTCAAATCCTTATGGTTTTACAGTTATTTGAACATGCCTGAGGAGATTTAAAGGTCCTCTAAACATGGAGGACATTTTTTAAAGCTTTGTAATGCCATATACTGTGACCTGTGGCGTGCACAGACATTTTAGGGGGCAGGTGCTCAGGAGGGGGTGGGAGGGCACTTTTTAGCGTGCGCAAGGAGGTGGCTCATTTCGGGGCATTGTTTCAGTGGTTTTTAATGGCTCAGGTTTTCAAAAGATCATTTCAAAACCGACCTCAGTAAAATCTTAATAATATTCAGGGCAGTCAAACTTTTTTACAGTAGCAGGCTACACACTATCAGGTAGGAGGGTGCACTTATATATAGATATATATCTATATAGATATAGATATACTTCAGACTAAACAGTGGCTTTGTGACTACTGTAACGAACAAACAAATAGCAATAGCGTAGTCGGTGTTGCCAAATTAGGCAGGTTTCCAACCAATTAGGCTTTTGAACACATTGAGCTGGAAAAAAATAGCTTATGGGCAGATTGTAAAAAATTTCCGAAGCTTTTCATAACATTTGTTGGGCTTTTAGAAAGAATTACTAACAAAATATATCAAAAGTCATTATTTATTTTTTAAATAAGTTGAATCTGTCGATCTGACATCATCAACGAATAATAGTTATAATGAATAATATTGATTGTTATAATAAAACAAGAAAAGACTAATGGTTAATCAAGTGTTTGGTCAATGTAAACGCCCAAGAGGGGTTGAGTTCTACTTAAAAATATTTCAGGACTGCGTGTAAGAGAAATGTTTAATTGAGCTATACTGAGAGAAATTAAGTTTATATTGAGGTAGATTTACAACTCATGTTGGGAAGCTATTTATAATTTATTTTTTCTGGGTGAAATATCCTGATTATTAAAGAGATCTTGTGTGTTATTTGGTTGTCTGATTGTACATTTTGGAGCCCATATGCGCAGTTTTTTTTCTTTGCTTCACTTCAGTTGTGTGCTAATGGCATGTTCTTATGTGTTTAATAGTTCTGTGCTTTTAACATGAGAGAGTTTGAGATTTGGCCTTTGGACTAACAGTGACATAGGGTAACCTGTAGCGCTGTGTCTTAACTCAAAAGTCCAGCATAAGCTACACGCTAATAAACATGAGCGCTGGTGTCAGGCTGAACACTGACTAAAGTAACAATTCTGACTAGAACAGGTTCTGTAATTACAGCAGCTATGAGAACAAGGAGCAGAACAAAGCAGAGTTCCCTTCTACCTGCAAGTAACTCAAGTCTCTTCAGTTTGGCAGCTTTAGTGTTTGATTCTTCTCCTTGGGCTCCTAGCTGTCCTAGCTCACCCTGCTAGCTGTCCTAGCTAACCCTCCTAGCGTGAATGTTTACTCCAGTTTAGACTTCAGTGCTGACATTTCAAACAGAAATTAATAGCGCTCCTTCCAGCTCGCTCTCTGCTTTGTTGTCACTTCTTGTAATTGTTTGGTAATCAGACCAAATTTCCATCCCGCTCAACCGACACCAACGGTGACCACACCACAGCCGAACTGCGGTGGCGACTGAAGGCTATGACTCGGTGTCCCGCCCCTCTCCAGCTGTGATTGGCTAGCATGTTGCCTTCAGTCGTTGATTTGATTGGTTAAATTGTATGATTGACACATCAAAGATAGTACTAAAAGGTCGATGGCCACTCCGAGGTAAAAAAAAAAAAAAAAAAAAAGAAGACGGCTTCCAGTCCAGGGTCTGCTCCGCGCTCAACCAGAAGGCACAAATATCGCTCCATTATATAATCGGGGAAATGTAGGCGGCTGCAAGAGCTGCTATAGACGGCGATTTGCCGCCGTTGACCGGCTACTTTTGACTGCCCTGAATATTAATAAGTAAAAAAAAAAAAAAAAAAAATAACGAGTTTCAAAAGGGCATTTTCGTTGATAAAGGGCAAACTTCCTAGTGCTTTAGCACCACCTAGTGTCTATGTATGCACGCCCCTGACTGTGACATCATTTTGGTGTCTAATGGAACTTATGATTTAGCTTTAGGATTGCTTTGTGCATTGTAGATGTAATGCTGTGCACAATGGTACATTTTGATGATACAAGTGGTAAATGTGTTAACTAAAGATTATTTCATATCCATGTAGAAGACCTACAACTGAAATAAACACTTATTTGACCATATTCCATTTTATTATGTCAAAAACATTTGGCACAGTTTTGCCAATGTGCCAAATCACAGCTGTGCCTGGAACACTATCCACTTACACCTTTGAGGAACAATGCGAAAACTGAATTACTAAATATTTGCTGCAGTTATAGTCATAATGTGGATCTATAAAATCTGATGCTTTCCCTACGTTTTCATGCCGTTTTGTGATGTTTATCTGAAGAAGAAAAAAAATGGGTGAGGCTCAAAAATTGTTATCTTTTCTAACCAAAAGAAATCCAGCCTAGTAACGGATGCAATAGTGGTTCCACTGGAAAAATATGTTGTCTTACTTTTACACAGGTAGCAAATTTTTGCATTCATACTTTATAACTGTGGAGCTGTACTTGATTTATATTAGTTATGTCATTTCAGGCGGAAATTGCTCCTAAAACCTTCGAGCTCAACTTAAACAGTCTCCTCCGGAGAGAAGCAACATCAATTTAGGTAGTAAGAACAGCCTTAAATTTGACTTATGTTCAACAACATCTTTTAATTGAAGATGAAACATTTGGGAATGTTCTGTATTTATCCCCAAGAGATTAGGGACCTTCATTTGAATACATTTACATTCATGCTAAGACCTACTTTGGAAGGCAATTTAGAATTAAGCAAACGACAATATCTGTGGTGGAAATCAGCTGGCAGGCCACCTTCACATGAGTCATTCAGAAAAATGGGTCACAGTGGTATAAAGATTGAGAGCATAGACCAGAGTCCTTTTCATATGCATACTGCTAGAACATTAACACATCCCACGACTAAATTAGGCAACCGTCTCAGCTCTCTCCATTCGTTGGTGTTGAACAATTTCTGATGACAAGTGTTCCAACATGTCAGAATAAATTGGTAAAAATCTCTTGAACACCTATGTTCAAGAATACGTTTAAAGACTCATTAACTTTTGCCCACATACAGACTAATTACTCTAGTTACGTTGTTTCATTTACAGTGCCTTGCAAGAGCAGTCACACTCTTGACACATCGTAACGTTACAACATTGCTAAATGGATTTTACTGCGGTTTTAGGCGATAGACCAATACGAAGTAGTCCATAACTATAAAGTGGACGGAAAAGGTTGCATAGCAATAGAAAGTTTCTACAAAACAATTCATCCACCCAGAGTTAACCCTTTCTATACGTAAATACCTTTCACTGCAAACACAGCTGTACATATTTTTGTAATATGTTTCTTCCAGCTTTGCACATTCTGACAGGTAACCTTTGAAAAAATTAGAGCAAAGATCAGTCAGACTGGATGGAGAGTGTGTGTGAGTCTGTTTTCAAATCCAACCACGGATTCTCAATTTGATCAGGTCTGGACTTTGACTGGGCCAATAACATCTGAATATGCTTTGAAGTAAACCGTTGCATCACAGCTCTGTTTCAGGTCATTGTCTGGCTGCAAGGTGAACCTCCACCACAGCGTCGCCCTGTATTTAGCTCCATCCAGCTTCCTCATCCCTGCTGAATAAATGCATGATTCTCCCACCACCACGCGTCTCAGTGGGAATTGTGTGTTCAAGGTGATGTGCAGGCGATGGCTTCTGCCACACAAATCCTCTTGCATATTGGCAGGAAGATTTCATCGTGATGAAATCTGAGATCTGCTTTAACCTTCCCCACAGCCACATCGCTGAGCTGACTGCCCTTTTCCTTGGTCTTCCGGATGCGGTTTCCTAATGTTTTCTAACAAACCTCTCAGCCCTTCAAGCAACTGCTGCATTTAGTCCAAAACATAAAATTATATTACGGTTTGTGGTATAATGTGACAAAATGTGGACTAAGGTACAGCCGACCATTGTTGTTAAAACCAAATTAGTTAAGATGTCTTTTGTTTCAAGTTGTGCTTTACTTTAAATATACCCGGCTGAAATTCCTCTGTTTTAATATTTGCAACAAATCTATTTAAAAAGCACCCCCCCCCCCCCCACCCTTTACCAAGCAAAACCCATTTACTGAGCCCATTTGAGATGAATCACTGAAAAGGTAAGCTGTTTTTTTTTGTTATTCAGTGTCATTTGTGCCATCTAAATCCAGCCGTAGTTTTTAAAATCCATTTACCAGCTATAAGAAATGGGTTATAAAATATCGGCTTATGGGGAACCACTTGGGCTTGACTCACATACAGATGTGCTGGATTAACAGCCGGTGGCAAAAGCCCCTGTCACTTTCTTCCATTTTTCTGCTTGGTGAGCCTACCCTAGTTGATCTCCTTGAAGCCCAAAAAGCCCGCCGGCTTAACTCCACGGTTACGTAACGGCCCTCAGGTACCTGCTCCACATCTCTAGTTGAGTACGGAAATCACATGAAGACCAACATGTAGACTGAGAAAGCTTGTGTTGTCCTCTGAGCCTCTGTCTCAGCCAAGGGTTGCTGGGTTTTTCACATTTAGAAAAACATATGGAGAGAAAATTTCTATTAAGTCTGCACACCAGGTTTTATTTCATTTTATGTACAAACAGGTTAAGGCTTATTTTCAATTTGATTCACATGAGTCGCAGAGAAAATGTACAATCTGTATCTAGAGCTGATTATTGCAAACATGTTTCGATTAGACCCACTTTATGACATTTTCCTAATGGATAAAATGAAGATGGGACCAAACAGTGGATGTATGATATAAAAAGCTTCTGTTAATTGATGCAAAACAACTTTACTGATCTACAACTATACAACCTGAAACCCTTTTGCATTGCATTTTAAATTTTTGTTGTATTACAATCAAGTTTTGATCTCACAAGTAAATGTGATTGGTTCTCTATGCAGATATTATATTAAAGAAGGCAAAGTTTTATTTAATCACAGATCATAACAAAAGCGTTTAAAATGGATGGTTTGATTACAACTGCACACATCTAAATAGAAATTATGACCTGAACAGTGAAATATTCACATAACGTCATGATAGGAACCATGCACATTGGCTCCAGTTGAGTCCTTTTCCTTAGGCAGAGATGCTGAGTCATTTCTGATATTTGTACACTCATTACCAGAGAACTGAACCAGACAAGTATGTGTTGTAACCTTATTTTACACAGTCTATCCTGTTTTAAAGGCAACTGCTTAGCACAGAGTAAATAACAAACCAAACAACATCTTTATCTCTAATTGAAACGCCTCTAAATCTGCTGCATGGGCCTCAGGTTGGGAGAAACCTGGATGGACACAAAAAAGAGAAATTGCATTCTTATTAAGCTTTGGGTTAGAAAATACATTGTGATTTATAGCGAAGGATACATTTGTTGATACCACTGGTGAAGATGTGTAAAAAAAAAACAACCAAAACAACTAACTGATATTTTACTGGTACTCAAACTGGGATAATTGTCCTTTAGTTGGGCGAAGTTCACACGTTAAGACCCCCCACAATCCTATTAAAATAAACGTAATAGGAGCACTTTTGAATTGTAATTGACTTTTTAAGTTCTCTTTGAGGATTGTCCAATTAGAAACCCATAACTTTCTTTTTCTTTCTGAATTTCCTGGGTTATAAACAGGACATGATACAGAGGACCGTTTCTTTTGACCACTAGGATGGACGGGGTCCTATGTTTATGGGTTTATAGGTGAAGTTAGGAGGATGCCAAGAGAGGGTTAAAAAAAAAGCTTTCTGTTGGAGAACTGCAGCAAAGAGCTGCCTCTTGCATTCAGCATGTCGCCTTTAAGTGCTACCTACATACGAGGCAGTTGTTTAGGAGAGATGCCAGACAAAAAACACCTTTCTGCCCTACCATCATATCCGTACCCATGGGAAATTTGCTAAATGCAGACTTAAATGTTTGGTCAGCTGACACAAAAACAGTTTTTTCACCAAGAACCACTCCAGGTGGGGTTGATGTAAAGCAAAGAATGTACTTAAGGAAAAGTACCTGATGACCATTAAACACGATGGAGGGCCAATTTTTCTTATAAAAGGCCCTGAGAACCAAATTAAAAGAGGATGACATGCACTTTTTGATATATGGTGCATTTTAAATAAATGTGATAAACTATTAGTGCGATACTCAAGGTCTTAGTCTCAAGACACTTCTTAAAACCACATTTTTAAGTCCTGCTCTTATGTCGATCTCGTATGAGAGAGACTGTTTTATTAACAAGACCAGCTGCAACATCTTTTTTTAAACATTTCTTTCCCTCTGTCTTTTTTTTCTACTTTCCTTGCTGTATTCAACTGCAATCAATGGAGATATAAAGCTTTTCAAATTTCAGAGATCAGATGAACGAGAAAAAGAGAGGGAAGAACATTTTCAAGTGTAAAAATTCAGAAGTTTTTCAGTCTGTACAACATGCAGACAGAAAGAGCGATAAACAAGTCCTTCACCTCCACCCCCACTCACTCAGCTTGAAGCTAAAGCTAACAATTAGCTGGAAGTTTGTCTGCTTAACCTGCTACCAGATGGTCAGATTTATTCCACAAGAGGAATTTAGTTGACAATTTGATTATTTGCCAAAGGTGATTTTGTTATCACTTATATCCTAACATTGTTTGCCTTCATAAATGTACTCAAATTAAATGTTAGGGCTTTTGTATAATATTCAGGCTTAGAATATGCCATCACAATAAAAGATTGATTAATTTTGAGGCTTTTAACACAATCTTACATGGGGAGCCAAAAGAATAAAATAAAAAATGCAAGTAGGATTGTAGATAATGGAACAGTTGGGGTGCTCACCTCAAAATCTGTGCCAGTGCACGTCTTGATGTCCTCGGGTGTAAGTCCCTCCCAGATTTCAATCAGTGTCAGACCTTTTGTCTTATCCACATCAAACACAGCCTGGTAAAGAGACAGATGGTTGAGAGATGTGAGGATGAGCGAGGAGTGGGAGAAAAATGATCGGAAAGGTGATGGTTGATGGTGGGACATAATGACAAAACCGCGACTGAGTATATAAAGGGAGATAGGAAGACAGATAATCATTTCAGGGACTGAGGTAAATGGTACTATGAGGTCACCAAAAAAAAAATGCAGCAGTTCAGGCATGAGGCCAAAGTAGCACTTCAGTGTCATCCACACAGGAGATGACAAAAAAAAGCTGCAATTATTGTTGACACATACAGGCGCGGCAGCGAGGGGCCCTTGACTCCCTGCATCTGGACCACTACAAACAAGTGCACAGTTACACTGTAATTGTTGGAGTACTTCTGATAGTTTAAACATGACAAAAACAATCTATTAAATTCACTTTTGAATAATAGATTCAACGTTTCCAAGTTTGCTTGGAAATGCCATGTGATTCAATATGAACAGTAATACAATTGCTAAATTCCCTAACCAACCATTCTACTTGTCATGACAGGGTCCTGGGGAGGGTGGGGGTTTAGTAAGACCCATCACTAGCAGTCACTGGGCTAGAGGCGAGGTTCACAGTTACCCCAGTCCGTCACAAAGTCACATGACAGGCAACACTGCATGCACAATACTAGTACATAAGGGCGATTTAGAGGCCAATTAACCTAACCGCCATGATTTTGGACTGTGGGAGGGGAAGTTGGAGCACATGCAAACGCCATGCTAAAGACCCCAGGTTGAGATTTGAACCCAGGACCTCCGTCCTGTAACAGCGCCACCATATAGTACACCAATGATGCAACATAAGCCGGAAAAAAGGATAAAGTGTTAATCTAACATTTAATAAATTCTTTCAGAGAATAAATTCGTATTTCAAAAATATTTATAAACTCCTTAAAAATATATAAAACTGCCATATAGTTCCTTTTAAAACCTAATGTAGCCAACATTAAAAGCAAAAAGCTGACAGTTTTAAACAGAAAACAATCCAGTCAACATATTCAGAAAATAGCTTAAAAGATTCTTATTCCACCATCAAAACCAAAACAAATTAAAAGTTTGAAACATAAATAAAAAATGATTAGTTTTTTTGTTTGTAAAAAGTTAACAATTTTAAAATATACTTTGTGAAACAAGAAGAAAATCAAAAGTGCATCTCCTTATAAGGATGATGACTCAGCATCTGTAACAGCATCATCAGGAAGTCTGTCACTGAGTATGGCTGTTAAAAGAAGACCAGGGTTTTCTTGACAAAAATTATTTTCACATTAGATTTTATTGAATGATAGCTGACTATTTATTGGGGATACACAAAAGGATACAGTGACACATTTTGCTTCGTCTCTGCGGGAAACCTGTGTTGGCTCCATGGAGGTAAACCGGGAAAGAGGACGGCTTACTCCTCACCCACCAAATACAATCTCTCTGCAGAAATCATTTCATGAAAACAGCGGAATCTGGCTACATTTCTGCTTAAGTGAATAAGAAAATTTTAAATAAGTGTTATAAATTACATGTTTGTAACTAATCATTTGGTTATTTTAGCACCACTAGGAGTTATTTTTATTTCTCCGTTTTAAATAAAACCATTAAGTTCAAGTCATCTATTTTTGTCTAAAAGGTGTAAATGCTGTGAAAGGATTTTATTTAAAGTTGTCATACTCTGAGAAGCTCAGGTTGACCCGTGCCTAAAGCACCCTTTAATATAAACAGGTTTTGAAAGGAGAATGTAGAGAAATGCCGTTTTCCCTCCTCGGTTAGACAATATAAATTAGTTTAAGGACAGGTCGGGCAAACTCCTCAGAGCCAGGCCCTGATGCCTTTTTTCTACAGGGACTGACAGGCTAAGCCTCAGCCACATCCATGCAAAGCCTGTCAGGACTCTCAGCTCATTAGAACCCCACACAGTGACAGGGCAGGAGGCAGATATCTCACTTCAATATAGCTAGACAGATGGAATGTCACGAGGAACAAGGGTCTACGGGTAACACAGACACTGACATGCATCTCTAATTGTGACACTTGTCACAAGTGATTAAGGGGGATTAAAAGGTTTATCAAAATATGCCAGCGGTGGTGGTTAAAAATACGACAACGGTGTGCAGCTATGGCAGGTGTCATCATGCGTCATTGAAAGTCAACTTTGACTCTGCTGTATAATGCATGATGCACAGCTGTCTGGGTCAGTGCATTATGAATTTATCTGCTGACCTAATTTCTAATAATCATATTTGGTGCAAATTGTGCCCCATTAGCAAACCAGCCCATTGTTGTGGAAGCTTTGGGTCACCTTTCTTCACAGTCTTCAAATCCACCATCATCATTAACCAAACTGATGACAGTTATTAATTAACAGGCTGGTAGACGACAGGATGTGCCGTCTGGAAGTGGGCTGAATGTCAAAACAAGAAGCTTAATGTTTTTAAGGGGGAAAAAACATGCGAGTATGTACAAGGAACAACAGCCCCAATTAAGTCAAAGGTTATTTCAACCACGCATTTCGGCAAACGCAATAAGCAAATTTGGAAATGTGTTTACAAAAAACTTGCGGTGGGGCTATAAAACAATTTCAATTTAACTCCTGCAGTTATAATTGCTGTCACTGGTGTTATTGTGATTATGCAAAATGACAGGGTGACATTTTCCTGGGACTATTATCATGACTGGATTATTTTAAAGACATTAAACTTGATTTAGACACAAACTAATTCTTTTTTTCCTAAACCAATATCCCAAAATGAAAAGTAATCTCAACTCTTCAGAGACAATTGGAAAGGCTAAAAATGGCATCCAAAGCGGCCTCTGACTTTCACTGCACATTTGATAAAGCCCTTAAATAAAACCAATGCAGGTAAACAAACTACTTAGAGAGTGTATGTGTTGTTAAAAAAATAAAGACAAAGTGAACATTAGGTGATTCACCCACAAAGAGCAGTAGAAACACAGCCTGAGGCAAAAGGTTTCCCACCACCCTGAGTCCACAAATCAAAACATAACTATTTAGGACAACATCCTATTTACCATCCCTGCTGGCTACCGAGAGCCAACGAGGAAGATGTGTTTGAGAGAATATGCAGCGGATGTCCCCGTCTGTGCTTGTGTCTGTCTGCAGGCGCCTTCTTCCATCCTCCAAGAAAATCATTTGTAAAAGAAAAGATTATATCAAGTAAAGATGCGTGTTACTGACACATTTTCCATGTTGGAATTAAACCTTTTTTTCCCCAGACACATTTTTCACAAGTATTTGTTCATTTTGGCCCATTTTTCCAAGCAGACACGAGGAAGAAAAAGAGAAACGATTCAAATAAGAGGGAAAAGACAGATGGCTGCATAACGGAAAAATAAAGAAGGATGGAAAGATGACTGCATGAAAGGATGGAGAGATGAAAGGACCAAAGAAGTGATGGGTGGATGAAACATGGAAAGATGAATGGATGGATAGATGGAAAAACGGATAGGTAGATGGTGGACAAAAACATTAACAAATAGATGAATGAGTGCTTGAAAGATGAATACTGGTTAATGAGGTACAGACAGATGAACGCATCCTTTAAACACCGGGATAGGCAGAAGCCTGGAAATTTATTTTATTGATACAACTTTTTTTGTCTCCCCCATTCTTATCCAGACCTGAAAAATACTATCAACAGGTGCCTTACTTTTCCAAACTCTGTGGTAACGTCAAGGATAGCAAATGAAGATTAGATTTAAGGTGATCAATATGAGGATTATAATTCACCACTAGTGATCACCATAACAATTTTCTGAGCCCACTGGCAGCCCTAACCAGTGTTAATAGTTATTAAAAAGCAGATAGCTAGTGGATCGTAATATTCTAACAATAAGATGCAAAATGACACCGCTGCATAATCAACACTAATTTCGGGATGTCTTATGAGAAAACACTGGCTTCAGACGTTGTTGAGGAAACAAAACATGGTGTTGATATTAAAACAGTAAGATGGGGCATAACTGTTCTAGTGATAGCCTTTTAAGCAGTTTCTTATATTGATCACCATCTCTTAATGATCTAATAAAGTTGTTTCAAAGTTATTGCCTCACTTTCACACAAAATCATTCCACCATAGAGACCATATATAAAAAACTTCTCATAAGTGACGTGAACACTTCATTGTGTTGCTTTTAGAGGATAACTTAAAAAATACAAAATACAAAAAAAAAAAAAAAAAAAAAGCTTGTTATTGCTAGAACTCACAGGAAGGCTTGAAAACACATCGAAAATGGAGTGAAAATGGTTTATGGCCAAGACTTTAACAACCAGCATTTATGTTTCCCCATTTGTTTTATTCCACACGTAATCAATCATGTTTGTTTTCCTCCAACTTATCTGAGGCACAACAGTAATCAATGGAACGAAACTGTTCCATGGATTAGATCATTTAAAAAATATATATATTTTGAAAATGCTCTTCAACATCGGAAAAAGTTGTGAGCAAATGCTTAGCAAACATATGCTCTTCCCTATAAATGGTCACATTAAAATCAGAAGGAGTTTTATGTGACGGTTTAACAAAAAGGCATTACATAAGTGTGGAGTGGAATGAAAAAAAAAGATGTATTGGTGAAAAGAAAATTGCAAAGTGTTGTGTGTCTATATTCATCCACCCTAAGTTAATACTCGGTAGAATTACTGTTCATTGCAGCAGAAGCTACAAATCTCCTCAAGCCAGTCCAACTTTATTTATAAAGCACAGGTAAAAAACGAAAAGAAGAGTTGGATCTTAAGAGCAGATTTAAAATGTCTACTGAAGAGGCTTTTCTAATTTAAGCAGCAAAGCGCTTCCATAATTTGGGAACTGCAACGCCAAAAGCCTGATCTCCCATGAGCTTCAGTCATGTTCTTGGCACCTCCAGGAACAGCTGACTTGAGTGACAGAAGGGGAGTGCAGCTGCAGTAGCTCAGAGAGGTAACGGAAATGTCCAAAAAGCAGTTTTCAAGTTTACCTACAGACTGTGAATTGAACTGTGGCTGGGCCATGCTAGCGTATGAACGTGCTTTGACCTCAGCCTCAGTCTCCAACTACAACCCTTGACAACTACTGCCCTGACGCTTTTAGATGCTTCCAACAGACCTGAATCAAATAACAGGCTCATTACTAGGCCTTTGCCAACCTGGATATTTGAGCATTTATTTTTATTTAGCAGGGACGAAACACATTAATGGACATTCCTGTAAATGTGGCAGTATTAGCTACAACGCTAATTTTCAACTGTTGTCCCTCGACCAGGTGTATGAGATCAACAAATATTAAATGTTCAAGCATTGATGACATGCTGAAGAGGTAATTCAACCCTTTGGATTCAGCTGTGTTGGAGCAGGGATGTATTAAAAAGCTGCAGGACAGAGTTAGAGACCCCTGATATACCATTCATTGTCGCTCTAGAATTATGCTTAGGGTGGCAGTCTTCCACCTGAGCTGTATATACGTACAGCTCCTCTAAAGTTAACATAGGCCTCTTAGCTGCTTCTTTCATCAATGTTCTCTAGTTGGAAAACAGTTCCACTGCAGACTTCACATTAATATTTTTTTTCCCCATCAAAGACAATGAGAGAGGAAAAGTGGCGGTGACAGATTCTCAGTAGTTAAATTGTGGCTAGTTTTTTCAGGAGATAACGAGGCGACAGTAGCGTGTCATAATTGAGGGAAAGTTCAGATTGCTATGCCTAGACTACAAAAGAGGGGACTTGCATTGTCAAAGACTGCCTTCGAAATTGCTCACGCATTAGGTCAGAATATGCCAGTTCATTGTGCACTGACAGGAATAAAGCGACAAAAATGTATTCACAGCTCAAGAGAGAACGTGGAAAATGGTGGGAGAGGGTAGTCAAATACAAAGGGACAAAGAAAAAAACAGAAAAATATGTCTTGAAAGAGAGGAAAATGAGATCATCAATTATGAATTGTAAGAATTGCCACTGAAGTCAATCAAAAACCTAAAGATGTAAACAAGAAGTGAGTGTTTCAGGAGCGAGGCACCGCAGAGGCTGAAATGAGGGAAAGAGAGAGGGAGAGGTGACAGCAGAGCTTGCAATGCTGCATAATGGGCTGTAACCTTTTCCAAATGTTAACAGAAAACTGCTTGCTGAGAAAAGCTGTGCGGTCACAATGGAAACAAGCCAAACAGAAAGGAATGAGTGGGTTGGTGGATGGATGGTGGGGGGCACACAGACTTTCCGATTTTCTTCCTGACAGGTCATGCTTTCAGTGAAGGAAGTGTTGACGGCAATCATTACAGAGGGAAAAGAGAACTGACTAAAGTGAACGCAACAACACATCTGCACCAGGATCTGCTTAATGCAAGAACATCTCTCCTGGTCTGATTTCATCATCTCCTCCACCAGTTTTCTCATTTAGTATTCTTCCTTTTGGATACTGCTAGTCACCCTCTTACACCTAATGTTCTTTATTTCATACCAAGGGTCAGATATATAGATGTTTTTTTTCTTGTAACATCTGTTCACCCTGTGGTTTCCATTTCATACATGCCAAATGGGAACCAATGGTAATCTATCAGCCCTTGGGCACTATTTAATTAGTCTCAAATGGAGCCATTTAAACATAACACTCCACATAATCCAAGTGCACAGAGCAACACCTAAGAGCAGGCAATCATGCTTTTGAGGGGAGCATACATAAATGCAAATAAAATGTAATTTCAGCATGAATGAATTTTAGAAAATGTAGCCTTATTCCCATTATTGGTAAGAAAAACGTCTTCAGAAAGGAAATACTCTTGATATAACAGACCTGATGGCTGTAATCCTCAGCATATGACATTTGACTACACACAATTTGGGAAATCAATTTAGAGCTAAATAAATGTCTGTGACAGCTGAACAGAGAAAGGTAATTCTAAGTGTTTTCTGTTGCTTAACATGTCCATCCTTTGTGTGTGATTGGCTCATTAGGTTGGATGCAGGTTGTTTGAGCTTGACTACCCTGAATGATTTTGAAGAGACTGATGGTCTTGGAGTCGACTTCTTTAAATTGTCAGTGTTTTTAATTACATTTTTTAAAATAGTCTTTGTTGATGCTATTTATGTAAGATGTTTTACATGTAATGTTTTGCAACAATTTTTTTCTTTGTTTTTATTTTAAAAAAATGGTCAGTTTTCTGGTTAAATAAGTTCTTGTCTTTTCATCCAACCGTTTGTCAGTTCATTAATCTCTTCTTCAACCCATCCATGCTTCAATCAGTGCATCTCTACCCGTTCCTGCATCAATCTATCCAATCACCCATCCCTCCATCCATTTGTCTCCGTCCATTCATACATTCACCCCTCCCTTCCCCTGTCCATCTTTTCATTAACACATTCATCAACTCATTCATCCGTTTCTATCCATCTATCCGTTTGTCCGTCCTACCATCTATCAGTCCATGATCCATTCATTCCTCTCGCTCTGTTTCCTGTCCTTCCTTCCTCAGTCCACCTTTCAGTCAGTCCCTCAGTCCATGTTTTCCACCTTCGTCCATCCCTCCATCTATATATCTATCCCTGTATCTGCACGTTCTGGATTAAAATTTTGACTTATTCCGACATGTTACATAAATTCATGGTTAGGTTTTGTACTTATACTTTGAATAATTGTTAGAAAGAAAGGACTAGGGAAAAGTATGGAATTGTGATATAAAAATGTATAAGAAACCTGAGCATTTTTTTGGAGAAATTTAAAAAAAAAAAAAAAATTCAAATTGATTTAAAACGTGTAATAATTAGGTTTTTTGATGTTTATTACCCCCTTCTATCTGGGGAAAAACAATTCATCTTCAGCTAACCCAGTAAATTGCATTTCAGACTAAAGCTTCAAGACGCTGATTTAGTTCAAATGTAACCTAAAGAGATTTACTAACGTGACAAGAGGAATTTCTTGCAGCATAGTTTTGACCGCCTATATGTCACACATTGTGACATATTGCAACAAATGACGCAGGTTACACTCCATGAAAGATGCAGGTCAAAGGCACATCTGCAAAAATATACTAAATAACTCACGGTCCAGCTATGCAGTACATCTGGCATCTTTAGCAGCTTTTATTTTGATCCATCACAGCAACGTGCACCACATGTCCTACATTTTACATACTATTTTTTTTCGACAATGAAAATAACCTTTCAAAAACATTTTCCTACGCATCAGCATATCAACATTATTCACAGTCCAACTTGGGTAAGAACTACAAGTTTATGTCTAATGGCTCATTCATCCAATTATGCACATCGACTCTTCCCTTCAATTCAAGTGGACAGACGAACATTTGCATATGTTATGTACACAACTGAAGATTAAAATGCACCTTTTCTGTTATAATTCGATCCACGCAATGCTTCCCTGTCAAAGGCAGGCTGCACTTCTCCAGTATCTTGTGTTTTCCTCCCTGAAAGAACAGAAAAACATGTTGTTAGTAAAGATACATTATTTGCTTAGCAATTTCAGTTGTGTCAAACAACTAAAATATTTTATAATTATGTAAGCACATCCTAATAAAGGTTATAAAGGATACAGAGACAATTACTGTCTCAGTTTTTACCTTTTCTGTCACTTTTAAGAAAAATAAGAAATTCCTGCCATGCTCCACCCTTTTCCCCAGTCATGAATGAGAAGAGGCTTCAGAGCGGTACATTTACACTCACCTGCTGCACCATCTGGACTTTAGCTGGGTGCCAGACAGAGACCCATTAGCCAAAAAAAAAAAAAAAAACAGCCCGCTTCGGTTAATGCTGAAGGCTTTTGAAGCTTTACAGTATGGAATTTCTAAGAGTGAAGCTATGCATTTCAAAAGCATTTTTTGCAGGTTTTGTGAGAAGAAGAAGAAAAAAAAACATCCAAGTTTATCTCATAATGGAGCTACTTAACAGCCCTTCCAAAAGAAGAAGAAGAAGAAGAAAAGACACCCCACAAACTCCAATTCGGGAGTTGTTTTTAAATTAGTTGAAGACAAATGAAGAGGGGAGGCTGTCTGAGAAAAACCTCATTAGGGTGAACTGGCATTCTCAGATAAAAAGGCATTAAGCAATCTATTAACAGGCTTGTCTCTAATCAGCCATAACAGTCACAGTCATTATAATGGGGGTACAAAGTATGCTGGTAAAGGAATCAGGCATGGGAAAAGGAAATTGCCAATTTAGTTTGACTCTAAAGAGAAAGAAAAGTAAAATAAATAATTAATATATCATTTTGAGACATAAATTCCCAAAATGCTGCATAACAGAACATTACATAATTAAAATAACCAAAGTTCAAGAGTCCTGGGCCACAGTTGAAAATGCCCTATTACCTTTTGTTTTAAGCTTTTTCTGGTCCAAATTCCTATTCAAGACATGCAACTTAGAACCCTGGTGAAGCCTAAATTTATAACTATGCATCTTCTGCATAAGAGAGAAGTGTATTTACTACGCCATAGCAGTTTAGAGTAATATTCGACCTGTAATTTGAAATGGCAACAGAAAAGGGATTATCTGATATATATGGAGTCAATTATTTTAAAGCAGATCCCGATACACCAATACAACCCCTCAGCCAGTTGATCATGGTCCACCGGGTAACTGCATCAAAGGCAGAGGACAGTTCTAGCATAGTCAGGACAGCACGTGTCATGTTGCATTAAAATGTCATTCGAGAATTAAAGTGCATTAATTTCAGTTAAATGATCTTTATAGAAACCTGAAATACATTTTTTAAGCTTCTCAGGAACTTAATTCAGAGAGCGGATGGAGAACAGCCTTTTTGAAATTCACTGTGACTAGACTTTTGGCCCGCAAACCATTAATTATAGTTAACACTTATAGTAATTATAGCAAAGGGGCTTACAGACTGGAAGACATGTTTCAATAAAGGCTGTGTGTACAATTTCCAAACAACACCAAGAGGTTGTCATTGAGCAAACTAATTTGTAAACTCAGACAGGGACACAGGCAGGAATTTATCTAGGACAACAAGGTGACCTGGAATAGAAATAAGCACAGCGACAGCTAATCCAAAACATGTCAAAAAGAAAGCAGTCGTTCTATTCATTAGAAGTAATGGGAAGAGAGGGCTGGACTAGAGTCACAATGTCACAAGATTGGAAATCACATTAGAACAATAGGCAACTCTTGCTTGTTTAACCGAGTTGAATTGAAAGGAAGTTAAAAGCCGAAACTCACATAATGATGTTTATACGCACCTTAGCCGAGTGCTCCATGGTGACCACGACCTTAGTTCCAGCACTAGCGACTAAATCCATGGCTCCGCCCATCCCCTTCACCATTTTACCCTAATGGAAGAAGGAGATCTTGATTTTAGTATAATACTGTGCAGAAAATACAATGTCTATTTCTGTTCGTCGGCTATTGAAGAATATGCCTCAAAATCAAGTCCTACCCAAAGAAAAAGAAACAAATGTTTACAAAAGAAGTTTAACATAACCCATCCAGGCTTATGTTACAGCATTGCATTGCATTAGTTTCATACAAAACCGCATCTATGAAGGATATATTTCAGCAGAAATGAGAAAAATAATAGGATCCCTGAAATTAAGTTATCCAAATATATCCAATAATCAAATAAATAAATAACCACTACAGAATAAAGAGAAACATGTGTTTCCAAATTTGGTTCCATCGATTGAAATGCAGAACTAATGTTAATCGAATTCCAGATGTCTTGCATAATGGATAGTATGACGCCATATTGAATCTGATGGCCATATGTAATAACGTTCAGAAGAGGTATGGGATTTTCCTTATGGTATGGGCCAAAATAAAAATAAAAACTGAAAAGAAATGTGAGTAGTTCACAGATGGCTCTGAGAAGATTGTGTATGTTTTCCCAGATGCTTCTGTGTGAAAAGTTTTGGGCTCCAATTAAAATCAATAAATCATAAAAAAACGATTATATAAATACATTATAAATCTTAAAACTACAGTATATACAGGTAAGACCACAATTTTGCAGATGTCTGCCCCCTATGGCGACAAGCTGAAATGACACCAGTGTTGTGCACGTGCATGAGAGAAGAGGAAAATCATTTGCCACTGCAACTGCACAGGTCTTTTGTTTAGAGGCATGATGTCTTCTGAGGTAAGAAAGCTATAAATATTGAAGTCAGCCAGTGTTCTCTCACTAATGCATCAATTACGGTGGAGACTCAAAGTAGCAGGGTGGCGTCACACCCAAAGGATTCGGCCTAAATCACTCTAATGAACTGACTAATCCAGCCTATAGAGACAACTGCTTCAAATAGAAAGTCGGGCCATTGTAAGGTCATCTATGGAAATTAAATAAATATTTGACTTCAAAACTTGGACTATGCACCTTTAATATTCCAGTTTGACATTGATTTAAAGTTATTTTTGTTAAACAAAGAAGTTTGTTTTTGATAGGTAATGAGACAGGCATATACCAAAAGATAAAGCAAAGTCAAACGAGTATCTCATTTTGAAAAAATAAAATATTACCCGCTTTGTTTACCGTTTAATAAAAATGGTATGTTAAAAAATGATTTACACCTATTTCAATAATTAATGGAAAACTTATTTTTAGTCTAGCAATCAAATGCCCCCTATAATAGCTAATCATCTGTTTTGCAAGTTTCCACTGATATTTTGACAATTTCACTGGAATGAGGAGCTTCAAGTATATAAAGCTGGAAGGCCTCCTTGCCATCACTCTAATCTGTGGCTCCAACCATGTTGATAAATTCAAAAGGTTACTTTAAACCTAAATCTGCCAGGGAAGTGAATAATTTAACTTAGCTGTATATAGTTTAACTGCTATTTTCCTCCCATTTTGAGTCCTCGTTAAAATCCATTTTGGTTTAGCCTTTAAAGAACCATGGGAATCTGTAGAGCTTCAGAAGTTTGTATCACATAAGAGCAGAAACTGGAAGTGCAGTAGAGAAGATACATGAAACACAATAAGAACGACAGACAAATGTATGTTCTATTCGTTTACAGAAAATTACAAATCAAGTGATTTTCACTTGCTAAGAATAGCCAAGAAAGGTGTTTCAATATGGGCAAAGCAATCTGCCAGTTCATCATGACACACAAAAAATTGTCAGATGGATGAAAAATACTTTCTCAGACCTCCATTGTTCCCAGCAAAGCTAGTTTCCAAATGCGGAGGGCTGACATGCAGATATGGCCGCAGGGTGACGGCTCAGTAACTGAATTAAAATCCCATTTCCTCATCAATCATGTGAAGAGCCTGTTTTGCTCTCTGCTCAATGACCCGAGGAAATATATGCCAAGTGTGGTGCATCATAAGGATACTGTCTGCCAGCTGCATAGGGAAGATATCAACTGAGAGCAGAAAAGAAGTTCAGGAGACACGAGGTGCTTTTGAGATGTGGGGGAAAGCATAGGCTATGCCTATGCTTAATGGTTTTATCCTATGGAGCCAATTGAAAGTTGGCTGATGTAACAGCTTATCAACATGCATGAATAAAACCTGGTTTAGGAAAAAAAATAAATTCTCCCACTTTTGATCTTCAAATACAGCTTTGATATAGTCACCAATCTATCAAAGCTACAAGAGCTTTAAGCTCTAAAAAGGCCTGGTTGCGGTGCGTTTAGACAGTCACAAGATCTGTGACAGAATGAGATCCTGGATACATGAGGCTGAAACGAGTTTCCTTTGTAGGGTAGCTGGAGCATTATGAGGGGTTAGGATCTCTGCCATCCAGGAGGAGCTCAGACAACAGCTACTGCCCCTATGCATCCAAAGGAGTCAGCTGGGAAGGTTTGGGCATCTGATCAGGATGCATATTGGCCACCTCCTTCGGTGTATGACCCACTGCTAAGAGGCCGCCGGGCACACCCAAAATATGCTGAAGGCAATATTATCACACTTCTGGTCAAGGAACGTCTTGGGAGGGTGAGACTTACAAATATTTCGTCCAAATACCTGGTAGGATTTGTATATTTCAGTGACTGAGAGAGGACATTGTGGCATGCTCATAATAAATTGCTTTAGAAGAAATTATATCACAGGTTTTCAGAAAGAGGAAATAAAAACTAGCCTTTAAAACTGCCCACAGTGCATAATGTATGTTGATAAGCAAGTAGTCCTTATATTATTTGTTCAATGTGACCATACATTTTGGTTTTGAGTCTAAAAAGAACAAAAAAAAAAACACCTGTGAGAACGAAACTTGCCTGGGAGAGCAGAACAGATCAAAATATTAACATTTTACCAAATCAATATCATTACGACGAAAATGGAGGTTGCTGTGGCACCTGACTTCTGACTGGCAGAACCATTCCAATATCAACAGAAACACACTCTGCCAGAGCCACTACTGGCAGCACAGTCATTTAGTCATTTAATTAACAAAGCCTTGATGTTATTGACCTTGCTGGTCAGCCTGAGGCCCCACAGGTTTTTAATTTCCTCAACAATCTGATTGTGTCCATTTGGCTGCTGTAATCTAAGCACAACAGGTCCCTCAAAAGAATGTTTGTGCACACATTTCATTGGCAAAAACATGGACACAAGCGAACGTTTGCGGCGAGACACCTCTTTTAGTAACATAAAACTAGACTTTAGCTGCAAAATTACAAATCTGATAACACTTTCGTATATTTAGACTGAATTCTTACTGCTGCATAATTAGATTTTACAGATAATCGAATTCAAAACAAACAAAAAAACAGTATAAAAGAAATTAGGTTAGGATATAAGACATTCTTTCATTTAACTTGAGGCTTAAGCAGCTCTATAGTCTTACCAGAGGAACTTGTGAAGTGGCCTATATAAGCATTTTAAATTGGAAATTGAATTTGACCCTGAATATTTTCAATCAAGCCTACTATATCTTGCTGTGTTTTGAGGATCTGCTTATCTGAGATCGTAAGGGCCATTTTAAACCAATTTGGTTGGTTTTTGAGTGCTACACCTGCTGTTTGTTTCTGGAGTGCTGTTGCTCCGCTGGCGTTACACGGCCTGCTGTACACGGCTCGTTTTAAAGGGGAAGTCAGGTCAACAAGGAAAAATCAGGGTATCATTAGCTATAACTAAAACCAATACATTTGTGGTTATTTAATGAACTTATCTTTAATCAATAAGAAAATAAAAACATAAATTGTCGTCTGAATCACTGTGTATGGGGGCTGACATGACTGCCCAAATATGGGCAGTAAGGGGCGTTTGACATCACATCCTGCGACGTGGAAGAGCGGAAGCGGCGACAGTATTTCTCTCCGCTTTCCATGCAAAGTCAATAGGAGCCGTTCTACACAGCTGCGATCATCAATAATTATTTCGGATTTCCAGAGGACTTCACCGCTGACATTCCCAAGAGCTATTGCTGAAGCAACAATGCCCACGTGCATGGCCATCGGATGTTCCAACACAACTGGTAAAAGAGGAAAAAACATTGCTTATTTCAACACAGTCACTTCAGCGATCTCTCCTTCGCTGTGTGTGTGTGTGTGTGTGTGTGCGCGCGCTCAGCTGCAGCGCCGGTGCAAAGCCGTGCTCAGCCCAGCATGTGCTGGAATGCTCTTATATTTTAATACTTATACTATAATAATCAGCTAACTTAAGTCACTTCAGCGATCTCTCCTCCGCTGTGTGTGTGTGTGTGCGCGCGTTCTGCTGCAGCGGCGGCAAAGCCGTGCTGCGCGGAGCGCGCGCACACACACACACACACACGCGTGTATAGATATATACTGTAGGACCCGACTGAGTTTGATCTTGGAAAATAGTGCGCCGTGACAAACAGAGCGTTGAAACTTGCTCAACAGCGGGTCCGCCGAGTGACGTCAAAAAATGGGAGGTGACAGTACTATTCTTGACCAAGATGGATTCCTCCACATAAACATGATTAAATGAGAATTATTATTAATTAAAAAAACTTATAATTTTTTGCACAGTATGTAGTAGTTTTATATTTAAAGTACTTTCAGCAGTTTGAATTCCGATTTTGACCGGACTTCTCCTTTAAGAGAACCTTGTTCTATCTGTATTTCAAAAGCAGCTCTGTTTATACGTCCTATATATGTATATATATGTATGTGTATATATATATATATACACACATATATATACATATTGTCATGGTTTAGTTTGGTCTGCCTTTTTTCCTGTTATTTTTCAGTTCCTCCTCTCACTCAGCTCACCCTTCACTCCCTCAGCAATCTGTCACAACTGTTGGTCACTAATTAGTCAGAACTCACTCCACCTGCCAGCCTCACTACAAAAGCCTCCCTCAGTCTTCTCTTCCTTGCCGGTTCGTCATCAGTCTCCACTCACTTCACGTCAGTCAGCCTGGTTTTCCTCTGCTAGCTGCTGGATTCTTGCCACCTCTGTGCCTCTAGTTAAGCCTCTGCCAGCTGCTGGGTTTCCTGCCACCTTGGAGCTTCAATTTAGCCTCTGCTAGCTGCTGGGTTTCCTGCCTCCCCTGAGCTTCAAGTAAGGCCTCTGCTAGCTGCTGGATTTTCCTGCCACTCCTGTGCTCTAAATTTGAACTCTGCTGTGTTACTGGACTGCCTGTGCTCCAAGTTTGCTCACTGCTTTGTCGCCTGGATCTCCTGCTGCCTCTGTACTCCAGCAGCCCTGCTCTCCCTAGAACTCTCTCTGGTCTGTCAGCTCCTGCTTCCATCTACACCCCCAGTTCCAGTCCGGTACAGCCTCTCTGGTTTCCTTCATCCACTGCTCATCCTTCATTCAATAAACTCTCAGAGATAAAGCTCTGTGTGCATGGTGTGCTTTGGTTTAGGCTCCTAAAGAGGACAAAAACAATTACATAAAAATTATTTTATTTTACATCCATCCTTGCAAAGTTCCTCTTTGCATATATGCTTTTTCTTTGTAATTAGGTCTGTCTGATTCCTTCTTCCACTCCTTTTAAAAGCTGAATTCAGGAGCTTAGAGTGGTTGTGATTATGAAAATAAATAAATTAGCTCTCACAAAGATGACAGAAAGAGGAGCGGACGACAGGCAGAAACGCCCCCTGGCAGGTATGAACTGACATTCTCTGGTAGACGGCAGCGTTCTGAAGCTGAAAAAGTTGGAAACGCCATAATCAAAACTCCAAAGGCAAGAAATGGCAAAGAGGCACCGGCGGCAAGAGCATAAGCGGCAGCATTTAATAAATAATAAAGGTAGAGTCAATTCATTTGGATTGGGATGATTGTTGATTTATACAGATCAAAATCACAATGTGCAAGATATGCTGCTCTGTGGCGTCAGCACCAAACAAGTCTGTTTAAACCCACACAGCCCAAAAGAATGTAAGGTGTCTTAAGGAGGATTTAGGAGCAGTTAATACAGAAATGTAATATTTCTTTTTCAAAATCTAAACATGTATAGGATGGTTCAATAGCTTGGTACACTAAAATTGAGGAATTTGTTTAATTAATGTAAAAATATACTCTAGATATTTCAGAGTTGTTTTCTTCCCATTTATTTCCAGTTAAGACTTTTC
The DNA here is from genome assembly GCA_037039145.1 of Fundulus diaphanus. NCBI lineage: Eukaryota > Metazoa > Chordata > Actinopteri > Cyprinodontiformes > Fundulidae > Fundulus > Fundulus diaphanus. The sequence continues at coordinate 19,984,854 of CM073127.1, read as the reverse complement.
TTAATTTCTGTCCATTTTTGTATTATATCCTACTCAATATCTACTTTGTCAGTCATTTAAAAAAGGGTGAGAAAGCAAAAAAGTCATGCTCAATGCTGTTCATGCGGGGGTCTTAAAACTATGTATCCTTGTCTTTCCACAACACAATCTCTGGTGTTTTGTGTTGGTCTATCATAGAAAAATTCCAACAAATCGCTTTACAGATTGTGATAAAATGTGCAAAAAGTTCAAGGGTTTTGAATGTTGTTTTTTTTTCTCCTTTTTTTACAATAAACTAAGTTCAAGCTTTCAGACACAACATCCATTACAAAAGTGAGAACAGCGACAAGTCACAGTAAACCACTTTTCCTGCGATCCATTTTCTGCTATCCAATTTATAAGAGTAACTGGGGTGCAGTGCTTGTTTAGTACGAGGTTCTAACCATGTGCTTCCCTAAGCGCAAAAAATACCATCAAAATGATACAAATGGTAATAAGATGGATTTACTTTGATTTAGAAACAAACAGTTGACAATAAATTAGAATGGCGTTAAATTGTGCCACTGTGGAAATAGCACGAGAGAACTGCATCCTGGGAAGCATATTTCACTGGAGCTTCATATTACCACACTTTATAGGTTTGCTGCATCTTTTTTTTTTTTTTTTTTTTTTTAGTTGCCATGGCAACACTTGAAATTATTGTGGAAGTGTTTAGGTTTCGGATTGTGGTGGAAGTACCGCAGAAAATGACCCCCTTCACAATGCAAGAGTTCCCACTTACCAACTGGCTTTTTTATTCTCCCTCTCCCCCTTCAATTCTCTGACGGTCTCCACTGTCTGATACAAATGGCTCTCTATTTAATAACATAGCGACAGACTGCCACAATCCTTTGTTACCCAGACAACTAATCACAAGAATCAGAGAGACAGAACAGACAGGAAGACAATTGAAACTGTGTTCCAAGAAACAAAAAAACAGTTTAAACCACATTTGGCATGAAAAAAGTGCAATTTACCATTAAAATTTGACGTAAAAAGCAGAAGGGCTAGAAAGGTGAACGTACAGATTTAAAAATGGAAATCAAAGTAACGGAAACCACATCCATGTAAATTCTGCAAATTGCAGAGAGACAGGAAGGCTGGAGCTAAAGACTATATTTTAGACTCAAAGTCACAAAAAATTATTTGGACAGCTGAATTTAAGTGAGTATGTGTGCGCGCGCTCAACACTTACAGCAATAAAAGGGAACAGATTATTGTGCTTGTACTGCCCTTCTGAAGCCTAAGTTTGTCATATAATGCAACTTCTCTTGGACCTACTGAGTGTTAAGGTCACACCCTTACAAAAAAGTCCTGGCTTAACTTTGGGAGCCATTCAAAAGAAATTGTCAATTTACGGCATTATTGAACAAAAAAGGTGTACCTATATCCTGACACCCCCAAGAGCCCATCAACTTTGGCTACAAGAACACTGACAAAGGGAACTGCAACAGGTAAAAACAGCAGTTTCGCCGTTTGAAGAACAGGAAAATTTGAGTGCAACCAGGAAATTTAGGCACACGAACAGGAGGGGCAAAAAGCAGTCCACAGGGAAACACAGGAGTCAAGGTGCTGCAGCAACCGCTTGGTGAAATTCAAATGAGGTTGAGATTGTTTGACGTAAATTTTGATGCCTTTTGAGGTTGCATTGACAATATGTTGCACTATTCACTCACCCATCCAAATCTTTGAATTTAAGCGTTTCAATCACTTGGCCACCACTACAGAGCGGTCATTTGCCAGTGCGCTTTCTTCTATTTTAAAAATAATCATTCACAGTAGTCTCCCCTCGACTACGGCTCGCCATGTTGAATTATATTGTGAAATGTTGACAGGGGGTTAGGGTTTTCCCTGCCGCCGCGTCGTCTTTCTGTAATAAGACTCAGAGCACCCGGGGGAAGCAGCGGTTCCCTTCAACAGCGCTGGCCACTCTAGAGGAGCTCGAGCTCGGGCAACGCTTCACACTCTCATCGTGCACAGAGCCACCTAGGAGTAAGCGCTCAATCAAACCAATAAATATATCACTGCAGTTAAAAATCTTTTAAGCTATTAACGTGCTCTCATGGCCCCCGCCATGGCTGAGGCAAGAGATCTAATATAAAGCTTTAAATTTTAACTGTGTAAAAACCCGAGGCGAGACAGTGGTTTCCTTCGGCAGCGGTGGCCGCTCGAGGGAAATGCGATCTCAATCAATGCCTTACACTATCACCGCTGCCCATAGTCTGGGAATCCGCTCAAAATCAAACTGATAAAAATAATTTCACTGCGCAGGGTTTCCCCCAACGTATTATAAGCCTGGCGGGCCGCAAGGCTTTACCCCCAAATTCCACATCCTCCGCTCCTGTAGTTGTCCGCTCCGTTCCAGACCGTCTCCATGAGTCCGTGAAAAGCAACGCCTACTGCATCCGAGGTTACTCTGTCCTGCTCCCCTCTGAGTTCTTTGGAGCTCGAGGAGAGCATGCATGAGATGTAAGACTTCGTGCCATAAAAAAGGGGATGTAAAGGAGCCGGAAACAAAAACTTGAAAGCATCCGGAAAGTTCTCTGTTGCTGATTATACATCAACTCGGCATATTTTTACTTTCATCAAGTATGGGTGAGTACCTTGTCCACCTTGTTTTTGTATCTAAAATAATTGAATTGGGTTTTAGCTTATGTTAATAGACATTTCAATCCACACTTCATTATTTTATAGAAATTTCAGTAGAAAATATTTCTCTCTGGCTGGAGTCCAGCGGACCGGAATACAGCAGAAAATAGACTTGTTCTGTATTTTGACGGTGACCAATTTAGAGCTTGTCCGCTGACGGTGACGTTTGGAGATGTGATTGGAGAATGTGGAATGGTTTTCGTTAATTAATTAACAGCGTAGTTACTCCATCGGACTGATGTGCACAAACGTCAACGGAACAGTCACAGAAGATGTGGAATTTGGGGGTTGTCATATTTTATAATAAACAACTGGTTCAATCAACTGACATTTACAACTGATTATGGTTAAAAGAAAATGCTGATCTCCACAGTTCTTAAATATTCCCAACTACCAAAAAAAAAAAAATGCAAGTACGCTGGGGCATGTTTGCATCGAGTTGGTAAAGAAATGGGAACTGGGCCCAGAAATGTGATAGTATTGTTCAGATTATTAAAGTGTTGCGAGTTGAGATAACTTAATTATACCATTAAGTTATTTTCAGCAGTTAACCTTTGTTTATTAATTTTATAACAAGACAATCCCTGATGTCAGCTGAATAGCATACTTTCTAAACTTGCAAACCAAATTGTGCATTTAACTTGTTACTTTAAAGTTCAAAATGCAGTTCTATTGTATTGTCCCCCTTTTGTCTACATCCATTTGTTTTTCTCCCAGATGTTTCAGCTAAGTATAGATATAAAAGCATTTAAAGCCCTGAGCTGGAAGATATTCATCTGCATTTTGCATATTGAAAGTATTAAAATCTACAATCATGCAATCCAAACTCCTACGTACAAAGTTTCCAATTTCACGCTATGAAACCATCTTTTGATGGTGAATATTTTCCATTATCATAGTCGGCAGCTAGTTCTCTTTATTCATCCTTTCAGATGAGGAGCTAATGAAGATTGATGCACAGTTTAGGGGTAGGATTTGTGCACGAGTTGCCTCAGTATTTTGCTCTTTATGATGTAAAACACAACTTAAACTCAAAAGCTCAACTGCAGGGCACGACTGAAGTACATGCTTAATTAAGCGCCAGTTAATCAGCCAATTTAATGGCCAAACAAGCACAAGTGAAGAGATTAAAACAACACTTCAGAAATCAGCATCAGTAGAATCCTCCTTTACTCCTTTACAAGTTTGATGTTTGATAGCAACAGTTTTTGTGCTATAGTCTCTCAGACAGTGGGGAATCTAGGAACCCTTTGTCTTTGACTAGTTAGGCATGAAACAACAGAATTATGCACTGAACAATTTTCAGTAGTGTATAAATAGCTAACAGCTGCACCCTTGGGGATTTGTGGTTTAGCCCTTTTGCACTTAACCAGCTTTTAATAGGCTCTTGAACTTGGTAATTAATGAGAATAACTAGGGCCACTAGAATTTTAAGACCAATTGACCTGATGAAATACCATGTAATAACACTGGTTTGATAATATGCTGCAGCAATTATAAACAACCAATTTCAAGTCAGGTCTCAAGTGTTTAGGGCACAAGTCGAACCTTAAGTCTTTTATTTTTGTAACTGAAGTGCGACTTGAGTCAGACTCTCAAACCCAAGGTCACCATCTCTGCCCTGACAAGCTTTACCTTGGTGGTGCTTTAAGAAAAACCGGAAAGAAATATATAACCAAAACATGTCCTTTTAGTCAAACTTAGAGAGCAGAACACATGAAATAAGAGCCATACAGATACATGCACACCCCTGATCAAAGTCTTAAAGGGGCATTTCATGCTTTTAGGTTCTTCTTTTTCACATTTATATCATTCAGTTGTGGTCTATAGAAAGTGAAACTGCAACGCTTTGGTCCGAATTCCTCGTTAATTTACCCCCTCATTCAACTCTTTTTCCCCTGTTGTGAGGTGCATCTAAGAGTAACTCGTTTTGGTGTGGTCTCTTTAAATGTGTTCCACTCCACCTCATTCAGACATATTTCTAGTATGCTGGGGGATGGTGTAATGAATTGTGTGGATTAATACACCCAACATCCGACCATTTTGACTTTTCCACTTGTGGCTTCGGCATCCTTGAGCTTGGACTAAGAAACTGCAGTGTAAAATAAAAATTGCGGATTTGTGACAAGGGTAAGCCGGAGGTCCATGATTCTTGTTAGCAGCTTCGCAGCAAACACCGTGACGTAAGTGTAAAAAAATTAAATAAAAATAAAAAATAAAAAGAGCTTAGAGATCCAAATAGAATATAAACAGATCTAGGCATCCCCTGAACATTCTAGATTCAACTTCTTTGCATACCTAGTGACTCAAATACACAAAGTATATTCATGTGCTAAAAAGTGAATTTTTGCATGTTATGCCCCCCCTTGATGCATTTCTATTTCATGCTGCTGGATCTTAACCAGGAAGTTGGTTTGAAAATGACCCGAAAACATCAAACTGTTTGTTAGGTAACAATACATTTTGTTGATTAATTTGAATATTTTACTAGGCAAGCTGGGAACCAGTCAGTGTTTCCAATCAGCTGGTGGGAATATTGCTCCATGTGGAGAAGATGGCATAAGGAATGGCAACCGTGACGTGGAACTTATGCAAATTCTTGTGAACCTCCTTTGCCATTTATTCTTAAATATTTCCAAAATGGAAAATAGGTCAGGGGAGTATAGAGAACGGCCCAAAGGAGAGATGTTATTCTGCAAAAGGTGCTGTGTCAGACCGGGGCTTGGGAACTGCGGTGTTGCCCTGTTGAAAGACCCAGTCGTCAACAACACAGATGAGGGCCCTCGGTCATGAGGAACGCCTGCTGGAAGACCTTATCAAAGCTAGCAGCCATTTTTCCCCTGTATAAACAGAAGAACTATTGTTCCCCTGAAGGACAAAGCTCCCAGATTATAATGGAGCATCTTCCATTGTGCCTTCCAGACAACATCTCCAGTGGGATTTCGTTGTCATGTCATTAATGCGGAAAGCCATCAGGGACAATCAGGATTATTGTTTTAGTCTAGAGATGAATAACATTTCCTTCCACCTTTTAAATGTTGCATAGTTTTATGTTCCTTTGCAAATTCAAAAACAAGTAGATCTGTGGTGTAGGAGGAAATAAGGCACTGGAACACATTGTTTTGGTCTTCAAGCCTTTTGCAGAGTGTGTGTTTGTATTGTTCTTTGAGCCCTTCTCTTGCAGACGCTGTCATGTGGTTAGAGGGCTCAGCCAGCATCAGCACAGCTCTCAATGTGGGTTGAGGATCTGCCTGCATCTTCACAGACAGCTCGTTGGATCCTCCGGCTAACTACGGGTAAAACTCTTTTGGATGTTCCGCATGGATACCTTCATACCCTCCAAATTTTTCCAAGAAATTTTAAATTCTTGTCCCAATGCATTCAAACTGAGTGAAGGCGTCTTCCTTGTGCATTTCAATAATCTTGCAACAACTTAAGACAGAATGCCTTTTCGTCCTCAAAGAATCATGAAATTGTGAATCCCTGACAGACAATGAAACTGAAAGCCTGATTTAAGAAGATTTCACTATTAGTAAAGGGAAACAATTTTATACAATTTGGGACGTATGCCGTTTTTTCAGGCTGTTAGAAGGTGAGAGAGAGCGAGACTTATTAAAGAAAGGCTAAACAGGGAAAAGTAAAGCCGTTCCATTTTATCATTTTGATCTTTTGACCACTGTCTGTCATTGAAGTTGCTGGATTTGTAAATGTTAGCAGTCTCATGGAAATTTTTGAGTTACTGTACGGATTTAGATAGTTGAAGATATCCAAGTAGAAATGTTTTAGAAATGCTAATCCAACTTATTGCAAAAATTAGCTGCAAAAGAAAAAAGTAACCTCAGAAAACCTTTAGTCTGTTAATAACAGTAGATTGCAGCACTACATTACAGTAACTACTCACTGATTGATGGTATGACTCTGCACCATATAAAAATAATTAATGTTTCAAAGCAGGAGGGCTAAAAATAAATTCCAATGTATTTTTTCTATTATATTTCTTAAAAAGAAATTAATTTGACAAAAATCAGCCTTGGTGGTCCAAAGCTTTTTGGAAACCAAAAATTGTAAATCTTTATCATAGTTTGACCAGAAAGACCAATAAATATAGATAAAAAGTGACAGGAATTTTTACACAGTATTTTCTGCATATTTATGCAGTGAGACACTGACGTAATGGCAAAAAAGAGGCTTGATTTCTAGACAAAGAATATCCCCTCAGTTTGTTGCAATTATAATCAACATCCATTGTGAAAAAGCTTGAATATTTAAGGGGTAATTACCTGAGATTTTGAAGAAATTCCATCCAAAAAAAATAAAAACAACAAAGAGCATTGAATGCAGCAATAAATTATGATCCAGTTTACCTTTAATTTTGTTTAGATGTTCTATAAATAAATTGTATTATATTTTTGTTATTTTTAATTGAAGCTTATTTATTCACCTTACTTTTACTGCAAATCAAAAGAACAAGCAAGATTTGAACATACAAAAAGTAGTGCAAGATAGTTATTTTCTATACTTATAAGACAGAAAAGAATGAAGCAAAGCAGGGCTTGAATACACAACCAACTGGGAAGAAGTAAAAACATGAAACCAGAAAAGGACAACCACATTATCAATTATTAACAAGAGAAAAACTGTATTTTCTGATTGTTTCAAAGCTATGTTCGATACATAGATCATCTATACTTTTATTTACTAACTGACAATCACACAATGAAACTTGATTTTCATTTTGATCAGAAAAGTTCACTCTTGATAATCGGAAACCTTTTGAAGGACAAGTTTCAGAGCCAGCATTATGTGGCAGCCAGCACTTGAGCACTTTTCACTACAATATAATACTAACGGATGTTGGTATATCACTCTGTCAAAAAGATTACAAAACTGCACTATAATCTATTGTCCAAATCAGAAATTTTATTTACATTTTTTTAAACAATTTTATGACAGTAATGCTGTCTAAATTTGTCCTCCACGCACACCATTACTTCCAACATGTGTTGGCTGCAGTTCTATTCAACTACAGTGACAGATAAAATAATAATAATATATATATTTTTTTCTAAGTAAACATTTCCATTCTAGCTACTGTACTACATCTATAACCCCATGTGTAAAACCAACAACTGATCAACAGCGAGATTTTCAGCTGCTTCCATTCACCACAGCTACACATGCATACACCCGCATCAAATGCTCATCAGAAAATATGAAGGGCCTCCTAACATACTGTCTGAACGTTTTTGGTCTTTTTAAACTGGTCATCCTCAAAGCATGGACATTTTCCAGCACTGAAAACAGGAAAAAAGTGAATATGTCATCCATCTGCCTCTGCCTTCATTTTGCGCTTTACTGAATCTGATACATCCTATGACAACTTCCATAAGTTCAGGGATGCATGGATGCATCTTGGCACCACTTCTGGACAGAAACCTCTGTGCAATCATGTCACAAGCTGTCGCCACAAGTTCTACAAGCAGCATTTGCAGCACGTTTGCCTTAATAATACTCTGTTCAACACCATCAAGATTCAGCAAAATGCATTAATATGATAAATGCTAACTTTGTATCAAAATACAACTCACAGGGATCATCCAGTTGGCTAGATCTCCATGTTTTGACACCTGCATGGCTCCGAGCATGGTGAGGTTGATGTGACCCCTTAAGAGAGTGACACGACAGAGGAGGACAGCTGTCAGCTTTGGGATCAGTTAAATGTATGAAGCTAGTTCCCTTCATAGGAGAAAGACAAGACATTTCATAAATCATTTTGAAACTAGGTTAACTTGCTAACCAGTGAGAGCCTTAAATAGATCATCATTCCCATCTTTGTTTAATAATAGAAAAACTTTTTTATGACTTAAACAAGGCTTATAACAATGTTTATTTTATCTTTTGTGCTTTTGAAATCTTTAAGAAATCTAATATACTTTCTATACCATCTTATAGGTACATACGTCTCTGTTTCACAGCCATTATCTTAAAGAACTGCATTTCCAAAATAAAGCAGATTCATCGGTTCACCTCTGTTTATGAGCCCAATTAGGCGATACTTAATGGAGTGTTAACTACGTAGATGTTTACGGACATAAATATGCTTAGCATATTTAGCAACTCAACTGAAGAAACTTTTGTACATATATAATACAATACAAATACAATTTTGCTTTTAACATAAGAATTTCCCATTTCTCTTCACATCAAACAACCATTTTATGGGGTAATATATTGCTGAGCTGATAGATAAGTGCCATATTTAAAATAACACTGCTCGACAGGCATAGTATTTTTACTCTAACAAAGTAACTAAAACACCCAGTGTACTGTAAATGGATCCATAAAAAGAAGCTGAATCTTTAAAATCTTGTCTCAGATCTTTATACTTTTTTATTTCTAATACATACAGTTTTAGATACTGAGCAACTGTTCAATTAAAGAAAAAATTTTATTCTCAATATTGTCTGTTTTGTGATTATAACTATTCATAATACTGAACCCATCTTTATAGGTAGAGCTGTACATTTAGAAATCAGAATTTTATACAGCTGCCCTTGAAATTTTCAGCTGCAACCAGCAATAGTCAAATGAGCAAGACTAGTACCTGCTCTTGTTCCATTTCATATGCTTAACTAGGTGGCAATCCATCTCATTTTGACAAATATTCTTTCCATTGGGTCTGTACAGCAGGAGACAAAAGGGCCCACAAATTCATCTCGATTCCTTTTAGTCTTAGCCAGTGTGAGTGGACATCATTGTTTATGACCACTATTGAATTCCCTCTGGGTGGCCAAACAAAACTAATGCTGCGGGGAGCACGGGTGGGCAATATCAGTCAGCAGGCAAATCAATAAAAACAAGAGACATGGAATATATTGACAAGGCTGCTGTCTAGTTGTGCTGTTGACAGCAGCCATTTGTTCATATCCAGGGTTTCACATCCTAGTTGTTTCCGGTGGTCTAATCATGTTTAAAGTTTTAAGGAAGTGGTTAGGAAAAGTTAAGGAAAAAAACAAACAAACAAGGAATCCGATTTAAAAGACCTCAGTGCATGGGGTCGAGCCGCCATATTATGGAAAATATATTTTTAAAGGATATGTATAGAGCTATTCCCTTTAAATGTGGACCATAACTAACTTTCGTTCTGCAAATAAAGTTTTCAAAGCTTGTTTGTCACGGTCTTACCCTCGGATCATAGCAAATGACTCATCGCTGGAAAAATAGGCAGCCCCTGGGAGTACAGTGACAGTCTCCTTCCCTGCAGAATAGGGACACAAAGTACCGCTGTTAATACGTTACAGCCATAGATTTAATTACACATGGCACAAGCAAAAGCAACTAAATTAAATGAAAACATGGCCGGTCAAAGTCTGAATCAAACTCTAAAATAAACAAAGATGTAGACACATACTTTGACTGGGAAATTCTGATACGTGACTTTGATTTGATCTAAACCATTTCATTGTAGGTCTAGCTGTTTAGGGTCTCAGTCCTATTGGAAGGTAAACCACCACCACAATCTAAGGGCTTCTGCAGCCTCAGTCGGGTTTTCCTAAGGATTTCCAGCTTCAAAGCATGATGCGACCACTATGTGCAGGGTTTGTTTTCTGCCATTTTTTCTGCAACAGCTTTGCTTGCAGACCACAAGGTTCAAATTTGGCATAATCTGTCATTTTTATTGGGTCTCCTGTAATGTTTTTTAACAATGCTGCTTATTCTTTCGGGTGTCAAAATAAAGGAGGCTGAAAACATATACAGCACCATTGGATTATATCCTATACAGATTCTAATTTGAATACTTTTTCGAGGCCCAGTAACAGGCCCTTAAACAAGCATTTGTAATAGGAAAAAAAAGCTACATTTTTTTTGAGTGACAGAATTAATTAAGCAATGCAGTGGCATGTATGAGACTATATGTAAACCATCTTCAAACTCCTCTTGATTTATTCATAATTTAGCGTGGTCTACTAAAAATCTGCATTCAAATATAAATTTATCACTCAGGGTATTGATCAATAAACCTCACCAGCATTAATCAGGTCTGCATCCACTTCATTTTCACTGGGGTAGGGCCCCTATCCAAAAAGAAATCAGACATGAGTGAGCACACAGGAGCACAGACACATCCACTCACACGTCACTCATCCTGCCCAGCCATGATCTTTCAAGAGAGAGACAGATACAATCACATCTCTCTGATTAGATTAGACGTTGATTTTTTTTCCCCTGTACAACAAAGGAGCAATCCTTTCAGTAAAAAATAAATAAAAGGGGAGTGGAGAAGAAAGGTGAGATGGGTACCTCTTGAAAAAACTGGAGCTATTAATTAAAGGAAACTTTGACAAATAAAAAAAAAAAAAAACATTTTAAATTAGCATAGGTGCCCACATACTCCTGCACACACAACAGACTGAAAAGCCATTCCAAAGCAGCTTCAGCAGCCTTTGTTAAGAGGCTCAGGCAGCAAATAATGACTGTGGCAAAGAAAAATGGAAGGAAAAAGTGTCAAACTGCCACAATTTGTTATATAACGAACCTTGCACAGCTCAAATTAGGGCACAAACCAGCAAAGATAAAGTTTAATGTGTGACTATTTAGTTTTCCTTACACTCGAAGCAGAATTTAGTTTAGAAACTGCTGTCAAAATGGCCGTTCGTGCTAGGTGGTGGCTGTGAAAGCTGCGAGCAAAACTCTTACCAGTCCCAAAAGTCCATTTTCACTTTGGAGGTGTACAGTGATGTCTGGTTTGATGAAGTTACTGGCCAGCATTGGGATACCAATACCAAGGTTAGCTATTTTTCTTCGAGTTAAAAAAAAAGTATGTGATTTGTATTAATGAAAAGGAAGGAATGAAGGAACAAATGAACAAACAAAAGAACGAGCAAAGAAAGGAAGCATACAAGGAAAGAAGTACACCAGGGGGTATACAAGGAAAGAAGGAGAAAGACAACTTTTAATAAATAGGACAGAATAAAATGAGGAAATCCAGATTCTCCTATAGCCTGCTCTTATTTGGATTCTTCATGTCTAATCATGGATGAGGGCTGTTAATTTACAGCATGGAGGCATGAGTCAGTCACTTATGTCTCCATAAATGACAATTATCGGTAATGCTGTTGTCAAAATGTTATACAATCTATACAGTTTTAAGAATCTTTACACATAATTGCTACTACAGCCATATTTAATGAATTAGAATATGCGTTTCAAAGAGGCTTATCCTTTTGAAAATAACCTTTAAGTAAGTATTAATCATACTTTTCGTTAAGCCCACATTTTTGTATACATTTTTTTGTTTGATGTGAGTTTTCATTAACTGGAAGTGAAAAATTATCATCATTGAAACAAAGACTTCAAAATACCTGTGTGTAATTAACCTAAATGATTAATATATTATGTGTTTCACTCTGAACTGTGGATCAATTAAATTTGACACATTTCTAAGAGACCAAACATGTCATATCAGGATGGGTTATCAGTGAATATGGTTCAACAGAGACAAAGGCAGCTTCTATCAGAAGGGACAACTGGTACAACCAAATCTTAAACAACTGAAACAATTTTAATTTTTCTAATCAACAGCTACAACGACAACAATTATTCAGTGTTTCTCTTCCTTAGCTATGGGCCAATATTTGTCAGCTTCAGCCTACCTTTAAAAAAAAAGGGGGGGGGGGCACAGGTTAAAACCAAAGGATGTCAAAGGATACCATACATCCCATCTTCAAACTCCAGGGCTGCCCTGCGAATGATCCTTTCCCGAACAATGTCTGACTCCTTCTTTGGTTTGGGCTTTTCTTCCTGGCCTTTTCTAACAGTGCGTTTCTGGAAGCATACAGAAATAGATGAGAAACAGTAAGATAGCATCTTGGGAGTCTATTTCTGACCAAGCGCAAGGACACGGGGATAAAACAATGAATATGTGAGTGCTCTACACAGTGAAACCCTGCTACAACGCTCCTCTGCACAGGCCCTTACTGTGAAATAATACACATAATAGAAAGACTAGCTACAACATCCCACTGTCATATGATCGGTCCATTGAGCTCTGACAGGTCTTGTTTTTGTACCTCGATCCTTTTCTCGTAGCTGGCTCCTTGAACAATCCTGTGGACGTAAATACTGGGTATGTGTATGTCTTCTGCAGGAAACGTCCCAACATCTACCACCTCCTCCACCTGCAAAGAAACAGAATAATGAGCACAGGCTTCATCTCCAAAATGACCCACCATCCCTGAGATTGAAAGTTCAGATAGTGAAACCAAGCATTGCTGGAATTACTGTACCAGAAAATAACCCCTGCCCACCAGGCTATGAAATTCAGCAAGTTGGTACAAAAATAAAAAATGAAATACTGCGCAGGTTTTGTACCTGTGCAGCAATCAAGATAATGTTATCTCCAGCAATTATCTTGATTTTTTAGATATTGTTTTAGAACATTACATATCAAACAGGGAACTAAATGATTCATTAATACACCAGTTTGCAGTGCATTGCAAAAATATTCACAACCCAACAATTTTTCACAAAACTGCACAGTGTTGAGAACATGACACCTGCTTTTCAAAAAAAAAAAATTTAAAAACACTGAAAATATTGCCATGTGTTTTCATTCAGTGTGTTTTTTGTTTTGTTTTGTTTTTTGTTCAGATACCTGTAAATAAAATACAGATTCAGTACAGCTTTGATGAGAAGTTTTCAAAATTTGTCCGAAATCCGACCATCCTGACCGAAGCTCCCCTACCAATTAGTGGAGCTCTGGGAATAATTGAATTTCAATTTTGGCTCCAATTGAAATGGATCACAATGGATCACAAAAACCACAGTTGTCAAAAATATAATTGCTTGATAAATACTACCGTTTTGGCACATTTGGCTTTGCAAATAAGCTCTTATCTTGTATTTTCTTCCATGAGTAATGATTGAAGAAAAAGCAAAGAAAACTAGCTCTTTCTCTGCTTTTGTTTGTTTGGACAAACAAAAACAAAAAAATCTGATGATAGAGTGAGTCTATTTGTGTAGGAACACTTGGGATTTAAAAACAAAAGATTCACATCAGAAAGAAATGATGTGGTGGGTCGTGTTTGTGCCACACAGCAGCACAACCAATCTTGGCAACCACCAGAAAAATAAAGTATGATCTAGGAGCAACTCATACAGAAAGTGACAGGAATGTATGAAATATATTTTCTCGTAGAGCAGATTAGAGCATGAAATGTGAACCGTGGTGGTTACTTTTATTATTACTGCTTATCTTTATGTGTAGCTATGTACTTTCCCTTTGCTGCTGGTACACTGGAATTTCCCCACTGAGGGAAAATAAAAGGACATTTCTATTCTACTCTATTCCAACACAAGGTATCCAAAAAATTCCGATGTTCCCCAAGTGCAATAAATGCCCTGTTTTCAAAGCTTAATGTTTGTCTCTCAACTTTGCGTTAGAGAGACAGCATAATGAAGACCAAGGAACACAGCAGGGTTAGGTTATAAAACAATATCCCAAGTTTGGAAATCTGTCAGAGCACTGTTCAATGTGTATGTTGAAACTGCAAACCTGCCAAGAGAGTATTAATCTGAGAAGTAGTACAGAGGCCCAGGGTACCTTTGGAGGAGCTGCAAAGATCCACAGCACAGGATCTGTCAGCTAAACTGCTAGTAATGAACATCCTAAATTCATCTTTATGGAAGGCTGGCATAAAAAAAAGTAATTTCTAAAACAAAGTCAAAAGAATAAAAGGTGAATGCAGCAAACCTGGGGAAAAAGGTGCTCTTGAAAGACATGACCGTAATGTAGTTTCTTAGCCTACATTGAAGTCTAACACTAAACATATTCCTAATCACATGATACCCACAGTGAAATATGGTGGTGACAGAATCATGCTGTGGGGATGACTTTCTCCAGCCAGGACAGGGAAGCTGGTGAGAGGGGATAAGACAATACAGGGAAATCCTGGAGGAAAACCTGTAGGAGGCTGCAAAAGACTTGAGACTGGGGTGGAAGTTCCCTTTCAAGAAGGACAGGAACCCTCAACAGCCAGAGCTTTAGTGATATGGTTTAGATCAGAACATTTTAATGTTCCAGACTGGCTCAGTCAAAGCCCAGAGTTGAATCCAAGTTGAGAATTTATGACAAGATCTTAAAAAAGGAAGAATAAAAATACAAATCACACTTTTCAGATTTTTATTTATGTAAAACTGAAAACGGTTATTCATCATTCCTTTCACTTTACAATTATGCACAACTTCATTTCAGTCCACCTCATAAAATCCAAATAAAAAAAGAGGCCTATTATTGTAATGCAACAAAAAGGTTCTAGGAATTTGAATGATTTTGCAAAGGAAAGTATAAGTGAGCCAAAAAAAACCCACCATAAACAACTTACAGTGGCATGGCAAATTATCAGTTTAAGTAAACCCTAATAATTGAATTACTCTCGTTTAACGCAGCATAAATGAATTATGTGGTCGACAATGAACAAGAAATATTCTAGGCTCCATACCTTTTTGTAGAACGTGTGGAGCACTGGCAGAGGAGTGTACATAAGGGATTATTTCAGTCTGACTAACAGGACAGAGATGGGAATGGTTATTGATTTAAACAGCGCTGGGTCAACATGACTGGTATAAAAATCCCACAAGAAATACACCTGCTCTCTCCTCTCCTTAGGTAACATTAGGATGTGCTAAAAAGCAGGCTTCCAGCAGCCTACACCTTTACAGGTGTGAAAAGGGAGCTGTGCAGCATGTGTGGGCTCCACTAATCTCATTGGCCTGCACAAGGCCTTAAAAAAAAAAAAAAAAAAGGTCCCATGTTGCCTTCATCTTCACCATGTTAATATGCGAATCCTGAGATTTTGAGTAAATCCTCACAAAAGTGTTCAGGTTTCTTGAACTTGTTCCATTATAACCTAAACAGCATCTTAGATGGGCTTTTATGTGGTCGACGAGCAAAGTTGTGTATAGTTGTGAAGTGGAAGCAAAATTTTATATGGCTTTTAAAAATGAAATGTGAAAAAAAATGAAATGAGAAATCTTTTAAACTAGGTGATAAAAGAAAACGAAAGGATTATAGGACCAGGAAAACAAAAACAAAAACCGAATTGCAAAGGTAACTAAGTAAAAACAAAAAATTAATTTTGAATGGGAGTCAACAACAAAATGTTGAATGGACACAGATTGCTCTATTTAGCTCAATAGGTATGAACATAGTTCAAAAATATAAATACAAATTAAAATTCACCACAAATATACACCACCAGCGCAACCCTGGGCCCCAAAAGGTTTTATGACAGCTTGCTCCTTTTTACATTGCTTTTATATATCCATAGATTTAAATTTTTTTGTATGAAGTAAAAAAAATTGGTGCAATTTACATCTCTCTGTTTTTACTAGTGCAGGCCTTGCTGGCAATGGCACTCCGCTAGACGACTGCCTGATGCCTTACTGGTAAACTAAATGTAATCTTCAAAATAAAAGATGCATTTTCAAAAATAAACACATTCAGCTATATGCACAGGGTGAACACATGAGGCCAGTCAGAACATAAAATCCCCAACCCCCCCCCCCACAAGTCTCAAATGTAATCTCTAGCAGGGACAGGAAGCTGGTCAGATTAGAGACTAGAGGAACACACCCCCACAGCATGATGCTGCCTCTATCATGTTTCAGATTGGGAATGGGGCGTTCTGTAAAGTGCAACGTTTTTATTTCTAGGTGCAAAAAGTTTTTGGACTCATCTGACCGGAGTGCATTCTTCGACAAGTTCGCTTTGTTTCTTACATGGTTTATAGAATGTTTGTTGGGGGAAGAAAATGGTTGAAACTATAATAGATTGGGGGGGGGGGGGGGAATAGAAGCTCTGCACAAAAGCAATCATGTTTCTGGTGACTGAAAGACAACTTAACCATGACAACACTATTCTCCGCCTCACTTGTACTTTTCAGTGCTTTTCTTCCTGTGCAGCTCACTGTGTAACCTACTTATTCCATTTACATGAGGGGCAGCCGTTCAGAGCAAATTGAATTGAATCTCTCCTTATCTTGGCTTCTCTCCCACGGCTCTCTGTGGTGACGGAGAGGAGTCAATGGCCACAAGTGGATCCCGTCTTTGTGTTGTCATGGATACAAAGGCTTTGGTCTCTCAGGAGCAAAGGCCACTTAGGATCGTAAAGTGATTTCAGACTCCTTTTATGGGTCTTTAGGCTGGTTTGTAGTAAACTTCTGAGGCTGGCTTACAAAGAATGAGGCTGATGGAGATGACCCTGTAAGCACAGCAACAGTTGTCTAACATATTTAGTTCATCTTTCCCCTGCGGGCTCAATCTGACTTTTTTTTGACAGTGGGGAATTATTGAGACATCTTTTACAACGAAAGAAAATGTGATAAAAAAAATAGTAAGACTGGAAGCACAACAAATAGTTTGCTAGGCTTTGAAGGCTAAAGATAAAACTATTTAATTGGCACACTTTATCTCTTCAGTAAAAACATGGGAGCTTAATGAGAAGCACCAAACAAACATGAATCCACACCTCAGAAGTGGATTTTGTTTTAACATGCAGTTTTGTTGCTCTCCTTACAACACACAAACAAACCTCAAATTTAGCATCATTTTCAATTAGACTTCCAAAGCTAAATCACAATAAGACAATAAGAAGCTCATACAATTTAAATGTGGCGCGCAGATTAAAAGCCTCCGTTCCTTTCATCTGTGTGATGTGTCCCAACTGCACAGGGGGGGGGGTTCAACGGGCGAGGATAAAGCATTAAAATAAAATACACACACAATTAAACAGGTGTGTAGAGCAGGTGAACGGGCAGATGCATAGAGATTGATATTCCTGTATCTGTAGACAGATTTTCACATCAATGAGAGCAAAGCGAGGCATGAAGTGAGCTGGCAGGAGGACGCGGGGAATCAAAGGGCCCTCTGGGTACACAGGGTGCGCTTTTTTAGGCCACAAGCTTTGTCAAATCTTGTTAATCTCATGCCGATCAGTTTAAATGTCTGTAACTGACATTTATGCATTCTTTGCACCGTTCTTGCACAAGTCACTATCACTTTATTTGGATCTATATATCTATATATATATCTATATATATATATATATCTATATATCTATATCTATATATATATATATATATATATATATATATATATATATATATATATATATATATATTGACTTATATATGTATATATCTATATTACTTTGTGTGGAATGTTGTAAATATATATATAAAAATGTTTGTAGATCTGGAGTGTGTAACGAAAGTAATTTCCCTCTGGGATTATTAAAGTATGTCTGATTCTGATTACAATGCAACAAACTCCTTAGAAAGAAGAAAAAAAACAACAACAGTAGTGTCCTCAGTCCAGTGTTAAGGAAAACCAGAAACATGCTACGCCCACCCAAAATATTTTGACATTAATATGATATTGATGAACCTGAAATATTAAATACAATATTGTTGTCATGATGAGAAAAGCTGTTACAGATTTTTCATAAATGCTTTGGCTGAATTTGATAAGAACATTAGCGTTCTAGCAAAAGAGACGATGTAAATGTAAAAGAAAAAAAATAATCTAAATAAATTTATATTTTTCTGAAGGTACTCAGTAGAGCTGGTCGCACTTTGGCTGACAAGAGGGCAACAGGTCAAGTCATATTATGTGTTTTGTCTTAGGACTCTAAGTGGTTTAAGGCACACGATTTGATAAGAATTCCCAGAGAAATTACGTTTCACCCCATCATAGGAAGAATAATTAAAAAGTAATTGCCAATTGTATCCATTAATTTATGAACTGTAAAACCAAAGAGTAAAATACTCTCCACAGGAAACCAAATTGCCGTACCACAATAGCCTGACAGCTGATTAAGTAAACATTTACAACTTTACAAAAGATTTTTCGGGTTATTTCACACATACACACTTTTTTATGCAACAGTAGATCGTAACACCAGCCAGTATTATTGTTATCCTTTTGTTTTGGAATACATTTTCTCCTCTGAAGAAAAAAAGAAAAAAAAAACACACAACATTGGAGTTGACAAATTACAATATGTTTTCCCTAAAATCAAACATATTCTTACCAATTAGCACCTGATACAATCTGAATGCTGTCTCAGCTATTTCCTCTTGATCCTGTGAAGTTTTTAGGCTGTCGGGCCATCACTCCATGGTTCTCTCCCTATTGGATTCATCAAGGCTGGATCCACTCGACTGAAATTTGGTGGCATGATGGTTTGTTGACAGTAATTGATGAAGATCCAGCAAACTTTGTTTTTGTTCTGCCTTCGTGCACCAGCAGTAGACATCAGAACTTAGCTTAACCAGCAACCACTTTACATACTTTATTTGGCCCTCAATTCCAAAGAGAAGAACCACCAGCAGATCCAATTGATCCCACAAAACCAACATGCTGTCAGCCTGATGGTGACCGCCGCAGGCAAACAGATGTGCTGTTGAAGCTGTGACAGAGAATCCCTCCAGCCAGGAGAGAAACAGGGTGAGGGTAGGGAGATAATGGAGCCGAGTGCAGAAACCCACCATGCTTTAGAGAAATTAAACAGCCATCTGAGCCAATAATGGGCACTCACTTGTTCTGGTCTATGATTAAGGTTGTTTTCTTGCCTTGGACTCTGTCAAACCTCAATGGCCTTCCTCATTTTGAATTCTCCGTTTTCCTCCCAACAAACTATTCCTTGGAAATGGTTTTTAAAAATCCAGTTGATGCACAAAAAGGCTCGCTTTTACATTTCTTGGAAACAATGTGTCAGGACTCGGCTAGCAGGGCCGTGCAGCTTGCTGCTGGCTCTGCTGCCTCAGACTTTTTCCACAGGTGTTCGGGGTTGACTGGTGGGCAGAGCCCACACCTGCGGGCAGTTGAGCAGCATCGGGTGGCACTACTTAAACTCCACGCAGACGGCGAGAGGACGCCAGAGTGTTATCAATCTGGCCAAACTAACCCAGCTGGCACACTCGGGCAGGCTTTTACTGCACAACAGGACCGTATTAGAGGTTTAGAAGCTACGGTGATCGGGCTACACGACCAGCTCCAGAACTTAACCACACAGATGAACCAGCTCTTAGGTATGGTTAGCGCTAGCCGACAACCGGTTGCTTCCGCGTCACCAGACCCCGCCCCCGAGCCTTCGTCACCACCATCGCCGGAGTTTGGGCGTGAAACATCATCACCTTCTCCGGAGAAATACTCCGGAGAAACTAGTGAATGTGGTGGTTTCCTGTTCCAGTGTTCCCTAGTTTTTAATCGCTCACCTCAGACTTTCTCCCAAGATCACACTAAGATCTCGTACGTTCTCCGGTTATTGACGGGCAGAGCTCTCAGATGGGCCGAAGCCCGTTTCGCTAGTTGCCAGCAGTTCGATTGCACTTTCGATGAGTTTGTCTCTGAGTTTCGCTCTGTGTTCGCCGCCGAGTTGGATGAGTCTCAAGACGCTCAGCGGCTCCTCACCTTACGTCATGGTGACGTAAGGTGAGGAGCGCGTGGGAGAAGCCGCCCAACATTTCCGCCGTTAGTCCGGCCGGCTCCTATGGAGCGGACCCCCGCTCGTTCTGCCGAGTCCACTGCACCACCTCCCCCCCCACCCGAACCAATGCAGCTGGGGCGTGTTAGACTCACGCCAGACGAGAGGCAGCAGCGTATGAGTTCTAGACTCTGCATTTATTGTGCCTCGCCTGAACATTTTATTAGGAACTGTCCGGAGCGGCCAAAAGAGCCGGTCCGTCGGCTGTAGGGGAGAATCCGGCAGTCTTTCCCATCATCTCCTCCGCGTTTGTGTTTACCCGCTGCCGTCGTTTCCGGCCGGGAGACTTTCAAGGTGTCTGCTCTAATCGACTCTGGGTGTGATTTTAACCTGATCGACCGATCATTAGTCCAACAGGCTAATTTAAAGACAGTGGAGTTAGAGCAACCTCTCCAGGTTTCTGCACTGAACGGGGGCGTCCTGCCCCGTATCACACACCGCACATTACCCTTTGAGTATCACCGGGAATGGGTCACGTTCTTAATTTTTCCCGTTAAGCAGGCCCGTTTGGTGCTTGGGTTCCCATGGTTACAGCATCATAACCCCCAGATTAACTGGACGGATCGTCGAATTGATTCTTGGTCACCCAGTTGTCATGCTAGTTGTTTAAAATCGGCAGCACCTTCGTCATCATCCTCCACACCTACCTGCGTCCCGGTTGATCCCGAAGTTTTGAAATTAGTTCCTCCTGATTATCGCGACCTTGGAAAGGTTTTCAGTAAGGCTCGGGCCAGCTCACTCCCGCCGCACCCTCCCTATGACTGTGCGATTGACCTCTTACCTGGCGCCCCGTTGCCGTCTAGCCGCCTATATAATATCTCGCAGAACGAGCGCCAGGCGCTAGAGAGCTACATTAAGGAGTCGCTGTCTGCAGGGCTCATCCGTGCCTCGTCTTCTCCACTAGGGGCAGGGTTCTTTTTTGTCGGGAAGAAGGACGGTTCCCTTCGCCTGTGCATCGACTACAGAGGTTTAAACTCGATCACAGTCAAGAATAAATATCCTCTCCCACTCCTTGCACTTGAGCCAGTTCAGTCAGCCACCATCTTTACTAAGCTGGATCTGCGCAATGCTTATCACATAGTGCGGATCCGCCAGGGAGACGAGTGGAAGACAGCATTTAAGACTCCACTCGGTCATTTTGAATATCTGGTTATGCCTTTCGGCTTATGTAACCCCCCCGCAGTCTTCCAGTCCCTAGTGAATGACGTTCTCCGTGACTATCTGAACCAGTTTGTGTTTGTGTACCTTGACGACATCTTAATCTATTCCCGCAGTCCCTCTGAGCACCTGAAGCTTGTCCGTCTTGTCCTCCAGCGCCTTCTAGAGAACAAACTTTATGTCAAAGCTGAAAAGTGCGAGTTCCACAAGCCCTCTGTTGCATTCCTTGGACTCATCCTAGAAAGGGGGCGGGTCCGATCTGATCCAGAGAAGATACGAGCTGTGCTCGACTGGCCTGTACCCAGCACCCGTAAGGACCTACAGAGATTCTTAGGATTTGCAAACTTCTATAGACGCTTCATCCGCGGGTACAGCCAGATAGCCGCCCCCCTCCATGCACTAACCTCCGTCAAAGTCCCCTTCATCTGGAATCCCGAAGCCCAGTCAGCATTCACCAGTCTTAAAAACAGGTTCTCCAGTGCCCCGATCTTGATCTACCCAGATCGTTCCAAACAGTTTATAGTAGAAATTGACGCCTCTGATACTGGGGTAGGAGCCGTGCTGTCCCAGGTGTCCGATGAAGATCAGAAACTCCACCCGTGCGCTTTCTTCTCCAGGCGGCTGTCTCCAGCAGAGAGAAATTACGATGTCGGAGACAGGGAGCTACTAGCCATCAAGCTCGCCCTGGAGGAGTGGCGTCACTGGTTGGAGGGGTCCGAGCAGCCCATCCTCATCTGGATCGATCATAAGAACCTCGCCTACATCCAAACCGCCAAGAGACTTAACTCCCGTCAAGCCCGTTGGTCCCTGTTCTTCTCCCGATTCAACATCACCATCTCTTACCGTCCCGGCTCCAAGAATATCAAACCTGACGCTCTCTCCCGCCAGTACTCCGCCACCGACTCAGAGAAGGAACCGATCACCATCATTTCCCCGTCCTGTGTTCTCGGTGCTCTCCAGTGGGAGGTACAGGATCTCATCACACAAGCACTCCCCTCAGACCCAGACCCGGGAACCGGTCCACCTAATCGCACCTACCTCTGTCAGATCCTGTGTCATTCAGTGGGCTCACGCCGAAAAGTTCTCCGCACACCCTGGTATCCATCGCACTCAAACCCTCCTAGCCCGAAGTTTCTGGTGGCCAACTATGTTCCAAGATGTCAAGCAATATGTCCTCTCGTGTCCCACCTGTGCACAGAACAAACCCTCCAATAGACCACCTGCTGGCCTCCTCCAATCACTACCCATCCCAGAATGCCCCTGGCCACACATAGCTCTCGACTTCGTCACTGGACTCCCCTCGTCTCAAGGCATGTCAGTTATCCTCACTATCATCGACCGATTCTCCAAGGCCTGCCACCTCATCGCTCTCCGTAAGCTCCCTTCTGCTCTCCTCACGGTCCACGGTTCATCTCGCGGGTGTGGAAAGAGTTTGCCGTGGCCCTTGGGGCCCGGTACTCTTTGACCTCTGGCTACCACCCGCAGACCAACGGTCAGACAGAGCGGATGAACCAGGAGCTGGAGACCGCCCTCCGTTGCATCACCTCTCAGAACCCTAGAGATTGGAACAAGTACCTCCCATGGATTGAGTATGCCCATAACAGTCATGTTTCTACCGCCACTGGACTCTCCCCCTTCGAGGTTTCCCTGGGTTATCAGCCACCACTCTTGCCCGACAACAACCGATGTGTTCGTTCCGTCCACGAACACATCACCCGTTGCAAACAGTTCTGGACTCAAACCATTCAAGCACTCCAAAACACTGCCGAGCAGAACCGCCGATTCGCTGACCGGAGGCAGGTTCCAGCCCCCACATACCACCCCGGTCAGCGAGTCTGGCTCTCCACCCGGGACCTTCCTTCCCGAGCTGCCTCCCGTAAGTTGTCACCCCGCTTCTCTGGACCCTATGGGGGGTCAGGACTCAGCTAGCAGGGCCGTGCAGCTTGCTGCTGGCTCTGCTGCCTCAGACTTTTTCCACAGGTGTTCGGGGTTGACTGTTGGGCGGAGCCCACACCTGCGGACAGTTGAGCAGCATCGGGTGGCACTACTTAAACTCCACGCAGACGGTGAGAGGACGCCAGATTGTTATCATTTGTGGTATGCAAACAAGCCTCGGCCTCTCGTTCTCTACGACTACTAAGAATTTAACCACTCACCTCTGTGTCTCCCAAGTACCTCCTCGTGTCAGTCCTCTCCCTCCCGTGACCCAGTGAAGCCTCTTGTGGCAGTAGTTCCACGCATCGTCATTCTCCGTTTGGTATTGGTCTCTCCTGCTATCTCCTGGTTCCTCCTGAGTCGGTTCCCTTCCTCTGGACCCCAACCACCTCCGGAAGGTCATCTGGTTCCTCTCGCCGTCCTGGTCGTCTGGATTTCCAGGTGCTGCTCGGACCCGGGCCCCACCTTCGACCCGCTGGTCTCTCGGACACCTGTGGCCACCATCACACGGCTGACGCTGAATCCTCACTGCTTCCTCCCCGGACGGCTCCCCATCCGCCGAGTGGTAAGCTTGCGTCCAGCAGCACATCCAGCTTAGTCAGATCAGGTCCTTCTCACGTTACCCGAAGTAACCTCTGTCTCGTTCCCTCCCAGTGACCGATCCGGTTTCCTGATCCCTAACCGCTGCCTGACGCTACCTCCGCTGAGGCAGAATCCTCTCACCTCCTGGTTCTTTAATAAACCTTTAGACTTACCTGTTTCTCCCGAGTGTGCTTCTGCATGTGGGCAAAATATATAAAACCAACCATGACACAATGACTAGTCATTTGATAAAGTTTGACCTTTACTCCTAATTATACTCTGAACATTGATTTGCAGGTCTCTTTAGAAGTTCTCCTGAAGTGATTAGATTTCATGTTTGTTTAGGTTTTGTTTCTTTACTTAAAATTACTGAAATGAAATAGTGAGACTACTCTGAACAATTATCAGTTCTGTAAGTAACATCTTCTATTTTAATTCTGGGAATAGATAGGTAGTCTTAAGCCTCACTGACTACGTAAATATATTCCTTCTGAACAATTCATAGATTTGAGACAAAGGACAAAATGCTATTAATACGACTAATTGAGATGCATATCTAAAAAAAAATAAGGGGAACACTTAAACACAATGTAACTACAAATCAATCACACTTCTATGAAATCAAACTGTCCATTTAAGAAGCAACACTGATTGATAATCAATTTCACCTGCTGTTGTGCAAATGGAATAGACAAGAGGTGGAAACTAGAGGCAATTAGAAAAATCCCCCCCCCCCAAATAAAGGAGTGGTTCCGCAGGTGGTGACCACAGACCACTCCTCAGTTCCTCTGCTTTCTGGCTGATGTTTTGGTCACTATTGAATGCTGGCAGTGCTTTCACTCTAGTAGTAGCATGAGACGGAGTCTACAACCCACACAAGTGGCTCAGGTAGTGCAGCTCATCCAGGATGGCACATCAATGCGAGCTGCGGCAAGAAGGTTTGCTGTGTCTGTCAGCGTAGTGTCCAGAGCATGGAGGCACTACCAGGAGACAGGCCAGTCCATCAGGAGACGTGGAGGAGGCTGTAGGAGGGCAACAACCCTGCAGCAGGATCGCTACCTCCACCTTTGTGCAAGGAGGAACAGGAGCACTGCCAGAGCCCTGAAAATGACCTCCAGCAGGTCACAAATGTGCATGTGTCTGTTCAAACGATCAGTAAGAGACCCCAATGGGATTTTGGGTATCATGTGGTTATGCTGCCTTAGACAGCCAATGAGAAACACGGAATTTGACAATTTCTTTCAAAGTTTTATCCTCAGCGCCTTTTTATTTGTGGGAGTTCAAACCAGGAACGTCATAAAGGCAAGAATGTCAGACTTCACAGTTCACAAAAGCTAGCATTTACTATGGAACCATTGCAGGCTGTCCACAATTATGCAAATGTCCCTGACACGCTGCAACACAAAGGTCATGAGCAAGAATTGTAAAAGCAAAAGGCAGTAAGATTTAGAAAAACATTTCATATTACATATATACACTAATAATCGGCACTAAGATTTAAGTCATGTACACTGGAGCTCAGATATTCTCGCACTTTAAAACTGAATAATTGAATTCCGAATTTTAAATCGGAAAAGAAACGACCCTAAATTATGAACTCTTAAGTAACTCATAGTTATAGGGAAGCTACTTGAATTTATATTTAATCAAAAAGTGTGTTTTACAAGAACAAATACTAAAATGGGACAGCAAGGAGATGAGTAGAAATGGCTTGTGTGGCTTCAGGAAACAAAGTGAATCCGACACCGCACACTCATTACTGTGTGTATTTATAGCCTTTCCCATCTTCTCCCCATTGTGTGGGCACTTGGCCATGCTCTGTTGTCACTTTCTGGGATCAGTACAGACTATCCTCTAACCCAAAATACAGGCATCGAGAGCAATCTGTTTCCTCTCTGTGGAAACTCCACCACCTGAATAGCACCTGGAAAACAGAAGCCAGCCGGTTGGCAACCTATGATAACACAAGAACCAAAAATATATTTTTTTCTAAATGACAAAACACCAAAAGGTCTACGTAATGTCTGTTCGGAACAGACAAGTCAAAGTAATACTTTTAGCCATTTACATTTCACAAGAAATAAAAAATAAAAACCAAAATAATGTGCCATTCGTCTGGGACAAATTTATATGGCAACCTATGAAGGAATCCTTCATAGGTAAGTATGGAGGACCAATCCTGTCCCATAAAGAGAGGCACATTAACTGTAGCAACTGATGTGCAACATATTTATATTTCTGTGTCAAAAACCTTAAGTCTTATTAAAAGGAACACAATATTAAAACATTTATTCCCAGAATATCAAAATTAACACCTTGAATATAAACTGAACGATTATGTTGGATATAGTACTGATACATTTGTTGATTACCTGATTAGTAATCACAATATTGCATTCAAACACTTAAAGGCTGACTCAAAGTTTACATTAGAACTGGGCGATATGGCTTAAATTCAAAAACAAAAAAAACAAATGATTTTATTTTTACAAATCTGATTAAATCGATTTTCTTCCCTTTTGTTTCATAAAAACAAATGGTTGAAATAATTTTCAAAAACTTACTTTTCTTTCAATAATCTCATCTGAGAGATCACCTGAATTCAAAGTGCAACTTATGATCTTGCATGTAAACATGCATATAAAACAAGATGGTAGGGCTCGCCATAGTAAATATTTCAAATATGACAAAATGTTTGCGACTTGCATACAAAAAAAAAAATGTATTCAACCTTTTTTTAACCAAGTGATAGAATTGAGCTCTAGTTCTCAATTATAACACTAACCAGGGATTTTATATAACCATCTTAACTTTAATGAAGGTTTTGTGCGAATGTACAATTTCACTGGAGGAAGGCCTTGAGGGTCCTGATGCCAGAAAACAACCTAATCAGGAAAAGGCCAGGAGGGGACCACCACCAGTTTGGTTAGACATGTTTTATTTTCTTCTCCTGGTTCAATCGTTAACATCATTGGCTCACAGCCACCTTCTGCCCAGGGGAGGTCCCTCTGTGGCTTGAAGCCTTCTGGACATTTGGCCCTTCCTTGCTTTGAAATTCAGATCCAATTTGCAAGCAATGCAAAGAACTACATTGCTGGAAGATTAAAGGATATACACTCCATAAAAACGATAATTAAATATTAAATCTGGATAAAGGTCGTCTGTAGACTGAAACAGGCACATCTTCATGGTGGTGTCCCTCTTCTCATCACAGTTTGCGCTGACTCAGGACCACAGAGAAGTTGGAGGTTTGTTTTACCAAGTCGGCTTGGGTAGCCATTAAGAAAGATAAATTATACCATTTTCAAAACCCTTCCTTTACCTCTCCAGAGAAGAAACAGTGTACCATAACTAAACCTAGGTAAGGATATGACCATCTGGAGCCAGTGTACTCAAAGTCTACCACACACACACACACACACACACACACACACACACACACACACACACACACACACACACACACAACTTCTAAAAGTAAACCAATACTAATTTATGTATAGAAGCTAATCTAACAGGAAACCACCATTATTTAAAAAGAGATTAATTTCACAGCATATTTGCATGCATCTAAATACACTGTTGAACACAATAGCTTCGTTATCTCCAACATTGCATTTGGATCATGTCTGGAGCGCAGTCAGTGGAACGAGACGTTCCTCTTGACTAGATCTAAAGTCATCAATAGGTCATTAGTGTTGGCCAGCATAGTGAAGTGTTCAACCTCTGTTTTTGTGTTTCTTGATGTACAAAAGAAAGGCCTCAGTCAAGATTTAAATTCAAGAAGTTATTGCTGCAAGGAAATAAAACTTTCCTCTACTTTAAAAAAGGTCTTACATGAGCTCACTTCCTAATTGTACTTCATTCTTTCATGGTTACAATAAAATAAATTTGTCATGATTAAGCTCACCATTCATCAACAAATTTATCAGGGGTCCTTTCACTGTTACTTTAGCAGGCTTGAGTGTAACACTAAGCAACTGTCACTCTTATTTTACAAGACGACAAGAAAGCACTTAAACTGAAGTGAAGTGGCGTTGGATGTGTTTTGATACTTATCTCTCATTTGATTTTGCAATTTACTGCAATTGTAGACTATCAAGTCCTGCAATTACTACAATTTTCTTTGGAGAGGTGTAACTTTGAGTAAAAAGTGACGCTTTTCTAAGAACAACGTGTTTGATGTGAAAGAACATGTGAGAATTGGAAAACACTCCTTTAAAAAACAAGCCCCATGACACTTTTAACCTTATGTGTAACACAAACAGAAATTTGTTGAACAGAAATGCCAACCATTCTTAATGGCAGAACTGTATAACGGTGGCAGCAAATCCAGGAGTTGATTGTAAATACAATTTTATCACCCAACATCGAGCAGGTAGTTCAGTGTATCAGCTATTCAAACAACCAGAGTTCCTGCAGCAACAAAGACCTCATGGTGATCAAATGGACCGCTCATAACATCCCTTACTAAAGGTTCTGTAAAAACGAAAAGCCTACTGCACATTTTATGCCCACAAAAGTCAATTAATTGAGCGGTTTTGGCAGGAAGTTAATTGGATTTGTTGAGAAACAGAAAGAAAGACAGAACCAGCTGGGGTGGGGGTTATATATATATAAATAAAAAATTCACGGGGAAGAAAGGAGATTTGACTGACAACTTCCCGTGGGACAATGCACTATATCACAAAACTTAACTTCTCTAAAACTGGTTACTTGAACATGAAATAAGTTGACTGCAGAGCAGCAGACTCAACAGTAACCAGGCCTCTATCCCACGGCGTACCTTTGGGTTCTGGTGGAACGTAAGATTTGTATACAGACTGTGCAGCCAATAAATCTGCAACAAGTACAGCAGGTTGTTGCTCGCCCCCTTCCTTTTCTCCAGGGTTGCAATTACTTCTAATAATAATAACGGATTTCTCAAAATATTTCACAATAGCCATGCATGGCAAAAAGATTTTGAGAATTGTACTGCACTTGTATAAATGTGGGCTAGTTGTCTCTAAATGAAGCTCAAAGCCCAATTTAAATTTGGTGAAACTGCCAGGTTTGATGGTTATGAAGTTTCTCCAACAGCTTTGTAAAATTACATAAAATCTCTGATTTGCTACCAGTTAGTTGCTGCAGAAGGGGATCCAGCCCCTCATGTAACCAGTCTTATGGATATCTTGCACATTTTAAAAACATTAAACAAACCTCAAAAAGAAAATCCGGCTCAGGGTGTGAATAACAAGCACTATTTTTATTTTGACGCAAATGTAAGGTGGGAGGCTGATAAATAACTCTGAACAGAGGTCATTTATAGCCATTTAGAGCTCTCCTCCACTTAGAACAAAATAGAACAAATCTAAATTCATTTGACACACGCACGGTGGATGTAGAGCACACAAATTTATTGCATTGCTACTAGGACACTGTTGAGTCATTTGCCTGATGACCGATTGTTGAACGATGGCCAAAACTGCTTTGATTCCCTACATTGACTCCCATAAAGCACTGGGATGTTTTGTTGTACCTGAATTACAAGGGAAGAACTAGAGCAGCTGGGTACCATGAAACTCTGAACATTTGAACAGCAGATCTGGTTGCCTAGCAACCGTGGCAGGAGCTGCTGATGATCTAGTAATTGTTTTTCTGTGAAATTTTCTTAAGCGTTACTTACCTTTCTGACAGTTTTCCCAAATTCTTAGTTTAAATTCATGGAAATTTTTTTTTTGCTTTACTTCAGAGAAGAGAAGCACAGCAGTTGTTCCAGTCTGACTGAACGAGGCTCTTGTATTTCTTAGTAATTTTTAACTTGTAGAGGCCAATTTAAAGGAATAACTATAATGTAGTATGCCACAGATTATGAGCATTTCTTCCAAATGGTCAAATATTTGTTAATATTTCCCTTAATATTTCTAGAAATTTCAATTAAGCAATAAAACCCTGTGTAAGCACAGGTCAATTACTAGATCTAGCACAAGTACTCCTTGCCCTTGATCTTTTTCACATTGCAACCCAAGCTTCAGTCTATTTTATTGGGATGTTATGTAACAAATGTCCATAATTTAAAAATTCAAAGACTGTGTTACAACTGCAAACCAATAAAGACATAGCCATCTAGTTAAAGTGTCAGGCTGGGTAAGGAAAGCCAAGGGACAACTGGTGACTTTGGATGAACTGCAAGATCCACAATTAAGGTGGGATAACCTGTTGACAAGCAACACAAATCTGGACTTTATTGAAAGTCTTCTTTACTGAAGAGGTTTTATTAAGCCCTTTTTAAAAAAGGGCTTAAAAACGTTCCCAGTTTGCCACAAGCTGTCAGGAAACAGTAAACTTAATTTATGTCAGAACCACATATCGTGGGTAGCAAGACAAATGCACCGTGCATTGGAACAGTGCACGTCACTCCAAAAGCAGAACCCACACTGAAACATGGGGGTGGCAGCATCATGTTGTGGGGATCCTTTTCCTCAATGGGGACATGGGAGTTGTTCAGAGTGCATTTAAAGATAGATGGAGCAAAATACAGGGCCATCCTGGTAGAAAATCTACTAAAAGCTGCAAAGGACTTGACACTGGGCAGAGATTTACCTTCTAACAGGAGAAAAATCCTAAACTTACTAGAGCTAGAACGGAATATCATAGTTGGTTTATGTGTTAAATGGTCCAGTCAAATTCCAGGCCTATATCCATTTATACTCAATAAAGACGCAAGTCAGAAAATTGATCCCTATAGATTCTCTCCATCTCATCTGACTGAGCTGTATTGCAAAGAAGTATCAGAAGAAAATATGAAGATGACGTGTAAAGCTGGTAAAGGCATATCATGAAATAATTTTTTTCTGTCCCCTTAAAATTCTGCACTACTTTGTGTTGATGAATCACATTAAATTTCAATAATTTTGAAGTTTTTGTAGCCTTACAAAATGTGCAGCAGTTCAAGGGTTATGAATACTTTTGCAGGAGTCTGCGGTGTTTTTTTTTTTTGTTTTTTTTTATTCTGCAGATTGTAGCCCGTTTAGTCTAAGATTTTAGCCAGCATTATAAAACCACAGGCAAAGATCCAGCAACAGGAAAGTAAAATTGTCATGATTTGTCTTCGTGAACCCGGACAGAGCACGCACACACAGAACTTGTTCTTTTGCAGTTTATTGAAAGTAATGAGTTGGATTATGATGACCAGAGTTAGTAACCGGACTGGAGACGATGGGTGCAGGAGCAGGCTGACTGGGGAAGCCGGTGTATCCAGCGACAGAGCAGAGAGCAAGCTTGGAGCACAGGGTAGCAGGAAGTCCAGCAGCTAGCAGAGACCTTACTAGAAGCACAGAGGTCACAGGAAATCCAGCAGCTAGCAGAGGCCTTACTAGAAGCACAGAGGTCACAGGAAATCCAGCAGCTAGCAGAGACCTTACTAGAAGCACAGAGGTCACAGGAAGTCCAGCAGCTAGCGGAGGCCTTACTTGAAGCACAGTGGTAGCAGGAAATACAGCAGCTAGCAGAGGCCTTACTTGAAGCACAGTGGTAGCAGGAAGTCCAGCAGCTAGCGGAGGCCTTACTTGAAGCACAGTGGTAGCAGGAAATCCAGCAGCTAGCAGAGGCCTTACTAGAAGCACAGTGGTAGCAGGAAATCCAGCAGCTAGCAGAGGCCTTACTAGAAGCACAGTGGTAGCAGGAAATCCAACAGCTAAACAAGGAGCAAACTAGGCTGACAGACGTGCAGTGAGAGACTGAAGATGAGCCGGCCGGGAAGAGAAGACTGAGGGAGGCTTATGTAGGGAGGCTGGCAGGTGGAGTGAATTCTGACTAATTAGTGCCTAACAGGTGTGACTGATTGCTGAGGAGTGGAGGGTGAGCTGAGCGAGAGGAGGAGGAACTGAAAAATAAGAGGGAAAAAAAGCCAGACCAAAACAGAAGCAGGAGCAGAACTTGTGTGATGGGGAAACTTACAATCATCGATGATACTCCATCGCTTTGACCAATTTCAGAGTTTAAATAATGTATCCGTTAATAACAGCACTAGCCAAAAATCTATTTGAAAAGCAGATGTGGAGTTTCCCCTCGTCTGAATAGAAAATCTAATATAATCGTGATTATCAGTTTCCCTGACGTGGCATCTGATTTTATTGGAAACTATGAACAATACATTATTTTACTCTTGGTTAGTAGCTGGATAAGGGCATTTATCATCTTTTTGTTTTGTGAATCAACAGAATCTATCCAATTAACCCTGTTAGAAGGTTTACATAACCTGGCGGTTTTGACCTGATAACAGACACACAAATTAATACAAAATAGAAAACAAAAAAGGTAACAAACAATCTTCACTTGCAAGTTTCTGGGCTCCTGACAAACCCGTGCACGTTTCTTCCACTGATGAACTGATGTTGCTGGACTTGGGAGTCACAGGAAAAGCAAAACAAATACTATAGGATCTGCGGAGGAACGTAGCTGAACTCCATTTTTTTTCCATATTAAACATTAAGAGCACAGGTTTATACATGTTAAAATAAAAAGGTAAATTAGTAAATGCATGTAATTTAAAAAGAGGAATCCCAAAGGTTTAACAAAATGCAGTCTTTTTACCGTAATTTAAACAAATTTCAGGTTATTTTACAACTTCCTGTTAGTGCCAACTCCATCTGGTATACCTTGAGATTTACTATCCCTTGGCATACATTGACTGGTTCGTCCCTAAAACACTCGGAGGTTACCTGACTGCATGCAAACTAAAGCATCCTATGAAATCTGATACAACAGAGGGTTGATATGTTTGTACAAGACTTTACTGCAGAGGTACTGGGAAGCTGGGCTGCAAGTAAAAGTCACGGTTTCATAAAAACTGACAATGTCTGCTAGTTATTTAACAAGTGCACCCAGACAGCCGGTCGATAATGACAACGGTTCACTGAATTTATGGCTAAGCCTGGCCCGAAGCCAAGAGATAAATCTCTGTTCACAGACCGTAATTTCATCATTATCAAAGATAAAAGGTTTTTAAATGGCATTGCAGCATGTGTCTATCACCTTCTAATCATGAAAAGGTTGTCATAGATAACATTCATATGATACCCCTGGCGCAATAAAAAAAAAAAAAAAAAGTACCATAAATGTGGACAGTCACTGCGTGGTTGTTAGTCAGCGCCAACCAATCTAAACAGCAGTTGTCATCCTGCTCACTGAAGGGAGGTAATCCATATCAAGGATGCAAACAATGTATATGATAGTTGGATAGTAGAAGAAGAGTAAATGTTTGGTTTGTGGTAGAGCACCAACTAGAATAATTTGACAAAACTTTGTCAAGCGTTGTTGGCTTATATAAAGCAAAAAACAGCAGCAACAACACTCAGACAACTCAAATTGTGTCCTTTAAGGGGCAACACCAAAAATTGTTTGATTACAAGCTTCATTCAGGTATGGCAGGAAAAATTGGAATATTAGATTCAATAAGCATTTATTTTTGTAATGAGACTAAGCCACACCAGGCGTCCGTTCTTCGTACGTCGCTAACTCAGTTAGCTGGATTTGATTGTTGACGATTTGGCATGATCTTGGATCGTTTGGTTCTTCGAAACTCATCCTGGACTTGCAGTCATAGCAACATGTGCGCAAACTTAAGTCTGCTCGAGAGCAGGCTTATTTCATGTAAACAGGATTAGATCGCAGCTTTATAAGCGGAGGAGATAGGGAAGTCTGTCGCAACCTCTTGCGGAATGTGCAAGAATAATTTGCAGAATTAATCGCGTATTGCGAGATCGACAGGATCCTTTAGCACAGCGCGACAGTGTAACTGTAGAGAGATTTTTCTTGGTGGCTGTTTAAACAGACAAACATTAAACAGTGTTTTTTAAAAAGAGGAAAAAGTGTCTTTTTAAAATACAGTATAATAATTAAAGGCTACCATTTTGTAGAATATTCTTGTACTTCACTTTTTTCTCCATGTTCTAGTGGCTCCCGTGGAGGCTCTGACATAAAAGAACAAAGTAAATATGAAATTATTAAAATGCAGAAATACATACTGTAGAAAGTGATAGAAACATCCACCATGGACAGCACTTACGCATTTAATTTGTCTGCTAGCCCTCTCTTCTGGCTTTAGCAGACTTTGAGGTGTTACCTGTCATTTTTTTTTCTTTATTTTTGTCATTTTAGTAGTTTTAGAAATACACATACATACATTGAACAATTGGACCCCCCTCCAACAAAAATTTCAGAGCAACTAGTTTGGCAGGAGCAGTTGAATAATAATCAAGAAAAAAACAGTAAAAAGTAATAGTAATATCATCTTTAGCGTCATTGAAACATACATTACAACAAAATTTGTTCTCTGCTTTTAACCCATCACCCTTGGGGAGCAGTGGGCTGCCATGTGCGGCGCCCGGGGAGCAATCTGGGGTTAAGGGTCTTGCTCGGGGAGCCAGAGTGCAGGCACTGGGGATCGAACCGGGTACTTGCATCCTTCTCTGAGTGCAAACGCGCTGCTCTAACCACTAGACCCCCTACATTACTTATACAGTTGGTGTCAAGTTCCGATTAATTGTTTATCACTCCTGACCAGTAGGGTGCGATCTTAGTACATTCCCAGAAGACATGAAAATGTCCTGCAGACACATTCCCAGATTTCCTCCAACATGTTGTCTTCTCAGTGTCGTTACAATGTTTACTTTTAATGTTAGGTGTAACCAAAAAACGCACCATACATTTCCAGGAAAATTCCCTCCATAGGTCAGAACTTGACGTGTGGATTGCAGAATTACAAATAGTTAACCAAACATCATCAGTTATTGTTATTTTAGCTTCATTTTCCCCATTTACCCTTAAGATATTTTGTATTAGATTTTCTCTCTGTTTGTAGACATGAGTATAGTTTGGAAATTCTTTTTTTTTTGGGAGGTCTTCCGTTGCTGGAATCTAATAAGATTTTAAGTATACCTGGCTCATCCTCCTCCAAAAATGTTATATTTTTATTGTAATGGTATCTTAGCTGAAGGTATCTAAAGAAATCACATTTTTCCAGGTTATAGTTATCTTGAAGTTATCTTTAATTCACTATTGCTTGTAATATTCCAGTAACTTTTTTGTGACTATTGTGTAAATCCCCTGTCGCTTTAATTAGTGACTCAAATTCAGCATAACCTTCCATTAAAAGCTCGTGTTCTGCTTGTGAGAAAAACTGTGCGCGTTCTTTGGCCATGCTGAACAGCCAATAGCAGCGTTGCTGATCATTGTTTCTACTATCGACACATTTCCCCTTTTAAAGCGACACATGAACGCGCAGTTATCTCAGATAACTCAATCCAGCGATACTAATCATAAACAACAGGTGTGTTCCAAGAACCCAATTAGCCGGATCATGATTAGCCGGATGAAATCATCTTGGATGTCTCATTTGATCTCGAATGTTTTAAGCAACGTACGAAGAACGGGCCCCAGGTCATTGCTGAACTAGCTGGTTGTTCACAAAGTGTTGTATACAAGAATATATTAATGGAAGGTTGAGTGGAAGGAAAATGTGTGACAGAAAAAGTTGCACAAGCAACAGGGATAACCACACACTTAAAGAGGATTATCAGGCACAGCCCTTTCAAGAGATTGTCGGCGAATCACGATGCTAGGACTTCAGCTGGAGTCAGAAGTGCAGGAGCTACGAAACGGAGGCGTATGTAGGATGTGGGCTACAACTGTCACACAGTGATGGGCAGTAGCGCCGCTACATGTAGCGAAGCTATTAGTTAAACTACATTTTCCAGTAGCTTGACCGTAGCGTCGCTGCTTTTTGAATCAAGTAACTTTCCTGTAGTGACGTTATTTTTTTGATCAAGTAGCGACGTAGCGTCCACAAACGCTACAAAATCCAGGACATAAGAAATGAAACCAGGTTTGCTATTTTGAAACAACATTCAGAGTGAACAATCAGAGTTGTTGGTTGGACATGTTCATGCGCGAGCTTCTACTCTGCCTCTCCTGTCTGTTATGGCAAGCCGATGAGGCCAATTATCGTCCGTACAATAACGCGCTGTTCCAACCCGTATTTTACGCGAGCGCGCGTTTCTTACGTCACCGCACGTTTCCAGCCAGAACACGCGGTGACGTAAAAACGCGCGCTCGCGTAAAATACGTGCGGTGGCGTTAATAAAGTTTGGTGGCGTTTTTTGCATATTATATTATCAGGAGGTTGTCTTTTATGTGCTCAGCCACTAGATTTAAAGGTGTTTTACCCAATAAGAACACTGCAGCACCAGACACAACCAGGAGGTCCCTGATCGTTGGGGAAAGGCAGAAAGAAGATGCACCTTCCTTTCTGATCCTGTCTAAATCCTGCTTAGTTCAATAATAAAGTCTGATATTACACAAAACTCACTCTGCTTGTTCTCCCTACTTATGCCCTTGGTGCAGAAGATAAATGAAATCTTTAACAGAAATGTTATTAATTCTGAAAATATTATCATGTGAATATAAATACAAAGCATACAGAAAATGCAGCTTTATTAAGTGACCTGGTTTATTTTATTTAGCTTTTAATTTCTTTTCAACATTTAGTTCTACTACTTGGTTTATGCTTTGGTAGTTTCATGTTTAAAATTACAAAAGAAATATGAAAAAGCTTATGGTGCATCTTCTTTCTGCCTTTCCCCAACGATCAGGGACCTCCTGGTTGTGTCTGGTGCTGCAGTGTTCTTATTGGGTAAAACACCTTTAAATCATGTGGCTGAGCACATAAAAGACAACCTCCTGATAATATAATATGCAAAAAACGCCACCAAACGTTATTAACGCCACCGCACGTTTTATTTCTAGCAGTAATTACTTCAGTTTGTATTTTATTATGCTGCTCATATAGCAATGTCTACACTGTGTTAGGTCATTGGCTGATCTTTAATAAATGTTTTAACCAGTGTATCAGACTCATTTTGAATTGATCTGACATTAGGTTGGTACAACGTTAAGTAGCTTCTGATGTAGTTAAGCTACTTTTAACACATTTGTGTAACTTAGCTTGCTATATTTCTATAGGTGGTAGCTTTTGTGTAGTGAAGCTTAATTTATTGTTGAGTAGCTGATAGCTTAGCTCACTACACTGGACAAGTAGCTTGCCCAACACTGCTGTCACATTTCCTGCGTTAAGCCACTCCAGAATCAGAGACATCAGAAGTTTCTCTTTCTTCGCTCAAGAAGAGAGAAAAACAACAACAACAACAACAACAACTGTACTTTGTCTTTGTGGTGCAAAGTGTACTTTCGCAGGTGAGGGAAAAGGTTTCATTTGAAAAGTCAAGGCCCCAAAGTCTCAATCGAGAGAGGAAAGGCACAGAATGCAAGATTTATGAGGCCCACTGTTTCCAGTCAGGGAAGCCATCATGTCATCTGCTGGTGTTGCTAGACCGTTTTCAAAAGTAGTTTTTTGCAATCGTATTCTGGGAAACTGTTTGGGGTTTTCATCGTTCATAAGCCACAATCATCAAAATTAAAAGAAAAGCAACACTTAAGATCAATCAAGTTCAGTCTTACTTGCGTCACAAAAAAAAAAAAAAAAAAACTATAAGCTAGTATTACCCATACTTTCTGTATGAAAAATTAATTGTACTTTTTTTTATTTATCTGACAATATTCTAATCTTAAATACTGTTTTTACTAGCTGGAGGTGGGTGGCGGGGGAGTAATAATTAGCAGAAATAAAGACTTTAAAACATCAGTATGTGTTAATCTATGCGTTTCCCTTGGTGAATTGAGTTACTGAAATAAATTAACTTTTCAATAATATTCTGATTTACTGAAGATGAACATGCATACATACGTTGACACATTCATATCCAACATCTGTATGCTGTGAGCGTTGAAACCAAAGTCAAACTCCTTGACAGTACCCACAATCACGGCAAATGAAGCTGATTCTGATTCTTTTTGAATTGGTGAAATAATTTAAATTTTGGATCATATTCTAATTTAATGAGATGCAACCAGTTCTCTAGTTTTAGAGTGTCTTAATTACCTTTACTTCACAAGTGGTTTTTGTGAACAGTCCAGGTAAATGTGGCATTTCATACCAAGGAGCAGTTTTGAGTGCGTGTCGGATATAGAATCAGAGCTGAAAGCCAACATGAGGCTGCTGTAATAACATGAAATTGGACCAATTTTGTTCAGATTGTAATAAATCTGTGCCCAGCCCATCGCTACCCTTGATCTCACTTTGCTGTATGGTGACATTAAAACCAGATATGTTTCATTATACAAAACAAAAAAGTTTATCCAGGCATCCTCTTTGGATGGTTAGCTCAAGAAAGCACTTCCCCTGGGATATGGCAAAAAAAAAAAAGGAAAAGCACACTTTCTGGGTCTCGTTATGAGATCAAACCAACATTTAATACTATAAAAAAAAAAATAAAAAAAAAAATAAAAACATACACAAGGCTTCCAGACTCAGCTTTATACTTTAAACATGCACCGTCTACAAAGTATAACCAGAGCGGGAATCTTTTTTTATGTATTAATATACATCAATGGCGGGAACCATATTTTATGCACAGGTAGATTTACTAATGGATTTAGAGCACATCTGCTGTATGCATTTCAAAGACAGGAACCTACTAATCTCTCTACATAAGAGGCTCAAATTAAATAAAGCTCAATCCACTCGATCATTATGAAGTAAGAGTTGCAATTCATACAAACTTAAAAAGTCTCAGTGAACTCGTAAGTGATACATTTAAAGTAGATTATACTTACTGCAATAAGTCAAATTTGCTTGTACCGTGACATTTACTTGGAGGGCACAGATTACGTCTGGGATCAGCATCAGTGTCTTTCAGCAACACTCAACCCTCAAGAGTTTGGAATTGAAATGGTAATTAAATTTATACTGAATTAATAAAATAAATCCCGCTTATAAAAAAGGTAAGCACATACTAGGAATGGGCGATATGGCTTAAAAATAAAATCTCAGATTTTATTATACCAAATCCTGTTAATCTGTTTTTTTTCCTCCTTTTTGTTTCACAAAAAGAAATTTGAAAAACTTGCTTTCATTTCAAGCTTTCCATCTGGGAGTTGACTTGATGAAATGCAACTAAATACAAGCTGTGAAACATGCTTGTAAAGCAAAATGTTTGCTGTTACTGGTATTACAGGACGAGCCAAGAACAGGTTTCACTTCATTTCTTCTTGGGCTGCAGGATTTTGTCCAAACTCAAAATTACAATACATTTCAACCATTATTGCGATTTAATTTAGACTTTTCTCTGCATTAGTCACAAGCAATAAAAATGGCCAGTAGATGTTTGTAAACATGGACCATTTAAAAAACAAAGAATTTAACTGTTTTTATTAAACAGAATATTATTATTCAAGAGAATAGCTTGTTGAGTTGGACAAGTGCAACCAACAAACAAATGCATTAAAACAGTTTGATCAGTACTTAATGCTTTGGTGACATTCCTGAAAGTTTCTGATAAAAACGTATTATATAATCTCTAAAACAAATGATGAAATTAGATTATTTTACTGCTGCAACTCTCTACCCTTCCATGTGGAGGCAAACCCACTTTAAACATTATCGACACCAATAATTGTTACATAGCCAAAAATTGCAGACCTCTGATATTTGGAAATTGCGTTTTTTTTAATTGCGATTATATTGCAAATGTGATTAATTGTCCCGCCCTAATTTATTAATTTACTCTTTTTAAGCAGTTCATCTTATGGGTAAAAAAAAAAAAAAAAAAAAAAAAATGTATTTCCCCTTTACAGTATTTTTGACAATACATATTCCTAAACATATATTCAGCATTGTATGCCATTTTCTTCATGGAAGCCAAATAAGTATATTGGTAAAATAAAAATCCTGATTTTCCAAAAATGAACTCTTAATAAATTGTAATTAATGGATTAAATCCATTAATTGCCCAGCCCCAGCACATACTGTGTCCCTGATGGAGGAAGTAAGCAAATTACTTCTCCATCCAAGAAACTTTGAAGAAGCCGTTTGTGATCAGAACTTCTGGAATATGTCAGGGGCATCCAGATAACCTGTAATACTGGGGGATTTAAATATTTTTCCGCCTAGGTCATTCACTTTCCACAGACAGATCAGCTTAGAATTGCATATAGCTATATGTGGAACCACAGACTGGGTCTATAACCCCTTTAGATAAAAAAATATATCTCAAACAGGTGACAGTTGGTCCACAAAGTTAAATATTAAGCTCAATCATCTGCAAATTACAGTCTTTTATTGTTGTTATGAAAGCCACTTCAGATTAAAGTCCTTATCACTAAAGGTGTTCCTTTGTACCATAGCTACTGTGGGGAATAATCTGTTTCAGCATGGCAGCAACTCTTCATAACCAATTAAGTCATCACTGCCATGTTTTGATGACACCACATCTGCATGATGACATACAGCTGAAATCACAACGTTCTTTTAATTAAAAAGGAGGAGACTCTATGGCTGACCAACTGGAACAAATTGGTTTAAAGTAATAAGTCCACAACAGCTCCGTGGTGACTCAACTGCTCTCCCTTTTAAAATGCTGTCGAACGTTTGTTTTTGTTTAAATCAACAGCAGACCAAATCTCAGGTCTGCACATCTCAGCAACCGTGAAATAATTGAAAATATGCTTTTTGGAACTTGGATATTTACGGCACAGTATTATATAAGAGCTGAAAGCTGCTATTTATTTTGAGTAAGTGCTTGTATTTATGCTTTATCCTCACACACTTTTTCTGAGTCGAGCAGTGTCTATATGGGAGGTGTGAAGCAGTCTGTGTGTTGGAGGAGCCGAGAGGGAGACAGAGACACACACACACATACACACACACACACACACGGAGAAGATAAGCGATGACAATTTTAAACTGTCAAATGCTAGACAAGTAGGAGACCAGACGGATAGACTGAAACCAGTCATGTCAAGGACAGCCCAGTGGAAGCACAAAAACAGCCATCTGCACAGAGTATCACATCCTTTAAATCTATAAATAACACCTAATGTCAGATTTCAATTCAGAGAACCACAAATCATTTTAAGTTGGAGAAGCTGTTAAGGCCCAGCCATTAACAACTCAGTCTGACACTTTTAAGAGGCTTGCCTTATATTGGATGTTTATTCCAGCACGCAAGATCCTTTTTTATTATCAGGTTAAAAGGTGTGAGAACCCATTCTCATTCACAAAAACTACAAATATCTTGCAATTTCTTATAGGTGGTCTGAGTTGTTTAGCCTCTAAACAAACATTTTATATGGTGATATTCTGATACAGTACACTGCAAATGTGTCAATACAATTAAACTTTAATATTTTCTATTGGGATTTTATTCGATATTCCAATGCAAAACACTGCACCAGTGAGATGTGGATGGAAAATACAAGTTTTTCCACATTTTAGCAATAGATATCCAAAAAGTGTGACGAACAGCATTTGTTTAACCAGCTGTACTCTGGCAAGCGAGGCAAGGTAAGAACTGACTGCCATGAGGTCATTGGTAACTCTGGAGGAGAAGCAGAAATGCGCAGCTCAGGTGGGCAAAAAAAAAAAAAAAAAAAAAAAAAAATCAATTTACCAGAAAGCACCAACTTGTGAACTAATCACTGTGTGATGGAGTCCAAACTGAAACCAACAACCAGGTCTGCAGAGGATCGTTGGGCCTGACCGTCCCTCATCCAGGACCTGTACATGTCTATGGGTCAGGAAAAGGGCAGCTAACATCTCTGCTGACCGCACACATCATGCACACAAACTGTTTAGACTTCTCCCTTCAGGTCAGCGCTACAGAGCGCTATTTGCTAAAACCAGCCGCCACAGAGACAGTTTCTTTCCCCAGGCTGTCAATCTGATGAACACCTTACAGCCCGAGTAGACAGTTACTCTGCTGTGAAACAAAATAAGCACATTTGTACTATAACCTGCCTTTCTTTCTTATGTGTTTCTTTACAAAAAAGATTGACTGGACATACATAGACATACTGTTCTTTTTATCCTTTATGTTGTTTCCACTAAAGTTTATACACTTATACTTAATGTCTCTATGATGTGAGCATGTTAAACCCAAGTCAAATTCCTGGTTCAACACATGATCTTGGCCAATAAAGCTGATTCTGACATTTAAAAAAAGTGTAGGATACAAGCCCACAAGGACTGGAGTCAATACAGAATATATGTGATTGGTGTTAGAATGGTCTAGACCTAAAACTCATTTGAAAATCCATGTCAGAGTTTGAAAATTGACATCCACAGACACTCTCCATCCAACCTGACCTGACTGCAATTGCAGCAAAACCATGATCTGCAAAGTGTTGACTACGGGCAGGCCAAATATAGATGCATAGTCTATTTTAGATGTTTTTTTGTCTGTAAAACATTTAGAAAATCATGCATCAGTTCCAATCCACTTCACAATCCTGCACTACTTGGTATTGGGAAACGCTAAGACGCATTGGTTTCAAACTGTGCAACAATGATTTAGGAAGCAGATGCTATAATTTTATACATAGCAAAACACCACAAGAGTGCAGACTTCTGCCCAAGTTAGAAATCCTGGCATCTGCTGAGGAATACTTTAGCAACAATAATTGTTTCCTGCCATCAGCACAGCAGTGTAGTCTTAATGCATCTCTAAATTGAACTCAATGCCACACAATTCTAAAGTTCCTTCAATGAATGCTATTTTCAAAGCAAAAAGTGGGCAAAAAAGTATATATTAATTTTCACAGAGAGAGGGATCGAGCACTAGATATAAAGAGTTACTTTCTCTATTTAACTCCTTTATTTTATATATTAAAAAAAAATCATTAAAATACCTTCAACCAGTAAAACTATACGATATAGTGAACATCTATGCATACCTCAACAATGGTTGTTTTGGCTGCTTTGCACATGGGCTGGTTGAAGTTTCTGGCCGTCTTCCTGAAAGACACAAAAACAATGCATGTGATTTCTTGACAGGTGTTATACAAAGAAAGTTTTAATTCAACATCGGAAGCAAGAATGGTGTTTTTTTTGTTTTGTTTTTTTAAAAAGGGCCTCATAAGAATGTCTACTATCCAGCATTCAAAATCAGCTGGTACTGAACTGGAGAACACTGCCCTCTAGGGGAACAGAAATGTAACTAACAAATCTGACAGGTCCAGTGCACTTCATGATTTCACTCATTTCTATTACTGTGAGGGGGTTATACTAAAATAAAAAAAGTACTAAAACACTAAAATAGAGGTTATTTTAAGTGGTACACAAAGTAACGCATAAATAATCTGAGAATTTATTCAAACCTTTACAAAATAAGATTTGCAATAACATTGTAACCAGTGAAAAGAAAGTTTTTATTAAAGACCTTTTTAAACATGCTTCCTTTTAGCTTCCCTTGGTTTAAAAAGGTCCAGCATATTTCTGAACCACAATTACAAAATGTTTTGCAAGTAAACCAGGTTCATCACAGAAACTGTGCAAAGGATTATGCTGCAACAATAACACGTGAAAATAAACTGAAGAAACATTTTGAAGGGCCAAAAGTTTTACCGAATAAAAAAAATACTTTTCCAGCAATGTGCTGATGTAACCTGACCCTAGCCAGATGTATTTCGCTCCGTCTTGCTCCACTCACATCCATCTGGGACTGATCCATAGGAATGGCCTTTTTTGAAGGCTGGGCCTTATCAAAAATCCTTCCATATGATTGGATAAGCCACTTGTCTGTCATCTTTATCAACGTGCTATTTCAACCACTCACACCGAAGCCAACCCGTGACACTGTGAGAGCGACGCAGGAAAAAACAAAACTTTTTTTTTAATGTGTTTGCGGCTCTAGTGGCACGCGTTTTATTGACAGTGAGCTGACAGGAAGAGGGGGGAAGACAGGCGGCAAGGCGCCGCGGATCGGAGTCGATCCCGGGCCGACCGCGTCGAGGACTAAAGGCCTCCTAACATGGTTCGCGCTAACCGCTCCGCCGGAAAACAAAACTTGCCAAATCCGGTCGGGAGAAGGGAGAAAACATCGTTTCCACCAACAAAAGCCTTCAGAGGCGTTCTCTGATGTTCTTTTAATGAAACAATATTAGGTAGATTGGACAACACGGAAGAAATAGCAGCATCAATGTTAACGCTTGCTTCCTCGATGCGAGCCGCCATTGCTATCCGAATCAAAACAGTCTCACGTCACGGGCGCTTCTCCACTACGTCACATCTATGAAACTCCAGCCCTGCGTCCTGATTGGCTGGACAATAAAATTGGTTGGAGAAATCACTGGCCGTTTCTCAATTCACGAGAACGCGAGTACGGACTCGCGTTCTCGTCAAGTCCGGTCTTGGCGAGAACACAGGAAGATCGGACTTGAAAAGAACGCGAGCACGCAGCACGTATGGTGTATTGGAACAGAAGCGTACTTGTGACGTCATGAGACGCACAGTTCTTTAGCATTTCTTTAACATTCAAAACTATTTATATACTACACCACAATAAATCTTATTGAAAAATTTTTTAAAACAACATTTTTAATTTCTAAAAAGCCTAAAAATGATCTTGCCGCGGTGCATTCTGGGCAAGCGGTCAGTCTGAAGAACGCACAAGTCTGCTCTGATGCATGCTCGATAAAGAGGGCGGGCGAGAACAACATCCGGGGAATTCGGCGCATTCTCGGCAATCGGAACAGTGCTCGGGCTGAGGCTGATGACGTGTCACAAGCACACGAGAACGCTCAAGAACGCATATTGAGAAACAGCCACTCTCTATGGGAGAGGTCCCAGATGGATGTGAGTGAAGCTAGGCGGAGCGATATCAATCTGGCTAGGGTCAGGTTAGTGCTGATGTGCACCCGTCTATAAACTGGATTTACATACATAGCAAAACGGGGTTGAAAAATTGCTGACAGCCTGTGTCAGGGTTGAGTTTTGACTTAGCCTTTTGTTTACTATTAGTTTTCAGTTTTTCCTCGTTTGGGTTTTAGTTATGATTTGACTTTATTTTCTGTTAGTTTTCAGCTCCTCCTTCCCCTCACTTAGCTTTCCCTTCACTCCCTCTGCAGTCAGTCACACCTGTTAGTCATTAATCAGTCAG
This sequence comes from Fundulus diaphanus, assembly GCA_037039145.1. Classification (NCBI taxonomy): domain Eukaryota; kingdom Metazoa; phylum Chordata; class Actinopteri; order Cyprinodontiformes; family Fundulidae; genus Fundulus; species Fundulus diaphanus. The sequence goes on along the minus strand of CM073127.1, from coordinate 19,939,935 downwards.
ACTCATTTCACTTGCCAGCCTCACTACTTAAGCCTCTCTCTGTTGTCACTCCTCTGCCGGTTCGTCATCATGCAACACCTACTCGTCATCATGCAACACCTACTCCTCGCCTGTCTGCCTGGTTTGCTCCTACTGACCATTCGTTTCCTGCCTCAGTGTTACGTTATTAATCTCTGCTTGCTACTGGATCCACCTGTCTCCTCTCTGCATCTCAGGCTGAGCTACTAGACCGTTGTGACTCGACCTGCGAGTATTCACCCTGATTAGCTGCTATCCTGCTGTGGTTCTGGTCCTCAAGTATCCACCCTGTGCTGCTGCTGCTAATCCTGCTGTTACTCTGGCCTTCAAGAACTCCTCTCTCAGTCGTGCTGTGGATCCTGCTGCTGTGTCCTGGACTCCAAGAACTCTCACCGGGCCGTCAGCTCCTGCTCTCATCTACTCCCCTGTTCCAGTTCTGTCCTGCCTCTCTGGTTTCATCATCCACCTTTCAATAAAACTCTCAATTTTAGCTCCGTGTGTGGGATTCTGAGTTCATCGAAGACAAATCGTGACAGCCTGCAGACTGGCTGTCAGAAAATGAATAAACCGTAGGTCGTGACATTACGGTACCTGTCTCTAGAGCAGATGTGGGTACTGACATGTGTTTACATTTTATAGATAGCAGAAATGCCTGTAGCTAGTTTAATACAATGATTTGAATGGGTTAATATTTTCCCCAGAGATTTTATTCCCCTATTTTTCTCCGACACAGCGCGAACATTGATCCGCTGTATGTACAAAAGGTTTTAGTTTCCCCTCTTTCAATTTATTTTATATTTACCTAAAAACGATATTGCCTGCCTTGTCAGCTTTCCACGCCTTGATCAGCGCAAAATCCCCAGTGATGGCTTTTTCCATAATATAGTGCCTGCCATTGAACGCCCGCACCTGCAGACAGACACCACCACAAATGAAAAAGTGAGAAACGGGTCTTACAAAGTTTTAGCCTTAGACAGCTATGCGATAGATAAAATTTCCATCTGTGCAAAAGGTTTGACACCAGTTAAGACAAAAATATTTGTGCTCAAAACTAAACAGTAAAGTTAATGCTGTACTGCAACTACGCTACAAGATTAATCCAATTAAATTTTATTTATATAGCGCCAATTCACCACACGTCAATTCAATCAAATCATACAGACAGCTTGGTCACAAGGTTTTTCATCTAAGGAAACCAAGTAGAGTCTTTAACAAGCAGCATTCACTCCTGAGAGCGCATGTAGTCACAGTGGACAGTCGTCTGCATTGTCAATGGCTTTGCAGCAATCCCTCATACTGAGCATGCATGAAGTGACGGCAGAGAGGAAAACTCCCCTTTAACAGGGAGGAAAACATCCAGCAGAACCAGGGTCGGCGTGAACGGCCATCTGCCACAACCAACTGGGGGTTTGAGAAGATTACATGTCTTGGTAATTACAAAACTGAGGTTTTCTGGCTTTAAAAAAAAAATCCCAAAGGGAAAGTGTCAAGAGGATGTGCAGCCATTTATTGGCAGCAAGATAAAGGAGGACGTAGCAGCACTTGTCTTACAATGCGATCTATGCAGGAAATGTGGGTGAGCCCAGTCAAAGAGCACATCGCTAGAAAAAACGGCTTCTCCTCACCCACCAGAAATCCTCCTTCCATTGCAAATCACTTTTTGGCCTCAGGAGTTTTTAAGTATTGGAAGTTCAAATTCATCGTAAGGAACAAGCCCAAGCTGAGGGAAGAGGATACAACACAGCTCATGTGAGACAGCAGTCTTACCTCTCGCTCCTCGCTAGCAATAGCAATGCTACCATCTTTGTTGTACTTAATAGGAGAGCCTCCTTCTTGGATCAGAGTGCCATAACCGGTGGGTGTGAAGAAGGCTGGAACCCCAGCACCTCCTGCCCTGATCCTCTCTGCAAGAGTCCCCTGTGGAAAACGGGTGAGAGATTAAATGATTCTGAAAGACGCTTTTGCTGAGTCAAATTCATCTCAGGGTATCGTGATTGTAAGTGTGAATGAGCGTTGAGCTGAGAAATAATCAGAAGAATAGTTTTTAATGACAAAATAACATTTTGGTAAACAGCTAAACATTCGTGTTGTTAATGTTTAACTGGTTGGTAATATTTCTCTTATGATATTTTAGAGCAACCTGCGGCGTTAGCTCCACTTCCAGCTCTCCGGACAAATACTGCCTCTCAAACTCGGCGTTCTCTCCGACATACGAGGAAATCATCCTTTTGATCTGCTTGGTCTGCAGCAACAGGCCGAGGCCAAAGTTATCCACGCTGAAAAAGACAAAAAAAATTAAAACTTAAGAGTGGCTGGTTGAGCAAAATATTTTAATTGAAATACTTAATCACTTATTTAGCATTTTAGATATGTTCAAAAGACATTTTAACCGTAATGCGTCTTTCAACTAAATTATGAAATCTCATTTTTCTCTATTTTTTTCCCCCCTTCTTTTAATTTTATTAATTTAGATCCAGACTATAACCCAACACCATTATAAAAATGCAATAAAAAGGGTTGCAAAGTATACAGTATGCGTTTAGAAGACCTCGTAGGTCTCCTTTCCGCTGGGCTTTTGTCTGTTGGACCAGATAAAAATAAAATTAAAAAAAGGCTGAAATCGAACCTTTTTTCCTTTCATTTAAGCATCTGACAATGAAGTATTACAGCTTTGTATTTCAAACAGCTCATATAACATGCTGGGCAACTGCTCTAAATATAGATGACCCGTGACAGGTAAGCACTCTCACATTAAGACCCAAACAAACATTGCCAGTGTTACAACCCATGAAAAACAACAAAACTACACAAAATATAACAGACGACTGGTGGAAATCTTACGTATGAAACCGGCAAGGGCATGTGTTTACGCATCTGGTGATTAAAGGGTCATTTTGATATTTTAATAAAGAGGATCAGTTTTGGGTCGCAAGGAAATAGTCCCATTTACTACATTTATAAAATGTGCAAATGTAATAAATTATTTTTTTATTGCTTTGTTGTGGGTGTGGCATTTATTTACTCACCCCATGCTTTAAAAAAAATAAATAAATAAATACCCAGCTTTCTCCTTTACAAATACATAACCAACACACATAATTTTCACATGAGCATCCAGAAAATGCACACACTCACCCTGCATTGTTGCTGACTGCAGTTAGACCCTTTACCCCAGTCTTCAGCAAACTGTTGATCAGATTCTCTGGTATACCACATAACCCAAAACCTGCGTTGGAAAATACCAGACAAATAATAATTACAAGACATAAAAAAAAAAAAAAGTAAAAAGCAGCAAAAAGCAGTCACTGTGTGAAAGGTGACGTATCATGAGTCGAACTTTCACCTAGTATATCTGGAACATGTCAAATTTGTGGGGCAAATAAACACATGATGCTGGTCTCTTCAACAATTACAGATCACACACACACACACAGAAACCCAAAGTCCAAGGGCCTTGGATGACGCCATGATATTCAGCTCCTTTACGTGCATAGGCCAATAAGATGCTGTACGAGGCTTTCAACTATTTACTTGAATACTATTTTTGAGATTAACATTTTATAGGAAAATAAAAAAAGTTTGGATTATTATTGTTGTTTTTTTTAAAGATCGGCAGAAGGTTGAAATCACACATCGTTTAAGCTACCGCACCCCATCGGCGGTTAAACACCTTGGAGGACCCTGGCTCTTTTCCCCTCGAGCGATGATCCCTTTATAATAACACATTGATGACTGCTGAAACAGAGATCTAGCCAAACCAGAGAAATGTTTTTACAGAGATCAGCTGAAGCTCTTAATGAATTTCGATGCAGGAAAAAAGGAATGGAGTAGAGCCTTGAACAATGGTTACAATAGTTTTCATAAAACACTAGGCACACCCTCACAAAAGGGGCTGAGCACAACCTCACATCAGTAGACTAGGCTAGGTTCACACTGTAAGTCTTGATGTTCAATTCTGATTTTTTCCTGAAATATGTTTTTTTTTTTTTTGAGGTAGTCGTTCATACTACTATTAAATGCGGCCGTGATCAGACTTCTGTCAGAACGGTTCAAGACCGCAAAGTGAGCCGCGTGCGCAGATAAGAGCAGGAGATGTCACACATAAGCGCACTGTTTGCGGAAGTATTGTTGAATTGTTTCGAGAAGTGTTCAATAAAATTTCATGAAATAAATATAATGATACAATAAAAAAAAAAAAAGATAGAGATCTCTCCTTGTTATTAGAAATCTGTTGTGCAATGGGAACCAACAGTATTAAGACCACATCATAGCAAGACAAAGTAAGGTAAGAAGAAAGCAGCACAGACATTAACAATGGACTTTTAAGGAGCGCTAACTGCTACTGCTGCATGTGGATGTGTAGTGGGAGGCAGGAGAGTCACGTCAAAGCCGGATAAAGCACGACATGATCGTACAGACAGTGTACACTTTGAAAATATCCAATACGTATCTGAATTAGTACCACATATGGAAGAGGTACAAATTCAATTCAATTTTATTTATATAGCGCCAAATCATGAAACATGTCATCTCAAGGCACTTTACAAAATCAAGTTCAATCATATTATACAGATTGGGTCAGATTATACAGATTGGTCAAAATGTCCTATATAAGGAAACCAGTTGATTGCATCAAAGTCCCGACAAGCAGCATTCACTCCTGGGGAACCGTAGAGCCACAGGGAGAGTCATCTGCATTGTACATGGCTTTGCTGCAATCCCTCATACTGAGCAAGCATGAAGCGACAGTGGGAAGAAAAACCACCCATTAACGGGAAAAAAAAAACCTCCGGCAGAACCGGGCTCAGTATGAACGGTCATCTGCCTCGACCGACTGGGGTTACAGAAGACAGAGCAGAGACACAACAAGAGAGACAAAAAAGCACAGAAGCACACATTGATCTAGTAATCTGTTCTACATTAGATGGTAATAGTCGGTGATCTGTCCTCCCTGGATGATTTCACAGTCAACAGAACGTCAGACCAGGTGTACCTACTATGAAGAAAAAAGAGAGAGAACAAAAAGTTAAAAGCTGAAATGACAACAGTCATTTCAATGTAATGCAATGCAAATCTGGAGAACAGTAGACTGGAGAACAGTAGAAATCAGTAGAGTGAGAAAAATAGGCCCTGATGTCCTCCAGTAGCCTAAGCCTATAGCAGCAAAACTATAAAGGTAGCTCAGAGTAACATGAGCCACTCTAGTTATAAGCTTTGTCAAAAAGGAAGGTTTTAAGATTAGTCTTAAAAGTAGACAGGGTGTCTGCTTCACGGACCAAAACTGGGAGTTGGTTCCACAGGAGAGGAGCCTGATAGCTAAAGGATCTGCCTCCCATTCTACTTTTAGAGACTCTAGGAACCACCAGCAGACCTGCAGTCTGAGAGCGAAGTGCTTTGTTAGGAACATACGGAGTAATCAGAGCTCTGATATATGATGGAGCTTGATTATTAAGGGCTTTATACGTTAGAAGAAGAATTTTAAATTCTATTCTTGATTTAACAGGAAGCCAATGAAGGGAAGCTAAAATTGGAGAAATATGATCCCTCTTGTTGATTTTCATCAGAACTCTTGCTGCAGCATTTTGGATCAGCTGAAGACTTTGAACTGCATTTTGTGGACTTCCTGATAGTAAAGAATTACAATAGTCCAGCCTTGAAGTAACAAATGCATGGACTAGTTTTTCAGCATCACTCCTGGACAGAATGTTTCTAATTTTGGCGATATTCCGGAGGTGAAAAAAGGAAACTCTGGAAACCTGTTTAATATGGGATTTAAATGACATGTCTTGGTCAGATTTTTATTTTGTGTTTAAGTGTTCTCTACTCCGAGATAACCGACCTTTCCCTTTATCCCTCCCAGCCTAGGAAGGACATCTGTGTCAGATACAGTGTACAGCTATATCTATCGGCCCAAACATTTACAGACACCCTGTACTAATACTTGGATTAATGTTTCTTAGAAAACTAGAGAGAAACCATTTGCTTTTTCATAGCCATCAAAAAGCGTTTTGCATGACTTTAGCAGGATATTTGATCACTCTTCAGAAAGGCTGAATTAATTGACATTGAATCAGAAAAACTTTATCAAACTCACGAAGGGCAATTCATTGCAGCGACCCGGCCAGACATACACAGAAAAACAGACAAGTATGTGCTACAACCTTTCATACACAATGGTCAGAAATGCAAACAAGACACTTTAGTCAAGTCTAAGAAGCTAATTGCAGAAGGTATAAATGATTTAGAATAACGAGTAGTTTTGATCATAGGCGTATAATAACGCCGACCTGAGGGCATTAAAAGACTAAAATATATCAAAACAATTGGTCAGTTTCTCGGCCAAGACTTCGCTTTCAAAATCAATCTCATTTCAGCAGCTTCATGTTACCCCATTATTCATCAATTCAAACCCCGTTTAAATGTGTGTTCGGCATCATTGTCCAGTTGGAGCACCGTACTGTGTCAAAGTTTCAACAGTATGGATGCTGATCGCCCTCTCAGTCCATTGTGGACAGTTTGGGTCAGATGATCGACAGCACGTGTTGCTTCAATGAAACAAGGATTCTAAGCATACTTCAGGTTGTGGAATGGATAACGCATGCTGTTCATAAATTCAAACTTGTGCATGTAGTAACTGCAGTTATATGTTGTCTAACTATTGTTAAAAAAAAAACGTAACCGTTAAATGACCAAAATTAAGATGGCCTTTATGAATCCGATGACTGAACGCAAACTTTTGACCCAAACGGTGCGTCAGCATTTATAGGCAAGGCAAGGCAAATTTATTTGTATAGCACATTTCAGTACAGAGACAATGAAAAGTGCTTTACATGATTAAAATACAGGAAAAAAACCAGAATAAAAGCAAGTAGGAATAAAATCTAGAAACAAAATAGAACTTGGAAAAATAGAAACTAAAAGCAAACATTAAAAACAGTTGGACTACAAAGTTCAACTAATGATGTTTCGGTAAAACAGTTTAACTGGAACAGTCGAAGGCAATCCTAAACAAATGTGTTTTTAATCTTGATTTAAACATTTATAGAACTGCTTTAAATGAGACTTCCCTCATACACAGCTGTGACGCAGTGGGAAATGGCCAACAATGTCACTCCGAGCTTTACTATAAATAAGAGCTGAGGAATTTGGTCATGCTCAGTGTTTCAATGTTAATCAGCCAGCATGCTAAAGGCAATGCCCCCTTCATAATCAAGCTGCCACAGCACAGATACTTTCCGTTTTGATTTTGCTGTACTGTACTTGGGTGGGAGAGGAAAAAGTTGTACACAAGCAAAGTCATTCTGTAGCTGTGGCGTTTCTTTTTCGAAAATGCCAAATATTACCTCCAACCAGAATTGTAGCTCCATTAGGAATATCCTTTATGGCGTCCGTTGGATCCGAGTAGAACTGTGAACCTCTAACGCTGGAGGTGGAAAAGTAGCAGCCGCAAGTCTGCAAACAGAAGAAGAGGGAAGGAGTTAGGTAAATGGACACAACTAAAGGTGCACATTATGTTGACGTCATTATTGCAATGTCAATGTGTGCAATACCACAGCTGCAAAGGACCCCAACTGCATGCCAGTAGCATGGGTCCATCTCAATGAAATTAGAATATAATCAAAAATGTAATAGTTCCATAATACATACATCATGCATAAATATGACCAACTAAGCTGTATTAGTTTCATACAGATATTTAGAAAGGCATAGCTTTATGTTTTAAATGGCTTTAAGCTTTTAAGGTTTGTACAGTAGCTGGAAAGGTGCTACTGATCAACCACGCAAGGTTAGATTGTAATCAGACACAGATAACACATATACGCTCTGCAAGAACTCCTGTGTAGGATCAAATTCAGGTGCACGTTATCCCAAAGAGAAAAAGAAAAAGAAAACTGTTCGCGATAGTTCAGACTCTGTAAGCGATCTAACTTTTGCATACATTTAAAACAACAGTTCAAACACAGACCTTGCTGAGCAGCTGACTAGCGGAGTTAAATCTGGCTCCGCAATGACCCGCGAGGTTTTTCAGAAGTAAACTTTCGGCTCTGCAAAATGCTTTGAGGGTCGCCATCTTTTTCTTTCCGCGAGGGTCAGGGAAACGGTGCGGCAGGCTAAAACGTCGCTGGATGTGGCTACTAGCCCCAATGGCTCGTCGACATTAGTCGGTGTCCTTAAGCGCGTTTCACAAAGGGGGTGTTTTCAAAGGCACGGCCTCCTCGTTGCATTAACCCTTCCGCCGCCGTTTCTCCGTTCGCACAGGGAGCAAAATGTACGTTAATTCAGCCTGAGCGTCACGAGACAACGTTACAAAACGCATACCCTAATACATTTGCGTTTATGAACTTTGGTTTTAAAAGCGTCTTTTTTGGGTTTTATTTGCACAAGGCGCACCAACGCGTATGAGAAACCACATAGACATAGACAGGGTAGAACCTGCATGAGCGTACTCAACCTTGCCACCATATTGTGAGTGGTGATTTTTATGGCGGCATGCATACATTTCTGCAATCCAGTTCTGAGACAGTAAAGGGTTACAAGTTTTACTGTGGGGAAAAACAACAGAAATTACACCTATATGGCCTTCTCTTCTCTAACCCCCAGTCGGTCGAGGCAGATGACCGTTCACACTGAGCCTGGTTCTGCTGGAGGTTTGTCCTTCATGTTAAGGGGAGTTTTCCTCTCCACTGTCACTTCATGCATGCTCAGTATGAGGGATTGCTGCAAAGCCATTGACAATGCAGATGACTGTCCACTGTGACTCTACGCTCTTTCAGAAGGAGTGAATGCTGCTTGTCAAGACTCAATGCAATCTGCTGAGTTTCCTTAGATAGGAAACATTTTGACCAATCTGTATAATAATCTGATCCAATCTGTATAATCTGATTCAATTTGACTTTGGAAAATGCCTTGGGATGATATGTATAATGAATTGGCTCTATATAAATAAAATTGAATTGAATTGAATGGCCTCCATAGACATAGATAGATAGACACTGAATTTTGGGTTTCGATTTTCTGTAAGCAATATAAAAATCCCAAGAAAAATTGGCCTGAAATATCACGTTATCAATCTACTGTATATAGCCTAATATATGATGATTACATGTAAAATAAGATACCAAAATGTTGAACTTTTCCACAATATTCTAATAAGAATAAGACGAATAAGGCATACATAAATTTTGTTCTCAGCAGAAGATGACGCTTGTCAGAAATGGTAGAAGCAGGTCAAGATGTAAATTAAATTGGACTACAAACTTCAACATTAACATTCAAAGGCAATTCTAAATAGATTTTTACCTTGATTTAAAGGAACTCATCATTCAGCACTGTTACAGGCTTCTGGGAGTTTGTTCCAGATAAGTGGAGTATAAGAACGTGCTGCTTCTCCATGTCTGGTTCTGGTTCTGGGGATGTGTAGACTTGGACAGAAGATTTGAGTGGTACGGGGTGTGGGGATGGGTGGGTGTTTGATGCTCTGACAACAAGTCTTTAATATATTTTAGCGATTCAAAACCAGTTAAATCGATTTCACTAAGGTTGGCAGATTTGATCAGTCCAGCTGAACGCAAACTCAGCAAAGCAATGTGATAGCTTAAGTGAATGGTGTTGTGTTTGCAAACAAATATACAGAACTCCTGTGGAGAAGTTTAAAATTAAATTGAACAATATAGGCTGTCTGAGTATTAACTGGGTGATGACTCAAACAAAAAGCTGCTAAAATTCAAAACATGACGTAGCCTCCTCCCACTATGAAGCTTCATCTTTAATTGGGGTCCCTCCAAAAAAAAAGTCCCAAGAAAATACATCTTCACTGCTTTATCTTGGTGAAGATTCTCAGTTATCCAGGTCAAAAAAATAAAACAACTGGACTTCTATTCTGAAGCTGAAGTTCTAACGAGGCCTCATCAGCAAGTTTATAAAGCTTGGAACGCCACACTACTCCAGACATTTTGAGAAAGCTTCCTGGATGGGAAAGTGAAACGTCCTCAGCTTCAGAATAGAAGTCCAGTTGTTTTATTTTTTTAAACCTTTTTTTTTTTTTTTTGATTCTTCATTGCTTTCCCACGTTAACTTGCCACTCACAACATGGCGCACTCTCTGACGTGAGATTCCGGTCTACGTTTTGTTCGCACTGGCCAGCGCAGGCGCAGCGGCGTTTACTCGTTCTACGTCTATGCGACTAACCACCTGCTCACGTGACGTACACTTCACGTAGTCATGGCAGACGACTACAGGCGACAGGATTTTGAGTTGGAGAGGAGAATATTTGAGCTAGACAACAAATGTGCATGTCTCCGAGCTGAAAAGCAAGGTGCGGATTGGCCATACCGTTCTTTTCTTTTGTCTCGTTTTGTGAATATCCTGAGTATTCTTTTAAGAAGAGAAATGTGTTTTTTTTCCCCCTTGGTAGTTTAGCAGACAAGCTAACCAACGAACGTTAGCTTGCACCCATAGCAACAACTGATGTCTGAAACTATGCGGTTTGACAGCTCATTTCCTGTTATTTTTAACTTACCGGTGGCTCAGTAGCTTCATAATGGAGTTTATTGTCTAAGGGGTGGTTTGTTTTGTATTTATTAATTTATTTTTGTTTGTTTTGTGTTTATGTTTGTTTTTTTGTTTTTCAGTTAACGGCAAACAGCGAAACATTAGCTCCAAAATACAGTTGACATATGTTTATTTTTGAGACTGGTGCTTTTTATATCAGGTTTACAAATACGTTGGCGGAATTATTGTTGTTTACTTTAGGATTTAAAGCCAGCTTTCCGTGTGTACCTATAATATGACTGCAAACCCTTGAATGACTTAGTATAAATTAGCTAACCACAACATAACCCCCCAATACTAATCACTGCGACCTCCATGCTAAGAAAGCCTTTTAGAGGTTGTTGCTTCTCGGGGTTTCCATGCATCCTTAATGTTATGTCTCACTTGCGAATACTAACTTTGCTTTTTGTCCCCCTCTTTCTTTTAACAGATGACGACTATTTGCAGAATGCTTCTACCATACTAGAGAAGTTGAAAAGCTTTTACAGACAAGGAGGAGAAAGCTTCAACCTGTCCAAGCTGCTCCAGGATTACACACAGGTTTTTCTTCACTCAGCAACCCATTTTTGCCACTGACGATGAGTTTGAGTTCAGACTGCTTGATATTTTTTAATCAGAATCCTGACAATATTTATCACATTTAACCTGCATGTACTTTGCCTTTTGGTTAATAGATCCATTTTTTTTCTGTATGTTTCTAAAATGGTCTTAAATGCAGTTTTGTTTCAAAAAATATTTCACAAGGGCTGCATGGTGGCACAGTTGATAGCTCTGTTGCCCTGTGGCAAGAAGTTCCCAGGTTTGGGTTTCCCCCCATCCTTTGTGTTCGGTGTTTGCATGTTTTCCTGATGCATGCTTGGGTTTAACATGTGGATCTCTGGCTTCTTCTCACTTTCCAAGAATATGAATGTTGGGTAAATTGATCTCTCTAAATTGCCCTTAGGTAAGCTTGAATGATTTTTTTTGTCCCTTGTGAGCATCTTTGTGCCCCCTAAATGGACTAGGGACCTGTCCAGGGTGTGCCCTGCCTCTTGCTCGTTTATTGCTGGAAATAGGCACCAGCTTCCTCCATCGGACGGACCTTACTGGAAGAGAGGATGAATCCTACATTTTGTGACATCAGTGCCCCTTCTTTTGAAATCCAGCACATTACCTTTTTCTCCTCTTGTTCCACAATTATCAAAACCTTTCAGCAGATTGTTTATATTCATTTATTTATTGTCAAACAATGTGCATAATTTAAGCAACACACGTCATTAGGCATGTCAAAAAAAGTGGTTTGGTTGTAATTATTACAAATATTCATAAATATTCATTAGCGCAGAGAAAAGCTATTTGCTCGGTAAAGATATTGTAAGAGGAGTTCTTTGTTATTAGAAGCCCCTGTAAACTCATGTTTGCTCACATTTAGCACCCACTATTATTTTTGAATACGTCTACTCTGTGTGTTGAGTTAAACTAAACGGCAGCAGATGGGTGAAGTTGAAAGTATTCCTTTTCTGACAAGGATCCAAGCTTTTATCTGCAGCCACTCTTCTTGAAGTATAGATGGTGTAAAACTATTTTTGTTTTGCAGCTGATCTAAGAGGAAAATCCAGGGCATCATTAAAAGGGGATTTAAAGTGAAACGCCATGGTGATCTTCCATGTTGCAAACCTTTTATGAGATCTCAGATCCCTTTTTTGCTGATGGTACATTAATAGCATTGGACCTTTAGTTCAAAATACATGATTTTCCCCATTTTTTTCTAGATAAGACAAAGTGAGTAGTCAGTGGGAGGTTTTTATTAAAGCGAAGAATTAAGTCGGAAAGCACCCTTGACAAGGTGTAGTAAGCGAACCGTGCTCTGAAAAATTGAACGGTGTCTGTCTCAAGCTACCGATAGTTGTGCATCTGTTTGCCACACTGGGCTTTCAAGCTTTACAGTTGATTGCATTTTTTTTTTGTACCAGAATTTGAACTTTTATTTCCCCGTTGTTTTATGCGTGGATCTGTGTTTATTTATCTTTTCCTGTGTAGGTCATTCTTGACATCACTTTTTATGAAGAAAATCAACTGGTGGATCAGGAATTCCCTGAAGACTCCGCGCCATTTAAGATCCAGCAGCTGCTGCAAGACCTGACTGAGCCAGAGGTTTTAGTGGCGAGGCTGACACCAGGACAGGAGGTGGGCATGGTTCTCAGAGGGGTTAATGCTGGAGTCGGTTATTCTTCTCTGCAAATAGAAATCTCAGGTTGAAGCATTCTGAGTTTAGATTTTATTGAGTTAATCTTTCACCCTTGCACACTACATGCATATATGTGGTTTGATACCATCTGTTCTGTCATTATGAAACAGCACTATTCATATCTTTTGGCCTCTGATAGGTGCAGTCTGTGTTGGGCACAGAGCTGTTGGAATGCCTTTACTGGAGACGTGGAGCTCTGCTGTACATGTACTGCCACACCCTTCATCAGCGAAAGCAATGGATCAAGAAAAACAAGGACACATTCATTAAGGTACCACACTGCAAAATATACAGTGCCTTGGAAAAGTATTCATACCTCTTGAACTTTTTCCCATTTTGCCACAGACACTTTAGAAAGTCAGTTCAATCAAATAATACAGACAAGTTGGTTAAAACGTTTTCTATCTAAGGAAACTCAGCAGATTGCATTGAGTCATTGACTTGCAGCATTCACTCCTTCTGGATGAGCATGTAGTGGCAGTCGACAGTCGCCTGCATTGTGTCACTGACTGTGGAGCAATCCCTCATGCCCAGCATCCATGTAGCAACAGTGGAGAAAAAAAAACTGCCCTTTAACAGGAAACAGCCTCCAGCAGAACCAGGTTCAAGGCAAGGCAAATTTATTTATATAGCACATTTCAGTACAAAGACAACACAAAGTGCTTTACATGATTAAAATATAGGAAAATAAAACAGAATAAAAGCAAGTTGGAATACAATGTAGAAACAAAATATAACATGGGAGAATAGGAACTAAAAGCAAATATGAAGAACTCAGGCTTTCAGAACTTTTACAGTTTTCTGGAAGTTTGTTCCAGATAAGTGGAGCATAGGAACTAAATGCTGCTTCTCCGTGTTTGGTTCTGGTTCTGGGTATGCAGAGTTAACCTGACCCTAGCCAGATGTATGTCCTTTTTTCTCTGTCGTTCTCACAGCGTCACGGGTTGGCTTCGGTGTGAGTGGTTGAAATAGCACGTCGATAAAGATGACAGACAAGTGGCTTATCCAATCTTATGCAAGGATTTTTGATAAGGCCCAGCCTTCTGAAACACCATTCCTATGGATCTGTCCCAGATGGATGAGTGAAGCTAGGCGGAGCGAAATCTATCTGGCTAGGGTCAGGTTAATTCAGAGTAGGCTGGAGCCAGAAGACCTGAGTGGTCTGGAGGGTTGATACACTGATAACAAGTCTGTGATGTATTTAGGTGCTAAGCCATTCAGGGATTTATAGACTAACGGAAGTATTTTAAAGTCTATTGTCTGAGATACAGGGAGCCAGTGTAAGGACTTTAGAACTGGGGTGATGTTCTCTACTTTCAGCCACTTAGGTTCAGCGTGAACACACAAAAAGGGCATAGAAGCACTGATCCAGGAGTACTTTCTATGTGAAAGAAAAGCAAAGAATGGTGCCAGGAGTAGCTAGGAGAAAAACACAGCTAAACAGATAAACTCCAAGCTAGTTTTCAAATCTATAGGATGAAAGAGAGCACATTCAGTTAGTCGCAGTCGGGGCTGGGCGATGAATCGATTTTATCGATTAATTCGAATTGGCAATTATGGAATTTTTTTGTTGTTGTTTTTTGCCAATGCACTTATGGGCTTTCATAAAACCTAAACAGTCCTGAAAGAGGAAATTGTTTTGGTGATAACATACAGTGTTGAATATATGTTTCAGACAAGGGCGTAGGTTTGATTTCAACTTTGGTAAGGACACTATTGGTCCAAAGATTCATTGGTCTGACGTCATTGGTCCTACGCAATACGCATGCTCCTATTTTCTGATGCTTGAATTGAGCGTCAGGGCGTGTTTTGTCTGGTCTAAAGAGAAAAGAAGCATCTCTTGCTACATTTATGCAAATTTTATAAGTACTACACACACTAGATGCTGTTTGTCAATGTTTAAAGCATCATCGGCTCTGATGAATGTCGAATTGGGACTTTTTTCCACTTTGAAAAGGTTTGCATTTGAACTTACCAGCGACAAAGGCAGACGGTAAATTTGTGCCTATTTAACCAAATATAGTTAAAATTTGTCTGTGGATATATCCTGTATTTTCTTTTGAAGGTATAGAAATGCGCAGAGGTAAACCCATATTTTTTTAATTAACATACTCTCTATGTATCATAAAACACAGCAAAATAATACATTCAAGGGACTGCATATAAATGTATTGTCTTTACATCTGCACTGGAACTAGAAGTGTAACTGACACTGACGCCATTTCAAATATTTACTTTGTTTAACTTTCTTGTGTCGCGGTGCACGTTCACGTGTACGAGCTCAAGTTTCACTGGTCGCTTTGCTGGAGTAGGGCAGGCGACTGTTGCCTCATCGCTAAAGTTCCATAGGAAATGAATGGAGAGGGAGCGACGTTGCTCCCCGTGTGTCGAGCTCACCCTGCGGTGCAGCTACGATAGCGTAGCAGGGTTTGCACACTATTGCTACTTGTTCGACATCCGCTTCCGCGTACCCATAATGTTTCCACACCACTGAAGTGGTTTTATCTCTTTTCTACCAACGGCTCTCTTTTTCTGCCCATTATCTCGATGTTCATAGCCTTGCTCAACTTTCCAGTCTTGCTCCTGAAATTTTTATAACTCGCGCTGAAGGATATGAAACCGATTGGGGCTGTGGGGGCATAGTGACATGCAGGCAGCGGCGCTGGATTCACAACACCTAACAGCATGAGAGTCAACTAAGAAGGTACAAATTTCAATCATTTTGTTTTTAATGATCGTTGAAAACTCAAATCAAGATCAATAACCGGTAAATCGCCCAGCCCTACCTTAGTCGCTGTAAAGGTGTGCGGCGGGCATTTTTATTCACCACCTTTAATGCTGATGATATTGAATAAAACCAATTGCATTCAGAAGATACCAAAGGAGTATTCCACATGTGTGTTTAATACATGTGTGTTTAATAAACACAGCTGTTCTGTGAAGACCTTAGAGGTTTGTTGGACAACATTAGTGAACAAACATCAGGAAGACCAAAGAACACAGCAGACGGGTCAGGAAGAAAGTTCTGTAGACGTTTAAGCATAATTAGAGTATAAAACAATATTCTAAAAGCATGCCTGTAAACCTGCCAGGACATGATCATCCACCTTATGTAACAGGTCTGGCAGAGAGAGCTTTATATAAAAAGCTGCTAGTATCATGCTGTGGGGTTCTGCTTATTTAGTATGAACAAGTAAGCTGGATAGAGTTGATGGAGAGATAGATGGAGGAAAATCCTGGAGGATTCAAAAGAAATGAGGCTTGGGGTGACGTTCACCTTGTAGCACTTAGGCAGCTCTAAACATACAACCAGAGCTACTATTCAGCTCAGAAGTATTTTTTTATTGTGAGGATATTAAAATAGCCCTGTTGACATCAAACTTTAAACCAGCTTATCTGCTCCACTTTTCCAAGTTCATGACTGAAAATTGGTGTTTACAGAGGTTCTCCATCCAATCTGACTGACTGTTAGCTGTTTCGCAAAGAAAAAAAGAAAAGTCAGTCTCTAGAGGCACTGGTAGAGACATACCCCAAGGCTTTCAGCTGTAACTCCAGTGAAAGGTGTTTCTACAAGCATTGACCGAGGAGCGGCTGAATACTGTCGCCTGCCATTCTTTAAGATTTTTTTATTTGGAAATAAAAAAAACCGTGTATTTTCTCTCTATCCCTTCACAGTTGTCCTCCACTATGTGCGGAGTTTGCACATCAAATCCCAAATAAAATATGTTGAAGTTTGTTGCTGTAATGTGAAAAGCTCAGGAAGTATAAATCCAAGGCACTGTCGTTGGAGCATATTGATGAAATGTTCCTCAACTTATTATCTTGTCTCACAAATTTTGTCCATGTTCTGAAAAAAATGTCTAAAGTTTATAACATTTTCTCGGCATGCAATGTTAGGCCTAATGCACATTTTGACCCAGTGTATTCAGGAAGGCGTTCGGTATTTGATGCGGATGCTCCAAGTTAGAAACACAGTGAAGCTCAACGACGGGGTGGTTCTCCACGACAGCGCTACAGCAAGCATCTTATCCGAAGGTAAATCTTGTCATCTCTGTATAATAAAAAAACTATTCTGCCTTTATTTTCTTCATACCTGTCACCCGTTTATGTTTTGACAGGCATTTTTTCAGACACTCACCTGCTGACAATGATGTACATTGGGGAAATGTGTTTCTGGGCTGTCAAGTATGAGGACTGCAGCGCTGACTCCACAGAACACAAAGAAGATGGCCTCCAGTTTCGGGACATCGGCACACAGATTCTTAACAAATATGTGCATGCCTGTGAGGGCCCCCTGCAGGGCCAGGGCTGGAATACAGAAAACGCCAAGGAAATCCTTAGTATTTTACAGTGAAATAAACTGTTCATGTGTAAACGTTACCATCAGGTGCAGATCTGAGTTCAGTGTTGAAATGTGTCAAACCCAAATAAATATGGAACCCGATGAATGAGGTGAAGTGTTGTAGAAGGTTAAAGAGGGGGCCATGCAGGGAGCGTATGGGAAGAAACGGTGTCTTTGGGTTATCTTGCACCAAAAGAACTTGGACAGAGCATGTGGATGAGAGTTTAGAAAGTACTGAGGAAGGAAAACAAAGGCTAAAAGACAGGATGCTCAATAATTTAATTATTTTCTGCTGACTAAGCAGATCTCATCTTGAATAGTGCTTGGAGCAGTTGTTTTGCTCTAAAAATGTTATAACTTTATTATTAATAGGCAGAAGGTATTTAAATAAAATGACTGTCTCTAATTTTTAAGATTGTTTGAGATTTAAAGATAATCCAGCAGGATGTGTGACATTGCACATAACATCTTATTTATTGTTTTGTTTATTTTTGAGGGGGGGTTGCCATTTTTCTCAAATGTTTTTAGACGTACCAGTTTTGGCCAATATGTGTGTATAAAATATACACATAAAAGGTAAAGCAAGGTGTTTCAGAACTGATGACCAATTTTTGAGTATGTTTAGGTGTGCTCATGCCATTTTTCTAATGTGTTTGCTGTTTTCCCGTGTCATAAAATACATTTTCCTTCCACTCCTCTTGGATGGCGTTAGCAGTGTAACCATTAATCCAGAGCCTGTTATTTAAAGAAGCAAAATCAGTTTTTTTATGTCCTTATTGACAATAAAGATATGATTTGTTTTCAGAAAAAACTTTACTTATCATATTGATGTCATTATTTTAAAGCAAATTCTCTTTTTGTCTTTGATCTGTTTATTATTATTATTTACGTAGAACTACATTACCCACAATGCTATACTACTGCCACTAACAAGGAAGTGAACGACATCAGGAAACGTCAACTTTGTTGTCGTTTGACACACCAGCGTCTGTTTCGCTGGAAGGAAAGTGTTTTCAGTCTCAGTTACTTTTAACCGCTGCGGCCATGGCTGAGAGAAATGGCCAGCTGAAGTCGGTGGTGATTCACAGCTTCAGGCGATTCAGGGAGCGATATTTTCCTGAGAAAGTCGCCAAAAACTTGGTGTCCGATATGGATCAAGAAGAGGAACACCTCGGATATTTGGACAGCTTACCGGTAAGGCGAGAAAGATTTATCGACTGTAGTAGTAGGGTGTTTTCACTAGAATTTGAAAAAAAAATTTTTTTCCTCCCTCATCTGCAGTGATTTACTTAGAGATTTTTCTTATTTTATTTTTTTTATTTGCAAAAAAAAAAAAAAAAGCTTATTGCATAAACTATATTGTAAAGTTCATTGACAAATATTTCATCCAAAAACCCTGTGGTCTTTTGTCCAGGAACCTTTTGACGTGAAAAAATCAGATTTATAACTAAATGATCATACAAACCTTTCGAATAATGGAGTATTATCCTCGCCCTAAAAGACGAAAACAACTAGTCTGAGGTGGTGATCAGATAATTGGGGGGAAAAAAACTATTATCTAACTATTATCTGATATACACAACATGATTAAGCCTCTGGCGTTCAAAATTTACACGAAGGCTTTAAAAAAATCCATGATACCATTGTTATTTCCAAGAAAAGCGGGGTAGTTTGCTAAAAACAGTAACACTCAAGTTGTCCCATCAAAACAATTTATATTCAATGCATGTGAAGACTAAATGTTGGGGAACTGCTGCTAGGAATAATAAAAGGCCAATTTAGCAAAAAATGTAAGTCACCAGGCCCTCCTTTATTTGGTCTTGATGAAACAAAAAAAATCGTTGGATTTATACTTTTGGGGAAAGAATCCATAAAATCCATAATTCATATTGACACTTTTTCCCTCCACTGACTACCTGCTGCTTTACAGAGATCAGGTTGTGGAGGTAACAGGTCCAGAACAGAAACCCAGACTTTCCTGCATCCAGGTCTTCTTGGGGATCTCAGGACACTTCCAGCCCAGAAAACCTCTGCAGGAAGCTGCCAAGGAGCGCTCCGGGTCAGATTCTCATAACCACCTCTGGAGATTCTCCTCCAAACTTAAACTTCTCACTCTAACCTGTAAGGGTGAGCCCAACCACCCTGCACCCGCTTGTATCCATGATCTGATTCTTTTTGGGTATGATCTATATCAACACTGACAAGGCTCAGATAAGGCACAGCTCCACCGGCTCTTATTGGCCGCACACAACACCGCTCCGCTCACTTTCGAGTGTTTAGTAAACTGATCAGTACATTGAAAGCTTCACTTTTGGGGCTACAAGACAACGCCAAAGCAACACCTGGATCATTGCTATCAAGATTCAAAGCCTTCTGTCCATCTCTTGCTTCATTTTACCATCAGTCGTGAGCAAGAACACAAGATACCTGAACTGCTCTTCAGGTAGCGACTGACTGTCGTCCTGTAGAGCAGTCCACCCTTTTCCTCTTCAGAACCATGGCTTCTAGTTATCGTGACGGCTTCACGCTCGGCTGAAGCCGCCACGATAACTAGAATCAACCAAAATCTTTAAAACAAGAGAAGAGAAATGTAAAAAATAAATAAAAAGGAGACCTTGAGGTTCCAAAGCCAAACTGCTTCCTCCCTAAGACCATACCTTGGTTTGCTGTCCAAGAAAAATCCAACAGGATTCAGGACAAATTTTATCCCCAGAGCCAACAAGTTCATCCTGTTCAGAGTCTCCTATCCAATGTCCTACATGAGAAGTCTGATCCTTTGATTGTTAGGATACATTTCTCTGCCTCCCCTTTTTTTTAAAAGCAGGCGCGTGTTCAGCGTTAAGCTAATGTCTAAAATATAAAAACAACACTAAGCTTATATCCTTCTTCTCAACAGGTGGACACACAATTCCTGATCATGACCTTTCTCTCTCCTGTGGATATCTGCAATCTGGGAGCCACCTGTCGATACTGGAGAGCCATGGTGAGAGATCCGTTACTGTGGAAATACCTCCTGTTGCGAGACATGCCGCGCTGGTCGTCCATCGATCACCTCACCATGCCCAACCTGGAGTTGCTGGATGCCCCGCTTGTCAGTGAACACGAAAGCTTGGACGACAGAGAAGAAGGAGAAGAGAGAAACAGGGACCTGAAGTTTGACTACATGTCTGAGTAGGTGTAGTTTTCTGATGCATTGCTTTAGAGCCAACTTATAAACGTTTACTCCATACATTTTTTTTTTTCAATGGCTGTTTTGTTTTGCCAGATACCTAAAAGGTTGTCCATCTTGCCGACAGCAATGGTTGCCCTCCCGACCAGCATATGAGCTTCTGACCTCATTTTTTCAGTACCTGGTGCCCTCATCTGAACCTCGTTATGCAATGTTTGGGCCTGGCATGGAGCAGCTCGATGTCTCTTTGGTCACGAGGCTCATGCATGCCCCCGATCTGTTACCTGTGTCCGGTACTCCACACAGACAGATAAATGGTAAGGCAATGCTAAGTTTCCGTTTTTTGGTTTGTTTATTGTGTTTGTAGCTCCGTTTCTACAAATAAATAAAATACTACAGTCGTGTTATACTTTAATTGTGCCATTCTGGTTCTTGAATGTAAATTATATTCTGAATCAAAGACTATTCTTAAAGAATAGCACCTGAAAACCTTTATAGGGGACATATCATGCAAAATCCACTTTTAGCCCTTAAATACATTTTGTTTTTCGCACTTGGAGTCTTTAGGGGTGCTGAAAAGTCGAATGTAATCTGTCCAGGAGGTGCATAGATATCTTTATATTCCGTCTGTGTCATATTTTTCAGTCCGTTCAGTTTTTAGCTATTAGGTTTTTTTCTTTGTTTCTCACAGTAGTTGCTGCGGAACTGCTTAGCAAGGATATAGACTTCCAGCTTACCAGCCATTTTTATCTCTGGGAGCTTGTCTGCTGGATTTGGATCCGGACTTTGACTGGGCCATTCTAACACATCCATATGCTTTGCTCTAAACCGTTGTATTGTCGCTTAGGCTGTATGTTTAGGTTTGCCATCCTGCTGGATTATGAACATCTGCCCCAGTTTTAAGTCTTTTGCAGCCTCTGATAGGTTTTCTTTGGGGATTGCTCCATATTTAGCATTTCCACATTCCCATCAACTCTGACCAGCTTTCCTTTCCTCGCTGAAGAAACATATACCCACAACATGTTGCCAGGTCTGTGTTTCACTGTAGACATGTTGTGTTCAGGGTGATATACAGTGTTACATTTACATAGTATATTACATGTAGTGGGTCAAAAAGTTTGTTTTTGACCTAATTCGACTGGTGCACCTTATTTCACTTATTTACCGTATCCCCTCTATGGTCTGTAGAAAACTAAATAAGACATCTTGAGAGTTGCTTTGAGCCTATATTTTTTTTCTTATCCTCTTTAAAGTTGAGTTTTATAAAGGGCATAATGGCTGCCCAGCCAACATATTCTCCAACCCAAGCTCTGAATGTCTGCAGCTCCTCCACAGTTACCCTAGGGCCTCTTGGGGGCTTCTCTGATTAATCCTCTCCTGTCTCGGCTTGTCAGCTTTGGTGGACAGCCATGTCTACCTTTGCAGTTTTGCCACACCCTTTCCATTTTCATATTGGTATATTGAGCCGTGTTCAAAGCTAGAGATTTTGTTTTAGAACCCAACCCTACGTTAACCTTTCCACTGCGTCATCCCTGATCTGTCAGCTGTGTTCCTTGGTCATCATTGTTCACTGATGTTCTCCAGCAAACATCTGGGGTCTTCACATGAACCTCTGTGCTTTTACTGAGACAAGATTCTTAAAACTTTGCGTTCTTCTTTGAGTTAGTCTATAACCGAAAATCCAAATAAAATATGTTTATAGCACTGAGTGCAACATCAGAGTCAGATCATCTCACTTGTAGGTGTTTTTGCCTACCACAAGGTGGCAGTATTAGCCACGTTCCCTACTAGTTACTCTTAACTAGGTTGCGAAATTAGTAAACAAACTCATGCCAGATGTTGTTGTTTTTTCTAGGTGTTGGCTCTGGGATTAGCTACCTGTTCAACAACCAACATAAATTTAACATTTTAACGCTGTATTCCACCAACAGGTAAGCTCTTTTTCTCCCCGAAGATGTCACTGTGTTGTGATTGCTTTCCTAAGTCGGTATGAACACAGTTACAGATATAATAACTTTTGTGTTTATGTCTGCAGGGCTGAGAGAGAAAAGGCGCGACTGGAGCAGCAGAGCTTCAGCAATAAGCTCTTCACCTTTGAAGGAACAGATGAGTCAGGTTATCCGGTGTTTACTCCTGCTCCTCAGGTGCAGAAGGTCTTCCAGGAGGTGGATGGCTTCATTTATGTTGCCAATGCAGAGCCTAGAAAAGGTGGGAGAAAACGGCTATTTTTTTATTGCATCGTTTTTCACCTTTGACCTTTCTTTTTGTTACATTGTTGGGTTTTAGATCGGTCGGCACTGAATAGCTCCGTGAAAAACATTTGTTCCACAGGTGACGGGGCGTCTGAGGTGGCCCAGGTTCGGGCTGTGCTGAATTGTGCTGGGGATTCTGCAGCTAAGCCTCTACTGGTGCTCTCCTGTGTCTCCCGAGAAGCGGAGGAAGAGAATGATGGAGCCAAATGTCGAACGCCCTGCGTTTATATGGCAAAGAGACTCTGCCTTCCTCAGCTGTCTAATCGCTGGATGGTAACCGGTTGATTCTTAATTGATTCCGAGTTTTCTACTGAAGTATCAGCATGTAGAACATTTAAAAAAAAAAAAATAATGTTTTCCTTTCAGGTGCAAGATACAGTGGCAGAATCACTGCTAGGTGTTCTGGATGGGATTTCCTGGCTTCTGAAGTCGTCTGGCGTCAAAATTTAGGGAGGATAAATTTTTTTTAATCCCAACACCATCAAAGGGAATTTGACCCGCGATCACACTGACACTTCATCTTCATGTCAATACGTACACCTTTATTTTTGTTACCTTGTGTGCACAGCTCTCTGATCCGCCAATGTCTTATTAAAGGAGCACTGCCGGTTGAGTTAAATTAAGGAGGTGAGCAGGAAAGAGGATAACTGGGAGTCAAGTGGGTTAACTAATGGAGATATTATTTTTTTAAAGGGTGTAAGTAAAGGAAATCCAGTTGGTCAGAAGGGCATAGAAACCTAACAGCATTATTTAGCTATAATTTTAAGAATACAAAACACTGATGCTGCACATGTATTACTAATCAGGGGGCAGAGAGGTACCGTGAAAAATAAGTTTTCACCTAGAAAAAGATTTGATGTCTTGTTGTTTTCCATATGAACACTATTTTTATATTTATTCCTCACCCCTAGATTTCATAGTTATGAACGTTTACCCGACACCATCCTGTGAAAGTCTCTTTCTCGGAATTTAAAATAAGGACGCCTTTAAATGAAAAGTTTGCACACAGCTAAAATAATACAAGCTATTTATTTAAAAAATGAAAAAGAAATGTGGCCTGATGATCAACAGGGAACACTAGAAACATTGTTTAAGCCAATGTTGTTGAACAAACACACACGCACACACACACACACATATTTGTGTATTAAATAAAGATCCGCAAAGAATTGTGTCCATGTACTTTGATTCCCATAAATATAAATCCACTGCAGCCTTTTGCCTTTTAGAAATCAGCTAATTTTTGAATGGAGACCGCCTGTGTCTGGTTTAATCTCAGTTCAGCTCCAACTGTTCTTTGAAGGATTTAAGGGTTCGTTAGAGAACAGTACTGAACAAACATGAAGACCAAAGAACACAGCAGGCAGATCAGAGATAACGTGAAAAGGTTAAAGTGCAGTTGGGTAATAAAACTATGTCCCAAGCATGTCATGAAGCACTTTTCAATTTACTTATCTAAAGATGGAGAAAGTGTGCCACCTAAACTGATGAGGCTAGGAAATGAGAACCTTTAATTGGGCAAGCAGCTAAGAAGCCCATGTTAACTTTTGAGGAGCTGCAGTGATCCACAGCTCGGGTGGGAGAATCCGTCTACAGTACATTTATTTGTGTCCTCCAGAAACCTGACCTCTATGGATGAGTGCCAAGATTTGTTGAAAACAGCCCAAATAATTCCCATCTGTAGTTCACCACAAGCCACACAGGAGAAAGGTTTCTCTGGTCAGGCTAGACTAAAATGTAACTTTGGCCTCAGGCAAAGTGCTATGTGTAGCAGAAAGCTTAATACCCTTAACACGCCATGCCCACCCTAAAGAATGATGGAGGCAGTAGGATGTTTAAAGTATATTCAAGTTTTTACAAAAGCTGCGCCAAACTTATCTTTTCTAAAAATGTCTTCCTTTCCTTCCACTTGCCTATTCTACACAATTCATGTTCTACTAAAACACCTTTAGGTTTTTGGTTATTTTGAGTCAAAATGTGGAAAACTGTAAAGGAAATGAATAATTCTTACTGCGTATCAGAGGACGTGGACACTTGTCTCCGTCTATCCAGCATCTCAAATCCATAAATCTTCTGCATAACTATTTCACCTATTATACAGCTCCTCCCCGCAGGTTATACCAGTGAGTATCTTTAAAATGCTTTGTTTACTGTTGTGTAAAAAAAAATATCATGTATTATATTTTGATCTTTCAATGCCTCGGGCTTCTTTAAAATCTAAATCCATCATAGATGCATCACATACAACCTCTCCCTTAATGTGTTTAAAGTTGCGTTCCTGCCTGGATAATGGCCTCGTGTTTCACCTTTTTTCCCCCTCGCATCCACAACGGCGCTGCTCACACTTTAATGGCAACAATAGGATCGTTTCACCAGCATGCTCGGTATGACAAGATAATATGCTTCACCGACGCTCTTTTATTCTGGTCCCCTAGGAAACTGCAAGTCGTCGGCAAATGTTCTTCCCTCTAACCAACCCGTCCATCAAAAGGCAGTCATTTTCATACACATTTAGGTTTTGAACAAGATCATGATTGCTGCCATTTGGGTCCATTAGGCAAAGTTTAATAGTGATGAAGCGGAGATTGTTTTTGTGTGTGTGTCGTTTGTTTTTCATTGTTTTTTTTTCATAATTTATTGTCAGTAAATAAGGGAGGACTAGGCTGCTGACTGTGGGCATCTGTATGTAATTTCTGTGCTTTTAAGAGAGACAGGCAGACCTTTTCCACCTTCTGCTCTGTGTAAACAGGATGTCTTGCGTTTGGCCGTCACTTTGCAGCTGCTTACCCTCCTGGGTTCCTCTGCCTTTATTTGTGTGGGAGTGCACAGTTTACATGGGCTGGAGGATCACCTTGGATGACATTTAACACAATATTCAACTGTTGATCCTTTTTAGAGCAGGCAGGCATTGACATTGATAGTTACTGTGTGGATAAATATATGATTCTGTAATAATAATATGAACACATAAATTTTTTTTCTAATTTAACAACTTAACCTGAGCCTCGTTTTGAACTAATTGTGCTTAAACAAATACTGCAAGCAGTTACTGGGGGTTAAGTTGCAGATTCTTACCTGGATGTGTTCAAGGTCTGTTTACTAAGATTCCTGACTATGAACTATGAGCCATTCTCAACTGGTGAGCCGCAATGGTGCCTGGGTTTGGTGGGGGAGGGGCTCAGTCCATCTTTTGGATTGTTGAATGAGGACCAGACGTCCAGCTGAGTCCGGTCTTCTTAAGTCATGGGGCCCTCTAAAATGACAGGAAACCAAGAAAAAAGACTGACTGACTGACTCATGACGGATCACTGATCAGTGAGGTCTGGCGTAGCGTAAAAAAAAAAGTTGGACTCATGATCATGGATGCACAGTGAAGGATGCAAAGTTTTGCAAATACTGATTGTGAAAAGGTGTGGTCAAATTTAAGAAACGCAGTCTAAATATAAAGTGCCAGTCAGACGTCTACATGGACTGACCCTGGGCATGAATGTGGTTGAATTTGGGGCTTTTACTTAAAAAGTCTGTGAGTTTTAAAAACAGGAACTGTGTGCCATATTTGGAATTCATTCCAAATTAGCAGAGATTTACAATGATACGTACATGCGAGAATATAAACATACTGTCCCGCTATCGTTTGGATAAATGTTCCTAAGCAAGAAACTACAAGCTTTTTGTAGCCACCATGTAATATTTCAGTTGATTATTTGACCTTTTTCCTTATGGGAAATGTCAGAGCTCAATTTTCCGTTTGGTTAGAGCTCAATCAGGCTTTCATGTCGTGATTTTCTTGTGATTCTTTTATTTGGTTGTTTGTGATTTAATTTAAACTGTGTCGCACAGCTCTTTCTGACTGCGTCTCATAAACATGCCTTTAAAATAAAGTTTACCTACTAAGTTAGGTTAAAGCTAAGCAGAAAAATGCTGCTGTAAATCAGCCTCTCACCTATACTTGTCCATATCTACAAATTGGAGCAGTAAACAGTCTAAACTATGTGAAACTGTAACAAAGAAACCAGGCGATGACCCCATATTTTTCTTTCCACCTGGTACAGTGAGCAGGGTAGTGAGTGAGTTAAACAGTAAAAGTCACCAAGTCTCCAGAACAGCCATCAGATGCTATTTTTACATACCTTTTGTTTGTTTGTTTGGAAGCATACCATCAAAAATATATTAGGTATCTGCTTAATGCTATAGTGAGACTTAAACTGGAACCATGGGCTTTGGTATGGTGACCATTTGGCAACAAACGGTCCAGGTGGATGGAAACGCTGAAAAGCACCTCATGTCCACTGTTAGGTATGGTGGGGGATTTGTGACGCCGTTGACCTGATCTCCTCCAGTAGCCCTGGGGACTTCGTTAGACAATGTGGTTATCACAAACATCAAACGATACTGGGAGATTTTAAATCTCTAGGCCTATACTAGACAGCTATAACAGATCATCAACATAATTTCAATTTAAAACACGAGGCCAAATCAACACAGAAACGCTTCCCCAGAAACATAATTAAGCTTTTAAGCTCCATGCCCATCTCAGTCCCTAACCTAAATCATAACAAAACATGTTGAATGAGTAGAGGAGAATAGACTGTGGAGGGTGATGCATGCCCTGATATTTGATGAGTCACAACATACCAAAATAAGAAGTTTTAATGATTTATGAATACAATAGAGAGTCTATAAAAATACTAATTTGGAAAGACACATCAGAATTTTTTGAATAAAGATCCAGTGTTTCTGCTGCTGTGCGTTTGATGACAGCGTTATAGTCAGTGGTGATAACGCTCCAATATTGTTTTCATTTTGTAAACATGTCAGAGAAGCAGAAGGCATGTGATATGAGCAAACATACAAGTCCAGAATTAAGAAAGAAGTGATTGTTATTAATCTGATGAACTCGGCTGTAAGCAGATCACAGTCTTTCTACAACTTCTGTTTTTCACACCTCCGCCTTCTCTCTTCTTCGCTCTTCCTCTGCTAAGCTCTTCTTTTCATTAGACCTAAGTCCCTGATTTGTATTCCAAGATAACAGCCAAGATTAAAGTAGGTTTAGGAAAAAAACAGCATCATTTGCATGATGCATTCACCGATTAGGCAAAGCGCCCCTCTTAATTGTGTTGTTTTGCACATGGCCGAGTTCTCATGCTGATACTCTGTTGATCACATTCATCCCAAGAAATCTTTCCAATTCACTTCAATTTCCTCCCCACTTCACAGAGTCTAGTTTAGACACCCCACCCTCCCCGGCATATATATCACAGGTTAGGAACTGGTATAATGTTGGATTACGGTTGAGATTAACTATTTGTGAATCAGTTTAAGCCCAGTACTTGCTAAAAAAGCCACGTGAAGGACACGAAGCACGCATCGATTCCTCCTTATTTTCTCCGTGGTTGTTTCTTTCTGCGCGTGTGATAGAGACCCGCTTCTCCCTTTTCATCTAATCAAATAAGCATCGAGGGCTTGACACAGATGTAAATCGCCACACTTCGACGTGAAACCGCCCTAAATGCATTACAGCTGACTTGATGGGGTTGAGACAGAGGGCACTCCTTTGTTATAGGGGGGAGCAGAAAACGACAGCCGGGCAAAATTACATTGCTGAAGAAAGGCATGCTTTGGCAGAAAACCAATAATGAAAATATGGTTGTGACTTGTAAAGCCTGAAGCATGTTGGTTAGGTGGCTTGGACGTTAAAAACCAAACCACATTCAAAAACATGATGAAAAAAAATTCAGTTTGTTTGCCAGTCTTCATAAAAATAAAATGAGTTACCTGGAACAAAGCAAATACAGCTAAACAAAGCAGATTAAACACTCCATATTTAATTTTCTGCCCCTAATTGAGGCATACAGTGAAATTTGGTCTCATGACAAATTGTGCAATGCTTTTTTTGATGTAAAATATTTTATTTTCAGAAGACCATGATCTTACAGGGTGGCTGCTTTCTCATATAATTGATCTCCAAGAAAAATTTTGCTTAAAACAAGCAATAGGTTGAACCTCTAATGTAAATCAGTTCAGATGGACTGGTAACTTCTTTTTGTTTAATTGTTTTTTTGTAATTTCTTATTTTTTTTATTTTTTTGCAATCGTAGTTTTTAATGTATTACGTCCAAATAAAATAAAAAATGACCAAATGATAAAAATACACTTTTATTTTGTTTTTTGATTTAGATTTTTATTGGCATGCGTTTTAATTTTTACTGGTACTGCTACTCACACTCATTTTTAAATGAGCTCTGTGCTCTTCCATGAGGAGTGAATGCTGCTTGTTAAGACTCGATGCATCTACTGGGTTTCCTTAGATAGGAACCTTTTTGATCAGTTTTATTGATTTGATTGAACTTGACTTTGTAAAGTGCCTTGAGATGACATGTGTTGTGAATTGGTTTATTAAGAAAAGTAGAGCGAGTCTAGAGAAGGAAGCCATTCTGTCAGTAGAGAGTAGAATAGATTGATCCTTTAACTGTCGTTATCTCTGCCTGTCTGCACTGCTGCAGTCAAGCTCATACTGCAAACCTGCCTTCCACCCTTCATGAGCATAAGAAATTCTTCTTTGAGACCAGCCAGTCTCTCACCATACCCTTTCAGAATTCCTTCTATGATCGAGTTTTCTCTTTTGCAACAACAGGAGCCACAGTTTTTCGTCCAACTGGTACAAATTAACCAAGCCCTAAAGGCCTCCTTCTCCACCCTGATGGCTTTCATCGCCACTCTGGCTGCCACTGAGACAGTCACTGATAACTGGAAGCCACATCCACAATAGTGGTCCCGAACATGGTCCACTCAGATTCCACGTCCCCAACCTACCTCAGGATGTGAGGGAAATTCTCTTGGAGGTGTGAATTGAAGTTCACTCAGACAGGTTCCTCCACCAGGCGTTCCCAGCTCACTCTCACCACCTGTGTGGATCTACCAGGTTGGGTAACCTCCCTCGTCACTAGACCCTCTGGACTCACCTCCAGGCGGTGATCGTTTGACACCTCAGCCCCTCTCTTCAACAGAGTGCCCAAGATGTAGTGCAGCAGGTCTGATGGTGCAATTACAAAGTCGATCAACAACCTTTGGCCTAAATTGGCCTGGTACACATATGAATCACCTTGTGATCAAACACGGTGTTTGTCATGGACATTCTGTGCCTCACACAGAAGTCCCACAACAAAACACGGCTCGGGTTCAGGAACGCCATTCTTCCTAATAACGCCCCTCAAGGTAACACAGTCGTCCTCCACATGGCCATTAATGTCCGCCAGAGGAACCACTGCATCCCCATACGGCCATCCATCACAGCAAGTCATTCAGGTCCTGAAGAAGCATAGCAGCCCCCCTACTATCACCATCATGTTTGGCTGGATGTATGATGTTCTTATTCTAACATGCTGATTTACATCAGATGTAAAAAGACACATGCATTCCAAGAAGTTCCACTTTTGTCTTGTCAGTGAAGGAGGCTTTTGTGTTCTTTTGGGTCAGCAGGGGTTTATACCTTGAAACTCTCCTGTGGATGGTATTTTTAAACCAGCTCTTTCTTTTTGTCATGAAGACTCACCCTAACTAAGGTACGTAAGGTCTGCAGTGCTTTAAAGGTTGCTCATTTTCATAGATCAGCCACTCCTGGGGATTCCCCACTGTTCCTCTCTGTATCCCTTATCAGACTGCTAAATAGGTATCAGTGACTTTGTTTGTTATCAGTTCTTGAATTTCTATACATTAGGACGTAATGTATTGATTTTTTAGATCTTTTAGCATACTTTGTGTTGTCATCCAGGTTCTATCAAAATGAAGCTGGATGTTAAGCAGGTTCAGTCATGTGGCCAGTGAAGCTGAATCCAAAATATAACTAATCACAGTTAATCTGTGATTTAATATGAGGGATTACTTTTTCACTCCGAGCCAGGTTGGTTTTTTTTAATATTTTTTTTTCCATAATAAATTGAAATTCACTTTAATTTACTCTGGCTGTCTTTGTATAGCACAAAAAAATTGTTTGATGACATGAAACATTAATTTCAGACAAAGATGCCAAAAACAGAATAAATCTATAACGGCGTTGTACATTGCTTTATTGTGTAGATTTACTATGTAGACTATGTAGATAGGTAAGAAAAAACACAATGTAGCAAGCAAGGGAGGCAGGGGTAAGAGTGGATATGTGTGGGTTTTGGAGGCTGCAACAGAGAATGACAGATTTTCTCAGTAAGTTGATTTGCTTAGCGAGCTGAAAGTGGCGAGTTGCTGAGCTGGCCCCTGGCAGGGGACAGAGGATGGAAATTAGCCTAGATTATAATCCGGTATTTTGCAATAATTCTGCAGATTTGTATTTATACTATGTAAATGCATTGCCCCTTTTAAATAAATAGATACAAATACAAACCGCACAGAAAGTACGGCTCATTGGGACAGCTGGGAGCAAAACATGATTCCAGCACTCCAGAGAATTCAGTCGCATTGGTCTGTGGGTCAGGTGCATTGTTCCCTTGTCACATTCAATACTGCGTAAGGCCACATGATTGAGTAAAGGGGGGTGTAGTTCACTGCACACCCCCATGCTCCTCAAACCAGAGCTGTCTGGCACGTAACTCGCTTTTTAAAGGGGCTTCTGGGCCATTTAATGTGTGCTGATTAGTAGCAAGTGCTTCTCTGTGTCAAAATGAATGTCAAACTACTTTTTGAAATCAGATGAGCATCTTAAGGAAAGAAAAGTTCATTTACACAATAATTATGGGATGCCAGTATTTAAAGAAAAACAACAACACAATATCTGTAAGCTTGTTTTGTCACTCCAGTGGGTCGTAAGGGGAGACTTGCAGCGTTTATGTTGTTTTGTGTCTCATAAAGAGGGTTTTATAAGCACTGCAGTTTGAGGATTTAGGTAAGACAAGCCATAACTTTTGGACCTTGTAAATGAGAAAGGGATAGGGGGTATAAAAATAAAAAAGATGGCTCTCCTCAGTGCAGACAGGGCAATTGCATTTCCTCACCATCCCATCACAAATTATGTCAACGCCGAATCTGTACACTGGAAAGAGGGGTGGAGGGGGTGAAGAGACCAAAACCCACCACAAGCCCTCATCTCTGTGGCTGCCTGTTAGTCCATTTGTCTTGCTAAATACTTAGAATTTTTAGATTGTTCTTCAGATTATTTTTTTATTTGGTAGCTTTCAGCCTCAGACAACTATCTGCTCTCTATGTCAGGTGAAGTCAGTTGCAAGCAAATAGATTAGTTTTTAGCGATAAATAAAAAAAAGAACTGCATGTCAACTGCAAGCAGCAGCTGAAAGAAGTGCTCTTCTTTTTTTACGCTCACGTGTTGGGGCAAGGTCTCCATTCTGACCGATGGCTTTTGGGTCAGGGGGTGGACAGCTGCTGAAAGCTGAAATTGTGGGTGAGCCTCTGGTGGCATCAGATCGCAACTTGACCCTCCACATGAGCCCACTGAGAATGTAGTTTGTCCTGCTTCCTCTCAGCCTAAATGCCAACTAATTTTTGTTAACATGCCACCTTGCTTTGCAAAGGGCACTTTTGTTTTGTTCTGAAAAGAAAAGGCTGCATCCATAGCTGCAGATCTAAATGGCGTTACACTGCAAAAATGCATTTTAATATTTGTAATTAAGTTTATTAGTTTGTAATGTTAAATAGTGGCTAAATTCCCAATACTATAACTGTTTCTGGTAACAAATTGTACCAGAATATTTTTGCTAAAAAATATAACCAGGACAAGCAGCAGCAGTCAATAGCAACAGGTCCAAGACTCACAGCTGGTCCGTTCAGATTCCACACTAAAAGTTAGTTGCCTGAAGCTACTGTTTTAGTTTGACAATGCCAAGAGGAGGACATAGTGTAAAGGACAAAGAAACATCTACAGACATTATGGAGGAGGTTAAGAAATCCCGTCATTTTTATGTCACCTGACCTGGCAAAACACTGCGGCAAGAGCAACTGATTGGTTTAGTGAATAAGGTAGAGTAGACTAAAAGCTATGCAGACTGAAAAGGACACAACGATAACCATATTGGAGCAGAAGATGAATGGAGCAATATTCAAGAAGGGAAGATTTGGTTTTAACTGGTCTTGAAAACTCAACAGCGATCCTATGGAATTACTGCAAAGAGACCTCAGAGGACGTTCCACAAGAGGAGCTGTAGACTCCTGTAGATCTTTTTTTTTTTAAAGATCAATGATATTGTGCTGGTAAGATAGAATCAAATATTTTGACCTAGTGCATGGCTGTATTACTATGAAAGATTACATTTTCTTTCCTTATTACTTGCTGTTACTGAAGAGGTATGTGTATGGTTGGTTGATTATTTAAGGTTTTTCTTCTTTCTATTCCTCATTCATTGTTGTCTTTTTGTTTGTATTAGATTGGGTTTTACTGCCCCGAGTGCTCCGATGACCACGGGCACTACTGTTGTCTTCACCTTCCAGGCTCTTTCTAGGTCTTCCCTGAGCCCTTGGTATTTCTCCAGTTTTTTTCCTGATGTTTCCATCTCTCAGGATGGCCACATCGATCATAACAGCTGTCCTCTGCTGCTCATCAATGATCACAATGTCCAGTCGGTTGGCCATTACCATTTTGTCTGTTTGTATCTGGAAGTCCCACAGGATCTTAGCTCTGTCATTCTCCACCACCTTGGGAGGCGACTCCCATTTTGACCTGGGGGTCTCCAGTTGGTATTCTGAACAGATGTTTCTGTACACTATACCAGCCACTTGGTTATGACGTCCCATGTATTCTGTCCCTGCTAGTATATGTATGCATATATATATATATATATATATATATATATATATATATATATATATATATATATATATATATATATATATATATATATGCACTGCTCAAAAAATAAAAGGAAGACTAAAATAATACATTCTAGATCTGAATGAATTAAATATTCTTATTAAATACCTTGTTCTTTACATAGTTGAATGTGCTGACAACAAAAATGCACAAAAATGATCAATGGGAATCAAATGTATTAACCCATGGAGGTCTGGATTTGGAGCCACACTCAAAATTAATGTGGAAAAACACACTACAGGAAGATCCAACTTTGATGTGATGTCCTTAAACCAAGTCTAAATGAGGTTCAGTAGTGTGTGTGGTCTCCACATGCCTGCATGACCTCCCTACAATTCCTGGGCATGCTCCTGATGAGGTGGTGGATGGTTTCCTGAGGGATTGCCTCCCAGACCTGAACTAACGCATCCGCCAACTCCTGGACAGTCTGTGGTGCAACGTGCCGTTGGTGGATGGAGCGAGACATGATGTCCCATATGTGCTCGGTTGGATTCAGGTCTGGGGAACAGGCGGGCCGGGTCCATAGCATCAATGCCTTCATCTTGCAGGAACTGCTGACACACTCCAGCCACATGAGGTCCAGCATTGTCTTGCATTAGGAGGAACCCAGGGCCAACCACACCGGCATATGGTCTCACAATGGGTCTGAGGATCTCATCTCTGTACCTAATGGCAGTCAGACTACCTCTGGCGAGCACATGGAGGGCTGTGCCCCCCCCCCCAAAGAAATGCAACCCCACACTATTACTGACCCACTGCTAAAGAATTCATGCTGGAGGATGTTGCAGCAGCAGAACATTCTCAACAGCGTCTCCAGACTCACGTCTGTCATCTGTGAAGAGTACAGGGCACCAGTGGCCAATTTGCCAATCTTGGTGTTCTCTGGCAAATGCCAAACGTCCTGCACGGTGTTGGGCTGTAAGCATAACCCTCACCTCTGGACGTGGGCCCTCATACCACCCTCATGGAGTCTGTTTCTGATCGTTTGAACAGACACATGCAGGAAAGGAAGATGGTTTTAGAGTCCATGCATTTGTTACTTCAAGGCTGGACTATTGTAATTCTTTACTATCAGGAAGTCCACAAAATGCAGTTGAAAGTCTTCAGCTGATCCAAAATGCTGCAGCAAGAGTTCTGATGAAAATCAACAAGCGGGATCATATTTCTCCAATTTTAGCTTCCCTTCATTGGCTTCCTGTTAAATCAAGAATAGAATTTAAAATTCTTCTTCTAACGTATAAAGCCCTTAATAATCAAGCTCCATCATATATCAGAGCTCTGATTACCCGTATGTTCCTAACAGAGCACTTCGCTCTCAGACTGCAGGTCTGCTGGTGGTTCCTAGAGTCTCTAAAAGTAGAATGGGAGGCAGATCCTTTAGCTATCAGGCTCCTCTCCTGTGGAACCAACTCCCAGTTTTGGTCCGTGAGGCAGACACCCTGTCTACTTTTAAGACTAATCTTAAAACCTTCCTTTTTGACAAAGCTTATAACTAGAGTGGCTCATGTTACTCTGAGCTACCTTTATAGTTTTACTGCTATAGGCTTAGGCTACTGTAGGACATCAGGATCTAATTTTCTCACTCTATAGAGTTCTACTGTTCTTCAATTATGCATTACGTGTTGTCATTTCTGCTTTAACTTTCTGTTCTCTCTCTTTTATCTTCATAGTAGGTACACCTGGTCTGGCGTTCTGTTAACTGTGACATCATCCAAAGAAGACGGCTCACCCGCTATTACCATCTAATGTAGAACAGATTACTAGATCAATGTGTGCTTCTGTGCTTTTTGTCTGTCTTGTTGTGTCTCTGCTCTGTCTTCTCTAACCCCCAGTCGGTCGAGGCAGATGACCGTTCATACTGAGCCCGGTTCTGCCGGAGGTTTTCCTTCCCGTTAATGGGGAGTTTTTCTTCCCACTGTCGCTTCATGCTTGCTCAGTATGAGGGATTGCAGCAAAGCCATGGACAATGCAGACGACTCTCCCTGTGGCTCTACGCTTCCCCAGGAGTGAATGCTGCTTGTCGGGACTTTGATGCAATCAACTGGTTTTCTTATATAGGACATTTTGACCAATCTGTATAATCTGACCCAATCTGTATAATATGATTGAACTTAACTTTGTAAAGTGCCTTGAGATGACATGTTTCATGAATTGGCGCTATATAAATAAAATTGAATTGAATTGAAAAAATAGAGGCCCAAAAAGCAGCACGGTTAGGGTTATGGCAACTGGAAGAAGAAGTAAAAAGGAGGAAAGAATACCAAGACTAAGATTTGGAGATAGCATGCAGAACGTATAATTAATTACACACTTTTTTAACTACAAAAGCACAATACTGGGAATTGTGACCAATGTTGAGGGGATGAAACAATAGAACATCTAATATGCATATTACAGGTTGTATCTTAGATTTGTTTGTTTTTTGTTGTTGTTGCTATATTGTTAAAAAGGTGCAAATTACACACACCAATCTCAGATCCCTTTTTGCCTAATTAAATATGTAGGCCAATAATTCTTAGAAACTCCTATTGCAAATAATTGTGTGAGAAATCATTTATCATAGTCCCGAACCCTCCCATCCCCAGCCAAAACATAACCTTGGCCCCCCACTGAACCCTCAAACACAAAAGCCTAGCTCCGCCACTGCTCTTACTCTTTTCTATTAAGTTTCCATAAACTAGAGTGAACGAAGTATCACTCTTCCATTTTGTTATAATAATAATAATAATAATAATAATAATAATAATAATAATAATAATAATAATAATAATAATAGTAATAATAATAACACTGTTATCCAAACTTTCCCTCTTGCTACAGCCTGCAGCCATGGGAGCATTTTATTTTGGAGGTTTGACCCAGCAGCGTGGTTGAGGAACAGCTGTCCCCTCTGTGGTCCTCCTCTCACGGCAGACCTTCTCAGTCGGCGGAGGAGGGCGCCTCACCGCCGTTAGACACCCAAATACTTTCTCTCGGTATAGCGTCTGCGCGTCCCCCTTGAACGGGACTTGATGATGAGCGCCAAATAACACGAACACCGTCTGGGAGAAACGATCGGCCCCGATTCAGTTATCCGGGTGATGTGAAGAAAGAAAAAAAAAAGAAACCCGAGTGGAGAGATCTTTTTACGCGACACGGGCCGAAGGGGGAAGCTGCAGGAGTCGTGCCTGTTGGAGCTGGCCGCTGACCATGAAATGACCAACTTCTGAAAAAGTCGACCTGGGCTGTTCTTGCAGTTTCTTAGCTCGAAACTCCGCAGCAAGTAAGTTTTTCTTAAAGAGGGCGCAGCGGGTCGTGCTTTTCAGCGCTGATGCGCGTCTTGGACGCAGGAGTTGCCCCACTTTCCTTTTCTTTCACACACATTGTAAAGCTGCTCGTTGCCAAATCCTTTCAAGCACTTCTGGCTATAAGCATGAACGCGGACAGCCTTCTCTAGTTTGCAGAGAAAAAGAGCCGCTATTAGTCAAAGCGTGCAGTGGTGCATGGTTGAGGGAAACTGAAATTGAAGAAAGTTTCGACTGTTGCAAGGAATGACCTTGCATGTGTTGTTGTTGTTTTTTTTTTTTAAGGATGCAGAATGTTGGCTCCTAAAGTGTGTTTACAGTGCCTTGCATTCATAGCCTTTTGATGCGTATTCCCATTACTGCATATTTCTGGGTATTCTACGAGTGTTTCATGTGCTAGAGCAACACAAAGTGAAGCATTAGATATGGAGATGGAAAGAAAATTGCACAAGGTTTTCTAAATTCTTTTACAAATAAAAACCTTTAAATCAATTAATCAATCAATCAATCAGCTTTATTTCTAGAGCGCATTTTAAAAACCGCTAAAACGAGTGAAATGCATATACATCCTCATCCAGTACATTGTTGAAGCACCTCTCTCGAGTTTTCAGCTATGTTTCTACCATTACTGCACGTCCAGTCCCTGACATGTTTACTCCTTTTTTGTTATTTCCTTGAAATAGTTCAAACTCAGTCAGATTAGAAGGAAAGCATAGATTTTACAGTCTTGCCACATATTCTCAATTGCATTGAGGGGTGGGCTTTGATTGGGCCAGTCTAATTGGATTTTTTTTAGTACTTTCTTGATGTTTTGAAACTATAGGTCTGCACAGTTGCAACACTATTGCCGAAATTTGTGATCATGATTTTGATGATTCTTGTCTCTTCTCTTTCTTTAAAAATCCCCCACAGTTCTCTGTGAGCTGTAGCATTTGAGCCACTAAAGATATATGTGTGCGTTAGGGGCAGATAGGGTCACTCCAATTCACCAAATGTATCTTTGATATGCAATGCATATGACACTTGAAATATATGATCTTACTAAGTATTGTGGACTATAAGGACTGCTTGGAACATATTTTATGGATTTTTTTTTTTTTTTTACTAGTTAGAGGACTTCTGAATAAAATAGATAGCACTGGATTTTAGATAGGGTCATTGTATTAAAGGGACCTAAATACCACACAATGGCACACTTTTTAGTTCTATATTTGTAAAAAACGACAACTACATTTCTTTTTCATTCTGCTTCATGTTTCTGCGGCACTTTATGTGAAATTGTCCCAGAAAATCCCAATAAAATACTTTGAGCTTGGTGGTTGTTATGCAAAAATGCGAAAAGCTCATGGGTCATAAAGAGCTTTGAAAAGCCCTGTAGTTTCTTCAAAGAAGAATCATGACTCCACAAAAAACAATATAATGACAAATAACCAACGTATAGCCGGTGGGAGATTAGAAAAAAAGTCTAAGCATCTCCAACTTCATAAGGTTTGTTTTACCACAATCCAGCTCTGTCTGCATGTTTAGCTGTAGAACCAATGTGATGAGTTTATGTAGGTACTAAATGTTTTATTCATTATTTAATGTTTTTCACAACTCAACAATACTCAACTCACTCAAACAAAATCAGAATTTCTCCTTTTGAAGCCCTTCCTAAACACAGAGAAGCAACGATGCAACTAGACCCATCGAATTAATGATGGCTTTTATTTAGACAGAAGTCTCTACTTATAGAAAAAGTAACGAATATTGATTTAGCCTCACCCAAATGGTTTACACCCAAATTAAAGCCATCTGATGCAGCATAGGTGACGGCCATCCAGGAATAAATTAGGTTGCATAATTTTCTATCAAGTTCTCCATGTGTGAATCTTTTATTGCATGTTTTCTGCAGGAGAGCCTGTTACTCCTCACAGAAAACCATGATCATGATTTGGAAGTTTGGGTCTTTTCTGCGCATTATTTTGACATAAACTGTTCGTTTTGTTGCCATATCCCGAGGAAATTGTGGTTTCTGCCACGTTGAATTTGCTTCATTAGGTTAACTGGGCATTATCACGCACTTGGATAGAATACTACATGTTTATTTAAATAGCATATATATTTGAAATTTTATGAAAAAAATCACGATTTGTCTTATGTGTTGTGTTTCTTCAAAGATAAATTTCCTGAAGACAGTTTGCGTATTACCATACAGATAGAGCTGGAAGATGTTTTTCGGCACCATTTGTGCGGAAGAAAATAAGCACAATGGTTACACAGCAGCATTCATTTAAATAGATGAGGTAAGGAATTTTATGGGACATTTGTTCCACCCGTTTCCGTTCCTGCAAAAGTACAACATAAGATTTTACATACGTCCACATTTGCAACTCGCTGTCAAAGATTGGTTGCCAGGATGTGGCGAGAAACAGCCGCCTCACTGCAAATTATAGAGGCTGAATACCCGTGTTTTCTCCAAAAAACAAGGGATGGCTTCATTCTTTAGGGTTTAATTCCGCAGGCTCCCCCATTGACTTTTCTTCATTTGTGCGAAACCCTGAAACCCGTTGGACTTAGACGACTTTGCATGGTGTTTCAGTTGTCTCGAGCACCGCTGACAGATTTTATTTTTGTTTTTACTTCTCAGCCTTTTGTTTGGACACAGCATGGGCGTCTGCAATTCCTCTGGGATTTTATGATCTGTGCAGAACCGTCTGTGCGCGGCTCGGGCTTTTACTTGTTTAACCTATACGTCTTCCTTTTTCCTGCTATATGCATACAACCCGACCCCTCTTTTCCCTCTCGCTTTTCGTACACACAAGACGTGCGTGGGGTTTTGCAGATGTGTGACCCGATCCGCTTCCAGCCAAGGCTCCTCTCATGCCAGTGTGCTGACTCTGAGTTTTCCACACTCTCTTATGAAATAGGAGCAGGAGACGTTAGAACCATCCAGTAGCCAGGCTTGAATGGCTTGGGGCACACACATATACACATGTTCAAATGTACGCGTCCGCGCACACGGTCTCGCCGTGACCACCTATGTATCCAAATAAAGGTGCACACAGAGGGTGGTAGACATTTGTCAAACAGTACATAGGCTGAAAGGAGCAGCTGCAGTTTGGAGCTCCTTTGTTTGAGTCAAACATGAAGTCTAATGTTGAAGTGTTATCTCTATATTCAAATGTTTGTTTAAAAAAAACAGCTTGTGGCAAAGGGAAAGGGCGCATATAAAAACGTCAGCTGTGAAGTAACAGTTTTCCAGCTCTCTGATGTCCCTAAAAAAATGTGTGCAACATTTAGAAGTCCACCGACTATAATGTTAATCTCCTGTACGAATACAGGTCAATCTCAGTGAACAGCTAACGTGGCCGTAACATTGCCTCAAGCCCACGTTTCTGTATTAAAATGTGTTTTTATTAGCCTGATGTTATCTTATAATCTTAAATGTTGTGTTTTCGTTAGCTGTCAGCAGAAAATCATCATGAGAAACACAAAGGAAGGCCTGAAAACATCAGTCTGTGTGTAATGTATCTAAATGAGGCGTTTCGCTTTGTGAACTGAGTTACTGAAATAAATATTCTGATTTATTGAGTTATGACTGAATACAGGAGAAATCTCAGAAGAAAACCTGTGCAAGTCTGCAAAAGATTTGAGACTGGGGCTGAGGCTCTCCTTGCTCAAAACAATGACCCGACCTTACCTGAAGGAGTTATTATGGAAATGGTTCCGATCAAAGCGTATTCCTGTGTCAGAATGGCACAAAGTCCAGTCCTAAAGTCAATGAAGAATCTCTGGTAAGAACTGATACTTGCTGTTCACAGATGCTCTAGGACAATCTGACCGAGGTTAAAGACATATTTGGTTCAAGACAAATGGATTTTTTTCCTTATTTGTAAATAAGGAAGAAAAGCATAGGTGTAAGGACACTAATCTGCGGTCAGGCTAGGACATAGTTCACGAAGCATGAGCTACTTTGACACTAAATAAAGGAAGACTATCACAGGACCACCAGTGCCTCTGTCCAAACTAGGAAAATGGTGTCACAAGGTCAACCAAAACTCTGTCTTTGGTTTTATATACTATTGAGGTAATAGCAATGGGTCTGCAACCCACAGGTCCAAGATTTGGGCACTTGAGTAAGCAGGCCCTTTTTGCCACCTGGGCCGGTGGCGTTAGTTGGCTTTAGTCTCTCGAGACTTTTGACAATTGGATCTTCTGCTGTAATCTATTGTCCTGTATAGATGTTATATAAAGCTAAGTCATAATAACAGGAGCTACTGATCAAGTTGTGATCTTCTGTGTTGTACCGCTGTTAAATATTTTCTGTTGCGTTCAAATATTTTACACCTCAGCTTTATCTAATTTTGTGGAATTGACTAGTATTAATTATTTCCCAGCCTGACAGCC
The DNA here is from genome assembly GCA_037039145.1 of Fundulus diaphanus. Classification (NCBI taxonomy): domain Eukaryota; kingdom Metazoa; phylum Chordata; class Actinopteri; order Cyprinodontiformes; family Fundulidae; genus Fundulus; species Fundulus diaphanus. The sequence goes on along the minus strand of CM073127.1, from coordinate 19,898,893 downwards.
ATATTTTTTATTCCTCATCCAATTTCAGCAGTTTAAGATGCCTTGTGGCGTCCCGTTTAAAACAACCTTCTTCCCATGATTTCATTTTAATGTGTTTTATGAACATTTCTATCAGGCTTTTCACATGCCTCAATTAGCTTGGATTTTGCCTGGGATGTTGGCTGCACTAGCCTGTTTACAGAGTAATTAACAAGGTCGTGCAAAAGGGATCTCCATATTTCTTTCAGTTTCCATTGACAAAGCAAGATCTGAGTTCCAACTTTTTTGAGTTTTAAAAGTCAGGTTGCAAATGATAACCTACAAAAAGAAAGAAAAACAGCAAAAATAACATATGGGGGGCACTTCACTGACCCTAATGCATTTGAGAAATTTTCTACACGTCTTATAAGTTACAAAAAGATGCATCACAACTTAACTTAATCATATTTAAATTCTCCTTTGCTTAGCCATTACTAGAAAGTGCTAATTGCAACTACCGTATTTTTCAGACTATAAGACGCACTTAAAATCCTTACATTTTCTCAAACATTGATGGTGCGCCTTATATATGATTACTGTTGTGCTTACTGACCGATTTTATGTGGTACAATGCTCTCAAAAATCTGTTAAAATGTGTAAGTACGACTTTGGTAAACAACGAAGCCGCTCCGCTCAATGGATATTCTGAGCATTACGGTGCACTGTCACTACCTGATCGGACCCCTGAGCAGTCTACAAGACTGCCTGACTGTAATGTCGAAACTAGAAGTGCATTCATGTAAAAGCCCCCACATACTCGGGTGTACTTCACTCCACGGAGGTCCGCACGTACTGGAGGCGTACTCAAGGCAGACTGCACATACGGGTACGTGCAGAGCTCCAAATTTTATGACCGCGTACGCGGTGTCACACTATAAACGTCTCGGAGGCAAGAAGTCATTACATCGAATTGTTTTATGTCACACTGAGCTTGATACACTGAGCTGCTCGAAGCAGGCGGTCTCAAGGACGCGCAGCATCACAGTCCCTTTATTCTTACTGACAGGTGTGTAGTGGGAGCCTGCTGGAAAAGAAACGGCTCTAGGTGCTCAGCTAGCTAATCACACATTTTACCATCCGTACCGCCGCTTCGTCCCACAAAGTGTGGCAGAAAGTGTGGGAATTGTAGGAATTTGCCACAAGAAATGTAGGCAACAGTACGCTCGTCAATGAAGGGTAAAAGGTCCTCGGAGAGTCAGCGCGGAGTCCACTCAAGCTCACAGTGTGCACACAGTACGTCCCAGTATGTGGGAGCCTTTAGACAGCCCGTGCCTGGAAGACGCCCTAGCAACAATAAACCTTGTAAGTTAATTCAATATAAAAATTACGTTTATTTTGGCCTTATGTTAGAAACAGGGCAGTGTAGTCCAACTACTCTGTCCCCGACAGACGGCTAGCTCTCCCTCTCAGGAGAGAGCTGTGTACGTGAAGGGGCGGAGTGATATTACACACCTGGGAAGAATATTTAGTGCGCCTTATAATCCTGTGTGCCTTATATGTGGACAAAGACGTACAAAGACACATAACACAGACACGTTAATTCACAGTGTGCCTTATGGTACGGTAAATTCTGGAAGACTAAGTGAGATGTAACAAAGCAGATTAGAACAAGCATTAAAATGCTGTATGACAGTTTATTCAGGTTCAGTAATATGTGACATCAGTCTTTAGCTGCCAATGTTTTACATAAACACTGTTGTCTGTGCTGCTGTAATGTTTCATTCAGTTTTCGTAAGGCATTTAATCAAGGTTAATATGATTAAGTCACACACTGAAACTTGAACTTTATTTAGATTTGCCTTGAAAAACATTAACATAAGAAGTGGTGTGTTATATGTTGTGCTAAATATGTGCAGTTTATTATTATTTGAATGTGCCTGGTGGAGTTCTACTATGGATAAAAATAGTTGAAATGCATCTTTTAAAAACAGATTTATCCCAAGAGTAATGCCATTTCAAATATTTTAGGGTGAATTTATATCGTTGACCCTAAAATATGTTTTAAAGTTTGTTTCTTTTTCTAACTTGAAGTACCGTGAAATCAAAACCAGTATTTTTTTGTCTGTGTGTTCCCTTGCCTAGTACGTATGAAATACAAATCCTGTTTGAAAGTATTCCTCTGTTGTACTAGTGGGGGGATCACTGTCTGCAGCTTAAGGTCGCTGCAACTTTTCAAAATCTGTTCATGATCACTAAAAGCTATTAATCTTGGTTCTGTCAGAGTACAAATGCAGAGTGTAGAAGATTTCTGAAACCCTGGACTACCACAGTGTTAACCCTAACCCAGTATCTGCATCCAGAAATGTTAGAATTAATCTTAATAAAATGCATGACACGCAAAAAGCTGCAACAACAGCACTTCTGACTAAAATAAAGACATCTTTAACGATAAGCAGATTGAAGTGGTTTTCAGTCTTAGTTCTCTCTTTTGTTGGAGGCATTTCTTTTCCCAACATGTTTGTTGTTAATGCTACACATGCAATGGTGGGAAGGGATGTTAAAATATTCAAATATTCTGTCTTTCATTTGGCTCAGACAGAGAGCTAAATGAACTATATTTACTGCTAAATTAACTGCTACAGCTAATTCTTAGTAAAATAAACCACTTTGCTCATGAACAATACCTGTTGTCAGAACCTGTTTTCAAGCTAGCATATAGAGTGCTGTGTTCTCAACCCACAGCCTTTGGTTATCACCTCACTTAAACCTAAGAATTGAATCCTGGGTAAAATAAATAAATAGATAAATTTCAACAGAGAATCTGTTTTTGGTCTGTTAAAAAAATATGTCCTCTTCACTTATGTTTACCTCAACGTGGCTATCCCACCTTTACTGCATGAATGCTCTTCGCTGCAAAAGTGCGCTCTATTCCTTTTTCTGCTCATCAGTAAGCAGCCACACATCATTCAATGTATTTTCGTTAAAACATTTTTTTTTTAAAGTAAGGAATCTGTCTTGTGCTTATTACTATGACAGATTTCCGGACGGCGCCATTACAGATGTTGTGTCATGATCCATATATGTCTTTCATTTTTAGGGGTTGCGACTCAAAAGACTCTTTGTTTCAAAAATGTGTGCATCAACATTCCTTACAAGCTTTGAAAATGAATAGAAAGGCCAATATACTTATCTTTCACGCTCCTAAGGTTTTCTATCCAAAATATTTTCATCCATGCAAAATATAATAGATCAAACACGGGAATCTCTGCGACCAGAACACGAAAACAAATGATTGTAGAAGCCTAACTGTGAAACGATGATCATTTTTAGGGTAGCCAAAGTTTTGCAAGTTTTAATATCCTTCTACTTAAAACACTCTCCTAACCACGTGTCCCATCTTTGTATTTTGAGCCTGAGTATGGAATATCTAACTGACAATGGATGCAGACTTCTCAACTTATACATTAGGGTTGGGCGATATTTAAAAAAAAGCATATCAATAAAATAGAAACCATATTGATTGATATCGATAATTATCAAAAAATTCAAAATATATATTTTAAGTGCAGCCCTGGCCATTTTATGCTGTTGCTTAGCGATCGATTTTTAGATGGTAAATAGCGCTTTATAATGTCCGATGATCCCAAAGCGCTTTACGCTACACAGCAGCCACATCTGCCCTGGGGCATACCGACAGACGCGATACAGAACACAAACACTCAACCAATTATTCCACCAACTTTTTATCAAAACTACAAGTTTTTAAAAAAGAAAAAAGAACATGGGCTCGCTGGACTCTCTGGACTCTCTGGAGGGGGCGGAGCTTGGTGAAGGAGTGTTCCTGGATCTACGTTTGCGATTGGTTGGGAGGATGTAATGACTGTAATATTAACCTACATGATAGGCTAGAATGCAAAAGGAAAGAAAACTGTTATTCTGTAGAACTTTTTATTGACCTTTATTTACTATAATTGATATACGTCTATGGATCGATATATATATAGTTATTGAATTATCGTCCAGCCCTATGACACATATCAACGTCTTTTCTACGATGGTGGCGTTCACAGCAGCACAGCATCACTGACTTCTAGTTTTCCTAAGTGCTTAAGTAGGAGGAACCTGTTGTTTTCTACTTAAACACTTGAAATTGTCATGTCCTGGATGGCTGAGAATCTTCCCCAGTGACTTCTAGTTTTAAAATATAAAACCCTAAGGTTCATGTTAAACTGTATACGAGCTTAATCTGAGATGATTACAGCGAAATATTTTTTTTATCATTATTATTAGTTATGATACCCACAAAGACTGCATAGTTTGAAATCCTCATGCAACTGAACTAAACAAAATGTTTTAGAAATGTTCACTCCTATGTACAGTTCAAATAGCAGTTTTGCGGGTATCATAACTAATAATAATAATAAAAAAATTATTTCGCTGTAATCATGGGTCACAGTGTGTGCAGAACTTGCAGTCGTTCTGTGTTCTGTGCCCTGTGCCCTGTGTTCTCTTTAGGGGAACCTCAAACTGAACTCAGGCTTGCAACATTACTCTTTGTGTGTGTGCGAGTGTGTGTGTCGTTGTGTGCATTGTTTCTGCACTTGTGTGCTTTTTTTCCTGCAGTACCCACCCTGACCTTTTAATTTGCTTTGCTCTCACCCTTATACCACCATCCTATTTATTCCTGAGTCCATCCCCTCTCAGCCAATCTGGAACAAACAAGGATGATTAATAGAAATTTGAGGAAACATGGCAGGAGCATGTTATCGGCAGCGAGGTGACAAGTCAAAGTGTGCATCTGACGTGTATGTATGTGTGCGTCGTAGCGAGGTGCTCATATTGCACGCACGCATGCATGTGGGATCTAGGAAAGCAGTTTTAGGAGAAGGATTGACCACACATGTTTACCAAAGGAACCGTGGAAGCTGAGCCTCCCTCTTCTCTTATTGGACCCTGGTGCTCTTCCTGGGAATCTGGGAGCTTGTTTTGGGCTAAAGAGGGTGGGAATCGAGGGACCTACGTGCAGCCCTGGCAGGGCTTTTACAGACACTCTGGGATTAACATGAGTCCGCATGTTGGAGCGAAGGAGCTCTTTATTCCGTTTGGTGCCTTCAGACTTTAAAAAAAAAAAGAGACAATGTAGAAACAAAGAGGGAAAAATTATTTGAAAGACTTAATTGCCCTAAGATAAAGTGAATAATTGCAGGTTATGAAATCTTAAGTGAGGGGGGGGGGGGGGTGAATCATTCTGAAGATTAGATTTAAGTGGACCAATGCAGAAACTGTGCAAAGCATGAAGGAAGTGGGGCATTCTACCCGGTCCAGATGAGCTTGCTGCTTGACAGCTTTCTGCCATGAATTCCTGCATTGTACAACTTGGCCTTCTGTGGCCCCTGGCCACATGGAATTCAGGCACACGCAGACACAGGCATATACGCTACAGCCCGGATGTCTAACATAAGGAATAGTTGTTGCCCAGTAGCCAGAACTTTGCTTCACTGAGAAAAATCTGAAATTTCTCGCTAACATTGTTTTTTGTTTTATACTATTTAATGTTTTTTTGCTCCTTTTTTAACATAACAAAAATATTTAAGAACTTAGAATCACATCATGTTTATTAACTAATTCAAAAAAGGTTCAATGAACAGCCGAGGATCGGATTAGGATGATTAGGCAGAGGCATAAACTCCACGTTCAGGGTAGCTGGCTGCCCAGCAAACTTGAGCAGCACAGCTGTAAATAGCTAAGGGTGTGGACCAAAGGTTTGGCCTATATTTAGAGGTTGGACTTAACTTGTAGAACTTGTCGTCCAGTACATTCTGAATGACCAGCTAGAGTCCTTGAACATTTTGAGTATTAGAGTATTTGAACATTTTGGGGAGAAAATCTCTTATTTTTGCTGTGTAGAATAGCCAGGAGAGTAGGCAGTGGTTTTTGTAAGTGTGGTTTCTAAAAATGAGGGCAACTTTTGTGGAGAACCCTGTTTCTTTCTTTGTAATTAACCAATCAATGAAAAGTGACGAAAAAATAGCTGCAAATTATTAATTGTCCGACTCTTACTTTTGGTCCAGTTGAACTGCTAACATCAGAAACCTTCAAGGTTCACATTCCAATATGGCAGAAACACTATACATTCACTCAGAGCTATAGTTGGAACAGATTTAGTTAAAAGCACATTATTTGTTTATAATGACCCAGTCAAAGTCAAGAGCTAAATCATATTGAGAATTTGTGGGGAGGCTTGGAAAATCACTGGTATGATTCAGGGAGGCTGAATGCGAATGCACGCCACATTTTTCATGTCTTATTTGAAGCCATGTATCATTTTCTTTCCACTACACAACCGTGGGCTACTTCGAACACTAAAATTTGTGGTCATAAGGACAAAAAAGTGAAATATTAAGTTTGCTGTTTGACTAAAAACCACACAAATTCAATATTGTGTTCCGTAAAACAGCATCATTGATTAATCTTTTAAATTCTGCAGAAACAAAGCAGAAAGCCAATATTTTTGCCCCTGTCTCGTGTTGGGTTTCACGTACGCCAGCTGGAAATCAAAGAAGGCAACCACAATTTGCACTCACAGGGCAGCTTAAAAGAGAGAGAGAGGGTTGGTGAAGGGGGGTTAGTTTCACATAGACGTGTCAATGTGATGTTTAACTGATAATTACAATCACGGTGTTTGTCCCTCTGTCATTCACCTCCTCTCTCTCTTTCTCTTTCTCTCCAGCATCATGGCCGTCTCGCTCTCCTCCATCGTTTTGCTCGTACTCCTGATTTTTGCTTTGAATTGGTTACCCGCCCCAGGATCTGCATTTCTCATTGATCGGGACCCCACAACGTCATCAGGTGAGTTACTGATGCTTCATGATACGTACTCAGAAAAAATGGTACAAAATGGGAAGGAACTGTCCTCCAGACAGTTCATCAGATTGTGGATGTGTGCCCTGTCAAATATTAACAAATGTGATTCCGATTTTGTGCTCAGCGTGCTGTTGACACTTGTTATCGCATCTTATGTCAGACATCATTTGCAGAATGCTGTGTGTGTGCGCCGATGCATGAGGAAAAGTTCACTGTTGAGCAAATGTCGCACTTTCCTCACTTGTTAGTGATCAATAGTGCTAGAGTAAACATATGGCTGGAGCTTTTTCTGTCAAAGTCCAGGGACAGAGCAATGCACAATGTTCAGCCAACTAATCTAGTTGTCACTGGATATTTAAAATAATTAGGTTAAAGAATGCTGTGGATGCAGGCCAGATTTTTATGCAATTTACGACTTTCAATCTTTGGAGCCACAAAACCGCTCCAATAGGTATTTTTAAATGATTGCTGAGCTGTGTTTTTGGGCATAGTTTTTCGTTTGAGACATGAACACACTCCTGTTGAAATGCCAGCTTTTTAAAAAAAGAACCCTGACAAATCATTTTTGAAACTTTTTCAATATAAAATATAATGCATAATACATTTGTTTTAGAGGTGTAAAAAATTGCAATTACTTTGTCACAAACTATTTAATAACACTTCTAGGCAAGGCAAGGCAAATTTATTTGTGCAGCACATTTCAGTACAGAGACAATGCAAAGTGCTTTACATGATTAAAATACAGGGGAAAAAACAGAATAAAAGCAAGTGAGAATAAAATGTAGAAACAAAATAGAACATGGGAGAATAGAAACTAAAAGCAAACATTAAAAACAGTTGGACTACAAACTTGAACTAATGATTTTTCAGTAAAACAGTTTAACTAGAACAGTCGAAGGCAATCCTAAACAAATTTGGTTTTAATCTTGATTTAAAGGAACTTCTACCAACATTAGTTTTTAGCATTGAGTCTTATTGAGTACACACCTATCATCAATTATTAAGAGTCGGATGAACTTAAAATAAAGTTCAGCTGTCCTTTTGGAATTTTCCTGATTTTTTCCACATTTGTACCCTTTGGCTAAACAGGCAAAGTTTTCCGAGAGACTTCAAAAGGTGAGAAGCATCTCATTTTGCAAGGATATCAGTAAGGAGACGGGTGCAAAGAGTTTCCCAGCCTTATTTAGGCTACGTTCCCACTGCAGGCCTTAATGCTCAGTTTTTTCTGAAGTCAGATTGTTTTTGCGAGGTCGTTAACGTTACTTTTTAAATTCTGCCTGCATCTGACTCCAGTTTTTTTTTTTTTTTTTCTCTTTGACTCCAGTTTTAACTGCGGCTCCACACTGACCTGCATGCCTAAATAACAATGACTTCACGCCCAGCACGCTTTGGTCCAGAAAACATGAAAGAAATGGGTTTTAAAGCTAGTGGGAAACTCTGCATTTTGGCTACACCGAGGTCTGTTTTGATGCAGGGACGCACCCAGGAATGGTGGGGAAGGGAATTTAACAACTTCACAAACACCGAGTTCATTCAGAACTTTAGAAAGACGAGGGCAACTTTTAATAATATCTGCACCTCTCCTCTTGACACCTAAGGGAAGACACTCATTGCAACCCTTTGTGTCGCTTTGCAGCAGGGGCAGATTACAGCAGGCTGCCCCCTTTGAAATGCAATACAATGGATTTACAATGATTGAAAACCTCTTTGGAATCGCTGTCCTCCGTGTGCAGCATTGTACACGGCTGTCCGCTACGTCCCTCATCCAAGCGGTTTCTGTACGAGCCGTCCAGTTCGGCTTGAGTAGAAGTCTTGCTGCATATATTAATGAGGTCCAACATCTCGCTGTCCCTCCACTGAGCAGTGCTGTGGCAGGCAGCTGCCGTCTGTCTTGATAATGCTAACTTCTATCACTTCCAGCTGACGCTGAGCCTCTGGCACAAAGCTGTGACAAATGTTGATGGAAAGTGTCGTCAAAGACACATCAAATCCGCCTTGATTGCTCCCACTGGAGTCGCGATCAAAAGGATCAGATACAGATCAAATTCAGGACCACATATGGAAGTGGCTCAAATGTGACTTCTGTGCCAGATCTGAGCATCCCCACTGGTTCTAAAACGTCTGACCTGGTCACTTGACCCACAAAAAAATCTGATTTGGGCCACATTTGGGGCCTTATATTACATGGAACAGTGAAGAAAGTCATCAATAGTTGAAGAAAATGCAGTAAAAAGGTGCCATAACTTCAAATAGATGTTTTTTCCAAAATTGCTGCAAAGAAAGAAACTGATCGGAGGTACAGGAATTTCAACCAAAGACTTTGTGATCTACATGTGGCAACAATCAGCTATATTCACCATATGTCTAGGCTTAGGAGTCGTGTTGAGAGACGGAGGCCCTTAAAAATAACACAACGGAAAAAAAGAACACCCAGACTTGTCAAAGATTTTCCAAAACCTTTTGGAATACCTAAGTGTTATAGGGCCTGATGAAACCAAACTTGAAGTTTGGCACATTGAGTCTCACCTAACGAACACCATGCCCACAGTGAAACGTGGTGGGGCCTTCATTATCCTCTGGGATTGCTTTTTTTCAGATTTTCTTTGGGTTTTTTTTTATAAAGCTGAATGAAATCATCAATATTTCCAAATGTCAGTCAGGTTTGACTCAAAACCTTGAGGCATCTGCTAGAGAACTGATGGTGAAAATGGATTTTACCTCTCTGTGTGCCAGGCATACATCAAAATCAACACAATAATGACTTTGTGAAAGCATTAGTATTGAAATGGCCTACCTAGCCAGAATCTTGATCTAAATTTCAAAGAAAACAAGTAATGTAATAGTAATAGTAATATCATCTTTATTGTCATTGAAACATACATTGAAACATACATTACAACGAAATTTGTTCTCTGCTTTTAACCCATCACCCTAGGGGAGCAGTGGGCTGCCATGTGCGGCGCCCGGGGAGCAATCTGGGGTTAAGGGTCTTGCTCAGGGACCCAGAGTGCAGGCGCTGGGGATCGAACCGGGTACTTGCATCCTTCTCTGAGTGCAAGCGCGCTGCTCTAACCACTAGGCCAACACTCCCCGCAAGTAGACACGAGATGTCCTCGTAGTCTGATAAATTTGAAAAACTTTCATAAGGCTCAGCTCACAAATATTGCCACATCAAGAACCGGGATGGTGACAGACTTCTACCAGAGAAGGCTGATTGCTGAAACTGGTAATTCATCACAAAATATGCTTCAGGATGTGCACACTTATGCAACCAGGGTTATTACACTTTTTAAATAAATGGAAACAAATTTGTTTGATTTTTCAGTTGGTTTTTACAGTATAAAGGTCACAGTCTTTGTTGAAAAATGTTTGCAATGATTTATCATAATACATTTTTTTTGACATCACCAAATGCTCTTTTCCCCTGGTAGTTAAAGCAGCTGCAGCTGAAATTAGGTAAAACACTAGAACCTTGGCAGCACTCGCTCATCTGCCAAGACAGCAGTTCTCACAGCCAAAAAGTGGCAACTGCAAAATATAAATCTGCTTCTGTTGTCAGAGTGCCTACATTACCTTCTTGTGTTGTTGGCTGCTGCAGTCTTTATTTCTGACTGGTTCTACACAAAGCCTACTTGTTCAGGAATGATAAGCAGCCAGTTTAACTTTTATCATTAATGATCTGGTTCAGTTTTAATAAAGTTGAGTCATGTCTACTTGACTCGCTCACATTAGGACCTTGAAATAAATCCTTTATATCTTTCGTTCAAAATGAAATGTGGGTAATGAAGTTTGCAAAGTAAATCTGGTCAATTTCAGACTTGGTGACAGTTAATATGTAGGAAGAAAGAAATTGGATCTTTGTTTTGGACATACTGTAGTTCTACATGTCGGCAAAATAATCTGAGTCTTTTTGGTCATCTTGCATGTTAGATTCACTCTACTAAAGATAAAGGTAACGTCTTATGCTAAAAGATCAGCATTTCCTTACCGTAAACTGCATTGTCAGCATTTAGCAACAGAACAAAAGGTGTTCTTTGAGTGAGTGTATCATGGGTAGTATCTGATCATTGATTTTACTGATTTGCACTCATCACATGTAAATGTTTTCTTATTTTGCTGTCTGGTGTTCTCTTTTGAAAAGGGCACACAAGTGTCGGGATATAGCATGTGTCATTAAAGTTAAAGAAAGCTATGGCATGCCCTAAAGGTTGTTAAAGTTATTATTAGGCGAGTGCTTCTGGCAGCAGAGTGTAATTTGCTTCCTTTGTATGTTGCAGTATAATAGCCTAACACTTTGCAGGAGTGTTTTCTGGTTTATAGTATCACTTCGCAACCAAAAACGTGTAGAATGTCATAACAAAAGCAGGGTCTAGCTGTGTTGGTGTTACTAATATTTCACATGGTAGCCTCAGACAGGAAAAAATACACTTAACCATTGCACTTCTTTGTGCTTTGTGTGGGTTTAGTGAAGAACAGCTGGAGACATACCACTGCAATCCACTGGAGATAGGCAGCCCATGTAGTCTTCTTCTGCACTCTATAATTCAGTCCTTAGCGAGACACCCTCTCAGAAGTGTGTTTTTATCATTATCACAAACTACTGACAGATACAATTCACTTATCTGAAATAGTTTCCAGTAGGGTAAAAAAAAAAATCAACTACCTTGTGTTGTTCTTCCTGCAGTTTTTATACAAAATAACCTAAGCTGTGCCCTGATCTACAGGGTGAGTGGTTTCCGTTGTTACAGAAGTAGTCCAGAATAAACCGACACTCTAGAAAGTAATATATTTTTATATTCGTCCCATTAATAGTTGTGTTTAAATTGTTTGGGATGTGTATAACAATCCTAATTTACACTGGAACCTGTTCTATAAAAAACATTACGGCTTAACCAGGGGAAAATTGTTTGTAGCAGCCCTACGTTGACAATTAAAGTTTTGATATATCTTAATTTTTCCTTACTCCGCCTATCTTATTTGTCATTATTAGAGCTGTCCAGGTACACAAAGATCATGGTTTGGTAAAGTGACAGACAGATGGATGGATATGAAAGAATAAAAAAGGTTTAAATCACGATGGAGTTGTTTTGATATCTAGACAATTTAGAGTACGAGATGTACTTGCGTTGCTTCAAACACTTCAGTCTTTAAACTTTTCGTATTTTGTGCAGTATCAACTACGAATGGGCGGCAGCGAAGCTCCATCAAAGAGGCTGGAAATGTATCAGGATGCAAAGCATGAAATTATGACACTTGGAATTATATCAAGGTGTTTTGGAGTAATATCATTTTTTTATTTAAAATTCCCAACCATGTTTAACGCAGAGTATGTTTTGATTTGGCTACCACTAGATGTCACTAATAGTTTATACTGGCCCTTTAAGTGATACAGTAAGTTTGTGATATTTGTTCCTAAATTCAAAAACAAGGTTGTCTTTTGTGTGTCTCATCTAGATACTGTTAAAAGCTCTTATTGTTTAAAATAAATTTGGGACCTGATATTTTTGCTCTCAGGCTTTTTGATCTGCTTCTTTTTTTGTTTTTTGATGCCTTTATCTCCACAGATTTAGCGAAACTCTCTCTAAAACAAACCGCTGAACACTCGGGTGAGGCTGGGCCATCAAACACTTTGACTGGCCCACCGCCTCCTAGCCTTCAAATTGTTTCCAGAGAGCGCTGCAGTAATGCAGTCCTGGTCTTCCTCAACGACCACTAAAACATTTGTAAACACAAAGCAGCCAGGGATAGCAAGAACAAACACACGCAGCCGTTTCTTCGTCTTTCTCAAAACTACAAGAACAGCATTCAGTCGTGACATTTGTTTTCTGCTCTCATGTTTACGTTGTAGATATTCTGTCTGCATAAAACTCTTGTTTGCCGTTTTTGTGTGTTAAAAGTAGCTTTTCTGTCTCACCTGTGACCCAAACTAGACTCCCTGGAAATCCGTCTGTTGTCATATCAGCCACATAACAAGCAACGGGTAGATGTTTGGAGATGCCTCTCTGTAATTAAAGGTTTACCAAAGTAATTATAGGTAGTGTTCGTCTCTGTCCTCACAGACTTGCTCTTTTTCTTTTTTTTTTTGCCGTGTCTCTTCCCTGATTGGTCCTTGACTGAGTGTCTCTGAAGGATTCGCAGACCGGTCCCAGTGAGTGAGGCTGTGTTCTTGGCTACATTGGCGGTAACCAGTGGTAACCGTGCAGAGGCTTGGCTTGGGGTTTGCTGGTTCGTATTAAAAACCTTGCCTTAAGTCTGATTTAAAGACGAGCGGGGAGTTTGAGTGGCAAACGTAAAATGAAGGTAGAGCTAGGCGATACGGACAGAAAAACGTCACTTTTTTTCCTGTCTTTAAATGAGTTTTACTGCGATAAAGTTTTAAATAAACAATCCGGTTTCAGAGATAGAAACTGCAGTACTTACTGAAAAAAGGTTCTGAAATACTTTAATATTGATTACTGTGCGATTGCATGAATCAGCCGAACGCTCCCTTAGAAGTTAAAAAGTTTGCAAATAGCCATTATAAAAAATGTAAATGTTTAGGTTTAAATGTTCAAGTTGATTGATGCTCGAGACAAAAAGAGCAGAAGCAGAACATTTACAGGAGGATAAAATACTGTGCAATTACTTTAAATCTTCAAGTTTGCTTGTACTTGTCCAAACAGACAGTCCTGGAGAAGTTCAAGTGTGCAAATAGACATTAGCATTTGAAAGTGTAAATAATTCTCATCGAATCAAGAACCTGTGGAACCAGTAGTTTGTTTTTAAACATGTAACAGACTCTGAACCGGGCTGGTGGTTTATTGATTCTCAGCAGGGGGCGATAGCCCTCACAGCTTTAGGAAATAAGCTGCTTTTAAGTTTATTAGTTTTTGATTTAATGTTCCTGAATCGTTTACCTGATGGAAGTGGGACGAACAGTGCATTGCCAGGATGGGTGGGATCTGTGGCGATATGTCTGGCCCTTCTCTGGACTTGCGCAGCAAAAACAGTGTTCAGATCTTATAGAGGACATCCCAAAATCTCCTGTGCAGACCTCACCACGCACCTTAAATCCTTCCTCTCCTGTGCCATAATAAAGACACAGGTAAATATCAATTGCTATGCTATCGCAAAATTTACCAATATTATTGTCATGTTTTCCTAATACCTTGCAGGCCTAACAACACGCACTATTTAAATGCCGTAATAGGGAAGAAGACTGGACAGAGTGTCAGTAAGGACGAGTAAACACATAAAGCCGTCAGGATCCATCAACAGATCCCATTTATACAATGAATCACAAGAACAATTACAGAACAAACTGTGTTTAGAATGTTTGCTAATATTGTGTAAATGCCTTCAAGAATATCAGCATGCTGGTCTTGTACATTTCAAGAAATGTATCCTACAATTTCAAATCCTTTGATTTTTTCTTTCTAATAACTGCTAATTTTAGCTTTTTAACAAGTGTTTCAGGTTCAGTTCAGCTACTTCTGCCAATCTGTTTGCTTTTTGCTGCTTCTTTTTAACAGATCTTCACTATAACTTCTGCTTCTCTAACATTTCAGTTACGTTGCACTATCCAACAAATGTTTCTCCTTCACTTCGGCTGCTTCATCTTTTTTTCATTTGACAAATTTTATACTCGTTAGAGGAAAAGCCATTTTTATGTTGTTTGTTTGCTTTTTTTATTCATACACAGCGTAATTAGAGAAAATATAAAAAGGCATTATTTTACTGGACGTTAAGATTTTTTACACTCGCAGTTTAGGCACTCTGGAAGTCTAAAAATACATTTGAGTCACATATGGAAGAAAAGATTATACAGAGCTATAAAGGACATGATTTATGGCACAACCAGTATTCTTTTTCATCTGATATTACACAATAAAAACCTAGTTCTTAAGTTGGCTAGTCGGAGAAACACAAAGCCATGCTGACTCATTTGTGAATCGTGGATCTCACACTGAGTGTGAAGCCACAGTCTTTAAAAGTTTAATTGTACAAAGTTCTTGTCAGCCTGTTAAAATATCTGAAGCTAAAGTTATGAGAAGAGAAACAGGACAATGTGGAAAATAACTACAGTATATGTTGTTGTAGGATTTAATGACATTAGAGGAGATGGGAAGCATAATTAAATCTGGTTATTGTATTTCTTGGACCTTTAGCTGCTTACTGGGACAGAGCGACAGTAGACAGAACAAAGTGTGCGCTTGACTTCAAAGCTTGGAGCGCTGTTGGAAGTCATCGAGGATCAATGGCGGACACAGCTTGTTATCTGGTGGTCCTGTTTCATCGCTGGCAAGAAAGGCAGGATGCATTCACCGAATTAAACAATGGCACTGAAATTCTTGTCTGCCTGTTTTTGTTTTGAAGGTGTTTATTCAGCATGAAGCCGTGCAAGCATGTTGGCAGTTATTTATATCCCTTGTTGACATACATTTATTATATCATGTTTCCTTCTGTCACCTTTATCCCGCTTTAGTCTGGTCTTCTTTTTTTTTCTTTTTTGCTCTGTCAAACGCAGCCTCTGCTCCAAATGTAATTTCCAGCTGGCACTTTTGAGGTTCCCTCCGTAGAAGAAATTAAAGTCCTCTTTTGCTGTCCTTCTTGTCTCTCTACCGAACCAATGTGTTGGTTGGTTTCCTCATAATTTATTGGATGTTTCTTGTAGAAGACAAATCAAATAATTTGCTGTGCGTAATGTAACACTTGTCCCAGTTTGTTTTTGCAGAAACAAAGCTTGTAGGTAGTGTGTCGCTCTTGTGTGTGTGTGTGTGTGTGTGTGTGTGTGTGTGTGTGTGTGTGTGTGTGTGTGGTGTGTGTGTGCAAATGAGCAGAGGTGCAGTAATATAATGTATTACTTGGCATTTCCTCTCTTAGCACATTGTTGGCCTTTGCTGCCAATTTCTCCGTCTGTTGAGTTAAATACCGACAGACACACATACACAGATTGAGGGGGCTGCAGTATGCAAACATCTGGCATGGCTGATGTGGTGGCAGTGCAGACTCGGTGCTGAACGGCAGCACCAAATAGCTCACGCATTTACATAAGCTTGTGAAGCCACCTCTGTCTCGTCTGGATTATTTAGGCAAATAACTGCTGGATTTTGAGCAATAAAGCCCATGGGTGCTTCAAAGTAGACGTAGTAAAATGTTAAATGTACTTAGCATGTGTTATGCATTGGTTGTCAACTTGTTATTTTTTAATTGCTTATTGCTAACACTCTATAAACAGAACTTTCACACATTTTCACAAATGCTTGCTCATGGTGCTCTCTGTGTGCAGGAGGTGTCCGGGTTGTTTTGCCACTCCAGGAGAGTGATTGGCTTTTGACTTTAAAGGGCATTGCAAAAAAAGTTGTCCACATTTCTATGTATTACAATGACAAACTTCTTTGAATTTCTGAGCAATAGTCCAACATCATTCCAAAGTTTAAAGGGGACATCCTTCAGCATCCTTCAGCTTGGATTACAAAATCGCGTTGAGAAATAAAAATTGCTTAACTGGATGTCCATGACCTTGTTTAGCAGCTCCGCAGTAAATACTGTGACATAATAGGGAATAGAGAAAATTGAACTGGTTGAAAAATATGACCCAAATGGAATATAAATCTGAGTCTGATTCTGATCTGATAAAGATATCTGTGCAGTTTTCTGTGCTCCTAGAGATTCCCATGTATTCAAGTGCATGATATGTCCCTTTTAACTGTAAACATAGAGCCAGAGCTACAGGAGAATGGGTAAGATTCATCGTGTGAAATGATTTTTGGCACTGTTGCTAATCCGCTTGTTTTTTTTTTTCTAAATATATTTTTTCCTTATATAAAAGACAGACAGGTAAAATGCATATGGCTAACAACAAGTTTGTCCCCTGTCTTCCAGTGGGTGCATCGCCACCTATGCATTCTAAGTTATGAGAACATTTTCATTTTTGATGTGATGTTATTAGACCTTGCCAGCATATGCATTTATAAAAGCAATGCTAGATTTTTGCTGATTAAAAGAAAAATTTGTTACACACTGTCCCTTTAAGATGCTCTCTATCCATTCCCTAACTATAAAATTGTATGGCTCTCTGTCTTAACCATCAACGTTAAAGGCTCAGTTTTTGCAAGATTATCAAGTCCCGTGAATTATCTGCAGATACTCCGGTGACCGAGTGAGTTTAGTTCTCGATTTGGAGGATGTTGAAAAAAGCAAAAGAACTTAAAAGAAAGTAAGCAATAAAGTTTGGAGGATTTTCCACCTCTACTTTTCTATGCCTGTTGTACAGTAACACTTACATAAAATGAGGATTTAAATTTTCAAAACGATCATGAATTTTAATGCATGTTAAAGGGGGCTGTGAACAAATCTTTTTGTTTCAACTTCAGTTTTGTTTTCTAACCAAATGAAATTATGAATAACACAGGTTACTTAAAATTTTTATGATATAGTTTATGTCAACATAGAGAACAGGAGTGACGTAACTACATGTAAACAAGATGTTGAAGGCAAGACTTTGATGGCATAATTAATAAATAGGTTGATGGATGATGTCCATTGTTAGAACAATATTTCAGAACTTGTTTTAAGAGTACTTTATGTAAGTATAGAAACATTAGGAAGCTGAGTTTAACTTATAATTGGACTGATAATGGCATCATCTCCTGTAATAGTCCATTTCTGTCTTCATGGAAAGAGTAAAATTCCTGCTTGGGTAGTTTTATTGGTGCAGTCTTTTTAGACTGAAATTTGGCATTTAATAAAGCCAGTTATGAGTCTCTCTTAACTAAGTTGCCACATTTAAATTTATATGAGCGAGATGTTCTTTGGATTGAATCATTTTTGTCAAATTGAAAGCAATATGTTTGAATGGATGGGATCAAATTCTCCTACCTTACCTGACCTTTGGGTGTCCCACAAGTTGCCAATCTAGGACCAGTCTTGTTTGCATGTTCCGTTAATATTTTACCAGCTGTCTGCACAAATGGTTATGACTTAATGTGTTACTGGTGAAAGTTTGTAAATATTAGAACAGTTTACCATGATAAGACGAACATCTTTATATCCTACATTTAAGCCTTGTGTGAAATCACAAAAAAAGCACTTTTGCAAACTGTTTCATTTTGTTTTGCGGTCTTTTCAATTCAATTCAATTTTATTTATATAGCACCAATTCATGAAACATGTCATCTCAAGGCACTTTCCAAAGTCAAATTCAATCAGATTATACAGATTGGATCAGATTTTACAGATTGGTCAAAAAAAAATCCTATATAAGGAAACCCAGTAGATTGCATCCAGTCTTGACAAGCAGCATTCACTCCTCCTGAAAGGGTGCAGAGCCACAGGGACAGTCGTCTGCATTGTCCATGGCTTTGCAGCAATCCCTCATACTGAGCAAGCATGAAGCGACAGTGGAAAGGAAAACTCCCCTTTAACGGGAAGGAAAAACCTCCAGCAGAACTGCCTATTTCTTAATAATAATAATACAAATTCTTTTAAAAAATACAGTTTTAAATGCATTGCCACGCATTCCTTACCATACCAAATAGATCTGCATGTGTTTTATTTAAATTAAATTTGAGAAAAGAGAAGAGATTTGTTTCTTGAGTTTTATTCCAGATCATCAATATTTCAGTTTTAGTACTGCACCGTATGTTGCACAATGACAAATTTATTCTCTTTTGCAATCTCATGCTTGCTTACATTTCTCTATCAGTGTGTACACATTAAGTCATTCTGACCTTTGCTCTCCATCCCTTCCCTTTTCTCCAAACATCAACTAAATTCTGCAAATGAGGTGGAAATACTAGTAATGTGCCACGTCATAGGCCCTTTTTGTCCCTCATCACAGTTAAATATTTCAAAATAGGGTCACCAGTGAGGCCAGATCATACTTTTCCCACCTTTTAGTGCTGTTTACCAGCTAGTGTAGGGGCTGAGAGGCCAATTTAGGCTTCTTACTGGTTTTTTAAGCCTTAATGGCTGCAGCTTGCATCAGTGTCGGTGGATGGTTTCCTAGCTCCTCTGCATGGCCTGGTGATTGGTGGAGGTGAAGCTGAGAGCTGTTTATCAGTCTGAGCAGCCAGCACAGCCTTCAATAACAGGCAGAAACATATGGACAGACAGGATGGGGGAGTGCACATACACACACACACACACACACACACACACACACACTCACAAGCCTCTGCCCAAAATTAGCTGTCTTCTCTCAGTTGAAGGCTTTCAGCTGTGGATCATTTAATGGTAGCAAGCAGGAACAAACAGAATTCAGCTTTCAATAGCTAAAACTCGCAAATAGTCCTACATTTTGTAGTGTACTAAAACTATGAATATATTCAAGCTCAAATAAACCAAAAATGAATAAATAAAGATAAAACTTCAGCTTTTACATGGAAATTAATCAACAGCTGTCTGTTCAACCTTGTTCCCCAACCTGGTTTTAAAATGTCTCTTTACAATTTTATTATTTACAAATAGAAAGAGTGGTTGTTTTATCTAACTAAGGCTGGAGTGAAAGGTGTAATACATAGGTTAAAATGAAATGCTTTGGAAATTAGTCTGAGACTTATTATTGAAAGTTTTTCCATGTGTTGTTGCATAACCTCTTATCTCTGGCATGCTTCAGATTTTACTGACATCCAGCTGACATGAAAAATGAAAACAGGCACCTAAAACCTTACTGCACCCATTCACCTTAAACAGTCTTGGTCATTCTTTAAAGGTTATAAATCTTCTTTCACAGCTTTATCTTTTCACGTGTCTCAAATTCTATGACTGAAAGCAAGAGACATTAAAAAAAAAAAGGCAAAAGAGAAAAAGGAAGCCCAAAGCAATGAAAGTTTTCAACAAGGGAGGACATTAAGTCTGAAACATTGAACTGCAACTCAAGACAGAAGCAGTGATGACGAGGCCTGCAGGTTAAATTTACACCTTATCAAGGTGTTTAATGACATCCATATAAATGCAGACTGTGGAAGAACCACAGTGCTGGTACTATTGGACCCTAGTGCAGCATTCGATACTGACACTTGATTCTGTTAGAGCACCTGGAAAATTGGGTCGGCCTATCTAGTACAGCATTTGACTGGTGTACAGTGTATCAACCCTCCAGACCACTCAGGCCTTCTGACTCAAATCTTAGTTCCTATGCTCCACTTATCTGGAACAAACTCCCAGAGGACTGTAAAAGTGCTGAAAGCCTGAGTTCCTTTAAATCAAGGTTAGAAACGTATTTGTTCAGTTTCCTTCAAATGCTAATGTTGAAGTTTGAGTCCAAATTGTCTTATACTGAATCTGACGTGCTGCTACTATTCCAATGCAATGTGCTTTCATCTGTAATGATTTCCCTCCATCTCTGTAATGCTTTTCTTTCCTCTGTTCTTTTTTTTTTTTTCGTGTATAGCACTTTGAATTGTCTTGTTACTGAAAAGTGCTCTATAAATAAACTTGTCTTGCCTCTATAAGTGCAATTTACTGTGGGTGAAAAGAATGGGAAACATTCAGTAAATATATTTCTAATATTTCAAG
This sequence comes from Fundulus diaphanus, assembly GCA_037039145.1. Lineage (NCBI taxonomy): Eukaryota > Metazoa > Chordata > Actinopteri > Cyprinodontiformes > Fundulidae > Fundulus > Fundulus diaphanus. The sequence goes on along the minus strand of CM073127.1, from coordinate 19,878,571 downwards.
TGGCATGAAATTCACACCAGATGTCGCTCACAACCCAGGTAATCCACACATATAAAGAAATCTTATCAAACAAGTTAATACATTTGGGATAATGAAGTGGAATAGCACATTACATGAGTATTAAACACATGAAGACAAGGGCTTGCAAAAATGCATAGAAAGCCAAGAAACTATAAATCTGTCAGTATTTTGAAAGCCTTCCTGCTGCTATGTGCAAACCAATATCATCTGATTTAATATGAACCAATGGCACATGAAATGGTTTCCAATTACCAAAGCATCACACAGACAGGTGTGATTTACATTGGATTTGACAAAGAGAACCTTACCAAAAAAAAAAGTCTTGCTGTTGCAAAACGTACTAATGGCAATCGTTACTGGTGCCTCTCTAAACTACTGAATGCTCCAGTGAGCGCTGTTGGAGCCATAATCCAGGAGTTGAAATAACAGGATTTCACCATAAACCAGCCACTGCCAGGCACCCCCTTGTAGGATTTCTGGTAGAGGAGGTAAAATAATCATCAGTTGTCCAAAGAGCCAAGAAGCACACACAGACTGCTTTAGAAAGACCTGGGAATAACAGATACAGTTTCTTTTCCCAGTGAAAACAATAAGTGGTGCTCTTAACTGCCATGGCCTCATTGCACTCTCACTGTGCGAGCCTCATCTGCTAGAGACAAAGCATGTTGAAGCTTGTTTAAATTGTGCTGCAGAAGACTGGGCAAAAGCCAGTGAAATACTGAAAGAATATGGTCTGGTCAGATGAGGGCAAAACTGAACCCTCTGCACACAGGATGAATGGCTCTGCACATCACCACAGACACACCACGGCAAAAGTGAAGCTTGTGTTTCACTTGTGAACATCATGGTGTGGGCTGTTTTACAGCATATGGTACTGGAAGACTTTGTACATCTGAATCAAGGATGAACAGGGAAATGTAGCAGGACATACTAAGAATCAGACATTTAGAGGGATCTCTTTGTTTTTGGGTTTCGCCAATAACAGTAATGCATTCAAATAGAAGTTTTTTTGTTTTGTTTTTTTTTACCTGGAAAGCAATTCATTCTGATATTACCCTGAGAAATTTCCAGACAGGGTTGATGCAGACTCTGTGTCATCATCTATGCATGAAAGTGCTTCCTGTTTTAGAAGGTGTGACTCAGAAAGCTAATCCTGTCTGAACAGATTGAAAAACTCATTGAAGATTTGTAAGTTTTCTGACTCCAAATTAGGATGAAACATGTCCTTTGATAAGCTTTAAGAAATTAATGTAATATACAGGACTAAAACAGAGCAATTGGACTGAGGCCTGATTTTGCATCTCTATACCCACCCAGGGGTTGCAGGTGCCTATCTCTAGCTCTCATTGGATGGGAGGCAGGGTACACCCTAGACAGGTTGTCAGTCCATGCAGGCCAATAAAGAGAGAGACACAGTATCATTCACACACTCACTCATACCTTAGGGCTCTTTGGATAATCCAATTAACTTAACAGTCATGTTTTCTGGGAGAAACTCCCAGGCATGCACAGGGAGAACATGCAAACTCACCAAGCAGGGATTTGAACCCATAACCCTTCTTGCTGCAAGGCAGCATTGCTACCAACTGCACCACTGTGCAACCATGCTCACATTCAGCTGACTTTAAAAATGCAAACGTATTCTCAAAGGACAGCTTCATTTAGCCTCTATACTAAATCTAGCTAAATACCTAATCCCTTCGAGCTTTCACTGCCTTCCTCCATGTGACATTGTGTGACATTGCCAAAAAGGTATTGTCACACAAAGTAATTTAAAATACAGACCGAAAAGTCGTTAAATGTCAACATGTTTGCTTATTATCCTATCTGAACCCTTCCTGTCGCATAGCCCTCCTTTGCATACTGTCCCTGCAGAAGCTGTTTTGTTGATAGCAGCTGGAATTTGCAGGGATGGGGGAGGACTGCTTGATCCAGAAATCAAACCTTTGTGAAGCATGACAGCATGCAGCAGATGAAGTAAAGGGAGGCGGGGAATGCATGCGAATTGTGAGGTTACTCTGACATTAAACTGAAAGTTGGAAAAGTAATTAAAGCGTTGATTTGATTAGGGAAGAGTGTTTTTTATTGCGATGGCTGTGGATGAAAGTGCGTGCGCATTTGCATTTGCTGTGTAAACACACTGGTGGCACCCAAATTATGATCTTCTTAGTCTCTAATTTGTAAACCATTTTTCTTTTATGTTAATAACATACAAAAATTTCAGTTCTGCTGGAGAAAGTTCTGCTGTAGTCTGTTTTGAATTTGTTATCAACGTTCCCATTTTAGTTGGGATTTATAATGCAACCCAGAGTTAGCAGAAAGAGCTTGGGGGAGAGTGAGTACAGCAGAAATCAATGATACATTCACCTGATTATTTATGGCTGCACCAAGCCCTGAAACTCCCAGCTGGATGAGAAACCGGTCTCTGGCAGGAGTGGGGAGCGGGTAGGAGATTGTTGATGATGAGTGATGAGTTGCCAAGGGAGAGATGAAAGAGGCTGAGTAAGGACCTCAAGGTCTATGTGGATGGATCCAAAGGCTGGTGACTGAAATTGTATCCTACTTGCAGATCAGCGGTTTTTTCCTCCTTCACATCTATGTTTACCCAGATCCGGAAGTTATACTTACCTTCTGACTGCTGCGTCTTACACCGGCTGCTTGTCTCATCTCACCTTTCATCAGATAGAGTTCGTCTTACCTCAGTTACCGAAAACGAGATGCTGATGCTGATGTAAAATCCATGTTGCAGTGAGTTAAAAGAAGGACCCTAACACATACGGCAGCCTGATTAAAAGAAATAAAAAATAAAACATTTTGGGCCTTTCCCCTGCCTATTAGAGAACTGTCAAGAGGCTAAATTTGAGGTGACAATGTCTGTCCTGAATAATCTAAAGTCCAGCAGACGTTGGTGAACACCAAAATGACTCACCAACCGGATTCAGTTCTTTAACATCGTGGAGCTTTGTGGAACCTATCAAGTGAACATAACAAAGGAAAAGATTGTAGATTTCAGGAGAAGCGGAAATACGCCGAACATTATTTCAGTCAAGGGAGAAAAATTAGAAATGGTGGAAGAGGATAAATGCTTGGTGATCACCTGGACAAAAGACTGGTGAGTTACCCCACTGGGAAGCCTTTTTACAAGAAGGGACAGAGCAGACTGATCTTCATGAGAAAACATAGGTCCTTGGGTTTTTTCGTAGTAAGATGCTGCTTATCTTTAATAAGTGAGTTCAAACTCTTCTGCCATCATATATGTTGGGGTAGCAGCATCAGAGTGAGTCACTTAAAAACTGATAAAGAAGGCTTGCTCTGTTCTGGGGGCCACTCTGGACCCTTTGGAGATTATTGTTAACATTATACAAGATTGTGCATAAAATGGAGAACATCGTGGACAACCCTGAGGATCTTCCACATTAGACTGTCAGACAAAAACAGTGTCTTCAGTCAGAGGCTTTCTTAGAGCCACTGTAAGACAGACTGCTAGAGGAAAACCTTTCTGCCCACAGCCATCACCACGCACAGTGACTCTTTTCAAAAAAGTTGAATAATATGGGATCCAATAAAAAGAATTTTGGTGTATGATTGATAAGATTTAATGAACCACAAAACTTCCTGACATTGCTTCATTCTTCTGCTTAATTTCACAGCTACCCTGGAGCCACACTTCACAGACTGCATCTCGAGGGACCAGGAGACTTTTCGTTGCTGGTGGAGTCCAGGCAGCTTCCACAACCTGTCCTCCCCTGGAACACTGAGAGTATTTTACCTAAAGAAAGAGTGAGTGCAGCTTCAACGCTGAATTATATGTGCCTGCCCTAAAGCTTTGCTTCACCGTAAGAACCTGCTCTTCTTTTACTTTTATTTTCACCCGTTTAGCTCCCCCTCTAGTGAATGGAAGGAATGTCCAGAGTACATCCACAAAAACAGGGAGTGCTTCTTTGATGCAAACCACACATCTGTTTGGATCCCCTACTGTGTTCAGCTTCGTGGACAAAACATCACCTATTTCAATGAAGATGACTGCTTTACGGTGGAAAACATCGGTTTGTAGTCAATGCTTGTACATGTATATTTTTCATCACTTGGCATTGGGAAAACTGTCTCCACGGCTGAAAGTGCGGCTTTTTGTTGGTGGCACAAACTATTCGGTCGGCTCTTTTTTGATGCAGGCTGTTGAGGTGCTTCAAACTGAATTTGTCGTTATTAGTCTTAGCTCCTAGTGCAAATTTTACTTAATTACCGTAATTTCCAGTAAATACTCATATCCCATATAATATTAGTATTTCTATCCCAGGGGGAGACCTTACCTAAGAGTGTAATTTTATAGATATGTGGGTATTTGGTTGGACGCTAAGCTTTTTTTCACTCCACAGCATATAGTGATAAACCTGGAGGTTTGACTGGGCCTTTATTATACAAATAAGGCTTTTTTCTAATTTATCGGGAAGGAACATTTTACAAATGTGCGGGATAAGTATTCTTGACTGTGATGGAATTATTTGTTAGGGGCAAGCATCGTTTTATGTTAAAGCGCCACAAACAAAGCATCCCTTACATTTGTTTTCACTCTGATTTGTTTAAATTTTTGTTTTTGACATGTCTATGTCCAACTTTTATTCTAAATCTTTAAAAAAAACTGATTTTTTAGGAAAAATCCAAAACAATTTATGCCCCACCGTAAGTTGTCTCTTGTCAAAATTTTACCTTTAATATCTAGGGTGCCATCATGTGGAGATCTTAATAGTTCTGTATGGACTTAAGAAAAGAAGCACATTTTTGAAAATTATGAAAAATCATTTGATGTTGGATTTCTTTGAAGTTTTATTTTTTTCAGTATTGTTGATTTACATCTCAAATTATTACAAAATTATATATAACTAAGTTTTTAAGGATAACATTTGAAACGATTGTTAAGAAGTCTTCGGAAACTGTTTAGTCGTCACCACAGGACTTACTGGAACCTACATTGGTCTGGGAGTGCACATGCCAAGAAAAAAATGCCTCCGCCGCTGCCTGAAACAAACATTAGATAAATTGACTGTTTGCCAGACAGTGGAGATAAGGATGGAGACCAGCTCGCTGTGACTCATGTGAACTTAACAGGCAAATTCAAAGCAGCTGTCAGTTAACTGAGTCGTTATGCAAGCCAAGGGCCAGAAAATTAAAACAAAACTTGAATCGCTCAATAATTTTTTTGATACAGCATACCAAATAAATGTGCACAGATGGAGAACCTTCTCCTTTACATACTTTCGTTTCCCAACATTGCTTCGCTACACCTGTGACATCAACTTACAAAAAACATCAAGCTGTAAATATAATACATAGATTGGGCTCTGGTGAATAATACATGAATACAAACAGGTCCTTGTGATTTTGATGACTTTTGTTAAGCTTTAGACGATGAGTTGCATGTGTACATTTGGTGTGTACCTCAATAAAATGTATTAATATTATTGAAAATTCTATTTATTTGTAAGGCTCCTCAATATATCCTAAATATACTGGCATTAAAATATCAGTGTGTGCAATAGTCAGTTTAGGAGTGTAACAATTGTTTGCTAATATATTCCCACAGTGTTATAGACTAGCATCTTTAATGCTAATGTTATATTTAGCCAGTTGAACAGAGTCTCACAACAGCAGCTGCTCACACCGGACACAACTGACACTTTCCAAAATGCTAGAATTCAGAGTAATGGAAACATAGATGAGGATCAGAGGAAAGTAAACAGACATACATCGGCATATACACTGACCATATATACTGATGTCGTCAGCAAAATATTTAACAATATTGTTGCCATCAAAGGATTTTCTAATATCGCGTGGTCCTGTTGATTTGTTTAAGTCAGTTGAAAAAGTAAAACAGGGATATTGATTAACTTCATAGACAATTTAAAATATGTCAATATACATAAGACCAATAAAAAAGGATTTTTAATTCAGGACTTACATTGAATGTTCTGATTTCCTTAAAAAAATAAAATTGGGTTTTTATTAGAGTCATAACCTTTTAAATTAAAAGAAATGTTCACCTAATTTGTCATTCTGTCCAATGAATTTATAGATTATATGAGTTTATTCTTTTTTTATCTTTTTTTACTGCTACCTCCACCATTGCCAACATTTCTGTTAGTCCCTATGAATTATTAAATAGCAAAAATACCGGACTTTTCACTGTATATGCCTCCTAAGACATTCCCACAATACAAAGAATATTAGTTTTGCTACTTTGCATTGAATAATACCTCAATCTATGAGCACAGCCCAAAATTCATGCTCTAATGCTGTTTATTTTTTTTCTTTTTTCTTTTTCTTTTTTGCTGTTTTTAAACAGCCTTTTAAATTTTTGCCGGCTTGTATTTTTTTAGATTGCCATTGAGAGTAAAACCCAATGTTTTCTCATTTGGACTATAAACCCAAGAGTTCAGTGAAATCAAAAGATGTGAACAGCTGCCTGTTTTCCCTTATGTGCCGTTCTGAACTTTTGCCCCTTTCCCTTTCTTATAGTGCGTCCTGACCCGCCCGTGTCTCTGAACTGGACCCTGCTAAATATGAGCCCCTCTGGACTCAGTTACGACGTCTTAGTCAGCTGGGAGCCCCCGCCCTCGGCAGACGTTGGCGTGGGCTGGATGCGCATTGAGTATGAGATCCAGTACAGAGAGAGGAACGCCACCAGCTGGGAAGCGGTGAGTTCTTCCTCTCGAACTTTCTCCCCAACTGCATAAAACACCCCTGAGATCACGCAAATGAAATCACTTACACGCACTTTTAAAAGTAAATTGTTGGTAGTTGGTGGAGGCACAGTGTTTTGTTTTTTTTTTTGTTTTTTTTTCCTTCTCCCCTCCACCGTCTGAACTCCCTCCTGAACTCTTGTGGCTGAAATGCTGCATAGCTTTGTTGGCAAGCCCGCTGAAGCCGGAGCAGGACCCTCTGAGAAAACAGCCTCCCTGAAGGAAGAGAAGGGAGGGATCTGTGGGTCAGAGGCCATGGGACCTTGTACAGCCTTGTTTATTATTGCCTGGCCACCCTGCTTGACAAATGCGAGCTTTAAAATAGCAACAGACAATCTCTGTTATGCCAACATGTCTTCTGTCGTATTTATCTGAAAGGGCCCGGGTAGTCGTACCACCTTTAAAAAGGTCATAGTTACAGGTACCAAAAATAAATACAGACCTCTTGGCACGGTGTCTAGTTTTAAGTTAGCTATAATGTTTATTTTCTCGCGGCTTGTGTCAGGGCAGCTGTCTGCTCAGCTTAAACGCAGCAACGCCGCGTTCCTCTCGTGTTAATGGCGTTGTGTAAAATCCCCCACTTTCAGCTGGAGAAGCAGCCGCACACCCAGCAGACAATCTACGGCCTGCAAATAGGAAGAGAGTACGAAGTGCACATCCGCTCCAGGATGCAGGCCTTCGTTAAGTTCGGAGAGTTCAGCGACTCCATCTTCATCCAAGTGACGGAGATTCCCAGCAAAGGTGAGGAAGCCTCTAAACGAATCCATGCACACCTACCCTGTTAGTTGTTAGATTTAGTCGGTGGGATTTCATGACAATATAAGGATGCCGTTTTGATCAATAATTGTGTTTTGTTTTTAGATTCTACTGTCCCATTCACTCTGGTTCTGATTTTTGGGATCGTGGGCGTCCTGATAGTCATCATGGTGATAGTCGCTTCTCAGCAGCAGAGGTAGGAACCTCCATTCTCTCTCCTTCTGGTTCACATTCTTTATGAGCAACATCAAGATCATTTCTTCATCATTAAAAAATACTTGATTAATCCGAAAGGGAAATAAAATAAAAAAATTAATTATGCTATAGTTTTTGGCACAAATTGTTCTCCAGAATGCAATATAGTTATTTCATTAATTAGGCGCCCGCCTATGCATTGAAAATGCATGGCGGAGGCCTTATGCTATGCACCTAATAAGGGTTTCTTTATTATTATTATTATTATAGTACCGTTAATACAGCCCGAACCGTAGGGTCTACCCCCACATACTATATATCGAAACGTTGGTCTCGACGCTGCGATCAGGGCTTTTTGTACTTGACGCCGTTTCGGCTTACGGTTGGAACAAAATTCACCAAAAACACTCTTCAACACAGTTGACCTTTCAAAAATGCGCGGCTGAGCACGGCACTGGTGTTGTGGGGGAGTGGGTTAGGTGTCGGGCTGCAAAGCAGAAGATCGTAGGTTCGACTCCAAGCTGTGCCAATTTCAGGGAATTACATTTTCACCCAATATTTCATTTCCCTTTGGCTTTAAAAAACGATTTTTTCATTTAAATCAATAGCCAGATTAATTTATCCAGCATATATCTTAAATATACCAAATACAATATTTCATTTCCCTTTGGCTTTAAAAAACGATTTTTTTAAATTTAAATCAATAGCCAGATTAATTTATCCAGCATATATCTTAAATGTACCAAATACTACAATAAAACATAATCAAATTCATCACAATCTCTTCTGGAATAATAAAAAACATGTGATCAGAAAGAACAACATAGCAATATCAGTAGAAAAAGGAGGAACAAACGTTATTGATTTTAAAGTGATTAATGCCGTGATTAAATTACAATGGCTGCAGACTTTTATTAAAAATTAAAAGAGTTTATGGTTTATTTTCCCTTCACAACTTTAGAAAAAAATTGGAGGAAGGAATTTCTCTTAAGATGTAACTTTGATCCGGCAAAATTACCGATTAAATTGTCAGACTACCACAGAAGCATTCCAAAAATATGTTAAAAGTTTTCATGTCTTGATTACGTTACTGGAAAATAACCGTAAATTAACAAAGTAAATTTTATTTGTAACAAATGGAGACCGCGGGTTTGTTTTGGATGGACTTGCCTTATGATGTAGTCATCGGGAAGCGCCCGAGCCGAACTGACCACCCGAGTCGGAGCCGTTTATCACAGCTGCGATCAACAATTTTTTTCGGAATACCAGAGGACTTCACCATTGACATTCGCAAGAGCTATTGCTGCAGCAACAATGCCCACGTACATGGCCATTGGATGTTCCAACACAACTGGTAAAATTGGAAAAAACATTGCTTATTTCAACTTTCCATGAGCTAACCGGGCTCGTAGCTGGATTGCCATCTTGAAGAGAGCTTGCCAGAGAGAAAACACGTCATATGCAGTGACCATTTCGAAGAAGAATGTTTTGAACATGACATGAGAGCAAGGATTTTCGGTAAGTTATTTTTAAATTTTAAATTTTAACATTAGAATTTGCAGGGATTTTACCGACCAGAGGGGCGGAGGGATACCACATGTGATGTGATATCCCTCCGCCCCAGCATGTGCTGAAAGCTTTTATATTTTAATATTTATAGAATAATTACCACCTGCCCTATTTACTAGGGGGCAAATATATAACTTAAGTCACTTCAGCGATCTCTCCTCCGCTGTGTGTGTGTGTGTGTCTGTCGGCAAAGCCGTGCTGCGCGGAGCGCGCCGCGCACACACACACACACACACACACACATTGAGCGCGCAGCGAGACAGGTATTAAGCGCTTAAACACATAAACCTACAATGCTGCATAAACTTTACTAAAAAAATGTTGCGTTTCGAAACGGTAGCAAGTGCATGCGCACTGTCGCTCACAGCCGGACTGCTTTTGCTCCGAGTCTTGGGGGGAATAAAAGCCTGGCGCCCCGCGGTCTTTATGGTGGTTGGGAGGGGGGGAGACTGCAGTTTAGCATAGTAGCATATGAAGTCTTCTGAATTGAGTGCGTCGGAACCAATCTGAGCGCGCAGCGAGACAGGTATTCAGCGTTTAAACATGACATGCGCGCTCAACTTTCAAACTGTGCTCAAACACTACCCTCGCGCTCGGCTCTGTTTGCTCGCGTGCGCAACCTTCTCTCCTTCCAGGCTAAACGCCAGTTGTGCGCCCGATCGTTTGTTAATCCGTTTGCTTGGTTCTGTCTCACTGATTTCGATTATACACTGGAGTGCGGATTTTGCCGAAAAACTGAAGTCCCTGGCCGCCATCTTGCTACTCCCTACTCTCACAGAATCCCAATGGATTTGGCCGCCATCTTGCTACTCCCTACTCTCACAGAATCCCATAGGATTTCCCATAGGATTTGGTTGCAACAACAAGCAGTTCTCTGGCTATGTGAAAACGTTTCACATGTAATTTTACAGTCAGTGGATGTACTAACACTATCAACTTCTAGAAAATTATGTGCTGAAATATTTTATATGTTATTCATATCATATTATATATAAGTGTGTGTGTATGTATATATATATATATATATATATATATATATATATATATATATATATATATATATATATATATATATATATGTGTGTAAATTTTTTAATAACACCAATTTTCCATGCTGCTTGGATGCAGACCTTCTCCTGTCGGCTGTTTTTTTTGGTGAGGCTTAGTTGCTAAAGGAGGCCGATCTGACACATGGCCTTTGGTGAGCTTTGGTGACATTAAGTATTGGCACTAGGGTTGGGTATTGTTAGGAACCTCACGATTCGATTCGATTTCGATTATTGCTGTTGCGATTCGATTCGATATTGATTTAAAGTTCTGAAGACACAAGTGATTGTATATAATGTTGACATTTTTAAAATATTTATTTTCATACAAACTTCTGAAACATCACATTTCTGAGCAAAGAAACAAACTTGTTAATGCAATGTGCTTAAAGTAGAAAACTGTTCTTAATAAGAAATAAAAAATAAAGTGCATGTAAAATAAAATTAGGCATAGCTTATCTCTTGAAAGTCTAATATAAATAAAAATGCATTTCAATAACATCTGTGCATATGTGTGCAGATTTAAACACAAATCATAGGGTTGTATTCAACTGAATTACACTGAATAAGTTTAGTGCTTGTAAACATTCTTAGCTTTTCAATATGTAGTGATTAACCTCTAATTTTTAAACATATCTTAAACTGAACTATAGTACTGTAGCCAGAAATAAAGAATTGTACTGTAACCGTACAGTTCTTCATTTCTGGTTACAGACTAAGTGGGCACGTGGAGATTCTTGTTTAGAAAAAGCAGCTGATTCACATGCTCAGGCTTCAATGCACTTCTCTGGGCTGTGACTATGTCACCTAGATCATTCAGCAGTTAAGTTCCTCTTCATGCAGCCTTGATGTTCTCCCCACAGCTTTCTTTAAAAAAGTTTTACCTGGCATAGCGTCTGATTTGACCCAGATAATAAACACGTCCCTTCTGTCAGGTGTTTTCCCCCAGTCCCTAAAAACAGCAATTATCAAACCACTGTTAAAAAAGAACAATTTAGACAATGCACTTCTCTGACATCCATATAAATACAGACTGTGGAAGAACCACCGTGCTGGTTCTATTGGACCTCAGTGCAGCATTCGATATTGTCGAAAACTGTTCTTAATAAACAATAAAAAATAAAGTGCATGTAAAATAAAATTAGGCATAGCTTATCTCTTGAAAGTCTAATATAAATAAAAATGCATTTCAATAACATCTGTGCATATGTGTGCAGATTTAAACACAAATCATAGGGTTGTATTCAACTGAATGACACTGAATAAGTTTAGTGCTTAACATATCTTAAACTGAACTATAGTACTGTAGCCAGAAATAAAGAATTGTACTGTAACAGTACAGTTCTTCATTTCTGGTTACAGACTAAGTGGGCACGTGGAGATTCTTGTTAAAAAATAAAGTGCATGTAAAATAAAATTAGCAAATTTTGTGTTGCAAAAAAGTTTATATACATATATATTAATACCTTTTTTGGAGATCCCTGCACATAGCAGTCTTCATTTCCTTCACCACTGCAGAGTCACTGGATGATGGTTGCATCTCCTCTAGAAGTCTTTCTTTTAGAGGTGCAATGACAGACAGAGTTGGGGTGCTTTCCTGAGACATCACCAAGGTGGCTTTCTTTAATGGCTTCAGAGCCTGTGCAATATCCTCTGCTGCTGTAATGTCTGTCTCTGTAAGGGAGCATAGATCTTTTTCCTGCTTTCGCACTTCAGGTGCAAGTAATGCAGCAGAGACAGCTGGTTGTTGTTCCAAAAATCTCTCCAGCATATCTAAAGTGCTATTCCATCTTGTAGAGACATCAGTCACTAACTTGTGTTCTGGGAGGTCCAACAACTTTTGATTCTTTTTGAGTGCATGACAGGCCAAAGTGCTTCGATGAAAAAAAGCAGAGATGCGCCTCACTCTGCCCAGAAGCCGTGTGACTGCAGTGGTTTTAAGAGCAGCCTGCCAAGCCAAGTTGAGCACATGGGCAAAGCAGCCAACATGCAACAGATCAGTGAGACCGACAGCTCTAGCATGTTAGCCGCGTTGTCTGTAACAACAGCAGGCACTTTTCCGGTTATGCCCCATTCATTTATTGCCTCTGTCAACAAGTTTGCTATATTGCTACCTGTATGACTTCCATGAAGGGGTCTAGTCTGAAGCACATTTGACACCAATTCCCACTCGTTCGATATGAAATGAGAAATTATGGTTACGTAGGGGTCGGTTGCTCTCGAGGTCCAGCCATCACACGTCAGAGCAACTCTTTCGGCCGACTTTAATGACTCCAAAACGTCTGTCTTCACCTCTGTATACAGTGATGGCACAGCGACTTCTGTCATGTATTTAGGTGTTGGTATTGCGTAACGTGGTTCAAGTGTTTTTAGCATATTCTTAAAACCCGTGTTTTCAACAACACTGTACGGTCGTAGGTCCTTGCAAATAAACACGGCTACAGACTTTGTGATTTTCTGTGCCCGGGCAGAGCTTGGCGGAAGTTTAGAGATGAATGATTTGTCGATTTGTGTCTGTTTGGAGTCAACAGGTTGTGCTTTGGGTTTTTGTAGCGCATCTGCGTGGTATCTGGTTAAGTGGTTGCGCAGATTTATCGTGTTGCTGCAGTACTTTAATTCTCTCTGGCACAGCCTACATACCACCTTGCTTTTGTCGACTTCTTGAGTTCCAGATTTAGACGGGAAAGCAAAATGAGCGCAAACATCTGACTTAAAAGTGGACGGAGTTAGCTTTCTACAGCTGCTTGCCATGACTTCTTCTTTCCTTCTTCTTCTTTTTTCAAGCTCGCCATGACTGTTGTTATGCGCTCAGGTGCTCAGCACAGTGACCAAACTCGCAGCGCCCCCAACGTGTCAGGAGGTGAATCGATTCTGAGGAGCCCCCAAATCGATTATGAATTTTGCGTGAAATTATTGCGATGCATCGATTCTTCAATTATTTTACCCACCCCTAATTGGCACCCTTTTTGAGGAACTTCCCAGTACAGGATTTGGACCTAACTAACAGAGTACAATCACCCGGTGATACTGGAAACAACCATGTTAGCGGCTAATACTTAACATGTTGCTAACCGGAAGTAGCTCTAGGAAGGTCTCACCAACTTCTGCTTCACAGAGTTTGTACTTCCTTTAGTAGTTTGTAATGCTTTTAACATTTTTATTCACATATTTCATTTTTTCATGCTACATTGAAGTATTTAATCATGTTTTAATAACACCAATTTTCCATGCTGCTTGGATGCAGACCTTCTCCTGTCGGCTGGTTTTGACAAAGACAAATCCTTTTCACACTCAGAAGATTTGATTTTAAAATCCCCAAGCGATAAAAGCCTACGACCAAGGAACTCGGAAGCTTTGCCTTTGACGGTCACGCGCACCACCAGGCGGGCGCCTTCTTCAACTTCTTCAGAAGTTGAACGTTTCTAGTTCCTTTTTAATCTTCCGTCACCGTTAATACAGCCCGAACCGTAAGCTGTAACCCCACAAACTATATATCAAAACGTGCGTCTCGATGCCGCGAAGTGTGCTATTTGTACTTGACACCATTTAAAGTTACCGTGGTGACAAAATTAACCAAAAACCACTTCTCAAAACCACTTCCTAGACACAGTTGACCTCTCCATAATGCAGAGCTCAGCATGGCACTTTTTTTTGGTACAGTGGTTTAGGTGTTGGGCTGGTTCACCAAAGGTCGCAGGTTCGCAACCCGCTGGGGGTACCCAATATTTTTATTTTTTTTTACAAGTAACAAATAAATAATTTGAACAACTGATATAAATGAATGAATGATGAAAAAATTTCCGATTTTTCTCATCACGCCATTTCAAGTTACCATGGTGACAAAATTCTCAAAAAAACACCAAACAACTTTAGCCTACTTGCTCAATTTTCACTCTACGTGCACAAATTATACATCAAAACGTAGGTATTTCTGTCTGGATTTAGGAAATGTAACCCTCATTGGTGTAGGTCTTTTAGATTTTTCGCAAATCACCTCAGACCGGCAACAACCCCAAAGTCAAAATTATGCAAAAAAGAACGAACAACTTAAGCCTACTCGCTCAATTTTCACTCTATGTAGACAAATTATACATCAAAACGTAGGTCTTTTTGTCTGGATTCAGAAAATGTAACCGTCATTGGTGTAGGACTTATAGATTTTTTTCATCACGCCATTTTCACCTACCCTGGTGACAAAATTATCCAAAACACAACAAACAACTTTGGCCTACTTGCTTAATTTTCACTCTACATGCACAGATTATACATCAAAACGTAGGTAATTTTATCTGGATTCAGGAAATGTAACCCTCATTGGTGTAGGACTTATAAATTTTTCGCAAATCACCTCAGACCGGCACCAACCCCAAACCCTCCCCAAATTCAGCAAGTAAGCTGCAGTTGTTGGGAGTTTTCCGTCCTGAAGAGGGCCGGTCAAAGCCATAGGCGTACTAAGGGGCCGCTTGGGCCCACCGGTGCAATGGGGGGGCCCCCAAATTTTCCTTTTTTTTTTTTTTTTTTCTTTTTTACAAGTAACACTTAAATTACTTCAGTTATACGCACCAGGCGGGCGCCTTCTTCAACTTCTTCAGAAGTTGAACGTTTCTAGTTCCATTTTGATATTTTAAAACATATGTGAACAAATGGAGTTTCTGAGGGGTTGTTTCATAGCAATGTATTAGTACACGGCCATAGTATTGTAATCCTAAAATGGCTAAAATCACACACACCAGTGTATCACACGATGAGAACATTGTTACTCAGTATTTTGAAAAAGGTTTTCCCTGCTTAAACCTCAGGCATTTAGGAACATCACGGTGTTCTAGAAAGAGCTGTCTGAGGCCTTCAAAAAGACGATAGCAGCAGCTTATTTCTCCATTAAGAGATTTAAAAAGGTCTGAAAAGAATCTGAGAGTAGCCCTTCCATTTCGGGAGACCGACTCTTTGCATTGTTTACTGTTTCCTCAAAATCATCCACCAAATTCTAAATATAACGACAACAGATTTAGGACAAAGGGGGAGACGTTTTAGAAAAACTGTGGAAAAACATTTTTGTGTTTTTAGTACAGAAAACTGTAGTGGACATACATGAAGCACATGGCTAATTGAGTGGTCCTAAAAAAAAAATAATGCTTTAACATAGAATGTTTTTTGAAGAAAAGAAATCTCACCAAAAACACAGTTTTTAGGCAGACGTGAGGTGAAAACCTACGAGAAGAAGATTATTTGGCCAAGGTACTGGTCCAAAACAATTAAGATGCATAGATCTGAAGTTTGCTGAGACAGAACAAGATTCTGGACTCTAGTCTAGGATGTTTTTTATTTCTGGATGTTCACACTCCTCAATAAAACAGATCCATAAAAGTTTGTTTGGCGCCGTGCTTTGTGGAGTCGGCTGCTGTCCAGCTGCAGCGGGTGTGCATTGTTCCACTGAAAATAATAACATTTTATATTTTGTGTTTCCATATACAGTTCCCCGACCTAAACACTGTCAGAAATCTGTTGATTTGAAACATTGCCTGCAAACACAATGACTGTAGAACTACACAGACATAACCCTCGGGCAGAAACTCTGGTATTATTCAGCTAATAAGCATTCAGTGGTTTAAAAATGATGAACTGAACTCACCAAATAGGATACACAATCCTTCCATTCTACTGCTTTTAGATGCTCCTGTCTCATATTAACTTTATCACACTCTTCTGTCCTTTCAGATTAATGATGATTCTCTTGCCCCCTGTTCCTGCGCCCAAAATCAAAGGCATTGATTCAGAATTGCTGAAGGTATCACAAGTATTCTCATATTTTCATTCTTTAGCTATTGCAATTTTATGTATTTCTGTCTCATATTTCTGGTACCATGAATACTGTTTGCCATCAAGCTTTGATGCTGAGGAGAAGTAATATTCCGTTGACTGTCCAAGCCACATAGTTCACCCACCTCTCAGTCTCGGTTTCTTCCCCAGCTGCCAAAGTTGCGACACCATCTGTGTTTCTTCGCACCCAGTTTTTTTGGCTCTATATTGTTATTTATTTGTATTATAACCAATCTATTCTTGAGGACATTTGAAACGGAGAACATTGATGGCAGAGAAGGCATTAATTTGTGCGTGGCTATTAAATGAATTCGTTAAATAAAGTGTTGCGTAATCATTTTCCCTCAGTTGTTACTCTTATCAAAAACAGACTCAGACTTCATGCGTAAATACAAAGGCAGCTAAAGTAGGAAAACAGGAGAGGCTTTCAACTGAATAATGTACCCTGACGTGGTATATTCTGTGCATTTATGAGAAATAACGAGTCTTAGAGAGCAGACTCGCCTGGCTAACAAAGAAACAAATGTGTGGGAAATTTAGAATATGCAACACAGAGCTTATAAGTATGTTATAATACTCTAAAGTGCAAGACCAAAAGGCTAATTTTAAGCTTTTTTTGTCAATATTTTATCCATATGCAGAAGGGGAAACTGGAGGAGCTGAATTTTATCCTGAATGGTGGGGGTCTAGAAGGCCTTCCAGCCTACGCAACAGATTTCTACCAAGAGGAGCCATGGGTGGAGTTCATTGAGGTGGATGAAGAGGATGCAGAGGGCGGAGATAAGGAAGACAACTGCAGTTCAGATACTCAGAGGCTACTAGGTCTCCCCCACAGGAATACAGAGGGTTTCAGCGCCATTAGGTAATTCACAGAGTCTCATTATGCCGATCGCTTTCATACTGACCGCTGTCTCGGATTAGATGTCATTCCCCCTCTTTTTTCCCCGTGCTTTCTCCTCTAGCCCTCCTGACGATGACTCGGGCCAGGCCAGCTGCTATGACACAGATCTGCCTGAGCATGACACCCAGATGCTCATGGTGTCCCTGCTGCCAGGTCAACCCGAGGACGACGAGGCCTCCCCGGATGCCCCAGCCTCGGAGACAAGTGAAAGGCCCCTCATCCAAACTCAAATCGGGGGGCCACAGACTTGGGTCAACACAGACTTATATGCCCAGGTCAGCAATGTTATGCCATCTGGGGGGGTAGTGCTGTCCCCGGGCCAGCAGCCCAAAATCCAGGAGAACACCTCAGGTTCGGAGAGGGAAACGCATAAAGGAGGAAAGCCAAGTGAAAACATTGAGGAGCAGAAGAAAAATGAGCCCCAGTTTCAGCTGCTTGTAGTGGTTCCAGAGGGAAGCAGCTACACCGCCGAGAACGACGCCCGGCAGACCAGCACTCCCCCTAGCTCTCCGGTTCCTGGGTCAGGGTACCAAACCATACAGCCTCAGGCAATGGAGACCAAACCTGCAGCCATGACAGACGCCAGTCAGTCACCATACATTCTGCCCGAGTCACCCCAGTCTCAGCTCTTTACGCCTGTTGCAGACTACACAGTGGTGCAGGAGTTGGACACGCACCACAGTTTGCTCCTTAACCCACCTCCCAGCCAGTCTCCCTCTTTGTGCCAGCAACAGCATCCTCTCAAAGCTCCTATGCCCGTAGGATACATCACCCCAGACCTGCTGGGGAACCTGGCACCATGAGTGGACAGCACCGTCAGACCTTAACTACAGGCGTCTGACAGAAAGTCAGTATGCAGTGGCCCTACCTGATCCCTGATGGAAACCAAAAGAGTAAATAAACTTCAAAACCTGCAGCACACTGGATGAATAAGTGTGTGCAGGTATTCAGAGGATGCTCAAGGGGAGATACACAAGTACCGTGCACCTCAATACATTATAATCTGGTTGAGAGCTTAGTTTATTTCAGCAATTCAGTTCAAAAACTGAAAGTCAAATATTAAATACGTCGATTTCGCACAGAATTATATATTTCAAGCAGCTAATGAAAGCAAGAAATTCAGTTTCTCAGAAAGTTAAAACCTCCTTTAATTTCATTATTATTTGTCGGTCTGGTGTAATGTTAAATCCTTTTAAGAACCTGAATTCTGGGTTTTCGTTGACTGTAATCATCAAAATTGAGAGCCAAACTTGATATACATCATTCTGCGTGTCATGAGTGTACGTAATATGGGAGTTTTACCTGAATTGAATAGCTTAACTCTAAACAATATTCAAATTTATTGAGATGCACTGCAAACTAGTTTACTTTTACGTTTATGTCTGCTTAATCGCTGATTTTGAGGCAGAAGCACCCGAGCAGCAACATCACAAACAATGCACACTTTGCATCCATGCATGATTGTAGTATGAAAAAAAATTAATAATTAAATGTGTGGAAAATTGCCTTAGATTGCCTTACAGTCTTAATATTAAAGGTGGAGTCAGTATATCGGTGAGGCGAAGACAAACAGGTGGTAGCCATGTTTTCTAACCACACCGTAATCTGACTTAGACAGTAGTTGCCTTTCTGAGGCTTATTGCCTGTCGCATTTAACATATACTCCAAAGTTTCTTATTTCCTCGTGTCGCAAATCTGTTATTCACAAGATTCACAAGAGATATATTTTTATACAAAACATTCAACTTTTCAACAGAGCTATGCAGATTTGAATCTCTGACTTTGTTTCTTGTGATAGAAGAGGAAATACTCGTCGGTTTTAGCTGCACCAAATGCCAACAGTCAAACCAAAGCTCGCGGGGTTACTTAGGGGTCGTCAGGCGTTGATCAGGCAACGCAGGGAAGCCCTTGCAAAAATAGACGCAGATGATTTAGATAAAAGGAAAATCGAAATACTTGACTGAACAATTCCAGGATTCATTTCAGTGTCGCAGAATTATTGTACTGGTTTAATATCGTACGTACTTTCTACTGAGAAAGTATGTAATTAAGCATTATGCTCACATCAACAGCGAAACTTTAATCACTGACTGATCGTCCCCATGTGAGTAAGGATCTATTTACTCAGATTCCCTTACATTTCGGAGCCTTCGTTATGCCCATGTAGGGGCCCCTTCGCACTGAACCAGGGCGTCGGCATGACAGGGACAACCCATCAGTACGTAGGTGACCTCTTGTAGAGGTCTTCAGGGCTGCACCAGGAACGCTGTGTGCTCCCTTATATGCATGTAGCGTGAGAGTACCTCACCTGTTGAAAGCATGCACCAAATATCCCGGGGAAGCTGTTGTTTAGATATTCTTAAGATAAATATGTGCTCCGTCTCCTACCAGATAGTGATCAGAATGTACTGGGCTTCTTTTGGTGAGCTGCGCACACCGGGTTAAAATATCGGTCAAAATGGCACGCTCTGCAGTGGGAAGCTCTCTGTAGAGAGGAAGCTAATGCATGCAGTGGGTTTTAATCCTCCACACCGAGAAATTGGTGACGGCGGTGCAGAGAGCTCCCCTGTATTTGTAAATTAGACAGATTGTTAGCAGTCATCCTTGTCCAGATGTGATCCCTACAGCAGCAGCAGCGTGGCAGGATGACAGAGTGCTAAAAGGGCAGCAGGGTCATGGTTGGCTTCACTCTGAAATAAGGTTTTCTACATTTGCAGGCACGCAGCAATATTCACCCGTTGTTGAATGTCCTGGATGTCACGGGGCAGTCTTAATCTGCGTGAAGGGGGCCTAAGACGTGCTACAGAACCGACAGCAGCCCCAACCGTGCTGCTTGATTGCACATTGCTTCGGTCGTTGCAGAAAAGCAAGGGGGCGCACACAATGTTTAAACTGACTCCCTGCATTTCCAACTTACTTAGGAGGAATTGTGTTCTGCTTATATTATGTTGTCATTGCAGGGACAGCAACTGGAATAAGTTGAAAGACTGTGAAAGTGTACTAAAGATATTACCAGCTCACACAGTACTTATCTGCCACATTCACTATGTAACAATCTGTGCCTATTATAGTATTACGGTTTGTTTAGTTGCTATGGTACTATGCGTATGTGATTTGGTGTTCTGCATCTCTGCATAGCCGTCACCAAAAAGGTACCTTCGTTTTTCTGTGTATAGACGGATTGGTTTAAATCCTCTCTGTGCCGAGAAACACTGCTAAACCAGTGCCACAACACAGAGACATGCATGCATGTACATACGAACGCACTGCATAAAAGAACATTCCCTATGATAATAAGATGTTGCGCTTAACATTTATTTTCTAATAAAGTCGTCATAACGTGTGCTGAAAATTTGTTGACGTTTTACCATAATCTTTAAATTCAAAATGATCTTGAGGTGGATGAAGGAAAAACAAGTAAGAGGCAATCGGCAAATTGTTTGGAACTGGGCATACATTTTTAGTTTACTTAGCTTTGTACTTTTCTTAGATTAAATACCTTTAGAGTAGTGTTTATGGAGAATATGCTGCCTACGCCACTTATTTAGCCACACTTTCTTAAAGAGTAACCCATTGTTCATTACAGCTTTCAATATTTCTTTTGACAAGTGGTAGGATTACACAGAAGAAGTCCTGAAATGCAATCAGGTGCCTTTAATGCTTCATCCCCTGAGTTTGGGCTTAAAGATTTAACATGTCGCGATCCGTAGACGCAACATGGTGCGTGTAAGCTCTTGGCGGTCCCGTCAGCATGGCTTTTTGCCACGACAGAAATGCCTATATCAGCAGGTACATGACATCAGCATTGTTGGCCTCAAAAAGACAGGTACATTTAAACTGAACGTTTCCATGATATTTACGTTTAGCCAGGTACACTTTGAACAAAATAAAAGCCTAACAGTGCAAAAAAAAAAAAGAAACACAACCAGTCTGGGTTTTATGCTGCTTTCTTGGCTTTCTGGAGGTAAATATTTTGATTACATGGATGAGATCAGTCTTTTGTATCCGTCAGAGATACAATGGCAGATTTAAAATGTGAATCTGATGACTGTGTGCCATGTCTCTCTAAGAAATACTCAGTGCTCTACTGCTGCTGCCAAATGTGGATACCAGCAAATTACTGCTGCTGCCGAATGTCTTAATATGTTTGCTTGTGCTGTAAAGTTAAAAAAATATATGGGTTTATGTCACAATGATCATACTTCTACAAGAGATCCGCTGCTTGGTGCATGTATTTCTCCTTCACTCGGCTTTCTGTCGTTGGGTTAAAGTCAAGAGAGAGCAGAAATCGGTGTCAAATGTTTCGCAATAGGAACATGTGGTTTCTGTTTAGGTATCTTATTCGCTTTAAGAGTCCGTCACAGTGTCCGAAACCCCCGAAAGGCTCTCATCGTGCTCACGCAGCAAGGACAGAAAGACGGAAAGGACTTGTTCTTGAGGCTGTTTCAGCCCTACTGTGGTAAAACTGTGAATGTGTAACTGGAATACACAATGCAATCATAAAACTGAGGAAGCGTTTCAAGCAGTGTTTGTAATAGTGATGGCGAGATGAAGAATTTGGGAGGTGCTTTTTATTCTTCAAGCCAACTGTGCAGATGTTTACTACCTTGAATATATATATATGTATTTTTTTCTTTGCCATATTGCTCATTTCATTTCATAGCAGAATTGGCAAGTGTTAGTTGAAGCTTGTAAATGTTAAGGACACTTTAGAGGAAGCACTTTGTACACATAGAGCATATATGTGATGCTTAATAGTATTCAGATTTTGTATCTTTTGCTAAATCAAGTGTGTAATTTACATGTTACTACAGAACAGCATTACGTTTCATGGTCAGCACAAAAATCAAACTTTGAGGAACCTTCAAGATGAGTAAGCTTTGATTTTGTTATATAGAGTTTATGTTTATTATTAAAAAAAAGCATATTTCACACTAACAGAATGCTAGATTGATGTACTGTAATGGAGTATTTAATGTTTCCTATAGAGTTTATAGACGATTAAACCGGATAGAGCATTTATAAAGTCATATTAAATATATGTTGTGTTACATATTAATTTTTTTTTACTCTATGTCCTTACTTGTGTCTTAGCGTGTGATTTCAGCTTTTCATGACCGCAAAGTACTTTATGACGGAGATGAATTATTTTTGTAAAGATATGTACTGGCCCGCAGCTTTGCATTTAAGGCTGGCTTTTGTCGCTCTCTCGAGCCTGGAAGTAATCTAGCTGGAATTTGTGGCGGTCGGTTAATGTTTATGAAGCTATCAGCATCGAGCCTCTGTGTTGTTCAGCTTGTTAAGAAAATTGTTTGATTCTCGAATTAAGCACTGAATTGAGTCCAGACAGTTTTTTTTTTCCTTTTTCTCCTGGCTCCAGTCAATCTGTCTCTTCTGCCATGGGTCATTCAGCCCCATTAAACTGGAACTACACCACAAATTATGAAATATCTACAATGCAGTCTAAGTTGGAATTCCTGTCTGTTCTGTCTTCATTATTTTCTGGGACACACACACATCTTCTTTTTCTCATCCCAGAGCCAATGTTCTTGACTGCTGCTTTCCTTACGGCCAAGAAATGTGTTGGTTCTTAAGGATTTGTCTGTTTTTGTTTTCTTGTTGTATGTGCGATCAATAAGTTCTCAATAAAAATAAATATACCTTTGGAAATGCTCATGTTTATCATTTTATTCCATGTTAAATGTTCCAAATAGATTGCCGTTTAGGAGACCCAACATTCTCAAAAATTCACAAAGTTTTGCACTGCAGTCAGGGGTGGTGAATATTTTTGTAAATAAAGGGTTGTGGACATAAGATATGCGTACTTAAATGACCCCACATCACCCCCTCCTCCCCCCCCCCCCCTCAACTGCTGCCCTCTGGCCAGTTTTAGGTGGAGCTGGGAAATGTCTCGCAGGTATGCTGTGAACTCAGTAAGTCAGCTATTTTGGATCAAATCTGCCATTTTGTGAATTTTACTCATATTCTGTTTGAGCAAACTGGGATATTTCAAAATAACTTAGAACTGATCAGTGTATTCAGAGATAGATGATTAAAAGTGGATCCAATGGGACATTTTGTGAACATTGCACATATTTTATTCAAGTCTTCTCTGGGGATTTCAACTTTGCAACTTGAAGACAAATCAGTCAATTCAAAAGGCATTTGTGATTAAAGGTTATTAAAAGCTTGACTACACGAGACAAATGTTGTGGAGGTATGCCCTAAACCCAACAGAAAGCCAATTGCACAAATATGTTACAGCTCATGTGGAAAACAACTGATCATAATCAAAATCTCTGTGATTTTAAGGTCTGCATCCAAAAAACATGGAAAAAATATGACAACAATCAAGCCCTGCCCACTGAAAAATGTAGCACCACTCAACTTTCCATATGAACATAAAACCATCATCTGATCCACTCCAAAAAAGATATGATTTACATTTGTTAAGCTTCAAACTGTTGATTTTGCAAAACTAGATCCACATCACCCCCTAGAATATTTCAAATTCTTCATTGTAGATTGCCGTCCTTACCAATCCTTCACCGCTAGAGGGGAAGTCATGCCGCAGGCTTCGGCAATGCCAAGGTACAAGGGCCGTTTAAGGACGCTGCAGCTTTAATTGTCACTCTGTCTAGTCAACTCAGTTAACTCGGTCGAGTTCAAACTGCAAAACAAGCTTAATAAAAACAAAACATTTAATTAATCATTATTATTGGCACATTGTTGACAGCTGAATCAATTTAGGACCTGCCATGCTATTCACAGCTCTTCATTAAGAGTACACAAGCAGCATGCACAAAGGTCAGCCCACACAGCTCCAGAAAAACTTTTCTTCGTGCAAATATTTGCTTACGGTGTTCAAATCCCAACAACTGATGTGGATTGTGGCGGAAGAATGTGTTGCATGCATGCATGCGTGCGTGTGATGACTAAAAGGTGGATGTTTGCTTGTTTATGAGCTACACAGAGGTCCATCTGTGTGAATTAGCTCAAAAGTATGTGCTTCTCTCTGCTACTGCTGCTGCTGATCCTGCTGCTGCTGCTGCTGGGGTGAGTAAGGTAAGAAAAAAAAAAAAAACGACTGCTGAAGCAGTTGTGCACCGAGGGGAAAGCATATTGGACAATTAAGACAGAGGCTGCGTACTGTGCTGCTCGGCGTGGGGCTGATTGAATCAGAGAGGTGGCCACTCACAGCTCTTTGTCTCAGGACATTGCAGGTAATTGCCCATAAGTCACCGTTCCTCTGTACTGGATCTTCAGTCCAATTACGCCCACACAAGCTGTCCACCTCGGCCTCATTTATTACCTCTGGTTGCTTGTTGACCTTTTTGGACATACAGCCCAACAGGCAGTTCAGCTGGATAACACTGAGCACAGGGTGTTGCACTCCAAGTCAGAGATCAACGCTTTAGTGATCGCAGGGACCATATTTGCGTAAGATGCTCCTCTTGTCTGTGGCATGTTAGATAATGATAGAGCCATTCATTCAATATTTTCAAAATACACAAAAACATTTTAATTCAAATTACTATTTCAGGAAGATGCCGTTCTAACTGAGATCTCAAATTTACGAAGAGTTTCATTGATATTCAGCCTTTAAGCTGAACAAAACAAACATGTAAAGCTGCCGCTAGCAATATTTAACAGAGATTTGTCTCCATAAGATGCTAACAAGTTTCAGAAATAACATGATGCATCCAATCCCTTACAGGCAATGACTGTGAATATTGTTATTGCAGATATAACATTGTGTTTTTACCCCTTGGATAAAAAAATGGCATGTTTGTGCAAGAAAGTGGTGACCCTTGAAAATGCCAGAATGAAATTAGTCACTTTAGCCAACGATCTGAAATGATGAGGCACTCAGTTTAAACTGTGATTGTATGTGTAGTTCACAAACGCTGTGCTCTGTATCAGGCCAGTAAACAGTGCAAACTTGGTGGCCTGTGCTGGATGGATGCTCAACGCCATCTGCTGATAAATTTTGGGAAAATCAGCACCTGTCCCTCTCTCAAAAATCTCTCAAATATATTTTTGGTGCAACAACATCCTTACATTATTGATTAAAAAAAGAATAAAACAGAGGAGACCACAGCATGGCAGTCAATCCTTTGTCAGGTTATAGAGCAGATCAGATCCTACAAACAAAACCTTGAATTTAAAACATGCTTTCAGTGCCTTGAAAAAGTATTCACCACCTCTTAAACGTTTCTGCATTTGTCAAAATGATTCTCACAGATTTCTTTGAACAAATAAACATCTGAAAAGTGTGCCGTGCATTTGTATTTGGACCCCTTTTCTCTGATACCGCTAAATAAATACAGTGCAACCAATTGCCTTTAGAAGTCACTTAATTAGTGAATAGCATCCATCTGTGTGTAATTTAATCTCAGCACAAATCCAGCTGTTCTGCGAAGACCTTTGAACAGCTTTGTTACAGAACATTAGAAAACAAACAAGATCAGTAAAGAGCCAGGACAACAACAGGCAGGTCAGGGAGAAAGAAGGGGAGTAAATTAAAGGAAGGGTTATCTTGTAAAACAACTTATCGAGTTTTTGGCTGTCCAATTAGCAGAACCGTTCTGAAGGCCATGGTAACCCTGGAGGAGCTGCAGAGACCCACATTTTAGATGGAAGAATCTGTTAATTAGTTGTGCAACTATTACTTTGGACAGACACACATTGCAGTCATCCATACCCTCACAGAATCCCTACCTTGCATTCCCGCTGTTCTGCAACCTTTAATTAAAAAAGCAGGCCGGGATCAATCCCTTCCCTCAAACTTTAGGCCCGTCTCCAAACTCCATTTCCTTTCAAAAATACTGGAGAAAGTTTTTTTTTATACAATTAAACGCATACATCTGGAGAGAAATGGAATTCACAAAGAGTTTAAAAAGTTTCACAGCACAGAATCTGCTTTTTTAAGGGTTTTTAATGATATATTTTTAGCTAGGGATGCAGGCAGTTGTGTCATTCTTGTGCTTTTAGACCTTAAAGGCGGCATTTAATGTCTTCCACTGTGTCCCTTGGCTGTGGGGTGCCGCAAGGGTTGATATTGAGTCCCCTTCTTTTTTGTTTTATCTCCTGTCCTCGGGGTCCATTTTTCGTAAATTTGGTATGTCCTTTCACTGTTATGCGGATGACTGCTAAGTTTACTTTGCAAAGGCAGGATACAAACTCTATTCATACTCTGCTGAACTGTCTGGAGGAAGTCAACACATGGATAGCACTACATTTTCTAAGTTTTATTGAAAAGAAGACTGAGGTCATACTTTTCCACCCTAATGGCTCTTTTGATGGTCACGATTTGAATGTTGGCTTTGAATGTGAGATCCACTGTTACTAGTTTGGGAGTAAAAGTAGATGGCGACATTAAATTTAATGCGCAAATAAATTTAGCTGTATAAACTAGTTTTTTTTTTCAACTCAGGCAAGTTGCCAAAATTAAAAAGTTTTTTTCTAGACAGGATTTTGAAAGTGTAATTCATCCCTCACGTCTTGACTATTGTAAAGCTCTGTATTTGGTGTCAGACAGGCTGCTTTCAGCCATCTTCAGCTTGTCCAAAATGTTTGTTTTTAAATGCTTAAACGACCTTGCTCCACACTATCTCTCGGACTTACTTCAACCGTATCATCCTACACAGTGTCTAAGGTCAGCTGATCAGCTGCTCCTGGCCGTTCCAAGGCTGAGGCTGAAGCTCAGAGGCGATAAGGCTTTTTGTGGTTGGAGCTCCTATGTTACAGAACAGCTTACCACTGCATGTTAGATTACTAATCACTCATTAAGAAACCTTAGTGATGACTGAATGGATGAATGTTTGTACCGGTTGTGTTTGCAGAGGAAAACTCTGTACCTTATTCCTGAGTTTGGGAATGTAAGTTCAGAGTTTAGAACATGTTAAATATCTGATGAAATGCTGTCTGTCTCTCTGAGGGTCGCCGGTTTAAAATGTTCCTTGGGAGGAGGAGGGGCTGTTGTAACCATAACCTTTACTGCTGTCTTGAACAATCTTAAAATCTGAGCCCTTGATTTGACCGCTAAATTACCAAACCGACAGGTGATACCACACCTTAATAAATATTCAGTGGTTGATCTGTAAAAAAAAAAAAAAAAATCACCATAATCTCTTTATAAACACCAAACACTATTGAGTCTGCGGTGAGAGAGCAGATGCTGGTGGAGTTTATCAACGTCAACTCCCAGGTATTTAAAATCCACCTGCTGAATGTTGTGCCTGCCATATGAACACCGGGAGGTGATCCCCAACTGACAGAGGATCCACCAGCATCTCAAATATGACCTTAAATGAAGACTGACCAGAATAAAATTATTGTTGAACGGAAGGAATAGGATGTCTCATCTGAACTTTATCAAGAGTCTATAAGGGCATGTAGGAACAGGGGCTTTAATTAGGTAAATTTCCCTTTTTGGTCCTCCTTCAAAATACTATGTTCAATGCGCTTCACCTACACACCCCTTCCTCACCATGAAACATGGTGGTGACAGCATCATACTGTGGAGAGTCTTTTCTTTAGCAGGGTTAGGCAAGCTGGTGAGAGTTGATGTGAAGATAGATGGAACTAAACACAGGGCAGTCCTGGAAGAAATCCTGTCAGAGGCTGCAAAAGATGCAAGACCAGGATGGAGATTTACTATCCAGCTGGACAACAACCCTATAAATATAGCCCAAGCTACATGGAGTGGTTTTGGCCAAAGTATAGTGAATGAATTAGAATAGTCCAGTCTAAGTGGATACCAAATCCAACTGGGAATCTCTTGCAGAACTTGAAAATTGATGTTCATAGATTATCCTCTTCCAGTTTAATTGAATTTGAGCTCTTTGCAGAGAAGAACATTTGAGTATGTAGATCTGCAAAAGTGTTTGAGACATATCCTAAAAGACTTACAGCTTTAATTGCAGCATAATGGGCTGAAATCAAATGCATGTCAGACTCGTCCTATTTTATTGGTGAGAAAATGGAAATTTAATGTGGCAAAATGTAGAAATATGCATGGGGTGTGAGTACTTTTGCGAGACATTATATTCCATGGTCAAGAACATAAACACAAACAAAAAGTAAACCAGCTTTATTAAACTTTTCACAGTTTCTATGCCCAACAACCCCAACACAATGCAATTCTCTGTGCTGGCATCAGGATTTCACGGTGGCTGTTGCCTTCCCACAGAAACCGTCATCAAGCACAGAGCACATCACACCCCTTCACTCTCATTATCCATTCATCTCCACCCAACCAATAGCTTTTTCAAAGATTTTTTTTTGGAATAAACGTTAGTCTGAAACACCTGAGATATGTTAAAGCTCGTGAACTTTGATAATGAGTACAAAACGGAAAGAAACTCATTATAGTAGCTGTTATATTTTCAGGACTGACCAATAAAACAAAATCGAACTAATAAAAAGCTTTCAAGGCTTGGTTTCCCATTAATTAACTTGTGCTTTTGGCTAACACAACTCTATGATGTTATCTTCTTTTCTCGTAGACTCTGGATTTAGATTTTGTTCTTTTTTTTTCATTTGCAGACATTTTCTTGTCTGGTTTTAGGTGTTTATAATGTTCTTAAACTGCCTCCTTCCCTCTCTCCTGCCAGACATCATACAGACGCCACTAGAGCATAGTTTCCGCGTCTGGTTTCATAAAGGAAGGCGAGCTCGACATGAAGGAGTCAGTTTAAGGACATGATATCCCACTGAACACCTGAGAGAGAGAGCCAATCCATGGTAAAAAGGCGTCAAGAAAGTTGGAATGTGACGCATTCGTTAAACGCGAAATTTGAATGTTACGGCTAGACGCGTTTCTTGTTCTGATTTTTTCCCAGTATGTATGTTAAGGATTGACCTAGCCCCTCTCCCAGGGTAATACTTGTTGGCAATAAGAGCCCTTGGCCCCAGGGTTGAAAGCTGATATCAGCTCCAGTTTACAGCTGCTCTCATGCTCAGCTCCCAACGCCGGGGGGTCAGGCTCATTGGGCCGGCTGAGGCTGCTGTCAGGCAGCGGGAGGCATGCGTCACTGTCAGGTCTCCTTGACATTGGCGGCTGCCTCGCTCGTGAGGCCCTGTCACTGTCAGGAGGCGGGCAGCGCCTCTTCACAGTGTCAGAGCCCGAGCGTCTGCTCGTCTCCCGCCTCGCCAAACATCCTGCGTCAGTGTCAGCATCAGCTGGCCTTGGGAGTGGCTTCGTTGTCGGAGCCTACTGCTCCCTGTCAGGTGAACTTTGACTTTCACCTGACGTTGTCTGCTGCTCATGGCCTAACGGGGAACGCTAGGATCTCCTGGGAGAACTGCTGTGTGTCCACCGGACGCTGCAACTGAACTGAGTCTAAGTGATGCTGACCATGATGCTCTGGCCTAACCCCTTGCTGACTTTGTTCGATGTCAGGACCACTGGCATCACCATTGTGGTTGCCACGGTGATGACCATGGTTGTGGCCAAAGCCACGCGGATGGAAAACATGACCATGACCGTGCTGACCCTGATGACCATGACCATGATGGCGACTGTGATCATGTTGTGTGTTGTCTCCTACAGCCGGGGGAGCAACTGCATCAGGCTGCGCGTTTGGTTTTGCTATGCACTCCTCTGGACTCTCAGCGGTCTGCAACCAAACAGGACAAAAAAAGAGGTTAATTTATTATTTCCAGTGCTCCCAACGTGTTCCAGTGAAATCATTTTGCCACCATGTTGCATGGTCTGTACCTCATATGAACAATCTCCACACATGCGATTGCAGTAGGCCTCTTTGATTGCGCTCTCAATGTGGCCATGTCCAATGACAGAATATGGAAGGGAAATATGGTGGGTGAGACGGCCGCACCTGATGTTAAGAGACAAAAAAAGCATTGTGAAATGAGGAATTAATAGTGTTTAAACCAAAACCTGGGTTGTTCCTCTGTCCTCTAAACTGTGCCTGAAGCACAGGACGAACCTGTCGTAGATAATGAAGTCATCTTTCTTTCCATTCAGAGCCGTCCAAACATCAGGCTGTTGTTCACTCTGTTTGTACAGTGAGATGCTATCTGGAAGCCTCTGAGCCAGCATGGGGTGGAGCCGCTGCGCGTGCTCCCCCTGGTGGTTGATGACCATGAAAACCACATCCCTCAGGCCCTGGCTCTCCAGTTTCAGGCGCAGGCCATCAAGTCTGTATGGGATTTTTATTATAGAGTATCACGTTCATCAAGACTGTAAAATATCGTGTTTGCTTTTTTATTTTATGATCATTTTGTTTAGTTCTTTTTTTATTATTAAATTAGTTTTTTTTCACAAAAAAACGCTTTTTCTATATTTCTAAATATATAAATAAATAAAAAGCGTTTTTTGTTCCTTTAATTTATAACATAGAACTTTTTTTGCTCAATTTGTTTTTTGTTTTGTTTTTTTTTCTGCTCAATTTGTTTTGAAAGCGGCCGCCATCTTGGATACTGAACTCAGGGATAGTTGGAGGCCTGGCTGACCCTCCCAGTCAAACTTTTAACTTCAGGGGGGAGGGGGGGGTGTTCTCATTGTATTTCCGTCTTAGAAATAGATTTTTAAGCCTTTCCAGTCTGACAGATCTCATCTGGTCTTGAATTGCTGTAGA
Source organism: Fundulus diaphanus (assembly GCA_037039145.1). Classification (NCBI taxonomy): domain Eukaryota; kingdom Metazoa; phylum Chordata; class Actinopteri; order Cyprinodontiformes; family Fundulidae; genus Fundulus; species Fundulus diaphanus. The sequence goes on along the minus strand of CM073127.1, from coordinate 19,847,922 downwards.
TTTCGGTATTTGTTGCTTCTTGAGAAATCTTAGCCTACTTAATTAATTTCCTCATTGTACTGATTTGACATTATTTAAGCCTGGGTGTGGATAACTCTGTAGAACAACCTCAATACGTATGTGAGCAGGGGTGCCGCCATGAATTTTGGGCCCAATGACAAAAAAATCAGAATCATCCTGTCAGTCAGGGGTACTTGGAGTTAACCTGACAACAGCCAGATGTATGTCTCGTTCCGCCTAGCTACACTCACATACATCTGGGACACCGCCATAGGAATTGCCTTTACAGAAGGCTGGGCATAATCAAAAATTCTTGCATATGATTGGATAAGCCACTTGTCTGTCATCTTTATTGACGTGCTATTTCAACCACTCACACTGAAGCTAACCCGTGACGCTAATGATAGCGACGCAGGAAAAAAAAATAAAAAATAATAATAATGTGTTTGCGGCTCTAGTGGCATGCGTTTTATTGACAGTGAGCTGACAGGAAGAGGGGTGAAGACAGGCGGCAAAGCGCCGCGTGTCGGAGTCGATTCCGGGCCGACCGCGTTGAGGACTAAAGGCCTCCTAACATGGTTAGCGCTAACCGCTAACCGCTCCGGGGCGCGTCCGCGTCTGCACGTCCGCTGGCCCCAGAAAACAAAACTTGCCAAATCCGGTCGGGAGAAGGGCGAAAACATGGTTTCCACCAACAAAAGCCTTCAGAGGCGTTCTCTGATGTTCTTTTAATGAAACAATATTAGGTAGATTGGACAACACGGAAGAAATAGCAGCATCAATGTTAATGCTTGCTTCCTCGACGAGCTGCCATTGCTATCAAAACAGTCTCATGTCATGGTCGCGTCTCCACTACGTCACATCTATGAAACTCCAGCCCTGCATCCTGATTGGCCAGACCATAAATTTGGTTGGAGAAATCACTCTCTACCGGCGGTGTCCCAGATGTATGTGAGTGTAGCTAGGCGGAACGAGACATACATCTGGCTGTTGTCAGGTTAACTTGGAGTAGTAGACCTCTGACTTTCCCAGTCTGAATTTTACTTTGAGTGTTCTCGTATATTTGACCGAGAACTCGGAAAACCGAGGACAACCAAAGTGTTCATTACACGGTTTATTGCTGCTTATTGAGGGTCGTTTTTATTGACTAAAAAGTGGAAGTAAAGATGTCAGAACAAACTGTGGCTGTTCCATACCTGGAGGCCTGCGTCAAGCAGAACAGTCAGCTGGCTTTTAACAGGGCCACCACTGTTACTTGGCCCTTTGAGCCCGCCATCGGCTCCACCTCCCCGATCATCCAGGTCGGTGGGGCCTGACAGCGTGGCCCGCCCCCCTCACTCTCTGCACCGCCCCCATGGAGCAGGCAGAGAGTGAGGAGCAAGAGGCGCATCCACATCCCTCCGGCGCCTCCTTCCTGCCCCAGTCTGAAAGAACAGATACGTAGGAGGAGTGAAATTACGGAAGGAAAGGCAAAACGTAAAAAAAGAGGAAAAACACGTCAAATTTTCCCTTCAATTGATTGCATTACAGCTGCAGTAAAACATTTAAAAGCACAGAATCATATATTTAAAGTTTCACTTTATCTTCCTGTTCTCAGCTATTGTTTAAGCTGCTGATGTTAGAAAACCAAATGTGGTGGAACAAGAGAAATTCTTGAGGTATGGAACCAAATTATCTCAAATATAAACAAATATCAAGTTTTTATTCCTTTGCTACAAGCACAACCAGCAGAAAGTTAAATCAGTGCAACATGACTAGAGTTGACAAACTGAATTCTGTGTGTTTAGCAGAAAGGCTGCATTGCAAAGATACCGTGACATGTTTTATCTTAGTACTTTCCTATTTGTGCATTATGAAGAATAATGTTAAAGCGTGCCAAAAAGGATTTTTATGTAACGATTCAGGCACTTACCCTTTGTTTAAAATGTTGCTTTGCCTCTGTTGAGCTCTGCTTTCCCTGCAACCCCTCAGACAAAAACATGCCTCCTCCTTCTTTGCTCCCCCTTTTATACTCAGCCTGTTGTTTTTCTCTCTAGAAGGAGGACAAAGTTCAGCTCCCTCTGCTGATGCCAACATTTTTCTCTGGTTAAAAAACTCCCAGAGCATGAAGTTCTCTGGTCAACAGGAAGCAGAACTTAGAACACGTTTTGCAGTAACTGACAGTTTTGATGAAAAAAATCTGGGTGCAGGAAATGTTTTTGCTTAACTTACAAAGGTACTGTCTGTCAGCTCTGGAGAAATGAAAAGCCATCTGTCTTGTGAATCAAATTGTTTTCTCTTGTATCTTTAATGACTGTTAATTAACTGATTAAAACCTGAGGAGTCCTATTTTTTTCTTGCAACAGAAGAAGTGAAAAGGACAGGGGGCTGGGTTTCCACATGAACACAGCTGGAAGGGGGGTTTACAATAAGCAGACGCTCGACTGCTTCAGCTATCTTTGGAAACACTTGAAAGCAAACTACAAAAAAGGCCTGTGTTTGTAGAGTTGTGCAGACTGCCAAAGGCAAAGAAAGGAAGAACACAATTTAACATTAAATGTTTAGGAAAGACCTTAATGTGGGGGTTCATAAGAAGCAACAAATGGACATAAAGCAGTAATCTCCCTGACCCTGAAAGATACGGTTATATAAAGTAGCTGTAAACGATGTCACCGTGCTGTCAGGTGACTTCTATCCAGGACATCCAGCTGACAGCGATGAGAGCAATGCTTGGAGATAAGTGAGGACAATTGTTAATTTTGTTTAACGGAATGATCTTAACCGAATGCTTAAAATTGTTTAAATTAACCTTATCTTTAAAGTTTAAAGTTGAAAACCCAAGCAGTTTTGGGCCATTTTAAAATCAACCATTCCAAAGGACAGTCTTTATGTGTGCTTTGATCGTCCTATTTTAACACCCAAATGTGTCAAGGCTTCACTCGTCTTGCCCAAATGGATCCACCACATGAACATGAACTTGGTCAGAATGTTCATTAAAATTAATGCAGAAGCCACCAAGGCTTGAACACAATTTGCTCACAGTTGTGATCAGTGTCTGTGAACGGCAGTTTATCAGCTTAGAGACATGCAGCAACATGACCTGAGCTTCAGGCTGAGCTACAAGCTGTGACATGACGCCAACTATCATGTCATTTCTGAATTAGTTACAATGTGTTACTTATTTACAGAGTATGGCAGGTACCTTTTAGTCTGGTGAAATAAGTATGGCACATATAAACATTGTCCTTACTTTACATATTTCCACTGGGGCCATTGACAATTCACACCAGATGTTGGCAACAACCACACAGCCACACATATACAGAAGTCAAACCAAATTAGTCCACAAATAAAATTATGAGTTTAAATATTTTAATAACATTGCATATACTTTAATACTCGGACAAAGGGATGTGTAAGAAGGCATGGAAAGCCAACACACCATCTGGTATCTGTCAGTATTTAGACTGTGCAGATCTGTATCAACTGGTTTAATATTAACTTTTGGCCTGTAAAAAGATTTCTTATTACAACGGTTTGCACAAAGTGCTTCAACTGGTAAAAGCATATTCATTCCCTCCGTCATTCCAAGCTAGACGGATTTGCTTTGTAGTTTTGCTTTATTTTTTTATATTTATGTGCAGATTAATTGGGTTCTTACTGACATCTGGTGTTCGACTCCATTAAATATATTTAATCTGAAAAAAGCATAGACGCTTTCAAAAACCTATTATACCCGCTGTATGTTATAGTCACTATCAGTAAATGTGCAGTATCTTGGAACCTGTCTTGGGTAATGATAATTTAAACGTATAAAGCTTCTTTGAGATGTGTCTATATAGCCTCTGAATTTTATGCATTTGACAGAATGAATAACTGATAAACTAAAATAAGCACATGCGATTAGGCCAGCAAAGCCCGCATGTGTCTAACAAAATGTAGCAAGAGCTATTACTGATGTAACTCAAGTGCTATTGCAGGACCAAAAAAACTCATGATGTTAAAAGAACTTTTTATACACCTTCCATATCAGGACCTTTGGTTCTCTAGGGTCAGATTGAGGTTATCTAGTACTCAGCTGCCCTCAATATACGCATTAAAACATCAGTACTGTGTTAGACTGAGTTGTAAACTGATTACATGCCCATCATAAATATATGTAATCTTTCCTGATTCCTAAAATCCTTACATTCTAAGAACATCTTTAAAACACTAAGTAATGCTTATAAGTCATTTTATATAACATGTATAATGTAATAATATTTATAACATTAACATATAATTAATGTGATGTAGAAAATAATACTAAATTTAAGTAAAATGTAAAGTGCGTAATCTTAAACTTTTCTAGTGTTTTTGATGCAGGCAATATAACAAGTTAACAGGTTTTCTATCAGACTAATGTTTTCTTATGCAGAGTAAGTGAACTGGAACTAAAAAGGTTCTAAAGAAACATCCACTTTTGGGGTGTCAAGATGACTTAATTGTTTTTCTTTTTCTAACATTTAAACGTGGACCACATTGTTACATAAGTCATTGACTTTATGAATACATATAAATAAAAGCTTCATTGTTTTTTTCTTCGTACGTTTATCTAAAGACAGATGGCAGATGGCCGTTAACACTAAGCCTGGTGCTGGTTCTGCTGGACGTTTTCCTCCCTGTTAAAGGAGAGTTTTCCTCTCCCCTGTTGCTTCATGCATCCTCAGTATGAGGGATTGCTGCAAAACCATTGACAATGCAGACCACTCTCCACTGTGGTTCTATGTTCTTTCAGCAGGAGTGAATGCTGCTTGTCAAGACTTGATGCAATTTGCTGTTTCCTTAGATAGCAAACACTTTAATCAATCTGTCAGTTTGATTTGATTGAATATGACTTTTTTTAAAGTGCCTTGAGATGACATGTGTTATGTCGCTATATTGATAAAATTGGATTGAATTGAATTGATTGTCACTGGTGTTACCCATAACGAATGTAACAGTGATGGTAACACCAGTGACAGTTTTGATGAAAAATGTGTTTTACAAAATGGCTGCTATAGAGCATGAAACCACATGTTGTCTATCATGATCTGTTCCTTAAATTATGTAGTTTAATACAGTTGTATTCTATTTGTTTGAAATTCCTTGCCAATGAAGTCGGTCAAACCAGTGACGTGTACTAAAAGCTTCATTTGAAATCATGAGATAAATGCTAATATTTCTGAAAACTGAAAAGAGACTTTCTTCATAGATCTACATGAAAGAAGTCAGAGAAAGTCAAGTGATGTCACCTGTTTGACATCATTTTCCAACATAAAAGACTTTTGTGACACCAGTGACATGGCTGCAGGGTACAACATTTTAAATAGATTTTATAATATTAATTTGGAATTTTGCTTTAATATGTAATTTATATCATATATTTGATAGCTATTTATATATTTTTGCATTTTGAATGGTAAAAAAACTATTTTAAAACTCAAAAAACAGTACCTTCTTTCAATAAATGACAGTGGGGACGAGCAATTTTGTGGTGGTTGGGGTAGAAAATAATTTATTAAGAAGCAAATGTTAAGTTATATTTCTTTAAACCGTAGGGACAGAAAATTTGATGTTTCTGTACAGTGAGCTTGATACTCATCCTTTTTTTAATATCTATCCGAAATATACTGGATAGACCATCCTTATAAAAGCTAAAACAATATTTCTATCCCCCTAAAAGTTAGTTGTTTTTTTAATTCCAAAAAACAAAACACACAAACAAATTTTCCATGTATTTTGTGCATGACAAAATGTGCAATTATTTGGAAGGTTAGGGTTCAATCAGTTCAATGACCAAAACAGTTTGGTGTAGGGAGTCAAGCAGCATACAGCAGCTACATAACCCTGTTAAAAAGCTAGATTTATTTCACCTAAAATAATGAACTACTTCAAACAGCAAAGACTTTTCACCCAAAAGCTTCAAATACAAAGCAGAGGAGTGAGTCCAAATGTGCATCCAAATCAATAAAAGGATGATTCAATGAGATAAACCTAAAAGTTTTAGCCTGGGTCCCAAACTGTATGACTTGCAGAAGACTGCAAAAATGGGAAATCCTCACAATCTGACAGATTTGGAAAACTTTTTGTAAGGCATGTGGGCAAATATTTTCACATCAAGCTTTGGCATGTTGATACCAAAGCTGCTTGTTTAAACTTGTTTAAATAAAATATTACTTTAAAGGAGAAATAAGCGATTTTTCACCACTAGATGGAGCTTGAGCATTGTCTGTAGTCCAAAACAAGACGTGCAAATAAAAATTCTGTTATGTAAAAGAAAAAAAATGTTAAAGTTTAAGAAAAAAAAATAGTCTGATTGTTAAAAAGAAAATAAATCATGCAGAACCAGAACACAATGCCAATAGAGCTACCCTTTACAACAGAAACCTACTTTAATTAATAGTTACAGTGGGTCATTTTGATTCAATTTTCCCATAAGTAGCTTCGTGTCGTTCACGTTTGTCTCTTAGCAACGATCCAAGGCGTCCTTCTTCTGTTAGCAAGGGGTTCTGGGAAACCGAGGCCTGTGGGCCAGAACGACCGCCCTTTTTGGAGCAACGAGAGTAGAACAGCGCTGTGGGAAATATAATCGCAAAGCTACTTTCTAAATCAGTGGACCCCTACTTGAGGTATGTCTAGCGATGTTTTCCAACGCATTATTCGACCCACAACGGTCATAATTGGGAAATCTCTCTGCGAAAAGTGTATTTTAATGCGCGGATTGATGACGTAATGTTGATTGTCAAACTCGAAATGGCGAATGTGCTAAGAGGCCCGTTAGCAGCAGAAATAATGATGTTCATCGCTCTTTTATGCTTATCATTTGGAGACGGTTATAGCGTTTCATCGACTCTGGGTAAGTTCGATCGTAATTGTGTGTTGTAGTTGTGATTGTATAAAAATGTACATTTTATTCGTTTATGGAGGGCAGGGTACGAATCTAAGCTAGCAAAGCTTACGTTAGCTTCATGTGTCAACAGGAAGGAAATAGTTTTTTCTTAAACACGGCGAAGCAAATATTTTATTTTAAGTGTATGAAAGTGTTGGTTCATTTTCATGCTAACTCTATAGGCATAAATCTTGTGTTGTAAAATTACACACCAGCAATTGGCTGTAAAACAAAAAAATGAAGCTAAATAACAGCTAATGGTTAAAAGCAGTAAAACCCTACAGTTGACAGAAAAACAACAAATTTCAAGTTACGTAAAATGTCCAGAGAACGTAAATCTCATCTGAACATTTCACTAATAATAAATTTGAGTTTAATGTGTATGTAAGGTTCTATTCGTCTGTTATGGGAAAGCACTGTTTGGTGTTTAGAACAATATGTGTTCATAGTAATGCTCCTCGGCTAATTGCCTCCTTCACACGGAAAGCATCCAACTAGATTTCACTGGGTTCCTTTGTGTAGCACAGGAAATCCAAATATTGTCAGTGTTAGTACAGTCAATACTTTCCTTAAAGGAGAGAGCAGGCGCATGAGGGCACTAGTGTTGCTGAATGGGGAAATGTAATTTAAGATAATGCAATTTATGAATAAGCCTGCATTTGTCCCATCTTTCGCAGTGCTGTTATTTTAGCAGGTTAAATCTAAGCAAGGCTATTTTGTTGGGCTGTGATGGCAGCTGATGTCAAATTCAAGAACATGAATACATAAGTTATGTTTTGCAGAATCATTTTTTGGGTGTAGACAAAGAATTGCGTTTGAATGTTTTTTTTTGAGGATTTTTTTAATATTTACTTAATATTTTTATTTAATATTTTAATGTTTCATAACAATGAATAATATATATTTGTTCTGCCTTTTACAATAGATTGAAAATGTGAAAGTTAAAAAGTCTATAGTAAAAATACAATAATGATCCCTGAGTTGCAGGGATGTCTTTCTCTGCATCACTGAAAATCTGGAAATAGCGTAAACTCTGTAAACAAAATCCAGTAAGAAAGAATTGTAGCATATCACCTTTACTTCTTTGCAAGATGGAACTTAATTCACTGATGTGTTTTGCACACCTGGAAACTATTTTTTTTAACATGTAACACAACAAAAATAAAAATCTCTCCTGCGATGTGAATCCATAATAGATCACTGCTGTGCCAAACCTAATATTTGCTGTATTTTTTTAGCGTACCTTCACACCTTACCGATGCTAGAAAAGCCTTAAAGGAAGAGTGCGCCCATGCACTAACAAATCTGCTAAAGATTATGTTCTTAGTTTTAAACCAGCCAGTCTCTGATCATACCTGGTCAAGTGTAAAATCAAGTGATTCCAGTAACCACAGAGCTTCCCGATAAACCTCTCGCTTTTAGTGTCTACTTTTTTAAATACTGTTTTATACCAGTACCTGTGGTTAAAATGACGTCAGGTAACACTAATTGTCGCACATGTGTTCGCAGCTCCTTGGTCAGCTTTTCCACACTCAGAACTGCCCGTCCATGCTCCTCTTTTTTGCAGGGCAGGGTCAGGAGAACAATGGCGGCGGGGGAAGAGGTGGAAGTGAATGGAGTCTGTGAGTACCCGGGGCTCTACAAAGTCATGATGGGCAAACTAAACGAACAGCGACAACTGGATCAGTTTACAGACATTACTCTCATAGTGGATGGTAAGTACAGTGCAGGTGTGCTTTCTTGTTTTCCACATCGCAGTGCATTTTAAAATATAAATTGTGGTAGCTTTACTATGTGAGCTTTTTAGTAGAAAGTACATTTAATATCCAGTTTAGGCTGTTTAGAGAAAGCATTACGATAGAGTCCAGTTTGCTACCTTTTCTGTAAAACTTTTACTGTCATGATTCTAGTTCTGCCTAGAGCATTTGTTGTGTTATTAATCTATAAATGGACATAATTAAAGAAAACTGAGCCGTGTAGTCCTCCATCATTATTTTGCTTTACAGAAAGCACTTTTATTTTTATAGCATAGACTACTTCTCGTGGGGTGTCAGTTTAGAGTTTCAGTCAAATGGGCGTGCCACTTGTGCTTGGGAGAGGCAAGCTAAAGGTGCTAAAATGCATCTTCCAGTTGTGGTTACCCAAGGGTTTTCTGTGATTTATTTGTATAATAAAGTTGGAACTCTCCTATGCTGCAAAGTTAAGTTGCATATTTGTTGCCTGTTGCAGGACACCACTTCAGAGCCCATAAAGCGGTGTTGGCAGCATGCAGTCAGTTTTTTCACAAGTTCTTTCAGGATTTTACCCAGGAGCCTCTGGTGGAGATAGAAGGTATTCAGTGCTTCTGTTAAAATTCCAGTTGAACAACAAGCAGTCACAGGTTTATCTAGAAGAAACATAAACTTTGAAAGTGAAACCTGTAATGATATGGGAAGTGGATAAATAATGTTATAGCAAAATTATATAAAACCTGGAATTCTGTTTTTGTTTTGTAGTTGAATTTCTCAAGGCACATTACAAAGTCAATTTTATCAAATCATACAGACAGATTGGTCAAAAAGTGTTCTTATCTAATGAAACCCAGTAGATTGCATTGAGTGTTGACAAGCAGCATTCACTCCTCCTGAAAGAGCATAGAGCAGAAAGTTTTTTTATGAAGTTAGCAGGTGGGTCCGGATCCGGACCCTGGTCCGCTAATCCGTGAACTCTGGCGTAAAGCCACAGTGGACAGTCGTCTGCATTGTCGATGGTTTTGCAGCAATCCCTCATACTGAGCATCCTCCTCCCTGTTAAACTTCAGGCCAGAACCAGGCTCAGTGTGAACGGTCATCTGCCCCGACCAGGAATCTTTTCTATGTTATAGAGTAACGACTGATGATCTGCCTCCCCTGGATGGTGTCACAGCAAACGGAACGCCAGACCAGGCGTACCTTCTATGAGGACAAAAAAGACAGAGAGAACATAAGGTTAAAAGTTGAAATAACAACAAACAATGCAAATTGGAGAACAGTAAGAAAACTCAGCAGAGTGAGAAAAATGGACTCTGATGTCCTCCAGCAGCCTAACTATAGAGATAGCTCAAGGTAACATAAGCCACTCTAACTATAAACTTTGTCAAAAAGGAAAATTTTAAGCTTAGTCTTAAAAGTAGACAGGGTGTCTGCCTCACAGACCAAAACTGGGAGTTGGTTCCACAGGAGAGGAGCCTGATAGCTAAAGGATCTGCCTCCCATTCTACTTTTAGTGACTCTAGGAACCACCAGCAGACCTGCAGTCTGAGAGCAAAGTGCTCTGTTAGGAGCATACGGGGTAATCAGAGCTCTGATATATGATGGAGCTTGATTATTAAGGGCTTTATACATGAGAAGGAGAATTTTAAATTCTATTCTTGATTTAGGAAGCCAATGGAGGGAAGCTAAAATTGGAGAAATATGATCCCTCTTGTTGATTTTCATCAGAACTCTCTCTGCAGCATTTTGGATCAGCTGAAGACTTTGAACTGCATTTTGTGGACTTCCTGATAGTAAAGAATTATAATAGTCCAGCCTTGAAGAAACAAATGCGTGGACTAGTTTTTCAGCGTCATTCCTGGACAAAATATTTCTAATTTTGGCAACAAATCAGGGAGGTTAAAAAAAGGAAACCATAGAAACCTGTTTGATTTAAATACACTCCTGATCAAAATCTTAAGACCAGTCAAAAAATTGCAAGAATTTGCATTTTGCACTATTGGATCTTAAGAAGGTTCTAAGTAGAGCTTCACAATGTTAAAAGGACAAATCAGTGCAAGAGACAAGAACATTTGAGCAGGGAATTGTCTGAAAACTGCATTTACACTCAAACATGATTTTTTCAGCTGATCAAAAGTTTAAGACCATAGTCTTTAAAAGCCAAAAGCTGTGCAAACATCTGGATTCCATGTCATTTTATGTGAAGTCTTTACACTGTCAAGACCTCCTGATGGCAAAAGCAAAAAAGCTCACTGACTTTGAACGTGGTAAGATTGTTGAGCTGCATAAGCAAGGCCTCTCACAACGTGCCATCGCTGCTGAGGTTGGACGCAGTAAGACAGTCATTTTGCATTTTTTTAAATGATCCTGAGGGTTATGGAACAAAAAAGTCAAGTGGTAGACCCCAAAAAATTTCACCAGCTCTGAGCCGCAGGATCCGATTGGCTGTCCGTCAAGACACGGGACGATCCTCTACCCAAATTAAGGCCATTACTGGTGCTGACTGCAGCCCAATAACCATCAGACGGCATCTGCGAGAGAAGGGCTTCAGAAACAAAAAACGTCTTCAAAGGCCACGTTTTCTTCAACCCCACAGAATTGCCCGTTTGGACTTTGCAAGGATGCACCAAACATGGGACATTGAAAGGTGGAAGAAAGTTGTCTTCTCTGATGAGAAAAAATTTAACCTTGATGGTCCTGATGGCTTCCAACGTTACTGGCATGACAGGGAGATCCCACCTGAGATGTTTTCTACACGGCACAGTGGTGGGGGCGCCATCATGATTTGGGGTGTGTTTTCCTTCAATGGAACAATGGAGTTTCAGGTTGTGCAGGGGCGTCAAACAGCAGCTGGCTATGTGGAGATGTTGCAGCGGGCATCCCTCATGACTGAGGGCCCTCGTCTGTGTGGTAATGATTGGGTTTTTCAACAGGACAATGCTGCAGTTCACAATGCCCGCCTGACAAAGGAGTTCTTCCAAGAGAATAACATCACTCTTTTGGACCATCCTGCATGTTCCCCGGATCTAAACCCAATTGAGAACATTTGGGGATGGATGGCAAGGGAAGTTTACAAAAATGGACATCAGTTCCAGACAATGGATGCCCTTCGTGAAGCCATCTTCAACACTTGGAGAAACGTTCCCACTAGCCTCCTGGAAACACTGGCATCGAGCATGCCTAAACGATTGTTTGAAGTCATCAACAAGAATGGTGGAGCTACTCATTACTGAGTCCTTTTTTTTTGACATTTTGATTTCTGTTTTGGGGGGTTTTCGGGTTTTTTTGAGCTATGGTCTTAAACTTTTGATCAGCTGAAAAAATCATGTTTGAGTGTAAATACAGTTTTCAGACAATTCCCTGCTCAAATGTTCTTGTCTCTTGCACTGATTTGTCCTTTTAACATTGTGAAGTTCTACTTAGAACCTTCTTAAGATCCAATAGTGCAAAATGCAAATTCTTGCAATTTTTTGACTGGTCTTAAGATTTTGATCAGGAGTGTATGTCCTGGTCAAAAATAACACCACGTTTTTTTACTTTTTTACCAGAGGCCAATTTAATGCCATCCAGATTAAATGATTGAGTAAGCAGTTTTTTTTCCAAGTCCAAAGATGACAACTTGTGTCTTGTCAGAATTTAAAAGCTGAAAATTTAGTCATCCAGGTTTTAGTGTCTTCAAGACATGCCTGTAGTCTAAGTAATTGATTGGATTCCTCAGGATTTATGGATAAATAATCCCATGTTGTCAGCATAGGATGTAACATTTTTGTTAAATTGTACTGAATTTACTCAATAGTGCCCTGACATTTCACAGGAGTGAGCAACACAGCCTTTCGCCAGCTGATGGAGTTCACATACACAGCCATGCTAATGATATCTGGGGATGAAGAGGCACAGGATGTCTGGAAGGCTGCTGAATACCTCCAAATGCAGGAAGCCATTAAAGCTCTCAAGAAGTAAGACATATGCAGAACAACCAATCTGCTTGTACCGAGAAACTGTTATTGTCGTACCTAAGTGATGGGACTTTAAATTGACTGTTTAAACCACTAAATATCAGGCTGTTTTTTTCTTATTTTAAAGAATACATTTCTCAAAGACAACGAGGAGTATGGCTAAAAAGAGGACGATTGCAGAAACGTCTAATGTGATTACAGAAACGTTACCGACTGTGGAGGGAGAGCAGGTTGGTATATTTATGTATACCTGTGATTATTTACTTATCAGTGTGTGCACAAATTTGAATTCATTGCGGATTTTGTTTGACCTGAACAGTGTCATGTATTATACTGTGTATTTGAGGTGATGTTGAGATATCTGGACACAGTCGCCTTTTTATTGTTAATCCATCCTTTTGTGCTAACGCTTGAGAATTGGTACGCTGATCTGAGGTTTAAAATCTTCCCCTTGATTTTTGCAAACATTTCTCTTGCCATTGTGGCAAATAGCTCAATGTTTGTTTAATCTGACCGTAATATACCATATTAGACGACGGGAAATCACAATATTATGTATTGTTGAATATTGCAATGAAATCAGTTGCATTTAACCAACCAAGAAAGAAGGCTCTGCTCTTAAGTCGACATCTTCAAGCTCGACTGACATGTGCAGCTTCCCACATACACCCGTACCTTTTTGATGGAGGTGACCAAAATATCGAATTGCAGTCATTATCTTAATCCAAGCATGTGCAATCACAAAGCACCGCTTGGATGCGATGTTTGAATTACCTTCAAACTCCCCAAGCAGACAATTTAGTAGATCAATATGATGGTCTTTCTTTACCATCATCTAGATGCTAAAGCACGAGGAGAATAAGTAGGGTATGGCGTCTTCTCAGGAAATGTTGTTTAAACTTCCTTTCACTCAGTTGAGAATAATTTGGTCTTTCAATGACAATAATAATAATCCACAACAAAATAAAATGGAATGGTCAAACTATGCTAACATTAGGCTTCTAGGATGGCCTCGACCTAAACCCCCTAATAAGATTTCTGCTGTCTGCAAAGAAATCAACCAATTTAAATGAACACTGACATTTTTTGCAAGAAAGAGTGGTCAAATATTCAGCCGCAATTACCGTATTTTTCGGACCATAAAACACACCGGATTATAAGGCGCACCATCGATTTTTGAGAAAATGTAAGGCTTTTAAGTGCGCCTTGTAGTCCGACAAATACGGTGTGTCAGAAGATTGTTGATGACTACAAAAAGCATTTAGTTGAGCTGCAACTTGCTAAAGAACGTTTAAGTAAAATATGAGTGGACGTGTCCGTTAATATATGTTTGATTGTAAAAGTATAATTGCTATGCTGTTAAGAGAAAATCTACTATTATGCTAACCTTTTACACTGAACTTTTATTTGTAAAAACAAATACTAAAAAAATCCCTGAAGTTGTTTGTTAGGTCATCATTCCACCCTAGAAATACAAATAGATTCATCAAAGCCCTAAGTACTCCAAGTCCATTGCATAAACACTAAGGTGCCCTTTAGTCTGCTCTAGTGGCATGATACTAATTGATAAACTGTCTTATAGGTGGAGATTGAAGTGGTGGAGACTGGCCTGGAGGAAGTGGTAGATGGAAAGACTGCACAAGCATCTGATGGCTCTGCTTTGGCTCTTCTAGCTGACATAACTAGCAAATACCAGCAAGAGGAGCCAACAATTCATGTAATCAAAAAGGATGAAGAGGTATTTGGTTTTATTAATTTATAATATTGAATATTTGTATACTTGTCCCTGTAAAAAGCACTCTACAAATATCTGACTTTGATTTGAAGGAGGTCCTGTATCAGGAGGAAACCGTGACGGCATCCAAAGTACTGGAGAACGTTGGGGTCGTCGAAGTCCAGATCTCCCAACAAGACAACGTGTTCCGCTGCAGCAAGTGTGACCGTAGTTTTAAGATGTACTACCACCTCAGACAGCACATGAAAACACACCTGGGCTCTATCGAGAAGCCTCACGTGTGTAACCACTGTGGGAAAGCCTACACGCGGGAGGGCGCCCTGAAGCAGCACATCAGCACGTTTCATTTTGACGCGGAGGAACTGTCTCGAGGGCAGAAAATTCAAAAGAAGGTGCACATCTGTGAATACTGTAAGAAGCACTTTGACCACTTTGGCCACTTTAAGGAGCACTTACGCAAGCACACTGGTGAGAATTTGAATATAAAAACCAAAGAAGCTCGGTTAAATTCATTAACTTTTTCTGGGCTCTATCCGCAATGTGTGTGTTTATATAGCCATTCTATAATTATATATTCAGCATTAGCATATTTGGCCTTTTAATATTTTTCTAGGTGAAAAACCTTATGAGTGTCCAGATTGTCATGAGCGATTTGCAAGGAACAGCACACTGAAATGCCATATGGCTGCCTGTCAGAATGGAGCGGGAGCCAAGAAAGGACGAAAAAAGCTCTATGAATGCCAGGTACAGTTTGCCAGATTATTTTTTTTTTTGGCTTTAGTGAAACAGTGTTGTAATATTTGTCTGGGGAAAAAAATGTATGCTCATATAAGAGGGGCACAAGGTGAACATCTGTTTTCTATGTTTCATATAGAGATGCACCAGAGGTTTTTTTTATTGCCGTTTTTATATATCAATAAAAAAAACACTTCTAATTTTGACAGACATTTAAAATGGCTTTACAACAAATTGATTTGCAGTAAAATAGAGCCATATTTTTTCTTCTCTAAAACAGCTCAAAGTGAAAGAGCTGTCTCTGCTCGTCACAGAAAGCCTAGAGATGCAGTAAAATCCTCCATGTTTGAGACAGATGGATCTATCATTGAACACAACTGAAAAGAATCGCAATATATCTCATTAACTCTTTTACAAGATTTTTTACACATCTGATATCACAAGCTATTCCATTTTTCATTGATGAGATAGTTAAAAAACAATAGGGGTCAATTATTTAAACTATGAATAAGCCTTAAGCAGCTTGTCTGGCCTTTTATGATTATAAAACATTAGTACCACAGATAGTGTCATACATGTTTTGGAAGAAAGCAGGAGTTATAGCAGGATTTCCTGATTAGTTGAAAAATCAGTGTTTCCAGCATTGAGATTTCAGAATTTCAGATTAAAGTGTAGTTTGATTAGTGCAGTTAGTGTCACTAACTTTAACTGTCTTTAGCTTTTTACTGTCTGTCTCTGTAGAATTGGTAGACATTTACCTTTTACTATTTTGAGTTTTCCAAAATATTTACAACATTTTCTAATCCAATATGTTTGATAACGTAATTACTCCTGGAAAGTATAAAACGTAGCAGCATTGCGGTTATAAGTAGGGCTGTCAATCGATTAAAAAAATTAATCTAATTACATACTCTGTAATTAATTAATCTAAATTAATCGCATATAATTTTTTTGCTGTGAAAGTATTTAAAATATTTAATTTCAAATGTTTCAATGAATAATCAGCATTAGATACATTAAAGTGCTGTTTTCAACAGCAGTCAAACTGAACTAAACAGATGCCAATGTCACACTGAACTCACGTCAACAGGAAACGTCAACTGAAATGATAATAAAAAAGATAACCTGAATTTAACAGACGTCAACGTATTCCATATTCCAATCTACTTTTTAGGCTAATTATACATAATTTAGACCTAGTGCTATTTTAACAAACAAGCATTTTATTAGTTATGTCTTATCTGATGTATTTCTGATGTTTGGCACTTTGTTTTACCTCGTGTTAAAGTGCTCTTTAAATAATAATGACATTCATGATGATTATCATCAGAATAAACTTTTGCATAACCTCCCAGAAGCTGGAAAGAAAAGAGACAAAAACATTTTTCACAGCTCACTTAGTAACTCTAATATTTTAGTCTAAATACTTTAGCCTAAAATATTACACTTTTTATTTGTTTTTCTTCAATCCCTCGGTGATGTTTAGTAATTTCTGCCAAAGGCTGCAGCATTTTGATTTAATTCATCTGAATGCAGTATTTGCAAGCCATACTCTGATTGAATGGGGGAAAAAAAACTGTCTGATTGGCTTTAACTACCAAGCGAGTGCACATCTGGTGTTGAGTGTGAAACGAGCAGGTGTGCGCGAGCAGAGATGGAACTCACCACGGGGACAGCGGGTTGAGAAGAGTTTTTCAGACCGTGCCAGACCGGTTTTGAGAGTTGAGTTGTTTCACTGCGCGCTTGGATTGGTTCCTGGGCGCTCAAACAGAAGGCACGAATATCGCTACTTTTGTTTCACAGAGTTGAGCGGCAGCACTGTCTTTTTCTCTGTCTTCATGCGCCTCCCCTGTGACTCTTTGGCGCCCCCCAGGGGAGGCGCGCCTCACCTATTGAAAACCCCTATACGACATCGATTAATCTGCGTTATTTTTTTTAATCCGTTAATTTTTTTTTTAAATTAATGAATCTAAATTAACGCGTTATTTTGGCAGCCCTAGTTATAAGTTTAACTTCCTGGTTTCTGCTGAAGTCTCTAGAGCAGGGGTGTCAAACTCATTTCTATATTGGGGCACTTTGGCATCATGAAGTCCTCAAAAGGGCCGGTTGCGCGTGTATAGATGATACTTTTGATTTCATAATTTCAATTCACATAGAAATGTAAAAAATGCACAGTAACATAAAAGTAGCACCCTTAGGTCCAGTTTATACAGTTTATCTGCAAAAAAGTTGATATTGGGCTGAGTTACACTTTAAACGCTCATCATTCTGCATCACTTTTTCTCTTTTTGGACATTTCTGGGTTCTTTTAATGTGTGGTGGGAAAACTGACATCTACTGGCAGGATACTTTTACTACACACTTAAAAAAAAGTCAACATTCGCTACAGCAGACACATTTTTTACCACTCTATACACTTTTAAAGGATATATGCCCCTACTTTATGGCATGATATGGCTTTTTTGGCTCTTGGGGGGCCGGATTAATTGCCTTGACGGGCCGGATTCGGCTCGTGGGCCTTGAGTTTTCAACACCTTAGACTAATTTTCAACACCGCGCCTTTTGCAGAAAATAGCCGAGTCTTTTTCCGTCTGTACGGCTTCGGCACCTGTTGGGTTGATCAAGCGTAAAATGAGCAAATCCAGGAGTCTTGTAGATTTACTGTTTCAAATGCCAGTGAGCACTTAATCTCGCAACCCCCACGTTCAAGTTTTTTAATCCTTTAAAACTGACCGGGGCAATAGCCATCAAATGACGTATTGGCCCATAATCTGTGGAATTTACATCCAAAGAAAATTCTAAGATATGAGATTAATTGATTCACTTTTTTTGTCAAGAGTTTATCTCTTACATTTTGTCAGAAATGATGACCCACGTATTGATTCTACAGTGGTTTAATGGCCGATCCCTCATTACCTTCCCAAACTGTCTCCTTCAGGTCTGCAGTAGAGTCTTTATAAACTGGGACCAGTTCAAGGAGCATCTCATGTGCCACACGGGAGAGAAGCCCAACCATTGCACCCTGTGTGACATATGGTTCACCGGAATGAAAGAACTGAAAGCGCACCTCAAAGACATCCATTCTATCGAGGACAAGCCAACGGAGCAGCTGGTGATCACCGACCCGGCCGCGTCCGCCGCCCTCGCCATTGCTACGCAGCGCATAGAGGGCGGCGAAACGGTCCTGCTGGATGATGGCATTCACGTGGAACACGTCACGGTGGAGCCTGTGGACGTGCTGCACATGGAGGAGACCACAACGGTCGTGGTGGAGGACGGAGGAGTGGGCGGGATATGCGAGGAGGACCTAGAGAGACTAAAGCAGGCCGGCCTGCAGATCCAAGTGGTCCACGTGAACCCAGATGCAGGTGGTGAGGACCACGTGGTCAACCCTGAGGTGGAAGTAGAGATAGAGGAGGAAATGGTGAACCTTGAAGAAGCAGAGCAAGCAGTGGCTGTATGAGAATAAAGCGAGGATTGTCTTAAAGTACCTAAAGAATGATTTCCAGTGTCAAACAATTTCTTCTTCTTTTTTTATTACTGCAGACATCTTATTTTTTATGGAATCCTGCCTGTGGGAACAATATATCCATACATGTAGCTGTCAAATTGAATGTCCATGTCCCTGCTTCTCCAAATCTTTTACGAGGTTTCTGTTGTCAAGATTTCTGTAAAACATTGTATTTATTTTAAAGCTGCCCCCCACAATTCAAGGGTTCAGTGATTTGTTTTAATCTGCTGATTAAATCGTTTGTCAAATCAGAACACTTGCAATAACTGCTACTGGTGTTTGTCGCTTTGTTGCATTTTATTAGCTTTTTTTACAGCTATGATATGAAATAAAATACGTTTTGAGAATAGGCTGGTGTTCCATCTCATCTGTACGAAGGTCGTAGGGATTTTCAAAAGGAGCGCAAAGACGGTTGAAAGGATTTTATTACCTCAGCAGCTTGTCATCACGTCCTGTAGAGGCGAATTAGTTGGCTGTCACCGTGCAGCAGGGGAGACATCTGAAACTTGCAGGGCAGTTTGCTTCAGTGACCCAAGGTCGGGGAAACAGGGATGTTCTTAGAAATAGTGTAATTTGAATTTGTTGGTTTCCATGTTTAGGTTTAAATAAAATAAAATATTTCTTCACATGAGCGCTGCTTTGTTGGTGAAAAGATACAAAGTATTTTATTTTTATGAGGGGAAATTCCTAAGTTTTAACTTGGAAATAATCTCGCTGGTTTTGTGGGATTGGATGTCATGCCGACACATTTTAAGACCCAATCTAAAAATGCACCATCAAAACCAATTAACAAGTTTAATCTAAAATCATTGCTGTCCAGCCCCCTTTTCAATAGAGCACCATTAATTTCTATTTATTTTCGTGAGGTTCTCAAACAAGGATCTTTGACAATTTCGTTTTGTATAACTTCTTAAAATTATCAAAAGTAATGTTTATTTCGCTCCCTTTTTTGAGAATTTAGGTCTGTGGACTGTTATGCCTATAGAAGAAGGTTGAATTTTGTGTTTGACAAACTATTTCTGCATTGACACCCATTTATAGTTTTATTTTGGCAGAGGTTCATTTTATTTAAAGTGTCCTATTCCAAATAGTTTGTGATGCAAGGCTCTCAACCTTTACAGAGCCTTTGTAAGTTGAAGGCCTGCTCAATCGTATATTCTCCATCCTACTTCACAGTTTTTATGAGGTGCTTTTTCGAGTACTCCTTTGTTTTAACCCAAACCCAATGGTAGTGTTTGTCACTTAAAAGCTTAATCTACAAAGCACATGATTCCAGTTCAGGACATAATACTTTAGCAGACTTACATGTTTATGTTTCTGATGGTTGGACAATAGTTTCTGACGTTCATCACTATCAAAGAACCAGATGGCATCTTATAGCTGTTATGTAGACCTGCTGACCTCAAGATGCCACTCTTTGCTTAAGTTTTTTTTTCTTACTATTCTTATCCACACTATACTGGGTGGCAGGCCTCTATGTGATGTCATATTCATATATGGAAAACAGGCATGGCTTGCTAGTGAAAATCCAATGCAAACTTTGACCAGTTCAAAAATCCACATCCAAAACCAGAATCGTTTCTCCAGTCATGATCCACATCTTCCGATAATAGCTGTAGGTCGCAACAATAGACAGACGAATACAATCAAGAGCTTTTGCTTTTTTGAGTCAGTCCTTTCTGCACTACTACAGAATGGAGCAGGTTGAACTCTATGTCACATTTTACCTTGTAAAATCTGTGCTGATTAACTAACTAACTAAAAGTAGAAGTCGTGGGAAAAAAATCCAGTCGAAATTATATAAAGGGTTTAGGGGTACCAACAATAGTGAGATGTTAGACAAAAACAAAACATCACAAGGATTTTTTTTTACCCTGAACTGCATCTAGTATGCTAAAACTAAAGGTTTGCTTTATTGTTTTTTCTTATTTTATTTTTTACAATTTTGAGGAGATTAGTTTCCTAAAGTAAAAGTTGGGATTTACTGCAAAACAGTATGAATATATCTATGCATACTGTTTAGCATAAAGCGTCTAAAAACACTTTATGCTATTCAGATTGAAAATAAGAAATCCTCCACGCTCCTGGTACGCTGACCCCACGCTGAACCTCTGCTGTAGTCCTTTACAGTCATCGTGGGATCACGCTGCCTGACACATGCAGCTTCAATTACCTGCTTTGTATCGCCGTCCGCTCATTGTGTCGGGACAACGCCCCTGCCTCTAGAATAAAATTGCCCCTAATTCGCCCTTCTCATTGGACACGACGCAGCACGCTGTGGCCCTCTTCTGGCCGCTGATTGGCCCATCCGCCTGTCCGTTGAGCGGATTTCCTTGACAACAGACCGAACTGGGCAGCAAGCAGCTGCAGCACACAGAGCGCCTCGCGTCCAATGTCACCGCCGGGCAGCGGGGATAGGATGGATTTGGCACCAAGGTTGGTAGATATGGCTGTCACGGATTCACGAAGACACAGTGCAAATCCAAGTAAGATCAGCTCTCATGTGTAGGCTCAAATATTTTGTGCTACGGGGTTCTGAAAGAAAGCGGGTTGGCTCACAGAGAACGGCCTGCTGCGCGAGATGTTTTTTGGCTAACTGTTGACTGATGGCACAGAGATGGGTTTATTACTTAAGAGACGCACTTCAAGATTTATTTCTTCGAAAAAGGTGTGTCGCCGAAACAAACATACACAGTGTGAAGCACATCGAGGTGACTGATATGCTTTTTTTCCATATGATAGAGCTTATGTCTTTTTAACTAAATTGATTAAATCGTTTAATGAAATGAAAACGTTTAATTCACCGCCTGCCATACCTTAGCTGGCCCATACCGCACGCAAAGCCTCGGGCGCAGGATAACTTGGCGAACTTACTGTGACGAAAGCACAGGCACCTGTTGCAAAGTGTTTTTAGCTAGCCTCGCCTGGGACAGTTTTTAGATTTAAACAAATCAGAGGTTACATATAGTATTTTTTGCATGTCGGAAACAATTCATTCATTCACGCCTTGATGAAGGGAACCGCACGGTGCCTCATGCCTTAATCTTTAGATCCACAAAAACCCACACACAAGAAGAGAACTTGGTATTCAGGAGTAAATCGCCGGAAGATGGGATGAATTAAGAAGGTGATCTCAGTCCTTCAGCTGCATTGTATGTTGCTGAATAATTTTCCATATTTCCAAAACAAAAATGACCCATTTTGGGGATCCTTTTCATGTCCACCTGCAGGAAATCTTTTCTTAATTTTATTCTTTTGATGATCAAATCAATCAGAGTACATAAAACATTTTGCTTCCTGTGATTTTTTTTTTCTTTGATGCAAACCTCTTTGATGTGTTGATTGGGACCAGGCAGCTCTTTAAAGCGGGAAGAAATAAATGTGATCTTTGTGTGAACCTGTACATGTAAGCTTTGCAGTGTAGCTTAGTTTGTTCCTGAGTGTCATGGTAACTTTATTAAGGCCTCAGAGACGAATGCAGTTCTCTACGGTGCTGACTCATCTTGCTTGTGTATATGTTTTGTATATCCAGGCATAAAAAAAAGTTTTTATTTCACACTAATGTTGATCTGGGATAATAGGATCCGAGCCAGAGATTCAAATTTCCCTACATTGGGCATCATTGGTGACCAAGATTAAATTTTTGAAACTACCGATCTGTCTGAAACTCAGAAATCAGATTTCTTTTTACCATTCGGTGACAACACCATACCCATCATAACAGCTAAAAGATCATTAGCATAAAATAACATTGTGTAAACATTATTAACTGATGGAAAAAAAGACTGAAAACTAGCAATTCTGGCTGTCAGTAAGATGTTTAAAGATGAATTCATAGGAGGTAGAGAGAGGTGAGAAGCTATTTGAATGTAACCTTAATCACACAGATGTATTTCATTCAGGCTGTGAGAGAGCGAGAGAGAGCAAAACCTCAGAAAATAAAAGTAAGGCTGATTGTATGGCCGAGAAAGACACCCAAGCGTCAGTGTGAAACCTAAAAATATTGTGTTAGTTGTCATAAAGGGAGTAGAAAGTCCTGCTCTTGTCATTTATTTTGTCCAAATTCTTAGTGTGGCCATTTAAGTACAATGGTTCTAAAACATCTTATACCACTGTACTGGCAGAGTAAATACCTGATAATAAAAGTTTTTTAACAACCACCACATTGGCAGAGGTTGTATTACAGTATAATATGTATTTTTTTGTTTGTCATAAAATAAAAGTACTATTTATTACATTTTAATATACATTCTGATGAGGCCTTGTTTGTCAGTTTAACAGTATCTTTTGAAAATAGCAACAAAAACTCTGATCTGAAGTAGCCTCTGACTGATGGCACTAGGGCTGGGCGGCATGGCCTAAAATCAATATCAATAAATCAATAAATGGACGATAATACTAAGTGCTGGTATACTAAATACCAGCACTTGCTCCTGGTTAACCGCACTGGAAGATGTCAGCGTTTTCGCCACAGCGCTTCTCTTTTTGACAGGTTTCTGGTGAAGCAAAAATCAACGTGCTCGAACAACCCAACGTTTTGGCTGTTGGTGATTATAATAGGTCTACATGACAGTTAAACTGTTTGCATAACCTTGCAAAGGCTTGATACTGACATTTGTATGAGTGCCACTAAAGGCAGCCAAGTACCAACAGTGGTACTTGTGGAGCAGTTAGAGAGCCATGGTGTCGGCGTATCCATTGATTCAGACTGCCTGTCGGGTGGGGTGGGGTGGATTTAGAGGTCAGTTTATCCTTTTCTCTTTTCTTGAGGACGTGAAATATTTGCCACAGAGATTCCAGAGAGGCCTGTCCCTCTGTTACCAGGGCTCTTAAAGTCTTTTTTTGTTGCACCCTTTCACCATTGGCCTTTTTGTTCTTCTCAGCTGCACATCTAAATTAACCCATTGGGGAACAAGTTTCTGTGTAGAGAGGCCGTGTAATGGGGACTTTATTGTGGGTAAAATTAGGAAACGGGGGCTGACAAATGGACTTAAAATATTGGACATAAAGTGTTTTTTAACACGAAGAACTCTCCTACTGAAAAACGTTCGTGGCTAGCGATGAATAGCTCCACTCTGCACTCTCTTTGTAGCGTTATACACACAATTAAGTTTTGTTGGTGAAGGGAAGGATAACAGGTGGAAAGAGCAATAATTGATCCACAGCCGGCGTGGACGAACTGTGTTGCCGGAAGGCGTGAAGAGGCTGCTGATAGCAGCAGAGCAATCAGCAGGGGAGTGAACAACGCGGGCTGATGCTTGCCTTTAGGGATCCTCGCACAAACGATTGTGCAGTGAGTAAGGAAGGCCCCATCCTTGGCAAAGCAGATTGTGTTTAATGGTGGACCGTCTGCAGACCCGTAGGCTTGTTTCTGACATCAGTGTTTTTAGGGCCCTACATCTGCACATGTGGACAGATTAAATGTTTTGCAAAACTATGTCAGATGCTTTTCTCGTGTTATAAACGTGCCTACTGATGAGTCATCTATGCACTTTAAAAAAAAAATCTAATCTAAACTATTTATTATTTGTAGTCAGAATTAGAAGTGGAACAAACAATAGGCCGTGATCAGAATAATAAAAAAAAAGATTGGCTCTGATGGGCGATCTGTAGGTCGAATACCAACAAATCAGATTTTGTTTCTATTCATTTAATGCACCAACACTAGGAACTTTCATTAATTTCAGCCCAGGAACACAACAACAACAACCTGCAAGCAGTTTGATGCACTTTTTTAAGTTTAAGAAAATTGGATAAAGGTTAGGAACAAATGCTTTCGTGCATAAATACGGAAAATCTTGTGATTCCTTCATTTTTCTGTTGGATTCAAAGCTATTTTGCTTCTTGCTTTTTTATGTTATTGTCCTTAAAAATAAATCCAAATCACCAAGTCACATCTCAAAGAAAACAACAAATCAGTACCGACTCAGTTATTATTATTGTAGCTGTGCAAATATAAACATTACGCAAATCTCTAATTTAAACAATTTTTTTTAAACAGACACAGTCTTCCACAGTCGCTTTATTTATATTGTTTCATGCTTATTTTGGAAAGCATTTCTAATAACATTGAACGGTAGCAATTGCTGGCAGTTTAATTATCTGTATTAGCCTGACTTGCAGATAACAAAAAAAAAAAGTAAAATTAAGATCAAACCAAACAGTTTAACGAAGCGTATCGTTTCTTTTAAACAAACACCTGTTCATGCTTTAGTCGCCGTCTGCATCCATTAGTCCGCGGATGAATAAATAACACGGGTACTTTTATTGGCCGACGTAGAATTGTAAGCCTGCAAATACGACAGTGACCCGTTTTTGTTTTTGACACTAAATAGTGGATAATGCCTAATGCTCAGTCCAGCATGAAGGCTTACAAACACACTCAGTCTGCGTCATCTCCAAGCAACCAGCCGGTAGATTTCTACAGCATGTGCAGGGCAAGAAAATGACAACTTAATCTCAGTAAACTTACCCAGCTGCACGCTCATCAATCTTTGGAGCAACTCCTAGCCTTAATCCTATACTATACAATTCAGTCATAGGGTTTAATTGATTTATTTTAAAGCCTTCCACGTCTTCTAGAAACTGCTAGATTTTCTTTACTTAATGATGTAGCATATTCATCCAATGCACAGTAGGCCTTTAGTCTGTCTCATTATTTACATAAAAGGCAGCACACGCTGCTTTGTGCTGTAAAACGGAGGTTTCTCTTCTCCCAAACAGTCCTTTTAGGCTGTTTGAGATCAAAGCTTAAAAATTCACGTTGCAATAGCAGGAAGGTGTTTGATGGCTGGAAGACTCGACGCTCGACAATAGAGATTTGCTTCAATTCTTCAGTTTCGCCCTCAGGACCGGTTTATTCGTCAAGAGAAACTTATCTTCTTTTCCTGCAACTGGTTCTGTTTCTGCAGAGTAAAGTGGTTGGGTTTTATTTGTTGTTTTTAATACGTTTGTTTGGTAGTTTTTGTTCAACTTCTTATTGCAAAATAGAAAACGAATGAATGGATAAATTGCAAACAGCATCAATTTTTCCTCTTATGTCCAGAAAGTGAATAAATGACACTAATTAACTGAGCTCCGCCAGCCTTTTGTGTCGCGTCGATACGCCTAAACGAGACGTGGTGTTTAGTTGTTGCCCTACAATAGTGCCTTGCAAAAAGATTCATCAAACCCCAGGGCTGGGCGATATGGACCCGAAACAAGATCTTGATATTTTTCGGCTGAATACGGCTGAATTCATAAAGTAATTATAAAAAAGCATCTCTGAGTCAAAGCTTTAAACCCAAATGTCTCACATTTTATTTAACAAACAGCTGTAGATAACTATGAGACATGGCTGACAAATAACCTACTGGAATATATAAAAGTATAATTATAACACAACATGGACCATCTCGATACAAACAATATAGTCTCATCTTATTTTTAAAAAAATCGCGATATTTTTTGAATCTCGATATATATCGCCCAGTCCTATCAAACCCTTTAAACTTTTATCACATTTTGTCACATCGGAAGTACAAACTTCAGTGTATTTCTTGTGCATAATGGTGACCGAGAAGAAAATGAAAATGAATAGTGTGGTACGTTTTTGAATACAGGCGCCTTTACTCGGTTTCCCTAAATAAAATCTAGTGCACCAAATCGCCTTTAGTCGGCTCATGCGTAACTCGTGCCCACTAGTGTCTAATTTAATCCCAGAGTAAGTTTAAAGCAGGGCTGGGTTCTCAAGCAATATTGCGAGCTTTGAACGTCTCATTGAGCAGCACTGCTCAGTCAAGACGACGACTCGGCTGTAAACCGACCAACATATGCTAGACTTCAGGTGTCTGGTTGAATGAAGAGTTATTTATTGTAATATCGGTCCGTTTCAAACTACATAGAAATTAGATCAAATAATTAGTTAATCAAAATTAAATTTAGCTTGCCCTGCATTTGTATTGTATATCATTAATATAAGTTGACCATTCATTTGCCACCGCCGCGTCCAGGTTGGAAGCCGTGACATATTAAATAAGCACACATTAATAATACCTGGTTTTAAATTACTAAGTTTGTAGTGATTCTGTTAGAAAATAACAGAAATCTTCGTAGAATAACAAGTCAATATCTGATTTAGAGAAAGGAATTATTTACATAATGAGATTTAAATAAGGAAAATGTACAAAATAGGTCACTATTATGTACATGGTTTTTCTGAATAAACAGGATGTATATTTCATTTTGAAATTATTTCGTAAAAATATAAGTGTGTTGCACAAGCCTGCCTCATTTTCACCTGAATTGTCTTTTCCGTTCTTCCTCGTGGGGCTTCGTTAGAGCTTTGTTTTCATGAACAGCACACAATTATCACCTTCCTCCCAGTCAGCCACACTGACACACGGGCCCTTTTGAAGACGCTGACGGTCATCACTCTGCAGTTGAAAGGATTTTGCTTTTTCGCTCTGGTATTTTCCAAGGTTTTCTGGCCACTGTTACCAAATCTCGATTTGTGTTACCCCGGCTGCCATAGCAACCTGAATCTATCAGTGAGCACTCAATTATGCATTACAATACACATTATCGGACGTCCAAGTGGATAAAGAACAGGTACAGCTCTCAAGATGTGCATACTGGATTTTTCCTGCGGATGGTGCAAAAAAAAAACGCGCGCCGTGGTGTTCAAGATTGAGTCATGTTTAAAACAGGAACACAGATGGCAAACAGCTTGAGCTGAAGTAGTGATTAAATGATCAAGATGAGACTGTGTGGGAAAACATCGTATACTGTTCATAATACCGTGCTTTAACCTATAAATGAATACCTGGAGGATTTACTGAAGTAACAAGCTGAAGAAATGGAAATCTCAGCAACAGTTTAGGCTTAAAGCACATATTCAAATTTGTGCATCTGCTGTTTTTGTTTTTTTTTGTCTTGTTTTACAGGTCCTGGTTGGCGCCCTGTGGCTGCACCCTGACAAAATCACCTGTTCATCCTTTCAACCTCTCACATCCTTCTCTTCTTCCCTCCTCCTCACCTCGTGGCCTATTAATACGACGGAGACACAAAAGGCTCCATTAAAGCCCCCGCCGACGGCAGTGAGCATGAATCCCATAATACACGCTTTGTCGGATCTTCGGTCGCAGCTATAAAGGAGGGAAAGTGGAAGATTGACCGAGGAGATAAAAACTAAAAAATGCGACACCACGTTATTCTTTTGTGGCTAGCTTCAGCTGCAGCTTAATTGAGATATTTTGGAGGAAGCATGGGCTCTTAAATGCAAATATGATCTGAATACTGACCTCAAATATAGGAAGATGCGGTAAATGATATTTTTGCTTTGAATGAGTTGCCTGTCCAACAAGGTGGATTTTCCCTGGAAATGGCTCACACACCTGAAGGTAAGTGTTATATATATATATATATATATATATATATATATATATATATATATATATATATATATATATATATATATATATATATATATATATATATATATATATATATATATCGGCTTAAATTTTCCTTATTTAAATCTCATTATGTAAATAATTCCTTTCTCTAAATCAGATATTGACTTGTTATTCTACGAAGATTTCTGTTATTTTCTAACAGAATCACTACAAACTTAGTAATTTAAAACCAGGTATTATTAATGTGTGCTTATTTAATATGTCACGGCTTCCAACCTGGACGCGGCGGTGGCACAGGGGTAGAGCACGCAACTCATGTTCGCAAGCCTCAGTCCTCGTCGCGGCCGTCCCGGGTTCGAGTCCTGGCCCGTGGACCCTTGCCGCATGTCTCCCTCTCCCTCTCTCAGCCACATATCCTGTCAGCTTACTGTCCAATGAGGCATTCCTGTCAAATGAAGGCCACTAGTGTCATAAAATGCTCATGGCCTACAACCCAAAATTCAGTTTTTCACAGAATTGTAATTAGCTTAGTGGCACTATACAGACTATGCACTCACTTCTTGGTGAGGGCTCGCTTTGCATGAATTGCTACATCAGTGCGGCATGGCACAGAAGTCATCAGCCTGTTGTTCAGCTGAGATGTTAAGGAAGCCCAGGTTGCTTTAATAGCAGCCTTCAGCTCATCTTCGTTGTAAGGTCTGGCAGCCCTAATTTTCCTGAGTCCATGGCTTATTTATGAGGTTTAGGTCAGAGAAGTGTGCCGGCCTGACAGGCGGAGTGATACAGTAGTCATCCTTCCACTAGACTGGTACCTTGATTTCCAAATGAAATACACAATTGACTTTAATCTGAAAAAGGCCACTGGACCACTGAGCGACCCTCCCGTACATTTTTTTTACTTTAGCAAGTAAGAGTAAGTAAGACGTCTGACATTGTCTGTGGTAAAGGGCAAGTTTACTGTGACGGTTGTATTCCATATCCTGTTGGAAACGCTGACTCCAGCTGCAGTCCACACCATTTTCCCCCTGCAAACTCTTGGCTGTGTTTATCCCTGTTACTTGTGCACCTTATTCTAGCTTAATCTTCCCTCCATTTAACTTTCCAATGATATGCCTGGATGCAGCTCTGGCAGCAGTCAGCCTCATTAGCAGTGTGTTTTTGTGGCTTAGCCTCCTGTGGAGGATATCAATTACAGCTGTCAAGTCAGCAATCTTCCCCGTGATTGTGTAGGCCCTAATGTGACATTTTTGGAAGAAAAAATAGTTTTCATTAACTGTAAGCAATAATCCTGAAAATTAACATAGAAATTCTTGAAATGTTTATCACTGTATGAAATCAATCTTTATGATTTTATGACAGATAAATCTCTATCTTTATGAATTTTAATGATTTTCACTTTTTAAAGATTGAGATCAACTTGTATAATGATAATCAGGTAGAAATGGCTTCACATATATTTAAAGAACATTTTTTGCCACTAAAAACACAGTTTAGGAAATGAAGGCATACAGTAGGAAATGTAGAAAATGACTTTTTACGTAGTGTTTCCTGTTCTGTTACCCCTAGGCATGGCCTAAACCCGCTCCACCCTGAGCGTCCCCCCGCAGGATGACTGCTGTCTGCCCCTCTGAGAGCAGCCCCGATGGGGCTGAGGCTGGGACCGGGACGGCAGGCACCACTGGGAACAGCTCAGTCTCCGGAGCAGATTCCAGGGAGTCTAACGGAGACTCTGTCCGTGGGTCCACTGTAGGGAAAGTTGTAGTCGCTGACGGACAAAGGTATAGCCGCTGGATCCGGCAGGATAGCTCTGACATCAACACGGATGATGAGGGAGCCACCGTCCGGCGCCTAACTCCTCTGGAAAGGTTGAACCTGGATATGTGTCAGGATGAAAGGTAAGATTTCAGAAAAAGACCGGCAAAAAATATTTTTAAGGACTGAAATTTCTTTGGACTTGAACTACTTTTTTATTTTTGATTGACTTGCCTTGGACTGAAGTCCTTTCTTGGGTGAGTTTGCTAAATCATAAGAAAAATATCAGTGTCACGTTTCTTGTTACGTAATCTGGTCACAGGGTGGTCCGTGAGCTGACAGTGGGCAGAAGAATTGCCTTCTACAAGATTCGTGGCGAGATAGGGTGTGGAAATTTCTCCCATGTCAAACTAGGAATTCATGCTCTTACAAAAGGTAACCAGTGCAATCAATGTTGTGTCACGTGGCTGAACTTCTAACACCTAAGACAGGAAAAAAAAAAAAAACTCATGTCTCAAAGTCTAAAGTAAGCTTACTGCACTTTCAGTCGTGAGTTGGTTTGGTCAATGAACTGATACACACAGTGCTTTTATTTTGTAGTAATTCATAAGGCATCCTTGTTCCGTTGAGGAGGCTGGTTTAGCCACAGAGTAAGAAACTGTCTGCTGCTCTTGACCAGAGCGATTGATTAGAAACCTCAGTTTTTTGGCGACAGCTAAAACTGCTGCATGCCTCTTAAAAGGCCAGGAATGAGTGTATAGTTCTGTCAGATTGTGGATGCTCTATAAGAGTACGTTCTGCTGTTTCCTGCCCTGTCTGTTCTATGAGTGTGTGTGTGCGTTTAAGGTGAATATGCTGAATCTAAAACAGTATGAGCTGGAATACATTTTGAATGCTCCTATTGACAGCGATGTCGGGTCTGATACTGAGCCTAATACCCGCCTTAATAATTCATATTCAAGCACCATGGGATATCTCATCACCATTTTGCTGCTTGAGAACCTTTCTGTATTCGGTTACTGGAGAGCTTATTTAAGAATCTCTATTAATGATTTAAAAGCAAACAGCCAACAGGTCAGTTATTTAAAATTATTATTTGTTGAGTTTTTAGCTCTTTCATCCCCTTCTTTTGTATTATAAATGTTCCTTATGTTGCTGCTATTTTAAAAGAGGGTTCTGAGATTAAAAAAAAAGCTATTTCATTGCAATTGCATTGCAGTATAAGTGAGAAATAGACTACAAATACCATATTACACAAAAGTGAGGACACCCCTCACATTTCTGTTAATATTTTAATATATCAGCGCTGAGGATATTACACTTTGACAGGATATAAAGTAGTCAGTGTACAGCTTGTATAACAGTGTCCCTCAAAAATACTGAACACACTGGCCTTAATGTTTAAACTGCTGGCAACAAAAGTGAGTCCACTTATAAGTGGAAATGTCCAAATTGCACCCAATTGGCCATTTACCTTCCCCGGTGTTATGTGACTTGTAAGTGTCTCGAGTGTGAATGGAGTGGTGGTGTGTAAAATTTGGTGCTGTCACTCTCATACTGCTCACTGGAAGTTCAGCACAGCATCTCATGGCCAAGAACTCTGAGGATCTGAAAAACAGAACTGTTTCTCTGCATAAAGGTGGCTGAGGCTATAAAAGGATTGCCAGCACCCTGAAACTGAACTGCAGCGCAGCGACCGAGGTCGTACAGAGGCTTGACAGGAAAGGTTCCACTCAGAAAAGGCCTCGCCATGGTCGACCAAAGAAGCAGACTTCACATGCTAAGCATCATGTCCAGAGGTTGTCTTTTAAAAACAGATGTATGAGTGCTGCCAGCATTGTTGAAAAGGTGGGACACACTGCATCAAATTGGTCGTCCCTGAAAGAGCATCTTGCCTACTTTAAGCATGGTGGAGGGAGGGTCATAGTTTGGAGCTGCTTGAGTGCTGCAGGCTGTGGGAGGTACAGTTCATTAAGGGAACCATGAACGCCAACATGCTCTGTGACATACTGAACCAGAGCATGAGTCCTAACCTTTTGGGAACTGAGCTGCAGGGAGGTGTTCCAACAGCATAACGACCCCAAATACACCTCCATGATGAACTCTGCCTTGCCAAAGAAACTAAACCTGAGCATTTGTGGGGCATCCTCAAACGGAAGGTGGAGAAGTGCAACATCCAGCAGCTCTGTGATGTCGTCATGGGGGATTCCAGCGGCAACATGTGCACCTCTAGGGAGCTTCATGCCTAAGAGAGATCAAGCAGTGCTGGAAAATAATGGTGGTCACACAAAATTGTCATACTTTGGGCTCAGTTTGGATATTTTCACTTGGGGCTGTTGTTGTCAGCAGTTTAGAAATGAATGGTCGTGTGTTGAGTTACTTTAAAGGTATACTATGCAACCGGGGTTGATTTTCCAGCGAGGCTCCCCCCAGAGGGCGAAAGTAAAAGTGCACTGTCGTAAATATGCTCAGCTGTTCTACTGGTTTCTCCGTCAAGCCAGGCGCAGTTGTTTTGAGCTTAGCAGACAGGCGAACGCAACGAAAAGTCGAAAAAACGGCAGTACAAACA
Organism: Fundulus diaphanus; assembly: GCA_037039145.1. Taxonomy (NCBI): domain Eukaryota; kingdom Metazoa; phylum Chordata; class Actinopteri; order Cyprinodontiformes; family Fundulidae; genus Fundulus; species Fundulus diaphanus. Next base: position 19,815,650 of record CM073127.1, on the reverse strand, counting down.
ATGACTAACACAGTGAAAGTATGAACATGCACACAGAGAGAGGGAAACCATTCCAATGCAGTGTTTCTCCTAGGAATTTGCTTACCGGACGACCGGCGGAGCGGGGGGGGGGAGCGGGGGGGGGGAGACAAGCTTTGCGCGCATATCGAGTTAGTTTTTTTTTTTTTTTTTGGAATGTTGGGAGGCGGTAGCGTGAGGGAAACCCTACAATGTTACTTACAATCGCATCAGCAGAAACGCGAGTTCCGCGTCAGCCTTGCAGCCTTCTCTTTCTTTTAGCTCTCGCCATTCGGGAAAAAGCTTGCCCGATGTTCACCCGTGTACGACTCCTCTTTCTGTCAAGAGCCCTTTTCCTCTTTCTTGCCTGCTCCGACATGGGCTTTCGCTGTTTTGTCGCTGGTTCCGCCATGATAACTGCACAGATATCGCCACTGCGCTAGCAACGAGCATGCGTTTCACTGGGGGCGTGTAGCAGTTCTCGCCGTAAAGCAAGACCGACTCTCGCGATCTTGCACGAGATTCTGAGCCTGTGGGCGCGGGCCGAGGGCTCCTGCAGTTGCAAGTGCGGTATTTCCCCCACAGACCTCCAGGGCGGCCAAGAAAACCTTTGTTCAACCTGAAATGACTCATTTAATCATCCAAAACGGTATGGAACACATTAATTAACTGAAAAATGTTGCATAGTATGCCTTTAAGAGGACAGCAAATTCCTTCTGTTATACAAATTATACACTCACCACTTTACATTGTAGCAAGTTTCATATCTTCAGGGTTGTCCCATGAAAAGATCTAATAAAATATTTACAAAAATGTGAGGGGTGTACTAACTTTTGTGAGCTACTGTATATCTAAAAAAAAAATTAAAACTTGATCAAATTAACAAGAACATTGTCAATGTCTATTATTTTTTTATATTATTGATGCACCTGTAATTTATCTTTTATAAACATTATTGAGTTAACTATGAGTAAAAATAGATTAGAGGGATTTTTTTTCCCATCACATCATTGATCTCTGATTGATTTTTAATTCTCCCTTTGGTGTCACAAGACAAAGTGGCCATTAAGATCTTAGACAAAACTAAGTTGGATCAGAAGACTCAGAGGTTGCTTTCCAGAGAGATCTCCAGCATGGAAAAACTACACCACCCCAATATCATACGCCTGTATGAGGTTTGTCCTCAGAATTCATTTAGTTATTTTCATCGCTAAAACCAGCCTTTTTCATTCCGACCACTCTTTTCCTCCATGTGTGTCCTCCTCAGGTGGTGGAGACCCTGTCACGGCTCCACTTGGTGATGGAGTATGCAGGTGGAGGGGAGCTCTACACCAAGATCACTACAGAGGGAAAACTTTCTGACACTGACGGCAAGATCGTCTTTGCTCAGATTCTCTCGGCTGTGAAACACATGGTCAGTACTTATACGCATATGTTGATATAATGTTTCTTAATTAGAAGCACAAAAAATGTTGCCGTGAATACGGACTGTCGCTTAAAGTCCCAACAGTTCGAGTAACTGACCCGAAAAACCTGCCTTACAACAAAAGAATAAAATAGGCCATACTGTTTGCAAAGCTAAAGCTGTATCTTTCTTTCCCAAAATGATTCATACCCCTGGCAGATTTGCATTTAAAGTGATCTTTTTATTTGAGCAAAATCTTTTCTCAGACTGAAAATAATATGAATGCCGACTAGAGTCGGATAAGAGATCCTGTGGAGGAAACCGAGCATTAGCGTGATTGCAAGGAGACCTTCCAACTTTAAAGATTATTGCAAAAGATCAGTGTTAAAAAAAATCTGGACCCCCATTATAAGAAGCTTTTGACAACATTGATGCCAATAAGTCTTTTTCACCATTTCAATGTACAAGGTGTACAAAAATTGTACACTTTGTACATTGGCATATTATCCTTTGGGAGTATTGTGTAATGAATGCTGCTAGAGAAGCTGATATTCAGCCAGACACAGAGTTACGTAAGTTTCTTTAAAAGGTTTATTGTGAGGGATGAATAGTGGCGGGTGAGGCAGACCAGCAGAACCAGACTTGAAAAGATGAGTTAAGGCTGATGGTGCAGGAAGGCAGGGATGAGCAAGAGACCAGAGGATGCAGGTAGTGAAAGACCAGAGCAGGCCATGTGGACCGGGGAACCACCAGAACAGGCAGAGCAAGCGGCTGGAACTGCAGCATGCAGACACAGGCAACTTTTATCAGAAGAGGCCAGCTGGCTGAGCACACAGGAACTGGTAGAGGCAGGACACAAAACACTAGATGAGACAAGAAGAGACATTCTGGCAGGGATGAGATGGCTGAAGCAGGTATATGTAGACAGGTGCACAGGTGGGCCGAGTTGACTAATTAGTGGCAACAGGTGGAGCTGATCTAGAGTAGAGTGGTGGCTGGAAGCAGACTGAGCTGATTGGATGATGACTGGTGGCTGAGAGGTGACGGGCTGATAGGAAAAGTCCAGAGAAGTCCAAAGCAAAGCCATGACAAATCATGTGACAAAACCTTTGTTTGAATAAAAAAAAAAGATACATTTAAATGCAAACATGTCATGAGTATGAATAGTTTAGGACTAAATTCTAACTTTATTTTTCTTTCCTCAGTAAACCTCCTTCAACACCAAGGATTGTCGTTCACGATGTCTGGTTGCGCATAGAAAAATATTGGATATTTGAGTTTCCTTCTGACCAGTCATCATTTAGTGCCGATAAAGCTGAACATGGGATGGTTCTTTTTTTCTTTTTTCTTTTTGGCATTTCTACCCAAGGCACTAATCCAAATGCCAATGTGTCATGACATTTTTGGAGTTCAGAATAAAACTATGCTTGCTCAGTATGAGGGATTGCTGCAAAGCCATGGACAATGCAGACGACTCTTCCTGTGGCTCTGCACTCCTTCAGGAGGAGTGAATGCTGCTTGTCAAGACTTTATGCAACCTACTGGGTTTCCTTTGATATATTTTTTACATTTTTTTGACCAATCCGTTTAATCTGATTGAATTTGACTTTGGAAAGTGCCTTGACATGTTTCATGAATTGGCGCTATATAAATAAAATTTAATTGAATCATCATTAAATGTAATGATCCAACAAGCAGAGCAACTTTTTACTGGAATTATTTGAATTATAATAACTTGGGCTGCTTCTTTTTACGTGTAATCATACACGGTAATTTACTGATACCACATTGTTAAAGTAACTCTGCCCTTGGCTAGATTTAGGTTTAGGTAGATGATACGTTGATAACTCTGATTTATTTTGGTCTCCCATAGCATGAAAATAACATCATCCATCGTGACCTGAAGGCAGAAAACGTCTTCTACACGAGCAGCTCTTGTGTCAAAGTTGGGGACTTTGGATTTAGCACACTGAGCCGTCGCGATGAGACTCTCAACACTTTCTGCGGCTCTCCGCCTTATGCTGCTCCAGAACTGTTCCGGGACGAGCATTACGTGGGAGCTTATGTAGATATATGGGCTTTGGGGGTCATGCTGTTTTTTATGGTGACAGGCAACATGCCATTCAGGGCAGACACTGTGGCCAAACTGAAGAGATGTATCATGGAGGGGGCCTATGTACTACCCTCATGGGTGCCAGAGGCATGCCAGAGGCTCATCAGGGGGATTCTCCAGCCCATCCCATATGACCGCTATACCGTGGAGCAGATGATTGGCTGCGAGTGGCTGCTCCCTGTGGAATTCCCGTGTGCCATGGAGCCCTTTAAGCTAGATCCGTCTCACCTCGCTGAGCTCAAACCAGCTGAACTTCTGGAGGAAGAGCTGGAGGTGAAGGCTGCGTTAGAAACTCTAGGAATCACTTCAGAGCACATCTTCAACAACCAGGGCAAAGACTGCAGAAGCTCCATCACTGGGGTCTATCGGATCCTGCTACACCGGGCGCAGAAGAAACGGGTGGTCGAGAGGACGCCCGCGGTCACACAGAAAGTCGGACCGACTACAGCAAATAAGAAGGAGCGACTAAAAGTGTATCGCAGTTTGAGGCACACATCCAAACTGTGTGTGATTCTGTGACAAAGATGTTATGCTTCGCTATGGAAGTTCACTGATTATACGCTCTGGGGTGAAATGACATGAATTAGGAACACTTTTCAGTCCAGTAGTATAAATTAAAATAATGATACTAAAACCTCACTCACCTTATGAAACTTAATATTTCTTTCTTAGTATCGTTTGTTTTTCCTGTAAATTTAGTCTCTGTGAGAAGGCTGCAGAACGTTTATTGATAATATCCATTTTTTTCTGAAATGGAATTATTATCAAATTTAAAATGTAATGGGATGTAAATTATTGAAGTCAGCATAATGGTTAGGTTGCTAACAAATTAATTTGGGTCATATAGGAAATGTACTTCTAGCTTACATCAGGTTTATGCTTCATGGTTGAAATTACTCTTAGCCTCTGAGGAAACAATATAACAGGAACAGGCTTCAAAAAGGTTAGAAATCAATGACATGGAAACTAAAACATACATTCTGTACATTAAATATGGTATATTTAATGTTTTTTCGCACCTTTCTCCAATCCCTTAGTTTTTCGTTGTTTTGAAATCAAACTGGTTTCAGTAATGTATGTGAAAAGACAAGCGGAAGGTTCACATAAAGTATGTGTTGTATCTCTATGAGATGTTCAAAAACATTTACCTCACCGACCTGAATATTTTGCATTTTTACTTAGAAAGGTCAGTATATAAAATGAGCGTCCAATACACATATACCAACTTACAGAACATTTATTCATGGAAAACAACTTTCAGGTTTGAAGACTGAGACAAATTTTCTCAGAATATCAGGTTTTCTAAATCATGCAATGCCATGTCAATGTTAATGTTCTGATTGAAATAAATGTAAAATTAAAACTAAACTGCCTCTGTTCATTGAAGAGTTAATGCTTAAAATAAATTAATTTATTTACATTTGACTGAGTTTCATGGCCAAGACTATATATATATATATATATATATATATATATATATATATATATATATATATATATATATCTATATCCATCCATCCATTTTCTGAACCGCTTTATCCCTCATGGGGTCGCGGGGGTTGCTGGTGCCTATCTCCAGCATTCTCTGGGCGAGAGGCGGGGTACACCCTGGACAGGTTGCCAGTCTGTCGCAGATATATATATATATATATATATATATATATATAATATATACTGCGACAGACTAGCGACCTGTCCAGGGTGTACCCCGCCTCTCGCCCATTGAATGCTGGAGATAGGCACCAGCACCCCTTGCGACCCCACAAGGGACACGCGTGATTGAAAATGGATGGATGGATATATATATATATATATATATATATATATATATATATATATATATATATATATATATATATATATATATATATCGGGGCACCAGCAACCCCCGCGACCCTCATCGGGTCGCGGGGGTTGCTGGTGCCTATCTCCAGCATTCTCTGGGCGAGAGGCGGGGTACACCCTGGACAGGTCGCCAGTCTGTCGCAGGGCATATATATATATATATATATATATATTACTGCCTTATTATAATTATACAGGGATTTTTTTTTCATAAGATCTTTGTTATAAGTCCAAGAATGAATGTTATCCAGTAACATGTTTTAAATAATAAAAAAGTACAACTAAATTTTACACCATGCGTTTTGATTAGTTGGCAATTGTTTTTATATTCTTTTAATTTCATAGTTTTATACAGTAGAATATAGCTTTATTGGTTTATATACTACAAAAAGCATAATATTTTGCACTCATGTACATTACAAATATTTATGTATTACAGAAATGTATTTAATCTAATATAAAAATGGATATTAATATTAGATACATTATGTAATATAAAATTGATTGTAAGAAGTACTTTTATTTGCTATTTTTTAGTTTGTGTGATAAGCTTGAATCCCGGAAGAGTACGTCGGTAGCATAAACTGGCGTGCCAGGCATAGACATCATATAAGAGTAGACGCGTCATTGGGCGGGCTCTGCCTATGCTGCGATGCGTCAGAGCGTCCGCCATTTTAAATGTGGCAAATCTGCAGTTACTCAGTCACTTAAACAGAATCAGAGGGACTTTAATCTCTGAATATACTTTGTATTCGTAGTATTTTTTTTGTAATATTACAAGTTTATTTTCGTATCCTTTTAGCTTAATTCTCCTGAATTTATTCTCCTAAAGAATAAAAATATTTAAAATAATCTAACCTGGCCCTATTACTCCAGGAGTGAAATAATTCTGCAAACTTTGATTATTCTGGAAATGTTCCCCCTTAATTCTCATAATATGATGTTTTTATCATAACATTATCACTTTTGTGTTTGTTTGTTTATTTTTACTTTATTGACCTAGGATTTTTTTTTTTGCTCATATTATTAATTTTACCTCTTTAATACTCACCCAAAGAGTCTGTTCCTAAAGGTTCACATGTGACATGGTTTTATGAAATAACAAATTTAACAAATTGATCCTTATATTCATAACACACACACACACACACACACACACACACACACACACACACACACACATATATATATATATATATATATATATATATATATATATATATATATAGATAGATAGATAGATAGATAGATAGATAGATAGATAGATAGATATAGATATGTGTGTGTGTGTGTGTGTGTGTTATGAATATAAGGATCAATTTGTTAAATTTGTTATTTCATAAAACCATGTCACATGTGAACCTTTAGGAACAGACTTTTTGGGTGAGTATTAAAGAGGTAAAATTAATACAATGTGTGTGTGTGTGTGTGTATTTATTGCAGCACAGGAATGAGGCATCTTCTCTGATCCACGTTCACAATAACAGAACTCAACTTTTTTCTGCCACATACAATATGGCGGTGACGTTGACGTGCGAACCTGCGCCCTATGACGCGTCTACGTATATATGTCTGTGGTGCCAGGCATTTTACTACAATTCCCATAAACACCCAGGGACTCACGTAGGAAATCCGTTTCCGCCTTTGCGTGATGACGCATTTTTTGCCTTGTTGGAAGGTGGTTTCAGGAGGAAGCTCCCTGGCTGCTGACGGTCGCAGAGGAAAATAGCCGAGTAGAGAAACCAAAAGGCTCTCGAGTGAGCTTGTTGGAGTTGGTGTTATCTTCTGCTATCAAACGGTAAGAAACTCTGTTTCGTTTGCCTCCCGTTCTAGGAAGTTTTTTTTTACCAGTGTTTCTCTTTCTTTAAAGAGGAACCGCGCCTTCAACATGATTAAAAACAGCACGAGTAGATAGATGTCAGTGTTGGGCCGAAGACATTTCCTGTTTGGTGCCGCTTTCCAGAATTAATAACCCCGCTTAAGTTTCATGGTATTTTCAATAATAGTAATAAAAATAGTAATGCTTCATCTTCTCAACCAGCTTACTTCTTTTACGTTTTAACCTTTTAATATATTTTTGTAATGCATTCCTACTGTTTAAAACCACAGCAAAGACTCTTAATCCGGCCTAAACTCTTTCTTTTTTTGCCGTGACCTTTGAGCCATCTTTCTTGATCAATCCGCAGGCTGTGCATGTTATTTGTTTTGACACTTGATATTGTATCAGATCCCGTGGCAAGGCTGTTGGGGGGCGGGGCACATTGGCGGATGAGGTCATGATAAAATGCCTGAGATGACGCAACCCTACACGGTTCACAAGCTATAAACTGTATATGCTGTCAGCTGCTTCAGAAGAGAAGATCGATTCAACTTGAGCCTATTTAAGTAAAATTGCCGCTGCTGAGCCGAGGAAAACGGGCCTCATCCTTTGCCTGCAGCCCCCCACGTGGAGTCGGCTGCAGATAGTAAGAGACGCGCAGGTCCTCCTTTGTTCTGACGCATTGTTGTAATCTCATTGTTATTGAGATGGCGAAACGTGACCTAAACTTGATCGTCTAAAGCGCGTTTATATATACACGCGCATGCGCGTTTTTAACTGCATGTCACATGCAGTAAGATCATAAAAACGGCTTTATATGTTCGAAATGGCATGGATTGCCATGTGGCTGGTGCTGCCCGACGTTGTTTTGATTTGGCTGAGCTTCACTCATGGCCAAGGCTTCATCGTGCAAGCGGTTGGCCTGAATTAATACCTTTTAATCACTTTAACACTTTGTATACTTTTGCAAAAGAAGTTTAATAATTATTTTTAAAAGGGGATGTTTCTAACAGTGTCTAAGACAAATGTCGAAACAACATTGACTTTAAGAATATTTCTGCAGGCGCTTTGATCAGAGTTAGTAGGACCAGCTGAAGTGCGTGAACACGTGCTGCATTCTATTTCTGCACCTTGGCGTATTTGTTTTCTGTGAGATGTACAATGCCTTTTAACATTAATCGGAGAACTTGAGTGTCTTGCTCAATGCCGACACGGCGGCAGCAGGTGCGCGCCGTTACAAACAAGCTTTGATGTGTCTTGTGAAGATTGTATGTGATGAACCAACGCAAAGGGGTTGCATGATTGGGAAGTGGAAGAACAATGATATAAGGTTTTCAAAATCTTCACAAATACAAATCTCTGTGGCGAGTGTTTGTACTCGTCCCCATTTAAATACTTTTTTCCCCCTGTATCACCTTCGTCAGACTGAAAGTTTTGCAGGTCTTTTTGCTAAATATTTTGATGGAGAGGATCTGTGAAGAGCAGTTGTCAAGACGTGCCTCAGATTCTCAGTGGATTTTGGTCTGTACTTTGACTGGTCCATTTTGTCCCAAGAATATTCATTGGCTTAAACATTTCTCACTGGCAAAACATTGTTTGAACCTCAGCCCCAGCCTCAAGCTTGTGGCAGCTTCTATAAGGGTCTTCCAAAATTTCCATGTGCTTAGCCATAGCCCATGTACAGTTTCACTCTGACCGGCTTTTCTGTTCCTGCATCCCCACAGCACGATGCTGCTGCCACCATATTCCATCGTGAGGACGGTGTTCTTAGGGTGATGTACAGGGTTAGTTTTCTGCCACACATAGGAGGCCGTGTGTGGCCATAAAGTTCTATGGACGTCCCACCTGCTTCTTTGATCAATGCTCCCCTTACCCGACTTGTCGGTTTAGCTTGATGGCCATGTTGTGGGTTTGCAGTTTTGCAAAAACTCTTTTTCTCTCTCCTACGATGGCTAGAACAGTGTTCTGTGTGAGGACGAAAGCTTAGGATGTTGTTTTTATAACATAACCGTGTTTTAAACTCACTTTATCCTTGACTCATCAGCTGTGTTCCTTGGTCTTCATGGTCCTGGTTGTTCACCATGTTCTCTAATACACCTCTGAGGCCTTGACAGAGCAGCTTTATTAATGCTGAGCTCGAATTACACACAGGTGGAGTGTGTTTACTACTCAGGCAAATTCAGATGCAATCGGTTGCAATGGATTTAATTTGTGTCAAGATTAAATGTATGTTGCACGTTCCAGTTTGCATAAATGGTGGTTTTAATCCGGTAAACAGTTCCATCATGCATCTTTGTGTTGGCCCATCACGTAGAAACGATAATAGAAATGCACTGGAGCGCCGTCACCAGCCAAACTCACACGATCTCCGATAGGCCTAGTCAAAAATGTTTTATTTAATGGTGGGTTTACTGATGCTTTGCCACAGATGTCAGTCACTGAGGACCTTCCAGACATGGATGGGACAGACCTCTTCGGGCTGCTGTTCCAAGATGGCACCAGTGGATGCACTGAGCCCTTCTTTCAGGACGAGAATGGGCTGATTGAATCCTGGCTGTCTGAGCAAAATGTACGACCTCACTCACAAAACACCAGCGCAGTTCCTCCACAGACGGCTATCTATGTCTAATTACAGCGGGCGGAGTTTGACTGATTGTCTTCGTCTTTAGATGCTGACAGGGGTGGATACCGAAGATTTCCTGACCAGCTTGCTTGATGGTGACAACAACATGGGGGCCTTCTGTCCCTCTCATTCCCCGCTGGGGAGCGACAGCGGCATTTCCGATGACAGCAGCACAGGGGCTGGAAACAACAACAACGCGTTGGGAAGTCCCCGCGGCAGTGAAAGCGACATAGTGCCCAGTCCCAGCTATTCTCATCCCAGCCCCGTGCACTCTGAGCCTGGCCTTACACCGGAGGAGCTGCAAGCGGAGAGCCCCGAGGCCCTGTCGGTCCACGCAGACCACAGCTACTCTCTGCTGCAGAGCGGAGCCAGGGACATGGACATGGACCTGCTGGAGAGCGTCAGGGCAGAGAAGCCAGACACCGATGTCTTCATTGATCTGGGTAGGTCTTGTTGAGCTTTGAGCCTTTAAAAAAAAAAAAAAAGGAAAACTACAAGCTTTTAACAAAGCACCCAGATCTGATTTATTTAAAATGAATCTGCTCATGTGACAGATGACCTGGTGAGTGACGCCATGGAGGAGGACTTCGCCACAGAGCTGCCTTGTACTTTGGCCATGGACAACTCTCCACAGGATTTGGCGGAGCTCAGCAAAACGGACCAGGTTGGTTCTTCCAGTTTACCTAAAATATTTAAAAAGGTCCAGCTCGTTAGGGAGACACTGATTCATGACACAAACGAACAGGTTTCAGTTCTTTACTCGGTCTGATTTGTCTCCTTCCAGTTCCAGTTTAAAGAGATTGTTCTCACTGAGGAGGAGAAGCGGCTCTTGGCAAAAGAAGGAGCCACCATTCCTGAGCACATGCCTCTCACTAAGGTAACTGTGAGCCTCTCTCTGCATATATTATGTCATCACAGGACTTTCATTTTGAATACAGTAGACTATTTCTGTTCATGTTTGACAACATGTGGATCTCCTTTAATATCCCCTATGATAGTCTTCTGTGCATTTTATATACCCTCTAGGAAGTAACAAACGGGTTTTGTGGACAAACATTACAATTTCCTTTTTGTTTTTCCCCCGGCGCAGTAGTTTAAGGCACGTTACCTGCTGCCGCCGTGTCGGCATTGAGCTGAAAGCCTCCTTTACTTTGGTTAACAGGCCGAGGAGAGGACTTTGAAGAGGATCAGGAGGAAGATCCGCAACAAGCAGTCTGCTCAGGAGAGCCGCAAGAAGAAGAAGGTGTACGTTGATGGACTGGAAAACAGGTGAGCTACACAGTGTTTAAATGCACATGTGACTCTTCCCCCCCTTTCTTTAAATTAAATGATTCACTTTCACGTGTTTTCATCGAGCAAACGCATAGATTTTTTTTTTTCTGTCTGCACAACACGAGTAAGGACCTTACGCAAGTTAAATCTCCAGCCTCCACCTGCCTACAACTGATACTAAGTCAGTCACCATTTAGTCTGATGACGCAGTCTCCAGAACGGTCCACGTTGTCCTTTTACCTTGTTACTTTAATAAATCTAACCGCTGCCATTTGCTTGTTTAGGGTCTTCTTTTAATTGGCAGAACTTTTTGCCTAAAGCCGTCTGACAGATATTTGTTTTGTCAATAGCGTCTTCTTTCATATCTTTATATTAAAATGATTAGAAACACACACCCTGGTGTTCAGATGTTGTCAAAATAGCTTACATGATCCTCTCAGTAAAAATACAGCTGCTCAAATGAAAGCTGGGCCGTGTTATGCCTCCGACTTTTCTCCTACCCCAGGTTTTTTCCAGTTTTTTTGCTTCTAACAGGGAGCAGTTGTTGGACTCCTTGTAATTTTCTTCAGTAAATTGTTAATTCTGCACAGTCAGGGGGTAACACGGCAAAACGTTTGTCTGGAGCCCTGAAGTATTTGCATTTGTTCGATGTGTTGTAGTCGTGTAGTTTTATTTTTCCACTTCTGTAACTGATCGCTTTTTAACATTTTTTTTTAATGGTAAATGAGGGGGGAAAAACTCTTAAAGACGTAGCAATCCCCCACCCAAGCACTGTTATCTTTGTTGTATAGTTCAGGCTCACAAAAAATGGCAAATGTTTAATTACCATAATGTTTATTCCAAGGGTTTGTCAGCTCATTCTCTTAGAATTGAATTGTCACTGAGGACGTTTATTTTTTTTAGGCCCTGCTTCCAATATTAATTCAAAATAAAAATCATGATAACATGAAAACCTGTTAAGAGTTGATCAAATAGTATCTGCATAGTGTTCGCACTAACTTGATGACACTAATTACTCAAGGACTTGCTTCCACAGGGTTGCTGTCTGCACTGCACACAACCTGGAACTTCAGAAGAAAGTCCAGCTGCTTCAGAAGCAGAACATGTAAGAAGTCTTCTTACATGGAGATTCCTCCTTTTGTTCAGCTTTCATAACGGGCTTCATTGCTCTAAATGTGTTTCTTGCTTCTTATAGGTCCCTGATTGAGCAACTCAGGAAACTCCAGGCTATAGTGAAGATGTCCACTTTGAAGGCCAGCACAACCAGCACATGTGTCATGGTAAGGTTGTCTGCTAAAGCATTTATTTTTTCATCTTTGTTTTTCCGAGCTCTTTCCCATCTTGCTGTGTTTTATTTCTCACTTTGTTTGGCTTTGCCTCCTTTAGGTGTTCCTGCTCTCCTTTTGTCTCATCATCTTTCCGTCAGTCAATCCATTTGGTGGAACCAGGGAACAGAAGGAGCCCTACACGCCCTCATCCGGTCAGTTGCATCATTTCTCACTATGTTTTATTGAGTCTGGAGCAATTTTATTGCCTATATTGTTTAATCATGCTAGAATGCACTTCCTTTGATGTGGTTTACATTGTTTGCTCTTTTTTTTTTTTCGTAGTCATTTCTCGGACCTTGCGCTCAGTGCCGTCAGAAAACACAGATGCTATGCTTTACCTGGAGGCCGAGGAGGACCCACTTGTCTTGGTGTCAGAGGTGGTGGAGAACACCAAAGCCATGTTCTCAGGCGGTCAGAAGAACCACACCCCTGACTACCAGAGGGTGGAGCGGTCGGACTCTGAGACGGGCGTAAACAGCAACTCCTCGGCAGACTTCCCCAGTCCCGCTCAGGCGGCAGAGATGCAACCCGGGTCGCCCGGCGGTGTGGGTCCTTTAAAAGAAGGGTCCATTGACCCCGTGGTTGCGACTGCTGTGGCGTATGACGTCCCGGGATCCAAGGAGAACTGGATCGACCGAAGCCCCCCTTCTGTCATTTTACAGCAGCACCGCTCTGATGAGATGTAGGGGAGTTTTCATTAATGGAACCAGCAGGGGGAGACATTTAAAAAAAAACAAAAAACATTTATTTTTTTTTTAACTCTAAAGAGGGAAGCTTAAACTTAAAATAAGGAGGAAGGTAAAAATCTTATTATCTCTCCAGATAGGGGAATCCCCCTGTTTTTATATTATTTTCTCATTTGCTGTAGGATTTTTTGCACTTTTAATCAGATTACATTGAAGAACCGTTCACAGTATAAACTACTGTATATTTGTATTTTTTTAAAAAAGGCCAGTGTAGCCATTGTATAAATCTCTGGACTACTGCAGGCCACATGCTACTGATGTAGCCCCAGTGGGGTGGGGGGTTAACTTATTTTACAATGTGATGACCAAAAGTAGTAGATCAAAATTCACAAATTGGGGGACGTTGATATTTTTTAATACAGGACTTTTGTTTTTGCCTTCAGCAAATGTTGATATGCTTTTCAAAAGCAATGCCAAAATCATCATTTTAAAAAAAAAAACGTCCGGCACCTCCATCATAGATTGTATTGTAAAAGAAAAGCTGCTTGACTCTCATAAAGCTTGAACAACATGGTTGGTCGACCACTATATGTATTGCTTAAGCCATTGCAGGACATTTGGCCATTTAGAAGACTAGTAAAGTTTGTTAGTATTTCCCTTGTACCAAGGGTATCCATGTGCTTTATAATTTCAGAATGCTCTTTTGTTTTTGTACAGTAAAGCAAGAGGCAATCTAGAAAAACGTGCCCTGAACCCCTTAGTTTATAATTGTTAGTGAAGCCCAGTCGCTTTCAACTGTTTCATCGGCTTGTGAAATATGGCTTTCTTTATAAACGTCTAAAATACCTTCCCAATCATGTGCTGGGAAAAGGGGTGGGTTAATAAATATTTTCTCAGTGAACTATTTGCAGTAAGACATACTCAAAGGTGTAATGATTTGTTTTGTTAGTGAAACATTGACTTTTTTTTGTGTATATTTTTTGTGACTGTCAGTGATAAATGGAATCTAAATTGTACTGGAACAACTTTGATATAATTCACACGCCATGAGATTTTAAATGTTAGTCATGGCAGAACAAATGCACTGACATTTGAGATAGTTTGAGAATTAAGTGTAAATGCCATACATGATTGTTACTTTTTCTGTACATATAAACTCAATGTATAATACATGTTTGAATATCTATCATAATAAACCTTTTTTTAATAAACATTTAATTTTATCTCTGCTTCTGATGTCACAAAATACTTTTAGCTTTCTTAATTACTGTTGCCTACCTAAAAGTGACCCACTTGGTTGCATGGAACCCTTTTCTAACACAGGCAAATGGCTGACTGGGCTTATCAATAACCATGCTGGCAAGATGAATTTTCTTGGTATTTGTGCGTTCACAAACCCACAAATGTCGGGTTCTTTTTAACTACTTCAGAGAACACTGTAAATTAGGTGCATCTCCACTGAGGGTTTCTTAGTCATTCTGAGATTTTCTCCCAAGTCCTTGGTGCTTTGTACTGCTACCTGTTGACTCCTTCAACTTACACATTTTCCAAACTTGAATTTCCAATTTTAGCCTATTTGTAAATCATAAAGACAAAAATTCCCCCATAAATTTACATCTTTGACGTAGCAATGGGCTGATGAACCGCTGCATGGAAGGATTAATAACTGTGATGGAATAGGAAAGGCCAAAATGATCCATATTGATCAAAATCTAGGAGATAACGTAAATGTTTGACTTTACCATACTGCTTAGGAATCCTGATGAAATATTTTTATATGCTAAACTAAACCTTCGTGAGTCACTTATATTATTTAATTATGCCGTTTAACAAGACTCTAATTCTCTTTTGCTTAAATTATTTACTTGTATGCTAAATTAAGCTTAAATTGGTTGTTTTTGGAGTGTCTCTGAGGTATAGCAGGAAATAATTGGCTTGTTCCCTTTTCTCCTCGGTGAGCCTTAAGCCGGTGCTATTTGTCTGACCTTAGCAGCAAGCTCAGCTGTGCGGGGAAAACACGGGATAGGAGATGAGTCACAAGTGTGGAGCTGGAATAATGAGTCATGAGCCCCAGCAACGTTTCTGAGGCTTGTTGTCGCTTATTGGATGAAAGTTCACTCTGCAAGTGAACAGCAGAGGGCGGTATTGCCCTGCGTTTTTGTCAAAAAGGGGCAAGTGCAGCTCTCGTGGTTCTGTTCAGGAGAGAAGTCATCCAGTTATCATGTAGGCAAGCTTATTTGCATTGAAATAAATGTCAAACGACACTTTTGACTCATTTAATACGAAATGTAAAAGAAAAACATTACACCAGTGGGTTTCATTCCTGTAACTCTACTTTGTGATACCTGACAGAAGGTTAAGGGGTTGAAATTCCCCTATACAGCCGATGTATATTTTATTTTTCCCAAGTTTTGGTCTCTTGCGCATTCTGTAGGAGGCATAACAACTTCAGGTTACGACAGGCGCAGCCACCCGGTGCGTTAACGCAGTCGGCAGCGCATGTTGCAAAGGAGAATGATGTTGAAAGTAAACACATGCTGTATCACTGATAAGATAAAGTGGCCTGAAAAGGCTCCGGGCCACGGCACGTGGCGCTTCTTTTCCGGGAGGTCACGCGCACATCTGTCGGGCATCTGTTGCAGGTCGCCGATCAAATACAAAGTGCGTGGAAGGCACACAAAGGGCGCGTGCACGATCTTAGAAATGCAACACTTCCAAGCTTTCACCACGGAAAGACAAGGGGCAGGTGGAGTGGAGGAGGGATTCTTATGAGGCACCAGTCGCCTTTCTTTATTTGTGTCCGTGGGGACACGACACGCGTCGAGCCAGGCTGCTGTAATTAAGCCCCCACCCCCTTCAACTCTTTAAAAAAATAGTGCGAACAAAAACTGGCGTGTGCCCCACTCAACAGGCTGCATTTGTTATGCTGTGCTCTAAAAAAGCGCTGGGTTAAAAATGAACCGATTTGGGTTGTTTTGCTAACCCAGTCCTGGGTTGTTGAAGGGATTATGGGTTGGACCTAGCATACTGAGCTAGGTCAAGAAAAAAAAAGAGAGAATAAAACCTCAAAATGCCTACAAGGATGGTGAACAGCCATTAGGTAAGAATGGTTATCGCTGAAAATGTCACCATCCATCACAGGTCAACCCAGTGAACCACGCACACAATCACACCAATGTAAACTAGTTAAAGGAACTACACCTGAATTTATGTTTGCTTTTTATGCAATGTGTTATGAGTTAAAAGATGCAGCTTGATAATAACAATTGACCAATTGATTCTTGACTCGATGAGCGAGTCTGGGCTTTTTTTTAAGTAGGAATAAACAGCAAATTGGGGACAAACCAGGACATTCTGCATGAGGAATATCGTGTGTGGTGTGGGTCAATGCGTGTAGTCAGGAGAATGTGTGTGTGTGTCTGATGCTCATTGCATGAGACTTGACAGCTCTGAATATTACCACTAGTTCTACTATCCGCAATCATCAATGAAAATCTTATTTAACTATTATGAGATGTTACATTATATTAAATAGTGCATGTCTACATCAGGTTTCTGATAATTTTTTGGTCAAAGTGTTGAACATAGCTACCACTAGCTTGCACTATAACAGCTAAAGAGCTAATTATCTTTAGTCAAAATTTGTTTTTTACCATGAACTAATGTCATTAACCTAATGTACAGACATTAACATCAAAGTAGCAGGAAATTAGACTTTTCTGCCAGTTGAAGAGTCAGAGGTCTCAGAGTAGCGCCATGTTTAACATCCAACATGGCGGATACGCAAAGAAGATTTAGTAAAAGTTACAGGTGTAGGCTATAGTATTTCTAAGCACTTCTGACATTTAGTGTCTTAATAAACCACATGCACACATAACATAATACAACCTCTATTTGTGAGTATATTCCTGTAGCGTTTGGATTAGCTTTTATTGCTAGTAGCAGTTAGCACAATAATTAGCGTATCCCACAGGTTTCCCAGCTTGAAACTATAATGCATGTTTAACTTGCGTGTTGACAAGTTAACAACAGAACAGAGCTCGGATATCCAAAGAAAATCCAATGCAGCAATAACGTACAACCTAATTTTCTGTTCATGTTTCATCCTGCGGAAGAACTTCACGCAGGTTGTCATGTAATTAAAAATAGCAGTCTGTAAAGGATGATGATGCTCCTTCTGATCTCATCTCTAAACCAAGAAACCGGTTCATGTTTGGGACCCAATATTTGGTTAAACCTGTCCTGCTTGTATCCCAACTGCATGTGGGTTAAACGGATGACCCAGTAGTACTTAGAGTGTTCTCCTTCGGGAGACTTCAAGAAGTCTCGCCTCATTATTAGGGTCAGGACAGGCTTGTAGATTTCTCTTGCAGGAGGGCTCTGCCGCCTGACTGTAAACTGTGCGGCAGGTTGAGTAACCGAAAGGAAAGCTGTTTATTAAGGGCAAAGGGAGGCCAGGCGGGGAAAGTTTGCTATATAAATCTTGCCAAGTGATTCCCCAAGCTGGGAAAGTACTTACCCTAAAATACACTTCCAGTGTTTATCACGGAATATATCTATTTCTCTGCTGTGTTTACTTATTGCAATCCGCCTGAAACAACATTTTTTTTAATTAAAAAATATCACACCAGCGGACATGATTTAATTAATGCCCTACTTAGAATTTTTTGCTAAATCTCAATATTTAAAAGAAATGAACCCAGACACCTCACACACCTTAAATTATATGTGACATAGTAATTGTTTTGTGAAAAAGCTTTAATTGTTTATGAGACTATTATTTATGCATTTCATCATCATAATCTTATTATTAATATTATTACTAATATTATTATCATTAATATTATTATTGTTGGTACTGTTATTAATACATTTCTGGGATCTTTTAGGGGGTTCCATTAATACCTTAAAGGCGCTGATGGCTCACCGCTGCTAAATATGCTGCTTTATGCAATTAGAGGTCATTTTTAAGTCAGCCTCCAGTCTTGGTCCATGTTATATTTATATTATACTGTTAACTTACAAAAGTTTATGTTACAGGTTTTTGATCCATGTTTGCACTACAAATGGGCTGTTTACAGTGCTGGTCCTGATGTTTTGCACAGAAGCAATGGAAAGCATAATGGGTTAAGGGAGTAGAGAGTGGAAAGAAACCTTATTTGAAATCCTTGTGCCCCCGATCCCCCACCATCAGGGTGCACCGTCCTGGGCAGTGAGCCGTGTTCTCCATAACACAAACGAGACAGGATGAGATGTCCAGTACCTGCACAGGCATGCTATAAATCATGTGAAAGGTGCTCTGTAGTGCCCCCTGCTGGCACGATGGTCATGGAAAAGCATCAGCTGCTGAACAGCAGTTACAAAACCTGCAGGGTGTTATAACAATGATAAACATCGTAACACATTATTGAATAGCAAAATTATAATAACTATTGCTGACATGCCTGTTATATATTTCAGGATTCCCATTGAGTCCAAACGTCAGTCACATGATTGGGGATTCTTCGTATCAACGCACTGAGAATTAAGTCCACCGTATACAGGACTTTTAGTTTTTGTACATTCTGGTGATATTGGATGTTGACAAGCCAAGGTGGAGGGAATCGGCGGGGGGTGGGGGGGGGGAGTGGGGAATTTCTTGAAACGGGTGAAATCCAACCCACGTGGGGTTTGTGATCAACAGTTCCAGCCTAAAACCTAAAACTGGCCCGGGGACTTTTGCTTTCCTTACCCCCGCGTTACCCCGGCCGCTCCGAGCCAATGACTGGAGACAGCACAGAGAAGGAGGGGAGGAGGACCGCCCATTGCCGAGAAACTACGCCGGCGCGCCTATAAAGCCACCCACAGCCTTTTCCGAGCGCAGAAACACACGAGAGACAACACAGAGAGGAACACGACTTAATCGGATCACTGAACAGCTCCAACACACTTGGATTTATTATAACTATGACTCTGGAAGAAATCCGCGAACAAGAGAACACAATGGAAAACGCTGATAGGTAAATGCTCGGCTATTTCTCAGAACCTGTTTTAAGATGCTAAGCTGGAGCTTGCCGCTTTGGAAACCGTATACAGTGTTGTGATGGTGTGCGCTTTTCTTTTGTTAAGGGTGCAAAGTGCAGGCGCAGCCCTGGAGGAGCTGCTGATCGCCGCTAAGAAGCAGGACTACCTCACAGTGGGAGTCTACGAGTCCGCCAAAGTCATGAATGTGTAAGTATCCAGCCTTTTTCGCCGCTGAATGCGTCTGCAGATTTTGAGCAAAGGGAGGAGGAGAACTAAAAAAAAAAAAAGCGTGCAAGGATGTGCAACTGATCATCGGTCTCCTCTTTCTTCCGCACAGCGACCCAGACAGCGTGGCGTTCTGCGTCCTCGCCACGGATGAGGAGTACGAGTGCGACATCGCTCTCCAGATTCACTTCACCCTCATCCAGGCTTTTTGCTTCGACAACGACATAAACGTGGTGCGGGTCAACGACATCGATCGTCTGGCCAGCCTGGTGGGCGCAGACGACAGCGGCGAGTCCAAGGACGCGCACTGCATTCTTGTTACGGTAAGTTCCTCCCCGGGGCAGTTCTGCGCCGCAGCGTGCACGCGTTCACGGTTGCAACATGTTTTTTTTTTTTTTTTCCCAAATTGTGTCATTGTCTTCAGTATATTCATCTGCTATTGTCTTTATTCCAGAGCCCCAGTGCGAACCCATGGAAAGACCCTGCTCTGGACAAGCTCAGCCTGTTCTGCGAGGAGAGCCGCAGCGCTTACGACTGGGTGCCCACCGTCACACTCCCAGAGCGCTGAAGAGACCGTTCCCCATTAAAGATGATGAAGAAACGAAAAAGTCAACCCCTCAGCTGAGGGAGTCAAGCCTTATTGCTTCACTTGTCTGGATTAAGAGGCTGTGACTGGACACCAATCCAGAGCATTCTGGGTCAGCATGTTGGGTCTGGATCACCCAGCGTGGATGGCTGGAGTTCAGAGGTCAGGTGTTGACTGCGTCAAGTGGACACTGAGAAGGAGCTGGACTGTGCTGGATGGTGCATTAAGTGGTGACCTGACGCTGCCCTGCGTTAGAGGCCTGTATGAGGAGTTGGGCAGCAGGTCGCAGAGAAATGACCCAGTGGACTTGTGAAAGTGTGGAAACTGGACTGAGTCTAATCCCATAGGAGCGAGTCCGACGCTGGTTCCGAAGATGATGGCGTCCAAAAGAGTCTACAAGGACTTTTCTTGTTGGGTGCAGCTATATATTTATATCAGGAAGTTCTTGGGAAAAGCGGATTCTCTGCTTGCAAATCCTGATTTTTAGCTGCATCTCGTCCTGCAAGACATCACCGGACTGTATGTCATTGCTTTCAAATATGCAACAATGCAATATCTTATTTGAATTGTACTAATTTTGACTCATTTTTGAATAAACATTTTTAAACCAAACCCTTCCTTCTCAGACGTTTCAGTTCTTTCCGCTTTTAAGTCTTGTAATTCAATCAGCGTGATGTTATCTAGACCTGCACCACGCTGCAGAGACGCAAAATGTCAGGAAGTGCTGTATGGTTACGGAGTCAAATGTGGGTGGCAGGAAAGTAAAGATGAAATGATTTGGTGACTTACAAAGGCAGTCAAAGAAGAAAAAAACGAGAATCATCTAGAATATGGCGAAAACGTGCCTTGAAAAAGTATCCCCACCCTTTGATCTTTTAGCACATTTTATTAAGTTGCAAACAGAAACTTCAAAGGTACGTTATTAGGCTTTTTGTGAATGACTAACAAAGTAGCGCATAATTATGAGGTGGAATAAAATAATACATGGTTTTCTGCATTTTCAGCCTCATGACATCTGTATAAAACCAACTTTTGCTACCACGGGGTATGTTTTGACTAACTTTGCACATCTAGAGAATATTGCCCATTCTTCGCTCCACAGCTGGTCATACCAACCTGGTGAAGCTCAGACAGATTGGATGCTGGGCATATGAATAGCAATTTTCAAGTCTCGCCTCAGATCTGCAGTCATATTTAGGTCTGGACTTCGACTGGGCCATTCAAACACATGAACGCCTTCTGATCGAGGACATTAAATAGTAGCTCTGGCTGCACGTTTAGCATTGTTGCCCTTCTTCAGTGTTAATCTCTTTCCGAGTGTCAAATCTTTTGCAGCCTCTAAAAGGTTTTCTGGGGATGAAGAAAAGCGCCCCTGCAACATGATGCCACAACTGCCATGTTTTGCTGTGGGGATTACATTCTCAAACTGATGTGCATCTGACTCATCTGAACCAAGCACCTTCTTCCACCTGTTTTCTGTGTCCCTCACATGGCTTTTGGCAAAACAGCAAACCTGTTAGGGCTTTCTTCTTCCCACTTTACTATCAAAGCCTAAATTGTGGGTGCTACCATATCTCGGGAAGTTTTCATAGACTTTTATTTGTAAAGAGGGAAAATGTATCATTTTAGTGCTTCTTCACATAAAAGAAAAAAAAAAATCCAAACACATCGAAGTCTGGGTAATGATATGAAGTAAACTAAACTTTGTGAATCAAAATCAAATAAAAAAATGGAGCATATTTATACAGTTAAATCGCTAACATGTGTTCAAAAGTTTGACAGATCGGAGCAGAGTGGTAAGAAAATGAAGGTCATCTGCGGTGGGAAGGTTCAGGGGAAAGCATTTGCCTGTTGTGGTCGCCGCACGCCTGAAGCTGACAGTAATCGGTGGCCCACATCAAAGCAATAGTAGCTCTAAGTGGAACTCATTTCAAATTTCTTGGCAAGCCTCTTCAGCCTCCATCCACCTGCTGGCCATCGTGACCTGCATGTGCACTGGCATGAGCACACATGGAGGTGCAATTGTGAACCTGTATGTATGTGCTCACTTGCACAACCATGAACAGTACACACACACAGACACACACAGAGACACACAAATGTAAGGTAACTGAGCAGCATTCCAAGAACAGAGGAAGCTTCACTTAGACAGAATTAAGTTAAAATGCAACTTGCAGACAATCACTAGAGGGAATTTCCATGGGTTTTACTCTCTTCACATGTACGGTTACCTGCATTAGAATCTCTATAAATTACTAAAGCTGCTGACAAAATAAAACAACTAGTCATTCTTTGCCAGCGTAGTGTCAAAAATGCAGATAGTAATTTCAGTGTGATAAACAGACCCACTTTTGCGGTGTGGCTACTATTCTGTGGTGAGGCTTGCTAAACGCAGTTATGATTGAACATGAAACCTAGATGAGTAAAAGCTGAAACATAATATCTTGTAAACATATTTACCAGTAAAAGTCCCATCCAATCATTGGTGTAGATTGGGATCTCTTTAAAAATGGTTTTGGATGCAAATGTATTAAAATAGAAAATAATGCTTAACCAAGATAACCCAAATTGCTGAGACAAGGCCAGAGGTTCTCTGGGTAAAAGCACCTAGTGGCTGTTGTTTCTAATCTCAACCTGATTTTGCAAAGAAAGTAATATTTATAGCCTGAGATAACAAACATATTGTTCAAGTTCTCACTGTTAACAGGCTTTATAAACACAGATATGTGTGAATATATTGTGATTGCAACTGAGCAGGAGCTACATTGTTGAGTGCAATTTTGATCCAGTTGTCAGAAATGTCACACTGTTTGTTGCGATGAATCAGATTTGTTTTGCATCCTATGCAGCTTTAATCTTGGCGTCCTTCTGAAAGACAGGAGAACAATAGCATACCTGTTTTTATCTGTTTGGCTGCTGGTTTCACATGGAACAAGAAAAAAAAAAACTTCACTGTGTCTGGTGCAAAAGAGGCCCTGCCTCTGCTATTGCTGCTGTTTGCACAGAGTTAACAAACATCTTCTCCCCATGTTGGCTGTGGTGCCAAAGCCTGGAGCAACAGTCCAGACTGCTGAGGCAGCTGACTGTCTGCACAGAGTCTGAGCCAGAGATTTAGAGCTACGATAGAATGAAAACGAAGGAGCGAGACCAGACAGATGTGTGTCGTGACTCTGAAACATTACCGTTTGCAGCCCCTGCATGGACCATCGGTAAACAACATGTAGCGGTGGTACTTTAATTGCTTTTTCTATTTATTTAAGTTGTGGGACAAACAACTGATCACTTTTTTTACTCTTTGGCTACGGTTAAGTGAGAACAAAAACACAGTGTTAAAATATGAAAAAAACAACAACAAGTTAGCTTCATGGGGCTCCAATGTTTCCACAGTAGATTTGGATGGAAAAAACAATACACTATCTCTGGATTGAACTTTTTAAGCAGCTAATTCAGCTTTTCCTGCATGGTTAGAATGGGTCAATGATGCAGGGTTACCAAGCTGACTGCAGTCTTTACCAATGCAGCTTTCTGCATCTTGCACAGCACCAAATGAGACGGACCTGCTTTGTATCGCTGTGTAAAGAAATTAGGGTGTGCAATGTGCTTTTTTTTCAACCTGGCTAGCACTGTGACTGTGATAAGGGTGTGCAATTACACAACGATCAAAGAACAGCCAGTTTCGGCTTCAAACAAACTGTCAGATCAGAGGGTTTCAGTAACGTATGGATCTGTTTGCAAGATGCTGAATAAGCATATTTACCAAAGTATTATTATTTATATTATTCCAGGGTAGGCTTGCATACCTTCGTCATTCAGCTGCATCAGTTTTGGAAAAATAAATATTCACACCGTACTACCAAAATATTCAGGCGTCAGAAAGATATCGTCTTGTTTTAAGTAAACCAATCAGAGCTGTTTTTAGTAGTACCAAGTCCTATTTTGGTTGAACTGGTATAAAAGGATTCATAAATCATCCATACAACATTTGTAAATTCCTATACCTACAAAAACAACAAGAAAAAGAAGTATTATTTTGTCATTGTATAATTATGCACTACTATACTATCATATGCATTTGCTAATCTGACTTTGCACACAGATGAACTTGGGTGACATCCCTTTCCATAGGATTTATTATTACGTCGGCCCACCCTTTGCAGCTATGAACGGTTCGGCTCTTCTGGGAAGGCTTTCCACAAGGTTTAGGGGTTTGTTTGTGGGAATTTTGAACCATTCTTCTAAGACGACCATTTGTGAGATGAGACATGGAGGTTGGATGAGGAGGCTTAGCTCATTGATCTCGGCTTTAGTTGTTCTTATGGGATGAGGTCAGACTCAGGACTGCGCAGACCAGTAAGGTTCTTTAACACCATTTCACTCGTACATGTGTTTATGGACCTTGCTTTCCTGAAAAAAAAAAAACACATCACACCATTATCTCCTTTCACCAAACTTTACTCTTAACACAGTCCTGTCAGGCAAGTAATGCTCTCTTGACAACCACCAGACCCAGGCTTGTCCATTGGATTGCCAGAGAAAAAGGCATTATTCGTCACTTTAGGGAACACGTCTACACTTCTTCAGAATCCAGTGGCAGCGGGCTTTATTCCATCTGATGCTTTGCATTGCACCTGGTGACGTAAGGCTTGGATACAGCTGGTTGGTCATGGAAACCCATTACATGAATGTCTAAACCACATAAAGTCTGGAGGTCTGTACTATTGACATTGCAGAAAGTTGCAGATTTCTGTCCACTACGCACCTTCAGCATCCACTGACCCAGCTCTGTGTTTGAGATAGCGTTGTTCCATATTGCTTCTGCTCTATTCCTATACCACTAACAGCTGACCGTTAATATGCACAAGCAAAGACATTTCCGAACTGGACCTTTTGAACCAGTAGCATCCTCTCGTGGTACCATGCTGGGATTCATTGCGCTCATGAGAGCGACCCATTCTAGCCATCCCAGTCTGGATGCCTAGATGTTAGGTTTTATGCACCAGTTACCTCAGAAGTGATTGGAACACTAGCATGTCTGAATACTTTAGGGTGAGTGTGTGAATACTTTAGACAACAAAGTAAATATTACTACGTACAGTATGGACAGTATTAATATGGTGGTCTCTTTTGTAGAAGTAGGGAATCAAACAGCCATTTAGTCATTTAAATCCCTTTTCTTTCCTCACCCTGAATTTCAGCATTTCTTCCTCAAAACTTCTAGACGACTAAATGCATTGAGTTGCTATCATGTGATTCCCCCTCTGAGGTAAGGAGCAGTTGAACAAGCGTAGCTATCAAAGTGGCCAATCTGTGTTAGTTTTCCAGCAGACTCAAAACTTTCTTATCTGGACAGAATAATGCCTGCAGCCAACATTGCTAGTACAACTAGCTGGATTGAGACACATTGCTATGGAGACAATCAGAAACAAAAGCCCAGGGCTCTCTCACTTGCATATGTACCTGCAGCTGTAAATATTCCATTCAGTGATCCAAGGCACAAGTGTTAGACAGTGGTGTAGTTTCAGATCACCTCTAATCATGTTCAACTCATAGCTCTGCTGCACAGTCTCTATCTAAGAGGATGCCACGTTCTGTGGATCACCAAGCACAACAAAATATGATATTTCACAGTGAAGCATTAGTTGAGTCTTGCTTTTATAAGCATAGCTATAAGATGATGATCTCTAATCTTTCCTTGTTAGGGAAGACTGTCCCTGTATAATGCTACTCTGCTTCAGAAGGACTATTACAGCTAATTTATAACATGGTCCAGGTCACGACGTGTTTCCATGTTGAGAAATTGAAATATTCCCACATTCCTGGTTTATTAGTAAGTGATTAATGCTTGGTAGAGAGAAACTCTTCACTTCCCAGAGTCATTACTTTCATGGTCCCTTCTTCCCATCCCGGCTCCACTTCACTTACAGTAAAGGGGATGAGATTACACCATGAGCTGGCAGCCTGCGTCCCCTCCCTCTCTCACCCCACCCAGCACTTGTTCTCGCGTGGCTGTGCCGGTACCATGAGATCATGGCTCAGCTGTCTTGGCAGGCTGTGGAGGGAACTAGATGGACTGACTGCGGGTGTTGGGTGTCTTTAACCTAAGTGCAGGGTATGTGTCACTCCTCCGAGAGATGAGCTGCACCCTTTCTTCTGCAGCCTTTTGCTCACAGTGAGCTCAGGCCTCAGACACTGCGGTAACCCTGTACTGCATGCAACTTTAAAAGGTTCTTAGAGTCATGGTACAGGGAATTTCTCATCGCTATGGCCACCAAGGTGAACCCATGTCAACAATATGTACACAGCCCTTATTTGTCAAGAGCCACTGTTACTGTGTCAGCATGACTTCACAGAGGTGCTTTAGAGTTTTATGGTTTTAGCTTGACTGAGGTAAGTTTTGAAGCAAACATGTGTGCACACACCTGGGCTTCCTCCATGACCACACCATCGCTGATGATATCACATGATCCAGACTTCTCAGTTCTCGAGTGATGAGCGTGGTTGTCTTTGTGCAGAACCTATAATCAAGGCGAGCCAAACAGGTGTTTGCAAGCCAAGGAGAGGGCAACTAGGTTAGAAGCACATAAATACACAAAGCTGACCCGCACTCTACAGATTCAGCGTGTCCTTTTGGGCGGATAGAGTGACATGCAAGCAGTAGGACACTGGATATGAGGTCATGACACAAAGATAACTGCAGTTAGCAGCAAGTATCTCTCCTTGGTTTCTGAACATACACTAAATCTTACATAAAATCAATCCAAAAAAAACTCCAATGGGGCAGACATCAGTTAGATTTTATGGGCAATTCTTCTGTAATCTCTGCCTTGCGTACTGATTTGGATTTTAGTTTGTCAGATTGATATGCACGTGGTTGCTGTGGGATTGCATCAGGGTGTTTGTTCAGAGGTATCTGAATAGACCGGTTAAAATGTGAGATTTGTTTGTGCAATTTCTATAAAAAAATAGCGCACAGAAGGTTTTTGGTGTGTTTTGACTTGCTTTTCACATGGAATTGTATTCAAACTATAAAATTGTGTTATTGTGTCAACGTGTAAGGATGTGAATTTTGCCACAGGACTGCAACAATACGTGTGGTTTGGCTATAAATAACTCTTAATAAGGGGAATTATTGATAAAGTTAGTCATTTTGGTCCAAATGACAAAGTTGGATCACAGCCTGGATATCAGGAAATAATAGCTTAGCAGCTCTCAGTGTCTGTCAGTTATTGTTTTATGAATACCTACCTGGAGAAGTGTGATATTATAAAACAATAGATGAGTTAAGTTAAGTCAAGGTCTGGCGTTCTCAAACATGAAGTCCTGTACACATATGCAGAATAAACACAAACAACTATTATTAACAATTTATTGACAAAATACCTCAATTTAAAGGTAAAATACTGTTTTAATTTAGTACAGGAAAAAAAACGCTATCCATCCATTTTCCAAACCACTTAATTCCTCATGGGGTCGCGGGGGGTGCTGGTGCCTATCTCCAGCGTTCACCGGGCGAGAGGCGGGGTACACCATGGACAGGTCGCCAGTCTGTCGCTGGGCAACACAGAGAGACAAACAACCATTCACACCTAAGGACAATTTGAAGAAGCCAATTAACCTAACAGTCATGTTTTTGGACTGTGGGAGGAAGCCGGAGTACCCGGAGAGAACCCACGCATGCACAGGGAGAACATGCAAACTCCATGCAGAAAGACCCAGGGGTGTACTCGAACCCAGGACCTTCTTGCTGCAAGGCAACAGTACTACCCACTGCACCACTGTGCAGCCCAAAAAAAAAACAAAACGCTATATGAAAAAGAAATTGGCCTCATTGTTAAAAAATGAACTAACTGTCCAGACCAGCAGAATCAACAAATGAATCTGAACATGAAATATGCTAAAACATCAGAAAAAGTGACATTTTATGGCCTGATTTAAAGAAGTTCAAAATTAAAAACAAAACAAAGTTACTGACACTTATCAGCTTTGAAAGGGTTACAAAGCCATTTCTGGCACTTTGGGACTCTGACTAATCACATTGAGAGCCATTGTCCAGAATTGGAAAAGACAAGGAACAGTAATGGCTATCCTCCCAAAATAACTTCAAGAGTGTTTCAACAACTCATCCTGGAGCTCCTTAAAGAATCTATAGAAACTCCTAAAGAGGTGCAGGCCTCACTTGACTCAGTTAAGGTTCATGATTTAACATGAGTTATCAGGACGAGGCGGAAATGGCATCCACAGGAGCATTCCAATATATATATATATATATATATATATATATATATATATATATATATATATATATATATATATATATATATACAATTGATTGAACCAAAGTAAATAAATGGTCCAGTTTGATCAAAAGTAGAAGATGAAAAACAAGGAAAAAAAAAAGGAAAAAACACAATGAGAAGACCAGCTTAAAAGAACCAAAACCTTCAATGAATGCCTCCAAGTTTGTTGTCATCCACTAAGAGATTGGCATTCAGTGAATGTAAGAATGCACCTTATTTTTATCGCTTGTGTTCCCCCTTTATCTCCTGGCTCTCTCTGAATTCTGCTCATGCTGTCAGGTTTACTCACTCTGTCTGGCTGAGGTAGGGGTGATGCTAAGTGGTTTGCTATATATGGGGAGCAGACTGTGACCTCGATGGGGCTGACACGTTACTGACATTGCTCTGCTTGTCCTCCTAGAAGCACATGTACTCTGTAAGCCATGCCAGGAATTCTTTCTCATAACTAGCACTCCCCGAGTAGAGCAGCAGTCCGGAAGGCACGGCCGCAGAACCCCAGGCTGGGAGGAGAAGGAGGAAGAGAGATTAGCAAACACCCCTGTCTGCAAATAGACAATCTGATATTTTAATAAAATGCGGGGAAGTAGCAGCTTGTTGGCTCACAAGGTGAAAGAATATCTGCTGTGTCATGCCATGCAGACACAAAAGCCAGACATGCTGATACTGCTGAATCAAGGAAAGGTTGATTATAGTAACATAGCAGGGAGTGTTTAAATTCCAGATTCCATTGCGCTGATTGTTTCAGACTATTTCAGGATTTAAAAAAATGTTGTGAAACGGCAACACTTTCTCTTAACTACAGAGATTGTCTGATGCAGGAGCAAGTTTGCAGCAATAATGTTGAGTAATTAATCAAATTTCCTGGTCAGTTTGCAATGGACCATAAACGAACGGTGAGGGATTTAAAAGGCAAACCGTGTTAGTGCCCAACTATCTATTTTTAGTACACATAATGTGCCTTTCAAAGTATAAGCACTTCTAGAACCTTTTCACATCTTAAACTTTACTGTCTTTTTTACCGAAAAGCTGTGAAGCAGAACGAAAAGGATGGTTGTCAAAATTTTTTCTTTTTACGAATAAACATCTAAAACTTCATTCATGAATTTGGTTTCAGTCTTTTACCTGATACCCTGAAATAAAGCAAAGTCATGGAGAAGCTGAAGCCAGAGTTATTGTAGAAGTTTAAACACTCCATGGGGCATTCTATCATTTATTCTATAATCTGACAAAAGAAAGATTATATTGCAACTGTAAACCCATGAAAATATTGCAGACGACTGTAATGTGGGTTGTATTTATATTTGGTGGTTGAGAGGAGGCGGCAACACATTCAGATATTCAAAACCTCTTGACACCACTGGTACTGGGATTTCCATGGTGCTCCCCCTTTTTATTGACCATCATCTTCCTCAACCTTATAAGGCCCAGTGGAATAACCACTGTCTCTCAACAAACATCACGTAAACAGTCATGTTTGTTGGAGGAGAACAACAGTCTTGTTCTCCTCCAACTACTGCTGAGTTGGAGGAGAACAAATTATAATGTGCTATACAAATAAATTTGCCTTGCCTTGCCTTGGTAACTCTGAATGAGCTGCATAGAACTACAGCTCAGGTAAATAATCTCTTTTCAAGACAAATACTAGTTGTGCACAAATGTGGCCTTTATGGAAGATTAGCAAAGAATTCCCATTTGCAGGATGCCACAAGCTGTGATGGACTGGCAACGGGCCCAGGGTGACCTGGTGTACCAATGCTGCACAGTAGAGGCAGCGTCATGCTGTGTTGATGCTTTTTTTCAGCAGAAACAGGTAAGCTTGTCGGAGTTGACTCGAAGACGGATGGAGATGAACACAGGCCAATCCTGGAAGAAAACCTGACTGAGGGTGCAACAGACTTAGACTTAGACAACTTTATTTGCCATTTTGTATGTACAGAGTGCATACAGAACGAAATTTCGTTGCATACAGTTTGTAAATTACAGTATAAAGTGCAGCAGTGATCAAAATGTAAACAATGCAGGAGAAAGAAACAGTGTGCGATCACAGTGTACAGGAGAATATTAAAACCATTATTTATGTGCAGAAATTTGCGATTCGGGTGGAGGTTCTCCTTCCTACCGGACAAGTCAAAATATATGCAGCGAGAACTACAATGGGATGTTTTGGATCCTAATATATACATGTGTGAATGAGCCAGTAAAGTTCAAAAGTAAATCCACTAAATTCAAAATAGACTTTTGATGTTCACAGTTTTTGTCTATTGAACTGAATTGAGCTATTCTGAAAAGGATGATAGGCAGACACTTCAGCATTTAGATCTGCAAAACTTGTAGCTACACACCTCAAAGGACCTACAGCTGTTATTGAGGCGAAAGGTGGTTAACTCGGTTCTAACCACAAATGCACTTTACATATTTAGGAATTTTAACCCAAACCACAGTGTGTCCTTCCACATCAGAATTATACGTGAAGAAGTGTTGATTGATCACAAATCCCAATAAAATACATTGAAGTTTGTGGGTGCAGGGTGACAAAATGTGTTTCTATGGATACTTTTGCAAGGCACTGTGTCAGAGAAATCTCTGGTAAATTTGGAGCAGACAGCGGCCTTTTTTAGCCCGTGAAAGATGGAAATAGCAGAGGTTGAGCAAACCAAAGAGGAGGATCCCAGAGAGGCTTGTTTGCTTCTGTCATGTCGTCACTCGATTACAGTTCAGGGCTATTAGAGAAATGATGACGCAGCAGTTCACCGCGACAGGCTCCCTCTTATGCACAAACAACTTGACTGTGATGGAGTTTGGGAGCCAGAGTTTGAGCAACAGACCAATGATTGATCACAAATAACTCCTAAACTGTGCACAGACAAACAGAGAAGCATGTGACAGCTCTCTCACCTCGTAGGAAACTCAAAGGCTGAAATGTGAACCTTACGACAACATGTTGTCAGATTTGTATGCGTGTGACTTAACATGTTTTTGAGAGTTCAAAACATGCTCCTTGACACGGTGTTGTGTAACAGCTTTAGATCTGGACCTGCCAACCATATTCTTACCTAATGGTGCCTCAGTCGTAACAACAAGCTGGGAGATCCAAACAAACCGCGTGTTCATACCCTTTGACTTTAGTGGCGGCAACAAAGATGAACCACGAAACTCTGGGCAGCTGGGAAAAACACAGCGTGCATGTTTGTTGTAGTGCAGAAAAAGAACAACGAACAAAAATACTGAAACTAGTCCAGGCTGGACGGTCTTTATTGGGTAGGAAAACATTCGCAGGATTGTTTTCCTCGGAGCTTCACACGCTGCATTTCAATTTGAAATCCCTCCCTCAGGATGACATGAAAACACATCACAATTTTGCAAAGAAGGAATGTGTGTTTTCAAGGACTTTTCAAGGGAGTGATGCAATTGTCCCTCTTCCTTACACTATTTCTTTTCATAGCAACATACCATAGTTAACCCAGTAACACACAGAGGGTGCATAGCAACAGCGTTCCTCTCTCTCCCTCCTCCTTTCCCTCACATGCTCCTGTCTCTGCACCGCTGCCTCGGAGCAATTAGGAAACAGATACCTTTACATATTAACAAGCTGTGTGTTTGTGCACGTTGTCATTGATGAAAAACAAAAAAATAAGCTTTTTGTTTTGCCGGTGTCACTTAATCTGTTGGCGTAGTGGGGCCGGTAAAAAGGGAAAACAGGAAGAAAAAAAAATAACAAGGGGGAGGGGGCTGTGCTTTGGGAGTAGCCAATCAGAGGGGAGGATTAGGCCAGGCGCCAGCGTAAACACGAGGTGTTGCTGTTGGTAACAGGAATGTGATTGGTCGGGAGTTCTTGCTCAGTCTGATAGGTCTGTCCATGTGTGGGTATTTTGATCACTGTTATGAATGTGTTTGTCTGATGTTATGTTCTTGAATAACTTTGTTATTGTACCCCCTTCTGTTTTTACTTACAGAGGTGGACTTGGGATGGAAACAGCTGAGGCCATTCCATTGTTACATGCACTCAAGCTGTTTTGCGCCTCATGCCGGATTACTGTAACTCTGATATCCTTTGTTCACCTAGAGCTGTTGACCTGCAAAGCAAAGGCCATGTTATGCTTTCGCGGCTGCACAAGAGCAAATACGCAGACAAACAACAGCCAGGACATGGTATAAAACTACATAGGGAGGGGTAAATGACATCAGGCTGAGGACAAGTTGACGACACTATTGCGTGATGCATGAACACCTGCTTTTCTACCAGGATCTAGGATTCTTTCTGAACTTTTGCAGACATTTTAGCTATCCAGATGATACACTTTAAACATCGTGTTAGTGATGCACTGACGTGGACTTCTGTTTTTCTTTGAGGTCTGACTTGCTGATTTCAGATTGCTGCTGATTACTTTTTTGATGCTGAACTGACACCTAAAACAAATGTGCTGCAGGTTGTTTGATACTCTAAAAGCAGCAAAAAGAAAGACGTACGCCACTGATCTGATTATCTGATTTATTCGAAGAAGGAAAAGTGTATAAATTGTTGTTTGGTGTGTTTAAAGACTCAAAATGGTATTTTTACTTTGGATACACTGAATGGGAGGAAAAATCACAATCGATCAAGTCAGAACCGGCTGATTCTGATCTCTAGCCAACTGATTTGTGATTTGTTCATCTGAAGCGTGCAAGTTTCTATGTGTCTCCCTGCGTTTCAACTCGTTTTGCACCAATTCGATGATACAAACACAGGGTCCAAAAATCCTCTAAGGCAAGTGACAAACAATGCAGTCACAGAAGTCAGCCACCATCTCCCCTCTGCCTCTGTCACACAGTCACACTCTGTTTACCTCCGAGTCAGACGGAGCACAGTGCAGCCGGCACATGTGTGGTTTGTTTACAACCGCTTCCTTCCTGAAAGGGGTGTCTCCACATGAGCGGCATTCCAGTGTTGCTTTGGAAACAGGGAGCCCGTGGCAGCCAATTGGAGGACCCGGCTAAAGACATGTGCCTTTGTGTGTGTGTGTGTGAATTAATCAAGCGGTTTCATCCTATCTGGCAGCATGTTGACACGGGGAGATTTTTTTAATCAGCTCACTCAAGGAAGAAAAAGAAAAAAAAACACCACCACCAAAGCAATAACATTGGGATCAACTAAGCACGGCGCTAAGCCAATAAAAAAAACAAAAAAAACAATTGAAATGTTAGGATCGGTGCATGTGTATCTTTGTGATAGCCTACTGCTTTATTATTTTACTCTCCTGATTGGGGTTTATGTCATCACTAGCTGCACTAAAAGTCTTTTTTTGTTCGTTTGTTTGAGTACATGCAGCAGTGTGCATATAGCCATGTGTGTCTTGTGCAGCTGGTATTGTTTTGACAGAGGTTGATTACTGAGTCTGGCACCTGTCTTTACCGTCAGGAACTTTTTGTCTTTCTGTTAACGCTAACTTTATTACTGTGGACAAAAAAACAAAAAAAAAACAGAAACTCTGCTATCTGCCTGCTTATTAAATACTGCAGCCTCCCATGCAGGATCACACACACCAAGTACAAGAGATCAAAGATGTAACATTTCTCATGCGTGTCACATTATAGTCAGTTCTAATTACCTGTGTGCATCTTCACTGAACGCAAAATGCATCTTCTCGTATATAAAACACATGTAACGTGTTTGCTGACAAGCATGCGATGGGAAACATTCTACATTTGGGCTGTTAGAATGACAAAGACAGTGTTGTGGTCTCTGTCTTTTGCGCATGCCTTCTTTTGTGTGTGCATACGCGCTTGTCGTGTCTGTGTGTGTGAAAACGGATCTGCAGTCAGAGCCGTGTGTTACCTGCCACACAGGATGCAGCTGCATCAAGTAAACAAAAGATACTCAGTAGTGTATAGCTTCACATCTGAGTGTATGTATCTTCATGCAAGTGGGCCTTTTGCCAACCATTAGCTCAAGAAGAAGAAGAAAACCAGAGCTTCTTTGTATGTTTCCTTTGTCTTAAATCCATCAGCTCTTCAGCTCAGTGTGCCTTTAGCTAAGAGAAGAGGTAATCTATTCAGTAATCCGCTGAGTCCCAGCTTTTTTTTTTTTTTGTTTATGGGTAATGCTGCAAAGCATGTGAGTGCAATCACATTTGCCTATCAGTAGAAAACAGGGATCAAGTAAATGAGAGTTAATTTTACCCAAAGCTTTTACTGAGAGATGAAATCATTAGGGAGCAGCCTTCTGGATGTCTGGTGTCTTAAATGAAGCCAATTTAGAAGAGTGAAGTGTACCTGACATGAAATTCCATCTACTTTATTGTTAGTGCAGGAAAAAGGTATAAAAGAAGGGAAAAATATCCCTTTGTAAGTTAATTAGACCAAAAAATTATTATCATTGTTTTTGCTTAAATAAAGTCCTTAAATTCTCATTGTTTGTTTTGTTTTCAATCAGAGAGTAAATCAGACGGGCAAGGACAATGATTTATTTTCAGTTTTAGCACGTTTTGTCCACCCTGTTTAAACTGCCTACACAATGCCTTACTAAAAGTATTCATAGCTGTTGAACATTTCTCCAATTCTTCATGTTACATTCACAGATTTTAATGTAATTCATTCCAACAGAAAGTAATGCCTAGTTGTAAAGTAGAAGGAAATGGTGTATTTTTCTTATCATTTGCAAATTATAATCTGACAAATGTGGTGTAACGTTATATTCAGCCAACCTAAGCTGCAAGTCTTTTTGGTGGGCATGTCTCTACCAGCTTTGCACATCAACAAAACTGAAATGTTTTCATCCATTCTTTCTGGCAAATTAGATTGGATGCAGAACATCATAAGTCTTTCAGTTGTACAGATTCCAAACCGTATTAAGATCTGGACTTCGACTATTACATGAATGCGATCTAAACCATTCCATCAAGCTCTGGCTGTATGTTTAGGGTCATCATTCTGCTGGCAGGTGAACCTCCACCCAAGTTGTTCCCAGCGGCAAACACTGATGGGTGTTTAGCTCTAACATCTTCTCATCAGCTGTGGTCAGCTTCCATGTTGCTCTCGACTATCATGAGCGCCTTCTTGCATATGCTGCCTCCACTAAATGGTCAGTGACAAACTCCAACCATATCTGCAACTTTAAGTTGGCATCTTCTGATGGGAACCTCCTCACACTAGCTTTCATTTAGAAGTAAAAGTAAAGGGTGGTTAATATAAATACCATGCTTTTCAGAATTTACTCTTAAGCAATAAAATAAACAAGTATCCTTCGCCTTCATAATTTTGCAATAATTGCTTTGGTCGTTTATATAAAACCCTTGAGAAAGTGGTCTCAAACTCCAGTCCTCGACTGTGTCCTGCAACTTCTAATGAGCTGACTCCAATATCAGCTCATTAGCTTCAGGTAGTTTAGTCATTTAATTCAGGTGTGTGAAGGAAGGGACACATCTAAAAATTGCAGGACAACGGCAGGTTTGAAATACACTGCAACTGGTAATGCATGTGTGCTCACAGATATGAACAAACCCACAGTTAGTCAAAGAGTTTGTAAGGCTGTAAGTTTGTGTCGGTTTTCCTGAGTTTGTTCGGCTGTTTGTGTAAATGACCCTGCCCTTTTGTGCACATGTATGCAAAGGGTGGAATAAGGAAGTGCCTTATCTGCCATTCGTCCCCATCTAGTAATCATTTCTCGAACACAGTGCAAGGTACTGTGTACAGCGTGTGTGTGTGTGGGAGATATTATGCGAATGTACTGATTATGGGGGATGTCTATTCACAAGAAGCGGAGAATGACAACTCAGTGACGTCTGATTTAGAAGCTCCTGAACAAGAACTCTTGTCATTGTCTTTAAAGCACAAAAAATAGGCAGCTTGGCGTCTTCCGACTTTGGAGAAAGTTTCCCATGAAAATATCATTTTTTAAAACACTTCAACGCTCAAATTTAAAGTTGTGCATACTTAACTGCTGGCATTTTCCTGTCATCCGTAACCTGGAATCTGAGTCAAACTCTTTGTGTATGTACATTTGGTACAGCATATTCAAGCTTCGCCCCTGCAAAGCCAGACATGAGTCGCCTCTCATTCAAATCCAGTCCTCTTTGTTAGAACAGACTCAGAAGCAGTGAACGTCTCTTCAAACAGACACATGCAAACACAAACATGAATGCACGCACGCACAAGTAACCCGAGGGCTTGCTTCTCCCTTTTGATCTGGATCTAACTCAGCCATACACAGTGCAGCAGGTGTGAGGCCGCCGTCAGGTGTGTGTGCCTATGTGTCATTAGCCATATGGCTCCCCTTGAGTTGCAAACTACACGCCTAACCCTCCTCATTCATCCACTCAAGTGAATCTGTCTACAAACAAACACACGCTCGCTTTCGTAGAAGCAGCTGTGGCTTGCAGAAAACTGAGAAGAATGCAGGTCCATGAGCAAATCAGGGCAAACGCTGAGCGGATTCTCCACCAATCAGGCATCCTGGATGTTAAAAAAGTCGGCATCTGAGCCAATCCGGGGTTCAGAGTCAGGGTTGGCCAATGGCACAGAGAGACAGAGACTCAAGCAGTTAGAGATAGAGTTAAACCAATCAGAACGGGAATTTGAATCCATTGATGTGTTGTTTTTGAACTTTTTCTTTATGCTTAAACATGCAAGAGCTTAAGGCCCTTGCCCAATAATCCCAACTTTGGAACTGTTACTACATAAAGCAATCTCAGTTTACGGAAGGTTTGTGCGCTGGAGAGAAAATTATGCTGTTTTTTTCTCTCTCCTAAGGATGAACCTGAAAAGAGACATTGGTCTGTGGCAGATGTTGCAAGATGATGAAATTACACAACTGAGTGGTGCAAACAAGATTTTGTGCACCTTACTTCTGTTTTGGTGGATATATGTGTGTGTGTGTTTCTATAAGTGTGTCAGTGGCAATGCCCCCTGTCACCCCGAACCCCCTTTTTCATGGACAATAAATGGGAGAGGCATGACATCGACACACGTGCTGCCAACTGTTGCCGAGACATAAAAGTGAACATAAAAACACTTTACAGACTGTGACACCCTTCCTCCTCCCCCCATTATTCATGGCACACTCCGAAATCATGAGCCACACACACAAACGCGCACAGCACCATCCTGGCTCCATTGTTCTTGGTGAATGAGTGGAGGGGTGAGTGTGTGTGGGGGGACAGCTGGCTCTCTGGCTCCATTAGCAGCAGCTGCCCCAGACTCGGGCCCTCAGGGTGGAACTGTGCAGATTAGAGGGTGTGTGAGGGCCAGTCAGTGGTCTTACACCGTATGAATGGGGGCCTCTCTTCACTCATTATCCCACCTCCTGGGCCCACTTTGTCTCCTTGCATCTTCATCTTAAAACTAAAAGGAAAGAAACATAATTTTTTCCCCTAAATGATAACATGATCAGAAACTAAATGAATAGATGATAGGTGAAAGTAGCCAGTACAAACCCTCTGAAGGGCTGGACTGCAAGACGGAGACGGCGACAGGCAGCGTTTTGGGTGCAAAGTGGGGGCCGGGCTGAGCGGCTTAGTAGCAGCTGTTATTCCTGCCAGGATATCTGAGCCAGGCCCTTTCAAGCACACATAACCGCTACGAATAACTGAGAGAACACATTTTCTGCAGTGTCGTACAGTGGGGAAAATTGTTTTTAATACATTCGAATGGTACAGGATTAAAGATGAAATTATTTCAGCCCCAGTAAGCCCCAAACATGATGCTCCCGCCTCCAAATTTCACTGTTGGTTTTGGTGTATGTGTAGGTGACGTGGAATGCCATTCAAACAGATAGTTTCTCATCTCACCTGGACTTTATTTGCTCAGTGTTTCAGTGGCTGGCTCTGATGTTTTGCTATAAACTTTAAATGTGTTTCAAAATACTTATCCTTCAGTGGTGGAGCTTTGTGCAGCGAGAATGCATAGAGGTCAATGCAGTTAAATGCATTACTTACAGTTTTCAGGAGAAAAAAAATACTTTCTGCTAGTTCGAGGGCTTTCTTAAGCTCTTTGGCAGGGGTCATTGGTTCCAGAAAAACTCTTCGAATAAAAATTAGTATTTTGCCTCCTATGCCAAATTTTGCTAGGAGCAATCAATCCTCTCTGATTTATAGTGGGGTGATGCTTTTTATACTTTTGGTTTATAGCCCTAATGAAGAAGATTGGAAATGTCCAATATAGATTTGACATGTTTCAGTGATTTTCTTGGCTTTCACTTTCTCTGAGCTTATTTTTTGTGTTCAATACTTAGGTATGATGTGATTCCACTATTATGGGTTACTACATATAATACATAAACTAAGTAATTTATTTGTAGATTAATTGGACAATACTAACATATGGTTTACATTTCATCTACGTAGTCCCCTTATTACTTATATCCAATGAAAATGTTAAGATGTTCAGAACCTTTGCCCCCAGAAAATAAAAGGTGGATATTGTTAATAAAATAATTACATCACACTTTACACCCAAGTCTGAGCTTATAAAAAAGATCGTTCACTTTGCATTGCCTGCAGTGAAGAAGGATGTGCAGATTTAACCACCTTAAAGACACATTTATAGACCTGTTTTCATTCACGAGGATTTACTGAAAGACAGAGGTATCTCTAGGAAAGAGCTATGGCCTGTTGACACAGGGTTGTCATTTAAGGCTCGACAACAACATGGTATTTACACAGGCCTATCGAAAGGCGCATGCAAATCTGCTCATTCTGGTACGATCCAGCCTTAACTTTGAAAACAGCATGAAAAGTAAACAGATCTACTGCCTAAAAGCCTCAGCGATGACTCATTTGTTTGCAAAATCCAGGTAATGGAGATAAATTAGGATAAATGAAGTCTTTACAGCGGGGTGGTATATGACACATAGGAAAACTGACCTTTAGAGAGGATTCAAAGTGGGTTATTGGGCTTTTATTTAAACTGTTTTCATAGAATGCTGAAACAAACCTGATTCTTAGATGTGGGATCTCTTTTCAACTTCCAAAGCCCCTGTTATCCTCCTCCTGCCTTACATCCTCCACACGAATCCCAAACCCGCTGACCCTTGCTGCCACAGCCACACGTCAGTCTGATACACGCTGATGGCTCTATTCTCTGTGTTATTGTGTCTCATGACAACGGACGAATAATCTCTAATTAGGATGAGGGATGCTATAAAAATTAGAATAACGGTTGATTCAATTAGGCGGGATTAGACATAACACACTATAATCAGCTGTTATAGTGTAAATGTGTCACGTTAAATGATATTGATGATACATTTTTTGTCATTATCAGTCTGAAAGATGACTATTTTTCCCTCCCTACTGAACAATCTCTAGAACAAAGGAAGATATATGTATATTTGACAAACTCAAGATTAAGTGAAAAGGAACACTAAACTGACGTCAACTTAAATTAAATTATTTTAAGAAAAAAATCAACTAACACAATTAAATATATTTTACTTGTTTAATTAAGTAAAAGGTAACACACAAACAATGTTGTAATGTTAACCACTGTAAAAACCATTGTTGCTGAGAGGAAGTTTTATTTCTTTTTTGGGGGAGTGGGGGGAGGGGCGTCTACTGGGATGAAAAGAAAAGGAGAAAGAAAGCGAGGTACTGAGGTTGCTT
This sequence comes from Fundulus diaphanus, assembly GCA_037039145.1. Lineage (NCBI taxonomy): Eukaryota > Metazoa > Chordata > Actinopteri > Cyprinodontiformes > Fundulidae > Fundulus > Fundulus diaphanus. Next base: position 19,775,878 of record CM073127.1, on the reverse strand, counting down.
TGATTGGTGAGCTTCCAGCAGCAGAACTACCATGGAAAGAACCTGAAAGAGTGCCTTACTGCTTAGGTTCCTGGAACCAACTGGCATTTCTGCTCCGGGGTCTGTTGCCTTAGTCTCCTTTTTGGTTGGATTGATAGTAGGCTTTTGCTCCGGCAGGACTTCAAACTTCCCGGAGATCACTCTGGAAAGGTTACATCCTCAAGATTCAGAATTGAGTGAGGTCAAGGAAAAAATAAATAAAAAAAAAATGCTGTCGAAGAAAGTTGTTAGATGAGCCTTGAAACTTTCCCGAGGCAAAGGAAGAACAACAGATGTTGTCTACCATAATGAAAACCATGCTATAACGCTACTAGGCAAGGCAATTTAATTGGTCATCTGGATTTTAGTGTTTTCCTACTGTCAGCTCAATTCTTGGTACCAGGTGCTTGGGGGAGATGAGTCATCAAAAGGGACTGATCAACCAATCAGAAGCAGACTTTGGACAATGTGCCTATTTAGTTGTGTTAGACAACCAAGGAGAAAATTAGCTATATTATTTCTCCTAAATCACATTCGTTAGACTATAGAGACACCAAAATGTTACTAACTCCAACCATACTAATCTTATGGTTGAAGTTGTTTAAAGAGGTAATCATTCTACTTTATAAAGCTTTCAAGAGTTTGACATATTTAAACAGACATTGGCATAACAGTTCAAGGTCAAAAAGGTGCATCACTATTTTTGTATTTTATGATGCCTACTATGTGGGATACAAAATCATTAAGTTAACATGTAAAGGGTCTGGTCAGGCAATTGTGTGTCTATAGACAAGAAGTTAAAGTAGGTGAAAGGTTGTGTGTAATACACTTGTTTCAAAATACAACTTGCACATCCAAATCAACACACTGCTTATGAAGTTTATCTTCCTACGACCTGAACTCTTGTATGACATGTGTTTTTAATTTCACTTTGATATTTGGGCTGATTGGAACCTGATAAGTGTAAAAATAAAGAACTATCTTTTTACATGATGCAGTTTCTGAGAAAATGAATGTCCACATATGTTGCACATTTGTTTTAAAATTCAATATATCACAATGAAGACACAATTGAGTAATCATATTCAAAACTCTTTTTTTCTGATTGCAAAAAAAAAATACAAACAACAATTGTGTGACTTTGAACAATGGCTCTTTGAATTGCTGTCAACAAATTTGAGGGAGACCTACATATGTCCATAAGAAAGTAAAAACCATTCCAAACATTTTGTATTGCACCCTTAAAGAGCAAACTTTGGTAAGTGGTCTAGACCAGGGGTTCCCAAACATTTTAGCCTGCGATTTCCAAAATAACAATGCCACAGACTGGTTACCCCCTTTTGGCAAGTGGGATTCTCTTTTTTTTTTTTATAAAGTATAAGAATAAAGTCACAATATTTTAAAAAATACACCTGTAAAACTATTACTAAAGTGATATTTTTATAAGAACTTTTCCAAAGAAAAAGTGGAGCCTTCCTACTGCGTTAAAATTAGGAATGTTTAGCATCTTGGAAAATTGTAGTTTGGTACCAGTTTCACGAATAAAGAAATAAAAAATATTTTTAGCACATCACCAAGAAATTCTCACGACCCCCTGATCCCCACTTTGGGAAACCCTGGTCTAGACAACCCAAAATGTGATGTCCACATATGTGGATGCCAGTTCATAGTAGGTTAAAATAAAACACAAGCACATCTTCCTCTTGGGTAAGTGTGATCACTTTTAAATTGAGTTTTGCATATCTTCTCAGAAAAGACTACTGAATTAGCTTGTCTACTGTGGGAAAACATGCAGTGGGGTAGAGAGTGAAAAAAGGCTTTGAGCAGAGAGGAAATACAATAACAATGCAAATTGGATGATCTTGTCAGATCCCCAATTCTGAATCTAAGATCTATTAATTTAAGAAAAAAACTTAATCTATAAAGGGCTTACTTCAAGATAAAGATACATATCCCTTGAACATGCAATATTGTAGCACAAATGAATGCACAATATCAAAACAAAGAAAAAAACAAACAAACAACAAAATCCTATCTACTTTATTTAAATGATGCATTCGTTTCAATAAAAACTGATATAAGAATATTTTTTTTACGTTTATAGTTTATTGTATATTCACTGTGACCACAGCTAATTCCATTAAAACACATTAGTCAGTCCAGTCTTAAGCTTGATGCTTTTGGGGAAGCTTTCTGCAAATTCTCCTCGTTTTGGCAGTAATGATCAAAACACTCCGGCACATAATCCAAAACAAAACGGACTGTGTTAATCTCTGTATGAATGTTCATATACATTGTTGATTAACAGAATTCATGGTGGCCTCTCAGATGCCAGGAAAGGTTTTTCTGTTTGTGGCTCTGTGTACTACAATCCAGGGCTTTGCTTGGTTTTTGATGAAGATTAGTATAATCTTGTGTTGTATAGAAGATGATAGACTGTTACAGTAGAGGAGCTGGATGGCCAACTAGGGAGGCAGCCAGCTGACCAAGTGATGAGGCACAGAATGCAGAGTGCTGCGAGATGGAGGCTGTATTGTTATTGCTGTTAGCCAAGCATAGCTTAGAGCTGACCGGCATGAAACAATAAAATCGCTGCACACGCAGCATGTACACCCACAAGTAAGGCATTGCTGTGTTCTTATTTTTGACCAGCTCCATAGCAATATCTTCATACCAGCGGACTGGCAGCTAACATCTTCTCACCCACACAACAAAGAGGTGAATCAGATACAAAACCAACATCATAATTTTGTGTTGCTTATCTGATTAAAACCCTGAAGCACAAATGGAAATGGTGGAGACTACTACCCCCCATTACCATGGAAATGGGTGGCAGGCTAATGGCTAAAGGACATATATTGCTGATCAGAGAGTCTCACAGATTTCGCAGGGAGCTCTAACTGTTGCTGCTCGGGTATCAAGAAATGTGTTAGATGCTGCTCCCCTCCCAAGTGCTTTTTGAACTCCTACATCCAAAGAGATACAACACTTTATCATCCACACGTTTGTTTGGTATAATTATATCAAATAAATGAGATGACAATAAAAAATAGTACTTGGAACATTTCATTTTGACCAAGCCAAAAGGAAAGCGGCAAACTTTCCAACAGTAAATTGAAGATTTGTTCATTTATATCAAGACCGAACCTGGACAGCCAGGTTGATAAAGTGTAGCACTTTAGTTCTGCACATTATCAACCTGGGACTGCTCCATTTGAATCCATTTGGGGAAAGGAGGGAATTTCAGCGTAACTCCTCTAGCTAATTGGGCGAAATGACACCTAGTGCCCGCCTACCAAAAGTTGTTTTTAGCCAATCCCAGTATCAAATTAAAACTTAAGAAGCGTACATCATGAGACACCACAAGAAGGTAAGCTAGTCGAGGCACTTCTTGCTGTTCTACTATCAAAGAAGAAAACGAGGATTCTTACAAAACAGCTGTGACAGCAGCAGCTATGCATGCGTCCTCCTGCGCTGCCATGTTTGTGTTGGTTCCGCTGTGGGCTCAGTCGCTCTTGCTTTTGTCGCACCAGTATGTCCCGCCTTAAGCCATGCAATACTGCAACGTGATTGGCCCGAACCGTTTTTGGTTTGGACACAAACGGTTGAAGCCGGAGCGATGCAAAATGGATTCTCGAGTGTTTGTGAACGCACAAAGACCATGATAATTAATCCTGCAGGTAAGGTTAATCAAGACCCATTGAGATTTAAAATCCCATTTACAAAGGTCATCTGGACAAACACAGCACTAAAATGCATAAATATTTAGTATTGAAAGAAAAAAAATCACGTTTTTTTATATTCTGGTACATAATTGTTCCTTCTGTGGCAAAAACGGAAAAAATTGTTATTACATTCTTGACATCATACTCAATCAAATTTAATTTCTGACAGGTAAATTCAGAAAAGGCCAGCAACAAAGATAATGGGACACATAAACACACTTTCACCTGTTTATATCAACTAAAGGACACCCTGCGGTGGTTGTTCATGTAAACAGTCACTTACGGATGTGTAGTCACGAATGTTTGAAAATAAAAAAAGGGTTTGCTTTCAGACATAACTCGGTCCTTTTCCTGTCCTATGTCCGCTGTTTGCACTAGCAACAACACACACTGGAGAATAACTGATAACCTGTCTACCTTGCTATCTGACACAGGACATGCATTTACCTGCCAGACCCCATCGTTTAATGGAGATTCATCATCAGACCACCTTTCTTAAGGTCCTGAAGCCCCGATAGAACCACATGAGTAGATTTTTACAAAGAAAGAGAGTTTGAGGAGTTCAAAGGACTATTTCTTCGCTCACTAATCTGGTCACCCTCATCATAGTGAGAAATGGAAAGAAGTATCGAACCTTCTGAGGAAGCAATCCATACCTTAATAACTATATATTAGACATTTTTTATCACTGTTTGATTTTTGACCACATAAACGAGTTACATATACCACCATGCACAAAAGATAGTTATAGTTATATCCCTCTGAACTCCCTTAACTATAACCATGTGTTCAAATTCTGTCCAAATTTCCCTAAATACCTTCCTAAAACGTATCTGAGTTTTTGGTTTCATGAGATTTGATCAACTCTGATAAAATGCTTCAGCTCTTATTAGTCTTTTTTGCTCCTTTCCTATAGAGGCAGCTATCACAAGACACACACACAAAGGCATAGCTGCAACTGCTAAGAGTTCAAAGAGTTCACAGCTGTTTGAATAATGTAACATCTCTACTGAAAATCGTGAGAGGCACCCAACTGCAGTTTTTACAGTCAATGCTGAAGGTTTAAACTGGAATTTTTGGACATTTCTTCTTCTTCTTCCAATATTATGCAGAGACAGAGAGAAAGGTAAAAAACCTAAACCTAAGTTCAGTGGGTTTAATACGTGTAATTCAGACTGAAGAAGTCTCTTGGAGAAGAGACAAAACGTTTCACCAAAGGAAAACCCGTCCAGAGGTCCTGGTTTTTAAATTTAATTAAATTTTTCGACCTGGATGATTGAGATGCATCAGGACATTAACACCTAAACCTAATTTATGACTTGCGATTTATCCCCTCCCCTGATGGCTAACCTGAACCCTATCATTGGTGGATGAGAACTACAAACCTAAGGTCAGTGGATTTCATATGACGTAATTAACTTCCTGTAGGGACCGACTTCCCGCAATTTCATTTGGCTTCCGGTGTGTACTTCCTGCACTGATTGTAAAAATGGCAGCCTCCTGCCACTGCTGTAGGGTACTCTTAAAAATTGTAGCAAGAAAGGTAGATATATATTTTTTGACTGCAAAACTGACGCTTTGGGACAAATCGAACTGTGCATTAAGAAAGATCTGATCCCAGATCAAGAGTGCTATATTTCATAGACACTGTGTAAACAAGCATTATGTCCAGTGACAATGTAAATGTTTACATGGAAATTAAATTGTGGTAAATTTAATTGAATACCTGGCAGGTACCTGGTATTTTTTATCTATGGGTAAGAGAAAACTCTCCAGCTGCAACCGTGTCATGCCAGCAAACTAAACAGCTGCACATTCAGGTGCAGAACGTTTTGTTTGCTCTGGTTTATAAACGAGACCCTCAGTATTTCTCAGCTAGGGTTCAGATTCAGGTGCGACTCTGGGCAACACAAAGGACACGCCGTCACACTTAAGTAACAGTACACGTGACCCGTGCCCTCTGGATCCTGAGTCCCTGCAGCAGAGGCCAAGACAGAGAGGAGAAAAGGTGAAAGATCAGCCTCACACCCCTTCGAGACATGAGGGCTGCCCAGGAGGCACCCCCAATGCTCAAGCGGAGTCTTAAGGGGAGGGGGATTCCAGCGGTCTTCACCTTTCAGGGGGGGAAGCAGGTGCAGTTTCAAGGAAACAAGACAAAATGTGTGCGCTGAGGAGAAGAGAGACGGTGAGATGTTAAGTGCCTGTGTGAAATATGCCCTTTGTGTATATGTGTGTGTTTTTTTCTGCAGATGCCAGGAAAAGACTTGTCAGGTGATTTTCAGAGAGATCAGAGGAGAAGCTGGAAAGTCCAAGCTGACTCACGGTGCTGTCACCTGCAGAGAAGAAAAGACGAGCGAGCAAACAAGCAAGCAAGAAAGAAAGAAAGAAAGAAAGAAAGAAAGCAGGAAAGAAAGAAAGAAGAGTCTAGCTGAGGTATTTCCTTCTAGTTTTCACTTCTCTGTCGGCTGCTGCGCCACACATCAAGCATTTTTTTTCTCCTTTCCTTTTTTTCTTTGTTAAGCAGAAAAGTGTAAGATGTTTGAAGGCTTTGATGTCTGAGAGACAGAGAAAAAAAGGGATCTTAAGATGAACACTTGCTTTGATCATGTGTCAGGGAGATTTAAGTCTTTGTTGAAGTGATGTGTGAGTTAAAATAACTTCACTGGTCTAATGTCATGTAAGTCCACACACATGGAATACAGAGTTCTTGTCACTGAATTACTGAATTTGGATATAGATTAGTTGATGCACTTGAGCTTTGCAACATCTAAGAGAGAGGGTAATTCCTAATCAAAAGCCAAATTTACTGACACATTTATCAAGTTTAAATAGGAGAAAAGCTTAAACCTTCTGAATAACCTCCTGACATTTAAGGAGAATGATCTTTAAACTAATCTAGTTGCTGGAAGATCATCACACATTTGGAGCTTCTTTTGAGTCAAGCACAGTTTGGCAATAATTCATGCTATTTTTAAAAATGATTTAACTTTCCCCAAGAAACTTTGCATTAATATTTCACCAGACAACCCACTGAAGATTTTTTTTGTTGTAGTGGTGGCCCATGCAAAGCCACTTTGATGTCATCATCTGCAGACAAGGCAGACACCGTCTAATGTGAGCCAGACATCCCCCCTGTCTCAACAGAGCAGAACTCACCTACATCCTGTTCTCCTTCACTGGCCCGCACTTTGAATGCAGGGCTGGACCTGCAGCCAAGCTCAAAAGAAGTGATCTAAAGCTTGGACAAACCCATGCGTTGCTCTTGCTTATTTTGTCTGAGACATCTCTCTTGCAAAGTGCGCAATGTCTACCCTACAAGGCAAGAACAAAAAAAAACTACATTGCTTTGCACAAGCTTTTATGCCCGTGCAACCGCAAATTTAAATTTGTTATCATTTCATATCGTAGACCAACACAAAGAAATGCAAAATTCTCAAGTGGAAGTGAATAGTAGATGATTTTAAAAACTTTTTGTAGTTAGAAAGTGTGGCATTCATCGTAAAAGCACCTTCTGCCACAATTACAGTCTTTCCGGGTGTGCCTCGCCCAGCTTAACCGATCTAGACAGCGAAATTTCTATCCATTTCTCTTTGCAAAAATGCTCAAACTCAGTTAAGTTAGACGGAGAGCATTTGTCAATTTTCAAAACCAGCCACAGATTCTAACACATGAATATGAATTGATACTTTTATCTAACTTTTACCTTTGCCCCAGTCTAAGCATGACACTGACATTATCATGCTTCACGCTAGTGTGTGTGGGGCAATGTGCAGTGTTAGTTCTTCACCCCACATAAAGTTTTGTGAAAAATCAAAAAGTCCATGTTTGGTCTCACCTGATCAAATAACCTTTTTCTATTTATTTGCTATGTTCTCTATATGGCTTGATGGAAACGCTGAATGGGACTTCTTTCCAATTTTCTTTCTTGCTCACAAATGGCAGATTTGTTGAGTCCACAAGCAGTGGTTGTCCTGTCAACAGATTGTCGACAGCACCTGAGCTGTGAATGTCTACAGCTCCTCCAGATTTACAGCTGGGCTCCTTCTCTGATTAACGCTCTAGTCGGTTTGCAGTCGTGCAATGCTGTTTCCATTTTAGGATGATTCTTTGAACATTGCTCTGTGAAATATTCAAGGCATGGGGTGTTGCTTTACAACCTCACTCTGCTTTAAACCTGTCCAGACATGACTGTCGTGTCCCTTCGAGGGGTAGGGAGATAGGGAAAAAAACCTGATAATTTGCTTTATTTTGTAATAGAAATCAAATGCATTATAAGTTTATAATCAGAATTGATCAGGCACTGTAAAGCAGTGTAATTCAGAATTGGAATATATATCAGAGACAGTTAAGCTTTATGTGAAGTTGGTTTAGAAAGTATTTATTGGAGCAAATATAGTAATTATTTTCTTAAATGTAATTTAGATATGAATTAGCCGGAAAGAAAAAAAGATCAGTGGGCCAGGTACAAAGACAAGGAAGACATATGTAGTCATAACAAACTCACGGGCATTCTGCAAAGGAAGCTTGTTTGAAGTTTCTGCCAACAACAGCCTGTAAATTGGGCTGCGGAAGAGAAAAGACATGGAAACTTGAGTCCAACTACTGAGCCAGCTGCACAGCATAAAATCTGCAGAACACAAAGAAAAAATGGCTCAAAAAATTCACACTAATGCTCTAAGTCATTATCTCTTGATTTAATATTTATACTTTTCTCCATCTCCACAAATGCTGTTTAAGTGACTTGTTCTACAAGTAAACTGTACTTCCATTGAAGTGTAGATGTTAGACTTAAAGCGTTCCTGTAAAGAAGCCTGCAGCAGAGCAGAACTGTGCTCATTCCTGTAAGCAAATGCAGACTCACTGCCCAGAAGCTCTCCAAAGAGGATTTAGTTACTTTCTCAGTAGTGCTTAGTGTCTCTTTCTTTCCAAGTACTCTGATTCTCACTCTTCCAAGGAGAAAACAAAAGAAACATAATTTTCCTGTCTGTCCAAAAAAAAAATAAAAAATTCTGGAAATCCAGTTGGCCATATGTCTTTGTTTACCATCTGCGCACCATAATGTGGGTCAAACGAGCTCACTTTATGGTGTGAAAATTGCTCACTTTGCAATCTGGACACATGAAAGACAAATTTTGCACACAGGCATCCTTATTTCATAAACATCTTTATTCAAACACTACAGTGTTGCAACAAAGCTGATGATGCTCTCTTATCTTCATCGTACCCTATTGTATGCTCACCCCCCTCTAAGTCAAAATTTAACTGTTGAAAAAAAAAAAGGGTGAATTTGCTTTTGAACTGTCGGTTCAAACCGTTTTAAATGTTACTTGGGATCGTAACAAATCATCGGAATAAAAAATGAGGCAGAAAAAAAATCTGAACGGTTCTGACTGTATGAGAAGAGAAGCCCTTTGCCAGGAACCCTGAGAGGACACCTCTGAATCATAGCTGTCAGAACATCTCAACACTGAGGCTGGCACCCTTGCGAGGTGAAAGAGCACAAGATCAGAACTGAGTTGCTTTATTCCAGTTTACAAAGTTCATAACATGTAGACATCACAACAGGACATTGAATACGTTGCTTTAGTTCAACTATATGTTTTTCCTAGTTTTCTTCCTTCCTTCATTGAGCATGGATGACAGCCTTCGGAGTTAACATTGCATGACTAGAACATGCAGTGCTTTCCTTGCAGGAACCCTCGGAACTTTTCAGATTTTGTGTCAGTAGCTACAGCCACAAACCTTACTGTATTGCATTGGGGTTTTAGTGCACAATGGTGAAGCATTGTGCACTAAACACAATACTTCACCACCCCCACGTCTCAAATCTTCTGCTGCCTTAAACTGGCAATTTACTAGGGTTGCCCTGTGTTTAGCTCCATCCTCCCATCCATCTGACCAGCTTCCCTGTCCCTGCTGAAGATAAGCATCCCCATAGCATGATGCTAAACCTAACATTTGCCTTTTGGGGATGTTTAGGTTTAGTGAAAAAAAAGGAAAGGTTGGTGATGAAATCCCAATAGGTTAGACTGAATTTTGTGGCTTTATCAGGTGGATAAATGGATGGACATGGTTGCAAATGCAAAATTTTAGATGTGGAGAAGTGTTTTTTGCAATCTTTATCTCCTTTAGCCACCTCCCCAGCATGATTGGGCTTTCAGGCCAAAGCAGCTGCCATTCACACATAAAATCTTCAATTCCACACTGGACAGGTAGCGCCACATGTGTGGAATTAAAAGCCTCTTGGAGAGCCTTGGCTCGGGTTACCAGCTGCACGCGACAGCTGCCTGGAAAAAAGGATCTGGTTTCTGCTGGTTTTTGTACAGCTGGTGATAGACGTGCAGCAAAACTCAGGAATAGTAAGCCACCCACCCAACAACCCACACCCACACACACACACACACACACACACACACACACACACACACACACACACACACACACACACACACACACACACACACACACACACACACACACACACACACACACACACACGAACAGCCCTTCTAATGAGTAAAGGGCAGTTTGACTGTCAGGGACAGGAGGAACATTATCTTAGCTCTATGAACTTCTTTGAACTCCTTGGATTCATCCAACAACATTCAGTCATGATTCCCTCAACTTTGTGTCTTGCTGTTGCTTTTTTTTTCTTTGGTATTCGTTCTTAGTCTTTAGTCTTTTCTCTTTTGCTTCCCCTATAGCTGTACCACAACCTGATGATTGTACTCACTGGTTCTTTCCTTCTCAGCATTTAAGATCCCTGTTTGCAGTCACGCTTTGCTGTACATTTAGAATATTTTACTGATAAGATTATGTATTTTTCACAAACTAATTAGCAAAACCTGCAAATGCAATAGTGCCAACGGGCCATCCTGACAACATATCATACTGTGCTGAAGCCATTTTCATCTGATATGATTACAATAGACAAGCACAGCCTAATCTGTGCTCCTCCACAGAACAGACTGTCTGAAGAGACTTTGAGTACCTACCTCTCATTTAACAGAGAGGCAGATGCATAGAGAATGGAGTATTGTTACAGAGCTCATTGCTGGTGCTGAGATAATAGCTGATTCATTCGGGGAGATGACGAGCTCCGAGGGTTTATGTAAGGAGACTTCAGATCCATGCAGATACACAGTGTATCTGTTGCTTTGTGTTAAGGGAGACTGCAGATGCTGCAAGCAGAAAAGACAATGTATTTTATTTTCTGTTCAACATGACACTGTTCTCTTTATCTTAGTGAAGGATGAATGAATGCTTGCTTTCAGGATAGAGACTGAGATAGTGATGAAGCATGTATCACACTCACGTAGGCTTGTATATAAAATGAAAATAAACATTTGATGATCATGATCGTTTGTAAGGCAAAACCCCTTGTAGCGTGAATCAGAGGAAAAGCTACAGGGTTGGCTCCATCTTCCAAAAAAATCTGCTGAGTAATCCGACAGGAATGTCTTCGAAGTGGGTGCATCTCACTCCTTATCAGCATTACGGCATCAGGTGCAAATTCACAAAGGATGCACTGTGCAGAGAAGGCTGTTTTTAAAGCTCCAACTACAGAAACTACACTTCTTAACCTAGTAGGCTTGGGTTTCATCTGTTTGGGAATAATCGTAACTGTGCTTCTGGCTTATGTGTGCAGCAGAGCACTACACCCTTGCTTTCCAGTTGTCCGACCATGCCGATTTGTCTACTGAACAGCAGCTGAATGCTATTAACTAACTGTAAGATAAGGCGCCCGTTGCGAAGGGCCGATGATCCCAGTTTTGCTGTAGACCGGAGCACATGTTTTCCTGTGACCTGCTCACAGCGCGCTGTCTGATCCTGGGGTTGTGTAACTTTGTAGCCGCACGGGGACATATCACGCTGGCAGTTTGGCTGGATGCTACATCCATGTCTGTGCACGCTCCCATATAAAGACACTAGGAGTAAATCTGAGCTGTCACATGGCATCTGCACTGGGCAGCACTGCTCCATTGTTACACGTAACATCTTCCCTGGTGTGCAGCTTTTCGTATCAAATGGAGGAAACAGAGGGGGGTGCAGTAGAGTGATTGCTGGTGTAGTCCATAAAGTCACATGCGCTCTTTGTCTTTAGTACCATAACATATTTTGTTTGGCTTGGCATGACTCCTGCTGCTTTGTTGTTGGCAAAAACATTAAAATAAGCATAACATGTATAATTAAACTGTATATAGAATTGAAAAAAAGTCCCTTCCTCATCCTTTATGGACTCTCCTGTCTGCAGCATGTGCAAAAAAATCCCCTGCTGATGAATATCTGCATCAGCTGCTCATGTGGTGAGCTGGTTTCTTTTTATCCTCACGATGCCCAAAGTCTGACCTTGTCATTCAACCTACATAAGCTTGTTTCAACATGTTTTCACCGTTCCTGTTTTTAACATTAACACCTGCTCCACTCTAAACAGGACTTATTTAAAAAAAATAATGATTAAGAAAATGTACCTTTCATATATGCATCAATGTGCACAGACTGCCTCCTAATAAATAATGACACAGTTTGGATAGTTATGTTTAAACATCACTGCCATTATGTATGTCATTTTGACTGGAAATGGTCTCTGAGTGTTTTGTTGACTGTAAGATTCCTCTTTTTGACTTTGCTATATTGCTTGTGGCTTATAATGCTCACTTGCCTCAACCATGTTTGGAAACTTGCAACCATTGCAGAGAGAATCCTTTAATCTTAACATTTGCATCTTAATAAAATTAGGGTTGCACGTCATCATCTTGACGAGTTTTATTTCTCAGTTGAGTTCAGGCTTGTAGCTCATGCTAGCTATGTTCAATCCATTGTTGAGAAACCACAAAAGAAAGATAAGGAACTCAAGGCAGCTGAGAATGCCCAAGAGTTGCTAAACAGCGATAAAGTTAGGAACACCAAACTTGGCAATCAGTGCGTAACACACAGGTCACCAAAGAACAAATTGGTGATTCCAAAGTCTCCCCCTCAGACATGAGTTCATAACAGAATATACGCACCCATTTGTTGAGAGAGGAGGAGGAAGTCCGACAAATGTTGACTAAGAACAGTAGCTTAGAGACCCTAATAGGCTGGCACCCTGCCCGGGGCTTTAAGGGCGCTTTGTGACAAAATCCAGCCTCCCCATAATTCAACGCAGAGGCAACCTATTGCTTGTAATAAAAACTGTTATTAAAAAAAGAAATTATAGCTACAACAGAATCAGCAAGCAACCCAACAGTGTTCCCAAACTTTTCTGCTCCTGACTCACAAAATGACGGTAGAAGGCACTTGTGACTCCATCTATTGGTGGAAAATGAAAATCATTCATGATTAATCCATTAAAATTAATGTAATGATAAAACAAAAAAGGCAGTGCATTGTTTTTAATCTGTATATTCATCTCTCCTTTGAACAGCTGTTACATTCACAACATGCGTAAAAAAACCCTGACTCTTATTTTATCAGATTTGCTGCTCAGTTTGTTTTGTAAGTGGGATCTTAAGTCCTCAACTTTTGGAATCGCTGGTGTGAAATATCACAGCAGTGAAATGAAAAAGTTGTAAGTTTCACTTTTCTTCACACAGTAAGTTAATTAGGGTTTAACTGCAGTACAGTAAGTACAGAAGTTACTCTTTAATTAAAGTGAAGAGCAATCGCAGGATGGTCACCAGCGGTTTGGTTATCAAATCAAATCAACCTTTATTGTGATTCAACTATACATGCAACAGCAGTGCAGACAAAATGAAAGAACGTTTCTCCAGGGTTCAATTAACCAAAAATACACTTTTGTAACTGGAGGTTTGATTCCCTGCTCCAATCTTTTTGCATCAGAGCTGATGCCTTGGAAGGGGAAAGGAATATAACCAACAATACAGCATTGGGCCAATATAAAATAACCATAAGTACTTTAATTTTATCCAGCAGTAATGCTTATTTTTAACCCATGCACTTTACAAACAGTAGCAAAGCCCTTAAAGATCGCGATTTCCTCGTGTTCCTGTGGGACGCCATGTCAAAGGCTAAAAGCTTTTTGCTAGTTAGGCTGAAGAGCTTGTCAACTTTGTTTTGTTTGTTTGTTTTATGTGCTTATGCCAAGGGCTTCTGCACCTGCCTGCAATTGAAATGTAGGGCAGAACAATTTGTCTTAGAATAAACTGTGTGGCAAATCCAGGCCACTGGTATGAAAAAGTAGAGGGAAAACTGAGGATGGAAAAATCATCAGTCTCAAGAATCACAGTAAGTAGTTCAAACTCTTTTCCAAACATGTAATGTGAAATTAATGAACTGTGGTGGGTTGGGAGTTCCAGACAGATTAAAATTATAATTATTGTAAAATATTAGCAATACGAAAATATTTGCTCAAGAAAAAGATGGACATCTCTCCAATCTCTCCTTTGGTGCCACCCTCCATGAGCCCAATTTGTAATTGAGTAGTGAAAAAAGGTACCTAAGCTACAGCTGATACTTTAACAAAGTCATAAGTTGATGAATGGAAAAAGGTTGGCAACAGAAATGTTGAAAAAACCTTGCAAACCTTTTTTTTTTTACAGCTGTAGACAAAAATAGCAAATCATCGTTTCACATGTAGTTTTCGCAGTTAAAGCAACAGTAAACTTCTTTGAACAAATGAAAAACATGAAAAATGCAAAAGTAACAAAGACACGAGAATTTATCCCATGTTCAGCCTGTTACACATGACCTAATTCAAAAATGATTTACTCAGAACAACAGTGTAAAAGTCTGTTAATCTAAAATAATTTGCAGAAGTTCTGCAGACTTTGAGCATCTTTGGTTTTAATGAGCTCCTCCTAATGAATCTTCCTCAGGAAAACATAACTTGTTATGATCACATTGTTCAGTTTCCTCTGGAAAGTCAGACATTTATAATGTTTTTAAGGGTTTTCATCAAATAAAACAGGACAAAAATAAGTGTTATTCTAAGAGCACGTTATAGGATAAGTCCTAGTTTTTTATTACCCTGCCCATTGTTGTTGGGCACTCTTACTTGTTGCAACTGTTTTCAAAACCTTAACATTAAGAAGTTATTTTGGTTCTCTGGAATCTTCAAATCAGGTTTTGAAATTCCTGCTATTCATCTAATACATTTGTACCTTCAGAAAAGGTTAAGGCAAGGTTGGATTGGGACTTTGTAATGAAGTTATGAAGAAGCAGAGCAGTGGGCCGAGCACACAACCTTGGGGGTTGACTGTAGTAAGGATGATTGTACCTAAAGTCTTGTTGTCAATGTTCATTGATATTTTAAAATCATTGAACTCATCTATATATTAAAGACCAATCCATACAGTTTCTCATAATGTTAATCATTTTCACCTTCGTAAACCTCCTACTTTCTGTTAAAAGCGCCTGAGAGCTCAGTTTTGATCAAAATTCATCAGCACCTATATAACCTGACTCATTGCAGTAATAAGATCTTTGGTCTCACGTGACGGCAATTCTATGGCTACTACCAGGACCACTGTGTGAACACTTTTGGGTTCTGAGTCACAAAACCATACTATTCACTTTGCAACTCCATGCATTCGTGAGCCACACAATTCTTATGACTGCTTCAAAAAGCCTTTTGCTGAATCTGTGCAGACAGAAGATTATGCAAGAGGAGGGGGAGTGACGTAAAGAGAATTTGCAGGATTTTGAAAAACCTTAAGAACAAATGTCTTTGTAGGGGGGATATTGTTTCTCTCTTGTTTTTGGGAAGTGATGACTTTGGCCTTATACAAACGTAAATCTATAAAACTGGCCCACTCCTTACTTTGAACCCCTTACAGTCAGGCCTGTTCTGGGTCCAGAGTATGTGTTCTCTGACGCAGAACGCCATGAACAAGCAGCTGAAGCCAGGCAAAGTTTATCCAGTTCCAGTCCAAATCAAGATATTCACCAGCTGATTATCCTGAGGGGAACAGCCTACCCCTCCATGGGGCCTACACAGGGACATTGTAGCTGGCAATGCAATAAAAATATGTGTATCCATGAACTGCTGCACACAGATAGATACAAACACAGAAGGTCGTTTGCCTTTGGCCTCTAGTGGGGTGGGGGTGGGTTCTTTCCGAAGATGTGTTTGATGTTCTCTGTTGCCTTTTGTTGCATCAGCACAAGATTCGCCTTTGTATGCCTGGTGCACAGAGCTGCATAGTACCAGCAAGGTCTGGATCAGCAGCATGTCTCTTGGATAGACAAATGTAGGGCAGTGTGATCTGGGTCACTTGTGTGGAGACTACAGTAAGTGAGCTCAGGGTCAGGATGGTAATTTTATTACTTAATATGCAAAGCAATCTGTCTAAGCTCATGTCTTTGAACTCTTCAAAATATTCTGCAGAATGTAATTCACAGATACACATACAGCCGTGAAACTTTTTTTATTCAGCGACAAACAAATCCTGTAAGTTTCAAAGAAGATTTTACTATTAAGCAAGGGGAAATATGTTTAAAACACTTTCATAAAACTGATTTGTGCTTCTTATTGTTTTTTTTTTTTTGTAGATACTTGGGAATGCATGTAGTAAACCCATATTACTACATGTCATTTAAAGGGGAGCTCCCACTCATACCAGAGTCTTATTCTGCCCAAGTCTATTATTTGAAAAATGGGCCTAAAGGAGGCGATGCCTGGCAGACCAGGGATTGTGTGTTGGATGAGGGCTGGGCTGGGCGTGGGCTGTGCTACTGGAACAAGGTAAATAAATGTGGAGTAACCTAACTGAACGCCAAGTTAATAAATCACTAACCTGAGAATCAATAGAAAGATCACAAAGCTCACAATTCTAACTCCAACTCGCTACGGAGGCATGTGCAGGACGCAGCTGCTTATAAAGCCAAGAGAGGCAGAGTTACTGATGTCTTTCTGGGTGACGTCACAATATTGATTTTTTTTGGCTTACATATAAAGAAAACATTCAATTAAATGTTATTTATATAGTGCCAATTCATGATACATGTCATCTCAAGACCCTTTCCAAAGTCAAATTCGTTCAGATTATACAGATTGGTCAAAAAGTTTCCTATCTAAGGAAACCCAGTAGATTGCATTGAGTCTTGACAAGCACCATTAACTCGCCCTAAAAGAGCGAAGAGCCACAGGGACAGTTGTCTGCATTGTCCATGGCTTTGCAGCAATCCCTCATACTGAGCAAGCCTTAAGTGACAGTGGAGAGGAAAACTCCCCTTTAACTGGAAGGAAAACCTCCAGCAGAACCAGGCTCAGTGTGAACGGTCATCTGCCTCGACCTACTGAGGGTTAGAGAAGACAGAGCAGAGACACAACAAGAGAGACAAAAAAGCACAGAAGCACACATTGATCCAGGAATATGTTCTACATTAGATGGTAATAGCGGGTGATCTGTCTTCCCTGGATGATGTCACAGCTAACATAACGCCAGACCAGGTGTACCTACTATGAAGAGAAAAATGACAGAGAGAACAAAAAGTTAAAAGATGAAAAAACAACAAGCAATGCAAAATTGGAGAACAGTAGGAGAACTCAGCAGAGTGAGAAAAATAGACCCTGACATTTAAGGTTAGAATATTACTGTCATGATTTGTCTTTGGATGAACCCAGACACAGCACGCACACACAGAGCTAGTTCTTAAAGTGAGTTTTATTGAACAGGATGGAAGGTGAATGATGAGAGGAACCAGAGTCTTTTATGGACGGAGATGAAGGGTGCAGAAGCTGGCCGGCAGGAGGATCGCAGAGAGACTGACCGGGAGGAACTCTGGAGCGGAGAACTTGAGACCGTGGAAACAGCTGCAGAACTTGAGAGCGTGGAGCAGTTGCGGACTTGACCGTCGAGCAGCTGCAGAACTTGAGAGCGTGGAGCAGTTGCGGACTTGACCGTCGAGCAGCTGCAGAACTTGAGAACGTGGAACTGCAGTGGGAACTTGAGAACGTGGAAACAGCTGCAGGAACTTGAGAACGTGGAAACAGCTGCAGGAACTTGAGAACGTGGAAACAGCTGCAGGAACTTGAGAACGTGGAAACAGCTGCAGGAACTTGAGAACGTGGAACTGCAGCAGGAACTTGAGAACGTGGAAACAGCTCAGGAACTTGAGAACATGGAAACAGCTGCAGAACTTGAGAACGTGGAACTGCAGCAGGAACTTGAGAACGTGGAAACAGCTCAGGAACTAGAGAACGTGGAAACAGCTCAGGAACTAGAGAACGTGGAACTGCAGCAGGAACTTGAGAACGTAGAAACAGCTCAGGAACTGGAGAACGTGGAAACAGCTGCAGAACTTGAGAACGTGGAATTGCAGCAGGAACTTGAGAATGTGGAAACAGCTCAGGAACTTGAGAACGTCCGATGAAGCAGAGCTGAGCTGAGTCTTAGAGAAATGACTGAACAAAAACCATGTTGAAGCAACGACTTCAGGCTGACTGCAACAAAAACTGAGCTGACACAGGATACTGGCAGAGACTGAGCAGGAGTAGACACTACGGACCGGCAACGAGAGCAGAATGAGGTGAGTCTTAAATAAGGGTGGAACCAGGTGGGAGCAGTTGGAGGTTGATTGCAGCCTGACAGGTGGAACCAATCAGGCTGCGCAGGAAAGAGAGAGAGGGAGAGAGACTCAGCATGCAGCCTACAAGCTGCATCCTGACAATTACGTCAAACCAATAAAAAATAAAAAAAAACAAATTTTTAATATGCATGCCTGTAGGTTGTAGCACAGAGTACATTCAGAGCCAAAACCTTCCTTGGGCGGAGGTGACTGAGGTGCCTAAAACACCTCCAGAGAATGATACTTTTTTGTGCTCAACAATCTAACAATGGTCCGACAAGAATTAGTCGTATTATTAAGTGGGTCATACCATCAGTTTCAGATTCAGGCATCCAGCATGTTGTAGTGAGGGAAGCATATGCTTAGCCTAGTGCAAGATATTCAGATTATCTTTTTAATTGTCTTTATCCTAATGCTCAGTCTTAGTGAATTACTTATTGACTTTTGTCTATGGAAGTTGCTACATAAATAGAATGCAGTAGCTATTAATATTTTATCACCACTGTTTAGTGTGATCTGATAAAAGCAAGATAAATGTGCTTGTATGTATAAATGGGGGAAATTTATTTAAGATGGTTTATTTTCTCTGGAAGTCAAAATGACTACATTAAGAAACTGCAACACTGTTTCTCTTGTATGTGTTATAGCGGGTAGAGAAAAGTACAACAAGAAATCGGTCACAATCCGAATGGCTAGGTCACACTCTAAAGGACATCGGAAATTGGTACCAGCATGAAAAAAAACCATGTTTTTTGCAGCTCTATTGAGGTTGAAAAAGCAACAATCTGCAGAGGTAAGAAGGTAAGTGTTTTTTTTCACTGTTGTCATGAAGTTATAGAAATTTCTGACAGCTGACAGCTGGATCCCCATCAATCGTTGCGTTCAAACACAGTGTAAACATCCCACAACATTATTATTGCATCCTTTAGAACACAAATGGATTTTGCCATAATCCTCTGGCTCTGCTGCGCGCAGTCCGACAATCCTTTAATTAATTCAGCCCCCAAAAGGACACAGTACAACCACAGCATGAGGTCGTCAACATCTCAAAAACCACATCAAAAGCCACATGTGAGAAAACGACACGTCGTCAAAAACGAAAACAGAGCGATTCATCCAGATACACATGTTTACACATTGACACATATGCAATCTCATAGGATCAGCGCTGTCTGAAATCCCCGAGGGATGTTTTCAAAAGCAAGAGCCGGTGAATGACCGGCCCCCTGAGGATTAACATGTGGGTGTTTGTATCAATGTGTGGGAGATAATTGATCAAAGACAGAGACGTTTTTTAGTATTTCGAGAGATTAGGCTGAGCACAATTAATACAAGTAAAATAAGATAAGCTTTCAGTGGTGGTTGATGATGTGTAAAGATGTTTTGGAGGAAAGAGATTTGTGATCTTCTGAATATTATACAAACTTTCTGCCTTCCTGTATTTCATTTTTTCTTCCTCTCACATCCAGTAATAAAACCAATAATAAGCCGTTCATTTATAATCATCCATCATGAATTTGTTTTTACACTCTACAGGGCTCGTCAAACTGTGCACAAACATTGTTGTTTATTAAGTCTAACATCTTTTTTCACTGTTAAACTTGAACATTTAATATTTTGAATATTTTTACCTGAGTATGCCATTACCCTATAACATCTCCATCCTCTCCACTGTCGCTTCAGGCTTGCTCAGTATGAGGGATTGCTGCAAAGCCATGGACAATGCAGACCACTGTCCACTGTGGCTCTACGCTCTTTCAGGAGGATTGAATGCTGCTTGTCAAGATTTGATGCAATCTGCTGGGTTTCCTTAGATAGGAAACTTTTTGCACAATCTGTATTGAATTTGACTTTGCAAAGTACCTTTTCAGATTCAGATTCACTTTATTAGCCATTTGCAGTTTTACCTGCATTGGAAAAAATGTGCAAGTAGCTCAGAGTGCAGAGTCAACGTAAACACATCATAGGACACAACATAGAAAACAGACAGACAAAGCCACATGAAGCCTCAATGTTAAAAAAATGCCCATATAAAAGTAAAAATACTGTACAATAAAATCCATACATACATACATACAAGTGCCTAGTTTAAGATGCTTTGTTCAAAGCAATCACAGCTTGTGGGAAGAAGCTGTGTAAATGGCGATCAGTAGTACATTTTGCAGAACGATACCTTCTCCCTGAGGGAAGCATCTCAAAGAAAGCCCTTGCTGGATGGCCTGAGGCATCATTAGCCAGCTGTAAAGCTCGATTCAATACTCTAGCCTTATATGTGAACTCCAGGAGCGGAAGAGTGCAGCCAATGATTCTGCTGGCTGAGCGAACCACTTTATTCAAGGCCTTCTTCTCTTTTTGAGTGAGATTACCAAACCACACAATAATACAACTGGTTAGGACACTCTCAATTACACAATAGTAAAAATTCAATAAAATCTTAGTATTCTGAGTAAACTCTCGAAGCCTACGTAAAAAGAAAAGGCGCTGTCTCGCTTTCTTAGCAATATTAGTCGTATTAGAGCTCCGATTCAAGTCATGAGAAAGAGTCACACCCAAAAATTTACATTTCTTAATAATCTGCACATCAGAATCATGAATAGCAATAGGTGACTGAATCCTATTGTGACAAAAATCAATAACAAGTTCACATGTTTTTGAAGTGTTCAAAAGCAAGTTATTTTCCTTACTCCATTGAACAACATTCTCCACCTCCTCGCGATAATGAGATTCATCGTTAGAGCTGATCAGCCCAATGATAGTTGTGTCATCAGCGTATTTGATTATGACATTATTGTCATGAGATGCTGCAAGGTCGTGAGTATACAATGTAAACAGCAGGGGGCTCAGAATACACCCCTGCGGTGAACCAGTGCTAACATTCAGCTCATCTGAGATACGACCATTGATTTTGACTCTTTGTGGTCGACAAGTCAAAAAATTTAAAATCCATTTACAAATGGCATCATCAAGTCCAAGACATTTCAATTTATGAATGAGCTTTTTTGGGACCATTGAATTAAAAGCTGAACTGTAGTCTATAAATAGCATTCTAGCATATGATTTATGTGCCTCTAGATGCTTATAGAGATGACTTGTGCTGTGAATTGGAGCTATATAAATAAAACTAAATTGAATATTATCAATAACTGTGCAATATTTACTCTGGTATTTATTTTTTACATTTCATTCTTGTCGTTTCTTTAGAATTAACTTTAGATTAAACTAGCTTGTTCTTTGTTCTTCTTTTTTCATTACTATTAATTATGTGTAACTCTGTCTGTGTCTTTGCTACTGTCAACACCTGAATTTTCCCATTGTGGAACAATTAAGGAATTTCTTATGTTATGTTATGTTCATCCTCTGTCCTTTTGACGATCTTGTTTCTATCTTTCCTGTTTTTATCACTCTCAGTCATTCTCTGCTTAACCAGGAATGGGGCAAACATGTAAAGCAGAGGGAATTTAAGCCTTTACTAATCTGCCATTGAAGGATCACAATGTACTGTTTAGGAAGAGCTATGGTAGTCATAGCTAACCATATGGGAGCAACAAATCTTTAGATGGACCAAATAAGAACAATATATTTAACAAGACCCGCTTGTTTTTTTTAACAAGATTTTAAGAATGGAAAAGAGAAGAATGATGAATGACATGTGAGAGGAATAAGCATGCTTGTATGAAAGAGATCTTCCTCTTTTGTTCCCAAGATTTTCCTTTGTCTCCCTAAATTACTCACAGAAACACAGCAGAGCTGTAAGACAAGATGAATTGCCCCCATTGTCTAGTGAGGATGTAAGCTCTTATGGAACCAAAGAAGACAAGATAATGGGTGTATGGAGATTAAAACTTTGTAGTTTAGCTGTTAGCCTTTAATTAAGATTTTATTCAGAGGTACCATAACAAAGTAGGATGAATACACTTCTTCGGTTTTAAAACAAATTCTGTTTCAAAAATAACGTTCCTGTTTAAGGGAGCATTGTTTTTAAAACCTTTAAACATCCTCACATTTTCACAGAACCCAATTATTTAAACCATAGTTTTATCAAATGACAGAATGTTAAAACCATTAGAATTTAAATGTTAGACATACAGGAATTACACAAAAATAGCTTATGTTAAAGAGAAAAATCCTATATTTTAGCCTTTAAATACATTTTGTTGTGTATTTGGAGTCTCTAGGAGAGCAGAAAAGTTGAATTTAGTCTCTATAGTAGTTTTGCATATATCTTTATATATTGTTTGGGTTGTATTTTTCTGGTTGTTCAGTTTTCTTAGTTTCCAATCACATTGAACTGTTACGTCACAGAATTGGGTTAGAAGGGCTAAACAAGGTCATGGACTTCCATCTTACCATCCTATCATTTTAATTTCTTGGAGCAATTTTGTAGTCCAAGCAAGTAGATTAGTCATTGATCGTTCATTACACCGTCCCCCAGCATACTACAAAAATGGCCGAACAGGGTGGAGTGGAACGCTCTGTGACCTAGAGGGGGGCGGGGTTTGAAGTGCCTCCTTTAGATTCAAAGAGACTACAGCAAAATTAGTTGCTCTCAGACGCACCTCAGGACAAGGGTAAAAAGGGGGTTGTGGGGGTAAAGTAACGAGGACTTCAGACCAAAGCATTGCAGTTCCACTTTATATAGAACACAACAATTAATTCAATATGAATAGCATGATATGTCCCTTTAACATAATTAAGGTGCTTCTGCACTGTTTCTTATCATGTGGAAAATGCTGACATCTAAACATAACGTTTAAATGCACTGTTCGGTGCTCCGAACAGTGCATTTGTATTGGGATCAAGGGTGTGAGGTTCACAGTGTTCTGCTGCAACAAGAAGAGGTTACCTTTGCCCTGACATTACCATCGTATTTATTTATTTATTTTGTTATGAATAAAGGGACTATCTGGGATTTAAATTTCAATGCTGCACGAGTGCCCACAACTGATTAGAAATGTATTAGAAGAAGCAATCAGCCAGAAGGTAAAGCCACCACTTTCACTTTCTGTTTTAAGAAGCTGCATGGTGAGATGAGAAAATGGAATAAACATGTGATATTGTAAGATATGGTATTGTTGTCACGTGTACTTATTGTGTTATTGCTGTGACATTTAAGTCACAGTTGTGTTTAATTTGTATCGGTGAGGTATAGAAAAAAAATCCATTGCTTGTACAAAAAGGCTACTTAACTTCAATGCCTATATCAAGATTCTTTGTCTAGAATTTTTATTGTCATTATGTGTTTACATGCAGGGTACATTAACCTTTATAACAGTGATTGACACCAAGTTTTTTGAAATTTCTGTATTCAAATAAAATGTTGTTTAATATTTAATTTAAAGAAGACGGCTCACCCGCTATTACCATCTAATGTAGAACAGATTACTAGATCAATGTGTGCTTCTGTGCTTTTTGTCTGTCTTGTTGTGTCTCTGCTCTGTCTTCTGTAACCCCCAGTCGGTCGAGGCAGATGACCGTTCATACTGAGCCCGGTTCTGCCGGAGGTTTTCCTTCCCGTTAATGGGGAGTTTTTCTTCCCAGTGTCGCTTCATGCTTGCTCAGTATGAGGGATTGCAGCAAAGCCATGGACAATGCAGACGACTCCCCCTGTAGCTCTACGCTTCTCCAGGAGTGAATGCTGCTTGTCGGGACTTTGATGCAATCAACTGGTTTCCTTATATAGGAACATTTTTGACCAATCTGTATAATATGACCCAATCTGTATAATATGATTGAACTTAACTTTGTAAAGTGCCTTGAGATGACATGTTTCATGAATTGGCGCTATATAAATAAATTGAATTGAAATTGAATATACACTCTCCCATGACAAACAGCTAATAAAATACCTTATCCCCTATAAGGTAACAATCTTAGTTACATATATGAATTATTTTAAGACAGTTTTACTCAGATAGAAAATTCTGTAACCAATAAATGAATTTGACTGCATCATTTAAGAACTAGGATCAATTTGGAGTGTGCGTACTTAACGTAGAATCTGTCTATATGACTGATTTTAATTTATTTATTTTTTGTGAAATGGCTTGCGACATGTCTTGTGAATTGGAGCTACATACTGTAAGTAAACTCAAATAAATTGAACTGATAAGTTTCATGTGAAGGTGAACTATGACGATACCTTCATAGTTTCAGAAGAATCCTTTAGCAGGTTTGTGGTGTCGGCTGAATTTCGCAGCAATAAATACCATCCGACAAGAGCAGTGCTGCCCTGAGGCCATGGACTTATAATTCTGACACAACAAAACAAAATTCCTCAGCCAGAACTGCACTACAACAAATAAATTCCACTGATACATTTCTCATAAAACAAGAACAGTTGGAGGAATAAGGAATTATTCAATAAAACTAGACTTTGCCAGATCAAATCTATGACCAGGTATGTGATATTAGAGACTTTTTGAAGGCTGAATTCTCTGAACTGATGTAGTGCTTCTCTAGTGACATCAAACACACTCCAAGCATTGTATGCTACAGCCTCATTCAACCAGGTGCACTTAAGGTTCAAGGTTTCTCTGTTAATACCCATGGGTAGATTTGTTTTGCAGTAGTTCACAGCGTTCACACATTCATCCAAACATCTTAATACAACCAGAAGCATTAAAATAAATATGTATAGTATTGCTCCAAGTGCTCCAGGGTTCACAAAGCAAATCAAAGCAGGACACAGAGTTAGCAAGCTGGCAACTTAGGGTTAAGTGCTTTGTGCAGGGCAACATGTGCTGGAATCAAACTGACAATTTTCCAATTGCAAGTTCATAACTCTTCCCATTATGTCTCAGTTAACCCTTTTTAAGGCCCAAAAAGCATCTCATCAAATTAATGATTTTTAAAGAACCTGTAGAATCTCTGTTTTGCTGTAAAGCATAGAACCCCCGCGACCCGATCCCCGGATAAGCGGAAGAAGATGGATGGATGGATGGATGGATGGATGGATGGATGGATGGATGGATGGAAAAAGCATAGAAGAAGAAGTATTTCCATCTTTGCAGAATAACAAAAAATAGCAAACAAAGCAGTATTGTACAAGTTTGTTTGTCTTCCGGGCGCCCAGGCTGAACTTGCACCAGGTTATAATTATGGTTGAAACGTTAATGAATAAATAACTCTGAGTTCTTTTGATGTATTATATAGAAAGATTGTATCAGGATCACAGACAGTTTAGCTTCCTGATGTATTTCTGCCACTCAACAGCGTGGGAATACGTCACGTTGGCGCACATGCGTACTCAGTTCAGTTTGCCACATTTTGAATAACTTGATCCTGACCAGCATTTACATTCATATCAAGGGGCTTGTCAATCGGCATAAACCAACCTGTCATTGGGATTACAATTTCATTCCGATTTAGCTTAATCGGAACACAATATTCCGATTGCAGTGTTTAGATGACGCATTTTTATTGCGATCAGCCCTTTATTACGATTACTTTTGGTAGTTGAGATCGAAGAAGTCCACTTTGGTATTGGTGCCTGTCGGGCTTGTCATACCTTCATCTAGTGGGACCAACTCAATTGGCTTTACGTCATGTTTTTTTTTTAAAGTCAGGTAAGATGTGAACTGCTTATAACCTTTTTCATAGAACCTCATTTAAAGAAATTCTGAACTTTCTTTTTAAGCTTTGAACAACATTCCCCCTTTGAGTTCTTTGATTTTCACCAGCAGGTTTCTCCAACATTTGCCCACTTGTGTCTGCAGCTGTTGCGGTGAACTGTAAGAACCCACCCACGGAAGACGAACCCTCATGGGGATTCATTTACTTCAATCCCTCCCCGGCCATGTGTGCACAGTAAAATGAATGGAATCAGTGGCATGCATCTCAAACCCAGAAGCTTGACGTCTGCAGTGGAGAGTTTAACGTAACATACCAGCAAACATTCCTCCATGATCAAAGAGCTCCTGGGGTGTATAATTGAAGAAATGCATGCAAGACATAAAAAATGATAAACTCTTCAGGGCTTTCAAACATAACAGTAACACAAATTCATGTGCAGAGAGCAGCAATTCAGTGTAGAACAGGCTCAGTGCGTGTTTGCCATTTACCATTTACCATGTTCCCACTCAAAGTAATGAGCCGGATAACAGCTTGTTCTGCATTACAGATGACTTTGCTGTGCAGCCAACCTCCAAGTTGTCTTCAGACTGTGGTGACCAGACAAGACTGACCAAGCAATTAGAGCCCCAACTGGGCCATCTGATTACTATCTTTTTATCAGGTTTAACACAGACCCAAGAAGACTATGATGACACCAGGACCTTTAGAGTTTCATCACAAGTGTAATTAGAAATATCTTTTTTCGTTTTAATCAGTTATACTGGCATTTTGAGGTGTCTCATTTTGGCAGAGTGACCTTATGCTCTAGTTTATTCATCTGAGATTGTTGGATCACAACTGTTTCACAGATTCTTGGCAGATTAAACAGTTTTTTTTCATCTTTGTGTTTCTGTAATTGCCCTAGTGCCTTGCATGGAAATTTTTCTTCCTTTCTGGTTTTCTGGCTCTTCATGGAGATAACAGAGGCAGCAGCTCATGGCCTCGAGGTTTTTCCAGGGCCCTTTTCAATGAATGGATGATTTGCAAACATGGTGTTTTATATGGACGCTTTCAAAGAAAAATCATAATACTATTCCAGGTGTGATGTTTTGATTTGCTAGATTTTGTTTAGGCAACCAAAAACAAAAATAGTTTATACCATTCTCAATAATCAATGGAAAAATATTTATTGACATTACAGCAATCAAAGCCTTCCTATAATTGCTGACCATCTTTTTGCAGGGTTCTTCTGGTACTTTGATGGTGTGATGCAAGGCCTCTTTGCCATAATCCTAATCTTCAACTCTCTTGAAAGACTCCAATCAGGAGTCCGACTGGGCCATTCCAAAACATTATTACTTCCAGTCAGAAGAAAACAACAAATTAAAATATCACTTTAAACCTAAATCTGCCAGGGGTATGAATAATGTGAATAATCTTGACTTTTCTTGAATTCCTTGTCCTGACAAAGCACATGTGGGCTGGGGGGGGGGGGGGGGGGTAACCTTAAACTGAGTTTGTACAGATAAGTGAGGCCTCAATGGAGCACTTTCCGCTCCTACTTTAGTTTTCTGGAAAAATCATGCAGTGTGACAACAGTTTCCTCTTCTCCTCATCAACTCTGTTTTCTCCGAGTCTGGCTCTAATAGCATTAACGTGTTGGCTTACATAACTTAGTCCTGTTCTTGCACACCATGTACCACACAAACACAAATGATACAGTATTTAAAAGAAAGAAAACCATCACCCAGGTAAACATACACTACTTCAAACGTCCTTCAACAGCTACAAGAGCGTAAGTAATACACATTTGTGAAATAACACATGTAATTCTTCAACACAAGAAGCACAGACTGATAAGGCATGTCTTAGGTGGGGGAGATAGTGACAATAACCTATCTGTATTAACAAGGTGGGAGCTGTCTTTGTCTTTGTCAGCCCCCGTAGGGGTTTCCAAAGTCTGTATTATCTCTAACCTTCAATTTGGGCAACACCCACTTCCTGTATTCACATGGTCACTGTTGGAAAGGTCTGCCCATGGCACAGACTGGTTAAAAAAAGGTAGGAGGTGGCTTTACTTATTAAAACAAAGAACGGCTCTGATCCCTAAAGCATCAAAAAGGTTAAAAAAGATAAAAAACCACTAGTACTGAAAAAATATTGCAATTCTGCCTCAAACTGAATAAATGGGTCATTCTTCTGTGTTCTGTTTCATTCATTCATTTGTTCGGCTAATGCTAAAGTCCTGGCTTTGTTTTTTAAGGACATGTTTACCCATTTTTCTGGTTATTATGCAAAACTGAACATCTGGTTGTTTGTTTTCAAAGTCTTAAGCAAAGACAAGTTTCATAAGAATTTCCTGATGACATCAGGGAACCCACTGAACCGCACCCCGCCAAGCACATGATATATGCGGGGGGGGGGGGGGGCACTGCTCCAGCAGGTGGTTATCTCTCACGTTTTGACAAATGACCCAAATGTTCAGCTGGGTTTGGCCACGACGCCTGATAGTGAGCCATCAGTCAAGGTAGGAGC
Organism: Fundulus diaphanus; assembly: GCA_037039145.1. Lineage (NCBI taxonomy): Eukaryota > Metazoa > Chordata > Actinopteri > Cyprinodontiformes > Fundulidae > Fundulus > Fundulus diaphanus. The sequence goes on along the minus strand of CM073127.1, from coordinate 19,747,538 downwards.
AGAAAGTGGTGCAATTAGGCCCCACTTATCAGCACGAACAGTGGGGACCCCTGACTTAATGTTGGTTAGGTTTGAGGTTACTGGTGTCCCCAGGGGGTTTTATGTTTGCACTTGATGTTTGCAAGCAAATGTAAAGAAGGTCTTGTGTTGTGTCCTTTATTTCACTTAAAATTTTGGGCCCATTTTATACTTCTGGCAGAATTTGCCTTTAAAAGCAGCTTTTTATTGTTTTAGCAACATTTTCACTGTCAGTATAGCAGGTTCTAATTTAAAATGCTTCTAAAATAAATGTCTTTATTTTTCAATGACTTTGGACAGATAGTAAAAACAAAACAAAAAAACAAAACAAAACCTGAAGTCAAATTTTTTTGCAATTAACAGTATTTTTTGGGCAACCCAAATGTTGAAATCTTAAATTGTTTTAGCAAACAGGCTTAAATCGGAGGCAACTGGACTGAGTGAAAATCCGGTTGCCTCCGATTTAGGCCTGTTGCGATGACGCGGATGACCAAAGAATTGATTGGATTTTGATTATTTGGACAGGTGACCGAATACCTTTGGAAATATCCATCCTTCCATTTTCTAAACCTACTTATCTGTGCAGGGTCGTGGGGGGTCTGTTGGGGGAGAGGCGGGCTACACTCTGGACAGGCTGGCAGTCTACCTTTGGAAATATAGTATTTATATATATATATACATATATATATATATAAATGCTTCTAAAATAATAAAAAAAAAATAAAAAAAATATATATATATATATATTTATATATATATATTTATTTATAGCTTTTAGATTTTACTACTATTTTTGCTGGACTGGATTCATATCCAAAAAGTATTTCAATTTTCTAAAAAAAATACTGACATTTTATTTTAAGTATTTTAAGATTTATTTTAGTTTAACAGTTTAGACATCTGTTTCAAGTAGGAAAAGGATGTAGCAAAAGGATGTTCTAAAATGGAGCTTTAAAAGACAAGCTCTGACACAAAAACTCAATATCACGCAGTTTCAGGTAATAACCAGGAAAACCAGGCTCATCGGTTATAAGAGTGTCTATAGGTGCTTCCATGCAGGATGTACGCATGGTATGTGTTTATGGGGACAGCTGCATCACATGTGACTCCCTCCTGCGTTTCCTCTGATCACCCATTTGCAGCCACAGATGTGTTCAGATTTTTGCAGCTGCCCTCTCACCTGTTAGGTGAGAATTAATCACATGTGAGATGTCACTGGGTTAAAAAAAAGTAGGACTTCCAGAGTGCTGCCACAACAAGCTTGATGGATCTTGCACACACAACAGTGAGACATAGTGACCTAATTCAATCCATGTAAACAAAATGTTCCTTTAAGGGATATGTAACTGCTACAAGACTTTAGATTAAGAAATAGTCTTGGAAGTGTAGATTTTTGCAACTTATCCCTTTTCAAATTGATCATACAACACTTGCAAGCATTTTAATAAACTCAGTAAATAAGTTGATGCTTCTGACTTGCATAAAGGCAGCTAATTCTTTTCTACTATATTTTGTTGGTGTTGTTGATGTTTGCATGAGATTCACTCAGATTTTGCTTTGTCTTGGAGTTAGTCATAATGACAACCCCTGTTCTCCATAATAGCTCAACTGGTTCAGCTGCACTCTCTTTTTTCCCTCTTTTTTCCCCCACCTTACATTAGAAGTGCACTCACCCTCAGGCTGCGTGACTGAGGTGTATGGGAGGTGCATATAGAAAAAAAACCCCTATGAAACAAGAGAGAATGGAATGAAAGGACGTATATGTGATGCAGGTATTCTGGATGGTGCAAACCGAGAAAAAAAAAGATGAAAAAGTGACAGGTTATTTAGAGATGTGAGAGAAGAAAAGAAAGGACCACTCGATGTGGCTTAGATGGATTAGTACTGATCACAATGCACTCTGTGAACTCACACTCCTCTAGGTTGTTTAATAATATATAAAGTAGGACAGGAACATCTTGTCATGTCTTGCAGAGCTATTCACACCCCTAAACTATACATGGTTTTCCTTATTTCTAACAAATTAGCCAACTTTACACTGATGCCCACCAAAATAAAAGCCAGTGCAACTTTATGTGCTAAGTAAATATAGCTCAAATCTATGTAATTTGATCTGAATGTAAATCCAGCTGCTCTGTGAAGGTCCTAGAGGTTTATTAGAGAACATTAATGTACTAAGAAGTTAAAAGCAGGGTCATGATACAGTAGAACAATATTGCAGGCTTTGGCCATTCTCTAAAAATAAAATGTATGGCAGAATTGCAAATCCACATAGACACAGTCATCCACCTAAATTGCCAGACCAGACAAGGAGAAAATTAATCAGGAAAGCAGCTAAGAAGCCAAAAGTAATTTGGGAGATCAAGTCGGAGAAACTTCTTAAAAGTACCTTTTGAAAATAACAACCTTTAAGGAATTGTTTTTAAATTAGTCAAAATTAGTGCAATATTCCAGACTTAAATTTTCATCAGCTGCAAGTGGATAATTATCATACTTAACAGAAGTGAAGGCTTGAAAACATCAGTCTGTGTGTAATTAATCTCTATATTCTGTTTCACTCAGTATACTCAGCTACTGAAATAAAGGAATTTTTAAGAATATTCTAATTTATTGAATTGGCCTGTAATTAACACTCTCTGAGTGTATATTTTTTGGGTAAAGATATTTCACAGAAAAACACATATGAACATAAAGTCTCTGTTCTATTGGAAGCGCGAGCAAATATACCACAAATTGTCAGCTTGAAAAGTTGGATTTCATATCATAATACACAGGTATTAGGTCTCAATGTTAATTAGATGCAGAACAACAACAATCCTACAGTAAAGATCCAACGACATTTGATCAAGTTTGGAAATAGCAAGATATCACCACTCTCGTCTTTTATCAGTTTCTTTTACCTTGCACATTCTCAGTTACAACCTTCTGATCTTTAGTTTGTATTCTTGTTGAGTCAGGATCTTCTTGCTGTCACACAACAGTGCTAACAACTATACCACTGTAAACAGAAAGTATATATATAAAAACTCTCTTACCCACCCTGCGAGGCCTGCGAGCTTGAGGGCTCTTCTTAGGATCTTAGCTGTTCCTAAGATTTACTTTTCTGGACTGAGATGTCCAGGTATCTGTTGAAGCCACTTCTCCAGAGTGAGGGTTACTGCTGTTGTCTTCACCTTCCAGGCTTTTACTAGTTCTTCCCTGAGCGCTTGGTATTTCTCTAGTTTCTTGTGATCTTTTTTCCTGATGTTTCCATCACTCGGGATGGCCACGTCAATCACAACGGCTGCCCTCTGCAGCCGTTGTGATTGACGCCTGCATGGGATGTCCGGTTGGTTAGCCTTTTTTGTATCAGGAAATCCCACGATCCCAAGATCTTAGCTCTGTCATTCTCCACCACCTTGAGAGGAGACTCCCATTTTGACCTGGGGGTCTCCAGAATACCAACTGGAGACCTGGGGGTCTCCAGTTGGTATTCTGAACAGATGTTTCTGTACACTATACCAGCCACTTGGTTATGGCGTTCCATGTATTCTTTCCCTGCTAGTATCTTACACCCTGCTGTGAGATGCTGGATGGTTTCAGGGGCCTCTTTGCATAGCCAGCACCTGCTATCTTGCCTGGTATGGTAGATCTGAGCCTCTATTGCTTGGGTGCTCAAGGCCTGCTCCTGTGCTGCCATGATCAGTGCTTCAGTGCTGTCCTTCAGTCCAGCCCTCTTTAGCCATTGGTAGGATTTGGTAATATTACCTACTTCAACTATCTGTCGATGGTACATCCCATGCAGGGGTTTTTCCTCCCATGATGGTTCATTCTCTTCCAGCTTCTATTGTCCGAGACATTCACAAAGCACTTCATCCCTTGGGGTCATCTTCCTGATATATTCTTGGAGCTTGAATGTTTCATGGTGGCTCTGATACTCACTAGGCCTCTGCTTCCTTCTTTGTGCATCGTGTATAGCCTGTGAAAACTGGATTTTGGGTGGAATCCCCCATGCATGGTGAGTAGCTTTTGTGTCTTAACATCAGTGGTCTGGATTTCCTACTTTGGCCAACTTATTATCCCAGCAGGGTATCTAATTACTGGCAAGGGATAGCTGTTGATTGCCTGGACCTTGTTCTTGCCATTGATGTGACTTCTCAGAACTTGCCTTACTCGTTGCAGGTATTTAGCTGTTGCTGCTTTCGTTGTGGCCTCTTCATGGTTGCCATTTGCTTGTGGTACTCCAAGGTACTTATAGCTCTCTTCAACATCTGCTATTCTCCCTTCTGGGAGTGCAATCCCCTCTGTGTGGATTACCTTCCCTCTTTTTGTCACATCCAAACCGAATGACATTCCGATGTCCCTGCTGTAGATCCTGGTGGTGTGGATCAGCGAATCAATGTCTCGCTCACTCTTAGCATACAGCTTCATGTCATCCATGTACAGAAGGTGGCTGATAGTGGCCCTATTTCCGAGTCGGTATCCATAGCCAGATTTGTTGATTATTTTGCTGAGGGTGTTCAGGCTTATGCAGAACAGCAGAGGGGACAGAGCATCTCCTTGGTATATTCCACATTGATAGAGATTTGTGCAATTGGCTTGAAGTTGGCCTTGTACAGCTTCAGGCATTCCAGGATCCATGTGTATGGGATTGAATCATAGGCTTTCTTGTAATCAATCCAGGCAGTACACAGGTTTGTTTGTCTGCTTTTGCGGTCTAGGGCGACTGTTCTGTCAACCAGCAGCTAGTGTTTGGTTGCTCTGGTGTTTTTACCTTTGCCTTTCTGGGCCTTTGTCATGTGTTGATACATGTGTCCACTTATCTTAGCTGCTATGATGCCTGAAAGGAGCTTCCATATTTTGAAGAGACAGGTTATTTGGGGTGGGTCCCATTCATCAGCAGATGGTTCATTTGTTCCACTAGGTGTTCATGGAAAGAAGTCAGCTTCTTCAGCCAGTAAGCGTGGATCTTATCTGGGCCTGGTGCTATCCAGTTTTTCCTACCTGAGAGCAGTGTCCGAAATTAACTTCCTGATTCACCGGCCAAGTTGGCCGGTAGATATAAAAGTCAACCGGCCAGGCATATTTTTACCGGCCGAAATATTAATCCTGACCAGACCTCAATTTTTATCAAAAATTAAGAGTGAGATTATGTTAATTTTCGGGGTGCGTGTTTGGGGTCATGCGTCTTTACGCATGATCCAGCTGCTGGATTTTACCCTCGTGCGCTGCGCGCGAGGGATAAACAGTGGGGAAAATGCATAAATGAAGACTGTAAAGGGAAGGGAAGGGAGGAGAGAGGCGCAGTTACAACGCTGAGGCACTGTAACTGTGCCTCTCTCCTCCCTTCCCTCGGAGCGCACTTAGTTAAATGCAGAATTAATAAAAACGAAACTTATAAACAGACTAATGGGCGTTTTAGACTGTATCTGGTTAGCAGATCTGTTTTCTGATCCAGCGTGCACCATGACTGGTTTTGAATGAAGGCTTTATCTGGGAGCCACTCTCCCTAGAAATAAGATGTGAAAGAAGCTGAACCAGCTCCGCAGAAGGCGGGTCTAGACTGAGCTCTGTGAACGGATCATCCGCAGCCCAGATGGGCTTTGTTATTTTTATTTTATTTTTAATTTATTTGGTACAAAGATTTACTTGTCATGTGGCAGCTAGCCCTCTGAAATTCACTTGCCAAACATGAAATTTACTCGCATTTGGCGAGTGGCGAGTGTTCATTTCGGACCCTGCCTGAGAGTCTTTGTTGGATGTCTGCCATTGTGATGCTCACTGGACTTCAGAGATTATTGTGGTCTGCTCTTAGATCTATTAGCCACTTTGCATCATTGTTATATGATGCTTCTTTCTCCCGTATACCTTTCCAGTATTGCTCAGTCTCTTGCCTTGGTGGTCCATCTTGCCTTGATTTTGGCTTCCAGCCTTCTCTTCCATGGTGGACATTGTCCATTCTGGCTGCTTTCAATGTTACCTTTGCCAAGCATCTCAAGGATCAGTAGTGCTGTACTGTATATCAGCTCATTGGTCTCTGTGATGGCCACAGTAGGGATTGTATCTAGTGCTGTATTCTCATAATCTAGGAGATCCAGTGGAGGCACTTCACTCAGATTCACAAGTCCATGTCAGGATTGACAGGCTCCTAATTTAGCTATGATCTTATCTCTTAGGTCAGATGTTCTCCCATTCAGTTGTTATTGCATCATTGGGGCTTGGTTACCAATCTTTGGAGGCTGATAATTACTCCCCCTGTCTGACTATGTGTCTTGGTTTCCCCTTGCTGTAGTTGTGAAAGTATTTCTTGGATCTCTAGTTGTGAAAGCAGCTGCCATTTGTGGATGTTGGGACACTGAGTTACCAGCTGTTTTGCTGTTAGTCTCGACTGTGGGTATCGAAGTATCCATGTTTCCCACAATCTTTTCATGTAGCCCCATTGACTAGGATAACTGGAGTAGTAGCATTCCAATAGTGCCTTATTGTCTTCTCGAGTCCATTGCCTTCGTGTTCCAGTAGCCCAGTTGTCATCAGAGTGCCCTGGTTCCTCCACACTTGAGAACCTTGAGAACACTTGAGACCTTGTTTGACTGGGTGACGTCTGAGCCGATATAGTTCCCCGTTTATGCGCTCTCATCATATATATGAGGTAGGCAGTTAGCCTTTATTGTCTTGGCCAAGGACGAACAATGGATGATGTTATAAGCCCACACACATGCCCCATGCAACATATATATATGTATATATATATGTATATGTATATATATATATATATATATATATATATATATATATATGTGTGTGTGTGTGTGTGTGTGTGTGTGTGTGTGGTCAAGTATTTTGCAAAACCTCTTGAGGAGGCATGGATAAAAACATCCGATAATGCCTACCTTAAAACAAGGCTTCCACATCAATCAACAACTCTAAAATACGGTTTGAAACGGTGCATTAGGGGGCCACATGGATTGTTTTGACAGTAGGAAACAAGGAAATGTCTGGAACATCTGGACGCTGCTAATCACTCCGTTGGGCCATTGCTACCAAAATCCCGTTTTATACAGACTAACTCTGAAATCCTGGAAATATGCTTTAAAGAGGAATAACGCTGCTACAATGACTGTTCCACCTTCTGGATTTTAATCCTGGCTTGTGTGTTTAGCAGATTGTACATGTGCTTTGTTGTGATCTGAGCACCCATATGCCGACTTCTTTGAACTCATTAATGAAGGATTTGAATAAATAAAGAGAACAGAAAGACGGACCAAATAGGATTATTCCAGAGATGTTCTTAAAAGTATACATTTGGGGGTCTTATCTTTCCTTTTAGAAGTCTGGAATTAAGCAAAATTCTATCTATCTATCTATCTATCTATCTATCTATCTATCTATCTATCTATCTATCTATCTATCTATCTATCTATCTATCTATCTATCTATCTATCTATCTATCTATCTATCTATCTATCTATCTATCTATCTATCTATCTATCTATCTATCTATCTATCTCTATCTATCTATCTATCTATCTATCTATCTATCTATCTATCTATCTATCTATCTATCTATCTATCTATCTATCTATCTATGTGTCAGATCTGTGTGGATAGCATCATCCGGTGGAGTGAGTGTAAGCTGATAAAATGGGCCATAGGTATGAAAGATTGTGCTTTAAAGGGGCCTAGTCATGTGTTTTGACCATAAAAAGATAGCACAAAAAAGACATATATTCATCTTCAAATAAAACAATATACACCAGGTGTTCGTCCTTTTTTAAACTGAAAAGATATTTGCACTCGGCACAATCAGCAGACAAACATTCTTGTACCATCTACTATCAGTACAACCAAGCTATCAGAAAGCAATATGGCGACAATTGACACAGCTACTGTAAGAGTTGGTAGATTGTCCTGCAATGCCTCACATCAAAGTGACAACTCGGCGTTGTCGAAGACCTACCTGATCTACAGGGTTAGGGTTACTTTACCTTTTTCTTCTTGCATCTCCGCTGGGCGTTGCTGACTTGCTAGGCTCCATCATGGACATATATACGTAGATGCTTCGTTGAGCACTGAATCACATGTCAATGTCAACGCCATATTGGAAGTGGCATATTGGAAGTGCCATAGTGGAGCGATTTGGACGATGCCTCATTCATGTGCTGCATGGAATTATATCAACCGATTCACAGTACAACCCAGATCTACTGGTGTTACCTTTGACAAGTAAGACTGAACATATACTTATGATTGTATTTATTCATTATACCTTTATTATAACGTCATACACAGGGCTCTTTTGCTTCTCCTTGTTCATTCATTGTGCACATGCACAATATCATACTTTGGGTCACATGGTCTTGTTATGGTAAATATACACAAAAGCTATTTATTACCAACAAACAGACAAAAACCAAATGTTAAACAGAGAAATAAAATATTATAAGTCAATGGGGTGTAATCATTTGTTTGGAAAACTTTTGTATGCAGCCAGAATGAGTTACTGGCATAGAAATTCATAGTCATAGTACATGCTTTGACCAATTTAAGCTAGACAACCTGGAATGTTTGTAATTCCTCTCATTTTGAAATAAGACAGGAAATAGTTCTTGCGCTGCCCTGTTGTGCTGACAAAGGCCTATAACACAGAAATATTATTTTATTCCTTTACTGTAGGTGGAAAGAACCTAACCTTGCATTTGTTTATATGTCACAAGAACTCTGGTGCAGCACTCCTGGGAAATCTTCGTTTTTTACGTCCATCATAGGGCAATGTCTGTTGACAACCATTAACTTGCTAGACCTGTGGATTCTGGCAAAGCTTACTGAGCTGGTATACGTAAGAAGAATTGTAAATAATTGATGAAACACTGGCTTCTTCAAGGGTTTTCCCTTTTGCACTAGGATATTTTACTTACAACCCTTTGTAACATTTCAAGAACCACTTGAAATCTAGTGGCACAGAAAATGTTTGCTCCATGAGCTGAATGAAAAGGACTGAAAATTTTAACACTAAATAAAAACTGTATTCTTTGGAGATGGATTATACTACATAATAAGGACATGTGCAATATAAAGCTGTAATTAACTGGAACATAATGCACAGTTATGGACACACAAATCCTATAACACCACAACTCGGTACAGTTAGAATTCCCCCAAGAAGAAATCCCCTAAACAACAAAGCCCATGGCATTTTGTGCACATCTGATCTGATCAGCTGGACCTGTCTCCCGTTGTTGTCTCTTGGGCTAAATTTAGAAAGGTTTCCCCTATCTGTCCAAGCTGCTTTGAAAAGCAAACTTAAACCCCAGCTGTAGTGGGATTTCCTGACGAACTAAAGGTCAGCTCCAGTGAGTTTCCGACTCTTGCTTTCTGTGCAGTCATTGTGACAGGTAGCACCACGTCAGCACTAATAATGCTCCTCTTGTGCTTAGTGCCAGTAATCTTAGCTATGCTCATGGAGCCCGAGCTCAGTAATAGCAGGAGCCCAGTCTCTATTGTTTATGGCGGGCACTCTATTTTTAGAGCAGTAGGTCCTTTTTTTAGCCCATGTAACGTGAATAGTTCCAGCAAATCACAAGTCCTGCATTGTGTGCTCAGCAATGAGGCTACTGATGTCACCAGTGAGGTAGAGTGGCTGCAAGTAGGTAAACATACCAATTTACAGCTCACTGTGGCTACTTTGTTATCAGGGAATCCACTGAGCTGTTTATTTTTAACTAACAATTAACGCTCTTTGTTTCGAAGCACAATATACATAGAGCAAGAAATACATCTTTGTTGTACCATGGGTCCATTTATTTGCCATGGGGAATAATTTGCTTTCACAAAAAAGACAAAGAAAACATTTGTAATCAGCTAGGAGCATTAATAAGAAGAATAACAATGTAAGAAAAAGCAGATTAAAATGCATTTGAAATGGAAAATTCTTTAAATAACAACTCTGCAACAAGTGCATTAGATAAAAGGTGAATTAGATTAATTTTGCAGGCACACTGGGTAGTCTAAGAGCAAGGTTTCTCTCTTTGACAACAGCCTCATAAATTTAGGTGACGATTTTTTAGAGGTTAAAGTGACATGCTTTTGTGATATTGCTTAGGACCAGCACTCCATTTCTCTGTCTCCTGTGCCAAGGAAACACAAATTTCCAACTGTACTTTTAATAGAAGGTGAGGCCTTATCCATCTGAGCATCAACTGAGACATAAGAGGGAGGGAGGGAGGGAGGGAGGGAGGGAGGGTGTTCGTCGAAAGTACTGAGACTTTTTGGATGAAGTCTCAAATAAAGACAGCCATTGAAAAAGCATATTCTTTCTTACAGATTTTTGCTTTCTTTTGTCACATGGTGTTTAAGATGATCAAACCAATTTCATTATCAGACAAACACAATGTCAGTAAATACAGAAAAAAACTTGGTTTAGAAATTAGGCTTTTATTTATTACAGGAAATTAGACATTTAAAACGACTTGGCCCTATGTCAAAATGTAATTGCTCCCTAAACCAAATAACTGGTTGTGCCACTCCTGCTTGTGAAGTAGTTCCCAATAACAGTTTGCAATAACTGAGCCTTTTCACGTGGCTGTGGGGGAATTCTGCTTCGAAATACTATCCTGTTGCATAACGGATGGGCGCTTGAGCTTGAGGTGACACACACACATCAGTTTCCACAAATCCATCAATTGCAGAAAGCCGTCCAGGTTTTGAAGTAGCAAAGCAGCCCCAGATCATGGCTTGATTGTCGAAGTTAGTTTATGAATTTTTGTGTTATACTACAAGTTGCAAAAAGTTTCATTCCTTTTCATTCAGTCCACACAATATTTTCCCAAAAGTCTTTGAGATCATCAAGACGTTTTTTGGTAAATGGGCCTTTGTGTTATCTTTGGTCAGTTGTGGGTTTGGCCTTGAAACTCTGCCATGGATGCTATTTTTGCCGAGTCTGTTTTAAAATTATTGAATTTCTACATCAACTGTGTACTGTGCTAAATGAGACCTGCAGAACTTTAGATGTTGTTCTTGGGCCTTTTGTAACCTCCTGAATGAGCCGAAGCCCTTTTGGTGTAATTGAGGTAGGCTGACCACTCCTGAGAAAGATCACAACTTTTCCAATGTTTTTTATGTGGTTTGTGGATCATTGATCTCACTGGAGCTCATCGGAATCCCAAAGGCTTAGAAATTGCTTTGTAATTAACTTTTTAGTCTTTAAATCATGATATATTAATTGCAAAGATAAAATTCGCAACATGATGATACATATAGCATAAAAACTCAAGAGAAATCCTCTTTCATCTGTTCGATTTGTTCTTTACATCCTGATTGATCATCCAGTGCCCACTGTAAATATGAGAGAAGTGGAAAAAGTTTAAGGTTTTGTACATTGACTTTCTGCCACCTGCACATTCACTCTTAGGAACTGTAACCAGCTATTTCTAAACAGAACCCATAAATCTGATTACACATAAAAGCAAGTCATAATGCTCCAAGGCATTTCTGCAAAGCTGTTACTCACATGTAAATTACAATCAGGACGAGTCACACCAGAGTATGTCTCATTTTGGGTCACGACTATTATTGAGAAAAATAGAAAGGCCTTATGCAACCCCTCACTCGCCGGTACCCTGATCCTCCCAGCTCTACACAAATGTCATGTTGAACCACTGTTTTTCTCTAATTGCTGTTTCTCTCTCTCGGTTCTCTGTGGTTATCAAGAGCTACTGAAGCTCAGGTCTATATAGGGAAACAGCTGAGCAATCTGATTTTGTAAAAGCAAAGTGAGGTGTTTTCAGAACTGCTGAAGCTGCAACGTGACTTTCCCCTTTTAGCTTTCACAATGACACATATGGCTGCTTTTTTCTAAGGAGAAGATAAACCAAGAGTGGATATGAAGCATGCTGTAAAAGCGACATGCTTTTGCACGTGTAGTCAGTAAGCAGAATGGGCAACAACAATGAAAGCATGTCTGTGCTTGACCTCGTCATCAAACGTGCGTTCTGAATAGAAAGCTGCAACGTTGCTATGGCGAATTATCCAAGAACCATCATTTGTGAAGCTTACTTTAAAAAAAAGATTGTTTTGGGTTCATACAAACAATAATTGCATTACGCATGCAGCATTTCATTTTTTTCTTTGTTGGGTTGACCTTAAAGATGTCAGTACAATGGTTGAAGACAAGAACATGAGGATGTGGTTCCTGCAAGAAATCTTGAAAAGGTTATTAGGGTCAACAGGAAACCAAATACTTATTCAAGGAGCTGGGTCATGTTAATTTGCTAGAATGTTCTGTCAGAAATTACAAATGCACAGGTTATTTTATTTTGAATTTGGTGTCTTTAGACATGCAATTTTCTCCCCAGTTTTATGTTGTGCAGTAAAATAGAACAAGGAATGATTTATGTGTTTGGGTTTGCTGCTAAAAAATGTCAGCCTATTATGTAGCATTGCAATGCAAACTTAATCCATCATAGGAGCAAGAAACAACTGCACAACACGGCACCTATCCACTTACCTCGAAAGCTTGGAGCAGCTGCTGTGGCTTTCCTTTGAAGAACCTCAAAAGACAATTCAGCATCTAAAAGCCCATCTTCTCTCTAATTACATCGTCTATGTATTATAGGGCAGTAAAATAACTCTCAGTATTCAACTTTGTTTGCTTTGAGCTGGCTTGAAACACTTGCTGCTTTCTTTGTTCTTGATTATGGTGCAATGAAGCAGTTGTCGTAAACACCATTTTAGGATTAATTGGTTAGGATCTTTTTTTTGTTAAATCTTGATCTGCAAAGTCTGGAGGGAAGACTGCAAATGAAGGGAAGGTTGTGCATGTAGAATAACAGCGCATGTATTATCTCTTGTGTCTCATACACAAGAAATATCCCACCACACAAACCAGAAAGTACAAATTTTTTAAGGCAAAATGCAACTGCACACATCCTCCCATCCATCATTTCGTATCCTTGAAGGGTTTCGGGGTGATGGTTGTGGTGGTGGGTGGGTGTGGTGTGGGGGGTGGTGAGTATGGGGAGAGTCAAGGACAAGCGACCGTACACACACACACACACACACACACACACACACACACACACACCAGCTCATACCTGAAAACAATTTAGATTGTGAGAGAGAAAGGTTTGTGAGGAAGATTAAGTACCTATGCATGCAAGAAAAGAACATACAAATTACATACAGAAGGAACCTGGGATCCAAACCCAGGACCTCATTGCTGCATGGCAACAGTGCTTAACTGGTGTGACTGCTGTAGACTGCTGTTAGTGCTCTCTTTGTTTCTAGAACCTGGGAGGAGACAGGCAATGGGCAATTTACAGTTTTTAAGGACTCTGTATTACAAACCCATTCAATAAATTACATCAAAAACCTCATTTGTTTAAGTAACCTCAAACCATTAAGTGCCACAAGTTATATAGATTGATCAGACAAATACTGATGTTTTCAAACTTTTATTTTAGTTAATATGATGATTTTACACAAAACACAACCTTTAGGGTTAGAATAATACATAGGCCAAAAACAAACACACAAAAACAAATAAATGAATAAAAAATACAGAAATACAGGCAAATGTAAGGCAAGGAAAGTTTATTTATAAATCACTTTTCAACAATAAGACAATTCAAAGTGCTGCACATGAAAAAAAAAACATTACAGAGGAAAGAAAAGCATTACAGAGACAGAGGCAAACACACTGCAGTGGAATAGTAGCAACAGGTCAAGATACAGTGGAAGACAAGTTGGACTACAAACTTCAACATTAACAAATAAAGGCAACCCTAAACAAATAGGTTTTTAACCTTGATTTAAGGGAGCTCATGGTTTCAGCACTTTAACAGTCTTCTGGGAGTTTGTTCCAGATAAGGGAAGCACAAGAGCTAAAAGCTGCTTCTCCGTGATATATATATATATATATATATATATATATATATATATATATATATATATATATATATATATATATATATATGACAAACTAGCATCATTGGAAAGCAATGCAGCCAGTTAAAACATGTATTTTTTGAAAATGACTCTATGTCTTGTTAAAAATTTAAAACACTTTGGTCAAATCCAAACAGAAATATTGTGTGTTAAACAAAGATTCACAGAAAGATATTTTGACACTGATGGAACCTGTATAATGTTATGAAAAACAATAACAAAACACTTTTCAGTGTTTTTTGGCATTTCAAATATCTGTTAATTACAAGATATTATCTGCTCACAACTGTACTAAATTTTGCTACACACATTGCCAAGGTTTTAATTATATGTCTAGCTCACAAGTTGATGCAATGTGGTACAATGCAACATCAAAAGTATGGTAGATTGCTGGTCTACGGGAATTTAGCAAAAAATATTTAGCAAAATTTAGAGTCCTTCTATTTAGTTTATACACAAAAATGGCGTATGACTCAGAATAGAATAAACCCGTTTTCCTTTTATACTTCCAAGTAGGTTTCCTAATTAGCTACAAGATTGTGTCAAGCTTAAAGGGCACATAAGGCTTTTTAATGCCTTCCTTTCCACATTCAAATCATTCAATTGTGATCTACATAGAGTGAAACTGCAACGCTTTGGTCTAAAGTCCTAGTTATTGTTGTCCCACAGCTCCCCTTTTCCCCCTGTTCTGAGGTGTGTCTGAGAGCAGCTCATTTTGATGCGGCCTCTTTTAATCTAAAAGAGCCGCTTAACACCCCGTCCCCCCCTTCAGGTCTCAGAGCATTCCACTCCTCCCTCTGCGGCCATTTTTTTAGCATGCTGGTAGCAAAGCATGGTGTAATGAATACACCTAACTACCAAACATTTTCACTTATCCACTTGTATGTTTGACCGCATCCTTGAGCTTGGACCACAAAATTTAGATGAAAAAAAATTAAAAAGCTTTATTTTTGAAATCGGTAATCCAGAGTCCATGACCTTGTATGGCAGCTCTGCAGCAAATACTGTGACGTAAGTGTAAAAAAAACAAACAAAAAAATGTAATGGAGAATAGACAAAACTGAACAGCTTGAAAAATATGACCCAAACAGAATATAAAGATATCTACGCAGCACCTGGACAACTCTTGTGAACCTAGTATGAGAGTTTGCACTGTATCCCACCAGCGTGTTGCTGAGTCCAAAAGGTTTTTAGCCAAACTTTCTCAATACTTAAAATCTGCACATAATTTTAACAAAAAAGAATTTCATAATTATGTTTTGTGCTCTTTTTCTGGCAGTTCCAATAAAGCACAAACTTGGCTACTCCTTGGCATTGGTCGATATGATATTTTCTCAGTGTGACAACCTTGAGCAAAATACTGCAGCTTCAGGGTACCCCAATATTACCAAAAAGATGCAAAACAAAAATACAAAACGAAATTCACTTGCTTCAGTCTTCCAGTTGGAGATCTAAAACAGTGATACATTAATAGGAGCGATGCGTGACTGCTGGTGTTTTTCTGGATAGAACGTACTTCCAAACATTTACATTTACATTTGCTGCAAGCAAGGGCAAAATCTAGGAACCACGATGATGTCAAAAGTGGATGCGGAGCAACTTGAAGCTCTTCTGTTGATAAAATTATCAAAATTCCTCCTGTGTAAAATATATGTAGTGAAAAAGCAAACTTTTCTCTGTAGGAGTATGTTTAACAGGTTTAACCCACCTTTGATGACAAAAAAATAGAACATGTAGGTTAGGACATGTAGGCCAATGCATAACTGTACAAGTGACCTGCTTCCACGTTCGAGCCGATCTAGATTTGACAGTATTGCTGAACTTTTTTGACCTACATCTGAGCATGCTTGTACTGTACTGTCGCAACCATTAGACATTAGAAGTAGGAGATGCGGCGGCCTGACAAGAATAGGGAGATGGAGCCTTGAGCTGTCTTTAACATTTGTAAGAATCTAGAGTATGCAATACGAGAGCGCAGACTTGGTGACTCAGCTCCTTGGAGTGTTTATATGTGGATCGAAACTAACGGGGGAGCAGATTCTAAACTGATACTGCTAAACACAGGTGAAGATGTTAGTCATACAGCTCTATAAGGAATAGGCTCGGGGCAAGATTGAGTTCAAAAATATCCTGTGCAGCAAGTTATGAAAGCAGACAACCATGCACAAAAGTAATATACCTACACACAATCACATTTACCATGCGTGGGAAGTTTAAGATAGTGATTCAGGTCCGTGGGTGTGTGTGTGTGTGTGTGTGGGTTTTATCTGTCTTTGTGGGAGAATACATCAGGGAAGAGAAAAGGATATGTTTCAGATGAAAGTGGATTGCAAGGAGGATACAACAGAGACCCTCCCAACATCCCTCTCCTGTGTCTGACTGGAGGTGAAAAAAACACGCTTCTTTGCGGAGAAAAACAGATCGGCGGGCAAACTAAAGGAAGGGAAAATAAGGACTTAATAGGGATTAATACAAAAGATCACAGTGAATTAGATTACTCAACTATTTTAATATTAGAACATCATGAAAGTTTTTTTAACAGAAGCCCATAAGGTTTGGTTTGTGCTGAGAAAAGCTGTGCTTTATTACGTTAATCAAAGTTGGACAGAATGAGGGCCTGATGTGCACGGATAACTGCTATAGGTTGTTCAGAGCAGTGTTGTTTCTATGTTACTCTGATTATAGGGCCTCAAAAATGTATTCCCACCCCAATAATTTTTCCAAATTTTCCCCTTTACAACCCCAAAATTAGTTGGGGTCTAAAAGTCAAAATTTTAAGTCTACATGCAAAAAAATAAATAAAAGAAAAAAGAGCTATGTGTGTATGTACAGCACACCATCACATCATCATCATGGTGAAACATGGTGGTGGCAGCTGTGGGGTATCTTTTCTTTAGCAGGGACAAGGAAGCTGGTCAGAGATGATGGGAAGATTGAGCTGAGTATAGGGTAATCCAGGAAGAAAACCTGTTACCAAATTAACCGAGACTGTGGTGCAAGTCCACCTTCCTGCAGCACCACGACACAAACATCCAGAGTTAAAATAGGATGGTTTGGATCAAACCATATTCATACTTTCATACTTAAATCCAACTGAGAATCTGAGGCTGGACTGGAAAGTGATGTTCACTGATGATCTTCATCTAATCTTGAATTATTTCGCAAAGAAAAATGTTACAGTTGCAAAATGTACAAAGCTGTTGGAGACAAAGAATGTACACTTAGGCAGCCTGACATCTGGCTGTAATGGCAGTAAGAGGTGGTTTTAAAAGGTATTGACTTAAGAAGGCAGAATAAAAGTTTTTAATTTGAAAACCTTTGCCTTTACAATTATGGTCTACTTTGCGATGGTCTATCATGTGAAATCCCAAAATAATACATTAAAGTTTGCAGTTATAACATTCATAATACGAAAGAGTTCAAGGGGTGTGAATACTTTTGCAAAGCACTGCATGTACTGAAAGCTATGTCAGGGCAGGGCAATGTTTGTAACTGAAGAGGAGTACAATTTAACAATGTTTTCAGCCCGGTTAGTTTGTACACTTCACTTATAAACTCACCAAAATGAAACCAGATGTAAAGAGATCTTTATGAAAGTGCTGATTCACTGTGTCTAAGCAATAAAAGTTATGAAAATAATATAAGTTTTTCTTTTGTCTGCATGTCTGCAAAAAAATGTAAACAGCGTAAAAGATCTTTAAGACTGCCATCCACAAGCACATTCACTGCTGCACACCCAGGTACGTGCTGTCATACAGGTTTGTGTGCATATGGTAACACCGTAATTAGCAGCAAGATCCTTTTTGGTTGTTGTTCCTTCTGCAACTGCTGGTCAGATTTGGATACTGCTTGTGCTCGGATCTGACCAGAAAGAACTAGATCTTCTGGAAACAATCCTTACCTGAATACGAGATTAGCCGTCTGCACAGCAGAGCACAAGGCGAGGGAGCGTGAATGTAGGGCAGCCAGAGAAGGCACATGTGCTTTAAGAGGATGACAAAACAGTAAACACGCCCCACGATGTCTCTGCTGCTCCATATGTTCTTTTCCTGGGAGATTATCCTGACAAGGAAAGGCAAGGTTTATTCTTAGTGTCTCAGTTCCTTTTAAAGTGACTATTGCAGCTATATTTAACAGACTAAATACACAGTTTCCATGTCTGGCTAACAGAGTTTCTAAAAGGAGCACTGTCTGAATCTGTCAAAGTAGATTCAACTCTGTGCTGGACTTTGAGTACTCTCATGTGATTAAATTATGCAGCAGAAGTCATTCTCGGGACATCTCTGTGATGATGTGGCTAATATGGGTTGACTAATGTCAAGCACCTGAATCTTGGTAGTCCTGCTAAGCACAACACACTAGCTGCCCTTGTTATTTCTGGACAACAGCAGAAGCAGCAAAAAAAAATAACAGAAGGTTCTGCACCTGAGAATTTTTACACTCGTGTGTGCAGTGCACCAAAATTGCTGAGGGTGTGTCAGTTGACACCTATTAACTATATGACTCTACGTCTGCCACTCTTCCGATTCAAAGCTTGAGTTTTCTGTCGATTCTGTTCAGTTATGTCTTCTACGTATACTCTTATGAGTCTGTGTCTGTCTTTGAGTCAACATATAGGATGGTGTGCAGGGTGGAGAACAGTTTTGATTCAGACAGACCGATGAGAGCTGGAAAAGTCTGTTAAAAAAAATACGCTCATTTTTAAAAAGCTAACCAGAAGAAAAACATTACTGTCACTGCTTTTAACAGACACCTCTTTTCTGGGTGTGGAAACAATGTATACACAAACTTAAGTTTTGTCCGTTGAACGTGTTGCTTGAGCAAAGGACGTGCATGCAAATGGACATTTCATCAGTGGGTGTGTGTGAGCCATCTGTCGATGTGTATGCGTGTGTGTGGCTGTGTCCCTGCCTGTCTTGTGAACAGTCTGTTTGCGGGTGTGTGTGAAGAACGAATTACTAGTTTGGTTCCAATGAGCTAGACTAGCTATCATCTGATCCCTATATATAAAAGCTGGCAATGCAAATAACATGATGCATCCTGGCATTCCCGTATGCAAATGCCTCAGTAACAGTTTTCAATGTTTAATTAAAACAGGCTTTTTCTAAACTGAGATGTATGAGCACATGTGCATGGGGAGATGTGATCACAGGGCACAATGCAATCCTAACAAATCCACCTGAAAAAAAAAAAAACACTGGAAAAATTGTGCTTCACACTGGATCTCTGCACCGACTCCGACCGCCAATGGAGCCAAAGTAAAAAAAAGGCTGATCTAAGCTGCAGTGATAAAGTGTCCTCAGCTGACAACCTTTCTAAAGCGTTATTTTAAGAGTGTGTGTACTCTGGAAGATGACCTGCTTTGACCTTTTCAGTAGACTGACGGAGACCTTACACAACCTAGGCTTGTTTACAACGTACATCTATGCATCTAGAATACTCCTGAATACTGAGAGTATTGCATTACATGTCCAACAAGCATGTCTTCTACATTATTTCTTCTCTAAGGTGCAAAGCTGGGACTTTCATCTTGTCATTTTGTAAATGAAATCAGACGATGCGTGTGCCCTCTGATTAGGATCTTTAACTGGGTCTCTCTTAGTTTTTATCACAGTTGAATTCTTAATGACAAGATTACAAAAGAAAGATCGGATTATTGAGGTGCCTTTACACCTGCCAATGGCATTACGGGTGAAAAGTAGCACCTCTTTCAGGTCAGGCCATCTCTTCTTACAGTCGTACGTCTCCTTTTCATTAGCTCAAGTAAAGGCAGCCCGTGTGTGACAAAGAAGTTACAAAGTCCTGAAACAGAAAGACAGAATAAACTGTGTAGATGACTCAGTTTACAGATCCACAGCCTTCCAGTGCAACTCTCGTAAAGGTCAGAGGTTAGAGCCAATGGCAGCACGCAGTGGCGTTGGTTGGCTTTAACTG